>CM038464.1:97690157-100090157 GCA_021464415.1 Lonicera japonica
GTGGATGTAGGGAAGATTTGGCGTGTCCAATTCTGTGACTAGCCTGTGCTTCCCTACGACTTTATCGATCTCCTCTCGAGCTTTATCGAACACTTCCGGGTTGCTGATAAGCTCGGCTAATGTCCATTCAACAGCAATCGCAGTTGTATCCGTGGCCGCAGTTAAGAAATCCTAGACAGAAACCAAGTTAATTATCAAATACTGTTTATAGTGAAATTTAATTCATTAATGCAAATTGCTAAGCCGTGGATACAAAATCACATTTGAGAGTTTGAAATGTTTTGGAGGTTAGATAAGCCTCTTCACAAAACAATCAAAATCTAGAGTGTTGTGTGCAGGAGTTTTGGTCCATAAATTGCACAGCGCAAGCTATTTAGCGTATTGCATAAGTTATTCTAGCATTTAACTCTAAATTTGAAAAAAATTATATAATTAACTATAAATATTAATTATATAAATAAACTTAGTTTGTTGATAATTGTTGGCTCAAAATATTAATCTCACATGTGAAAATTGTAAAACTCAACATAGGTATATAAATAGGGTAATGTCATCGAATAGTAATGATACATTTTAAGATAAAACTCCGTCCAAAAGTGATTAAGATGGGGATAATATTTGTTATTATGTTTAATTAATTAATTGTATATCTACAATTAATTAGAGGGTGAACCTATTACATATTAGTTTATTTGGACAGATAATTATTTAGGATTACTATTGTTTACATCAGTTGGTTAGAATAAATATGAATTATTTTATAACTTGAATTAACTAATAAGAATTGTTGTTGTTAGGACTCTTCATTAATAAATATGGTGGTTCAATTAGAGATTACAAAGATAACTATTTTATTTTGATCAGTGATCTTGTGTGGGTTTTCCATCCTGCAAAAGGGATTTGTTCTATTGGGTTTTCCCTCCAGCAAAAGGGTTATTTCCATCATCAATAAATTATTATTTAGATTCATATTATTTGGTATTCGAGCTGACAGTCTTCGATTGTGATTCTCAACAATGGCTTCGGAGACTAGATATATAGAATTAGCGGCATGAATGGACGCCTTGGAGTTGAACGTGAATAAAATTTATGATTTTTTAGTGAATAAATTGAACGTGAATGAAATTAAGGATTTAATGACGACATTGGCGAGAGAGGAAGAGCATGAAGAACTAAAAGAAGACTCAAATGAGTTGGAGAACGAGGAAAAACAAGATGTTATCATCCTGAAGGAGGTGAAAGAAATACAGCTCGGCGAGGAACGATAAGAAAAGCAAGTTATTGATCAAGTTGGAGTAGATGAAGAAATGCAAATCATTAATGGCAAACGTCAAGTGGGAACAATCCAGAAAAAGCAGCAATTGGATGTCAAAAAGGTTCACTCCAAGTCAGTACCATTTTCACCAACTAGATCTCAAGCTGCTGTTATTCACCTAGCTACAATAATAAAGAATTTCTCAAGAGAATGGATTGAAGATATTGGAATTCGAGGGATACTCGGTAAAGGATATTTCTCAATTAGAAAATGTTATGATTATATTTAGGAACAGGGAGGAATGCTATTATTTGAAAAGCCTATTAATTATTTTATAACTTGAATTAGCTGCTTCTTGTTGGGACTCTTCATTAATAAATAGGGTAGTTGAACCCGAGGTTAAGAGGAGAATTATTTTATTTTGATCAATGATCTTTTGTGGGTTTTCTCTCCAGCAAAAGGGATTTGTTCTAGTGGGTTTTCCTTCCGGCAAAAGGGATATTTCTATTATCAATAAATTGCTATTTAGAATAGATTCGTATCAAGGTGTGCGATTGAAACCTTTAAGCAACTCTCCCTCTTTTCCTAATTTAATAATCTCTTATTTTTCTCATAATTTAATCGACTCTTTCTTTCTTTCTTCTTCTAATATATATATATATACGAAGCATTTCTGGTAAGGTTCAGACCTTACGGATTGGAACTTTTTATGACACTTTTGTGTCGTAAAAACACTTGGAGTGTATTTTTACAACGCAAAAGCGTTGTAAAAAGGACCAATCCGTAACATCTGGTCCTTGCTTGAAATTTTCCATATATATATATAGCTATAGCATGCATTAAAAAGCTGTAGTGTAAAAAAGGCAAACTCTATTAGTATTCCACGTTATCATATAGCACCATAACACGTGCTATTGCAATTCACAACTATACTAAATTTTTCAAATGATTATTCGTGATATCTTATTTAGATTGACAAAAGTAAATACAATGTAACCATCCCGATGCAAAATTAATCAAGGGTATGCTTATTAACATTCTGAATATATATTCTCTACTTCAAAACTATTTTTAGTGATATTTTGTGCATTTTTTTTATTTTTTTTTTAGACTTTTGTTGATCAAGATAATTTTTAGAGAGTTGTAGTAAGTTTATTTTTCTTCTTCTTTTTTTCTTTCCTTTATTTTTCAATTTTGTTTTGTTTGTTGGGTTCCCTTTTTTTTCCTCACCTTGTTGGGTTCCTTTTAATGTATGGTTTGTTTTTTTGCTCGTTGTTTTGATCCCTGTCAAACAAAATCTTGTGGTTCGTAAAAGAGAGGATGTATTGTGTGAGAGCCGTTGAGATGAGAGACAAGTTATGAGGAGAGAGAATATATTATGGGTGCATTTATTTACTTGTCTAAATTTGAATAGCTAAGGGGGTGTTTGTTTGGCCATTTGAAATCTGAAAACTTAAAGTTTTCAAATTTCAGTGGCATATGAGTTGTTTGTTTGAGAAAAAAAATTAAGTGTCGAGCCACTGAAATTTGAAAATTTTGGTCCAAAATTTGAAGTGGCAAATATACCACTTAAATCTGAAATCTGAAAACACACCAATACAAAATATCTATTTTAACAACACAACTTCTCCTCTTCTCATTCTCATTTCTCCTCCACGTAGGTGCTTCTTCTCTTCTGAATTCGATTTCTTTTCTTTTTCTGAAATCGAATTTTTATGCTGTCAGTTGTAGTGAGATTGAATTACTTCAGTTCTAGATATGTTCAATGACAATTTATGTCCATTTTTCGGAAATTTTTTTTTATTATATTGTATAGGAATTAACGTTGAGCATGATAGAATTTTTTTCATATATGAGATTTCAACACCACCTGCCATAGTTGATTCAAGTAATTATATAATCTTTTTTTATTTTCATTTAGAATAATTTGGTCTAAATAAATTGATAAGGGCAAAATTGTCATATTAAAAAAATTCAGTTTTCAGATGTGTTATATTCAAACAAACAACATTTTTTCAGATACAGTTTTCAGACCTAAACAAACAGTTTTTTCAATTTTAGTTTTCAGTTTTCAGTTTCAGTTTTCAGTCGTTTTATCAAACGCCACCTAAATCTAAAGATAAATTTTGAAGTTTGAAAACTAAATTCTGAAAAATCTAAATAGGTGTTACTTATTTCGAACATATTACATTTGAATATTGAATAAATGTTATTTGGACAATTTTATTCTTATCTTGTTATTTTATAAAAGTAACTCAGGAAAACCCTTTTTTACCTTTTAAAAATTAAGTATTAAATGTTAAGACTAAGAGTGAGGACAAACACTTAATTCTTAAAAGAAAAAATAAAATTCTGGATCTAAAGTTTTAAAATTTCTAAATTTGAATATACCGTCTATTTAGATTTAAGAGGTACACCCAAGACAAAGAGAAACACCTACCCTGCAGGTACAGGGAAAGAAGACACTCTTTCAATTTAGGAGTTGCGAAGTAGAGGGAATGTTGGCATTTTAAGAGATTTTTGAACATGTACTTGTGTCTTACATGCCTTTATATTTATGTGTATATGGACAATCTCCTACCGTTCGATCATAAATATTGGGTCTTTGCGCCTAAAGGTTAAATTTTGTTTTTTACATGCCTTTATATTTATGTGTATATGGACCCTCTCCTATGGTTTGTCATAAATAATGGGTCCTTGCCTAAAGGTTAAATGGGTTGTTGCGTGCAGACTTGGGAACGGGTCGATTCGGGTTGATTTTATGTTGGATCTTAATGAATACTGGCAAATTTTGCCTTTATTCAAACACGACCATTAAGTTATTGGGTGATGTTTTTCGAATTCGTGTACGATTCATTATGTTATCGAGTGATCTGACAAGACCCGTTTTTACCCGTTAAGGAGATAAACTTTAGAAAAAAAAATTAAATTAAATTAAATTCTAAAGAAATTTGTAATAGATTCAAGATGGATATATAAATAACTAAAAATATATAAAAATTAGGGATAAATATTTATAATTCATAAAAATTTATTAAACATCTAATTTTTTTTTCCTTTTATTTAAATATTTAAAAAGTTTAACGGGTCTAACAGATCACTCGAATTCGTTAAGGGTCGACTCATAAACAATTCGTTAATCATTTCGTTTATTATTGTTGAATCTAACAACCACCCAAATTTATTATGAGTTAATCTATTAACTTAAAATTTTGTGTCAATTTATATTATATTATTGTGTAACGTGGGTTTTTACTGCTCAGCTCTAGGATCTTGAATTGAGGGGCCTCTGCGGTGGCCCATTGTTTAAAATCTCATCTCTTTGTCGGCGCTCATGGATAGTGTACTTACAATAGTAAATAATAAGATTTATTATTTTACCATCAATTATTTTAAAAATAACTTTGTCGCAGAAGTGAAAAAATCATGTTGTTAATTTAAGATGGATAGAGAAATATAGTTAACAATCAAGGTAATATAATGAAGTATGTACATACCAAAACCAAGGCCTTAATGTGATCTCTTGTTATCTCAACTTCACACTTGCCATCCTCCATAGTATCAAGCATCATATCAAGAAAATCTTTCCCTCCTTCCTCCCCTAAAGTCTCTCTATTTTTACCCCTTCTTGCTCTTTCACTCTCCCTCTCACTTATTATCTTCTCCAACAAAGCATCATACCTTTTTTGTATATCCTTACTTCTCTTCTTAAACCCTCCAATATCAATGTTCTTACACAACTTTATAAAATCCGAAACATTAAATTCTCCGAATATTTGAGTCACCTCACGTACCAATGTCCTCATCTCCTCCGCCTCCCCCTCGGTCCCCGAGCTCCGAGTACTAAACATCATTTGAGAGATAACGTTGTTCGTGAGCTTGATCAACTCTTCAGTCACGTTCACCCCCTCACTAGCCTTGGCTTTTTCTAACATCACTTGTAAGAAACGACGAATCTCGTTGGTCCTAATGGGGAGAAAGTGGTTCATGTTACGTGTGCCCAAAAGTTCAAAGGTGCATGTTTTTTTGATGAATTTCCAATAGGGACCGTAGGGTGAAAAAGCAAATGATACATCGTAGGTGAGGAGTTTAATGGCAGCGGAGTGTTTACGCGAGGAGAACGCGAGTTCGTGTGTTTTTAAAAATTCTTTTGCTAGCTCGGGAGTTGAGGCAACAACGCATGGGATGTAGCCGATTTTGAGCTGGATTAAGGGGCCATAGAGGGTGGAGAGGCGATGGAAGGACTGGTGGATGAGGGGGCCGAGGAGGTGGAGGTGGCCGATTATCGGTAGGGTGAAGGGGCTAGGCGGCGGTCGGAGTTTGTGGTTTTTCTTGAAAACCTTGAGGAGGAGTAGGAGGGCGGTGGTGAAGATGAGGAAGAGGAGTGTGGTGAACGAGATTGTGAGGTCAAAGATCCACATTTTTGTTGCCGGTCTATTGATTTTGAATGAGAACGAAGGTATTTGAGTGGTGTATGTATGGGAAAAGTGGTGTGTGTAGTGTCTTTATAGAGGGGAGGTGGGGGTTAGAAAGGAGGAAAATAGAGAATTATTGCAAAGATATGTATACCTCTGTATTGAGTTGCTTATTAACTATTTTTATTTTATTGCAAGTAAAAATAGGGTTAAATGATAAAATTGTTAAAATAATAAAGAGAGAAAGAAAAGAATAAGATAAATATTTTGATTCAACTGATGTATAATATGGTTAAGGGTTAACTTTATTTATATTAAGATATAACATTTTTATTTTTATACAAAATCCATGTGGGATAACAATATATATATATATATATAATATGTACTAATTGCATTAACCCATAATATCAATGTAAGACAAGTTAAATTTATTAAAATCATATATCGACATCAACATATCAATATTTTATAACAAAAATATGATAATCATTTTTTGTCCTTTAAGTATTTTCGGTATCTAATATATTTTTTTTTGTGGTCAATCATCGTAATGAATTTTTTAATCGATGTCGATTAATTAGGTACTCCATCTGGTACAATCCGTTATAAAAAACTAATGGAAAATTAAATTTATTTACACAATTCACCCCTAGCTTTTTTATTTTATATTCCATATATATATATACGGAGAACATCCTTTTACCAAAACTCTTTAATTTATTCGCCTTTAGATTCAATTTTCCTTTACTCAAGTATTTTTTGAGATTTTATTTTTGGGTTAAATTTCAAAAGAGCAAAAAGCAGAGAGCAAAATTTTCAACTAATTAAATTTATTAACATTTAAAGGCAATTATAATTTAACTAAAGATAAACATTAATTTCAATTTTCTACTATTGTTAATATCCATTGTAGCCGCCATTTTTTCACAAAAGTAAGACAAAGTTTAAAAAAAATGCTAATTTATAGAAAAAAGTTATTTTCAAATGATAATTTTTTTTCTTCACTGAGGGACAAAAAATAAGTCCTCCCAAGAAAAAATTATAGAAAAATAATGAATTTAATGGATTGATAAAAAATAAGCCCTCAAATTGAAATTTCCAGTGATAAAGCTATGCAAATTTTCTTCGACTTTGATGTACCGTAAAGAAAATAGTAAGTGGTTGAATCGTATGTTTATTCATTTTCTTTTTGTTTGGTTCAAGCATGCTTAATTTTTTTGTTCTTTGTTTGAAATAGAAAAGTTTAATCTAAAGGGGAATAAATTGAAGGATTTTGTTAAAAGGGTGGTCTCTGCAAATATGTAGCATATAAAATTAAAAAATTAGGAGTGATTTGTGTAAATACATTAAAAGTTGGGGTGGTTTCTATAAATAAATTTACTTTTCCATTAGATTTTTAACGGAAGGTAACAGATGGACCTAATCGACATCAATTAAAAAGTCCATTACTACAATTAACTACAAAAAAAAAGAGTTGGATCCTGAAAGTGCTAAAAGGGTAAAAGTTTGTACTATTTTTTGCCATTTAGTCTAAAAATAATAATGTAGTTATTCATATTATCAGAGTAATTATTTATTTTTAAATTTGTACATTAATTTAGAAATAAATATAATTGTTTTGACAATAACATCACCTATAATATTTTGTACACAGTTAGTGCATGTACTATTACTTAGTTACTCATTTAGTGTTTCCATGAGCACATCTTTCAAACAAAAATGGTTTAGTTAAAATATCTTCAAAAAAAAACATCTTATTATATAATTTTTTAATATGTTTAACACTACTCATTAAAATCTAAAAAAAATAAAAAATTATCTTAAAGTTTCCACCCAATTATATTCTAAATGAAAACCCCCCTATAAATATTAATTTTTGAAAACTCAATGTAGTACGAGGTAAGATAAAGATATCACAAACTTTTATATTTAGTGCCATATATACTATAATTTAAACATATTGTATAAATACTACACTACAGTACGTATATAAATATATATAAAAAAATTCTCATACATACCATAAATATGAATATGGCATTTTGAAGGTGGTACACAAACAAATTTTTGATAAAATTTTGTGAAAATGATATCTCTACAAAATTTTATAAAATAATTCAACCGGAAAGTGGGTTGATTAAATATCTAAAATTTTAACGGCCAGAAATGCACATATATATATATATATATTATATCTATCAATTTTTAGTTAAGCCACTTTTCTGTTAAATTTTTTGAAAAATTTGGTGGAGATGATCTACTAAATATAAAGATTGTTTTCACCAAGTTTCATATTTTTTTTATTTACCCTCTCAAAAATCTCAATCAGTATAATATGCATATGAAATGTTCCTTGTAAAGATAAAGAGTAAATGACAACAAAAGCCCTTAAACTATACACCAAGTTTCAATTGAGCCCTTAAACTTAAATAATGAGTCAATTGAGCTCTTAAACTGTCCAATGTGAACACCATAGGTCCTTTCGTCACGTTTAGCCATCAAACACTAATATAATCGTTCATGTGCAGATCATATGCAATTCACTCGGTGGTAGTTTTATGTGCTCAGTAAAATATTTCACTTCCCCTCCCCTGTTAAGTAATTACTTCAATATATCAATTTATATAGAAAAAATTCTACTTTTTAAGTTCATGGCCATCTTTATATATAAAAATATATAGATATTTATACAATTTTAAGTTATTAGTGTTTCCTATTCAATTTTAGGTTATTATTGTATTCTATTTTAAGTTTTAGTTATTTTTTAATTCTTAAAAAATAATAAAATAAAACAATAACGTGGTTCCAACGTGAAAAACTCAAATCAATAGGAAAAAAAAATCTCGGTCAACCTAATTGAAGTAGGTAAACAAACTTGCACTCTTGTATATATGCCCAAAGAAATAAATGTCGTCGGCACTAATAATAAAAGTTTGTGGGCTGCATGGGTTCCAAAGTCCCAACCTCCAAGTATTTTGGGATTACCGAGTATAGCCCTAGATATATCAAACATCGGGTTAGGTTCCTAGCTTTCTAGAATTTCAAATATATCCCTATCGCACTATAAATATAATCCGTGGGACACCCCACAGAAAAAAACAAACAAAAGCAAAAAAGAAAAACAAACCGCCGGTGGGTTAGAAATAAAAGAAAGTAAGAAAAGCCATGCTCTTGCTTCAAAAACAATAAGGTTTTAAAAGGGGTGGAGATATCGATATCTCCGGTATCTTTTAAAAACACTTTCACTTTTTATTCGATATTTTACAATTGAATAAGGTATAAATGACTCGGTTATGAAGGACGATTATGAACTTGATAATGTTTTACTTAATTGACAAAGACCAAGTATATAGGTTTGTACTCGGCCCTCAAGAACTGAGTAATAGACACCTTACTCAGTTATAAAAAACCGAATGAAAGTGAAAATGTTACCAAATATTTTTAGGGTGCCAATATCTCCGCCCTTTAAAAGTGCTTTCGTTTATCAAAATTAATTTCGCATAATTTTTGTTATCGCACCTTTGTATTAAAGAAATATATAAAAATATCTATAGGAGTTTTATAATTTAGAAAACGACCGTATAAACCTACATTTATCGTATCTTAAAGAATCTTCGATGTTAACATGAATTAGATTTATAAAAAATCATAAACATGAACATGTAAGTATGTTTAAATATATAGTTCCTATGTGACACTAAATCTTGACATTATTCATTAAATTTTTTAATAATAAATGATAAAAAATATGGATCTTGTTTGATAAATCTTGACGAATATTTTTTAATAATATAAATGTTATTCAATATAAAATTATAAATTAAGAGTTGAAATATTTAAAATATTAAAGTAAAAATTATGACATGGTATCTAGACATTTTTTATGAGACTCTCTAAATGTAGATTGTCACATTTACAATATCTTTTCTTCTTTTTGCCACAGGACCTTTATGGTTATTATCTATATTTATATTGAAAATGATTTTTTTAACTCATTGTCTCAATATCAAATGTGATATTCTATTTTTCTTTAATTTATAATTGTATCGAAAATACTTTTAATTAAAAGCTTTTATTTCCTAAGAAATTTGTTCTCTTTAAAGCTGGTACCTAACATAGATCAATTACTTTAACCTGTCACCACTCTCTCTCTCTCTCATGTGAGTGACGTGCATGTCTTTATGAAACTGGTGAGTAAAGTGTTTGAACGGTGGTTTCTATTATAGGGAAAAAAAATACAAATACCAATTACCAAAAAAGGAATATATAGTAAGACAGAGGGAGTAGAGTATCTCTGAGATATACTTCAAATCTCTAAACCAATTTTAACTTTTGAAGAAAGAGATTTTTCACTTTACAGGTCAGTTTGATAGTAATATAAAAATAATTAATTTGTGTAATTAATTGAAAAATAAAGTGAAATATGTGATGAAATTGATTCTAACTTTTTAACTATTTCTATGAATTTTTTTCTTTAAGGCGTGAGAATGAAAAAAACAAAGAAAAATGAATGAAATATACTCATTAAAATAAGGGATGACTGATATTTCATCCTAGGGCTTTAATTATATTTTAATTTTTTACACAAATTAATTAATTTTTTTATTTTCTATGTTATTTTCAAAAACAGACTACCAATTAAAAGAGCGAGAGTCTCACTCTTCAAATATATATATATGTATAAAAGAATCTGCCTTTAATAAATATATATATATATATAACCTAACTTGAATAAGGTATGGCATTGGAATCATAGTATCAATGTATTTTTGTAATTTTTTTTTTATTATCAATGTGATGATTATTAAAATGTTACGATATTAAATTGGAGTTCAAATATATTTTTGGGACTTACCACAGTAACCTTAACTTTTCAATAGTCTCTTGAGGCGTATTTGTCTGCCAAGATTAAAAGTAAGACGGGATTAGTTAATCTTATTGTATGTTTCTTATTGAGAATGATATAATAGATAAATTATATCCCGTTTGTTGGAGCGTATATGATATTTTTATCATATTTCTTATTTGGTGCAATATTGACATTGTAGGTGGCGTAAATTTTAGGCCTGGGCCACTAAGATAATTTGAGAAACGAGTTTGAATGAATGGAAAAGAAAGTGAAGTATGACAAGGGAGTTTTTTTGGGTGCGGTAGGTTCTCCCGGCAACGCTTATGCTAATCCAGTAGTACATCCTCCGTTTGTGTGTGTGTATGGTTACTGTATCGAGCTATTAAGGCAATATCAATGGTGTTACAAGCTTTATCTCTCCAAAACATATTAAGCAAATTAGCAACTATTCACCCAAATACCTAGCAACCAACCCTTTTTCCGAACCTCTTCTATTCTATTTGTACGTATAGAATTAAGGTTGCATTTGCTTATTAGGGTTAATAGTAAAATGACTAAAGATAGTAAGACTTGGATAATACTCTAGCATCTTTCCCTTATCCACTACTAACAATTTCTGAATTCATACATTGGTAGTGGAGTAGTGGAGATCTGTACGATTCTGTAATAGTCTGTGTGATTTGGCATGATCCTCCTCACGCACTCCTCATACATTATGCACGAGTCACGACACGTGTACCCCTCCTAACGGATTTCGACCTCGACTAACCATCTCGACGCATTCAGTTATCCGTGTTTCAGCATGTCTCCTACTTGTTCTTTTTCGTTTAGGCCGGGCCCATCAACTTGGCCCAAGGTATGAACTTTCGAGGGGATTAGTCAGCCCAATTTATCTTTACCAAATTTTATACTCCCTCAAGCATGCTATCTCATCAAATATGATAGGGATCATATGCTTGAGTCTAATCTTCAACTATAAGCTTTCTCGAATGACCCATCCCGATTCCACGTGTCAACCATCGGTCTGGTTACTTAATAATTCGGGGTTTAATCTACTCCTTTCGGATTCGTGATTATTTTTTCTCTTGTTGCATGCTTTCTAAAGGTATAACCGCCTTTTGAATATTGCATTGATTCTGTATCGTTATCGTGTATTTATTCTTCTAAAGAAGAAAAGGTTATGCTCTTGAAAATATCCCTATCTCCACTCTAGGGTTCACCAGGTCGGTTACCCCTTTTTCGTGCATTCCGTTGTTTATCCTTCCCGAGCCGTCTTCGCACTTTACTTCCCGTTGGCCCAACCATTGTCTCTATCGTAAACCTTCTCAAAGCCCTAGAAATGGGACGTTATCGATTAGGAACCAAAGAGAAAAAGAAAGAATTTCACCGCAAATTTCTTCTTGAGCAGTTTGAATGTAAGGAGCTTGAAAGTGACGAAAATGCGATTTCTGAGAATATCGCATTCGATGTCGGTACATATTCCATATACACGTCCTATTTTGGGCAAACCAGATTGCGGGTTCCTTTCGACCTACTACTGGTCGATTTTCTTCATCGAACTCACCTCCACTTAAGTCAAGTGGCTCCTAATACAGTCAGGATCATACTGGGTTTAGCTGAGATAAATAAGAGATTTAATATGCAGCTCGACTTTTGGGACATCGTGTACTATTAATCTTTTAGTTTTTCCCAATCTGATGGTAGATGGAGTTTAAATAGGAGGCCAAGAGCCCCCGCTTTAATTCTTGGCTTATGGGATTCTTGTAAATACATGTACATCGATGAACCTTATAGAGCATTGACTAATCGTTTTTGCTTTTCCATTTTTGTCTAAGTATTGTTTTTCACCTTTTGCAGACAAGGGGTTGTTTAATAAACCTGCTTGGGGTATTGTTCAATTCAACCAACTGAACGCCATCGTTCGCCACACCGGCAATGGTAATGGCTCTATAATGAATCATCCCAGGGCAGCCCATAACTTTCTGGATTACTGGATTACTGCCCTGACTGTACATTCTTTATTAATAGGACTTCTCCGGGCAATTGGATATGAGACAAATTAGAATCTCCTGCTCGGTATCAACTGTTTGCCCGGTATAACATCCTCAACGGGACTTTTGGGCCAACGCAGAAAGAACTGCGCGTAAAGCGGCTGAGGGTCCAACCGAGACAGCTTCTGACCACCCACACAAGAGACAAAAGAAAAGTAAGGCTAGGAAATCTGCTAGGGTGAACGCCCTGGCGATTTCCACCACTGAAGAGGGCTTCTCCGTCCCCCACAAGCCCGACGTACCGATTCTGACATCCTTTTAAGTCACTGTCATATGTGATATTCCGACTGCGACTCCTCTTCTGAAGTCAAACCGAGGGATCGTAGTCCCAGTTAAGGGTCTAGATGACCCTAATACATACAATGAAGGGGATGACCCAAAGATCGAGCAACTTTTTAACGACGTTGGGTTCGCTGACCAAACTGGTACTTCTAGCACGATGCATTCTACTGAATCAAGGAATCTCCTCTTCACCACTACTGTAGAGGGGCAGGTCAGCTTGGACGCCAAAACCATACGTCCCATTTCTACGCTAGCCATGGCTAGGCCGGACGACCTTCTTTCAATGGAAGAGGTTGCAACAAACGAAGGTGTTTTTCCCATTTTTTTCTCCTACTTGTAGTGTTATTTTCTTCAAAGATTTCTTTTCGTGGCCTACCAATGTTAAGAGGCGCCTAATAAGGCAGTATCATATTCGAATTGGGGCTAAATTCAGTCATTATTTTTGTGAAGCAGGCACTGTGGAAGTTTTACTTTCCCTTTCCTCTGTCCCAGTCACGGAGACTGCGGCTCCTCCCCGAACAGAGTGCTTGAATTTTCGACAAGCCCACATGCTGAAAAAAATAAGGCGATGTCCACTTTCGAAATTGCCAAACTTACTACTCCTTTAAAGAAAAGTATAAATAGGGGTGCACCTCGCGAATGTGATACCGAGGTAATCCTATCTAAGGTTTTTCGAGTTAATTATGGGGTTTCGCCATCAGACACTACTCTGAATGTTGAGGTTGCTGCTACAATTGTCTCTGAGGCCGTAACTTCTATTGAGCGTGGCTCTTCTATTGACTTGGCCATTACTGACAAGATGACCCATATTCCCACTTTGGCCGTTGTAGACGATATTAATCCTGGCCCGTCTGTGGATAAAGGTAATGAGAGAATTTTTGTGGCAAAGCCGAGGTTGTGCTTCTCTGATAGGCTCATGACTTAGAGGATTTGTCTATCCGCGATCCTGAGATTGTTCATGACATGATCACGTACATGTCTCTCCCTAAGGATCAAGAGCTGTTGCAACAAGAAAATCCTGATGATCTAGGAATGGGAGTTTTTTGATGCATTGCTAAGGTAAAACACCCCTATTACCCTTATTTTTACTTATTGGTGACAATTTTTGTTTATGTTCATATGAGAGTTGACGTGCTTGCAGGTCCGCGCATGTTTCTCAGAACTTAAGTTCAATCACATGCGAGAATTGAGGAAAGCTAAGATCATCAAAAATAAGCGAAATGCCAAGATCACGAAGTAGCTTGCCTTGATTGTCGATCTGTTGGAGGCCCAAACTGCCCAAGGTAAATAACTTACTACTCTTAAAATATCTTACCAAGAGCATGCTTCTAGCCTTGATGAAGCTAAGGGTGCTTTGTGAGTTGAAAACTTAGCTAGAGAGAGTGCCGAATTGATGGCCAAAGGTGCCGTTCCTAAGCTGAGCTAAGTTAGGGAGGAGCATGCCTCGACAGCAGTTCAATTAAAAGAAATGAATGCCTCCGAAATATCTCAATTGGGTTCTCAGCATGAATCTACTTTGATCGACGAGAGGAACTGTGGTTATAATGAGGCTCTGAGTGACTGTGCGTCTGAGATGTCTAAACTCAAGGATCTCATCTTCCAAGGCGGGTACAAACTTGTCTTTAAACGTGCTGGTCTTCCTTTCGATCATGAATTTTTTGGTCAAGCTGCGTTATATCCTCATGATCTCTACAGTCCTAAAGTTTCTTTCGATTATGAGGAAGGTGAGGATGAATCCCCCGCTAATCCCCCTTTCAAGGCTTAAAATTTGCGTCGTATAGACATATTTGTATATTTTTCCCAGCTTTGAGTCCTTTCTCTGTATGTTCTTGCTTTTAATATAATACAATTTTTCCTCGACTTTCAATCTTATTGAGTTGTTTGATGATATTTTAGTTGATTTTCAAATCGATATTGTTATAATGTTGCCTCTCAAAACACAGAGTGCGTGCTGCAACGTGAAGCAGGCGGCGCTTTGTAGATTGATACCATGTGTAATTATTAGCCTGACATGTAAAGTAGTTTTAAATAATTCCCATAAGGCACGAGTATTCATCTCAGCCTATGGCAGAAGACAATTGTGGGTCAAACAGCCAAAGATTTTAAATAATGCCCCCAGGGCACAACTGTTCATCTCAACCTATGTCAGATAAAACTTGTGACTCAAATAGCCAAAGGTTTTAAATAATGCCCCCAGGGCACAAATGTTCATCTCGGCCTATGGCGGATGGCACTTGCGGCTTAAACAGCCAAAACGACGTCGCTCGATTAGTTCGTGGGAGTTATGCTGCTCATACGTGTTTGGTGCATGTGCACATATAGACATGCATATCTTTTGGTCAAATCATTTGGCGGGTTTAATGGGTAGTTGAGTGTTTTGCCACGTGGCGATCTAGGAAGGGTGGGTGTCGTTTTTCGAAGCGATACGTCTCTTTCGTATTAATTATATCCTTCGTAAATCGTCGTCTACCCTAGTTATAAATAGCCCCATCTATCCCATCAGTTGTAATTCTTCATTTTCGCTAACTTCTCAAACACTACATTGAAAGATGAACAGAAACCCAGATAAGGTGAGTAGTTCCTATCACCCTCCAGCGACCCTTAATATTGCAGATACCGTTTTTCATAGGGTAAAAGTTCTTAAATAAGAAGTTTGGAGATTAGAGAAAGACATTCCTTGGATGGTCAGAATCATCTAGGATCTGGAGAGGCGTTTGGCCGCCGTGACCACATGAAGGGACCAATTGCAGGAGAGGCTTGGGTAGGAAGAAAAAGAGAAGGAAAAAAGAATACTGTTGACCTAGAAGGTCTTAATCTTATTTTGATAATAACAATAATTTAATCATGTGTAATTTAATATGTTCTTGATATAAGATTATAGATTTCTTATTTGGAAAATCAAGAATAGCATGATTGCTCAAAGGAAGTTTGACAAGGATCATTCAATCAATATCCGATCAAGTCAACGAAGCATTGGACGAAAACCGATCTATCCGAATCAAGATCATTCTTCTACAAGCGTTGGACAAGACAAGAAGATCAATCTCATCACTCACAAGCTAGCAATGCAAATCCATGAAGCACAAAGATCAAGAATCATATGCAAAAGCTTCAAGGGAAAAGCTTCAAGTGAAGAATCAATTTGAAGAAACAAATCGAAGCATTCGAAGACTCATCTATTCGGTAATTGAGTGTTTGCTTAGGATTAATGTAAAGTTTCTTAATTGATTGATTATATAGCTCAAACATGAACTTGCATCATTATTAGATTGATCAAAATCAGTTTGAATCGAAAATCATTTCAAAACATCATTTTGGCAAAAATCGGTTTTCAAATAAATTCATATTAAATTGATTTGAGCATATTTTGAGCTCTCATGAAAATAGGTGTCTTAGGATAATATATTTAACCTATCCCAAGCATCAAAATTGATTTTGGAACTCTATTTTTTTACTATTTTTTGGTACAAAACTTCCACCAAACCTCTCAAACGGCTATATCACTTTTGGGACTATAAATATGACTTCCAAGACTCATTTTACATACCTTGAATCACTCTAATACTCCATACTTCATCTATCTTCAATATCTAAAGATTCAAGAAATTGTTTTTGATCAATTATTATCATTTGAGCTATATCATCTTGATCAAATAGGATAACTCTAGTGTGAGCTTCAAATTGTATTCTTTATACACTTGTGAGAGTTATTGTAAATTGGTGTGAATCACCAAACAATTATATTTCATTGTGAGAGGTAAATCTCATAGGAAAAACAAGAAGGAAAATTCTTGTTTAGTTTTTGTGAAAGGTAAATTTCACAAGGTTAGCAAGAGAGTGTCTTGTGAGAATATTGTGGTCAAGCAATATTTGTAAAGAGTGTGTGAGACAACAACACTTGTAGTAGTTTGATCTTCACCCGGAAGGAGATTGGAATTAGTGGAAATTCTCGGGGAACTAACCGAGCGCGGACTATGGTTTGGTAAACCAAAACCGTGTGGACAAAAAGCCTTGGACTTCAAATCGGTTCAATCTTTCTTACTCAATCTCTTTATTATTGATTGTTTTGTTATTGCTTGAGATTGCTTAATTATTTTCTCTTATGCTTGATTGTTTATTTGCTTACATTCCTTGATATATTTGTTAAGTAAATTGTTTTACTTAAACTTTTTGAAAAGATTTTTAAATTCCGCATTTAGTTTTAAAAACCCTATTCACCCCCCCTCTAGGGTTGTTTTCCGACCAACAATTGGTATCAGAGGTTGTACTCTTGTTTTGATTTCACAATCTTAGAGTCCTCGATCATGTCTTATTATCAAGGAACCGGCCTTTCCGAAGGTGCTTCTATTTATAGGCCACCACTATTTGATGGCAAAAACTATAGTTATTGGAAAAATCGTATGTGCACATTTTTACAAGCTAACGATTTTGAACAATGGAAGGTCACACTTGTTGGACCTTATGAGATCACTAAAACCGACGAAAGGGGAAACATTATCCCTAAGTCAATATCCGAGTACAATGAGCATGATATTAGGAAAGTTCAATTCAATGCTAAAGCTTTAAATTCATTACATTGTGCTTTATCTATGGATGAATACAACAAAATCTCAAGTTGCAAAACCGCAAAAGAGATTTGGGACAAGCTTGAGGTTGCCCATGAGGGAACTTCTCAAGTCAAAGAGGACTTGAATCACATCTTCGAACTTTTTCTTTGCTGGCAACCCTCACGTCCCACCTTTGAAGGCCTGCCATGACTGTAATTACTAGCAATTTTTTGAGACTTTATCCCTTTTGGTGGAGGTTTCGGGCAACTCCTTCTCCTTTCTCTTTCCTTGGTTCTTTTCAGTCACTTCGGCCCCTTGAGCTTTCGGTAATACAGCTATCTTGCCCCCAACCTGAATACTTTCGACAAGTTCAACTGGACGTTTAACGTTCGCAGCACCTGTACTGCCAGTCCGAAACACAATCGAGCAACTTCTTGCTTCCCTCGAACAACGACTACTCCGTTGCTCATCAGGAACTTAAGTTTCTGATGGAAGGGAGAGGCAATGGCATTCATTTGAGTCAACCACCCTCTGCCAAGAATTGCATTGTAGGGATAATCTATGTCCATGACAATGAACTCCACTACCTTCTGTTTCGGCCCCAAAAGGACCGGTACTTTGGCTATGGCGATTGGCCAAACTACTTCCCCGCTAAAGCTAAACACAAGGGAATCAATATTTTTGACCTTAGAGGGAGGGAGGTTCGGCTTCTTAAAAATGATGTGATACATTATCTCAGATGAATTTCTTGGATCAATCAGCACTCACTTGATATCAAAAGTGTTGATGTTAACAGTCAATACCAGCGCATCGTTATGTGGGGTATCTACCCCACTCATGTCCTCTTCAGTGAATTTGATTTCATAGACCTATTGATCTCGTCTTTCCCTCCTGTAAGCCGTGACTGACATTATCTCTGCCCCAAATGCCTTTTCGAAGTACTGCGCCCTCTTTACATAGACTATCATAGCGTTCTTAGTAACATAATTTTGGTTGGTGTAGCCGTTAATCACGTCTATCACCCCACCAAAAGTTTTGGGGACTACCTTCTCACCATGCTCACCATCACTACTGTTCTCTGCCTTCTTAGCGGATTTTACAAATTCGGTCAGATGGCCTACCAGACCTTCCAGAAACTGTTTGAGGGTTTTGCACTCTTCTGTTTTATGCCCGTGGTCCCTATGATATGAACATCTCACTTTCTTGTTCCTTCTTTCTGGATCCCCGCCCAGAGGTCTCGAAAACTATTGATCTGACCTGCCGGCAATCGAGTGAACCATCCGAGGGCAACCTCGCCCAGACTCGCAGGGAACATTCGGCACATCACGGGATTATCTGAGATCCAATAAGCCATGATTTGTTGATAGTACCTCACGTGGTCGGCTTGATCAGTTTTGCCGTTCTATATGTTGAACTTCGGTTGAGGCAACTTTTTAGGCGGTGGGGCTTCAGCTATGCGCCTTGTGAATTGCGTATCATTCTGTTCTCCAAATAATTTTTGAGCCTGATCCCTAGGAGATTAGGCCACAGATTTTCCAGCCATCATTGAATCAATCAACTTTCTCAAATCATTTTTTACCCATGCCTTGGGCCTAGAATCCTTCTCCACTAGCTTGTCGAATACACTATGTCTGGGTTACGCCACCGGGACTTCTGGAGTAAAGACATGTATACCATGTGGTTATTTTTCATCTTGACCCTGAACCTTAATCTGAACGAGTACTGGATCTTCAGTAACAACATTGCTTTTTCGCGGTCGCTTAACGATCGACGTCACTGTGTCTTCTTCCTTTGCATTTTTGGAGGCGGATTTCCTCATGTACTTTTCTCAGAAGTTCATGTAAGGTTTGATTCTCTAACCTGAGTAACACAGCATTACTGACGGCACCCCTGCCATTAAGATTAAGATCATGGTCATCTTAATTGTTGTCGATCGGCCTCCGGTTCGTGCTGACCGACACATTTGGGGGATCGTTTTGTTGTTATTGGAGTGGAGGCAATCTGCAATCTCCCCCGGTGGGTTGCTCCTGCGAAATCCACGAGGTGACCACTCTCGTTTGAGGCATGTTGATGGGTACTACTTTTTTCGGTGGAGAAAAATCAATCACCAGCTTTTCGAAAGGAAAAGAATTGTCTCTCTCGTTTTTCACAGACGGCGCCAACTGCAAGTGGCGTAAATTTTAGGCCCGACCCACTAAGATAATTTAAAAAACGAGTTTGAATGAATGGAAAAGAAGGTGAAGTATGACAAGGGAATTTTTTTGGTGCGGTAGGTTCCCCCGACAATACTTATGCTGATCTAGTAATACGTCCTCCGTTTGTGTGTGTGTGTGGTTACTGTATTGAGCTCTTAAGGCAATATCAATGGTGTTACAAGCTTTCTCTTTCTAAAACAGATTAAGCAAACTAGCAACTATTCGACCAAATACCTAGCAACCAACCCCTTTTTTTGAGCCTTTCCTATTCTATTTATACGTATAGAATTAGGGTTATATCTGCTTATTAGGGTTAGTAGTAAAATGACTAAAGATGGTAAGATTTGGATAGTACTCCAGCATCTTTCCCTTATCCACTACTAACAACTTCTGAATTCGTACGTTGGTAGTGGAGTAGTGGAGATCTGTACGATTCTGTACTGGTCTGTGTGATTTGGCATGATCTTCCTCACGCACTCATCATGCATTCTGGACGTGTCACGACACGTGCACCCTTCCTAACGGATTTCGGCCTCGACTAACCATCTCGGCGCATTCAGTTGTCCGTGTTTCAGCATGTCTCTTACTTGTTCTTCTTTGTTTAGGCCAGGCCTAGCCCATCATCTTGGCCCAAGGTATGGACTTCCGAGCGGACTTGGTCGACCCAGTTTACTTTTACCAAATTTTATACTCCCTCAAACATGATAGCACACGAGATTAATTAGCCAGATAGCGCATTTTATCACACAAGAAATAAATGAAATAATGCCATCCTTGCAGGTGATATTATTTTATCCCATTATTAACGGATAACAAAATCAATACAAATTTTTTTTAATTCATTTATTTTTGTTTTGATCTTCATCTTTGCACTCTTTAAATAGTCAAATTAATTAACAAATATCTCTAACCACTCATAATCATGGTTACTCAACTCAATAAATTATCATAGTTTTTAAATATTGTTTTTAATTTAAAACTTTTTTCTTTGTAAAGGAAGGGAATTATACGAATTTATTTAATATTCATAAATAAGGAAATTGCATTAGATAAAATTGTTTTTGTGGACAAAAACCAAAATTATGTGTATGTTTTAATATAAAGGCAAGTTGTGCAGTATTGTATCATATCCGGCACTTGGGGTGTTTTCGGTTTCGATCAGGGTAGAAACTAGAGTACCGCAAACCCTCTCCAAACTTTATAGTTCGGTTTCGGTTCGATTCGGTTCGGTTTAGTTTTGGTTTTCGTACCTATGAAATCCAAACCCTCCCCAAATTATTCAGTTTCGGTCCGGTTCGGTCTCATTCGGTTTTTTTTGTATTGTTAAAACGTTAGTTCAAAATTGCACTAAAAATATAAATTCACTCAAAAGGCGCTACAAAAAAATTATATAATATATTTATTTTAATAATTAGCTTAAGTAATTATTTATAAATGTAAATAATCCATATGGTTTGGTCATTTATATAATGTAAATGTTGTAAGAAAGTTTCCTTTTTTTTTCAACGTATTGCAAGACAACTTAAGTAATTACATTAAGTTAGCAAAAATATTTTTTTAAAATATTCGGTTTTTTTGTCCAATTCGGGGACCCTGAATCCCCAACCCATACCGACCCAAATCAATAGGTTTTGGTTTCGGTTTTGGTATTTTTTTCGGTTCGGGAAATTTAGATCGCAACAGATCGGTATTCGTTCGATTTTTGGATTTCTCACAACACCCCTAAATGAGTAAATTGGCAAAAGGCGTGGCATTCCTCCCGAGGAACAAAGGTCTACCAATGAAGTATTATTGTAATCTAACCGCATTTAATTTGTACCTCCTTCCCATTAACAAAAGACCACAGCAATTGTAATCTCACCCTAGCCTATTATGCAAAAAATTAAGCCTTTGTATTTATTCTTTAACATTTATTGTTGTGACGTGGATTTAAAAAAAAAAATTGGGTCAAAACAAAGGATTTTATAAATGATTAATAGAGTATGTTTTATTAGCTTGTTTTTCTTTTCTTTTATTAATTAGATGTTACTACGATTCGTATATATGTGATTTAAATAAAAAACTAAAATAATAATAATAATTAAGTATAAATTTAACATGTCTAATATCTACGGAAAAATTTTAGATGGGGGTAAAATTGGATGAGGTCATGGGGTCCTAATGATAAAACGACGCGTGTCTATTTTTATCTATTTAAGTCAAATGAAAAAATAAAAAAGAAATTATTTTTAGATGAGAATAGATACGTGTTATTTTATCATTGGAGACCTTATGACTCCATCCAATTTTGCCCCCATCAAAAATGGACTCAATATCTACCGTTCAAATCTTGTTAAGTTAAATAGATATATAATTTTTTTTTCACAATTTTATAACGGTCGTAATTAATCATAACTTTATTATTATAATATATTATTAAAGCCCACTTACCACAAACCTCCAATAGCCGCCTCTCTCTCTCTCTCTCTCTCAAGCGAGTGAAGTGTCCTTTTGAAACTGGTGAGTGCAGTGTTTGAATGGTGGTTTCTATGCATGGAAATGTTCGGCCCAAAATTATGTATATATACGGAAATTTTACTACGCAGATCGGTCTATACGAATCGGGACTTTTCTATCGTTAAAAACATATTCTCAATATATTCAAAATGAAAAATCATCGTTAAAGATCTTGTCCATATGAAAAATGTACTCTATATATATACATATATATAAAGAAAAAAAAAAGCGTAGATATATTGAGATAAACCGTTAGAAGGAGTATTTAAAAATAGTATATTAACGATTTTCAAGGTGATTTTTTTTTGGAATACATTTTTTTTAACAAAATTTGCGATAAATATTAAAAGAATAATATAATTCCACATGTACAGAAAAATTTGACATATATTAATATGTTAATTACTTATTGATTATAATAAAATGTGATAGATTTCTTTTAACAAAAATACAGTGACTACATTTGATGTGTCAGTTTTTATATCAAATATTTCTTCATACCTAAGATTATTAATATTGAAATGGTAGCGTATCAAATTAGAGTTTTAACAATTTTGGTACTTATCACACTTACCTCAAACGACTTTATTTTTTTCTCGAATAAAATGTTAAATGAATAAATGAATCCACAAATACTGTATGAAGCCAGCTTAATTTGTAAGCAAGTCGCTATATGGTGGTTGTCAACCGCACCAAACTTAATACTGAAATGGCATTCAGTTACTTGAAGATTGCAAATGGAGTGGACATCAAATTCAGTTTTTATTGAAAATGTAGTCAAAATTAAATTGTGTGGCTGACAAAAAATTGGGTAGGTTCCAAGTATCACTCTTCTAGTAAATACCAATTACAATTATGTGGGCCCTAAGAAAAACAGGTTAGGTTTCAACTTTCAAGTAATACCAATTACAAATATTTTAAGTTTGCAAGCGAAAAAGAAAAAGAAAGCAGCAGGACCCGAAAATACGCAACTTTCTTCCGCTCCACGGAAATTTTATTTTCCTTTTTTCTATGATTTTGTATTTGTATATCGTGTATATAAAAAAAATATTTTTAAAAAAATAATGAAAAATATTACTACGTGGCAGCAATTATTACGTTTGTAATTTATTACTAGATGTCATCGTATTCAATTGTTTCGTCTTTTTTCAGGAAGCACGTCAGGCTCCTTTATATCCTCTCTTTAATTTGTGGCGCTCTCTTTTCCACCTAAATTATGAGAGGTAAAGAGTGTTGTTGACATTTATTATGACAACGAAAACAATTGAAAAAAAATAAAAGATGGGAGATATATATATATATAGGTTGTGATGATGCTTTAAATGTACTGTTAAGTTTAAGTGAATTAACACCTAAATTGTGAGAGGTAAAGAGTGTTGTTGACATTTATAATGATAACGAAAACAATTGAAAAAAATAAAAGATGGATGATATATATATATATATATATATAGGTTGTGATGATGCTTTAAATGTACCTTTAAGTTTAAGCGAATTAACATAAGGTACACATATATCTTAAGTTGAAAAATAAAAATGAAATTAATTACTTGATAATATTATTGTAAAAATAATTATGTTTGTTCTTAGAATAATATATATAACTTTAGATAAGCTAATGATTTAGGAAAACGAAATTATGGATAACATTTTAATAGATCATATATCTTCTATTTTTCAGCTATTTTTTATATATAAAATTTAATGTTTTATTTGTCATTTCTTAACTATATAATCAAACACACACTTACTATTTTAATTTTATAGTTGAAAATTATAACAACGAAAAAAAAAAAGTTTTGTATGGGGGTGGGGGAGAAGAAAAGTTTTAATTAAGCAAAATATGAAGAAGTCCAAGGTTGACCCAAATTTTAATTGGGCGTCAGCAAATTAACATGAACGGATCGGACCCCGGCCCATGGCTGTGGATACCCCAAAATTAAATATGCTAACCCACCCCGTAGCCAACTAGGTGGGCACCTTTTATTACAATAATAATGGGGGAATGTGTTACTCGATCTTATGTTAGCCTTCCACCTTCTTAACAACATTATTAACATATATATATATCTATATTATAAAACACAATCCTTGATCAAAATTCTCTCCAAAAAATATAAGAATCTAATGGTTAAAAATACACATGTTATGGTGTGCATTAATTCTATACCATTAGATGAGTTTTATACACACATCAAGATGTCACATCAAAGTTAAAACACTCACACCAATAATATACACACAATAAACTCTCACATACTAATAATTTTGTCTACATTAAAATTGTCATAACTTAAAAAAAAAAATTCAAAATTTAATAAAAAAAATAATATTTAAAATCTACTAATTAAGATCAATTAAACAAGATCCATCATGACTATATAATTATGCAAAAAAAAAATCAAGAAAATTATTGTGTAACATTTAAGGACGTACTCTTTGTGTTCGTACATTATTAGTCATCTCAATTTGTCATTTTTAAGAGTAGTTGGATTATGATTAAAAGACTCTTTAAAAAATAAAAAATAAAAAATCTGTCCAATCCGGTATACTTTTTAGTTTTTTTCAGCATGAAGATATATTAAATTTACGTTACAGTTGTTCACAATGTTAGACTAGACTAGACAATGGGCTCAAAGTAGACTAATTGATTTTGTCATACGTGGTTGGATTATGATTAAAAAACTCTTTAAAAAAATTAAATCAAGTATGTTCAATCCAGTATACTTTTAGTTTTTTCAGCATGAAGATATATTGAACTTACGTTTCAATTGTTCACAACGTTAAACTAGACTAGATAATAGGTTCAAAATAGACTGATTGATTTTGTCGATTTAAATTCGTCACATGTTAATTTTTTTTATCCTATTATCAGATTTTTTTTATTTCACCGTATCGGATGGCACGGGTATACCTTAGTGTATATATATATATAATATAATGTAGTACAATTAAACTACTTGGAAAGAAATAAAATTAATTAAATTAAATAAACATGATTACTTAATAAGTAATTAACCAAACTAATTCGGGCCACAGGAAAACACACAAGATGATAAACTCTCGAAGCAGTCAGACCAGGCCGCTCGCTCATAATATCCAATTTATCATCATTCAATGCTACCGGCTTCCAGTGAAAGCATTGGATCATGGCGGCGAGGATCATTTGCATGGCAACCCCTCCTCCCACTCTCGAAACGATCCAAATGCCAAATTTAATTAAGAAACGATCCAAATGCCAAACTTTTTTTCTTTTTTACAATCAATACATAGATGCCAACTTAGTTTTTGAGTCATAGCCTACTTATTGTTGCGATTGCATTTATTATACTCACATTTGTATATAAAATGAATATTTAGTTAGTGTAGTGGAATAGTAAGTATTTTCTAACATAAATTATGGTAGCTACTTCTCTAAATTAACATATTTTTAGGCTTCAAGCTGGTGATTAAACATTTTAGTTATATTTATACGATGTTGAAAAGACCAACTATTCAATTTGAGAATTTTTTTAAAGCTGAAACGATTTATTTTGACTTTTTAAGTAATATAGAGTGTTCACTATAGTGTGTGCACGTATACCATAATAAATTACACCACATTATTATTTACCAAAAGTTATTATGAACATCAAGTGCTTTTCATATTAATCATCCTATATAATTAGTATAACAATTTTTGAAGGATCATCGTCCCTGATACAATAAAAATATATAAATTTAAAGAGGTACCCGTCATAGCCATTCCGTTATTTATATTTTATCTAGATTATATAGGAAAAATAAACAACTCCATCTGACACGAAATTAATTAAAAGGTGACTTATTCTAGCCGAATTTCTAACAGTTTTACATATTAAACATTTAGTTGGAAAAACCAATACGAAAAATGAAAGACGCAATATATTCATATGCTAGCTCTAGTGCTACGAGATCTAAACTACTCATCGATCCACCTAAAGTTAAAAGTGTCATTTTCTTTTATGCAACGTCTATTTTTTTTAGGGATATAATAAATTTACTATATCTCCCATCATAATCTATAGTATCTATCTATAGTATCTATAGTATATAAGTAAAATGGAGGAAGTCCCTCCATTAATGTATAATTAATATGTAATTAATGCAATTAATTTTCTTTTTATGTTTTTTTTTCCAACTTTGCACCATAATTACACCATTTGACCTATTTATTGAGTTTATATTTATAAAATGGGAGAAGTGAAAGTATTAATGCACTTTTTTTTATAATTAATTAGGCAATAAATAACACACTTAATACCATTCTTTAATAAATAATATAATTACAATTATTATATATACTTACTTACTATATAGTGTTATGGAAGAAGTAGATACATTAATTATTTTTCTTATATTTTTAATTGTAGTAACATCAACTACTTATTAATTGATTTTTTATATTCTTAATGCATAATAAAATAATAATTATTATTATAATATTAGAAGTAGCATAATTTATTATACTATTTTTTTAAAATGTGTTAAATTAATAGTATTATTTTTAGTTTGTCATAGCAAATGAGTTTATATTATCAACCATTAATTAGATTGAAATTAATATTTTCTTGAAAATAATAAAGTAAAAGTTGTAAAATTCATTTTAAACAGATGCAATATATATTTTATTCTCCTACACAACATATTAAAACCAATTATTTACCAAACCTATATTAAGACAAACACTACTAAAATTGCATATTTATCAAACACCCGTGCATCGCACGGGTTGTTAACTAGTATATACTAAATTTTAGGGGCGCTTTGTAAAAATTGGAGGAGCAATGCTATACAGCCCAATCATAATATATTTAGGGGCGCTTTATATCTAGTGTAATAAAAGAGCTCAAAATGAAGACTGGGGGTTAATTAAGTTGGGAAAGGTGTTACCTTTGTTCTGCATTAGCCTAGGTTCGAGCCCAAATAAATAAATAAAAAGCTCCCATCAGTACAATACCTTTTGTGTTATAATGCAATATAGAATTAGCATGTGTTATTTCCATTATATATTTCTCTAACGTTGTCTCTGTGAAGCTTTCAAAAAAAAAAAACTTTTTCCATGAAAATTGTAAGGGCCTAAAATAAATATCTCGTTTGGGCCGGTTGGGCCAAGCCCAAGGAGAAAAGAATAATTACAACATGGCCAAAAGAGTCCCAAAGCCCTAAACCGAGTACAATTGATTCAGCCGAGCAGAGCTTGACAATTATAACTGATGAGAATACCGATATGGTCGCCTTTGCTAATGAGAATAGGACATCTGTACCTACGAGCACAATTAGTGCTCCTCGCCGAGATGGGCATCAGAGCCAATAGTCAAAATACAACTGTCAAGTGCAAAGTTATTTATAGATAAGAGATTACCCTTACGTGAAAAGTGCTAAATTGATGTCCAAGTTATACCTTTAATAGTCTTTGCAGTTACCTTAATAAGCATTGTGACCATAATTCTATATGTATAAATAAAAAAGGATGGCTCAACAAACAAAGGATCAAATCATTTTGGCACTAATTCTAGGATAACTATTTAAAGAGGGAAAGTAGTGATTTGTATTTACAAAGCCTTTGAGCTAATAGAGAAAACCATACACAAGGAAGGTCGTACTAGCGAATTAGCATAAACGTTATCGGAGGAACTTACCCCACAAATAAATCTAGTTGCCTTTATTAAATAGTCTAATCCATCAACTTTATAACCTGGTTACTAAAATCAACCATCCCGACCCGATTCAGTTTTTAGTGGTTTTGATCAGATTTTTATCTCCCACAATATGGCGCCGTTTGTAGGAACCGGTGACTGAAAGCCATTTCTACTTTCATTTATGGTAATCAAATCTCTTTTCTCTCCATTCAAATACCATCCTGGTGTTTTTTGCAATTATTTGTTGTTCCTTTTATATTTGATATCTGCTAAAATGGTGCACACGTGAAGCAAACAAGTTGGCGAAACTAACAACCCTAATATAATCCCTCTCATAGACCCATACGTTGTTCCCAACCCAAATTCCACCACTAGTTGAGCCTTGGCGTGCCAGACTGATGGAGCCCTGAACCCAAGCCATGACTTAAGGCATTCCCAAAATCCCACTCACACTACCTCACTATATGACCAAAATTATAGCGACCTGGAATTTAGTTCCCATAGCGAGCAGAAAGAGGTGGCTCGGCTGAGGCTGGAGAATGAAGTACTTTTAGAAATGCTCAAAAAGCAAATAACAATGAATACTAGTAGAGAACCTTTTAAGGAAACTACTCCGAATATATCTCATGTATCCTCGACTCGATAAAATATTGTTCCAGATGAGGTTGAGTCGTCATCCCAAAGTAAGGGAAAGGCGAAGATGGCCAAGGAGACATAATTACATGTTTTTAATGAACGGTGACGTCATATAGCCCCTGCCCTCACTGCTCGCTTCAGTGTCTTTAAGCACTTGGGGGCAGACCGACTCATGTAGCCACGCAAGGAGAAAACCGCCCAAAGAATTGGGCCGAACAAAACTTGAGAAAGATGATATAATCAACAATTGCTAACAAGAAAAGGGATGGAAAGTCGACCGCCAAGTTAATGAGGAACGCCTTAGGGGAAGATCACGAATCTCCCTCCACTCATTACATACAAGATGCGCTCCTGCCTAAGAAATTTGGCCAGCCAAAATTTAATATATAAGATGGTCAGTCAGATCCGGTTGATCATGTCAGGCACTTTAAACAAGTCATGGCGTACTGGAAAAATGAGGAAGCTTTGATGTGCTGATGTTCCTGGCTAGTTTGGGGGATATAACATTGAGATTGACAAGTTGCCACAGGGAAAGATCAATAGTTTCAGGGAGTTGGCCGAGTAGTTTATGACTCGATTTATAACAAATAGCAGGGTGGTCAAATAACCCGAGGTTTTTACTCACCTGAAGAAGAAGTAAGGAAAGACGTTGTGAGTAGGGGTGTTTTCTGTTTCGGTCGGGGTAGAAACCAATGTACCCCAAACCTAAACCAAATATAAAAGTTCGGTTCGTTTCGGTTTCTAAATCTTCGAAACCCAAACTCGAACCAAACTTTTCGATTCGGTTTCGGTTCGGTTTTATTCGGTTTTGACGTATGTTTTTTTAAAAATCAATTTAACATAAAAATATAATACTAATAGTAATGTAATAATGATTTATATTCAAATTAAAGTGATTATTTTTTAGAAACAAGAAGCAACACATAAATAACATATTTTATATTTAATTACAATTTTATTTGTACATTTATAAGAATGAAACACATTAAATAAAATGATGAATTATTTTTCTATCATGTATGTGATAAAAAAATCTTAGTATTATGTAGTTAATTAAATAATAAAGGCACGCGCAAATGACTATTTTTTTAAGATTATCATAATATGCAATTAATAAGAAATATATTCTTATAAAAATGTTATCTTTTTTGTATTATAATATAATTAACGTGTGCCCTTAAAGTATATATTAACATTTTTTTTCTTACACATAATTCGGTTCGGTTCGGTTTAGTTCGATTTTAGACTAGCTTACCCCAAACCCGAACCAAACTTTTCGGTTTCGATTCGGTTTTCTTGTTTTTGATTTCGGTTTTTTTTCGGTTCGGGATTTTGCAGATCGGTTCGGTTCGTTCGGTCGATTTTCGAATTAACTTTAACACCCCTAGTTGTGAGAATACTCCCAGAGGTATTAGGATTTATTTCATGAGACAGAAGACTGAGATCTGAAATTCACAGTAAGTACATTTAAGTTCGGTTTGTCGTGGGATAATAATGGTATTTGTTGATCTTAAAGTCAATTAATCTTATTTTGATAATTACAATAAGTTAATAAAGTATTATTTAACTCGGTTGTTCCAATGATGATATCCATTTTAACCGATATATCTTTCGATCAAGTGTAACTTCAAACCGAAGTAAATCTCACACAGGCTTTACAAACGCCTCTACTCACAAGAAATGAACTCAAGTGATATACATGTGCTATACAAAGCCAAAAAAATATCTAGATCATCAAACAAGTGAAGATATGCACAAGAATGATCTCTACATGTTCTACAAGTTATCAAAACCAAAAAAGGATCAAGAACATCAAACAAGTAAAGATACGCACAAGAAAATCAAGCATCACAAAGACTCGAATTATCATTAAATGGAGTGAGTGCTTAGATTTTATGTAAAGATACTTTATTGATCAAATCCCTATAGCTCAATCATATTCTTGCATCCTTTAAAGATTGATTCAAACTGGCTTGAAATTAAATTTATTTGAAAAACATCATTTCACAAAAACCGAGTTTCAAAATAAATTCATATTAATTTTAAATGATCATATTTTAAGCTATAATAAAAATAGGTATCTTAGAAACATATCTTTGAGGTTCAAAAATCATTAGAATTTTATTTGAAACTAAATTGTTAAATTGCAAAAAAAAAAAAAATTATTTAAAATTCACTCAATTTTTGCCCAGTTTTGATCTAACGGTAAGATGGAGGCCTTCCCGAATTCCGATCATTTTGAAATTTTTACAGTAGTTATACAACATCTCCGAAAACTTTTGAATAAAATTTGAGTATGATCCAACTGTCAAATTGGGAGAAATTAACAAAACAAATTTGAATTTTTTGTCAAAACTAGCTGTTGGAATATTTGAAAATGTATACCTTGGAACCAAACCTCTCTTAATCATCCCCAACGGCCATATGGTTTTGCAAGCTATAAATATGAGGTCCTAGACATGTTTTAACATACCTTGAATCATTCTAATACTCTATTATTCATATATTCAAATATAAAAAGATTCAAGAACACATTTTGATCAATCTTTCATTTGTGAACTATATACTTTGATCAATTTTGATATATGTTGACCTTAATGCCAATTAATCTTATTTTGATAATTACAATAAGTTAATATAGTGTTATTTAACTCGGTTATTCCAATGATGATAGCCATTTTAACCGATATATATCTTCCGACCAAGTGTAACTTCAAACTGAAGCAAATCTCACACAAGCTTTACAAACGCCTCTACTTACAAGAAAGGAACTCAATTGATATACAAAGCCAAGAAAATATCTAGATCATCAAGCAAGTGAATATATGCACAAGAATGATCTCCACATGTTCTACAAGTTATCAAAACCAAGAAAGGATTAAGAACATCAAACAAGTGAAGATACGCACAAGAAAATCAAGTATCACGAAGACTCGAATTATCATTAAATTGAGTGAGTGCTTAGATTTTATGTGAAGATACTTTATTGATCAAATCCCTATAGTTCAGACATATCCATGCATCTTTTAAAGATTGATTCAAACTAGCTTGAAATTGAATTTATTTGAAAAACATCATTTTACAAAAACTGAGTTTCAAAATAAATTCATATTAATTTTAAATGATCATATTTTAAGGTCTAATAAAAATAGGTATCTTAGAAACATATCTTTGAGGTTCAAAAATCATTAGAATTTTATTTGAAACTAAATTGTTAAATTGCAAAAATATTTTTTTTTAATTTAAAATTCGCTCAATTTTTGCCCAGTTTTGATCTAACGGTAAGATGGAGGCCTTCCCGAACTCCGATCATTTTGAAATTTTTACAGTAGTCAAAAAACATCTCTGGAAACTTTTGAATAAAATTTGAGTATGAACCAACAGTCAAATTGGGAGAAATTAACAAAACAAATTTGAATTTTTTGTCAAAATTAGCTGTTGGAATATTTGAAAATGTATACCTCGGAGCCAAAACCTCTCTTAATCATCCCCAACGGCCATATGGTTGTGCAAGCTATAAATATGAGGTCCTAGACATGTTTTAACATACCTTGAATCATTCTAATACTCTATTATTCATATATTCAAATATAAAAAGATTCAAGAACACATTTTGATCAATTTTTCATTTTTGAGCTATATACTTTGATCAATTTTGATATCTGTTGATCTTAAAGTCAATTAATCATATTTTGATAATTACAATAAGTTAATATAGTGTTATTTAACTCGGCTATTCTAATGATGATAGCCATTTTAACTGATATATCTTTCGACCAAGTGTAACTTCAAACTGAAGCAAATCTCACACAAGCTTTACAAACGCCTCTACTTATAAGAAATGAACTCAAGTGATATACATGTGATATAAAAAGCCAAGAAAATATCTAGATCATCAAGCAAGTGAAGATATGCGCAAGAATGATCTCCACATGTTCTACAAGTTATCAAAACCAAGAAAGGATCAAGAACATCAAACAAGTGAAAATACGCACAAGAAAATCAAGCATCACGAATACTCGAATTATCATTAAATTGAGTGAGTGCTTAGATTTTATGTGAAGATACTTTATTGATCAAATCCCTATAGCTCAAACATATTCATGCATATTTTAAATATTGATTCAAACTAGCTTGAAATTGAATTTATTTGAAAAACATTATTTTACAAAAACCAAGTTTCAAAATAAATTAATATTAATTTTAAATGATCATATTTTAAGCTCTAATAAAAATAGGTATCTTAGAAACATATCTTTGAGGTTCAAAAATCATTAGAATTTTATTTGAAACTAAATTGTTAAATTGCAAAAATATTTTTATTTTACATTTAAAATTCGCTCAATTTTTGTCCAGTTTTGATCTAACGGTAAGATGGAGGCTTTAGCGAACTCCGATCATTTTGAAATTTTTACAGTAGTTAGACAACATCTCCTGGCAATTTTAACTATAATTTGAGCATGATCCAGCGGCCTAATTGGTATAAATTAACAAAACAATTTGAATTTTTTTGTCAAAACTAGCTGTTGAAAAGTTTGAAACTGTATACCTTGGAGCCAAAACCTCTCTTAATCATCCCCAATGGCCATATGGTTTTGCAAGCTATAAATATGAGGTCTTAGACATGTTTTAACACACTTGAATCATTCTACAAACTTATTTTATATATATACAAAGTTGTTCAAGTATTCAATTCATTTTATTGATCAAATTCTTAATTTTTGAGCTATATACTTTGATCAATTTTGATATCTCTTAGTGTGAGCTTCATTTTATTTTGTCATATACAAGAGAGATATTGTACATTGGTGTTTGTCACCAAAACTCATTTTGAATCATAATTGTGAGAGGTGTATCTTATAGATTAGCAAGAGGGATTTCTTGTGAAAGTATTGAAGGTGTTTTCAATACTTGTGAGAGTGTGTGATAAGAATACACTTGTAGAGGTTTAATCTTCACTCGGAAGGAGATCGGTTATAGTGGAAATTCTTGGGGAACTAACCGAGCGCGGAGTAGGGGGAACAAGCCTAACCGTGTGGACAAAAAATCTTCGACTTCAAATTAGTTCAATCTTTCTATCTCTTGCTCTATTAGATTGTGCTATTTATTCATTGTGTTTGGAATTAATTTTGTTCTTGATTGCTTGATAAATATAGACATCAAATATTTTTAAATCATTTTTAAAAATCCGATTAAGTTTTAAAACCCTATTCACCCCCCTCTAGGGTATTTTCCGACCTACAATATCTCTTAGTATGAGCTTAATTTGTATTTTGTTATATACAAGAGAGATATTGTACATTGGTGTTTGTCACCAAAACTCATTTAAATCATATTTGTGAAAGGTGTATCTCATAGAATAGCAAGAGGAATTTCTTGTGAGAGTATTGATGGTGTTTCAATACTTGTAAGAGTGTGTGAGAAGAATACACTTGTAGAGGTTTTATCTTCACCCGGAAGGAGATCAGTTATAGTGGAAATTCTTGGAAAACTAACCGAGCGCGGAGTAGGGGGAACAAGTCGAACCGTATGGACAAAAAATCTTCGACTTCAATCGATTCAATCTTTCTATCTCTTGCTCTATTATATTGTGCTATTTATTCATTGTGTTTGGAATTAACTTTGTTCTTGATTGCTTGATAAATATAGACATCAAATATTTTTAAATCATTTTTAAAAATCCGATTAAGTTTTTAAAAACCCTATTCACCCCCCTCTAAGGTATTTTCCGACCTACAATTGGTATCAGAGGTTGTACTCTTGTTTTGATTTTACAATCTTAGAGTTTACGATCATGTCTATCTATCAAAGAACTAGAATTAACGAAGGTTCTTCTACCACTAGACCACCTCTATTTGATGGCAAAAATTATAGTTATTGGAAAAGTTGTATGTGTACGTTCCTTCAAGCTAGTGATTTTGAACAATGGAAAGTTACACTCATTGGACCCTATGAGATTACCAAAACCGATAAAAAGGGTAAAGTCACTCCTAAATCTATTTTCGAATATGATGAGCAGGATATTAAAAAAAATCCAATTTAATGCTAAAGCCTTGAATGCCCTACATTGCGCATTAACTATAAATGAATACAACAAAATTTCTAGTTGTAAAACCGCCAAAGAAATTTGGGACAAATTAGAAGTTACCTATGAAGGAACCTCACAAGTTAAGGATGATAATATTAATATGCTCGTTCATGATTATGAACTTTTTAAAATGGAGCCTAATGAATCACTTGCCTCTATGTATAGTAGGTTCTCTATTATCGCTAATGCTTTAAATCTTCTTGGAAAGGAATATTCAAATGAAGACAAGATTCGAAAAATTCTTAGAATTCTTTCCAAGAAGTGGAGACCCAAAGTGACGGCTATTCAAGAAGCCAAGAATCTCAAGACGCTAAGCATGGATGAACTCTCGGGTTCACTTAAAACCCATGAGAAGGAATTGGCGAGAGAAGAAGAAAGTGATTCAAAAACCAAAAAGTCACTAGCTCTCAAAGCAACTCAACTAGAAAATGATGAGGAGTTGATGGTAGGAGATGAGGATATGGCTCTTCTTTCTAGAAAATTCATAAAATTTCTAGCTAAGAAGAAGAAGTTTCAAGGGAAAGGAAATAACTTTGATTCTTCATCAAGAAAGAACAATGATCGATCTATTCAACCAAGAGTTGAAAACGAAGAAGAAAAGAAGTGTTTCCATTGCCATGAACTAGGGCATTTCAAAACAAATTGTCCGGTTAGAAGAAAAGAAAGAAGAGATAAAAGAGACAAAGTCTTCAAACAAGTAAGACACGCCCTCAAAGGCATTTGGAGTGATTCCGAATAAGGTGAGTTCGATGCCAACTCTAGCGACGAGGAAACGGCTAACCTTTGCCTTATGGCAAGAAATGATGAGGTATATTATACTTATGATTTATTTAGTGATGATAATGTCTCTATTAATAATGATATACACGATGAGAATGACTATGATGAATTATATGATATGTTTGAGGAATTGCATAAGAAATTTAAAATTTTGTCTAAAATGTATGCAAGCCTCAAAAAGGAAAATTTGATGATTTCTAGCAAGTGTGAAAATTTTGAGAAAGAAAATGTACTTTTGAAAAATGAAATTAAGACCTTAAAGAAAGGAAAGGAAAAAGAAACTCCAAACACACTTGAAATAGAAAATATCAAATTGAAAAATCAAGTGGATGATTTGACTAATAGTCTAACCAAGTTTACCAAAGGAAATGATAACTTGGACAAACTATTAGGAATGCAAAGGTGTGTATTCGACAAAGCCGGTTTGGGTTATAATCAAATCCATAATCAAAAGGATTACAAAAATTTCTTCAAAACATTCACACCACATAATCCTACTAATCTTTGTTCATTTTGTGGAAGAAACACTCATAATGCACATTCTTGTTATTACAAAGAAAATAATTTTGCTAAAAACAAACTTGCTTAGATTCCTAAAGAAACCACTATGTACACTAACCCCAAAGGACCCAACTTATTTTGGGTACCAAAAGAAAAGTTACTTAAAATTTTGGTGTAGATCTGTATGAGAGCAAAAGCTAGCAAAATAAAATGGTTATTGGATAGTTGATGCTCTAAACACATGACGAGAAAAAAAATTTTGAGTCTCACTCCTAAACAAGGAAGCAACGTTACATTTGGAGATAACGCCAAAGGTAAAATTATTGGTATAAGTAAAGTTTGTAAGAAATGTTCTTATATTGATAATATTCTACTAGTTGATAGTTTAAAACATAATTTGCTTAGTATTAGTCAATTGTGTGATAACGGTTATGAAATTATTTTTAAATCTGAATGTTGCATTGTTAAAAATATTAGTGATAATTATATTTTGTTTGTTACTTATAGATCTAATAACGTATATACTCTTGAACTTGATTATTTGTCTCAACAAGATGTTAATTGTTTATCCGTATTGAATGATGTTTCTTAGTTATGGCATAGAAGATTAGGTCGTGCTAATATTGATTTAGTTCACAAATTATCTAAAATAGAATTAGTTAAAGGATTGCCTAAAACTAAACTTATTAAAGATAGAATTTGTGATGCTTGTCAACTTGGTAAACAACATAAGTCTTCATTTTGCATGTTATTATAAACTAACAATAATTTTGCAGTCTAAAAATTATTATTTATCATTCAAAAAAAAGAAGGGAACAGAATTTGAAGATCATCAGCATCAAAATTCAAAACAGCATCGAAACTAGAAGAAGAAGAATCAATAAAATTATGCTCCATATCTAATAAAGCTGTCCAATTAGGACTCATTGGCTCGGCAACCTCCGCAATAGTACCACTTTGAGAAAATTGTGATGAATGGCCTTCCAAAGTAGCTTGGTAATCTGACAGAGTCAGATATGCCGGCAAACCCACATTAGTTTGAAAAGCACCATGGTCTGAAAGATTCCCGATAGTCGGAAGAATTTCAGGTGCAATATTTTCTACTAACGATAGGGGCCCTGATGAACTTCTAGGAGGAGCAAAAGAAAAGCATTGGTTAGCGCTAGAAGACTCTCCTAATCGAGCCTCTAATGTTGTCACTCGTGATTGCAAAGCCTCTAACGCTGTCACTCGTGATTGTAACTCTTGTACCTTTTGTTCAAGAGAAACAATGAGCGCAGTGCAACCTTTACTGGGATTCTCGACTCTCGCCTTAGCTTCAAAAAGAAATGAATAGAGAGTCTCAAGATATTGATGTTCGAGAATATTTTGCAAAATATGTGCAACACTATTTACCCCAAAAAAGGTGAAAATTGTACGATAATCTTGACGACTAATCACATCTATAAAAATTTGTGCATATTCACACCATGGCTAACATTTCTTGCGTTTATAAGTGCAAGCAGCACAAGACGAACCTGTACAATGGAAGGTATTTGGTATACTTGTGATTTGCTTTCCCTTACTCATGGGTACCTCCTATAAAAGTTATAAGAAGAAAATGGATCTCGAGGAAGACAACAAGAAAGAGGGGACAAGAGGCATCTAGCAATTAAAAGAATCCTGAAAACATAAAGCTATCATCCTAAAAGGTCAAAAATACAGCGCCCCCCACGTGCATCTAGAGTCCACCGCCCTAGCACGGTCTAGATCCCTTTTTGATGTGGATATAGGGGGAGAAAATGTGCGTAATGTTGATGCTGCAGTAAAAGGTAAGATTTTTTTTTTGCTGCGGTAAGATTTTTTATACTGACTTAAATGTTATGGTAAGATTTTTTATACTGACTTAAATGTTATGGTAAGATTTTAAATGCTTTAAATGATTTTCTACATTCATACTTTTGAAAGCTTTATTTAAAAATATATATATATATATATATATTTTAAACTATCTCGAATATTTTCAATACTTTTTAATTTTCATATTTGCATAAATTGAGGGGGAGCATATTATTTATATGTTATTTATGCTTGTTATTGTAAACACACATTATTATGAGTATTAACAAGTATTTTTGCAGCTTTAGATTGATAATTACTGATTCCCTCCTTTTTGATGAAGAAAAAGGGGGAGAAGTATGTGTGTTATGTAAGTATGTGTGTGTGTCATGAGTGATAATGGTACGCACTCGTTTATTTTATCGTTTATTTTATTATGCTATGATTGATCAAGAGCTACTAGTTTGTCTATTTGTTTAAGTACTTTTCGAACTTATGCTTTCGGTTAAGTTGTTTAAACTTATCTTATCTATGCAAGTATTTTTTTTTAATAATTGCTTGTATATTTTTATCTATGCACCTATTTAGGGGGAGCATATTATTCATATGCTTAAAATTATTATCTTTTTATAAACACACATTAACTCTATTGTCATCATAAAAAAGGAGAGATTGTTGACCTTAAAGTCAATTAATCTTATTTTGATAATTACAATAAGTTAATAAAGTGTTATTTAACTCGGTTGTTCCAATGATGATAGCCATTTTAACCGATATATCTTTCGATCAAGTGTAACTTCAAACCGAAGCAAATCTCACACAAGCTTTACAAACGCCTCTACTCACAAGAAATGAACTCAAGTGATATACATGTGCTATACAAAGCCAAGAAACGATCTAGATCATCAAGCAAGTGAAGATATGCACAAGAATGATCTCTACATGTTCTACAAGTTATCAAAACCAAAAAAGGATCAAGAACATCAAACAAGTAAAGATACGCACAAGAAAATCAAGCATCACGAATACTCGAATTATCATTAAATGGAGTAAGTGCTTAGATTTTATGTAAAGATACTTTATTGATCAAATCCCTATAGCTGAAACATATTCTTGCATCTTTTAAAGATTGATTCAAATTAGCTTGAAATTAAATTTATTTGAAAAACATCATTTCACAAAAACCGAGTTTCAAAATAAATTCATATTAATTTTAAATGATCATATTTTAAGCTATAATAAAAATAGGTATCTTAGAAACATATCTTTGAGGTTCAAAAATCATTAGAATTTTATTTGGAACTAAATTGTTAAATTGCAAAAATATTTTTTTTTATTTAAAATTCGCTTAATTTTTGCCCAGTTTTGATCTAACGGTAAGATGAAGGCCTTCTCGAACTCCGATCATTTTGAAATTTTTACAATAGTTAGACAACATCTCCTGAAACTTTTGAATAAAATTTGAGAATGATCCAACAGTGAAATTGGGAGAAATTAACAAAACAAATTTGAATTTTTTGTCAAAACTAGCTGTTGGAATATTTGAAAATGTATACCTTGGAGCCAAAACCTCTCTTAATCATCCCCAACGGCCATATGGTTTTGAAAGCTATAAATATGAGGTCCTAGACATGTTTTAACATACCTTGAATCATTCTAATACTCTATTATTCATATATTTAAATATACAAAGATTCAAGAACACATTTTGATCAATCTTTCATTTTTGAGCTATATACTTTGATCAATTTTTATATCTCTTAGTGTGAGATTCATTTGTATTTTGTCATATACAAGAGAGATATTGTACATTGGTGTTTGTCACCAAAACTCATTTAAATCATATTTGTGGAAGGTGTATCTCATAGAATAGCAAGAGGGATTTCTTGTGAGAGTATTAAGGGTGTTTCAATACTTGTAAGAGTGTGTGAGAAAAATACACTTGTAGAGGTTTGATCTTCACCCGAAAGGAGATCGATTATAGTGGAAATTCTCGGGGAACTAACCGAGTGCGGAGTAGGGGGAACAAGCCGAACCGTGTGGACAAAAAATTTTCAACTTCGATCGGTTCAATCTTTCTATCTCTTGCTCTATTATATTGTGCTATTTATTCATTGTGTTTGGAATTAACTTTGTTCTTGATTTCTTAATAAATATAGACATCAAATATTTTTAAATTATTTTTAAACATCCGATTAAGTTTTTAAAAAACCCTATTCACCCCCTCTAGGGTATTTTCCGACCTACAGTATTTACAATGACATGACGAGAAGGCCTCCCCACACTTTTAATGGTTTATTAGCCATAGTAGATGAGTTTTCTAGAGTTGAGGATGACGAAGCGCTGTTAACCGGTCCAGTTTTAAGAGAGATATAAATGGTGACCGGCTTAAAGAAAGGTCGTGGAAAAAACCCGTAAGGAGTAGGGGTGTGCACGGTCCGGTTGACCGGACCGGACCGGACCAGACATTTCGATCCTATAAATTTGTAGACTAGACCGGATCGAAATAATTGCAAAGACCGATCTGATTTCGATCGGTCCATTCGGTTTGGGCTTTTTTTGGCCCATTTTTTAGGCTTTTTTATAATATATCATGTGCTTATTTTTATGTTAATTAATAAAATAACAAAGTCCATACTTTACATAAGGTATAAAACTGAATAAATTGCTAATTTTTATATAAAACTGAATAAATAAATAATGTTTGACAAAGAAAAAACAAATGAGTTTTAAATTGCTATGCAACTGGAAAATGAGTTTTACATATGCACATATATTAAACATTAAAATATATAGAATTGTACATACTTAGTAATCTGAAGGCAAATGCTTAGTAATCTGAGGCCAAAGTAACAAGAAATTGAAGTAGATATAAGCCTTTCAAGCTGGTTAGTGGGGTTTGAGAAGACACCCATGAGTAAAGAGAGTAGTGCAAATTCTATTGGGAATTTATCGTCTCAAAGTCAAAAGGGGAACTCTTGTAGACACTTTGAAGATAGACCAATTTTAGGAGCATTAAGTGCTGAAGAAATCAAGCTGTTATCTGCTTATTCGACGCCGAGGACATCGCCCACGCGTAGCCCAGATGAGGAGGTGGCCATTATAGGTACCGTTGGGAGTTATTGGAGCCATACAGGGCAGACCATGGATTCTGGTTCAAGCTCATCTTACAAAGCAAAATTAGGCACACTAAGCAAGTTTAAGAGGTATTTTTATTGTTTTACTTTGGGTTTATGTATGCATTCAATAATTTTTTCACTGAAGTTTTGAACTTTTTTTTTTTTTTGGAAAATAAACCTACAATATGACAAGTAGTTCTAATACATTTCTCTGACCAATTTTAATTGACCTAAATTTTTATGTGCAGGATACGGTAGTGCAATGTAATTCTCCACCATTTGCAATGAGGTTGGATAGAACATTGGACATTGGAATTGCTTAAGTTCAGTCAAGAACATCTAGCGGGGTATTAGGGGAAGTGGTGGGAATGCCATATGTTCTTTTGTGTTTTGTTAATGCTACTAACTAAGGTAGGTTTATCCCTATTTTCATGAGAGCTGGATACTACTGAATCTTAAACACCTTGCGTTTAATTTTACCCATTTCTCCAAATCTGTCACTGTTTTAGGCAGATTATTCCTTTATTCATGGAGCACATCAGTCTAGAATTCAAATTTCTTTTTTTTTCATATTCAATTAATGCAATTTCACAATTTGGTTTATATGTTTACCAGCAATTATCCCCTAAACTGGATTAAGCTCGGGCCTAAAGGTTAAGGATAGTTAGATTATAACTTGTTATGAGAAAATTTTGCTGTGATTCAATATAAATCTATTGAGTAAACTTGACCCATCAACACTCACAAATCAAGCAAAAGGGAAATAACATTCAGCAATCAGCATTGATTTTTCACAAAACAGAACATCCAAATCGGAAAAATTAAAAGAAAAAAAGAGAGAGAATAGAGGGAGACGGAGGTTTGGGACACAACTTTAGGCATGGAATCGAAGGGATCGGCGGAAGGAGTGGGAGCGGGATCGTGTGTAGAAGGTGAAGCCATGGTTATCGAGAGAGAGATAGGTTTCAGTGACGGAGACGGGAGAGGGAAAGGGGGAAGAGAGCGGTGCTGTGAGTGAGAGACTAAGAGGAGATTGGAGCAGTGTGAGTTTAGGCTTTAGGGTTTTATTTTAATATTAATATTATATATTATATATTAATAATATATATATAATAATAAACGTCCGGTCCGGTCCGGTCCAGTCCGACCGAAGTATTAAAATGCAAGACTGAAAACCGGACCGAACTATTTCGGTCCTTCAAAATTTGGACCGAACTGGACCGAATTCAAAAGCTCCGGTTCAAATCGATCCATTTTTCAGTCCGATTCAATCGGTTTGGCGGTCCAGTTCGGTTTCTAAACATCACTAATAAAGAACTCAGCTCACAAGCTCTTAAGGGGGTCAATACCATCTTCAACAATCCTATTCATGAAATCATATTTGAAATTCAGGGGAAACATTTTTTCAAATGGCCTATGCCGATGGGAGATGACCCAAGTTCTAGAGACACCAACCTCTATTATTCTTATCACAAGAACCACGGGCATCGAACAGAGAACTGTAAGGCTCTAAAATAAATAATTATATATATTATTTTATTATTTATTTATTAGAATAATAGTGGTAATATTGTGCTTCGTATACCAACTACCAAAACGTACAATAGTTAGATCAAGTGAAAGCTTTAATACCCTTAAAATATTAATATTATCTTATAAAGGCATCTAACAATATATTTTTGCTTTGAAAGTTTCTTTGAACCTTTTTCTGTTATTATTTGCGTACAGTCTCTCTTAAGACTTATAGCCGAAACAATAATATCATGTTTAAGACTGTTGCCAAACACGTATTAATGTTCTAATTAATAGTGATTGATTGCAAAATACAAAGTCATTGACTACAAGTGAAAATACAAAATCAAGCAACAAACTTAATTAAGTTGAGGAAAGCAGTCACTAACAATATTATCTTGTTCAGTTGTTAACAATTTGACTGAGTTTGGTTTTAATTATGGCTTCAAAATTGGAGAGATGAAGTCATAGTGGTCCACCAGTGCTGGTGATTGGTGAATGGATGAACTGATTGGTTATTGGTGTGTCACTCACTTGTAAATTTTAATGCATCGATTGATTTACGGGTGATATGGTCATGTGAATTTTAAAGCAACGATGTTAACACTGAGGTCATTTGTATGAAAAAATTAAACTTTTTTTTTTATATCAAAAAAAGGATAATTTTTTTGACAATGTACCATTAGTATACTAGGGTATACCCGTGCCATCTGGCACGGTGAAACAAAAAATATATATAATAATAGGATAAAAAAATTAACGTGTGACAAACTTAAATCGATAAAATCAGTTAGTCTATTTTGAGCCCATTGTCTAGTTTAATTTAACGTTGTAAACAATTGAAACGTAAATTTAATATATATTCACACTAAAAAAACTAAAAGTATACCGGATTGGACCGACTTGTTTTTAATTTTTTGAAGAGTCTTTTAATCATAATCCAATCACGTAATGTACGTCCTAAAAATGACAGATTGAGATGACCAATAATGTACGAACACATAACGTACGTCCTTAAATGTTATACAATAATTTTTCTTGATATTTTTTTTTGCATAATTATATAGTCATGATAGATCTTGTTTAATTGATCTTGATTAGTATATTTTAAATATTAGTTTTTTATTAATTTTTTAATTTTTAATTTTAAGTTATGGGATTTTTAATGTAAACAAAATTATTAGTATGTGATAGTTTATTGTATGTATATTATTGGTGTGAGTATTTTAACTTCGATGTGACATTTTAATGTGTGTATAATACTCATCTAATGGTGTAGAACTAATGCACACCATAACATGTGTATTTTTAACCATTAGATTCATATACTTTTTGGAGAAAATTTTGGTCAAAAATAGTGTTTTATAATATAGATAATACCAAACCGATTTTTCAATATACTAAATTTCAATATACCAAAAAATGTAATACAATAATATTAATAAATTTTAGTTTACAGAATTTTTAATACGATACTTGGTATCAAAATTTTAGTACAACAACCATACCAAATGCACTCTTACACACGCCAACTTCAAGTCGCTTCTTTTATTTCTTTCTCCTTTTACCATTTTCAAAGGGTGATTTTAAATGTACCCACTAAATTATGCTTTTCACCCCTATTTGAGAGAACTTTCTTCTCACCCCACCAATTTTTGTAAAAAACATTCAACTCACCCCCTCAGTGGTGTGAGTTTATTAAACCCTTTAAGATAAAATATGTGGAATATTTAGTGACCAAAAATTCCATCACTAATAAAAATATTTGTAACAAATATTTTAGATTTTAATGACAAAAATAATTCATTTATAATATGCATGGAATTTTTTTTATAGAAATTATAATAAAAGGATATTTATCGAAAAAGTAAAATATTTCGGCATGTTCTGTATTTTGATTTTGTGATTTGCTTTTGGCATTGCAAAATCTATGGAGGAAGTTATATTTTAGCATCAAAAGTGATTGAACACTACAATAATGTTAGTTTTTGAAATGAAAGTAAGACTATAAAATATTTTTCTGGAACAACTTGTAAGCTACCAACCGAAATAATAACTGACATGCATAATAATGATTGTAAATATATTTTGAGGGACAGTCTTAACGTGACAAATTAAAGCTTGCAAAACCGTATAGGATAATCTTAGTTTTACCCGTTACGAAATTAGTTTCATTAAAAGGGACATTTATCTTTTTTCTCCCATTAGAATTAATTTAAAATGCCATAAACATTTGTCTATATTCACAAAAGTTAATTTTGATTCAATTCTATCGAACTAGACTTTATATTAAAATTTTAAAACAAAATATAAATCTGTAAGAATTATTTATATTAAAATTAAATAAATTTACTAACTAATTCAGTAATTTGTATAAAATTTAGGGAACTACTTTGACCTTAATATTTCTTTAAAATACTGATCTCAACATAGTGGATCTATCAATGATGCGACTTATTTATTGTTGTGAGATTTACATTAATTATGTCCTAAAAAATTAGATCATTTACTTTGAGACATACCATAGATTAGAAGGAAAATAAGAATTATACAAAAAGAAATACATTCGTGTTTTAAATCTGCAACCAAGCAATTGACTTAATGTCAAATTCATTAGTAAATTAAGCGAAGAAGTGATTGAGAGGGAAAAAAAATGAGGATGAAACATGGAAATTATATACAGTGACCAAGAGGGAGTGAGGGATGGAGGGGTGAGTTTACAGGTTTTATTTAACCTTTTTAGGGTTAAAATTATTAAGGTAAAACTTTTAAGTGGAGTGAAAAGATTAACTAGGTGAGTGTATTTAAAATCACCCTTTTCAAACCATCCCCTGCAAACAAAACTCAATTACTTCACATCTCTCTCTCTCTCTATATATATATATATATATATTAATCAAAATTATGTCATTTTTTTTAATTTCTAATATAACTCAGTAATGATTAATTAAGTATAACAGTATTCAAATAGTGAGTAATAAAAGTTTATGCTTAACGACTAAATTAAATATATTTTTTTCAAAACAAAAGTAAAATTATGCATACAAGTCTCATACGTATTGAATGATGAAAGTAAATCAAGTTTTCACAGAAAACAAAAAATAAAATACCTTTGGTGCATGTATATATTTGTGTAATCCTAATTTTATTTTATTTTTTTGTCTATTCTCTCGGCACTTCAATAGTGCCACATGATGCCATTCTAGAAGTCCACCAGCTACAGCAGTAGGACTGGTAAAAGAAAAAGTCAAATAAGAGAACACCAACATAACATTTAATAACATATATATTCAATTTTTCATAACAAAAATTCGAAGTATTACACATGAAATAGTAAATAAAACAAAATTCTGCATGTGTAAACGTTCTCTTTGATAAATCTAATTCATATTTATATTAAAGATGTTCTAAATTTAATAAGCTATATATTATAAAAAAGAAAAAAAAAGTCAGCTCTAATTTAGCATTAAAAATAAGGACAAATTAAAAAAAAATTGAAAATCCTCATTTATCACCATTATAGAAATTAAGTATGTTGTAGTGTTAGCTTGGTTTGGTTCACATTAACTATTACGTTCATGTGGTCAAAATATTTTACTTTTTGGTCGTCTGGCAACTCTCAATAATACCTTTTCAAGTCAGCTCGTGTGTTATTACCTAGAAACGAAACCAAGATTTAATACTAAATTAGCCTAAAAATTAACTATCGTCTACAATTAAAAGTCCGGTTCCTTTTTCTTATTAATGGTTAGAAATAGACTAGGGCAGTAATGAGGGTTGCAAACCTACCAAAAGGTTAGACTTAGATGGTACTCATATATATATATATATATATATATATTTATTACTAAATGTTACGTCTAGTATGAAAACGTAAGACAATTAATGAAAAAAACAAAATTTACTGAGTCTAAACTGTAAAATGTTATATAACTCCAACTCAAAAAAATAATTATTCAAACAAATTACGCTTACTTAAAAGAATGCTTTTATCCTCTTGAAAAATTAGTATATATATGCTGCCTCCGTTGGTCGGATCTATTATGATTAAAAGAATTTCTAAACACTTAAATAATTACGTGATCATACTCTAGTTTGTTGGTAATACTCCAAATAGTATTCATCATTCATACAAGAGTGTAAATATATATATATATAGGATAATGATCTAAAAATAACTATTTATTTAGTTCTTAAATGCGGACCAATCATTTTAAAGGGGTAAACGGATGAATTTTTTTATGAAACTTAGTGAAGATCTCCATGATTAGTAGATCATCTCTACCAAATTTTATCAAAAAATTCAACTGAGAAGTTGGTTATCTAAACATCTTAAAGTTTAACGGCCAAAAAAGTGCATATATATCAATTTTTTAGTTAACTCTCTTCTTGATTGAATTTTTCAATGAAATTTAGTGAAGGTGATCTACTAATCACGGAGAACATTTTCACAAAGTTTCATTAAAAAATTCATCCATTTACCCTCTCAAATTGATTGGTCCACATTTGAGGACCAAAAAATTAGTCCTCTTAAAATCCTTCCCATATATATATATATATATATATAAATAATGAATGTAGGTCTAGCTATTTGGCACCCCCATAGTAATTTTAAAGGATGCCCACATTGTATTCCATGAGTGCTAATTAAATATTTTTTGATTTTAGCTTGACTTACATTTTAAAATTTTAAATAAACAACTCATCAAAAATTATTAGGAGGGGCATATTGTAAAATTAAAACAATAACTAATAAAAATATTATATAAAAAAAATAGTGTTAATTACACTCATAAAATACTTGTTAACATTTCAATATTAATTTAAAGTTATTACACTAAATAAATAAATAAAAGTGTTACCGAATATTTATACTTAACACTGTCTTACTAAAAGATGCCAAAAAGTTGGGAGACCATGGGCCCCTCTACCACCATCTAGATTCGTCTCTGGTACCAACTAAGCCATTAGTTTCAGTCTATGATCTGAAATACCAACTTAAAAGCAGGTGAGTAAGATATGGAAAAGTGCACGAAAAATGAGTTGTCCCTTCCGAATCTTTTGTTCTTTATTTGGCCGCCTCTTCTCAAAAATAAAAATAAAAATTAGTCACTATTCATATACTTGCTTGGTAAGTATAACCGAACAAATTTAATATGAATTGTCTGTGTACGGACTGAACTTTCAATAATAAATTTTTGTCACTAAAGTATACGAAAATATTTTTAGCGACAAAAATTTGTTACGAAATGTGCGATCTGCATACGGACAGTTCACATTAAAATTTAACTAAAATATAATGTGTATCTTTATGCACAACAAACATTATAACAAATAACACATATATAGCTATTGCATGAGGTTAACCCAAAATTAATTACTTGTTAGTAGCTTGTTTTTATTTACATGTTCTTAACATATATATGTGCCCTTAAGACACACGTTAACATGATCTGATATATACATATATGATGAATAATGTATATATACAGAGAACCAGACTCTCTAGAAATGACTTCCTTCTTTTAATAAAAGAATGGACTTCCCTTTTGAAGATAGTAAATGATTGAATTTTTTGATGAAATTTCAACCGAAAAGTGGATGATTTAAAAATCTAAAATTTCAACGGTTGAAATGCACACACACACACACATATCAATCTTTAGTTCACCTTCATCCCGGTTGAATTTTTTGATAAAATTTAGTGGAATGTACTCATCATGAAAATCATCCCCTTCAAATTTCTTCAAAAAAATCCAATCATTTACCTCGAGAAATCTGTTTTTTAGTTAAAAGAATGAAACCCTTTTTAGAGCCTACTCTTTATATATATGACTCAATATATACATATAGAGTTAGGCTCTAAAGAGATATTCTCTCTATTTAATAAAAAGAAAGGATACCCATTTAAAGGGGTAAATAGGAGGAGAGTGGTTGACCCAGTGGTAGGCAACCTTCACCCTTGACTTGAGGTCAAGTGTTCGACTCATGGGGTGGGAGGGGAGGGTTTTTCTTTATTTGTAGGATTAAGAGAGAGACTTAGACCTCCCTTAATTATTATTTTTTTAAAAAAAGGGGTAAATAGATATATATATATATATATATATATGGATGTGGTTTCAATGGTTATTTTCTCTCTTTACCAATGAATTGGTACTATAATATTAACTATTATATCAAAAATCAAAAGTTGAGATCAAATGAGTAGTTTGGCTAACATAATTAATGCACATTAAAAAAATGCAAAACATGAAATGCAAGATTAAGTGGGTAATTTGTTGTTATCTTATGATTTTTCATTTTTTTCCATTTAATTTTAACGAATCTTAAATTAGAAATTCATTTCATGTTTTTCTAATTCCAATCCTAAATATCCCTATTTTTTACCTTTATAAAATATGATCATCTCAAAATATTTGCCAAACACAACACATTTATTATTATTATTATTATTATTATTATTATTATTACTACTACTACTAATACTACTACTACTACTACTACTTAATTTCTTACCTCATTAAATAGGTGTTTGGACACAACATTCTTAAGGGGGAGAAGTCTTAATTTTAATAAATTATAGCAGACTCCTAAATTATTTTTATTTAGCATTTTACCCTTTAAACTAAAAAAACTTGACAGTTAAATGACATAAAAATATATTTTCCTACTTATATTAATTATTATCATTTTTTTAATATAAAAATATTTTGCACATAAGTCTTAAGTTTTGCCTTTAGATAAGCAAATGCCTAGATTTATACTTTTACCTTTTATAACATTGGTATTAAGAAAAAAAAATCATGAGAGAGATGAACACTTAAAACATGTAAATGTTGAATTTTTAGTTTTTTGGCAATTAAGTAATTCATTCTTTAAAATTTTGTCATATTTAGTTTACCTTTAATTTATTGGTTCTTGGAAAAATAATCGAACTAGAATTAAAATAGGAAAGCAATCGGGAAATATTATATTTCTTTTTTTTTAATCCAGTTTTGTATAAAGATTTGACTTTTTTTTTATGTTGCAAGTAAAGATAAAATGAGATGATATAATGAAGAAACAAGTAAAAAAAAAAAAAAAACTGGTCACCTTAACCTGCTGCAACAAGTTAAAAGTGTTGCCACATCACTAATAAACATTAATTATTGTCAGTATTCATTGATGGGTAGCGAGAGAATACCCATTGAAAACTCATCTATATATATAAGTGAGTAAAATTTTGTAAAAATGATCTATAAGTGAGGAAATCACCTTTACCTATTTTCATAAAAAACTTTAACCTATTAATGGGAAAAGTGATAAATACATACATTTTCGGCCGTTGAAATTTTTGATAATCATCTCACTCACTTCTATGTTAAATTTTTTTTATAAAATTTGGTAAACATTATCCACTCATCTTATAGATCATCTCAATAATTTTTTATAAAAAAGAATAATTTATTTACTCCTCTAAATGAGTATCCCTTACTTTTCTCAAAAATTTAAGAGGAAATCCCTCTTTAGAGCTAACTCTATATATATATATGATCGATAATATATATAGCTTTAAATGAAAAAATTTGGTGTTGCGTATCACAAGTTTATGGGTAGAAGAGGCCTATTATTTGGCGTATAATTTTGCCAGCGTTTTAAGTGACCAAAATTATTAGCTTATTGTATTATACACCCTAATTTGGTACGTGTTATAAACATTTTAGGTCATAAAATCATTAGAATTGGTAACTTAATCATTAAAATAAAATTTGGGTACATTTAACACATACGCATCTATGAAGCGTCTACAGGATTCATGGAGAGTTTGGTCTATATTTTATAAGAATCTTTTTTTATGTTATTTAGTACTGTACAATTCTTTTCTAGCCACGGTAAGGGGCTGTAACAATCACAAAGAGATGCATATATAGAACAGCCGAGCAGTGTTAGAGGAAGTGACAATAACTGCAATTTCCGGCGGCCACGGTCGTTTTTGCTGAAAATGGGATACAGAGGAAAGGGTCAGGAAAGAATGAGAGTAAAATGAATAGAGAATTCATTCTTTTATTTTCTATTTATTTATTTTTCTTTAAGGATGTTTGGATTAGTTTCGACATAACTTTGGAATAAGAAGGTTTGGATTGGCTTAGAATAATTTTTAACCTGGAATAAGGCTTATTATTTGGTTTTTGAGTTTATTACGAGATTTAAATATTATAAAATACTTAGAAATATTAAAGAGTATCTTTGTCACTTCAATTGAAAAATACTTCATATGCAAATACTTGTCCACTTTCTCATTGGGTAGAATTTTAACGAAATGGTGGTTAAGTGCGACTTTTTCGATAATTGGAGGAGAGGTTTTAATATCAAGTTTTGTAGTTTTATGGGGTAAAGTGCCAAAAGTGAATAATAGTTAAGGAGGTTTCTATAAAACTGCCCTTCTATTATATGTTGATCATATACTAGTAATGAAATGGATTATTAATTTGACACATGAAAACACATATATTTCAATACAATCAAGATGAAGATGAAGATGAAGACAGATGCTAAATTAATTTTATTGTGAAATTTTATATTGATTTGTCTCAAAAAATAAATGAAACTACTAATTTGAGACATTTCGAAAAAGAAATGAGACTTAATCTAAGATAACCTGGAAAGCAAGTTAGACACTTTGTTTGAGACAAAAGAAGTATTGATGTATAGCTAAGAAATCAATTCATATATATTTCAACTTAATGAATGGTCAATGACAACTTATTTTCTATCGTGGTGTTTTATAAATTGATTATGTCATTTCCAAAAAATAAAACGGGACCATTAATTCGAAATATCTTAAAAAGGAAAGTAAGACTATTAATTTGAGACAAAGACATGGGCTTTTTAGCATTATATTACGCATTCAAGTGAATTACAAACCTTGTCCCTTGGATATATATATATGATTAAAATTTGGGAAAAAAAAAATTAGATACCTGGCTAAGACTCGAAAGTTATATGGTTTTCACCTTTAGCTTCCCCAGGTAGAATCAAGAAATACACCAGTCATAAAATCATAAACTTGACTTCCTGACGAGAAGCCTGAAGAGAAGAGAAAAAAAAATTGATTAGTATGAAGAAAACATAACAAATAATATATTAAGTAACAAATCTGTTTTGCATTTGAAGAGATTAAGTGCTTGTTTGGTTCGAGGGATTGTGTTTTCCAGGAATCAAGAATTAGTAATTTCAAATGCTAAGTTTGGGTTTCACAAAAGGAGTTGGATTCATAATAAGAGCTACATTCATGGACAACCTCAGAGATGCTCTAAGCTGTTAAGATCTTAAAAGTATACACATGCAGCTTAAGTAATTGATTCTAAATCTTTTTGGGTATGCTTGATTGGCAAAAATTTCATGGGAAATTATCTCCTTTCCAATTGAAAGTGTTTGATAGCCGACATTTTCCACGGGAACAAATTCCATAGGATGGAGATGGACCATGCAAGCATCAAGATAACCTAAATGTCGTTGACTAAGAAGGATGGGCAAGACTTGAAAAGAGTTAAGATTCCCTATTGGGGGGCAGAATTCATATCTATGGAAACTTAATATGGATTTCACACGGCTTATGATCTACTTTCTAACCACTTTTCATAAAAGTGCACAGGGGTCATTAGGGCCGTTTCATATCCCTTTGAGGGATAGTTCCCCCTAGTTATGTAGCTCAATTACATTTCTTGAAAAAAATAAAAAAATAATTGTGTTCTACATCTTTGCAATCAAACATAACCTTCATTTATTAAAATCCTTGAAATCAAATGCATCCTAAGAGATTTTTATAGAGAATGCTGTAAAATGAGGATACAAGTTAATAGAGGAGCTTACCATATATGGATGTTTAAGTATGGACATATTGCAAATGTTGCTCTTCTGATCACGTGAGAGACGAAGTCGTACGTGAGGTATGCTCTTCCAACTCTCTCCAAGCGCCGGCTTTAGATTACCTCCCTCTCCCCCCACCATGTGATTCGTCACCTTTTTGAACACGCGTTTTAGTCACATAAACTCATAATTCTCATAAGTGTTCCAAAAATCCCTACTGAGAGCTGCTTAGCCTAGCTAGGCAGCCACCTAAGCTGGCAGGATGTCGATTTGGCAAGTTGGTGGAGATCTCTAAAGCACAGATACTCTATATGGGGTCGCCATATCCGTATCCAATACGTATCATGGACTGATACTAGACCGATATGTACTGGAAATTCCCGGATTTATTATTTTCCGGATACTTCTTGGATAGGATATGCAGACACAATAATATTGGTATAAGCAATAAACAGGGCCTAGTTCATTATACTGAAAATGCAAGTGAAGGAAAAAACTATAAATACCTTCAAAATAGTTATGAATCAATACTATCACTTACTTGAGGTTGATAGTCATGACTCATGAGTAAATTTTTTGTTACCTCATGTATGACATTACTCGTAAACTTTTGAGATAATGGGGTGGACTGAAATGTGAGATACTAATTCTTTTGACAGGATGTAAGAAGCAAAATAGTTATTTCATGTTTTATGTAATTCATTCTCAAATTCATGTCTTCACAAATATCGACATTAGTAGTCATAAACTTTGTAAAACTACAAACTTTTATGTATAAGAATATATTACATATTAATTTTCTGTAGCGTATCCTAGCCGTATCCTATCCTAAACTTTTTAATATTTGCCATATCCCCGTGTTCGTGCCATACCCGTATCCATGCTTCCTAGGTGGAGATTTTGACTCCTTTAGTTTTGAAAATTATTTCGTTGATGTTTGAATTATAAGAAATATTCATTTAATGTAAATCTTTAGAAGTAAAGTTATATTTTCTATATTATTATATCTTCAAATTAAGGCCAACCACTTACTATGATAGTGAGATTATGCTCGTGTGCTAACTCCTTCAAAAGAAATCCTGCAGAAATCATCAAAGCGTGTCCTGTATTTTACCAATTGAGCACACACCCATTAGTTTCCACACATATACGAGTATATGTGACAGAATTTAGCTATAAGTACAGGCCTTGAGGCTAAAACATTTCAAAAAAAAAATTATTAAAAGAAAAAAAATGGAGGGTACATCATATTAAAAAATCTCTCTCTCTATATATATATAATTAAAATAATTAAAGATCAGCAATTAAAATTGATGAAAAGATTGGCAATGTGATGTGTGAGAATTGGGAGAGAAATGGAATCCAAGTCAGGTGCATTGACCACTTCAAAGAATCCATATATGAAAAGGAAAAAGAAAAGAAGTGTATACTTTGCAATAAAGTATATATACCGTGTGCACCACTGCCTCCAAGAATTGGAGTGATAAGTGACGATATTGAATCAACAATAAGCAACCGCACCTGGAAACTTATCTACATTGGATACATTGTCAAATGTAAAATAACATAAAAATAAAATTTCACACACATACACGCACAAGGGTAAAATAGAAGAAAGAACAATGAAAGAAATAATCAAACAGAATTCTTCTTTTTAGTAAAAAAAACCTGAGATTTAAAATTGGACTTTAGCTGATTGAGCACATCCAACAGTGTAAAGATGTTAAACACACCATGACACACTATGTTTTTCATGACCCGCTCTAGAACTTTGTTGACCTGCAAGAAAGATTACTCAATCCCCACCTCCATACATAAAACTTAAAAATTGTAGATATGATGTAACTAGGCCTGTCAATGGATTGCATTTCTGCCCAAATCCAATCTGCTTAGTCGGATATGGTAAGGGTATTCTAATGCGTTCATCTGAATCTGATCCAAAGCTATTAAGCCTCTTGATTAATGAATCGGATATGGATAAATCCCTATCTGATCCAACATATATATTTATCTACATGTGTATGTATATATATATCCTTTCACATTTATAAATCTAAATACAACATATAAAACATTGTGCAACTTTTTTGGTCCATCAATAAAATTTGTATACAAACCAAATTCTTCAATTATCAGATCGGGTCAGATATACAGATCGGGTATCCGTAATTCCTTATGGTAAAAAAATTGGATATGGATTAGTAATTTGTATATGCATTGGATTCACAGATTGTGCAGGATTTGGTATAGTCTCAATTGGATCGGATTTGGATAGAGCATGATCCAGTCCACATCTCATCCATTGATAAGGCCCAAATATAACCTTATTATGTTATGGCCCGTTGTCAAGCCTAGCCACATGTGACAGTGTGACAGGCTCAATACAGCAAGCCCTCAAAATATGACAGCAGGAGGCCCACTCAACTGTTTCCAATCTAAAATTCCAGCCCTAGAGGAATAACCGGAAAAGTGAACAAAACAAAAAGGAAAGATAAATATTATAAATACAGCAGTTAAAATTCAAAATATGATAATTTCACCTCTTCATCTGTAGGATCTGAGATCTGACTGATAATTTGTGCAACGCGTTTAGGCGAAAGTGAGTTCCCAGTGTCAACAAATACAACACTTCCTGAATACCTCTTTGCAATGCTTGAGGCAGCTTGCAGGCAAACCTGAACAGTTATAAAAGTGCGTTATTTGTAAAATCTACTTGATGTGTTAAAAGAGGATACTATATGGTGGTTGTGTAAAATGGATGTGTCTCGAGTCCATTCATCGTGCAGTTGGTGGCACCACCTGGTACACACCACCCATGCCTAAGGGGGGCATGCCCATGTGATATTGCTTATGTGCCACATCACCATTGGCCGAGGAGATGCCAAGTGGTAACTCCGGGTGTATTTTATTTATTCCGTAAAATAAACTATTGTTTAATGCTTCCATGTCAACTTTCTGACTTCTCAATCTTTCTACAAGTCTTGATTCTTGAACATGTAAAAACTCTAAATCGTATACACTTTTAATATATAATTATTTAACTCTTTGGAATCCACTTCTTGACATCTATAAAACAAGATCCATGATGAATAAAATATTGAATATACACTTGAGCATTAAAAACTTCATGAAAAACTATTGAATATTACACATAATGAGATCTTAACTCTTTGAAATACAAATTTTAAACCACAGTTTGGAAAGGAACGATAAAAGATGAAGTTGTGAATAATTTGCATACAATCCACTGTACAAAACTTTTTTTTCCCTTCAAGTACAAGTGGTCATGGATAGATCTGGTGAGTTCAATGCGGGGAAAGGGGTGGGCAGGGGACTCGAACCTTGATGCCTTGTGTGCATTCAATTTGCATACAATCCATTGTACTCAACTTATTATGCCATAATTTGATAACCATAAAACCCTAACAATTTGTTAAATATAAATAAATTACAAGCATCTGTAATCTCATCATCTCGTGTAACTTGCATAATGTAAAGAAATTTTATGTGTCATGGATTCTTACTTGTGTTTTACCGGAGGATGACGGCCCAACTAGCTCTGTCAAGTGTCCCTCACGTAATCCGCCTTGAAGCAACGCATCAATCCTGTTTAATAGATAATACTTAATACTTCCTCTGTCCCAATGAACCGTCCAATTTGACTTTAGCACTGTTTTAAGGATACACTAATGTCAACCTAATCAATGGTGAACAAAACATTTTTGGTAACGTGAAATCTGGCTTATTGATCAAGTCCAGTAAAGGAAACCGCACTTGTAATATGGTGTCAATGGATACAATAGCCAAAGGAAATATTTGACACCTTTCGCACCCAGTTGGTAGAATGTGTTTATTCTGTTGAGCATCTTCCAAAAGCTCCATACCATTCAACCATGGTTGATGCATATCATCTATGATCGAGAGGACTTGGGTAATTCCCTGCTTGCCAAAAGAGGGAACGTACGAATTGAGAAAATTGAATAAGGAATACTCGCTATCTCAAATTGATAGTCCCAATTCCTTTTTTGGACGTCTCTAGTTAATAGTTCCGTATCCTTTTCAATACATAATCAATGTACCAAATCTCATAATAGAATATAAAGTTGTATATTCTTGAATCTTGACTCTTGATAAAGTTGAAATTAGTGTTTTCTTAAAAAGTACCAATGTGAAAGTTGGACTATTAGTTTGAGGCGGAGGGTATACAAAAGATTCTTCCAATTTGTAACCTGTTTCAATTTCTCCGAATTAGAATGTTGTTCCATCAAAGCCACTAGCATGTAAACGTCATGAAGTAATATATCTTCAACTGCACACGAGTAGAAGGGCAGACAAGATTAGAACATAGGAGGAGAAGAATATTGTATTCAAGTGAACAAAAATATGCATAAGTTGGTCCATTATAATTTATTTCCAGTATAATGTGATGCGAGGACAAGGACTATTGCCAACTGCTAAAGTAATGCAAGGAACAAAATAAACAATCCTTAGATATGTTTGCCACCATAATCCTAGCCTCTAGCTAGTTTATAAAGGTGCGTTTGATTGCAAAATTGGAATAAGTATGAAAAAAGAACTATTAGAGAAGTTGGAAGATGAGATGAGTGATTTGGTGATATGTTATCTCTTTCGGTTTTCCATGGAATACAAATCTTTGGTTAGTGGGTAAAAAAAAAAATTCTAAGAAAAAAAGGAAGTATGGAGAACATCTTACCAAATCACTTGCCAATTTTTCCAACTTTTAATAAAATTGAGTTATGTTTCCAATCATTTTTCCAACTTCCAAATCAAACGGACCCTATGGAACAAAAAAGTGTTTTGAGCCTTTAAGGTTGAAATTTAAACCACAAGAAACTGCAACTCAACTAGTGTTTCACTGAGTACACCAAACAACCAAACGATAAATTTAGAGAAATTTACAGCCCCATATAGTTGTCCCTCGATTTACAAATTGGGCCATTTCAAACTATTTGATTCTTACTATTAATGTTTGGTTTTGAGAAAATTAGAATAAATACTCAATTACATAATCAACCATTTGACTACTGGTTTGTGAGATTCATTAAACTAAAACACACTACACAACTTCACATTGACATGAAAAAATTCAAAATTGACCAAACTTAGAGTGAACTAACTTATGAATTGAAAACCCTAAGAAAGAACTTACAAATTGAAAATCAGTTCATGCCACCGCACAGACACTAAGCAACTAGGATTAACCATGGCATTAAGAACATGAACTTGAAAGCTGAGTAAATTAATCTAACAGCAACACTCAACTTATTTTCCAACTTCCCCCACAAATCAATTAATTTTGCTATAATTTTGAATTTCAACATCAAACAAGTATTGATTGAAAGGTTACAAATTTAAGTTAATTTTTGAGAATTTGAATGAGAAAATTACCTTATGAACAGATTTTGTGAGATTCATTAAACTAAAACACACTAAACAAATTCACATTGGAATGAACAGATTTAAAATTAACCAAGCTTAGAACAAAATAACTTAAGAATCAAAACCCTAGGAAAAAAACTTATAAAATTAGAAAAACAATCAGTTCATGCAACCACACAGGCACTGAGCAATTAAGATTAACCGTGGCATGAAGAGCATGAACTAACCTCAAAGCTGGGTAAGATTAGTGTGGGGAAGAAGAAATTAGCGAACACGGAAAAAAGATAACCCAAAAAAATGTATTATGTGCGAAAACTAATAAAAAGAGGGTTATAGTAACTATTGAATTAAGCACCAAAAGAAGAAGAATTTTAACTGAGAATGGAATCAGCGTAAGTAAAAAAAGAAAGAGGGAAGGGAGGGAAGGGGGGGAAAGTAAGACCTGAGAAAATGCCGATAGAGGCACAAAAGAGCTGAAAATTGGAATCGATTAAAGGGTAATCGAGTTCTAGGGATTTCAATGGTGCCATTATTTGTCTTCTTCAGCCCCTTCTTCTCTTTCTCGCCCACTGCTAAGGATATAGCTGCAAGTTCAAACTTTCTATAATTTTGATTTAATTTCTTTCTCTTTTTCTAAAATTGAGTCGCTTGGATTTAAAGTAGGAGTCAAAGTTCGAAAAAAAATTAAATGTAGTACTAAATTTTATTATAAAAACTAAATGGACCTTTTAAAATTTGAGCAAGATATTTTATTTTATTTTTTAATTTAAACTGGGTCTGGCTATACGCATGAACATCTTGTGGTAAAAAAAAAAAATATTAAGAGTAGTGCTACTCATAAGAAGAAAAATCTAGGCAATAAGTTGTCATTTTCTTGTTTTTTATTTTTCTTAAAAGAATAGGGTTAGAGCCAAAAATTAAAAAAAGAAATTATGAAATACTTAGTTTTCTATTTCAAATTTCATCAAAAATACCCCTGTTATTATAAACTTCACAATTTTTCCTCTTTTAATACAAGTTGGTGTTGTCTATAAAGTTCTAAACCAAAGTCGGTACACAAAATATTGTGTCATTTATTAAATCAATATTTATTATTTTAACTACTTGTAAATAAGTCACCTTTCTTAATCAATTAAATACATTTTATGTATCAACTCTTTATGCATTTATATTACTCCTATGTATCAATTAAATTAATATTTAATTATTTTATTTTATTTTTGATGTATCAACACGCTTTCCTTGCATACTGCCTTTTAAAAATAAATTCTAAACATGTATTTGTACTGTGGCTATTGCTTAACTACGGCTCAGCCAGAGGACCGAGCACCTCGGGAGATCTTTGCGTTCTCAAACTAAACCACCATAGTTCATATGTGATTGATGAGGAGATTGGAGTGGAACACAGGTAAATGAAGTATAGAACCTCAACAATCCATTATTGTGTCATTTATTAAATCAATATTTAATTACTTTAACTACTATTAAATATGTTCTCGTTTTTAACCAATTAAATTCATTTTGTGTATCAATTCTTCATACATTTATATTACTCTTTCAAAAAAAAAAAAAAACTCTCGAAATTTTTGTTAACAATTTCTTTGTCATAAACCCAAATCTTAAATGAAAAGAGTAGAAGATTTAGGACTTGAAAATGAAACCATGGAGCATGCTTCCCTTGCAAACCGACTTTTAGGGACAAATTCTAGACATATATTCGTAATATGGCTATGGCTTAACTACGGCTCAGCTACAGGACCAAGCGTACATGGGTGTGGGAGATCTATATATTCTCAAACCAAACTACCATAGTTCATATGTGATTGGTGAGGAAATTGGAGTGGAACACAAATAAATTCAGTATATATATAGAACCTCGACAATCCATTTGCGTAGAGAATTATCCTCAATAGTTTTTTACCACCCATGGAAGACTAGGACATGGCAATATTGCATGGGTTCGAGTCTCATTGTTACTCTCCATCAGTCCACCATATCCGTATCCATGTATTCAGAAAGAAAAAGGAAACATATAGGCTATAGCAAAGCAAATTTCCTTGCATTTAGGAAAACCCAGTCTATATTATAAAAGTTTAGTAACATCCATATTAGGGGTCACCAATCCCAGCATTTTATTTGTAGTGAAAATGGAAAACTGAACATTCTACTCATTTAGGGGGAGGAAAGAAAATTTCATCCGCCGTCCTCCTAGAGCGGAATAGCTGCTCCACATCTGCGGTCACATTGAAGGATGCTTGAAGAACTTGAGGAGACAATGCCTTCCACACCGATGTCCTTCCAGCTAAATGGGTGAATATAGGGCTGCCATACGTGCTTTAGAATTAGATACAAACACGAAATGTAAAAAGAACGATAGGTTCTATGATTCTATCTATAAGATTAGACGTGGCAATGGGTTGTGTCGACTAAGTGTTAGGGCATATCTTGTTAAAAATTATGACTCCCTCCATCCAAAATTAGGAGTCCGCTTTTCCTTTTCGGAATGTTTGAAATTAAGAGTTTAGTTTTCTTTTTGGGATATATAATTAGTGTCTTAAATCACACCATAGTAAACAAGTTTTGTGATTAACTATTGATGATGTTGAAATTAGTGTATTCTTGGAAAACTGTGGACACTTGAAATATGCAAGGAGTATAAGAAAATTGGTATCAGGCTACTCTATAGTGATTAAAAATAAGTCCTCGTCACTTCGTCAAAGGAAAACACTATCGGTCAAAATCTAAGCCATTCGACTTTAATTGAACGGTCCATATTTACTACTTTACTCAAGAGTGATTGTCATATAAATCAATCGGTGATACTTACTTGGGTGTAGTAATAATCGAAAACCACTCCAAGCCCTCAGGATCAGCAATCTTCGAAACAACATGAAACCTAGGCACAATGAACAAATCACCACCCTTAATAGTCGTTTCAAGAACGCGTTTGCCCTCAACCCCAACAACCTGAACACGGCCGCTACCCCTAACAATGTAAGTGACCTGCAGAGCCGAATCACAAGAGAAACCAGGCGAGCACATAGCACTTCCGTCCAACCTAACTAAGTCAGCTCCAAGCCCGATCTCGCCAACCAATGGCAAGTTCTTGGTGTTAAGTACAACCACCCTTCCTCCATTTTTAATGTCAACATCCAACGGAGCTTCCTCACAATTCAATGCCATGTTTTTACGGTGTTGGTTCTTGGGCTCGGGCATCTTAAAGGTTGGGTCAAGCTTAACAATGCCAGTACCTGATTGGCTTGTGACAAGGGTTTTGACAACGTCTTGTTCAAGATCCCATGCTCTGCTGACAAACTCGGGTGAAAAGCCGGTGAAAATGGAGTTGGAGCCCGTGAGGAGGAAGTCGGTGAATGAACCAGCTTTGTGGGCTTTTGATGTATCACCTAAAAAGAGTAGTACAAGTTCAGGGTCCTCTTTGTTGTACCACCATGTTACAACTCCGAAAGGGAGGGCAATTGCGTCGCCCTTTCTGATTGCGATAACCTTTTCTTCTTGCTCAGGAAGGGCAATTCCAGCAACTCCACTGCCTAATGAAGGTAAAAAAACCAAAATCAGAACAGATATGACTAAAAAAAATTAAAATTCGAAGGAGTATTGGGCTGAGAAATAGAGGATTACTAACCATCTTGTTATCTTGTAACGAACATAGTCCAATTAAATCAACTGGAAGAAATGGAGTACTGAGAATCTGCTGATATGTATCATTTGATAACCCCCAATATGGTAGCATTGTCAAATTTTCTATTGATATTTCATCTATTTTGATAAGATCAAAAATAGCAGTAGAAAAGGCAAACTGCTCAAGTATTTTTATAGATTTGTGTCTTTTCTCAATTACGTTTATCCTTCTGTATTAAACAAATTTAGCTTGTTAAAATTCGTGTGTTTATAAGCTATAATGATTATAGTAAATGCTGCATTCTATTTCGTAGTTCTTCATGAACTAACTTCCCGTTCGAGAGAATTCGAGGAACATTTTTTCTCCAATTTGAATAGCATCTATTACAAGCCCCATATCATAACAGATAAAGATCAATCCAAATTTTACACATATACTGATAATATATAAAAGGTTGATCCAAAGTTATGCACATAAATAAAATAGTAGTAAACAAATTATAAGATATATCACTGAAACAAATCAAAATTGAATGGAACGAAGATCAAGTTACTTGCATATATCAAAACAAAGTAGATTCAAAACAGAGCAAATAATTTATTTATTTTCTTCAAAAATAGCAGAAAATCAAATATTTACCTTGAAGAACATAAGCAACTTTAGCGGAATCGGAGTATTGTGGTAAAGCAAGACCAAATTTGTCAAGAAGAAGCTTAGCTGCACCAATATTGCCCTCTTTCAACATTTGTAGCTCTTGTGGACACCAAGCATAGTATGCTCCTCCATTGTCTCCATACACTTTCTTCGCCAATTTCGGTGACAGATCAATCGCCATTTCAGTTTTTTCTCTGTTCTTCACAAATTATCAAAAATAAATACACAATAGCGGGAGAATAAAGGGATTATGTTAGTGGAAAAGTTGAGGAGATTATGATAATAGGATTATGGGATAAATTTTAAGTATAGAATCAGATTCTGTGTGTTTAAATTAGTAAGATATATGATTTAATTTAATATAATATAATATAATTTTGTCTTTTGGACAATTTATTGGAGAGATTAGGTAGCTGTTTGAATCTAGTGTTTCTAATTTAGTTATTATTTGTAAGTTGCAACTAGGTGATTATTTAGATTAAAAAAATTTGAAAAATATAGAAAAAAAAATTAACTTAAAACAAAATATTCACATGTTTTGGTAAAGTCGTCTTTTTTAAAATTAAAACTAAATATGTATGTGTATCAAAACAACCTATATCACGTGTTTAGTACTATCTTTTTAAAAAGCAATTGATATTCCAACAATACATGGTTATACATTATGGTTTAAGCAATTTTCGGTTTCTATTCTTAAATCTTCTAAACTCAAACTAAACTTTTTTATTCGATTTTATTCAATTTTCTTTAAAAAGAAATTAAATTGCAAGAAAATACTTATTATGGTCTTTTGTTTCAGTTTCGGTTCTACATTAGCACGCTCTAAACTCAAATTAAATATATTTGGTTTCAATTCGATTTTTTGTTTCGATTTCAATTTTTGTTATTTTCGATTTTTAATGGAACAGTACAATTCGATCGTTCGGTTTTTAAATTAGTTACAACACCCCTATTAAGCACAAAACATTATTCTAGCAATAACAAATGCATTTTTAAATTCTAAAGGATTGAAACTTATAGCCTTACAATACAATGATAATAATCTTGACATAGCGATCGAGAGTAAAGAAGGCACATGTTCAAAATATCATTATAATTTAAAAAATTGTATTGATAAATGTTAATCCGTCACACTTGAAAATTAATTTCAAACCTAAGCCTTATGCAAGTGAGAGTAATAATACCCACCGGGCACAAACAAACAAAAATTTTAATTTATGAAAAACCCAAAACATAATATTATATTTCACCAAATCTCTAATCTCTTTAAGTAATTCTTTATAAAAATTAATTGTATTTTTTAATTATTCTCCAATTTTTTCTATCAACATACCCTAACTACTGTAGCTAATTCACAAGGACTTTTTCATTGCTCTCAAACAAGAACTAATGACAGGTAACAATCATATTCAAATCAAAAGATCTGTCCGCCACCAAAACTTGGCTGATTATTATACACTTGACAAATCAATTTACCAAATAAAAAGTAGCCTTTAGGTTGTTTAAAAAAAGGGCGTGATAAATGCACCCCATTTTCTTATCACAAACACTCTCTACACTTTACACCCACTATTTTTAAAAAAATTATCACAGACACCCTCTTTCACCACCCTCTAGATTAAAAACCATAATTAAAGTAATAATTTATTATCATTAGGAGAGTATCTTTATTTTTACTTGTTCGACATTAAGCATCTAGAACTTTAGCAATAACTTAAGATACAGCCCAATTTTTAAGATATACTCTTCTGTCATTGGGAGAGTAAATGTGGTAATACTTTTCCATCATTGGGAGAGTATCTTCATTTTTACTCACTCGACATTGAACATCTAGAATTTTAATAATAACTTAAGATACAGCCCAATTTTTGAGATATGCTTTCCTATCATTGGGAGAATAAATGTAGTAATACTCTTCCGTCATTGAGAGAGTATCTTCATTGTTACTCGCTCGACATTGAGCAACTGAAATTTTTACCGATATGTGGCCTTTTTTTAGAAGAGATTTATATATATATATATATGCATTTTTCATTTGTTTTTTTCTTTTTTTCTTTTATTTTAGAATATACATATATATATATATATATGTGTGTGTATGTATGTATGTTTTGAATATATATATATATATATACATGTCTGTATATTTGTATGTATATTTTTGAAGAAGAAGAAGGAGAAGGAGAAGGAGGAGGAGGAGGAGGAGGAGGAAGAAGAATAATCCATATTCTTTAGTTTTCGAATCTCTATATATTTATGTATATATGTATGTTTTGAAGAAGATGATGATGAAGAGGAGGAGGGGGAGGAGAAGAAGAATAGGGTGGTGAGGGAGTGATGGTATTGTGTTTGTTGTGATTAATGATTAATTAATTAAGTTAAGTAGTAGTTAATCTTTGTATAAAAATGTGAAATGAGAGGGTGGGAAGAATAAATTTTAGTTTAATATTAATAAAATTTTAGATGGTGTTAGTGATAACAAATGAGGGTGTGCATTTATCACCCCCAAAAAAAAGATAGCAAGCTTTAGCATTCAAAATAACAGCCGTACCTTTTTCTACATAGAGTGATGTTACAAATTATAAAATTCATTTTTTTATACCATAATAAATATATAAAATTTTACTATCTCTGAATAATAAATAAAATTTTACTATCTCAGAATAATAAATAAAATTTCGTAATACAAAATGAGTTATATTATACATGGTGATGTAACAAATTATAAAATTTATTTTTTGGGCCATAATAAATTTATAAAATTTTGTTCTCTCTCAAAACAATATATAAAAAAATTTCATATAATGTAGCATTATTGGAGAATATAAAATTTCATAATACAAAATGAGTTATATTATACATGGTGATGTAACAAATTATAAAATTCATTTTTTCAGCCATAATAAATATATAAAATTTTATTTTTTGTAATACAAAATGAGTTATATTATACATGGCGATGTAACAAATTATAAAATTTTACTCTCTCAAAATAATATATAAAATTTTGTAATACAAAATGAGTTATATTATACATGGTGATATAACAAATTATAAAATTAATTTTTGGGCCATAACAAATACATAAAATTTTATTCTCTCTGAGAACAATATATATATTTTTTTTTTCATAAAAAGTAGCATTATTGGGAAAATAGTGTGGCTGCTGGGATTCGAGCCCAGGTCCCCACGGCCACAACGTGGGATTCTAACCACTAAACTACAGCCACTTTGTTGTTATTATTTGTCTACAGTAATAAGTAAACTAATTAAGAAAAAATCATTTAGAAGAATTTATGAATGTGTGTTTAATTACAATAATCTGAATTAAACCCTTGATACCTCCTTAAACTTGAATCTGCCCCCCAATTGTAAAAATAAAGTCACTGACAACCACAGGAATAGTTTTGATTAGCAACTTTTTTTAAAATCGAAAACATACATATTCAATAATATTAAAATTTAAGAGTAAGAGGAATGCTGCCTACTATATTTTTGGTATCCTTTATAAAAAAAACACCACCTTTACATATGCTTGATATTTATTAAAAGAAAGTCACATTGAGTGTTTTATTTATGCATATAATATATAGTTAAAATACTAATTATATTTTTTAGTCCAAAAGTTCGATCACTTAATTGCTTTTGGTAGAAGAATAAAATTAATTACAATCACTCTACAAACGTAGAGTCGAGAAGATGTTTAAAGGGTATAGAAGATTGGAAATTGTAATAAAATCTTTTATTTGGTTTCATTGATGTTAAAGGTTTTTTTTAAAAAAAATAATAAAAATAAAATAAAATTGATACATGTCAGGGTTTATAGAAGCAGCTCTTCTTTCGATGTAAAGTGACTAATCCTTCTAATTTCTCTTGGTCAAGCTTAAATATGATTTCATTTGGCTAATTCTTTTCAACAACCACATATTAAACATTTATCGGAAAGATAAAAAGATATTAATACAACGTTTGATTGGCCTTAAAATAGGCAACTAAATGAAGATAAGTATAATAGAAATTCATATTTTCCTTAGCAAACAAAAGAATAAGTACATCTGGGCTTAATAAAAAATGCTAATATTTAGCACAAAGGTTCAAGTCTCGTTTCATCCCTTCTAACTATTTGGATGTACCCGTCATGTGTTCATAAGCAAGTTGAAATGAAAAATCTTTAATCAATGAAGAAACAGTCCAATGTTAAAGTATTATTTTCTGACACAAAATTTGCATATTAGTCCTATTTATGGTGTGTGTTGAGCCACGAATAATTTGAGGAAGGGTAAAATAGACAAAAGAGTCGTAGAGGAGGTTTAGGCCTATTTGATATGACCTAATTCACTTTCAATGAGCTCTTGGCTCAAAGATCTTTTTTTACAAAATAATGACAAAGAATAGAGCTCTGTTTACAAGGTTTTTAGAACTCTCAGATAGTCTAGTATTATATCAACATGTACAAAAATAGCTCTTAAAGACCAAGGTCATGTTTGGTTCAGCTTTATAAAACTATTTTTTAATATGCTTTTAAACAAATTATGTTTGGTTTAAGTTTTGAAATTTGATATTTAAAACTTATTTTACATATATCTAACAATACACCTTTAACAAGTAAAAAAAATCAAAAAATTAGAAATTAAGAAAAACCAATTCCAAAAAGATAATAAAATAGAATTATGAAATTTTTAAGTTTTTTTTTGTTTTTTGTTTTTTGTTTTTTTGTTTTTAAATAGTGTACCAAATACAATTGAATTTAAAAGCTGTTTTTAAAAACTCAAATTCAAAAACTTTTTAAAATTTTAACTCAAAAACTCCAACCAAACAGCACCTTTGTATCTAAAGCCAAGTAAGTCCGCAAGAGCGCACATGACAGACCTACTGGATAAGGCAATAAAATACAATGTTCTTCTCTCTTGTATATTGCTTGGTTCTAACTTGATTAATTGTATTCACCGCCAAAACTTGGTCATTGTGAAAAAGTAAGGGTATATATATATATATATATACACACACTAAGCTTGAGGTAAGCTTTGTCCATGGTAGTGGTTGGTAATCAACAAGTCTTTCACTATTAGCAGTTCAGAATTCAAATACAGAAAGGCCTTTTTTAAAAAAATAAAATAAAATAAGAAGTGAAGAACTTTAGTTGAATTAGGTAACTGGGGGAGGAAAAAAATGTTAAAATTTAAGTTGAATTGGGTTAGTGGAAAAAGTCATAAATGCTTCTCAAAGATTTGGATTAAAGTGAGAAAAAAGTTCAATTAGCTTAAAAAAAATATTTAAAATAAGGTAGAAAGAATTTGAAATTTAAAATAAGTTGGGAAGAATTTGAAACTTAAATAACTTTCGAGATTAGGGGAAGAAAGTTGTAAGCTTTTATGCGAACTAATCAATTTTAAGCGAGATAGGGTACCAAGGGCATTTCATGAGAATTTGATTTCATAACTGGTTCTATTACCTTTAAATTTATATTAGCACAGGGGAAAAAAAACTAAATAAATAAATAAATTTGTAGCAGGTGCCCAAATAGTCACTGATCCAAATCATAAACATGTACATTAGCAAATTGGTTTATAGTCATCAGTCTGGGTGGTGTAGTTGGTTATCACGTTAGTCTCACACACTAAAGGTCCCCAGTTCGAACCTGGGCTCAGACATAGACTTTTGCAAAAAATAAAGTAAATCCAGGGCTTCTTAGAAACTTCATTTTTGTACTATCTTAAATACCTTTCCTTAGCTGTAAGGAAGGCCTCATTCCTTATAATCCTAAAAATATTTTCATGGACATCAACCAGAGAATGAAACGGTTCCTTTACAACAGTTGTAGTATTAATACCAAAAAACTCGCTTCGCATGCAATGGTAACACTAGGGGTGGTATTTTTAAACAGCAAATCGACCAAATTCAATTCGTAACTGAACCGACAGGACTTTGGTTGGTAATCAATGGTCGGTAACCGACCATATTCAGTAGTGATAATGATTTACGTTTTTTTAAATATTCTCTATAAACCAACCAAATTAAAAGAATAATAAAATTTGTCAATTACTAAATATACATATATATATATATATATATAATAAGTAAAACTATTCTAAGTACTCAGTCTAAGACTTAAAAATAACCTTTTGCTAAACCCAAAAATGAACTGAGGAAGTGAGACTCTAAGAGAAACCCAAAAATGGGTTTCATCTCATTCACACATCTCACCACCGGCCTTCATTCTTCCAGCACCACCCACGTCCTCTTACCTTTCCGTTTCCTACCATCGAACCTGCATACCAACAGTTAGCTATATCCTCCTTCCTTTCTCCCACCACCGAACCTCCATAGCCATCAACACACAACCTTAGCACCATCACTTTCTCTCACCTCTCCGATCACAACTTCCTCTCACTCACAGATCTAACATAAACCCTCCCCTCCTGTTCCTCTCACTCTCTGAGTACTTACCTCCGGTAATAGTCCAGTCTCAGTCAGAGGCAGATGCAAAGCAGGACAAAAAGGTTCAGTTGATCCCATGGATAGAAAAAAAAAATATTTGGTCCTTGCGAAAAACAACTAGCACAGGCAGCGGATGCAAAGCATGGCAATAACTGACCGATCTGACCCTATGGATAGAAAAAAAATATTTGGTCCTTGCGAAAAACAGCTGGCATCAACAACTCCTTTTACACCCAGGAAAAAAAATAATAATAAAAACTTAAACAAAGCAATTAAAGTTTCTCTCACTTCCCAGACTTCCATCCATTTTTCTCATCTCTTTCGCAGTCGGCAGTTCCTCTTTTCTTTTCTCATCTCACAATCACAACTCACAAATATCTCATTTCACATATCTCTTCTGCCTAATTTTTCTTTTTTTTTTTAATTTTGTTTTTGCCTCATCACTAGCTCCGCTCCGGCATCTCACCACCGCCTCCGGCATCTCGCCGGGCACCACCGCGTGATTTAGGTATAAGTTTTTAAAGTTATTTTTAATCATTTCTTGTCTCTTATAATCTAATCATGTTTTATTTATTATTTTTTGTTGCACATTATTTTGCATATTTTTAATCATTTCTTATCTCTCATTAATTTATGTTGCACATTATTTTGCACATTTTCTCTTAACTTATGTGGTATTGATCAGATTGGATGTTACAAAATTAAAAGGGATTAAATAGTTAACATAAACATATATTTTAATTAGTAAAATTAGATTGATACAAAAACACAAAATTAATAATAAAAAAATCATTTCATTTTTTTACTAAAGTATTAATGTTGTAGCATTGGTTCAAATGTGTTATGTGTCTATTTCTTAATATTTCTTGATCTTATAATTTGGATAAAAATTAATGATTGATTTAATTAATTGATTTGTAAATTTATGGAACGATTCTTTAAAAGAAAGTTATATACAGATAGTCATTCTCCGTCTAATCCGGGTAGTTCAAATGCAAGAGCAATTAAAGTAGATGAGATATTAGCTAATCTTCATACAGACCCTGGACTAAAAACTCAAATGGTGGATTATTGTCCTAATATTCGGGATGAGATCCGAAGAGCATATCTACAAAAGGGGCCTTGTCAACCTAGAAGTTATAAATTCTCACAAACTAATCAATTAGGATTTAATAGATGCTTCATTGCTCAATAGTTTGATGAGTATGATTGGTTAGAATATAGTATTGCTAAAGATGCTGCGTTTTATCTTCATTGTTATCTCTTCAAATCTAATTTTGATCAAGTAGGTAGTGATGCATTCACTGGGGTAGGCTTCAATAATTGGAAGAAGGTGAAAGAAAAATTTAACCTTCATATTTGACTGGTTAGTAGTGTTCACAATCAAGTTAGAGAATTTGCTTACAATTTGATGTATCAAACTACACACATTGAAACAATTATGATCAAACAAACAAGCCAAGCTCGCACGGACTATCACACTTGTTGAATGCATCACTTAAGTGCACTAGGTATTTGTTGCGACAATGTCTTTCTTTTCGTGGTCATGATGAAAGTGCACAATCAAGTAATAAAGGGAATTATTTAGAGCTCTTGCAATTTCTTGCGGATCATGATGAAAAGATTAAGGCCGTCGTGTTGGAGAATGCTCCGGGAAATTTAAAGTTAATAGCTTATTCAATTCAGAAAGATCTTGCCAATTCTTGTGCTAAAGAAACCATTAGTCTTATCTTAAGTGATGTAAAAGATAGATATTTTTCAATAATGGTGGATGAAGCACGAGATGTTTCAATAAAGGAGCAAATGGCGATAGTGATGCATTATGTGAACGACAAAGGACAAATAATTGAAAGGTTTATGGGGGTTCAACATGTAACCGACACTACTTCAAATGCACTAAAGGAATCCATTGATAAATTCTTTTCTTCCGCGAATTTGAGCTTTTCCAAGCTTCGAGGACAAGGTTATGATGGAGCTAGTAATATGAGAGGTGAGTTCAATGGCCTTAAGACAAAGATTTTGAGGGAACAACCTTGTGCATTTTATGTTCATTGCTTTGCTCATCAACTTCAACTAGCTCTTATTGCAGTAGTAAAGAAAAACATTGAAGTTAACTCTTTTTTCACAACGGCTAATAGTTTGGTTAATGTTATTGGAGCATCTTGTAAGCATCGCGATGCACTTAGAGCACAATGCCAAGAAGAGCTTGTGAGAGCTTTTGAAAATGATTCTCTTATAACAGGGAGAGACTTAAATTGAGAAACTAGTCTCAAACGTGCTGGCGATACACAATAGAACTCACATTATGGTACATTAATTAGTATTATTTCTATGTTTCCATCTGTGGTGAATGTGCTTCAAATGATATTGATGATAATCCTAATGATAGTTCTGGTGAAGCCTATAAGTTATGGAGAGAAATACAATCTTTTTAGTTTGTGTTTCATTTATTTTTAATAAAAGTTATATTGGGAATAACAAATACTCTGTCTTTAGCATTGTAAAAAAAAGATCAAGACATTGTAAGTGCAATGAGTTTAGTGAAAACATGCAAGGAAAACCTGCAGTTGATGAGGGATAGTGAGTTTGAAGAATTAGTTGAGCAAGCATCTTCATTTCGTTATAAACACGATATTACAATTCCTACCATAGATGATGAATATGTAATTCCAGGAAGATCACGACGTAATGCTCTAATGAAGACAAATTATCATCATTATCGTGTGGAGATCTTTATTCATGTAATTGATTGGCAACTTGCAGAACTTGTTTGGCATGCTTGAGTTCGAAAAATAACTTTGTAGCTTTTAATAAACAAAAGCTAATTCGTCTTACTCAATTTTATCCTTATGATTTTTCGGATAAAGCTTATTGATGCTTGGAGATCAACTTGGTGTTTATGTTCATCATATGCGTTCAAGTAGTGATTTTTCGCAATTGGAAGGGATTAGTAGTCTTGCAGAAAAAATGGTGGAGAAATGAATGAATGAAATATTTTCTTATGTTTATTTACTTCTTACATTAGCTTTGGTTTTATCGGTTGCAATTGCTTTAGTGGAGAGGGCATTTTTTGCCATGAATATTACTAAAAATCCACTTCGTAACAAAATGGGAGATCAGTGGCTGAATGATAGCTTGATTGTTTACATTGAAAGAGATGTTTTTGCTTATATTGATAACGAAACTATAATGCAACGTTTTCAAAATATGAAAACTCGTCGTGGACAATTATAACTTGTATTATTGGTTTTGTTATGAATTATGAATGGAAATACTATCATTCTATCTTTTTAGCATTATTTTCTTTGTAAATTTTTTTTTGGAACTTTTACACTTAGACCCCTTGGCCCCATAATCCTGGATCCGCCACTGGTCCCAGTTCCCGTCGGTCATCACTGTCGCTCATCTTCGTCCGTCTCCATCCCTCTCTCTTCGGTAGTCGTCCGATTGTCAATACTCACTGGTCCCTCATGTCTTTTGTAAATTATTTACTTAACTTTAATAGTTGAAAGGTTACGCTCCGATGATGTTCGATCTAAAATTTGAAAATTTCAGATAACCAAGTCACCAACTGGACCCTCATCTTTTCTGCCTTGTTCATGAAAAACAGTGGTGGTCGGTTTTACCGATTAGTTAACCAAACCAACTGACCATTTTGGTAAAACCGAAAGTCAGTTTACCAACCACATCAGTTCGGTAGCAGTTCCTCTAAAGTCTAAAGCTTCTACCAACCATGTCGGTGTAAACCAACCAAATCAATTCGATAACCAAACCGTGACCAGCCCTAGGCAACACAATCACTTGCCATAAAAAAGGAGGTTAAAGACTTAGTATCATAAATAAGGCCATGATCTTTGGAGGTTTGCTAGCTTGTTGATCAAGAATCTCCACGGACCCAGAGATGGAATTACTAAATCCAATTTTTTGATCATGAGCTTAAGAGATGGAATTCCTAACCCTCAAGATATTCAAAACCCAAATTTACTTGTTAAACAAATTATTTATTGATCATTTGCTTAAGAGATAGGATTCAATTAATCTCATCTCAACCAAGTTCTTCCTACTCAAACTGTTATACAAATTAATCTCTCCCAGTGAACAATTCATTTGACATTCCAATTTTCTATCAAATTGAATGCTTACAGCTAAAACAAAATGATAGCAATGTCATTTTCGGCAGAGAACCTACTGAAACTTCCGTGCACTTCAAAAATTAAAACCTTTATTTGGACTGCCATTCACAACAAACTTCCCACCTCTCTTATCCTTCACTTGAAAAAAATTATTCCAACCCCATTTTGTTGCCTTTGTGGTCGCCTGGATGACAACCTCCCACTGTTTCAAGGCATGTGAAGTTTTAGATAATTTTCGAAACCAAGCTCATTCGATGGGCTGGATTAATTTGGACTTCATAAAGTTGGACCACTCCTTTCAATTCCAAAGATAGCCATAATGCAGCTTTCTATCCTTTGGATAACTTAAACGAGGATATTCCACGGTAAAACTGTTTGCACGACTACTATGATTAGCCGTATTGAGGAAAATAGCAGCTAGTATTGGGCAAAGCCTCCAACGTTACAACTGAAATTTGGGCACTTACAAGAAGGATTGAAACTAGCTTTGAGCATCAATATTAAAGAAGTTCATCTCGAAACTGACTCACATGTTACTCTCAAATGCTGCGCAGTGTGAAAGCGGACTCCCAGACACACCAACTTCTTCTTCTGACAGACATTCAAGAATTACTCGATAGGATGAACAGATGTTGGACGGGGTCTAATTACCAAGAAGCAAAGAAAGTGGCGGATATCTTAGCTACCATAGGAAAACATAACTTGTGTATGTATCAGACTTTTTTCTCTCCCCCTCCTTTTGTTTTAGGTGTCTCGTGTGATGATGCAATGGAAAAAAGAGGCACGTGAGGTGGGAGTTTTTGTAAGGCTACCTTTGTTTTTTAAATAATATTGCATCCTATTTTTGTGGTAAAAAGGAAAAGAAGTTAAAACAAGAGAAATGAATAAAGTAGACAAAACCCAGAAATACACGCAGACGCAAATCTTTAGAATATTTAATTCAGATCAACATATAATTGATCATCCCTGTGAAAAAAAAAATTGGGACGACAATCTGTAAAAATCACGTTTTTAAATCCAAAAGCAGAGACAGGAACTACAATTCCTATCATTTTTTCCTCTCAAAATTGCAACTTTCCCAGATATACCTGTGGCCTATTATGGGTTCCCCTTTAATGGAATAGAGTCTTCGTTTTCGGTATTTTCTGAGGATAAGGGTTTTTGAGGTTTATCTCTCCAGAAGCTTCTCGTATAAAGGGAACCGAACACGATCACCTGGTTAAGAAACATGCAATTAAGAATCTAAAAATTCGTAGGAACTAACAAAAAAGAAGAACAACTAATGAAAAGGATTTGGGTTGAAAAATCTTACAGCTCCGATGAACTGTTCCAAGCTAAGAGGGTGGCCAAACCACACGCATGACAGAAAAATACTCGCTAACTATATATAGACAAAAGAGAATTCAGATATATCAGTTTCAGGCAAAAAATAAAAAGTTGTTTAAAGTTGTGAATGAATGAATGCACTATAATAATTCAATGCTAAATAACAATATTGAACAAAGTTATACAGACAAACGAGCTAGTATTTTTCACAGATTTACAGTTTTTACTTTTCACCTGAATTAAACAGTCCTCAGATGTGGAGAGAAAATGATCAAGTTTATGGTGAGATAATCATACCTGTCTTGTAGTCATGATGGTGGCAAATGTAAGAGCACCAAATGTCCGGATTGTGTAAGAAATGAAGAATTGACTGGCTGTTGCAACCTGCACAGTAAAAACTGTAGTCTTATTTCTCTCTCCCTCACTAGGGGATAGGAAAGCGGATTGATATTCATTGGTGTACTTGAGATGAAGTTATTAGAGGTAAACTTCATTATATTTAGGCAGAAGAAATAAATAATTAATTTCCAAAGGTGTTTAACCAAGTTCGAATTTTTATCAATTACTATAGTTGTAATTGTGATATAGAGAGATGACTTACAGTTGAAAGCAAGGCAATGTCAAAGAAACAGTCGTTATGACGAGAAACAAAATCTATTGCCATGATAAGATGCCCCTGTAAAATAAGACCTAGTTGAAAAGCAAAGAAAAACCAACAATATAATCAATGGCTAGTCACTCAAAAGCAACATAAACAAATCACAAATAAATATAGATCCTTCACTCTCTCCCATTCTAGTGCGAAATTAGACATACCCTCTGTTTAAATAATCATTTAACTTGCCTCTTATTTTTGGAGGTCGTTAAACCTTCATCGAATTATACCCCCTAGAAACCCTAATCCTAAGTTCCTAACCCCTTCCCCGCCGTGGATGCCACCATCACCTCACAGAACCGTCATCACCCACAATACCACAACCAAAACAGAGAAACACCAAATAAAATCAACATTACTTCCAAAATCGAAAAAATACTAGCTTTGAAGAGTATCAAACAAAATAATTAGACACTTTTTTTAAGTGTTCCAAGACTGGTGGAAGATTGTCTGTGGTCAACACGTGCTAAACACGACACCCGAACACCAAGAGAGTGTATGGTGCTTCATAGCCCCACCCTGCCTACCCCCAAGGTTGTTTGGTTCGGGGTGATATATTTTAAATGCACACACAGTAACTCTGGAATTTACAAGAAAAATATTGGGAAAAAAAAAGTTAATTCAATACCAAATGGGTGAAAAATGAACATACATTTCACCATTTTATTTTTCACCTAGGCGAAAAATATTTGACTGCAAGTTTGTGATTGCTCAAGATCGATGCAATTTATTCATGGTTAGCATCTTCAATTAAGTGTGCCTAATGTATTTGGATTGCACATTGGTTTCTACCTGAAAATCATGGTCTTTTTGAAGATTCAAGCTTGTTATTTTGATCTTACTAGTTCCTCTCTCTTTGTTAGGTTTCACTTCACAGGCTTGGTTCGACTCTTAATATGGTTCCTCCAAGATTTGTTTCAATTTTGTTACAAATGTTATACACCCTCCTCCTCAAATTAAGGTTCCAGTTTCTACAATAGGCTATAGAATAGTGTGATACAACAAAATATGAAACTCCACAATACATATCAAATGAAGAATAGATAGAGATCATTAAATGCATTAAGTTATTTGCGCAGTCCCACACACCAAAATTTCATCTCTTAGCAGACATCTTTAAGTAAAGAACTAGCATTCAATTACTGGCAGAAGCTTCATAATTTCTTTAGCATTGATGAAATTGAGATATAGATGAGGACTTACCTGTCAAACTGAGTACGCAAGAACAGAGTGTTGTATAGAATATCTGATTGTGTATTTCCATGTCGTAGCCTTTAAATAGTTTATCCTGAAATGTGCTAGTGAAGCCGTCAAACCTATAATAAATAATTAAAAATAATATAAAATATTGAGTAGGAACAATATGGTAAATCCCAATTGAATTGGATCATTTAGAAGGTAAATACTAAAATTCAAACAGTCAATGGCAAAACAAACTTCATTTTTGTATATCTAGCGAATTAAAAAAGTGAAATAAAGCAAAGTAGTTCGGTTTTGCATATTTAGAAGGGAGGCAACTGATACAATAATCAAGTATTCAAGCATCAACAAAAGATCATACATACACTTACTTCCTGTTTTAGAATTACGTTATACATGTTAATTCCTTTCTTTTTCCTTCTACTACCTACATCTCAACTATCAACCAATTTTTAATAATTAATAAATTTATTCACTCTTCTGTATTAAAAAAAAGTCTTGGAAAAAAAATAACCAGCAAAAAAGATAATTCAGCCACAAAACAAAGTAATGCCTAGCTTGAAAAATAGGTTTTCAATATTAAGCCAAAAGAAATACTGTTACATTTAATTACAATTACAGAATTACCTGCTAATCACGAAAAATCATCAAGATAAACAAATGAAAGGAAACAAACAAATATTGATGGGATAATTAATATGCTAAATCAGCGATAAAATTAGGGAAAACTTATTTTTGAATTTATACCCAAGATAACCAACCATCAGGGAAACACCCCAAACTGTGCTCTCCCTTCCTCTACTGTAAGGACTCATCTCCTCTGATGCCTACAATCAAGGAAAAAAACAAAGAATTTACTTTATGTTAAAATTTGGCAGAAGCAGGCTAGTAATTGAACTTAAAAGTGCAGTACCAACATGTCATTGCCTATCAGTTGTATTAGTTCCAACTTCCAATATTAATAACATTAGCTGAAGAGAAGAAGGGAAATTTTTGAAATTCTAAATTTAACAATCCAGTCATCAAACAAAAAAAAATCCGGCCATATAACTCCCGGGATCTATGACTTAGACTTCAGCAATCAAGTAACATGCAACTACTGCCAAAAACAAAGTTGGCTTCTTAAGTTATTAACTGTTAGAGAGCACCACTAGTGTATTGGGGCTGGTATCCATACATTCTATTGACACAAAGTACTAAGTTGAAAGCCTCTTGAAACGAGCATATTTTGTAATTTTTTCAGATCTTAAAGATTAACATCCAAATTTTTACTATTTGCGGAGGAATTACATTTCAGGAAATACAAAATGTGAGCAGCATTTCAGATCAAAAGTGACAGCATTAGATTTCATCACCAGCTTTCAGCAAAGCAAATATTTACTTGACATGCCTAATTCTACAGGTATATATGCATCTGACATAAAGGACTGAACATATCAGTGTGGCCGCCACGTATTGCCATATTGGTTAGAAAGTGGGGTCCATATGAAATTCATCTTATCTCAATCCATTCAAACAAATAAGTAATCACCAGATTGGATCGTCATTACTTTATGTAGATAAATCTGTCCCTGTAGAAGGACTCAAACAGGAAAATCTAATTAGAGGAGCAGAAGACCATGTTATTACCGGAAATAGAATAAACAATGAACACCCGATTGTAACTAAAAAAGCTAACAAATAATCACGCCCTTTGTATTTCTTTTGCATAATCAGAGTTCCCCATATCTGCAAAAATATTTAAGAAGAGAATGGGTCAAAAGTTGAACACAGGTAACAATTAACAAAACACGAGCGAGCCAACATTCCGGATATAATCTAACAAAGAACAAATATTCATCAGTTGGAAAGTGAAGAATAGCGATGATTGGATCTATGACCCACATGGGGAGTCTTATCGTCAAGGTTTCACAACATGGAAAAATCTAAAGGAAAATTGGAATAAAATAAAATAAATATTGAAGAGGATATTGAAAAGAAAATTAGGCAAGAAAATTTCCACATGAGATAAAAGCAGTCACAAACTTTACAGAGGGTGTAGGTATTTGCATCACTTTTCTTTTCCTCTGTTTTCTCTGCTAGACAGACAACAGAACATCCTCAAATCTTATCCTTTCTTCTTTTATCCAAAAAAAACCCGTTCTTCCTTTCTTTCTCTTCCTGTTCCCTTCTACAGCGAACCCAACAGGAAATTTCAGTTTGCTTTTATAGGTCCAACGAGGTGGGCAGATATAGAAAGAACATGAAGCTAATAATGCAGAAATTATCCTTATATGGGCAGACGCATAGAACGTATAAAATAAAAAATTAGCAAAATATAAACCTGCCATAGGTACATAAAATCAATTAACCATTTCCCTGTCCAAAAAACAAGCCTTTTAGCCTGCAAGGAGAAATGAAAAAGGGTTGTTTATTGTGATTACCAAAATTGAACAAATGAACTTACCATTACAGGTATCATTTTGGCACACTTTGCAAGGGTCTGAACAGGAAAACTGACATATTTCAGAGCCTGAAGCAAGCAATATTCAAACATGTTAGTGCAACAATTAATTTGCTTCTCAACCTTCAAACGAAATTATCGGCTCAAAGAAATTGTACATGTTTTAATTACAAAAAAAAGTAAATGTACAGAACGGTGAAAGTCAATAGAGATTACCTCATACTGACATGTAGTGGTTAGAATATTAGATATTGATACAACACAATACTTGTAAAATGGAGCAACAGGGTCCAAGGCTTTTTTGCTTACCTAGAAATAATATATGTATTAATATCCCGGGTGAACAAGATGCTAAAAGCTCCAACAGAAACCTAAATCATGCATTAATATTTGGATGTTTGGATGTGGATTTCATCAACCAAATGTTTACCAACACGTGGGAACGACAAATTATTGATCAGCCAATGAAATAAACTACTAATTACCAGTAAAGTGCCTGCAGATACCGCGGACGTTGTAATGCGATTGCAAAAAACAAGAAATAATGAGTATTTAAAGAATTCTTTGTTTGGTCCGTAAGGAACTCTCATGATCCTTTCCTGCAAGAAACAAAAACTTCCATGAACCTGTTCAGAAGATATGATTGAACATTTTTCCAAGACTTATATCACAATAAGTTCAAATTAAAAATATTGTACAAATTTGCATCAGGTATACAAAGGAGTTGAACTTCAACTACGTGGAAATAAGGTTACTATCCCCAAAGATAAATACAATTAGAGATTTGAATATAAGTAGAATCTCATCATCTATGAATGATGTAGATAAGCAAGAAAGTATAGGAAAAATGAAAACTCAAATACAAAAGTGACAATCCATGGCACTGTTGTCTTCAAGATAGTGAGCAAAATGCTTCAAGAAATATGGCTAACAAACTTCGTTACAATCCCACTTGCTTAGACGCTTAGTTAAATATATGCTTAATGCCGGAAGAATTAGGCCACGAGGTTGATCAACTATTCTCTCTTCTATCATTTGAAAGGTGTTACATCACTAGCATGCAGCACAAAGAATTAAGTACCAATAAGGCACAAGTTCACATTGATAAAGACACAAGTATGTGATCAACATGTACACTTGAGGTCTGTTCAATAAAAGGAAAATGGGGAACATATTCCTTTTTCGTTAGTCCCCATTAGAACTCTCAACCACAATCTTTTATGTTGCGTACTCATACCAAAACAAGGCTAGTCACATGTTAGAGCCTCCAGAGCAGTGTATAATTGTAGGATAAAGCTATCCTATAACATTGCAATGTATATTAGGTTTAGGATAAATTTAAGTTTGGCTAAATTTCTTATCATGCCAACAACTGGATACCTGGTATCCGTTTGATTTGGTGTATATGACATTTGGTGTCCGTTTGGGACCAGATAACCGTTTCAACTTAGCCGGACATATCTACTCCGTTCAAATTATATTTTCACGATCAAGCATTGTGAAATGCACCAAGTAAGTATTATATCTTTATTCTATACACAAATAAGATTGCAATGGATGCTCTTAAAGTAAAACGGGGATTTTTGACATAACGATTTGACATTTTTTCACTATATAGATAGTACATTGAACATGATTCAATCGTATATTCTAGAAGATCGAAAAACTATTTATAATAATAATTAAAAGGAATGAAAACATTGAATAATCCAGTATAATAACACCTGCAAGATGCCATAGATGATGAGAGTGGACATGATGCCGGTCACAGCAAAAGCACCCTTCAACAACAACTTGTTGTCCTTCTTCCCAGCAGGTGACGGTGGTTCCGCCATCTCCCATCCAATCCTCCTCCACCACCACCTTCCTTAATACAAAACCGTATATATAACGATAAATTAAGCGGATAATCGGCGGGTGATGTACGAAGAGAGAGTTGTAACCGAGAAATGGAGAGAAAGAGATGGGGTTAGGGTTGAATTAGAGGATGTGGAGGCAGAAGAAAGTGAGAGTTGAGAGAGAGAAGACTTGGGGATCATCAGCCGGTATTTGTCTTCACCGGCGACTTATCTGTCGCTCCCTTACTAGGTCTAGCCTCTCGTTTCTGTTTTTTAGCCACGTCAACCTGAGCACGGTCGTAATGCCCCTATCAGATCTTATACTTTATTTTGTGAAAACAAAAATGGTTACGCTGATAATATTTGTCACGACGTACTAATTCAACACGAATTTAATACGAAATTAGTAAGTTTGGGTCAAGTATAAATAAATTTGAGCCAATTTTAGTTTAGACACGCTTAATCCGCAAATTAAATAGGTCGTATTCGGGTTAACCCGCTGATTCAAAATTGACTCACAATTAACATGATTATTCTATTTATTTTTTGTAAATATCTATTTTTTATTTTGCCATCTTAATTGAACAATTATATTTTATTTTGAGTATTGGTAGAAGACGATAGTTATTATAATTTTGATAATGGATAAACTAGTAATTTTTTATGTTTTTGCTTTAATGATGGAATGCTATCTACGAGTTGCAGATTACATGTTTATTAAACGGGTTAATCAAGTCGAGTCGTATCGTATAACTTGTAAAATAAACAGGTCATGTTCAAGTTAATATAAATGATACAATTAGTTAAATGGGTCATGTTCAGGTTAACATTAATACTGTAATACTTGTGTGTTGACACGACCCGAATACGACACTCGAACCCGAATTGCCGGCCCTAATTAAAAGGGACAAAATAATTAATCTATTATTCGTATCAAAAAAACATAAAAATAAAATACATTAAGGGTGTCTTTGACACGCCGGATTAGAGAGTTGGATAAAATTATTTAATCCCATCTAAACAGGATAATATTTGACATTTTAGGTGGGATATCTCATTAGGATAATAAGTTCTAGTGGAATAAATAATCCTCCCCGATATTCAATCCTGACAATCATCAAACATGGGATAGGATAAAGTTATTCTATCCCGCCTTCTTATCTTGCAAATCAAACGCGGCCTAAGATTTCGTTTGGTTTAAGTTTTTAAGCTTTCCTAAAATCCTAAATTCCATTTTATTAAGATTATGTTGTTTGATTGGAGTTTTAAATGAGAATAAAGGATTCCCAAGAAACTTGAATTTCCTTTATTTTGTTAAATTTTATTCTGTTGTGATTTGGGAGGAAGCCTTTTTATTCCCAGGAATCCTCTTTATTTTGTGTCAAAAGACAAATATGCCCAACATAAAATCAACTTAGGTGCCGTTTAGTAAAAAAACTGAAAACTGAAATCTGAAAACTGAAAACTGAAAACTGAAAACTGAAAACTGAAAAATGAAAAAGCTGTTTGTTTACTTCTGAAAAATGTATTTGAAAAAATGTTGTTTGTTTTAATATAACACATCTGAAAACTGAATTTTTTTTATTATGACCATTTTGCCCTTTCTTTGTGTGTGTCTATGCGTGTGTTTGTGTGCGTGTCTGTGTGTGTGGACAAGAGAGAGAAAGAGCAATCCGTGTTATCTGTGCATCTGTGTGTGTGTGTGAACTAGAGAGAGAGAGAGAGCGATCTGTGCAATCTGTGCGAGTGTGTGCATCTCTGTGTGTGTGTGAACTAGAGAGAGAGAGCGATCTGTGCAATCTGTGCGAGTGTGTGCGTGTGTGTGTTAAAGAGAGAGAGAGAGAGAGATATTACCGGAGGTGGAGAACGGCGACGGTGGAGAGCGGAAGTGACGAGCGGCGTGGGTGGAGAGGGTGGGTTTTGTGAAATTTTGAGAAAAGATGGAGGGTAAAGTAGACTTTTTCTACTCTTTAAAATTAAGTTTCAGATTTAAGTGCCAACTTTGCCACTTAAAATTTTGGATGAAAATTTTAAGTTTTAAGTGGTAAAAATTAAGTGGCCACTTAATTTTTTTAGTTAGTGAACAACTTTCACAGCCACTTAAATCTGAAAATTTTAAGTTTTCAGATTTAAGTGGCAAATTAAGTGGCAAGTGAACAAGGCCTTATTTTTCATTTATGTTTCTCTTCTCCACCATCACTGCATTCCTTTCTCTTCTTCGCCACAAAAAGATCTCACTGGCAACTAGATCTCAGCACCTTCAATAATAGCCACCGACGGTAGGTTAACGTGAGTAGTCAGGAGCAGATTTCGGTACTAAACATTGAGCTACTGGGAGTAAAGATTTTGACCACAGCGGGACTTTTGCCAAAAAAAATGGCGGATTTCATTCTATTGGACTTTCCACCGCCATTGCAGAAGCACCAAGACTCGCCTAAAACCCCCATTTTGGTGAATGACTTTTGGATAAGGATTCCAGATCTGGGAGTAATAAAGGAGCTAGCTAACTAACAGTCCGTTTGGATTGAGGGAATGGGAACGAAAAGAAAGGAAAAGAGGAGGAGGGATTGCATTTCACTTGTTTGGATAGATTTATAAGAAGGAGCGGAGAGGAAACGGAGGGATTGAGAGGGAATGCCAATCCCCTCTATTCCTTTATTTTGTTTCCTTCCAATATTGGGAGGATTGGGAGGGAAAGGAAAAGATTTTAATGATTTTTTCAAGTTATTCCAAATTTAACCCTAATTTGTTAATAATATATTAAATAACATTCATTTCCTTTCTTTTCTTCTTTCTATCCAAACAAGATTTATTTCCATTCCATTCTTTTCTATCTTTAGCTATCCAAACAACAATAAAATTAAACTCATTCATTTCCATTCTATTCCATTCCTTCCCCTCCTAATTAACTATTTCTTTTCCCTCCTTCCCCTTCAATCCAAACGGACCGTAAATGCCTAAATTGTAAAGCATTTAATTTTGTTATATGGTAAAAAGGGAAGAGAATAAGATGAAACATGAAGGAATGAAGAAGATAGGGACATTTTTAGTACTTCCAGTTTTTCTAAAATTTAATTTGTTTAATGAGAGTTTTTGGGTGCAAATAAATGCCCTTTTTGGTTTAAACCGAACACCAAAAAAAGAATTTTAAATTTTAGGAAAGAAGCTTTCCTGACATTTAGGATTCTAATTCTTTTCCTAAAGCTCAAACCAAATGAGTCTTAAACCTCTATGTTTTGCCTACTTAAACTATTTTATTTGAATTAAACTTTTATGTATTAGTGCATCATTTCACTTTAACCCAATTTGGTCAATAGATTTCTAAACAAAAAGACCGTATTACTGCATTTTTGAAAGACAAATATCATAATCTCTAATATTATTGGAGGATTAGTTTAAAGGATAATTTTGTATGAAGGACAAAATTATAAGTAATTAATTTATGAGAAAATGGGTTCTAAGTACATTCTTTATAATTATATTTTAAGTTAAGAACACTTTATTATTTTAAACTAGATAGATGACTTCCTTCGCAATTTGTTTTAACCACGAAGATAATTTTCAAATCTTTATTCACTAAAATGACACGATCCTTTTTTTGAATGGTCAATTATACCCTTACTATAATATTTTATTTTTTTTATTACCATTGGTGGTTGTTAACCCTCACCAACTACCTCCGCCACTACCACCCACTAGAGTTTCGGCGATTATTGTCCTACTTCCAACAACGTCACAGAAGCTCTAACGAGAATTTTTATGTAATGCAAAAACAAAATTGCACTTAAATTTACGTCTATAATTACTTACGAATTTAGTGCACAAATGAATTTATAGCAAAATTTGTATGTCAATTTGTCTACGGATTTGGTTAAACATATTTGCATTAAAATTTATAACATTAGGTGTTTACAGATTTAGTACAAAAACAATTTTGCACAAAAAATATATCATAAGTTGGTTGAGAATTTAATGCAAAAACGGATTTGCATTAAAATATATATCATTAGTTAACTGCGAATTTAGAGTAAAAACATAAAAATACGTTTGCACTAAAATATATATTTTTTGTTACTTGTGGATTTAGTGCAAACACATATTTGCCCTAAAATATGTATAATTAATTATTTGTGAATTTAGTACAAAAACAGATTTATAATACCTACGATGGAACTCCGGTGGGGTCATGACACTCCAGTAATGGTTAACGAAACTTCGGAGAGGGATAGTGGTGGTGGCAATGGCCGGTGGTGACTTATTTATTTTTAAGAAAAAAATGGATGAAGGCTATTTTAGGTAAGAAAAATGAGTTTCCGTATTTCGAATAAAAATTTAAGGTATCATTCCTCGAATATAATTATGGGAGAATTCCTTTCAACCTATTGCCTTTTAATTTATTTAATTCTATTTAAATATTCCAAAATTACCCTTGCTAAAAATATACTTGAGAGATTAATAAATTATCTAGATTTTAATGCAACTAGTTCAAAAATGGTTTCGAAGAAATTCAAACACAAACAAAGAATTAAAAATTATGATATTTAGTAGTCAAGTTTCAATAATACAGAAGTCAATTTAAAAAATTATCCAAATTTGGACTTATTAACATCTTTGCATATAAGAGATACAATATATTTGTACCAATATGTCTGCCTAGAGCCGGCGAAGGGGGGAGGCAACCAAGACAAATGCCTAGGGCCCCACTTAGAGACAGGGTACAAAAAAATATAATTTAAAGTTGAGGGCACTATGAAAATTAGGATGAAATTAAAGTAGGAGAGAGTTCCTGAGACTAAACTTTCCTTCTTTCTCTTTTTTTTTTCTTCGGTTTTCACTTCTCCCCTCCACGACTCCACCTCTCTGATTCTCCCAATGAGACAGCGACCATCGTCCACAGCTCCTCACCTCCTACCACCGACGGAGGTGAAGTGGCCAACTACTCCTTACATATTTCTTGATTAATGATTAATAGCATGATAATTGGTATGAAGTATATTTCTTAAAAGTTGAAATATTTATAAGTTGTTTATCTTGTATTCTTATTAAATGTTGATTATTGATTTGTTAAATATATTTGGTGATTTAAGTCAAAAGACAAAGGCCCTAATTTTATATTATTAGATTTAGCTATTTAGTTGTTAACTATTAGTTTTATTCTTGATTAGTTGTATAATATTAGGTGTATTTATTGATTAATTTATTATTTGTATATTTGTACTGGTCTAAACTAAAGTAATTCTAATGTTTTGAGGGCTTTTTTAACTACCTCCTAGTTTAAGGCTGAAATTAGACTCCCTATTTCATTAATTCTTAGGAATAATCTGATGGCCATTTAATTCGAGCCCTTGATTCCCAACGTCTTCTGTAGCAATTTTCTTGGAACCATTTAGTTTTCTAGCAAGTTATTTGTATTAGCCTTTCTATTCAGTGTTTTATATACTCAAATGGTTGAGCATTCAGTTATACCTATATTGTATTTTATATGTCTTTAATTACTTGAATATATTCACCAAGTCAAAATCTGAATGGTTGAAAAACAACTACATGGTACAACTTTTTAACCTTGTTCTCCATGATGTTGGTGCTCCTGCCCTTCATAACTCGGGGTTTATGGTAAGATCCGATCCACACTCCATAAACTGTGACTATTTTTATGTGCATCCTGATATTAAATTTTGTTGGATTTTCGATTTTTTTTTCAAAATTTTCATTATACATCTAGGTTAGATTATTATTTAAGGTAATCAAAAGTATCTATAATTTGCATTAGTAGAGAATTGCCCATGCCTAAGGTATTGTCCACACAAATTACTCATGCCTACAACACTATTTCTGGTACAAATTACCTATACCGTACCTATGGCACAAGGACACAACCATGCTAGTAGAGAATTTACTTGCACTAATGACATTATATATGTAGTCAAAGTACTTGTACTAGTCATGCTTATTTGCTTATTTGTTGATTGTTTCAATTTTAAGATTGTTTTGTTGAAAGAGAAGACAATGATATGGGGCCCAAATTTTCGTCGATATTAAGTTTCACTCGGGGCCCCAAAATCTCTAAAGTCGGCCATGTGTCTGCCAGTCCGAATGCTAACATTTTGTAAACAACATACATACTACCATCTAGGAAAAAAATATTTGACCGAACCTGTAAATAATTCAGATATAATTAAAAAGGCATATTATTCTCAAACATCGTAAGGCGATGAATTATGTATATCATATATTGATTTGTTTAAAATCAACAAAGAAGAAAATAACAATACGCATATATAATGGTAAATATATTATAAATAAAAATGAATAATTTGAGTTATGGAACATACCAATAAATTAGTCACCACCGGCCACCACCACCACTATTACCCCCCTCCGAAACTTCAACAATTATTACCGAAGTGTTATAATGTCACACCCATCCCAGAAACCCTATGCAAATCTCATAATCCAACTGGATTAATAATAGCTAATAATCATAATTTCCAAATATAAAACTTTAATAACTTACTGAAGCAGAAAAACATTTGAAAAATAAACATTCACTTTGATTTAAAACACAATATCCGTCTTCTAAGTCGCTTATACAACCACCAAAATCGAAAGGCACAACTTGCAAAATATAATTCCCAACGATTTACATACACACCAAGGTTACATCACACCCTTTACCATATTTGTACAAGATATACAAAGTTTATACAACTCCAAAAATATTTATATATCTTCTAAACACTATCTAGACCTTGACAATGGATAATCTTCTTTCCCACCTGGAAGGAAATTAAACACCATAAGCACAAAGCTTAGAGAACACACTACTCACACACTCGATCAATAAAGTATATATATTCGTCTCCCACAAAGCTCGAAACTCAAGGCATTATAAACAACAACCTCCCACAAACCCTAAGGCCCAAGGCATTATATATATACTCCGGTCTCCTACAAAGCCCGAGACCCAAAGGTATTAATACACTACCCCCCTAAAAGCCTAAGGCCCAAAGCATTATATACAACAGTTTTCCATAAAGCTCGAGACCCAAGGCATTCATTACATAATTTATATACATATATAAATATAAATATATTCCACGTGAGTTAGTACACTGACCTTAAAAGTTCACATTAACAAAATGTGAAAATCTACTTCCGTTGTACCATAGAAGTAATAGCTTATTTACCTATCAATCCAAACCGATTATAATCTAATTTCACCTCAATATACACATTTATATATGTACAATTCAATCCCACAATTGCACAATGAATAATACTCATGCACAATTTCATTCACAAAGTATCTTAACCATTCAAACTATGTGCAGTCTCAACAGAAAGCTTAAATAGGGGACTTCCCATGGTTTGATCACCCCCAAATTTATGTAATAATTGTAAAACATGTATATAAAAAAATAAAAAAAATTTAACTTAATCCAGCAACTAGATTAAGAGATATGCAAAAAATAGTATAACAAAAATATGTTGTCCAGATTACATTACAATGGAAAAGGTCAACTTTGGTGATAAAACTGTACTAATTATGAACTAGGTTATGAGCCATACATTTCCGAAAAGCTCAGCGTGTCTACTTTTAAACTCAATTTACGATTTGCAATTCGGAGTTCTGCACAAAGAATACTGCAAATTCTAAGACAGGTTCACAAAGTTGTCTACTAAAATCTACTTAAAAGATTTTAACTATTTTTTGATACAAATCAATCCTACAACCTTTATAACTTTAAACCAACATCATTTAATTATTTTCCAGCATATATAACATATTTTCTACCGATTAAAATCGACATAAATCTGGTTGAATCAACTTTACCATGAAAACCCTCAAATACACTGAGAAAACACACACATACACCAAAAACATGCCCATAAATGTATGTTTTTCTCTTTTAATCCAAGTTTTCAACATGTAAATCATAAAAGTATATAAAACAAATGAAGAAAACATAAAAAGTATAATTTACTAACTAATTCTTGAATTTTTTTTCTTCAATTTTTTTTTCTCTTTTCTTCTTCCACCTCTTTTCCTCTCAATTTTATCTATTTTTGATAAATAATTAGAATTTAGGAAGAAAATAGTGTAATATATATATTATTGCTGAACCAAGGACCTCAATTTGTCTTGTCATGCTTAAATGACAATGAAAAATAATAAGACACATAGCACGTGCTTGCAGATTTATACATAAGCACCACTAGCACTTTGTTTTCAAATTTAACTCCATTTCTTATACTTTTTTACACATGTAAGTACCTCATACTTTCTCATGTGAAATTCAATCTTGTACTACAACTTGTACATAACATTCAACATATGAAATACACGCATAAAGTATGAATACAACTTTCCAATTCAAACATATTTACACTTAGCATTAAACATCCGCTAAATGCAATGATGTATGATGCATACTAATCATGCTTAATTATGTAAATGAAATATGTTTAAGGTTTGGGGTGTCACATATAACATCACTGAAACTCTAGCATAGGTACTATAAATCTGTTTTTGCACTAAATCCGCAAGCAAAAAATGATACATATTTTAGTGCAAATCTGTTTTTCTCTAAATTCTCAAGTAACTCATGATATATTTTTAGTCCAAATTTGTTTTTACACTAAATTCGCAATCAACTAATAATATATATTTTAGTGCAAATTCATTTTTACACTAAATCCCCAAGCAACAAATGATACATATTTTAGTGCAAATCTGTTTTTGCATTAAATTCCCAAGTAACTCGTGATATATTTTTTGTGCAAAATTATTTTTGTACTAAATCCACAAATAAATAACGTTATAAATTTTAGTGCCAATATGCTTTTGCAACAACGGGTAAATAAATTAAGATATAAATTTTTGTACAAATTTATTTTTGCACTAAATTTGCGAGCAATTAAAGGCATAAATTTGAGTGAAAATTTGTTTTTGGATTATATAAAAATTCTCGCTGGAACTCATGTGTCCTCGTTAGAGGTACGACAATGGACGCTGGAGCTCCAGTGGGTGGTGACGACAAAAGTAGTTGGTGAGGCTTAACGACCACCAATGCTAATAAAAAAAAATTGTAGTAGGGGTATAATTGACCATTCAAAAAAAGGGGTGTATCCTTTTATTAAACAAAGATTTGAAAATTGTTCTTGTGCCTAAAACAAATTATCTATGGAGAAAGTCCTTTATCTAGTTTAGAAAAATAAAATGTCCTTATCTTGAATATAATTATAAAGGAGGTACTTAAAACCCATTTTCTCAATTTGATAATTAAGATGGGATTGCTTGGTGGGTTTAATATTGTAAAATCAATTAGCCTTTTTCTTAAAATAAAATAAAAATAAAGGTCCTATTGAATTTTAAACTACGAAAGCAAAAAGAAAATGGAAACAAAACAAGAAAGTCAACAAGGTTTCCTAGTTTAAGTGGGATTTGTGAATAGAAAGAGACACTTAATAAGAAAAATACGGAGAGAGATGTGCATGTATAAGTGTATTTGTGCGTGCATCGAAGCATGACAGAACCAGAGCGAAAGTAAGTTTTCAAAGAATTCAAGTGTAGCAAAGAAGAGCTCGAATGTAGCAGTGATATAGGTTGTTGGAGTAGTTGCAATTCTCTTTAAGGGATAATTTGATTGGGAAGGCTTAACCCCATTTGTGTAACCCATTATAATTTCTTAATAAATTTTTCGCTGTGTTTTTTTTTTAATCTCTTTATCTCTCTTATGTATATTAATTTATTTCAAACTCTTTCACCTATATATATTTCATAAAAAATGGGCTTTTATTTTAAAGGATAATTGTCTTACTCTCTTTCTAGCGAAGGACACACTTTTTTGGGAATTAATTTGAAGGACAAAATCTAATTTTATTTGTTATCTTTAAAACATGATTTTTTTTTCTAAAAGTGCCCTTATTAGAGATAAACAATAACTAAACAAATTAGTCAAATAAAAGGAAAAAAATTCAAAATTCAAATAAAGTAAGTTTTTGTAATGTAATCAAACAAGTCAACTAACTAGATAAGAATTTTGAAACATACCAATTAGGATGTGCTCATACAACCAACTAATGGATAGCCATATCTTTAATACGCATGGTTTCCAACTAATCAATATAAATAGACATATTGTCTTACTGGATGACTAAAACAAGATCAACAAAAAGGCATTGAAAAAGAAAATAGCCACGGATGCAAATAACTAATGAGAATAAATTTAACAACAAATAATCTTTAAGACGATTGTATGTTATTAGTTGATTGGGTATATAAACAGTTTAAATATATATATATATATATAAGAATGTTGATACCTCAATAATTTATAAAGAAGAGGGGGTGTATATATGGTTCAATTGGGAGGACTAACTCAAATCCAAACAAACAAACAAAAATGAAGCTTAGTTTACAAACCAATGCTTCAACTTTGGTTTAATGGGCAGAGTTAGCTTAATAATGCAAACATTACACTAATTGTCTATAGCCAATATTCGAGTTATTGTTTTTCGTAGCCATAAACCCTTAAAGCATCGAAATCTAAAACTAATAAACAAAATAAGAAAAGGTGCTTTGGGAGTACTAATTGCCTTGTTCATGTTCTACGGGATGGGAAGAACCAAGCAAGCAAATCAAGAAAAAATTAAGCAACAAGCAGAGGAAAGAACAAATCGAGACAAATTAAAACATAATTAGATTACTATGAGCAAAAAAAAAGAAGAAAGAAAGTATAAGGTGAAAACTTTTACCATCAAATGGTTGAAATAAAAGCAATGAAGTGTCTATATATCAATGAATCTACACTTGACTATGACAAATAGGATAGCAGCATGATCATGAAACAAATACACTAGAATGTCATTAAGCAAAACTAAATAGAAAAACAATTTGACCGACAAGAGATGGAAATAACACAAAACTAAAGGAAGGGAAACTGCAGTCAATGTCATTGTTATGAAGGATATCATGTTTGACAAACATGGGTAAAAATGATACGTGAGAATTCAAAAAATGGACTTAGTGAAACTATTAAGAATTGCTAGATGTGCTTCATTAAAGCAGGCCAATGCAATCTACAAATAATATTCGTAATAATTAAAACTGGGTCCACAAACTAAAAATAAATATATATATATATATATAACCTTTTTTATCCTAAGAGAGAGAAATTAAACTTGAAACCAAAATCCAAAGTTAAACTAAAATCCAAATTAATCTTACATAGGATATAGGAAAAAAACATGTCGAAAGAGTAAGAGAGGTAAGAGAGAAATTAAACTAAAATATGTAAAAATCATCACTCATTAATTAACTAGAATAGAGCGAATCAAAATACCCATTAATAAAAAAATAGATATAAGGGAAAGAGGGGGTGGAAGTAGTGAAAGGAAAAAAGAAGAGAGAATGTGGAGTTTTATGTTTGGATAAAGAAGAGAGAAGGCTTATATTTTATTTTTATTTTTTTGGTAAAACAAAGGAAAGGGATCAAACAACCAAACATAGCAACATAGTCTAACGCAATAGCAGAAGAAACAAGAGCAACAGACTTATGTTTTATTTGATTTTAGTGAATAAATAAACTTTGTTCTCTTTTTTTAATCAATAAATCATAATATGCTTGATGGATTTATTGGAATGTTGGGATAATATGTCTAAAAGTGATCAATGCCAAACATAATGATGGATGAACATACATCAAGTGATTATAATATGTCTGAAAGTGAGCAAAGCCAAACAAATTGATAGATAAAGGGACATCAAGAGATTATAATATGTCTGAATGATTTTATGAAGTGTTGTAATAAAATATATGAATAATCATGGTGAAAAATATTCTAAAAGTACGTCCAACTGTAATATGTGTGACGGCAAATTGAAAAGATGCAGTTTAATATGTGTGCCATAAATTTTATTAGAATAACGTAACTTAATACGCCTGATTACTATTATAGGAAAATTGTACCTCAGACATATTTGCAGCTTTAGTCTCATATTATGTCTAGTTAGTTTGAGACATTTAAGGTGGTGTTTGGTTAATGTTTCTAGACAAGTTTTCTAGACAAGTTTTTAAAAATTTGGTGTTTGGTTGAATGTTCTGAGTTAGAGTTTTTATGTTGAAAAGTGAATTTGGTTTTGTTTGACTTTTTTTCAACCAATAAAAAAAACGCATAAAAAATTTGAAAAAATAGTCACAATGGATCTTATTTTATAGATCTCGATGAGTAGGTTTCAAATATATATTTTTTATTATTTTTGGATTTTTGGATTTAAAGTTATGGCATTTTAAAAAAAAATTAGAGAGAGAAAGTATAGTAAAATAAATTTTGGAAAATGTAAAAGTAGAGTTGATTTTAAATTGTGTTTTGAGAAAAAAATTTAAAATCTTGCTCAGAAATAGAAACCAAACAAGCCCTATTATACATTCTTTGATTTTTTTTGAATAATTCTTATGTTATCTTCTTTGAATTATGTTTGGTTAATTTGAGACATTTATATTATTTGACGTTCTTATAATACCTGCTTGAATTAGTTTAAATTTATTTTCACTGATTTAATTTCGAATTTAATAGTATATTTATTTTCTTATATTTATCCTTAAGAATAGTGTATTGGAATTCAACTTAATTAATTGAAATAATATAATAATTAATATAATTAATATTTTATCCTTAATTTAAAAAGATTGTCTTTCATTATTTTGTGTTTGGCCCATGATTTTTGAATTGTTTTGCATTTAACCCACTTCGTTTGATTAATTAGTTATTAGCCCAATGTTTTGGATAATTACTAATTTTTTTATTTAATAATATATTTTATATATATTTTATTTATTCTGCATTTTTCCAAATTTTTCATTTTTTCATTTCATTAAAATTAAATGACTTTTAAAATCTAAATTAACAGAAATTAAGATAACTATATCCACTTTTTAAAATTTTAAAATGAATTTCAAACTTTAAGTCAAATAAATTAAAGATAACATTGTTAAATATTTTCATGTATTATCCTTAACAAATAATAATTATCCTTAACAAATTCAAACAAATTATAGTGTACACATATTAGACATATTACATATTTGAATTCTTTGAAAAATAATAACTAATATGACTACCATAATACATATTACGGAATTTATTTTTGTGAAACGGTTATATTAAGTGTTTGATGACTTTATAAAATCAAGAAATTTAGATAACATACCTTGTAATATGACTATTGCGTAATAGGGAATAGAAATGGACCTTACAATATGCCTGGCAATGGTTGCCACACGAGCCCGCCTTCCTTTAGTCCTACGCGATTGAGATATTAAGATGGGGCCAAGGCTTACCTCAATATGGATCCAATACCACCAAATCCCAAACTTTCCTCGCATTCTTACACCCGTGTACCCAAAACCACAAAACCCAATTCCCTATACCCAAACTTATATGTATATAAGTAGATTTTAGCAGGGACATTAGTAGGCCACAGTGGTTACTACAACGGATTTTCTGTCTGCAGCAGAGTGTTTTCAAATTATAATAATGAGATTGGTGGAGTTTTGGTCGGAGTTTGGAGTATGAAGGTAACAACGCAATTTGAAGGTGACCTAAACCACCATTATTGGTGGTGATATTCAGATAAAAAGAGAGAGGAAGATAATGCAAATTATAATTCATGATCTGAATATACAAAACATTAATGAATCAAAGAACACAATAAAATCTACATACGCAATTGTAGAGAAAGAGAAAGAGATGGTTATCCTTGTCATTTTTGTCAAGTGATATAAGATAATTACACATTGGTTTAGTCAAATGAATAATATTCAGAAAAAGGATAATTTATTTTGAAAAATATAATTAAATATTCCCCACCACAATTATTACAATTATAGCTTTTCTTTTTTATTAATAAGGACAACTCCCTCAAATTATAATTAAATATTTAAAATATCTAGAAAAAAATTATTTTGAAATCTGGGCTAAATACAAAAAAATGGGTTATTCACAAATTAACAAAATGTTATGGATTTGAGTATAGAAACCCTCAAAATTTTGGGTTAAAACCTAATTTGCTATATAAAAATTGTCCTTGAGATGGGGCACGTGCCCCATTGGCCCTTCTTTTCATCCACCAATGATATAAATAAACACTGATTGTCACTGAAAAAAAATATGGGAAACTAATTTTAGAGTTGACAATGATACCTTCGTCGTAAGTAGAAGGTTTCTTCCATCTAGGAAGTGTTCAAAGAACGAGGATTATCAAGATTTGAATATTGCAGATGCAACAATAATAACAATTGATGATTGGGTTCGTACTGCCCATTTTCTAATTTGAGAGAGAAAGCCAACAAATATATATAGGTAAACAACAATGACAATTAAAAAAACTCAACTATTTTTTATTTCTAAAAAAAGGGCCAACCAAATTTTCTTAGGCCCACGAATTATAAGGCAACAATGTTGTTGTAAAAATAATTGTAATTAAAAAAAATAAAATAGTTATGGTCAATGAATAAGATGAAAGTCAAATTAATAAATATTTAAATTTAGAATTACAATCAGTTTTTTGCTTGTGAGTGACCCAATATATTTGCTTCAATATGTCATATGGATTTAACAATTATTTGTAACTCATTAAAAAGAGGGTGAAAACAAGGGTGGATCCAAGATTTTTTTGAATGGTAGGCTAATAATTATAGATAAAAATAAAAATAAAATCAAAAGTATAACAATATAGTGAAAAGAAAATTTTATAGCATAATTTAAATATTTAAGTTTATATATAATGAAAAGTATCTAATAAAATTGAGCTCGATGAGTTTTTAGTGATTCAAATTAATCTATCATAGGCTATAATATATATTTGAGATGGGCTTAAACTAATCTTTTTTCTTTTTACAAGTGTTAGTACGTTTTTCAAAATTTTCTCCTATACTGAAACCCGCCCTCTTCCTACTGGGTCCGCCCCTAGGTGAAAAGATTTAATGGGAAAACATATCTCGATAAGAAGTATGTTTGGATTAATATAGATGCATAATAAGTCTACCAGACTATTATATATCTATAATTTTTTTTGTTTACTTAATATATCTTTATATCTATAAATGTCTACTATCTTATTATATTTATATGTTATTTATATCTAATATCTATACTATTAATAAAGCGTGAGTTGGGTTTTTAGTATCTCAATTCAATTACTAAAATACCCCTCTATATTAAGAAAATAAAGAAAATAATATTAAAAAAATTTAAACTCATAACCTTACACGTAAAAGGCCATCACATTACCACTTAGACAAATACAATCATTTGTTATGTAAGTGTTACCACTTATACAAATCTCTTTGTAAATGTTTCTATACATAAAATAAAGAAAAATTATTAATCTATATATACTTCTAATTCAGCGTGATGAAGTTTTTGGTGTCTCACTTAAATTACTAAAATAAATGATTAGGAATTTAAAGCATGTGACCATAAATATAATAAAAGTATATATGTAACACTTGATCAATTACTATTTAAAGATAAGGTACATTTCAAGTAAGGTTTTAACTTAAGGACTGATGGTGTCAAAATCTAGAACAGATAACTAACGACCGACCAATTAATGAATAATGGTGAATTAGAGATTTAACAATGAATTATAACTGTGAACAGTGATTGTGAACAGTACTACCGTATATGTGAACAGTGATTGTGAACAGTGCTACCGCATATGTGAACAGTACCACCATGTATGTGAACAGTGATTGTGAACAGTACCACCGTATATGTGAAGAGTGATTGTGAACAGTACCACCGTATATGTGAACAGTGATTGTGAACAGTATCGACATAAAATGATTAAAAATGAAGATGAACACGTGACATTTTTTATCAAGGAAGGTTTCCCCGGTAGCGCTTATGCTAGTCCGGCAATACGTCCTCCTTTTGTGTATGCTTGCTTTGTATTAGCTCAAAGGCAATCGATTTGGATGATAATACAAGCTACTAATCTCTCTCTCTCTATGATTTTCTTAATTCTATTTATAAGTATAGAATTAGAATTACAAATATTTCAACAAAATAAATAATAAACTGTGTAGGAGAGAGAGTGTATAATGGTGGTTGGTATTTTTTGGAGTATGAAAAGAGAGAGTATAAGACTCTCGAAAATTGGCTTGTATTTGTGTTGCCAATGGCTTTATATCTCTTGAAAGAGATGGATTGATCTTGGTAGAGAATGATGGTGTTGTATAAGAAGAATGGTATGTTTTTGGTGTGTTTTGAATGAATGAATGAGGGGGGTGTTTATAGGTATTTGTAGAATGGCAAAAAGGTAAATTTGGTAAAAATAAAGGGCAAAAATGTAATTTTTGGTGTAGGTGTGGAGGTAAAAATGAGATTTTACTGGAGGTAAAATATGGGATTTTACTGAAGGTAAAAATAAGATTTTACTAGAGGTAAAAGTGTTGAATTACCTTTATAGGTTAATGGTAAAATTAGTATTTAACCCCATCAATTGTCCCTATCCTTTATTTTTATGCTGAAAGCTGAATGTGAAGGATAAATGTCTTTGCCGGATAAGTGGTCCGTCTCAAAGCTAAGGCGTGAGAGCGGGTATTTGTCGAGGAAGATAATCATGGGGAGAGCTCGAATAATCAGCGAGTAAGGTTTTGTTAACCATTGACCGTAAGTTTATGGGGTTTGGAACATTGATATGTAAAGCTGACTAGACTTTGTTCATAAATAGTTTGATTCTACTCGGGCCTTTTTCAACTGTCTTTATATGTATATATACATATACATATATATATATATACTTTTTTTTAAAAAAAAGTATTTAAAGTCAGTTAAAAAATCTTACCACAACAAAAAATCTTACCGCAACATCAACATCATACACATATTTTCTCCCCTATGGCGACATTAAAAAGGGATCTAGGGCGGTGGAGTCTAGATGCATGCAGGGGGCGCTGTATATTTTGAATTTTCTAAGAAGACAACTTTTCGTCTTCGAAATTCTTTCAATGCTAGATGCCTCTTGTTCCCTCTTTCTTGTTATCTCCCTCAAGATCCATTTTCTTCTTATAGCTTTTATTGGGGGTACCCATGAATAAAGGAAAGTAAATCACAAGTATACCTAATACCTTCCGTTGTACAAGTTCTTCTTGTGCTGCTTGCTCTTATAGACGCAAGGGATGTCAGCCATGGTGTGAATATGCGCAAATTTTTTGAAATGTGATTAGTCGTCAAGATTATCGCACAATCTTCACTGTTTTCGGGGTGAAGAGTGTTGCAGATATTTTACAAAATATTCCCGAACATCAATATCTTGAGACTCTTAATTCATTTCTTTTTAAAGCCACGACGAGAATCGAAAATCCCACTAAAGGCTGTACTGCTCTCCTTGCTTCTCTTGAACAAAAGGTGGAAGAGTTACAAGCACGGGTGACGGCATTAGAGGCTCGGTTAGAAAGAGGGTCTTCCTGCGTTAACCCGTTATGCTCCTTTGCTCCTCCTCGAGGTTCATCGGGGTTCCTTTCGTCGGCAGAAAATAACGGGCCTGATGTTATTCCGTCTGCCGTAAATCTTTCAGAACCTGTTTCCGAAAGTTTTTTAAGGCTCCTTATGTCGGAAGAGGGTGTACAGGATATCCTTTCGACTAACACGAATCTTATAGAAAATGTGGCTCTTTTGACTGAAGTGGATTTCCCGCCATTTTCGAATCGGTCCTATAACCAGGCTACCTTGGATGCCGTTTACCAGGCTGTCTCGGACGGTTTTTTATCGCAATCTTCGCTAGATGATTTTCTTACGGATTTTGCCAAAACAACGAGCCCTGACTGGACAGCTTTAGGGATATTCGCCATGATTTTTCTGATTATTCTTCTTCTGATTTAAGTACTATTTTGAATTTTGGTGCTGATGATCTTCGGATTCTTCAACCTTTTCTTTGATTAGATAAGTTATCTACCCCTTCAATTCCATGTCTTTTTGTTTGCGAAAAAGGGGTCCAACATATATCTGCTTATCATTCAATAGCATACCGTTCAGCCCAGACAATGTATGCACCTCTAGTGAGGGTTTTGTTCCTTAAACAAGTATCCCGTAGATATTCCACCTGTAACATCTCTTTTTATCAGTAAATAAACAAGTTTGTTTCTGAATTTTTTTATATCTTCTGTGTGCTCTTTTTATGTTTTGTTTTGAGTTGTTATTGTGAGATTTGAACAAGCCATATATAAATGGTTATCCCTTTTCCCCCACACTCAAAGTAAAATGATAAAGGCAAAAGAGATAAAAATAAATACAGTAAAGATGTCTGTGTTAGAGGTCTTTTGGCAGTTTTCCAAGAGGGACCTGGTGTGCAACAGGTTTTCATTGGGTCATTTGTACATAAGAAATTATTCTTATTTTGGCTAAGTCTATAAGAGTTGTGCCCCCTGACTTTAAGCAAATTTTGTAAGATTCTTTCCGAACGCCAGTTAGACTCCTCAGAGTGTAAGTGTGCTCATGTAAGAGAGCTGTGCACCAACAAACTGACCTCTTTAATTAGAGGAATTTCTCAGCTCTCAGCAAGTCTGCACTTAGACATTATATGCTTGGCGGCTGACCTACATAGCGGTAGGAATTTTTTTCGAGGTCGTTGATGTATAAAAGAAAAACGTGTGCTTTTTGGTTAAGTCTACAGAAATGTCATGCCTCCTTTTGACTTAAGCAAATTATGACAGCTTTCTCCGTTTTTTTTATACAGCCCCTTCAGCGTATTGTCGACCTCTTTGTGAGAGTTTTTCTTCTTGTAAACAACGGTATACCAAAGTGAAATTTCATATATTTTTTTTCGGAGCAAGTCATTACAAGATTACAAAGTACTTCGCTCAGGGATAGTATCTCTTGAGGTGCTCTATGTTCCATGGCCTCATGAGCTCCATTCCATCCATGGTTCTTAAGTAGTAGGTACCAGGTCTGCTGACTTTGGTTACCACATATGGACCCTCCCATTTGGCAGCTAGCTTCCCATGTTGGGAAATTTTGGTGGCTAGAATGACTTTTTGGAGCACCAAGTCGCCCACAGTTAGGCTTCGGTGTCTGACCCTTTTGTTGTAACTCTTGACCATGTTCCTTTTGTAAGCCTCTTCTTTGATCCGAGCTTGTTCTCTTTTTTCTTCGAGGAGGTCTAAATTGGCTAAGAGTCCTTCGTCATTCCTAATTGGGTCATGATGGTTGATTCTGTACGTTGGCATTCCCATTTCTATTGGAATCACCGCCTCAGTTCCATAGGTCAGAGAGAAAGGAGTTTCTCCCGTAGGCTCTCGGATCGTAGTCCTATAAGCCCACAGAACTGAGGAGAGTTCTTAAGACCAATTTCCTTTAGCATCGTCGAGTCTCTTTTCAGCGAGTTCAGGAGAGTTCTGTTGGTGACTTCTGCTTGGCCATTTGCTTGGGGATGGACAGGCGAACTGTAATGATTCTCTATTCCATGTCCTTTATAAAAATTTCTGAAGAGGTCATAATCAAATTGCTTGCCATTATCAGTGATCAGAATCTTTGGGAGGCCAAAACGACATATGATATTTTTCCATACAAAGCTTTGGATTTTCATAGTGGTGATGGTGGTCAGTGCTTCTGCCTCAGCCCATTTGGTGAAATAGTCAATGGTTACGACTACGAACTTGGTCTGTCCTTTACCCAAGGAAAAAGGACCAACAATGTCCATCCCCCACTGAGAAAAAGGTCATGGGCTGCTGACAGAAGTCATGAGCTCTGCTGGGAGCTGTTGGACATTGGCAAACCGTTGGCACTTATCACACTTTTTTACCAGTTCTTTGGCATCTTATAGGATGGTTGGCCAAAAGTAACCTTGTCGTCCAACTTTAAGAGCTAAGGAACGAGCTGCCGGGTGCCCACCACATAACCCCTCATGGATCTCTAATAGGGCCGCCTGAGCTTGATGGGGGTGTAGGCAAACTAAGAATGGAAGAACATACCCTCTCTTATATAGGGTTGCTTCCATGACTGCATATATGTTAGAAATGTATTTGATCCTTTTGGCTATCTTCTTTTCTTTTGGTAGAACTCCATTTGTGAGGTAGTCCAGAATTGGGTCAATCCAGCATTTGCAGACCTATACTGGGGCTGTAGACACCCCGATCCGTGACCCCCGCAAGAACCCTAACGACCTTCAAGAACTACTATTTTTGGGTCCGGGACCCACCCGAGTACCCGAAACTACCCCGAAAGGGTTTGTTGGCCAATAAACCTATTTTTAAGAGAGATTGTCGCACGACATATCACATTGTAGCGCGACAATCACTGATATGTCGCGCGATAATCCCTCCTGACACCAGACCATCCACTCTCTGACACATCAGTCTGTCAGAAATATCACTTCAGCCGTTTGTCGCGCGACATTGGACACATGTCACGCGACATATGCCCCATTTGGAGAAGTGTCACGCAACAATCTTTCCCGAGCAGTATAAATAGGCCAACACCCCCCAAGGGTTTAAGACAGCAACTTGGGATTGGAGAATTCTAAGCTTTAAATCTGATTTTCTAGTCTTTCATCAAGCATTCTCTATTATCGTCTTATTTCTAAAGAGTTATCGAATCTATTCCTGACACTCGACGTGTCCTGTCTCTGGAATCGAATTCTTTGAAATATCTGAAGAAGGAAAATATTATTATCGCCCGAAATCTCTCCACAGTATTATATTTTCTTTCTTATTATTATTATTCTCGTCGGGAAGGTAAAGAAAGTCTCTTCTAGCATTTGACATTAAACATCTGTGTACTTGTTTTATTTCTGTTGTTTTGTCCACGTTTTATTTGGATAAACTTATTGCCAAGTTATAAATAGTCTACCGTTTTCAAAACAAAAGACCCTGATGAAACTATTTACAAAACCAGAAGAATAAGTATATTACCATCCGGATAAAATCCTGTTTTCAAAACCCAGACCGGTAAAACTTACTTAGGAATTAAAAACCCGGTATATCCTATCTGTTTCATAGATTGTGATGCATCTGGTAGAACTCCCCTCAAGAGTTCTAATCCCATATTGAATTAGTTCTGATATAAGATCCAACACTTTTTCCAAAATGAATCCAAACCCGAGGAAAATCGTCGTTATCTGAGAAATAACACGGTAAAACTCCCTCTAAAGTAAGAACAACTCTTAACACTTGTATTTGTATTTCTCAAAACTAAACATTGGATCTCGGAACACAGAGGTTTTCATCCCTTTCCCCGTTTTCCTAAAATTAGGGTTTTCACTTAGAAAGTAGTAAACTGTCAGTAAAAGCATCAAAGTTTTTCAACATAGAATAAACATATAAAAGACCACTAGAGACCGAAAGGCGGAATGGGTGCTTAACACCTTCCCAAACCGTAATATAGTTTCCGAACCCTATAGAATCCTGGTTTCGTAGTCAAACGTGTAAAGAAAGGCTTGTCTATAGCTTTTCCTCATACACGACCCTTTTTGTCCGTTTTCTCGTAAAACGTACTGGGGACTCTGAATGAACCCCTTTGCATCTAGAAATAGAACATAGGGACATGTGATATGAATTATCAAAATACGCCAGCAAATGGAACAACGAAATCCGTTCCGACGTTTCAGACGCCCAACCGAACGGGGACGAGACCTGGGGGTTGCATTTGCGAATTCTCACAGTGGCGACTCTGATGGGGACTGTTAGAAAACTCGACTCTTATATGTGGACTTTTGTTTATCTGTTGAATATTTGCTTTTACCGCTTTCCCTACTGATGTTAATTGATTGAGAAGAAATCTTTTTCTAAAAATGGAAGTTTTTCAAAATACGTGATAAAGATAATGATATCTGTGAAATCAACCTTTCGAACTTTACACGCACTTTCACAAATCATGCATTGGTTCTACGAGTGTGAATTTACCCCAAACCCTCGGAAGTATTATAAGTGAGTAGGGAGCTGGCTTGCTTGGGCCAACATAAATCGAAAGCATTTACTTCCACTTTCATTGGCCAAGTACGCCCCCGAGGTATATCGAGTGACGAGAACACTTACGTACCCGAAAAGTATATCAAAAGGCTATTGCATGTACCCGCCCCTAGGGTATATCGTAAGGTCTTGCCAAATAGGAGGGAGCCTAAAGCCTTAACCGTTCGTACACCTGCGCTGCATATAAGATCGAGTCGGCTAAAACACTTGTCAAATAGCCGTAGGGGATGTACCACCCTGCGGCTTACTTTATAACACCTTTTTGAAACCCGAGTCTTTTCTCGGCGATTTTTAGTGGTTCTTTTGGCAAAAATCAAGTCCATCGTAGTCTTCTTTCATCATTCGCCACGTGGTTTCGTCTACAGCCGTAGTACGACGACATACTAGAAGGTTGGGCCGGTCGAGATCATACCGGAAGACTAGTAAGACCAAGCACACCCGAAATGGCCGATGGGCACGAGAATCAAGAGACAGAGTAGAGCCTAACCGAGGCGTCTGCACCTCAGCCAACTTTAGCCGAGATGCATCGTTTGCTAATGACCGTCAGCATGAATCTAGCAAGCCTCACAAACGAACAGTAGAATACCCGAGTCCGGGTAGAGGAGTTGTCAGCCGGACGGGCCGCACCACCAGGGTTTGAATGACTATCACCGAATCGAGATCAAGGGCAGTCATCGCAAGTACTTCCCCCAGTCCAAGGAACCAATCCACCACCAACCGGCCCCGTCATGGCCGGTCCCGTTCAGACCGATCCCAACAATCAGAACCAATGGGCCCCGGATTCAGGTCCCACTTACCAACAACAAGAGCCACCCATCATCTGGCCACAACCTCAGCATGGCCTTAATCCCTAATACCAGCCATGGCCACAAGTACCCGCAAGACCTATCCCACCACCGACCCCGGTAGCCCCTCCTAATGAGTACCCAGACATCAACAGACTTCGGGCAGTGTATGCAGAATCGGTTATAGCTCGGGAACAGCCCGATGAGGTGTCAAGAGAGAGCGAAGAAATGAAGAAGCTGAAAGAGCATATGAAGGTTCTGCAAAGAGGAATTTCTCTGATAAAAGGGGCAGACAAGATTACAGATATGAATGCCTTTTCCCTCTACCCAGAAGCAAGATTACCCCAGGGATTCAAACTCCTTTCCATCACCAAATTTACAGGGACCACACCCCCCAAAACCCATCTTCAATCCTACATCAGATCCATGCAAGTGTCCGGCTGTGGAGAGCCGGAGCTAGCTCAGGCCTTTCATATGACTCTCACGGGGGCCGCCCTGAGATGGTTTTTCGATTTAGAGAGACACCACACAAAAATTTGGGGAGATATCATCAAGGAGTTCATGACCAAATATGGGTCCAATGAGGATTTGGAAATTACCCGTAAACACCTGGAAATGGCGAAACAAGGCGAGAAAGAAAGTTTCAGCGATTTCGTCACACGCTGGAGAGAGATGGCCTCCCAAATGTCCAAACGACCTGATGAAGAAGAACAATTAGAGATCATACAGAAGAATTTCACTCCAGCTGTACTGAGTTGCATGGAAAAAACATTTATTCCCACACTTCAAAGCCCTGTTGAGTATGGGGTCGCAAGTAGAGGAAGAATTGGCCAAGAAAGCAGAGACTGATACCAAAAAAACCTCGTACACCGGGAGGAAGACAGCCACTCCAGCCGTAAACCAACTAAGCTCATACCCCTACCAACAAAATCCTTTTCAACAGTCACAACCAGCCCCTCAGATGAGTTGGCCCGCACAAGGAGACCCTTCGAGCACCGAGGCCAAGAGAAGGAGAAACTTCTGCACCCTCCCCACTACCTTGGTCAAAAGCCTGAAACTACTCCGAAAGGCCGGACTGATCACTCCACTCAACCCGCGCCCCCCACCAAACCCTATTCCCAGCACATGGAGAATGAATGAGAACTGTGCATACCATCAAGCAGCGGGCCATGATACGGAATGCTGCTTGGCTCTTCGTCATCGTATCCAGGACCTCATTGAAGCCGAAACCATCCCCGCACCTGGCGAGCCCAATGTTACCAACAATCCCCTTCCTAACCACGTTCCACCTGCGGGAATTAACGCCTTGACCACTGATGAAGAAGGGTTTGACCCCGTAGGACTCATTCGAGATGACCCAGCCTGCAAGGCACCCGTTGTACTGTCAGCAAAGGCTCAAGTGGCGCCAGGCCTCAATCTAATAATCGACCAATGGATGGCTAAAATAAACTTCCTACCCGGGAAGGATTTAGGAAAGGCCAATCAAGGGATCTCATAGCCACTTACAATTAAAACCAATCCCGAAAAATCTGGGATAGGGTGGACCCAGGAGAAGAAGAATCAGCCATGAAAACCCCGAGGCCCCTCTAAGGAGACAATCTGTATGACATAAACCTCCCCCGGGACTTTCAGTTGGTCGACAGAGCCAGAGTCGTTAGAAATCTCAAAGGGATCAGACCAAGCATCCCTTTGGATACAACAAATTACCCATTCAGGAAGGGTATACCAGCCACCACCAACGGATATCGAGAAATCACCACTTCCTAAGGAAATAGGAGAAGATCGAGTACTGGAACAGTTGAAGAAAACTCAGGCACACATCACCATTTGGGGCCTCTTGGTTGCCTCCAAACCCCACAGGACCGCCTTCATCAAACTTCTAGATGAGGCCGTCATATCACCAAATTTCACACCAGAGCAACTGCCAAACATGATCGGGTCACTTACAGTCCAAAGAAGTCTGTCATTTTCAGATGAAGACTTATCTCCGTTGGGAAGGAAACATAGCCTGTCCCTCCATATCACCGTCCGGACCCGAGGAAAAATCCTGTCCCAGGTCCTCATCGACAATGGGTCAACCATAAATGTCTGCCCCCTGAAGACCGCCAGATGCCTGGGTATCTTAGACTCAGAACTTTCCCCATCAGCTGTAACCGTTAGAGCCTATGACAACACCAGAAGGGCCGTTCTGGGTTTCCTAAAGCTAGATCTCATGGTCGGTCCCGAAAAATTTTCGGCCGACTTTCAAATCATAGACATTCCCTCCAGTTTTAACCTCCTATTAGGAAGAGCATGACTACATGACATAGGAGCACTCCCCTCCTCCTTACACCAGCAGATCAAGATACCGTTCAAAGGAAATGTAATCACCATCCAAGGAGATCGTGAGAGGACCTTGGCAGATCTGGAATTACCTGTTTTGGGCATCGGGAGCCAAAGCATACAGTTCGGAGGCTTTTCTTACGAGCCTCAAAGTACAAGCTCTCACCACCCAGAGAATCGAGTATCTACCCCCTGACAATATTCCCGGTCTCAGCACCAAGATCACAAATATGCTGAGAATGATGAAATATTTACCTGGAGCCAGTCTAGGAATGGGGCAGCCGGGGTTACTCCAAGCCCTAGAACTAGTGATGAGGCACGAAAAAGAAGGGTTGGGGTACCAACACACCGAAGAAGACGACCAAAAGAGAAGGAGCCGAGGGCATCAGTATCCGAGTTTTAACTCTATGAATGGGTTTTTCGTCAAAGAATGAGAGGACTTCTCCTTTTGCAGCTTTCAAGAGCCTTGGAGAAACAGCGACGGAGAGAACCTTCCAGGATGGAAAATCTTCTATGAAGAGGACCTTTATATCAAGGAAAACGTCATACACAGCTTCTCTACCAAGTTGATAATCGGGCCGAAGGAAGAAAATAAAGACGAGAAAGATGATGAGGAGGAAATGATCGGAGATCTCTTCGACATCATGGCTCTAGGGGATAACGAGCCAGGAGACGACCCTGTACACTTAATACACGCTGATCCGGACTATCAAGGAAGATGGGGAAAGAGGGAAATTGTAAGGGTGAGAGGTAAGAGTGAGGGAAAGGCTAGGGAGGAGTCACTCTTAGATTTACTTTTTAAACTTGTACCTGTAAACACCATTATCAATGAAGAAGACTCTGTTTTGCGTTATCCTGTTAATTTTAATTCTGTAATTGCTTATATGGAATTGGAAAAACTAAACGAACACCCTGAATGGGAGGAGCAATGTATACAGAGCGAGGAGGGAGACATTCTTGTGATTAACCTCGGGACAGAAGAAGAAAGAAAAGAGGTCCGCATTGGGGCAAGTCTAAGTGAGACAGAAAGAGAATAATTCACACAAACTCTGAAAGAGTACGTAGACGTCTTCGCCTGGTCTTATGCAGATATGCCAGGATTGAACAGCCAGATAGTCATGCATGAGATACACACCAAGCCAGAATTTAGGCCCGTCAAGCAGAAATTGAGAAAACTTACGCCAGAATGGTCCTTAAAAGTAAAAGAGGAAGCGATGAAACAACTGAGTGTGGGGTTCTTGCGAGTGATCGAGTACCCTTCATGGTTAGCCAACATTGTACCCGTCCCAAAAGCAAATGAGAAAGTCCGCATGTGCGTAGATTACAGAGATCTCAATAAAGCTTGCCCAAAAGATGATTTCCCATTGCCCAACATTGATTTGATATTAGATAATACCGCTAATCATGCCTTGAAATCATTCGTGAACGGGTTCGCCGGGTATAACCAGATCAAGATGCCCCCAGATCACCAAGAGAAAATAGCATTCATCACACCGTGGAGAACATACTGCTACACCGTCATGCCATTCGGGCTGAAGAATAACGGAACATATCAGAGGGCAGCGACAGCTATCTTCCACGACATGATTCACAAAGAAGTAGAGGTATATGTAGACGACATGATAATCAAGTCAAAAGAGAGAGAAGGCCATGTACCAGCCTTGCGAGCCTTCTTTGATCGCCTCCGCCAGTACCAGATGAGACTCAATCCGCAGAAATGTGTGTTTGGGGTAACCAAGAGAAAACTCCTGGGCTATGTCATCAGTAAAAAGGGAATCGAGGTAGACCCTGCCAAAATTCGAGCTATCCGAGACATGCCAGAGCCTCGTACCGAGAAAGAAGTCCGGGGATTTTTGGGTAATCTGCAGTACATCAGCAGGTTCATCTCTCAGCTCACTCAAACTTGCGAACCCATCTTCAAACTCCTAAGGAAGTCTTCACCAGGAGAATGGGACGATCAGTGCCAGGAAGCTTTTGACAAGATAAGAGACTAGTTCTCCAAACCCCCTATGTTAGCCCGCCACAAACCGGACTACCACTAATTCTATACCTGACCGTCATTAATTCAGCTGCAGGAGCCATGCTAGCCCAACATCTGACCGATACACGGAAAGAACAAGCCATCTATTACATCAGCAAGAAATTGTCCCCATTCGAGATAAACTACACGCCATTGGAGAAATCGTGCACCGCTCTCGTCTGGGTAACACAGAAATTACGACACTACATGCTGGTTTTTCCGATAATCCTGGCATCACGAATTGATCCGTTGAAATACTTCTTCGAGAAACCAGCTCTCTCGAACCGTATGGCAAAATGGTTATTTTTGCTCTCCGAATTCGACATCACATACATGACCCAGAAGGCAGTCAAAGGCAAGATCATAGCTGATTACCTGGCCTACAATCCGATATTGGGGGACATGCTAGAAGAAGCCGAATTCCCAGATGAAACTATCATGAATGTCGAGATTGATGAAGACTAAAAATTGTACTTTGACGGGGCTGCCAACCGAAACAGAAACGGGATAGGCATCCTGTTAGTCTCTCCAGACCAAACTCACTCCCCGGTATCATATCGTCTAGATTTCTTCTGTACCAATAACATGGCCGAATATGATGCCTGCATAATCGGGTTAGAGATCGCACTCCAAATGCGTATAAAAAGAATATAGGTATATGGAGATTCAACACTAGTGGTCCACCAAGTTCTGAAGGAATGGAAGATCAGAGATGAGAAATTAGTCCCGTACCTCGCCCGACTGGAGGATGTCGTAGGAAGGTTTGGGCATGCGGAGTTTTACTATGTCCCCAGGTCACAAAACAGTTTTGCTGACGCACTGGCAACCCTGGCATTTATGATCGATATCCCGGAGGGGATGGAAGAAATAACTCTTACAGTGCAAAAAAAATCAGGACCAGCCCACTGCATGGCCCTTGAGGTAGAGAATGAAGAGGAAGGGGACTCAACTACTTGGTTTTATGAAATCTGGAACCTGTTGAGAAATCACCAGTATCCCGAGCAAACAGACAAGAGAACGCGGGTCACACTCAGGAGAATAGCATCAGGGTTCATACTTTGTGCTGGCAGGCTATATAAGAGGAACTACGACGGGACCCATCTCCAATGTCTCACTGAAGAAGAGTCTATCAAAGTGATGGATCAGATACATGGGGGCGATTGTGGACCTCACATGAGCGGCCATACACTTGCCCACAAAATCATCAGACAAGGTTATTACTGGTCTACCCTGCAGAACGACTGCGCTAATCACGTACGCCGTTGCTACAAGTGCTAAATCTATGCTAAATCTCAGAAACTTCCACCAAAAGAGCCGTACAACATGACTGCTCCCTGGCCTTTGGCGACTTGGGGAGTTGACATCATCGGGAAGATTTCACCCAAAGCCAGCAACGGCCATGAATTCATACTAGTGGCCATTGACTACTTCACTAAATGGGTGGAAGCCGAGTCTTTCCAAACCCTTGACGCCAGAAAAGTTGCCCGATTCATCAGACGGAATATCATCTATCGGTATGGGGTCCCACACGAGATCATCTCGGACAACGGCACTCACTTCGAAGGAGAGGCTAATTCCGTCATGGAGGAATACGGTATTACCCGGCACAGATCGTCGCCATATAGACTGCAAATCAATGGGGTAGTTGAGGCCGCCAACAAGAATTTGAAAAATATCCTAAGCAAAATGACCGACACCTGCCGGGACTGGCTAGAGAAATTACCATATGCATTGTGGGGATACCGCACCACTGAGATGGTCTCCACCGGGGCAATCCTGTTTTCTCTTACATACGGGATGGAAGCAGTCCTCCCTGTTGAGTTAGAGGTCCCCTCTCTCAGAGTAATGCTAGAAAAACAAGTCAATGAACTGGAGTGGGTCCAGGCACGTTAGAACGAGCTAGCCCTACTGGATGAGAAGAGATTGAAAGCTGTATACCACCACCAAGGGTATCAGAAGAGAATCGCTCGAGCATTTAACTAAAAAGTGAAGACTCGGGGTATCAATGAGAACGACATCGTATTGAAAGAAATTCGAGAGCCAGCCAGAGACTCAAGGGGTAAGTTCGGGCAGAAGTGGATAGGGCCATATATCGTCAAACAGATTGATACGCTGGGTGCCACTATACTCGCTGACTTAGACGGACAGTTACTGCATTCACCAGTCAACATAGACCGACTGAAGAAGTATTATAAATAGGCATAACATGTATAGATAAGAACTACGTAAACCTGAGCCCCAACTCGAATTGTGTTTTTGAAAAATCAAAAAAGGGGAACGTAGGCAACCTGAGAAGTGACTTCAGGCCCGGTTTAAACTTTGTAAAGAAATTTATTTCCCATAAATAGTCCCTTCGTATAATTATTAAAGGGTGGTTCAGAACACCAGAAGTTACAAAGGATATACAGCATACAAAGAAGAAACTAATCCCTAGGGGTTGGCCACACTGGGTCCTCAGTAGCCAAATCAATGCGAGCCTCGTCCAGGATCTGATACGCAAAGACAATGTTATCATTAGTAGCCCCTGCATCCATGAATCGGAACCACTCCATTTGAAAGGGGTCATCAATCAGCTCTCATTCCAGAGATTTCCAGCAAGAGCGGATAATGTAACTCGGAGGGGCCTGGTAATACCAAAGCGAGCATAGTTGAACCGACGAGTTAGTCGGGCATGCCACATCCTCTCTACCGATAAAGAAATATGAGGGGTCACAAATTTGGACTCATAAGAGAAGTTATTCAGACCAAGGGGAATGTTTTAAGGAACGTTGAACTGACGAAGAAGACGTCCTGGGAGATAAAAGGAGGTAAACCAGAGCCCGCGGAGCCGAACGTAGTTTTGACCCCCTATACTAAGCACCATCGCCCTCAGCTTCCACCAAGGAATGTTCCACCGAATAGCCCAAAAGTTCTCTGAAAACCACACCGTCCAATCAGAGGAAGACATGGTCAAAGCACCAAAGAGAGGACGATGGAAGAAATGCGTCGGATTATCGAGCCGAACCCCGTTGAAACCCACCGATCGGAAACGCTCCAACAGCCACATGTATAGCAAACGCGGACTCCCCCTGAAGAAGGGTGAAGCCCCTGTTTGAATATCGTTAAGACCATTCAGAGTCTCGACAAGAACAATGGGCACTATGGACTCCCCATTTCTAGCATGGTAGATCAAACTCAGAATAGTCGGATCAACACGGGAAGAACCCGTCACCAGTAACATATCAAAAACAAGATAGATCAAGGCTGCCTCAGTACGCCCCACACTATAAGAGGCTCTCTCTTCGTAACAATGAAAGAACCTCACCATTTTATGGAGGTCAAGGAGTCCGTCGGTAATAAAACCATCACAGGCCGCCTGGGGATTGGCTAAAAGAGCAATCAGCATGTCTCGGAGACCAATTTCTTCTATGGGACCTGCCATCGGGAGACAAACATCAGAACGTAACAGCCAAGAAAATTCCTCATAGGTCGGACAAAGCTTATCAAGCCCAAAACGGAAGAGATGATCCACAGGGCTCCAGAAATAAAAAACGCCTAACAAAAAGGAAAAATCTACAGGACGATGGCACCAACCCGCTAAAGGACTAAATGCACCAAAATTCAAGTCGTTTTCAGAAGATATCAGAGCATCTCGGGCTTTAACATAAGAGAAATCAGAATTTGTGCGATAAGAAGACATTCTTTTGAAAGTGTGGGGATAAAGGAAGGAAGATGGGTGTATTTATAGCAAAAAAGAGGGTCCTGTGCCTGTTTGTCGCGCGACAAACCCATACCCAGGAGGGATTTTCGCGTGACAATCCCATTTAGGGTTACCCTATTTTTGTTTTCCTTATACATAAGAGTCATTCTTGCCAAAAGAATCACTTCTAGATGCTTTCTTGTTCTCACTTTGTTCTTTTGTAAGAATCCTATGTGTCACTACACTACAAGGTATGGCTTCTAAAAACACTGACTCATATATATATATCTTCCACAAACAGAGAATAATAGTATATCATCAGACACAAATAAAGATTTTCATAAATCCAATGAAAAAATAGTTTTTAAAACTAAATTTCTGTCTAAAAACAAGTCTATAAAAATAAAAACTACATATCTGTTCCAAACTAATAAAAGTGCAGAAAAGAAAAAGCTAATCTACTCGAGCGCGTTTTGACACGCTCCCACTATCACCCGAGCCCTCCTCGGGAGTAAGGTCAACCACTGTGACGCCTTGAGTAAGAGGAACTGCCGCCAGGGAGGGCCCCGTCGACTGGACAGGAGCCGTAGGACGGATCACCGAGGACCAAGAACGCCTGGAGGTCCGATTACTACTCCTCCGAGACTCCGTCCGGGCATGAGAAGAAGTCAGGGGGTCGTCCGGCCATAAAGAAACGTCAATAGCCCTCTGATAGTCACACATGTATGCTGGAGGGTCTCGATCGACGTACTGGAGCAGGTTCCAGCTATAAAGATACTGGGCGTGCCAAGCCCGCAGATCCGCCACCCGTACACTCACCCGCTGTAAAAGGCATAAGATAAGAGAATCAACACAGTCAAGAAAAATAAATATAGATATAAAAGTATTAAGAGAAGTTGAAGTAAGCACCTCATCACCAGGGCGACCACCCAAGTAGTCAAAAGCATCCTCAGGAAGAGGATACTCAGGGACAGTGTATCGACGTAAATCGGCGCCGACATAAGAGATATTTCTGGGAAGTGGGGGTAAATCTACCCAAGGAATGGACGACCCCTCCGAAACATCAGCAGAAGTGGACCCTCCCTCCTCCCGAAGAGGGAACAAAAGAGGGCGAGAAGATGAGCCGCCGAGACCTGGTGATCGGGCTGGAGGGCCCATAGAAGTCGACGGAAGAGGGGTCAGTGTAGCGTAGGTACGGACACCTGGAGGATCCACCATAGCCGTCGCTCTCAAAGGTGGGACCCCACTAGAAGGAGTAGTCGCCGCAGCAGAAGGGGTCCGCCCAAACTGCTCATAATCTGCCCCAAGGTCCGCAGGCTCCCAAGACCGCTCGAAAAATCCTGCTCTCCCCTCAGCAGCCTCGACAGCATCGAAAAGGACCTTCGGAGACACAGAAAGGCCGGTAAGAAACTCAAAGCCCTCAGCGCGCTGCTCCTCCATGGGTGTCTCTGAGGCGGCTGCTTCGGAGCTGTCGTCGTATCACCTCCCTCACCCCCCTGATCTATCACCACCCTCCGCAGCAGCAAGAATGTCCCTCTCCCCCTCGGGGTCCTCATCCTCGGAATCCAAAATGTTGTCCCTCTGATCGGGGATAGGTAGCAAGTGACCCGGAACCATCCTAGCTAGGTGGGTCTGTCCTCGTATATAATGGGGATCGCCTCCCAACGCCCGATATCTCTCATAAAAGACCCATCCCCGAGTCCCCTTCGGCTCCCTCATCAAGTAACAGGCGGCGAAAACAGCGTAGTCTCCCTCCTCAGTGAACGTCTGAAAGCCAAGCCCATCAACCAAGGCCTGCACCATCACTGGGTCGATCTCACCCGTCCGCCTCATCAAAACCGGTGGAAATAGTGGAACTCAAGGCCACTAGGTCGGTGTATACTGGCGAACAACTCTCTCGCTCAAGTAGAAATGAAGGCCGTACTCATCCCTAATCAGCCGCCTGGTCCTCGAGGCGGTCAAAGCACGGCCATATCCGAAATGGAGACCCAGATCACCCCAGGGGGCCCACTCAATCTACAAAGAGAACAAAATTTTATTTCAGTTATTTATATTCTATTTACAATTTATTTATTGAAAAAAAAGAATACTAAGATATTTACCTACTCCTCCAGCAGGTCATGGACAACAGCAGCTCCGGTCTCCCGAGTCCGGTATACATAAGGAGCCCTGTAGTTTCCCGTAATGAATCGGCGAAAGAAGGAAAACTGATCCTCGTTCTCAACGAGGAGATCTACCTGGGCGCGACCCAAACGAGTATATGCCACAAACCAACTCTGAAGAAGAAACATAAAGAATATCAGCAACAATCAACAAATAAAAAGTAAAGGACTGGAACAAAGATAAGGGAACAAAAGTATATACCTCCCACAGCAAAGAAAAGCCCTTAAGGTTCAGGGCTAAGTGGCGAGAAACCTGGTCCATAGCATCATAGAGGATGGCAAGAATAAAGCCGCCCCAATCGTAGTCGAACATGATGCTGAAATCCCAGAGATCGGGCAGCCACCAGAGATGGGTCGTGTTCCCCCCACGGGCCTCAAACAGATCATGGAGTGTTAGTAAAAAAAGGACGCAGGCATACTGGCGCGCCTCCTGACGGGTCATCGGTACCCCCGAAGCAACTAATCGAGCTTTCTCTGTGGCTAGCCGCGTAACCAAGACAGCCCAAGGAATCGTATCACCGGAACTCCGTCGCTCAGGGAACCATCCTAGTGCATCAACAATGCCCTCTGCTGTCAGACGCAAGGGGACATCGATCTGTATAGGGACCCCCTGAAAGAATCCCGGTCAAAGCAAATAAGTCGAAGGGGGTCATCGTCATCTCCCCTCAGCTCCAGTGAAAGGTATGAGTGGTGTCCCACTAGTGACAGGCTAGAGCCGACACCAACACAGCTGCTCTAGACACCCGCTCCGGGAGGGCATCGAAGAAAGAACCAAAAAGAGTCGCAAGGAGCAACTCCTGGACAGGAGCCGGTGCCTGTCGCCACTCTAAGGAAATGGTGTTGGGGGAACCCCAACCACGACCAACCCACTGCAGACAAAAAGAACGAGTACAGGATTATGAGAGTACTTTGGTATAATTATGAGAGATATGGGGGTTATAGGGGTAAATTATATAATTTTCCAAACCTGAAGGTACTTTGGTGTAATTATGAGAGATATATGGTTATAAGGGTAAATTTTGTAATTTTACAAACCTAAGGGTACTTTAGTGTAATTATGAGAGATATGTGGTTATAGGGGTAAATTATGCAATTTTCCAAACCTGAGGGTACTTTGGTGTAATTATGAGAGATATGGGGTTATAGGGTAAAATTATGCAATTTTCCAAACTTGAGGGTACTTTAGTGTAATTATGAGAGATATGGGGTTATAGGGGTAAATTATATAATTTTCCAAACCTGAGGGTACTTTAGTGTAATTATGAGAGATATGGGGTTATAGGGATAAATTATGTAATTTTCCAAACCTGAGGGTACTTTGGTGTAATTATGAGAGATATGGGGTTATAGGGGTAAATTATGCAATTTTCCAAACCTAAGGGTACTTTGGTGTAATTATGAGAGATATGGGGTTATAGGGTAAAATTATGTAATTTTCCAAACCTGAGGGTACTTTACTGTAATTATGAGAGATATAGGGTTATAAGGGTAAATTATGTAGTTTTCCAAACCTGAGGGTACTTTAGTGTAATTATGAGAGATATGGGATTATAGGGGTAAATTATGCAAATTTTTTCCAAACCTGAGGGTACTTTGGTGTAATTATGAGAGATTTGGGGTTATAGGGTAAAATTATGTAATTTTCCAAACCTGAGAGTACTTTAGTGTAATTATGAGAGATATGGGGTTATAGGGGTAAATTATGTAATTTTCCAAACCTGAGGGTACTTTAGTGTAATTATGAGAGATATGGGGTTATAGGGATAAATTATGTAATTTTCCAAACCTGAGGGTACTTTGGTGTAATTATGAGAGATATGGGGTTATAGGGGTAAATTATGCAATTTTCCAAACCTGAGGGTACTTTGGTGTAATTATGAGAGATATGGGGTTATAGGGTAAAATTATGTAATTTTCCAAACCTGAGGGTACTTTAGTGTAATTATGAGAGATCTAGGGTTATAAGGGTAAATTATGTAATTTTCCAAACCTGAGGGTACTTTAGTGTAATTATGAGAGATATGGGATTATAGGGGTAAATTATGCAAATTTTTTCCAAACCTGAGGGTACTTTGGTGTAATTATGAGAGATTTGGGGTTATAGGGTAAAATTATGTAATTTTCCAAACCTGAGGGTACTTTAGTGTAATTATGAGAGATATGGGGTTATAGGGGTAAATTATGTAATTTTCCAAACCTGAGGGTACTTTAGTGTAATTATGAGAGATATAGGGTTATAAGGGTAAATTATGTAATTTTCCAAACCTGAGGGTACTTTGGTGTAATTATGAGAGATATGGGGTTATAGGGGTAAATTATGTAATTTTTCAAACCTGAGGGTACTTTGGTGTAATTATGAGAGATATAAGGTTATAGGGGTAAATTATGTAATTTTCCAAACCTGAGGGTATTTTGGTGTAATTATGAGAGATATAGGGCTATAGGGGAAAATTGTGTAATTTTTTAAAGCATAAAGGGTATCACAAGTAAAAGTATGTGTTTACAAAAATCGGATGTTATTTCTAGGCAGACATGCATATTAACATTTGTTTAAATAACATGCAGGAAACGACAGAAATAAACGAACGAATTAAAAGAAGACATACCAGAGATCGACGACGGATCTCGTGAGAAACAGGCTCCATCAAGAGCCACAGAACGTCCGGGATCGGAGCAGCCCGGGTAACGTCTTGGTAGACCACCGCCCGACCGCGGACTACCCCATCCTCACCATACCAATCGAGGTCCGCCCAGTCGTCGTGGTGAGGGCTGCAGCGAAGAACGCCCTGAGCGTCAGTAAAAGTGACCTCCTCCTGGTCACCCTCCAATCTATCAGGATGTGCAGGGTCCATCTGTGTATAGGGAATATAGTGAAGAGGATTGTCGCGCGACAAATGGCCACATTGTCGCGCGACAAAGAGCCAGACATCGAAGTGTCGCGCGACAATCCCGCCTCCCTTTTTTTTGTGACCTTTGTCTCATTTTATCTCTTGCAGGGGTACTCCAGAGAAGCACTTTTCGAAAAAATTGCTAAAAACCACACACCCAGGATGAAAATTCGAGGTCTTCCAAATCATCTCTCCGAAAAATCAAGAACAAAACATAAACGGTTAAAGTAGTCTCTGATCTCCCAAAAGAACCGAGACCATCAAATGAGAAAAAACAGAATATCAAAATAAGACGGGAATAAAAAAAAATTGAAAGAGTAGAAAAGAGAAAGAACTCGCATGAACGCCCCAAAGCGAGCGAGAGAAACATAAATGCAGAGTGACAGGGAGAGCCACACCAAAAGTGACAGCTAGGCCAAAACCGGCTCAGAGCTTCGTTTTGGGTGAGTAAGGCTCCTGATCGCAAGAAATGGATAAAAAGACTCCTGGTAAAAAACAGAGAAGGCTAGGAAAAGTCTTTCCCAAAAGGAGGGAGAAATAAGGGCATCGAAAAACAGAATACGATGTGGGCCCACCAAAAGAGAAAAATAAGAAGAGAACAAAGATCAAAGATTAAACTTTCAAACAAATTTTCTTTTCAGCACGATACAGAAGAGATGGTTTGGAAATCCTCAAAACATCATTTTGCGGAGAGCAAGAGAAATCCGAAAACTTCCTTCTGAGAGAAGTATCCTCACTCGAGAAAAACATGAGAGTAAAGTTCAGAAAGATACTGGAAAACGGACATCCGGATAAAATTTAGACCTCGAGAAGCTTTTTTCACCCTCAATAAAATTTCTCTCTCTCACTCTAGCAGTCTAAGAGAGACAAAAATTAAAATCACCAGAGTACAACACAAGCCCTCGCTAGAAGCAAATCACAAACACAAGCCCTCGTCAGAGGCAAAATTACTCACGAAAGCCCTCCCACCTGAGGCGAAGCCCTCCCAGAGAGGCACAGTGTTGCAATGGTAGTCCTCCCACCTGAGGCGAAGCCCTCCCAGAGAGGCACAGTGTAGCAATGGTAGTCCTCCCACCTGAGGCGAAGCCCTCCCAGAGAGGCACAGTGGAACAATGGTAGTCCTCCCACCTGAGGCGCAAAGTGGATCAATGGTAGTCCTCCCATTTGAGGCAAGTGGAGCAAATGAAAGTCCTCGAAAGAGGCAATGAGGTAACACAAGCCCTCTCTGGAGGCACTCATGAACATTTTTTTTAGAGTTCTTGCAGGAGCCATGGATCATGGTCTCTTCTAGTTGGCTCAATTCCTTGCAAGCAAGGAGCTTGAGTCGAGAGGGTCTGTAGACACCCCGATCCGTGACCCACACAAGAACCCTAACGACCTTTAAGAACTACTATTTTTAGGTTCGGGACCCACCCGAGTACCCGAAACTACCCTGAAAGGGTTTGTTGGCCAACAAACCTATTTTTAAGAGAGATTGTCGCACGACATATCACATTGTCGCGCGACAATCACTGATATGTCGCGCGACAATCCCACTATGTCGCGCGACAATCCCTCCTGACACCAGACCATCCACTCTCTGACACATCAGTCTGTCAGAAACATCACTTCAGCTGTTTGTTGCGCGACATTGGACACATGTCACGCGACATATGCCCCATTTGGAGAAGTGTCGCGCGACAATCTTCCCCAAGCAGTATAAAAAGGCCAATACCCCCCAAGGGTCAAGGCAGCAACTTGGGATTGGAGAATTCTAAGCTTTAAATCTGATTTTCTAGTCTTTCATCAAGCATTCTCTATTATCGTCTTATTTCTGAAGAGTTATCGAATCTATTCTTGACCCTCGACGTGTCCTGTCTCTGGAATCGAATTCTTAGAAATATCCGAAGAAGGAAAATATTATTATCGTCGAAAATCTCTTCGCAGTATTATATTTTCTTTCTTATTATTATTATTCTCGTCGGGAAGGTAAAGAAAGTCTCTTCTAGCATTTGACATTAAACATCTGTGTACTTGTTTTATTTCTGTTGTTTTGTCCACGTTTTATTTGGATAAACTTATTGCCAAGTTATAAATAGTCTACCGTTTTCAAAACAAAAGACCCTAATGAAACTATTTACAAAACCAGAAGAATAAGTATATTTCCATTCGGATAAAATCCTGTTTTCAAAACCCGGACCGGTAAAACTTACTTAGGAATTAAAAACCTGGTATATCCTATTTGTTTCATAGATTGTGATATATCTGGTAGAACTCCCCTCAAGAGTTCTAATCCCATATTGAATTAGTTCTGATATAAGATCCAACATTTTTTCCAAAATAAATCCAAACCCGAGGAAAATCGTCGTTATCTGAGAAATAACACGGTAAAACTCCCTCTAAAGTAAGAACAACTCTTGACACTTGTATTTGTATTTCTCAAAACTAAACATTGGATCTCGGAACACAGAGGTTTTCATCAATTTCCCCGTTTTCCCAAAATTAGGGTTTTCACTTAGAAAGTAGTAGATTGCCAGTAAAAGCATCCAAGTTTTTCAACATAAAATAAACATATAAAAGACCACTAGAGACCGAAAGGGTGGAATGGGTGCTTAACACCTTCCCAAACTGTAATATAGTTTCTAAACCCTATAGAATCCTGGTTTCGTAGACAAACGTGTAAAGAAAGGCTTGTCTATAGCCTTTCCTCATACACCACCCTTTTTGTCCGTTTTCTCGTAAAACGTACTGGCGACTCTGAATGAACCCTTTTGCATCTAGAAATAGAACATAAGGACATGTGATATGAATTATCAAAATATTCCAGCAAATGGAACGACGGAATCGTTCTGACGTTTCAGATGCCCAACCGAACGGGACGAGACCCGGGGGTCATATTTGCGGATTCTCACAGGGGCTGCATCCACTTCTTCAAGTTCATTGATGACTTTGCTTTCCAAATATTCAATGTGGACACCGCTTGGTGCCTCTGTTGGTGAAGCTAGCTTGGCTAGACAGTCTGCCTTGTTATTCTGAACTCAGGAAACTTTGATGAACACCATATTCGTAAACTTTTAAGCTGCCGTTTGAGTTTTAGCTAGGTAAGCGGCCATGTGATCTTCTTTAGCCATGTCGTGGCCAAGTATTTGGCTAACTACGACTGCAGAGTCATTGTAAACCACAATCTGTTTTACCCCCAAGTCTCCAGCAATCCTCAGACCTACTATGATAGCTTCGTATTTTGCTTCGTTGTTTGATGTCTTTAAAAGGAACTTGATGGCTATCTCTAATGTGTTAGCCTCAGGGGTGATTAATACCAGACCAGCTCCGAAACCTTGAGAGTTGGAGGCTCCATCTGCATGGAGTATCCATACCAGGATCTCTGGCATCAGGCCTATTGAGGTGAAAGGGCTTGAGGCGCTTGGGTTTATTGTTGGCAGTAGCTCTAAAAGTTCGACAACATGTTCTTCTGTGTAAGTAAACTCGGCTATGAAGTCAGCCACAGCCTGCCCCTTGATTGACACCCGTGGGTTGTAATTGATCACAAATTGCCCGAGCTCTACAGCCCAAATAGCTAACCTTCCTGACTGATCTGATTTGTCAAGAATTCATCGTAGTGGTTGGTCTGTGAGTACGTTGATGGCATGGGCCTAAAAGTAGGGTCTCAGTTTCCTAGAAGTGATGAGGAGAGTGTATGCAAATTTTTCCAACCAAGGGTAATTAAGCTCGGCCGCGTGTAGAGCTCTGCTCGTGTAGTAAACATGGAGTTGCGCCCCCTCTTCGTTCCTCATGAGGGCTGAGCTGACCGCTGCTTGGGAAACAGCCAAGTAAAGACAGAGAATTTCACTCTTCTTCGGAGAACTCAATAAAGGAGGAGCTTCGAGGTATTGCTTGAGCTGCTGAAAAGCGAGCTCACATTCTTCCGTCCACTCGAAGGCCTTTTTCAGAGTTTTGAAGAATGGGTGGCATTTTTCAGTAGCCTTAGAGATGAACCTGTTAAGGGCTGCCACTCGACCTACTAAGCTCTGGACTTCCTTTGGTTTGGTGGGAGACTTCATGTCAATCAGAGCTTGTATCTTCTCGGGATTAGCTTCGATTCCCCTTTGTGTTACCATGAAACCCAAAAATTTGCCACCTTTTACCCCAAAAGCACATTTAGCTGGGTTGAGGGAGATACCGTTTTGTTTAAGTATGAAAAAAGCTTCATTGAGGTCGGAAACATAGTCGGAAGCCTTGAGGCTCTTGACGAGCATGTTGTTGACGTAGACCTCCATATTTTGGCCTATCTGTTCTTTAAACGGGGAGTTCATCACCCTTTGATAGGTAGCTCTTGCATTCTTCAAACCAAAGAGCATAACCTTGTAGCAGTATGTCCCTTTATTGGTGATGAAAGATGTATTTTCTTTGTCCTCAAGGGCTATCCTTACATGATTATATCCAGAATAAACATCTATGAAGCTTAGCATTTCATGCCCAGTGGTCGTATCCACCAGCTGATTAATCTTCGGGAGTGAAAAACTGTCTTTTGGACAAGCCTTGTTGAGGTCTTTGAAATCCACACACATTCACTTCCCACTGTGTTTCTTTACAAGTACAACATTGGAAAGCCACTTTGGATAGTGGACCTCCCTAATGAAACCATCTTGGAGCAATTTCTGGACTTCTTCTCTGGCAGCCAGGTTTCTTTCTGTTGCAAAGTTTCTCTTTTTCTGCCTTATGGGCTTGAAGGCCGGGTCAGCGTTGAGCCTGTGCACCATGACCTCTGAGTTGAGCCCTTTCATGTCATCGTGGGACCATGCAAAGATATCAACGTTAGCTCTGAGGCATTGGAAGAACTCCCGTCTGACCTCCGAGTTGAGTTGGTTGCTGACCTTGAGCACCCTTTCAGGTAGTGAAAGATCCAAAAGCAAGTCTTCTAGATCCTCAACGGGCTTTCCCCTGAGCTCTTTTTCTTCGTCTCGGGGGTCTAGGGTATCAATTTATAATCTCTCAAAGGTGGTGGATTCTCCTATATTGTTCACCCCTTCAGCAGTTGCTACCTTGAGCTCTACGATGGCGATCTCCGTGGTTCTGACTTCTTTCAAGGTTCCAAATTGACAGTGCCTGGCCTCCATTTGGTTACCTCTGACCTCCCCGATCCCATGGAGGGTTGGGAACCTCATAGTTAAGCTGCAGGTTGATATGACGGCTCTGATTTCATTGAGGGTTCCTCTGCCCAAGATAGCATTGTAATGGGGAGCTGAGTCAAGAATTAAGAATTCTGCCATGGTCGTGACTTGCTTTAAAGCCGTTCCTAGAGTTATCGAAAGCTTGATTACCCCAAGGACTTGGTCTTCTCTCGAGAGAATCCTACCAATGTGATCGGCGATTGGACCAGGTGTTCTTTAGTGAGACCCATCGCTTTGAAAGCACTGTAGTACATGAGGTTCGACGTCGCTCCTGTGTCAATAAGGATACGATGGACGTTGTGGTTGCTTATCATCGATGTTAGTACTAACGGGTCATCAAGGGGGTACTTTACCCCGTTCATATCCGCATCAGTGAAGGTGACTTTGGAGACCTCGTACTTGGCCATCTTTGAGGGCCTCGAAGTGAAGAATTCTGCTTCTGTGCTCGAAAACTTAGCTTGCCTGATGTAGGCCTTTCGGGACCTGTTGCTGTTTCCAGAGAAGGATGATGTTGTGCATGATTTTGTGCCTATTTTAGACCTCTTACTTAACTTTGTTTACTCGTTTTAGGTAGTAAAAATTATTTATTTATTTATTTTTAGTATATTGTAATAATTATAGAGTTAGTGAAGAAAAGATCAAAAAAGAGTTGAATTGAGTGAATAAAGTATCGAAGTCAAGAAGAAACGAATTGAAGCAATTTCGGAACAAGAATCATATTTGAGAAAGTTATGCAGCAGTTCGGTATTTTGATCATATCTTCTTTCTCAGAACTTGGATTTTGGATTTCTTTATATGGATGGAAAGAAGATTCGAAGACCTACAACTTTTGTGTTTTGAGTTTTCTCAAATTCAAAGGTTTACCTTTCCGAAAATAGTCCCGAACCTACTGCCAGTGCACAATGTCGAAAATTAAGATGTGTAGCCTCCATTTAATTTCTTGCTCCTTACTCTTTTACAATCCAATCCTTATTCAACCTCTTTCCATATTTTCCTCATTGAACTCTAAATCTTTTCCTCATTAAACTCAAACTCTTTTCTTATTTATAGAATACTTCTTCATAAAAGAAAGCAATCCTTAAATTTAACCAAATTTCCAAACTCCCATTATGCGATTCTTTTGAGAGATTGTTTGCGATTTTAGCAAATGTATCTTTCCTTGAGAGAAACATGGTGAGAGTTCTAGAAACTCCTAATTTTTATTATGTGAAGCCTCGTTTAGGTTGTTTGTGTTTTTGGAAGAACAAATAAATCTTTACGATGGAAGAACATAATGAGATTTCGAGCCTTGATTTTTGTGGTATGATATTAGGTGGTGAGGCTATTTGTGTTTTTGGAAGAACAAATATTCTCGTCATTGAAGTTGTATTGTGAAGGTTAAGAAGGGAAGAAATTTTCACGTTTTGAGTTTGTGGAGGGTTCTTTGTAGCAGATGCAATTTGAAGCAGAGGAGGATTTGGAATTTCATCCATCTATCTTAGGAATTAGGTTTTATTTTTTATTTTTTTTAGACTAGTTTACAGTTTTATTTTTGGATGTATTATTATTTTTCTTATTGTAATAAGTAAATTAAATTAATACAAATTCTAGACTTTCATTCCTTGTGGATTCGATCCCTTACTTCCGCTATCTACGTTATTAATGTAGTGTAGTAAAATAAGGGTTTTTGAATTAGTGTTTTTTTTGCGACTGAAAAATTGCTCTTTCAGATGAACCTCCCTCAATCATGAATATTTCTTTGGCGTGCTCCTTCCCATTGGCTTTTGGAGGAACATCATTTTCTTTTCTTTACGTACTGTCGGAGCTATCCTCGCTGGATATGCTTCTCAATTCTTTTGAAGCTTTCAGCAACTTATCAGTCTACGGTGACCGTGGTTCCTTTAGATACCGACAATATTGGGTAGAGCCTCTTCCTTTCTGTGGAGTTGCTCATATCTCTTAGGCTTAGGTACTATCCCTGTTCCAATTGGGCATAAACCTCGCTCAGTGGAGCTGTAAAGGGAGTAAACTTCTGGTGAGCTCTGCCCTCGCTAGATCCGAACTTTTCGGTATTCTTTTTGTTCTTCTTCTTCTCTTTTTCTTGATCAGGAGAAAGGCTATGTTCCCCTTGGCGCTTGGAAGGGGGCCAGAGAGCAGAAAACCCTGTCAGGTTACGTCATTTGAGAGTCTCTTCCACCTCAATATGTTTGTTGACCTTGTCCAGAAGCTCAGACATGATCTTCGGAGCCATTATAGCTAAGGTTATTAAGCAGTAAGGGGAGCTTACTTCGTTCATAAATGCAGCTACTGTCACACCTTCATTGAGATCGTTGATCATGAGGCTTTCTTGGTTGAATCGGCAAGCGTAGTCTTTCATACCTTCGTTCTTGATTGTGAAGAGGTGGGTGTAGGGCTTAGATTGCTTTCTAGTCCACAGGAAGTGAGTTATGAACCTCGTACCAAGCTCTTTCGAGCTCTGAATTGAGCCTGGGGATAGGCTGTTGCACCACATCCGAACTGCCCCCTTGAGGGTTGTGACAAAGGCCCTACATACGATACATCTGGGACATTCTGGGAGCCCCATCATATTTCCAAAATTGCTGCCAATGGTCCACTGGATCGGTTGAGCCATCATATGACTTAGAGCAGGTAATTTGAATCTGTTCGAGACCGCACAGGTCTAGATGTGCGTTGCAAACGGGGATTCACAAACGACGCAAACTGATGGTGTCAAAATCTAAAACAGATAATTACGACCGACCAATTAATGAATAATGGTGAATTAGAGGTTTAACAATGGATTGTAACTGTGAACAGTGATTGTGACCAGTACTACTGTATATGTGAATTGTGATTGTGAACAGTACTACCGTGTATGTGAACAGTGATTGAGAACAGTGCCACCATGTATGTGAACAGTGATTGTGAACAGTATCGACAGAAAATGATTAAAAATAAAGATGAACACGTGACATTTTTTATCAAGGGAGGTTCCCCTGGTAGCGTTTATGCTAGTCCGGCAGTACGTCTTCCTTCTGTGTGTGCTTGCTTTGTATTAGCTCAAAGGAAATCTATTTGGATGATAATACAAGCTACCAATCTCTCTCTCTCTCTATAATTTCCTTAATTCTATTTATAAGTATAGAATTAGGATTACAAATATTTTAACAGAATAAATACTAAACTGTGTAGGAGAGAGTGTATAATGGTGGTTGGTATTTTTTGGGGTATGAAAAGAGAGAGTATAAGACTCTTAAAAATTGGCTTGTATTTGTGTTGGCAATGGCTTTATATATCTTGAAAGAGATGGATGGATCTTGGGAGAGAATGATGGTGTTGTATGAAAAGAATGGTATGTTTTTGGTGTGTTTTGAATGAATGAATGGGGGGGGGGGTATTTATAGGTAAATGTAAAATGAAAAAAAGGTAAATTTGGTAAAAATAAAGGGAAAAAAGGTAATTTTTGGTGGAGATGTGGTAGGTGTGGAGGTAAAAATGAGATTTTACTGGAGGTAAAAAATAGGATTTTACTGAAGGTAAAAATAGGATTTTACTGGAGGTAAAAGTGTTGAATTACCTTTATAGGTTAATGGTAAAATTAGTATTTAACCCCATCAAGGACCATAAGTCACGGATTTGGCATTTTGGGGGGTCAAATGGATAATTTTTTTGATGAAACTTGATAGAATTTGTCTCCATGATTATTATGTCATCTACACCACTTTTCATAAAAAAATTAATCAGGAAGTGGGTTAACTACAAAATTGAAATATATATGTCCAATTAACGAAGATATATATTTCAATTTTGTATTTACCCACTTCCCGATTGAATTTTTTTCAAAATGTGATGAAAATGTTTTACTAATCATAGAGATTATTAATTTTCGTAAAGTTTTGTTAAAGAGTCGTCCGTTTGACCCCCTAAATGACCAATCGATGATTTAAAAGTCCTTAAGTTAAGATCTTAATATAGTCCATTCAACTTTTGGTTGCTATATATTGCTAGGAGATGATCAAAGATGTCTTATAAAAAGTAAATGAAAATCTATAGATGAAAAGGAAAAGATAGTAAAGAGAGAAAAATATATAAATACAACAAATAATACATAAAAATACAACTCGAACTAAATTCACCTCTAATCAATCTAAGAATTTAAAAGGTGTACTATTGAAAAAAAAATGGAATCTTGAAGGGAAAAGAAAAAAGGCAATAAAAAAGTTAAAAAAAGAATAAGAAAAAATTGCGACTATTTACGCACATGACATAAAGCATTGGTAACCCGAAGGAATATACATCCATATACAAAATAAACTATGAACAAAAACCTTTCTAACTTTGATCGTGTTAAAAAAATTGAAAATAGTTACCGAAAGCAAATACACCCATCTAGATAAACAAATCAAAAAATAGCATCGTAAAAAGGAAACGAAAATCAAAACGTGTGAAGGAAAAGGCAATAAAGAGAGAGAGAGAGGGGATTGAGACAGTTTATGTAAAAAACTCCAAGAAATAGTAAACCAAACCAAGTATACCTATACACAATTTTAGACACCTATATGTAGAAACTCTTACAAAAAATAGCATCGAAAAAGTTTTTTCTTTTATGGAAAATGTTAACACGTGTCCTTAGGGCACATGGCAACTTGGCAAGTACACTATGAATGGAAAAAAAATAACATTTTACAAGAAAATTTGTGCATAGTATAATGCGTATTAGATACTTATACTTTTCATATATAAGTGTTTAACGCTAAGGGCATGTGTTAAAATGATCATATTTTATTACATATATAACATTACAGATGGCCTTAACTATGTCATAATAAAAAGGTTTAACTTTTAATATGAAACAATAAAAGCAAATTAATAAACAATCCTAATTGCTCATAAATTATTTAATATGTCTCACTTTGACCATGATATTAAAAAATGCCAAATTTTAGCGCTTAAGAGCCTCACTTTGTCTCTAACTTCCGTCCAAGTTAAGTTAGACAAAATTAAGGGTATTTTTATCGTTTCAATTAAAAATTCAATTTAATTAAATCTTTTTTAAAACTAGATTCGAGAAAAAATTGATTTAATTTTTTTTCAACATCGGTTCAAAACTTTATTATTTAGAAAATATGTTTTTTTTAAATCCATAAATGGAAAGGAAAATATAGTAAAGAGACAAAAATAAATGCAACAAATCATAAATGAAATCACGACCTGAACTAAATGCGTATGTAATTAATCTAAGAATTGAAAAGGTATACTGTTGAAAAAAAATAAAATCTTGAAGGTGAAAGTAAAAAGTAATAAAAAGAACTTTAAAAAGAAAAAGAAAAAAATTGCAACTATATACGCAAGAAACTTAAAGAAATGGTAACCTAAAGGAAATACACATCTGTAAACAAAAATACACTATGAATAAAAAACCTTTTCTAACTTTGATAGTGTGAAAAATATTTGAAAACAATGACATGAAACAAATACACCTATGTAGATAAACAAATCCAAAAATTGTGAAAAAAAATGCAATAAAATGAGAGATAAAAGAACGAAAGAGAGAGAGAGATGATTGTAAAAATTCACCTAAAAAATTCTAAGAAATAGTAATCCGAGCAAATACACCTATACACAATTTTAGATACCAATATTCAAGCTAAATTACTCAAGTGTGATAAAAATTTAAGATATTGTGAAAAATCTTTGAAAAATGCGGGCCGATATATCCGCCCATGTACAAGATAAATAATCTAAAGGTGCATTGTTAAAAGTAAGAAAATAATTGAAATGGAAAGGAAAGGCATTAAGGGCGGTGAAAGGGAAAAAAATTAAAAAAGTACTAATTTCATTAATTCTATACAAAGATTTAGTATTTTTATCTAATAATTTGCACACACGTAGAGTATGCCATGAAGGCTAGTATCTATAAATTAGAATTCTTTTAAAATGCTACAAATAAATATTACTATATTTATGGTATTTTGATAGCTATCATAGTGACTTTTAAAAATAGGATATTTAAAGTCATTAAAAATTGAAAAATGTTGTTAGAACTTAAATTGATCAAAACTAAAAGTTCGATATTTGTTTGCTTGATTTAAATAGAGGGAGGACTAGTAATAGAACTACATCGAAAAGTAAAAAGGAAAAGAAATAGCAAAATAAAAGTTAAAATGTCTATCTTTGATTCAGAATATGATCCTTCATTAGTAAACTTGTCCTTTAAACTAGCTACATGCATATTATCTTTGGTTATTATTTTATATTTTTATTTTGATGAACTGCAGTTTACCCACCATTTAGAACATGGCTTTATTTTTTTTCTTAGAAATGAGAAAAATAATCTCATCTTAAATGTTGAGAATGAAAGCAAAAGTTAGATAAGAAAAAAGAAATGAAGAAAAAGATGAAAGAGATATGGGAAGGGAAAATAAATATTTTGAAAGAGAAATTAGAAGAAGAATACATATTTACAAAAAAAATGGTATTTTTAGTATTTGTGTTTTGAACCGATGGATTGGGACATTTATGACAATTTACTTAATTAATTAATGTCAATTGGCTCCATTGTTTAAAAATCTGATGGCTTTTAATTGTGCTGGGTAAAGTAAAATGCGGCAGTAGTACTTCAAGGTTAATTGTTGGGTAAAAAACTTTAGGAGGCAACATGTTAACCCGACAAATCACAAGGGAGTTTAATGTATTTAATGTATTTTCCCCTTGATTTTAATTTGCTAGCTGCAATGTGCAAGTCTTTGATATTTTCTATGATCTGATATATCGATGTGGATTTATTTTTATATTGGGCTGGGCCATAGACCACAATCCACTCCATTATGATTTTAGATCGACCCTGGGTTGAACTAATATATCTGGGTCAATAATGTTTGGTTTTATCAAATTTAACACGAATAGGAGCTTCAAATATATATATATATATATTTTTGAAGCTCCAAAAATCAATGAATAAATTTTTTTAATAATATATATATTTGAATATTCTTTTTTTTTTGTAAGAAGAAATCTAGTAGAAGAAATTTAATTACAAAGTTAACAAGAATAAATTAGAATCCCTCGGCAACGGAGCCTAAAATTTGTTGTGATAAATTTTAATACTGACAAACGCATGAATCAATTTATAGTGTAGCATGTAAGCGAGGTCGATACCACAAGGACTCAAACAATACGTTTTATAATTATCTTGTTAATGTTTTACTAAACTCCTAACCTAGCTAGGAAAGTTTATTGTAAATAAAGCAAATAAAATAAAATAAAGCAAAGCAAGTAAATTAAAGTAATGGAACTAAACTAAACAATATTAAGAAAGAAAATAAAATTAATGAATTAATTGATTAGGGTTTCAGAGTCATATTTAATATCATATTCCTTAGTATTTATACGCATAAACTCTACTCTTATCTTACACTAATTTGGCCTCTCGACTCTATTAGATGCTGAAAATAAAATCATTCAAGTGTAATTAATTTATAAAATTCAATTGTAATTCTTCCACAGCCAAACTTATTTATAAAATCAAAACACTCATTATATCGGTCGAAACACACCCTACATCCGCTCTTAACAAATCATAAGGTGAATCCAACAAAAATAATAATGAGAATCCAACTATATTTTTATCAATTAAAATAGTCATCCAATAGGAATAATTGTATTTAACATTAAAGTATTAACTTTGTAGAGTTAATTGGCATGAATATGTGCAACGAAATCAATTAAATAATAAATAAAATTAAAAGAAAACTTACTTGGCATGTAATTAATTGAATAATAAAAATGAACTTTCAATCTTCTTGTCTTCAAAGTAAAAAGAAAATAAGAAAACAAAAAATTGAAAAGAAAGAAAAAGGAAAAAAAGAAAAAGAAAAGAAAAGGTTCAAGTGAAGTCAAAGTTAAGCCCAAAAGTGTCAATTTTATATCTCAATGTATTTCTTAGATCTTTGAACTCTTATATACCATCTTTGAATTATTATATACCCTTTCCTTTCATAACTTAACATAAGTCTTACGTTACAACCCAAAAAAGTTCTAATGATCATTTGAAATATAGTTTGGAGGGGAGAGTAGTAGAGGAGATTCATTTATACATTTCGCTTTTCTAGTAGGATATATTATTTTATGAGATTAATATTATTTTATTTATAGCGTTTTTCATATATACATGCGAGAGACTTTTGAATTTGCATACATCTATTATTTATTGCTCCTGTGTAATGAGTGCATTTATAGCCTATTATCGACTGTTTCATTTGTTGAGTGTATGCCTTATAAGGAGTTGAGTCAAAGTATTGTTTGGATATAATTTGAAAGTTTACTTACTTTGATATCAATGATATTATTTTGTTGTCAATTCACACATGCACAATGAGGATTTGAGAGAATGAAGTATTTTATTAACCTTACTAATTTGAGAACTTTGATGTTGCATATGTGTCACATTGTTTTAGCATGTGCGTATTTTGATATATTTGTTGAGTTAGTTGAATAACTGAAAAATGAAAATTAAAATTTAAAAACAGCCATTGAGTTCGAATTTTGTTGGAAATCTTGGACTTAAGAAAAGGATTTATTTTGAGATTTTTAACTTTGCTCAAAGACTAGCAAAGTGTAAGTTGGGGGGACTTTGATGTACTAAAAAAATGGTATAATTTATCATACTAATTTATAATTTAAAGAGCATATATTATTATTAATATTTTTATTTTTATTGTTTCTTAGGTGTTAGAAAAGAATTAGAAAAGATTGAGAAAATTAGAGAAATTAAATCTTGTGAAAACACCTAAAATGGCTCAATATTTCCGCAAGCATAACTTTTTACTCGAAACTCCAAATAACGTGATTCTTGAGTCTAAATTGAAGAGAATTTTGAGAGCTACAACTATGCAGTTTAACACTTTTTCAAATTCATCCATCTTGGGTCCGAAATTGCGACGCAAAATTTAAAAATTTAATATGGCAAAAATTCAATATTATGCACTCAAGGAAATGGGCCTAAGCTCATTCATCAGCCATAAAAATAAAATGCAAAGCCCACTTGCCATTTATTCCAAGAGAATGGGCCATTTTATTTCCCCATTAAAGAAAAAGAACACTAGTCCATTTAGTCAAAGCCCTAAAGCCATTTTTTCTATTATAAATAGCAGCAAAGGCAACTTTCACCCTTATCTTGAGGTCAAGGGTTCGACTCATGGGGTGGAAAGGAGACTTTTTCTTTATTTGTAGGATTAAGTGAGAGATTTAGACATCCCTTAATTTGATTTTATTAATAGTGACTAAGACATCAAATTGAAGCAACCAACAGCCGTGCAACTTTTTTTCTTTTTTCTTTCTTTTCGATTTTTTGTTTTCTTATTTTCTTTTTTACTTTGAAGACAAGAAGATTGGATGTTTATTTTTATTATTCAATTAATTGTTGTATCTTGTTGGTACTAAAAAAACATAAACCCTAGAATCGTTCATATCGTATCATCAAGAATCAATAAATTAATACGCAGAAGCGTACTTGAATCCATAGCGTGTGTTTGTAGCCGAGTGGTTGGCCTTCTAGATTAACACATATTTCTTTAGAGAATCCTTTGTGCCTTCTCTATACTCTCTGTGATGATGGGGGCTTAATAGGGACAAGATACGTTGATCTGGGGACCATAACCACAATATATATAGATAGTAAACCCTATTATTTATTTAGTATTTCTATTTTAGCCCATCATAAAAATAAAATAACTCTTAAGTATCTACACATTAAAGGCCCATACCCTATTAGATACATTTAAGCTCAAATAACTTAAACCTTATTTGATCACTTTTAAAGTGGATTTAACCATTCGACAATCCATAATACATAATTATTTCGCATATAAGCTCAATGCCCAATGTTAGATTAAGGATCCAACATTAATTACATGCCAAGTAAGTTTTATTTTAATTTTATTTATTATTTAATTCCATTCATGTTAACGTATTTGTGATAGGATTATGATGAGTATATTTAATTGATTTCGTATCAGGTATTCATGCCAATTAACTCTAAAAAGTTAATATTTTAATGTTAAATACAATTCTTCATATTGGATGACTATTTTAATTGATAAAAATAAAGTTGGATTCTCATTATTTTTTTGTTTAATTCACCTTATGATTTGTTAAAAGTTGATATAGGGTGTGTTTTGATAGATATAGTGAGTATTTTGATTTTATACATAAGTTTGGCTGGGGAAGAATTACAATTGAATTTTATAAATTAATTACACATGAATGATTTTATTTTTCGCATCTAATAGAATCGAGAGACCAAATTAGTGCGAAATAAAAGTAGGGTTTATACACATAAATACTAAGGAAGATGATATTAAATATATGACTCCAAAACCCTAGTCAATTAATTCATTAATTTTATTATCTTGCTTAATATTGTTTAGTTTAGTTCCATTAATTTACTTGCTTTGCTTTGCTTTGCTTTATTCTATTTAATTTGCTTTATTTAATTTGTTTTGTTTAATTACCATAAACTTTTCTAGCTAGATTAGGAGTTTAGTGGAAGATTAACAAGATAATTATAAAACATACTATTTCAATCCTTATGGGATCGATCTTGCTTACACGCTATATTATTTATTGATATGTGCGCTTGTGAGTATTAAAATTTATCACAACAGTCAGTAGGTGCTTCGTCAAGCATTTAGAGCTATAGGGAATTCTCAAAGGGTTTGTGCTAGCTCACCAAAACTACAAGGAATTCTTAAAGGGTTTGTGCTAGCTCACCAAAACTACAAGGAATTCTCAAAGGTTTGGTGCTAGCTTGTTAAATATTGAGGGGTCTTTTTTTTTAAAAAAAAAAAGCCACTAAAAGAGACGATTAACTAGCATTAATCAGATCAACAGACACAAGGTCTAATAACTACTCTGGCATCAAGGAGTCCTAGCTCTCCAATAAATTAGAAACAAAAGCCAAACGAATGAGGCCATGGGGATCATTATTACAAGCCCAAGGCATAAAAGAACAAATAACATACAAACCACCAAAAAGAGTTACAATGTTGTTAAGAAATGAACCCGTGTCATTAATTAAATCATTCATCCTCTAATAAAAATAAATTGATTACCATTTTCACATCACTCTAAATGACAATACAAGATAAACCGAAGCCACACCCATTGAGACCCCAAAAGCAATAGCTTTAAGCTCTACAAATAAGACCAAATAAGAAATAGGTTTAAACTAAGAACAAGAAGATGAGAGTCCTATTGTAATCATCCACACATCACACCTAATGTCCATGCCTGAATTATCTAATCATAATTTATTTTGACCCACCCAACGAGAGGGCAAGAGATAGTAAATTGCAACTCATTATAATTAGCATGAACCAGATAAAAAACTTCTATAAAAGAAAAGGCGTCAGTTAGTAACCATTACAGGGATTTGGTCTTATTTTCGAAAACCCAATAATTGCAGTCGCTCCAAATACACCAAGACTCCGCAATTCAAGGACTATACAAGAGTTGTCGCATCAAGAAAATAAAATGGGCAAATTCGGGACCATACAACAAAGAGCCACCTCCAAAGCCAAACATCTCTAACCATGTTACATTTCCAATGGCATGACTTGTCAATTCTAGCTCTTTTCCATACCTCGTGCAATCCAACTTGCACCCCTCGTTACAGGAGCTTAGTTAATAAAGGGATAGCGTTAAAACAAACCTTCCAAACAAAAATAATAATAATAATTTTATGGGGGATAATTAGATGCCACAATTTTTTTCCAAAAAGACTTTAAGCCATTTATAGAAGAAAAAACGAACTGAGAGAGGTTGTGCTATATTGTACTTACTCGATTTTCACCAAGAAAATGCCATTGCTATCAAAATACCACATCAAAGAGTCCGATGCAAAAGATCAACCTAAAGGAATAGATTAAATAAGCAGACCCTCAGGCTTGGCAAAAACATGATTAATTTTATCAACATCCTAATTTCTCGATGGCATAATTAAATCATAAACTTTAAAGTTAATCGGGAGAACAAAGGGATAAAAGACCCGAAAGAACCTGGTCATTTTTGTTGTGTTATTATTTGTGTTTCTTTATTACAAATGAAAAAAAAAAGTTTATCCCCCCATTTCTTGTTGCAACCTATTACAATATATTTTAATTTTAACAAATAAATATTAATTCTTTTTTAAAAATAAGCTTAAGCCCCTGAAATTCAGGATATTAGAGTGTTATTTTATTAAAATAAATAAATAAAGTGAGTTTGAAAAGTTCAGGCTCAAGGGTGCATAGTGAAAAGGGATGGGGATATGGACCGGACCTCCCTGAGAATATAATTCAACAAAAGTATAAACTAAAATAATCTAATGGGTTTTATAAACCAGCCCGTTAAAACCATGTAAACTAGTTCAAAAAGTGACTATTAGTAAAAGAAATATAGAATATGGTAATAGCATATCTAGTAGAATCTAAATTTTTGTTTAAGGGGTAATGACATGTATCGCCCCACTAAAGTGATGGACTATGTGGGAGCTGAATCTCACCAAAATGGGGTTTCATGATCCAGCTTTATAACAATACGATCTGCTGCATCATTGCCCTCCCTATATATATGAGAGCAATAGAATCGCATGCTAGAAAGAAGCTGTTTACAGTTGCCCCACTTTGTGGTGATAAGAGAATGATGCAAGCACTGAAGAACCGCCATCGAATTGAGTTCAATCCAAAGACTGCGCCAACCACGCTGATAAGCAAACTCAATACCTCGAATAAGAGCCAAAATTTATGTAAGGAAGGCTATACCAATCCTAACATTAAAAAGATATGCACTAATAACAAGCCCTCTATGGTATTTGAAAAACGCCTTCAACCGTAACTTTACCTGGGGTACCTTGAGCCATTATGTCTGTATTTAGCATCAATTAGCCAATTTGAGGAGGAAGCCAATAAACCGAGATAAATAAAGGGGTACGATGAGATCCGCCATGCACACCTAGTAATTTTTCTCTTTTCAATCCTAATGTTACTAGCATTATCAATGTGCTACAAGGTTATTGACACTCTTATTTTAATGGGAGAATTAAATATATCACACTATTCACTAATTTTTAGACATAAATGTTTATTTTATGATGTCAATGAAGTTTAACATTTTTTTCCTTTCTAAATTGACTCCATGACCTTATTAACAGTGACAATTTTGTAACTTATGATAGTCACCAGTTTATTATTTATAACTATCCCAGGCTACTTTTGACGACAGTGATAAAGCCCGATTATAACAATTTTTTACTGTCATAAATTTTTTTTGTCACAATCTTATATATAATGGACAAAAACAATCACAAACGAGTCTATGACTGTTTTTAGTAGTCATTAATCACTAATTTTGGTGTAGTGTAATACCAATTATCGACTTCCATTTTCTTATTGGTATCGAACCCGTATAAGCGTTTCATTATCTAATTGTTGGCATTCTAATTCTCCTTTTTGTTCCTATTGAAACCATTTTTCAATGTACACACTGCTAAACAATTAGCTTATTCTATAATTATGTATTATAAGAGAATTTCTTTCGAGCCTAGCTTAAGTTTTCATAGGTTTGACAAAAACATAATATATTATAGGGTGCTAGTAAAGGCACCCTAAAAAATAGTTTTCACACCCATTTTTTAGGCACCATACATAAAATTGAATTTGACCAGAGAACTTGTAGGTCGAAAAATACCCTAGAAGGGGGAATAGGGTTTTTGAACTTAATCGAATTTTTAAAACCGTTTTAAAAATATTTAAAGTCTATATCAAGCAATTAAGCAAAATGCTCAAGCAATCCCAAACACAAGGAAAATATAGCAATTAATAAGAGAGCTAGAGATAGAAAGATTAAACCGATAGAAGTCGAAGACTTTTTATCCACACGATTCTGCTTGTTAGCCCCTACTTCTGCGCTCGGATAATTCCCCGAGAATTTCCACTAATACCGATCTTCTTATGGGTGAATATCAAACCTCTACAAGTGTACACACTTTACAAATGTTGATTTCTTACAACACTCACATAAGAACAACCTCTTACTATTTTAAGAGATGAACATCTCTTAATGTTTGAAGAATAAGATTTTGGTGGCAAACGCCAATGTACAATAACTCTCAAGTGTTTGAATATTACAATTTAAGCTCACACTAAGAGATATCAAATTTGATCAACAATTTATAACTCAAAATAATGATGATTGATCAAAACAATATTCTTGAATCTTTAAGTATTGAATATAGATGAAGAGAATAGTATTAGAATGATTCAAGGGTGTTTAAATAAGTCTAAAAATGTGTATATATAGTCTAGGACAACATATGACCGTTTGGAGGGAGTTGATGAAAGTTTGGTGCCAAAAATAGCAAAAAGTCAGATCTCCAACGGCTAGTTTCTAGGCTATCAGTAGACTGATCCTTAGCCCATTAGTCGACTGATGAGTACTGTCTGGCAGGCCAAAACTCTAATTTTTTCACTTTTGTAATATGGCTCTAAAATCAGTTTTGATACTTGGGGAAGGTCAAATATAGGTTCCTAAGACACCTAGTTTCGGTAGAGCTGCAAAGAAGATCATTTTGAATTTATTAGGAATTTAATTAGAAATAGATTTTTGCTAATGAGATTTTGAAAGGATCTTGAAGCAAACTTTGATTTGATCAATCTAATTATGTAAAAACAAAGTGTATGAGCTATAATGAGAATTAAATAAGAAACTTTACATAGAAAACTTAAGCACTCACTCAAATATGAAATTATGAGTCTTCGGGGCTTAGTTTGTTTCTTCGTTTCTTTTCTTCCTTGGGCCATTGATCTTCATAGATGTAGAATTATGGTATTGCATTGATCAAGTTGTTGTGTGAAGTGTAAGACATTGATAATCGAAAAACTTGTAGGTGAATGATCTTGGTTCCGGCTTGTCGGTTTAGTCCACGCATGATCAAATAGATGTGGCTATTACTTAAAACATCAACTTAATTAAATTACACATGATTAACGTTATTGTTATTATTAAAACAAGATTAGTGACTTTTAGATCAACAAAACCCTTAATGGTTAGAGCACCCTCGTATTAGTATGCCCACAAAAAAATTACTTTTATTACAAAAGTCTATAATCACAAAAAGATTGTAACTACACGTTATACAAATGCACAATTTTTATCTCAATTATAGAATTAAAGTCATGTCACTGAAACAAGCACAAGCACAAGTTCAATATCTTCATGGTAATTAACTATTGGAAAAATTGCATGCTGGAAAATAATATGATATTTTATATATATAAACTATTTTGTGCCTAGGGAATTTAATTTAAGAAATGATACAACTTCATATCCATTTATTTTAGTATTGCTTCAATAAACGTATAAAATTAATCTCTTTAATTGAATTTTGTATTTGAAAACACTTGCAATTAAGAATTAAAGTATCCGCAAATTTGATCTTGTTTGTAACTGTATTATTATAAACTCAAATTTAAGTTCAATGTATTCAGGTGATGATACCAATTCAACCAAAGAATAAAATTGAACAGATACGTGGCAGAAATCGAACGATATATGGTAGCAGACATTTATGTGTAGGTATATATATTTATATACCCACTACACCCATATTTGAAATCGCATACATACATGGTAGAAATTTCACAAATTATATACATGACAACATATATATATTTGTGTGTGAGTGTGTGTGCGTAAAGAAGAATACATGCATGTAAATTGACATGGTGCCATAGGAAGTTGTGAAAGAAATAATGAGAGAGAGGATAAGTGGTCGGAATATGAGAATTAGCGGCGAGGATTAATAGAAAAAAAGATAAAAGATTTCGGTGCCTTCACAAAAGTGTAATTAAATGATTTCCTTTTTAGAAAAAGAAAGTTGGGTGTTAAAATTGATTTTTCAGGATACTTTTACCGACACCCTATATTATAATAGAGAGCATTTTCCATAAGAACTAAGTTTAAAGACTATTATGTACTGATAAGGACTTTTCAGGAGGTAAACGAATGAGTTTTTCAATGAAACTTGGTGAAAATGATCTCCATAATTAGTAGGTTATTTCCAAAAAAAATTATCAAAAAATTCAATCGAAAAGTGGGTTATCAAGTACTAATATCATTTGCCAATGGCCTTGTAGCCTAATGGTATCATCTTTGATCTTATATTAGAGATGTCACATGTTCGAAATCTATGGACATGGTATTCGAACTTAATAAAGTGGTTTGTGTCCACCTTATATACGGGTGGTTTTAAGTAGTTTGTGTCCACCTCATATGTGGGTGGTTATTGATGATGATGCATATGATATTATTCGTGGCGATTCGTGCGGTTGGTAACTCAGAAAGAAGCTAAAGCTGCTCTCTCGGCTCGGTTGGAAGAATTTTATATCTGACTTCATGTAATTACTTTTGTAAAGTATTTTTTTGATTTATCGAAGCAAAATTTAACACTTATTATAGAAGGCACTGAATAAACAATATGCTTGATTGACTCAAAAATATATATATTTTTTTTGTAAATCTCAAAATTAATTAGATTAGATTTTTTTAATCCCAAATTTAAGTTCTATATGGTGTCTTCTCTTGGCTGCATATATAAAGGCCTTACTATATTTGTTTTAACAATGCACTAATTTAAATAACATTATCACGCTGTCACACACATTGAGGGTGAGTTGTCATTGGTGAAAGTGGTGGTTCAAAGAAAACTAAACCATACAACAAACAATGTGTTATAATTAATTTAGGATGAGACTATTTACAACCTCCATTTATCTCACTAACCATTCTCATCTCACAAACACCCCCTAAATATAATTTTTTGATCACTAACACCCTCCTATTTACTTCTCCTATTTACTTTAAGTAATTTATATAAAGTATGTAATTAAAAATATAATTAACCTTAACTAAAATTAATTTATAACTTAAGTAATCAAAACAAAACTTCAAATAAAAAAGAACCCGTCTCCGTCTCCCTCCGGCGCACGACCACTCTGACGATTAACTTGCGTACGATCGACCACTCCCTTGCGTACGACCGACCAGTTGAAATCAAAAATCTCTTAAATATGATCATACATTTATTTAGAATGAAGAAGATGAATGAAACCCACAAAATATAGTACTTTTTATTTAGAATGACGATATCTTGTTATTGACGATTTATCAAGCTAAAGATAGCAACGGTCATATTTGGTATGATGTTTGCTATTATGATGCATGTGAAGAGCTGGCTTATGAAGCAGATATTGATCCAAAAGAGCTGAAACGTTATAGAAAACAGAAGGCTGGTAAGGCCTTGTCCTCTCAAGAAATTCTTCAAGAACAGTTTGAAGCAGGTGACAAAACCGTAGGACTTCTTGGAGAACCAACCGGAAAGTTTGACTATTATGTCATTTACGGTGATTCCCCACTTCCTTCTCCATAACCTGAAGTTACCTCTTGTCAACCTCCTCCTTCTCCACCAGAGAAACCTCAACCACCCTCTCAGCGTCTTACCCCATATGCCCAAAGAGCCCTCAAAGCTTTGGGTCGTCCTTATAAATAGTACCCATCCACTCCCAAACCTTCACCGCCAGTTCAACCTCAACCAATCTCTTGTTACTTGATGACTCCTGAAGATGACTTGTACCCCTTTCCTCTTTCAGAAGATTTTGATAATCTTACTGAACGTACTAGTCATAGATGGAAGATTCCTTATCCAACCTTCGTAGGTTCTGATGGCAAACTGAAAAAGGTTACAACAGCTAAAGCAACCCTCAATTGGCAAGCTGAAAATGCCATTGCTCAAAACAAAGTTCTTTCCCAGATTGTGCACACAACAAAGCGACTTGATGCTCGTGTTTCGTCTTTCTCTAATATGGATGAAGCCATAGCAGATCTCAAGATGCGAATTAAAACCCTAACTGAGCAAATGCGTTATGCGGCGTCAACAGTTCATGATTTTGCTGCTACAGCCAACTTCTTTGTAGAAAAAGAACGTGAAAAGAAAGCACTTCAAGCACAGTTAGAATCTATTGAAAGAAGTGAATATGCCAAATATGCTTCTACGATTGAGAAGCCTTTTCCAACATCATTGTTCCCTCAGCAGGACTTTGAGCCTTTATCATTGTTTTATCCAAGTGAACCCCCACATTCACTTTCTCTTAGTGCCCGTGATTATTCACTGACTGGATCTGATAAATCCAGTATTAATTTATGGAACGAACTACCCAAGAGAAGATTACCACCCTAGTCACAATCTCCTCCCAAATCTCAACCAAAACCCACTTACCGTCCTCAAAGATCAAATTATCCCCGATTCCGTGGTCCTTCACCACCTCCTCCTATCCCATATATTGATACCTTCGGTGCAATGAAAAAGGTAGTTCCCACTCCTCCAACAGCCAGAGAAGCTAGAGGACTGGTTATCAAAGAACTAGTTACCGATCCCATTCAATCCAAATCCAATTTTCAAAAACCTCACCATTTTTTCAAGCTGAAGCTTATTATAAACCTCCTGAAGCCACATATATTATCCAAGGAGCCTCAACCAAGCCTATGGATATGTTTCACCTGGAAATTCATGAAAACCAACCAGTTAATCAAATAGCCTCTTTTCTGAGAACCTTAGCCTTTCCTGATCGTACCCCAGAAAAAACCAACTCAGATGATCTCTTCTCCTCCTTTGAAGACTTTATTATGCACAACCTTCGAATTCTCAACCTCCTCGTGAAAGCTCTACAGAACCCATGGTTGAAGATCCCCCAGAACATACACAGATTCCAAATCCAACCACACCAGCACCTCCATTATCAAACCATGCTCATGATAATCATATTCGTTTTACCCTTGATGATATCAAGCCAAAACAGTGGCATAATAGATTCTTCCAGTTCAAAGCCTGGATGATTGCTGATAATGAGCTTTATGATCTCCGGTCTGTTTTTAAAAGATTTCTTGCAAGATTAGTTGGTCGTTTGCATGATTGGTATGAAGCGTTACAAGAATATAGGCAACTTCAGTTACAACAAGTTACTTCCATTGATATTTTTCTTGGAACGATTTACAATGAGTTTGTTGGAACTCCGGCCCAACATGCTGATATTGCACGCGCTGAATTTATGGGAATGAAGTGTTGCTCTCTCAAAGAAGCTGATTTAGAACGTCATTATGATCGTATGTCCAAAAGATTTTATATCATTGGCGGTCTAGATGATGTAAATTTGAAGCAAGTTTTCTTCCAGTCATTTCCCGAAGCTCTTGTTTCAGAAGCAGAAAAGTTGTTCAAAATCCAAAAGTTGGAATTCAAAAATCTTTCTATTGGAAAAATTTATGAACACCTTATAGATTCTGTAGAAAGAATTTGTAATCAGAAGAAGCTCATAGATGATATGGAAAAAACAAGCAAGATGCTCTCCTCAGCGTGTAATAAAGATCATTGGAAAATTAAATGCAAAAATAAAGATTCCTCGTGTGATTGTTCCCAGCACGGAAAGTTTTCCAGCAAGAAAAAGAAATCTCATTGTTTGTTTTCCCGTCGTTCTTCTAATGAAAATTTTCTCAAGCCCTACAAGAAGAAGAAATTTCACAAAAAGAAGAAGTTCAAGTTTGTGAAAAAGAAAAAATTTCGTGGAAAAAAGTCAGATAAATGTTTCATTTGCAAGAAGCCTGGTCATTTTGCAAAGAACTGTCCGAATACAGCCAAACGCACACAATTCATGGCATTGCTACACAAGTTAGCTCCGAATGTCCAAGAATCTGATGTTGAATCAGTTCTTTCAGTAGAAGATGAAAGATCTCCTGATTGTCTAATGACAATTGCTTATTCAGACTCAGAACCAGATGAATCAGATGTTCCTGAAGAATCTGATGTTACTGAAGTTGAATCAGATGAACCAGAAATTTCATCTCTCCAGCAACTCGCCTTTTCAAATGACGAATGCTTAACGATTCACTCTCCTCTTGCTCGTGTCAAGATATTCACTGAAGCTTATGCAAAGCCTATCAATGTTATTGCTCTTTTTGATACTGGTGCTACCAAGTCAATGATGAATCCTGATTTACTTCCATAGTCCTTTTGGAAGCCATGCCAGCTTGCATTTAGAGTAGCAAATGGTGAAATCTTGTATGTTGACAAGATAAGCAAGACAATCCAAGTTCAGATTTTCCCTGGAATAAGAGTTAAGCATCAAATCTATGGAAGTCATTCTCCCCAGAAAGAGTTGTTAATTGGATGGGATATAATCAAGAAACTCCCTCCAGTTCATTTTGATGATAATGGTCTCAGATGCAAGAAGCAATTCCTTCCTTAGCATGATCCCTCAACCTCGATGACTTTTTACCAAGCATCTCCTGAAGTTCCTTTGTCTCCTGGCATTACTATGGATACTCTCAAGCAGAATTTTATCACTATGTCATGTGCTGAATTCCACATCAATTTTTTCAAGAAATGTCAGAACCCTCTTTGGCAAAATAACAGATTCTTTGTTATGCTACCATTCAAGCTTAATGAAGATGTCAATCCGACTCGCGCCTCACATTCTGGAATGAATCCAGAACATTAATCTCTTGCCCTTTATGAACTCAATTCCCTCAAGCAGCAGAAATTGATTGAAGATACTACATCTCCCTGGGCATGTGAAGCGTTTTATGTCAACAAGCGTTCTGAGCAAGTTCGTGGAAAAATGAGACTAGTAATCAATTACCAGCCTCTCAACCATTTCCTTGCTAGTGATAAATTCCTTCGTCCTAAAAAACACACCATCTTCAGTCATCTTTCCAATGCCAATGTTTTCTCCAAGTTCGATTTAAAAGCAGGTTTTTGGCAGCTTGGAATTTCACCTGTTAATAGGCCCAAGACAGCATTCTGTATCCCTGGTTTTTATTACCAATGGACTGTTATGCCATTTGGTTTGAAAAATACCCCTTCTATATTCCAAAAAACCATGATGCAAATCTTTGAGCCTATTGTCGCAAATGCCCTGATATACATTGACGATATCTTGTTGTTTAGTCCTGATGAAGAAACCCATCTGAAGCTTCTCCACCATTTCCACCACATTGTTCTCCAGCATGGAATAATGCTCTCTGAAAAGAAAATGGTGATTGGTGTTTCTGAAATCGATTTTCTTGGTATGAAAATTAAAAATTCTTGGTATGAAAATTAAAAATGGCAAGTTTCAACTCCAAGAACACATTTCCAAGGACTTACTCAAGTTCCCCGATAGATTAGCCACGAAGACCCAAATCCAGCAGTTTTTAGGGTTGGTTAATTACATGTCACAGTTTATACCAAAGGTTGCCACCTTCACAGCTCCTCTTTCAGCATTACTGAAGAAATCTCTACCTCCATGGTCAGATGTTCAGACTCAAGCAGTTAAAAGGCTAAAGTCTCTTACATCCAAATTGCCAATGCTGAAGATTCCCTCCACAGGACAAAGAATACTCCAGACTGACGCTAGTAACGAGTATTGGGCAGCCATCCTTCTTGAAGAAGAAAATGGAATTAGAATTCCGTGTGGATACAAATCTGGAAAGTTTAAACAAGGAGAATTGCACTATCATTCTACATTCAAAGAAATCCTTACAGTTCGTCGTGGCATTGAAAAGTTTCAGTTCCACTTGATTGGCCATCATTTCAAAATAGAAATGGATATGTCATCTTTTCCGGCTATGATTCAATTCAAACAGAAACAAATCCCGAATTCACAACTTCTCCGTTGGTCTGAATGGTTTTCGCAATGGGATTATGAAGTGAAACATGTAAAAGGAAAAGATAATGTAATCGCTGATTTCTTCTCTTGACCAAACCAAAGCACAGGCCATGTATCCCACATCGCCCCAGTAACTGAAAAGCCCTTTGTCAAACCTTTTAAATTCAATGAACCTATTCCCAACTTCCCACACAATCAACCTTGTTTGCCTTGTATCTACCCATTAACCCTTATACCTTTCTCTGATATGAATTCTGATCAAGCAAGTTCCTCAAATCCTCCACCAAAGCCAAATCTCCCTCCTTCGGAAAACCCTCCATTTCAGTTTTCTGATTTTAAACCTTTACTTGAGCCCTGAAAAGCTATTCCTTACCTCCCAACTGAAATCCAAAACATTGTCCTCACTCATGCTTTAAAGTTACGAGATAAAGAACTTGTTATCAAGTTTCTGGAAATCTTACTTGAAAAACATGGACTTGTTTTCAGAGGACTTCGCCTCCATCCTAAGTACCCTTTCTGTTCCTTGTTCCATATTCACCATCCTCATCATGTTCCCATGATAGCCCTTGTTTTCCTCTAGTATTTGACTAGAGCCTACACTGTAGGTTTTATCTTCAAAGCCCCTGATTTGTTACAGTATATCCAGATTGTTACTTCTGATCCTGAGATTCGAGCCATTTACTTAGATTTATATGGTGCTCCTAGTACCTATAATTTTATCATCTTTCTTAAATGGTTTAAGTCTTTAGATCAATGGAAAACTGCCTTACAGACTCATCACCATATCTATGTTCTCATCCAGTTCCATGGTCCGTTAAGAACTCCTCATTCAGATGGTTCAAATGCTCAGATTGTTGAGTGGTTTCCCACAAATCTCTCAAAATCAATTAAAGAACCATATAACCTCAATTATGTTATCTTCCTTCAAAACATATGTGCCTTGAATCTTGTAAATTATGATGAAGTCCCAGATTACGTCAAGTTTGCTAATGATCCCTGGCATAATTCAAATTAGAATGATCATGATTGTTTTCGTCTATTCGAATGTCTCTACAAATATGCACAGCACCACCAATGGAATTATGGAGATATTAGTTCGGATTCTAAAGCGTTTGTTGGTATGAGCTCTGGAGATGAAGAAGCAGAAAACCCGTCAGATTTTGCAACAGAATTGGAAGATCTTGTAAACACCAGCAATGATGAAGATGGACCACCTTATCTCACCCTTGATCATCATTATGACTTTGATACTGATGGAAATGAGACTGATTAAGCCCTAACTCGGTCTCTACTCACTGTCGGCAGAATGAGTCAAGCCTAGAAACTCGGATCGGTCTTTCGAGATGGAGATGTGAAAGAAAGCTGTTCATTATTAAATTTTTGAAAGCATCTCTTGTCTTTTATATACCCTAATCTTATAAGCTACCTATTATTTTCAAAAATGTTAACCTCTCCTCATGTGGAGAGAGTAAATGACTATTTATCCTCCCCATGTGAGCCGAGTATAGTCTGGACAGATGATAAAAAGTACTCTGTTTTGTGGGTTTCATTCATCTTCTTCATTCTAAATAAATATAAGATCATATATGAGAGATTTAATCCATCTTAATACTCCAAAAAACATGTACATACCTCTTTTGTTTCATTATTCTTTGTAATGTCATAATTATCACCACCTTCTTTTTTCTTCACCATCACCAAGTTCTTTCTTCTTCTATTCAAAACTTTTACTTAATATTCAAACTACCAACCAATAATGCTTGCACTTAGATTTAATGTAGAAATTTTGATTTTTGGAGCCAAAATGGTAAATAACTAAGTTTGAATGCAATACTCGATTTGCTTGGGAAGAGAATTTGTGGGGAGAGTAAATGGGGTTTGTGGGGGAAGGTTGAATATATTATGTGGGAGTGGGGGGTGTTAGTGAGATATAAGGGGGATGTTTTAAAGTGTGATTAATTTATTACCATGGATAAATTGATAGATTAATTTTTTTTGCCTTAGAATAAATATGTTAATTGAGGGGGGTGTTCGTGAGATATAAGGGGGTGTTTAAAAGTAGATCTATTCAAAATTAAGTGGAGGGGTGTTAGTGAGATAAATGGAGGTTGTAAATAATCTCAACCTTAATTTATACACACAATCCCTTAATTAAGCACGTGTATACAAATGAGACACCGGTAGCCATCCAGATTATGGTTGTAGGTCGGAAAATACCCTAGAGGGGGGGGGGTGAATAGGGTTTTAAAAACGTAATGCGGAATTAAAACGTTTTTAAAATATTTAAGCAAAGTAATTTAGTTAAATAAGTTTATCAAGGAAAACAATCAATTAAATAATCAATCCCAAGAATAAGCAATAATATAAGCAACTTCAATCAATTAATATAACAAATAAATAAAGAGATTGAGTAAGAAAGATTGAACCAATTGAAGTCAAGATTTTTTGTCCACACGGTTCGGCTTGGAAACCCTTACTCCGCGCTCGGTTAGTTCCCCGAGAATTTCCACTATAACCGATCTCCTTCCGGGTGAAGATCAAACCTTTACAAGTGTAATTCTTCTCACTACACTCTTTACAAATATTGCTTGACCACAATATTCCCACAAGAATCCCTCTTGCTAACTATGAGATTTACCTCTCACAATTTCACTCAACAAGAATTTACCTTCTTGTCTATCTTATGAGATTTACCTCTCATAAATTGTCTAATACAATTGTTTGGTGACTCACACCAATTAACAACTCTATCTAAGTGTGTATAAGATACAATATGAAGCTCACACTAGAGTTTGCTTGATTGATCAAATAGATAGCTCAAATGATGAATATAAATGATCAATAAAATAGCTTGACTTTGGATAGATGAAAGATATATTTGTAGAAGTGTTCAAGCTTATAAAAATGTGTCTAGGAGGTCCAATATATAGTCCCAAAATAGATATAGCCGTTTGTAGTGGATTAATTAATTAATGGGTCAAAATTGCACATTTGTCAAAGTTCCAACAGCTAGTTTTGACAAAAACAATTCAAATTTGTTTTGTTAATTTCTCCCAATTTGACCGTTGGATCATGCTCAAATTTTAGTCAAAATTGCCAGGAGATGTTGTCTAACTACTGTAAAAATTTCAAAATGATCAGAATTCGGGAAGGCCTCCATTTTACCGTTAGATTAAAACTGGGCAAAAATTGAGCGAATTTTAAACGAAAAATAAAAATATTTTTCCAATTTAATAATTTAGTTCCAAATAAAATTCTAATGATTTTTGAACCTCAAATATATGTTTCTAAGATACCCATTTTTATTATAACTTAAAATATGATCATTTAAAATTAATATGAATTTATTTTGAAACTCGGTTTTTGTAAAATGATGTTTTTCAAATAAATTCAATTTCAAGCTAGTTTGAATCAATCTTTAAAAGATGCATGAATATGTTTGAGCTATAGGAATTTGATCAATAAAGTATCTTTACATAAAATCTAAGTAAACACTCAATTACCGAATATATGAGTCTTCGAATGCTTCAATTTGTTTCTTCAAATTGATTCTTCACTTGAAGCTTTTTCCTTAAAGCTTTTGCATATGATTCTTGATCTTTGTGCTTCATGGATTTGCATTGATAGCTTGTGGGTGATGAGATTGATCTTCTTGTCTTGTCCAACGCTTGTAGAAGAATGATCTGAATTCGGGTAGATCGATTTTAGTCGAATGCTTCGTTGACTTGATCGGATATTGATTGAATGATCCTTGTCAAACTTCCTTTCAGGAATCATGCTATTCTTGATTTTCCAAATAAGAAATCTATAATCTTATATCAAGAACATGTTAAATTACACATGATTAATTTATTGTTATTATCAAAATAAGATTAAGACCTTCAAGGTCAACAATGGTTAATTAAAAAAATTAAAATTGATTTATCATAAGTAGGATGAAAGAAAATTTTCGTTAAATGTTACGAGATGGAGGTAAAAGCAAATGCCACTTAAGCTACACTATTTTAGATTTTTTTATTGACGTAGATCCGTTGAGAGTTTAGGGAAAATTGAATAATTTTGATTTTTGATATTATATGAATATCTTCAAGAGATTTTTCACAAGTTAATTACTCTTTAAATTTATACTTTTGTAAATTTATGTGACATTTTGAAGAGTAATTTTTTTAATAAGTTTTCAATTTTTTTCAAAAAACTCTTCAAACTTGAATTTTTATTATTTTTCTTCAATTTTAATTTTAAAAAAGAAAGCATTTATTTCTTTAACATGTCATGATATTGAATAAAATAATAAAAATTAATACTTGAAGAGCAACTAAGGTGATGTTTGGTTGATGTTTTGAATTGAGTTTTTAAGTTGATTTTTTTAAATCTGGTGTTTGGTAGAATTTGGAAGTATGTTGAAAAGTAAATTTGATTTTTGTTTGAGCTTTTTTCAATCAATTAAAAAATCTCATAAAAAATTTTCAAAAAATAGTCGCAATGGATCTTATTTTATAGATCTCGACAAGTAGATTTCAAATATATATTTTTTATTTAATTTTGATTTTTGGATTTAAAGTTATGGTGTTTTAAAATTTTGTTTAGAGAGAGAAAATAAAGTAAAATAAATTTTAAAAAACATAAAAATAAAATTAATTTTAAATTGAATTTTTAAAATTTTTTAAAAAAAACACCAGCCGGGCGTAAATGGCCACTCATCAAATTTAAAGAGAGAAAAAGACTCTTTAAATTAAAGAGACTTTTTACTAATTTTCTTGATTCTCATTTTACTTATTTCACTCTTTGAATTTTTTACGCTATAATCATTTGAAAAGTCTTTTCGTACTCGGATTATTAACGCGATCTAGCTTTTTGACTATAGATTATATATACACGTGTTAATCATAAGAGCATTAATTCAATGTTTGTCCAATTCATGGTTAATTTAATTACCATTGGTAAATATTAATCTCCCCTTTTCTCAATGTGATCAACTGATCATATCGCCTTATTTCAAAAATATATTAAAAAATTATTAAATATCGTTGTTCCAAATTTAATTTATAATTTATAATGAAGCTTTTTCTTTTTTTTTGCCTAGATCCCTTTTATTGTGTTTTTTTTCCAGCTAAATCAATTTGTAGATTTACTCGAGTTACATTACAATAATTATTTTTCTCATTTGTCACTTTGTTTATGAGAAATCAAATTTTAAACATTCTTGTTACAAAATATAAAATATATGAATAAAAAAAAGTTATTAACGGTCCTTTTATGTTAGGCTTATAGTTAAAAAGTGCGTTTATATAATTATGTAATGTGTGTGTTGGTTACAAGTAGTGGGTGAATTGCTTACGTAAGAGTTGCTAGTGGGTGATTATTGTGAATGTAGTGGATCACACACACACACACACACATATATATATATATATAATTGAAATTGAAATTTATTCTGCCATAAAGAAACAATGTTTCTATTATATTATTAAAGCAGATGTCACTAAATACTATTTTAAGAAGTAACCAAAATCATCTCGAATAATTGTTACATGTAAAATGACAAAAACAATATTTTATGAAGTCTATTTTGGAAAAAAAAATTTGCAAGAGTTTTTGTGTTCCATCCTATTTGAAGGAGGCAATATGCCACAGAGTGGCATGACTAATACGGACAAAACTAAACAGATTAAAACACAGACAAACTTTGTTCTTTAGTGTATTTTTACATTAAATTAAATTAGTTGAAGCAAGAAGAAGGTAGGTTTGAAATCTGATATATATATATATATATATATTTTTTTTTGCTTATTTTCTTTTGACCATTTTATTTTGTTCCCACATGGAGCCAACTAAATTGACAATTTCAATGTTGCATGGTTGAGCTTTTGATTAACTATATATTCAGATTTCTAGTTGTGTGTTTGAATGAGATGATGTACATAGGTCACCTTGGGACCAAGATCCAACCCACAACCACAAAACTACCATCTTCTTCAATTAAAACTCTTCAATATTTTGCTATTAAGATTTCTATGTTCATATATGTTCTCTTGTACAATTTTTTTTAATTATATAAATAGTGGGTAGATTCAAATTACTCAACAAAAGAGAATTGAAAGAGACTAGAGACCGGAGTCGAGTTTAATTAAAGTTGAATTTTACCTAAAAAGTTTACAATAAAACATGAAATAAATATTTTTTTCTATGTAGTTTGTTCTTAGAAGTACCCAAATTGTTTATACCATAATTTCTTCTAGCAATCAATCATGCTCTCTAACATAATGACGTGTACACCTTATTTAAATTACATGAATTCTAATAAATAGCAATAAATTACAATTAGATTCAAAATAACGAATACAACTATTGTTATAGTTATTTATGCCGAATTGGCTTAATACATTAGAATATAAAAGTAAAGGCTCCTCAGGCCAAACGACATAATCATGAATAAATTGAGAATGCCTAACTAACCTATGATCGAGCAACAACATTAGCAATATTATGCCTACACTAAGAAAAATGCAATTCCACAAACTGACCCAAAGAGATTTAGCCTCATGAATAATCCCACCAATTCAATTGAGATTTTCTCTCCTATTCCCCAAGGCATCTACTATCCGTCGAGCATCTCCCCCGAATGTGCTTACCAAAAAAGTCAAGTCTCAATAGCAATCGAAATGCTATTGTTCCGGCATTGCCTCCGGTACCTTCGCATCGAAATGTCGCTGAATCTTTTGCTAGGTGATAGCCAAGACGTCGCTCACATAATCTTTATTCACATGGATAACTAGTTTGACGTGTACATTGAATTAGTAAATATCCTTCATTTTTTTAAAAAATAAAATGCAAAAGAAACTCAATATTAGGTATACAAAGAAAAACATCTCTCTCTCTCTCTCTCTTAACAAAAATAGATAAGTAGGGGCGGTATCCTACCTATTCTTTAAGGAGTATTACGTCCGTACCTAACATAATAACTTATTGCCTTATTGAATTTATGTAAGGCGCAAATTTCTTGTATCTTTATTTAACATAGTGGGTTACCTTCTTGGACGAATCTAGCGAAAGAACAAAATACACAAGTCCCAATAATAAATAACTTTTTTTAACAATTATATAAATACTATCTAAATTTAGCACAACTAAACATTTTAAAAGAAGTTCAACACAAACATTAAGGTGCGTTTGATAAAAAAAAATTAAAAATTGAAAAAACTATTTGTTTAATTCTAAAAATTATATTTGAAAAAATATTGTATTTTTGAATAATTTTACCCTTATTAATTTACTTAGATCACATGATTTTAAAATATAAGAGGATAAAATATGTATTTTATATTTTTTTGAAATTAAGATTTTAATATTAAGTAGAGAAGTTATCAGTTTTAAGTAAAGAAAATTAAACTGACACTTAATTTTTACTATTAACAAATAATTTTAAAATTATTTAAATTTAAGTGACGTTACCCGACAACACCTGAACGAGGAGAACCGGTGAATGCAGTTGTAACTAACCAGGCCATTTGTCAGTTATAATTTTATCGCGCGAGTAAGAATGAAATAGCGTAGAAGAATAAATCGGGTTAGATATATCTTTTGCTTTCAACGACCAGGTTGAAATAGGAAACTACGGCACGAAATCAGTACTCTTCTCTCTAGAGAGAGGGAGAGAGAGTAGTATATGAACAGTTGTTCTTAATTACAAAGAGAAGAGAAGAGAGGAGAGAGTATTCAATATTTCGTAGTTGTTAATTATTAATTATTATACAGAAAGAAAGAGGAAAGAGTTGCAATAATCACTTGAACAAGAATAAAAATTTGGTGATATCACACTGCACTACACTACACTACACTACAAAAAACCTACAGATGGACACCGAGTAATTTTCCCCTCAAATGTTTGCTAAACTTATCTCAATTCATAAAATTAACCCTAAAATCACTCCATTCCTCACTATTAACCCCCCCTTTTTTTTAGCACAATCCTCTAGGTAGATATGTCCTCTAGAGGCGGCGGCGGCCTCTTCGGGTGGTCCCCACCCCACATGCAGCCGTTGACGCCTGTCTCCGAAGTCTCGGAGCCGCCGGAGACTCCCTACCCCGAGCTGGATCCCAACTCCGAAGTACCGGCGCCGGAATTCCAATCCGAAGAGGTCGGTGAGGTGGAGGAGGCGGAGGCGCCGCCGGATTCTGTTCCGTTTTGGGGACTTTTCGCCTCCGCTGATGGATTCGATTGGATTTTGATGAGTTTGGGGGCGATGGCTGCTGCGGCGCACGGGGCAGCGCCGGTGGTGTATCTGCATCTGTTTGGGAATCTAATTCAGCTGCTAGGAGTTCATGGTTCAGAGAGATCAGATGAATTGTTTCAAAAGTTAAATCAGGTCGTTAAATTACTTGTTTTGAGTATAATTTTGTTTAGTGAATTCAATTCTTTTGGCACTAATTTAGTTTAGGAGGGTTAAAGAAATAATTCTAGTGCGACGGACTTACATATTAGAAGTTAGAACTAGCACATCTGATATATAATCCATTATGACTGACGAGTAATTGCAATATTCGATTATTTGAATGTCACTAATTTATGTATCTGTAGAATTACTTGTGTTAAAAGAGGGAAATTGGATTACGCGATGCACTACTTTATGTATTTATGTAGGTGTTTGTAATAAAATGTATGAATCAACGTTTTTTGTCTTAGTTTACGTTAAGATTAGGGCTAGACTATCGCTAGTGTTTTCGTACGAGATAATGTGGTTTCTATCTGAAACTTTCATTGGTCATTGGGGTTCTATATTATTTGACAGTGATCATCAAACATTCTTCCATACACTCTTGCTTGGAGGTTACTGTATCTAAATCACTTCAAATCCTGGGAGTGGATGATAAACCGAATTTGTTTTATAATCTTCCAACTACACGAAGTGCATTAGTTAATAACTTGATATCGATATGCTACTATAACGATCTGTTCATTGTTTATAATAATGCTTGTAATAGGTTTTTGATGATTGATAGCCATATATATGCCATGAATTGATAAAGTAAGGAAATGAAGAATGCAGTTGTTATGTAGAGTAACGACTAACGAACTATAGTAAATTGTTGTCTTAAAAGTTAGAATGTGGGAGATACAAGTGCAAGCGTACTTCAACCAATGGGGGACAACTAGATTGTAGACCACACATTAATTTTTGTAGTGACAACACATTTATATTACTAGAGAATCTTGAATCATTTACATTCACTACTCTTCAAACTAATTAGACATTCAGAAGATAAATTAGTTGTTAAAAGTTTTGTCGTCTAGCTCGCTCCCTCTCTCGTGCTAAAATATCTCTGTGTTCACTTTCTTAAACTTCATTAAGACCCGTAGTTTTCTACTAGTAGCTTATCATGTCTTGTAAACATTGGAGTTTAGTTCAAAAGTTGCTACAGTTCCTTTTTAATCTTATGATTATTTGAGTATCCTACAAGAATCAGACAATGACAAGAGTCCATAAAGGCATAAATAAATTTAATTCAAAGCCTGGATGCGTGATGCGTATGAATTGGGAGATAATCAAAATTCGACTCAGGTGCGATTTGGAGCTGGAGACCACTTTAAAGGATATGTGTTTTGTAAAGGACTGCCTCAGTGCCTCTGTCAGTTTTATGAACTTTGTTGTATCCATTGTCTTGGAGATGGCCTTGGGCAAAACTTTGACATAGAAATATTTGGGGCTAATTTGAAGTTGAACCAAATATGGTATGATCAAAAAGCACATTTCTGTAACCTTTTCTTAGATAGCATATTTTCCATCAGCGAAGAACCCAGGGTACAGATAATTATAGTATGTCCACTATAATTATTGAAAAGGTATAAGTTTTGTGAAGCCTTATCAATAGAGTACGTAGGTGTGTGTAATCTGCAACCCAAATACTAATTTTAGGCATCGAGTGACTATCAAACAATATTAAGTTTGGACCTATCTAATTCCATGGGAATAATGCAGTCAAACACCATTAAAGCTGAAAAATGTGAATCTCTGACCATTTTCGATTGAAAAAAGGTTCGATCAAACATACCCCATAATGCGGGAATTTTGCACTTTCCATTTGGTTGTTTCTTCCTGGCACAGAAAACTGAACTTTGTTTTTGTTTGTTCTGCAGCATACTCTGTACATACTTTATATAGCTGCGGGTGTTTTTGCTGCAGGTTGGATTGGTAAGAATTCGTAGTTTATGCTGAGATTCTATGTTCTTGTTCTGAATTTGATGTCTTAGTCCTTCTACAAGGACATATGTCAGAGGACATATTTATCTGACATAAAACAGTGACATTTCAATCTGCCGATTACTCATTTGTCAGAATGGATTGTGTTAAGGATGAATTTTATATGGACCCAACGTCTAACTGATATGTGATGGTCACAGTATTTTATGTTTGATGCATATGCCCCGAGAATTTTTGCTGAAGTTTCCATGCTGTCTCTAATGTCAGTAACATTTATGTAACAGAGGTTTCATGCTGGATTCTTACTGGTGAAAGACAGACCGCAGTCATTAGGTCAAAGTATGTTAAGGTCTTACTTAACCAGGACATGAGTTTTTTCGACACATATGGGAACAATGGGGACATTGTCAGCCAAGTCTTAAGTGATGTGCTACTTATTCAGTCTGCTCTTAGTGAAAAGGTTTGTTTTTCTTACTGCACAAATTATACATATGGGAACAATGGCTCATTTGGTTTGAGTTTTAGGGAAGGAATTGGCATTTTAGATTCAACGAAAGCTCCTTTCTTGGCATTTGAAATTCCTTGCCAATGTTTGGTTAAGAATGGAACTCTCGTTTCCTCACATTGAGAATAACTTGCTAATATATCATTAAATATAAAAATAAATAAATTAAAATTAGTTATCATATTGTAATATATAGTTAAATATTACTCTATTATAATGCAAAAGAAAATGTTTTGTTATTTTATAAAAATAGGGGTAATTTAGTCAAAAGCCAAAAAGTAGGCAAGGATTCCAGGGGAATCTTCTTAACTTCCCCCCAAACAACCAAAACAACAACACACACATTAAATCAAATGGATGTAATGAATTCTCCTTCTGTAAGAATCCTGGATTCCTTTGCAAAACTCCAACCAAACGTTGGAATCTTGAGCGAACTGGAACTTAGGGTTACAGGAACGATCCAAAGAGCGAACCAAACGTAACCTTATTATCTAGGGGAAGCCACTTTGAATTTACTTTCATTATTGCATTATCTATATGTTAGTCATTGCCATAAAGAACAAACTTTTTTGTCATCAGGTTGGAAATTATATTCACAACATGGCAACGTTTTTCTGCGGACTTGTTTTTGGATTTGTCAACTGTTGGCAGATTGCACTCATAACGTTTGCCACTGGTCCGTTCATTGTTGCTGCTGGGGGGATATCAAACATTTTTCTGCACAAGCTTGCAGAAAACATTCAAGATGCATATGCTGAGTCTGCAAGCATTGCTGAGCAGGTTATGACATTTTTAGTTCTTTTATTCCTAGCGTATTTTTTATTTCACTTTGTCTAGCCTAATTTGCCACGGTACAGCGAGGTCTAGCCTAATTTTTGCCTTTCCATGTAAATTCAAAAACTATCTATCCTGAAGTTTTTGTTTTCTATGGAAACTTTTTTCCATGTAAAATAATTCCAAGGAATTCAATTCTTTTTCATGTAAACCAGTCTAAATGCGCAAACATTAAAGTCTTGTATATCAACCATATGCAGTAGATCCAGGATAGGGTTTAGATATGAATCCGTTGCAATGCTTCTATACACCATTATTGTTTGGATAATTGCTGTAGTAATTTTTTCTGAAACTGCTTCTGTGGGCGTGTCTGCATTTTATATGAAATACTGAAAACTCAAGGTTTTCAGGGCTTTTTATTGTGTTCAATAAATCATACTAGGTTTTTGTTTTAAAGAGATTGGGCTTTAAGCGTGGAATACTTGATTTAACGCTTATTTACTTGTTGCCGAATAAAAGCTTACTTCAAGATTGTGTTTTGCTTAAGATTAACACATGCATTTTTAAATATTATGTCTCCACTTATTCAGGTTTAGTAATTCATTAGTAAAGATTTCATGCACCTTATTGTATTTTTTTTCTACATGTGCAGGCTGTGTCTAACAGTAGAACATTATATGCATTTGCAAATGAAACGTTGGCGAAGTATTCATATGCTACTTCACTACAAGCAACACTGAGATACGGTATATTAATTAGCCTTGTGCAGGGACTTGGTCTTGGATTCACATATGGACTTGCAATATGTTCGTGTGCTTTACAACTTTGGGTTGGAGGGTTCCTGATTACACGTGGGAAATCAAGTGGCGGTGAAATTATCGCAGCTCTTTTCGCTATGATTCTATGTGGCCTGTAAACACCCTTCTGTTAATTCTCTACCATTAGTTCCTTCTTCCTTGGTGTGTGTTTGATTAAAAATGGGAAATGATTGGAAACAATACTATTTTTTATGAGTAATTGGAAAAAGAGATGGGTAATTTGGTGAAATGTTTTGTTACTTTTTCGGTTTCCCATGGAATAAAATTCTTTGGGCAGTGGATAAGAATTTTTTTTTGGAAAATAAGGAGATATAGAGAATGTCTCACTAAATCATTCATCGCCTCTTTCCAGCATCTCATAAATATAAGTAGTGTTTTTCAATACTTTCTGTCATTTTATCCAATGGACCCTTACTTTTTAAAATTTGATCTCTCTGAAATTCATAGATATTTGTGTCTTTTTTTTTTGTAGCGGGCTTAATCAGGCAGCCACAAACTTCTATTCATTCGAGCAAGGAAGAATTGCTGCCTTTAGACTTTATGCTATGATAAGGCGTTCAAGCTCCATTGTCGATGATGATGGAAATACCTTAGTTTCTGTACAAGGAGTTATTGAGTTCCGTAATGTTTATTTCAGCTACCCCTCCCGTACTGAAATACCTGTATTAAGTGGGTTTTACCTTACTATACCTGCTAAAAAATGTGTAGCACTTGTTGGAAGGAATGGATCAGGAAAAAGTAGTATAATTCCGCTCATCGAACGATATTATGATCCTACTTTAGGTATTGCTTTTGCTTTAGTTTCTATTTTTTTATTTTTGGCTTTTTTGACTTTGCCCCCTCCTTGAAGAGAAATCCCAAAGAATTACGTGAAAATGGGGTTTTAGGTCAAATTTTTTTAACGTAATCCTTTGATTTAAACAACCCCCCCTTCCCTTTTCTCCCCCCATTTTAGTTTTTTTAGTTCTTTGTGATTCCTTTTCATATAGGGGCAAAGTTTAACGATTATGAAAACAAGGGATAAGTCTAATTTTGAATATAAAGTGGGGGCCAAAGTAAAAAAAAACCCTTCTATTTTTCTGTTGCTTCGTTGGTTCGAACGCCTTTTCTTTTTCCCTTTTGTGCCGCAGGAGAAGTTCTTTTGGATGGAGAAAATATTAAAAGCCTGAACCTAGAGTGGTTAAGAAATCAAATTGGACTTGTGACTCATGAACCTGCCTTGCTAAGTTTGAGTATAAGAGATAACATTGCTTATGGACGGTTAAATGCCACTGCTGATCAGATTGAAGAAGTTGCTAAAGTAGCACATCTACATGCATTTATAAGCTCTCTTGAAAAAGGGTATGAGACGGAGGTATAAAGCACTGGATATCATCTTGACCTAGGGGTGGGAAATAGTACTATTTTTTTGGGTTGGTTTATCTTTTAATGTTTCAAAAACCAAAATACTGAAATATTGGACAAAAAATACCGAAAATAAGGGTAAATTACAGATTTAACTACATATAAAAAAAAAATCCGACTACATCTTACTAGAACAAAATGTATATTGTAATCATACAATATCTTTTACTTCATTATTCTTGTGAGAATGAGAGAATACGAGAGAATTATTCTTGTATTATTATCGAAAAGAGTACCCCAATATATATGCAAGTGTAAGACCCTAAAGAACAGGGATACTTCCTTATACAATGGATTTCCTAATTATCTCTTCCTAAATATACACATACTATATATAACATATATACAAATCTCAACAATCCCCCTCAAGCTGGAGCATTTAAGTTGTATGTTCCAAGCTTGTTACAAATGTAATTGACTCGAGGTTCACTGAGAGACTTAGTGAAGATATTAGCTAGTTGATCATTCGATTTCACATAACTTGTAGCAATCTCTCCCGAAAGGATTTTTTCTCTAATAAAGTGACAGTTAATCTTGATGTGTTTGGCCCTTTCGTGAAAGATCGGATTAGATGCAATGTGGAGAGCTGCTCGGTTATCGCATATCAACTTCATTTGTTGAATCTTCATGAACTTCAGCTCCTGGAGTATTTGTTTCATCCAAATGAGCTCACATGTTGCTTTTGCCATGGCCCGATATTCTGCCTCAGCGGTGGATAAGGAAATAGCCGATTTTCTTGCTCTTCCATGAGAACAAATTTCCTTCAATGAAGATACAGTACCCACTTGTCGAATGTCTATCATATGGACAGCTTGCCCAATCAGCATTAGAATAGCCAACAATCTCAGTGTGGCCTCTACTTTCATACATAACGCCTTTACCCGGTGCCTTCTTTATGTATTTCAAAACATGAACAGCTGCCTCCCAATGACTATCATACGGAGCACTTAAGAACTGGCTAAGTACACTCATCGAGAACGCAACGTCAAAACGTGTCATGGTGAGGTAGTTGAGTTTCCCAACAAGTCTCCGATACTTACTAAGATCTGATAATGGCTCCCCCTGATTAGGTAGGAGTTTGATGTTCAGATTTATCAGAGCTTCTACAGGTTTGCAATTTGTCATGCCGGTTTCTTCTAAAATATCGAAGGCATACTTCTGCTGGGAGATAATGATACCCTGTCGAGATTGAGCAACTTTTATTCCCAGAAAGTATTTGAGTTTCCTTAAATCTTTCGTCTGAAAGTGGTTAAATAGATGTTGCTTGAGTTTCTGTATGCCCTATTGATCATTTCCTGTAATCACAATATCGTCCACATAACCAACCAAGTAAATGCATTTGTGAGGAGACGAGTAGGAGTAAAAGATTGAGTGATCCGCCTCATTATGAGTCATACCAAACTGATGAACAACCAAACTAAAACAACCAAACCAAGTCCATGGTGACTGCTTTAGGCCATAAAGAGAGGTTGCTCCACTTGAGCAACAAACCCAGGAGGTTACTCCATATACACCTTTTCTTGTAATTCGCCATGAAGAAAAGCATTCTTCATAAAGAAAAGCATTTTTGATGTCCAACGGATAAAGGGGCCAGTGACGAATAGCTGCCATAAAGAGAAATAGGCGAACAGAGGACATTTTGGGCACCAGAGAAAACGTATCACCATAAAAGCCCATAGATTTGGGTATACCTTCTCGCAACTAGCCGTGCTTTCAGACGGTCAACCTTTCCATCAAGCCCAACTTTAACCGCATAAATTCAACGACAACCAACTGTGGATTTACCAGGAGAAAGAAGCACGAGATCCTATGTGTCACTCGAATGCAAGGCAGACATCTCATCAACCATAGCCTGGCGCCAGCCTGGATCAGAAAGAGCATCTCTTACAGTTTTAAGAGTAGAAACATGAGACAAAAACGATACAAAGGCAGTATATTGTGGAGATAACCGATGATAACTCATAAAATTGTAAATGGGATAAGAGTTACGAGTAAAACGAATACCTTTGTGTTCGGCAATATGAAGATCCAAGTCAGGAGCCGGAGCTGGAACTGGAGCCGGAACAGGAGCAGGAGATGAGGTCGGTGGATCTGGTGATGGGCTTGGATATAGTCTCAGCGGTAGATTCGGTGGTGGGGTTCTCAACAGGGATGGGTTGAGAGCGGCAATGGTAGGCGAGTAGAGGTGGTGGCGAGTCTAAAATAGGAGCCACAGGGGTAGGAGAACACACAACTTGAGGAATGGAACTATCATATGATATGGAGGGCTCTCTAATTGTAGGAGGACATGCGACAGACTCTAAAGAAGAAAAGAAGGGGGTTGGGGGTGATGTCTACAGAAACAAGGTATCGTTTAAGGTCTGGCGAAAAACAATGATAATCCTTTTGCAAGCGAGAATACCCCAAAAAGATACATTTGAGAGATTTGGCATGCAATTTATCTTTCCCAGGAATGAGGTCATGAACAAAACAAGTGCAGCAAAAAATACGAGGGTGGACAGGATAAAGAGGTTGGGTGGGAAATAACAAAGAATGGGGTACCTGATTGTCTAAAACAGAGGAGGGCATCCTATTAATTAAATAGCAAACGGTGAGAATCGCATCTCCCCAGAAACGTTGCGGAACATGATTGTGAATAAGGAGAGTACGAGCAGTTTCAATCAGGTGTCTATTTTTCCGCTCAACCACTCCATTTTGTTGAGGAGTATGAGCACATGAAGATTGATGAAGAATGCCCTGAGAATTCATAAAAGATTTAAATGGGGTGAAAACTATTACGTGCATTATCACTGCGGAGAGTGCTAATAGTGCTGCCAAATTGGGTTTTAATTTCTGAGCAAAAAGTGTGAAAAATAGAAAAAAGTTCGGAATGATTTTTCATTAGAAATAACCAAGTACACCGAGAAAAATCATCAACAAATGTAACAAAATATTGATAATCCAAAGTTGATTTAACACGACTAGGACCCCATACATCTGAATAAACTAAAGAAAAAGCAGACTCTGCTTGTTTATTAACACGACTAGGAAAAGAACTTTGAACATGCTTTCCTTCCTGACATGACTCACACTCTAAAGACGATAGACTCGCGAGACTCGGCACCATCTTTTGAATTTCTGGAGACTAGGATGTCCCAAACGCTGATGGAGAATGGCGAGAGGATCAACAGCAACACAGGCAACAAGGGATGGTGGTGGGTGAGGTAGTATAATCCACGGTACTCACGTCCTACTCCAATCGTCCTCCTAGTGTTTCGGTCCTCCACAATAACTGAATCAGCGACGAAGATAACAAAACAAGGCAATGTTTGGGTTAATTTGCTAATGGAAATTAGATTAAAAGGACAATTGGGTATAAAGAGAACATAATTTAAAGATAAAGAAGGCAAGGGTGTAGCTTGTCCAATTCCTCTAACTTTAGTTTGTGAGCCATCAGCTAAGGTAACAGTAGATAATATACTAGAGAAATTAATACGGGAAAACGGATCTTTGTTACCAGACATGATCGGAAGCACTAGAATCAAGTACCCATGGCCAAACGGAGGATATGACTGAGAGATGCAGGCAATATGATTGCCAGTTTGACTGGTTTAGGCTATGGCGGATGATTGGTTACTTTCTTGAAATTTTTGAAATGCATCATACTCAGCAACAGATACAGTTATAGTCTCAGTTATATCTCCAGAGGATGAATCATATTGTGAAATGTTGGCAACCTTAGGCGGATAACCATGAAGCTTGTAGCAACGATCTACTGTATGGCCTAGATTATTGCAATGAGTACACTTAGGGAGAGTCTGACCTCGCTGCTCGCTTTTACCATCCCTTCGATGAGTCACTTGAGAGGCTAGGATAGCAGAATCAGTGGAAGTGGTAGGCTCGATTGGGATACTTAGAGGTGCGGAAATGCGAATTAACTGCTCTAATATCATATCCATAGTAGGAACCCCAGGATTGGCTAGAATTTGATTGCGAACTGAATCAAGTTCAGTAGGCAAGCTTGCTAGTGCAAGAACTATAAAGAATTTTCCACGATCAGATTCTTGTTGTGAAACATCGGTGGAGAGAGGCATCAACTTATTAAATTCTTGCTGAAGAGTCTCAATTTTGCCTAGGTATTCTTGCATATCTTGTTCCTGTTTCCTAATCGTCTTCATACAAGAAACAATAATATAAAGACACTTTATGTCATTCAAATAAAGTTTCTTCGCCTTTTGCCATACTTCATAGCAAGTGCGATAAGGTCAGTATTGGCCAACAAGGGTTTGATCAATAGATTGCCATAGAATATTGCATAAAAAGGCATCAATTTGCTTCCATTGCGACTGCACTTTTTCAGTAATATCGGTGACACGTTTTATTAAGTGTTCGTCAAAACCCTGACCCATAAACCATAATTCAACAGAGGCGGACCACAACATATAATTGTTAAGACCCTTCAATTTTTCAGAACATATAATAGGCATTGTCGCAAAACTTAGGAAAGATTTATTAAGTAGTGCATTACTTGGAGTAGCCATTAGGATTGAACACAAGTAAAGATAAGGCAGAAAATACCAGAACAGGCCTGAATAATACCAAACCAAGGCTGGAAAGTTTGGCTTCGATTGGAGAAGCCACCCGCGGAAAGGGAGTGGCGAGTGCGGCGTCAGTTTCCGGCACTGCTTTCGAGCGAGTGCTCCTCGGTGGAGTCCGACCAAGGCTGTGTAGGTGGTTCCTGGGACGGAGAAGTATTGAAGGCATTATGAAAGAAAGAGGGGCAGCGGCTAGGGTTTTGTGTAGGGAAAAAAGGACAGCTGCTAGGGTTTAGGGGCGGCTACGGTTTTACACTGCTATAATGAAGACACAGCAGTAATTTCTCACGAAATACCTCTGATACCATGTGAGAATGAGAGAATACGAGAGAATTATTCTTGTATTATTATTGAAAAGAGTACCCCAATATATTTACAAGTGTAAAACCCTAAAGAATAGGGATACTTTCTTATACAATGGATTTCGTAATTATCTCTTCCTAAATATACACACACTATATTTAACATACATACAAATCTCAACAATTCTCTGCTATAATTTTAAAGTTTTATTCCTAAAATGTAATTTATATTATTATAATATATAAATTTATCTAAAGAGCCACCTTAGATATTGTAAGATTACTATATAGAATTATAGATATTATAAGATTACTAATATACCTATAATAGCCTTATACCCGCAGGAGGTGAAGCTTCCTGTTGTTGAGGAGATCTTGAAATTTGTATCTTGTTGGTTCTAGATTTTGTATATTCTGAAACTTTTATGTTGCTGAAGTTGTAATAATCCATACGAAAAGATTGAATAACATAATTACATTTATCTGCCTTGAGAGGGAAAAAAAATACTAAAAAATAAAACTACGTAGATACCAAAAAAACTAATTATATAAAACTCTTCCATTACGGTTTTGACACTTCTTACACTGATAGTTTTATTTGAATCCACTGCATGTTAGGTGGGTAGATCTGGTTTGGCTTTGACTGAAGAACAGAAAGTAAAGCTCTCTATTGCTAGGGCAGTGCTATCAAACCCTTCCATTCTCTTGCTGGATGAAGTTACTGGTAACCTCAATTTTGAAGAAGAAAGGGCTGTTATGGATGCTTTAGATATTATTGTATTGGGACGGTCAACTATAATGGTAGCTCGGAAGCTAAGCCTTGTGAAAAATGCTGATTATATTGCGGTAATGGAGGAGGGTCTACTTGTTGAAGGGGGTACACATGATGAACTGTTGAGCTCGGATGGTCTATATGCAGAGCTTCTCCGTTATGAAGATGCGGTAAAACTTCCTGAAAGGTATATTTTGTGCATGAACTAATGCTTTTACCATTTATCACAGTATCTCAAGTTGAATATCGAATGCCTTGTAACATAACTAGATTGTCCTGCACATGTGATGTGTGTGACTATTATACATCTAATTTGAAGAGAATGTTTGACAAAAATGATAAGTGGCGTAGTGGTGAGATGTGTGTTAGCTTGCTTAGAAGTGAGGGTTCGATTCTTGTTGCAACCATACTTTTATTGTTAAAAAGATGATTCATGGCTAAAATTGGGATCAAAACTATGACAGAGCCTCAAAGCGATTGAAATCAGCCCAGCCGTCATATAATAGTATAGATTTGCAAGATCCTGGGGATGCTTGACTAGTACTTTGTTGAGTGTTGGTCTTTAATTTGCCTAGTCCTCAAATCTTAGTAAACGAAAACTACTGCATGTCAAACTGTCCCAGGTTAGTAGTATACCTATGCAAAACACATTGCATCAAGATATTTAGCACCTCACTTACTTTGATGTATCCCCGAAGGACCATATTCATGAAAGATATTCTCCCTTTGTCTCAAAAACATAGTCCTACTTTGACTTTGGTACTTTTGAAGGAACAACTAATCTAATCAATGGTCACTAACACAAGTCCTTTTCTGTTGTGTGATTGGTACATTGATTACGTCCCTAAAAGGTAATGGGACTATCAATTTGAGACATCCTGCAAAAGAAAGTGGGAATGTCTTTTGAGACGGAGGGAGTAGTTAGTTTCTGGTGATTTGAACATGTCTCTCTTTCTTCGTCAGGCATGGTACGCTGTTGTTTGTTCCACTGTCTGACACATCCCATATTCCTATGCTTGTCCTGTCGTGTCTGATAGAGGTATCTAACCCATTTCAAAGTGTTCGCATATTGGTTGCTTGTTGCGTTTAATACTTCAATTTTGCAGTTAATTGCTAAATCACTTGTTTTTAACCTCTTATTTTATGCGAAATGAAATGTTATCGGTCATTCTTCTTCTTTTTTGATGTTTGATTTCTTTTCGATCCTTTTCCAGGATGCCAAGCAGGAAAAAGAGTGAGACAACTTTCCAAACTGAAAATGATTTGCCACTTGATTCAAGAAATGGGCATTTGCATGCAAAGACTTTCAGTCCTCCTGTTGATAAAGTCAAAGATGTGCCTATAAATGAGGAGGAAAACGTCTTAGAATTTCAGAGCCCTCCGTCATTTTGGAGGCTTGTGAAGCTCAGTTCTGCTGAGTGGCTTTATGCCCTATTAGGAAGCATTGGTGCTGCAATTTTTGGATCTTTTAACCCTCTTCTTGCTTATATGTTTGCACTGATAGTGACGACATATTATAGGGATCGTGACTCTAATCGCCTGCGTGAAGAAGTGAACAAATGGTGCTTGCTCATCACTTGCATGGGTATTGTAACATTAGTTGCCAATTTTTTGCAACACTTCTACTTTGGCATAATGGGTGAGAAAATGGTAGAGCGAGTTAGAAGAATGATGTTCTCAGGTGATAATTTCTTCCTTAACCGGGCATCTTCCTTGGACATTGAACTTACCTTCTGCAAATTTGCTCTACACATTAAAGCTAAATGGGTTTAGATTTTTCCTTTTGTGAATAATCCAAAAACAATGAATGCGATCTCCTTAAATTATGCCTTTGATTCTTTGCGAGGATCTCCAGGCTGGCCACTAGAGTTATCCCTTTTCTTCGTGTCACAAACCTAGGTCCTATGGTGATAACCAGAGAGAGAGAGAGAATTGTATAGTTTGGTCTCTTGAGTTGATGACCTGGGGTGGCAGACTTATTGTATTTTATACAATTGGTTGTTCCAATTCTAATTGCTTTAAAATTGGTCTCATACTTTTCTATACATCTTATGAACACTAACTGGGTCAAATCACCCAAAGTGGGCCGACCCATTGCATTTGGGCCAAACCATGCATTTTATTAACACCTTCAATTTGACTTCATTTTATTTCAAATGTGGCATCAAGCCATCAAAATTGTAGAGCTTATTTATTTTTGTCTTCTCGCAGCAATGTTGCGCAATGAAGTTGGATGGTTTGATGAAGAGGAGAATAGTGCTGACAACTTATCCATGCTATTGGCAAATGATGCCACGTTTGTGCGTGCTGCTTTTAGCAACCGTCTTTCTATTTTCATCCAAGATGGTGCAGCTGTTGTTGTTGCTGTACTTATTGGGATGTTACTGGAATGGAGATTGGCTTTTGTGGCTCTGGCAACTTTACCAATCCTTACTGTTTCTGCAATTGCCCAGGTTTTCGTTCATGTCATTAATGTTTTTTTATGGCAATAGCACTATAAAATTTACCATCTTGGTGTTTCCATTTCACCTTCGTGCCTAGTGTTTATTTGATGCTATCCTGAAGATATGTAGTTTGTTAATACTGGAGATATTGGAAGTGCTGAAAATCTGAAATATACTATCGTTTTTCTAATAGCTTAAGTTGTACGGTCTTAGCTTGATATATCTTGTTGATTATCACAACCATCCTTCAGGTTTAGTTTCCTTTTGGACTAGTTAGATATTAACAATGTTATGAAAAGTGCTAGATGGAAGTCGGGTGGTAAGAGGGGGCCTAGTGCCTCGTGTGTCTAGGCAGATGATTTTTTATTTATTTATATTTCAAAAATATATATTAAAAAATAACTTTACTTGTAAAAATGATGTTAAGAGTTCATTAAGCGAATATTTCTCATGATCAAACATGAAAAAAAAATCAACATAATAAAGAGTGGAAAAAATTAACCAGCCCTGCTGAATCACCATCCTGCAAGACTAAGCAGCTGCCTAACTAAGGTTAAGCAGCAGACCACTGCCTAGCGCTTAGGCGGGGATTTTTAAAACACTGGATATTAACGCGTCCGCAAGTTTTCACTTGATGGTTCAATTCATAAATAAACTTGAATCTTTTGTTTTGTAGAAAATGTGGCTTTCTGGGTTGTCAGGGGGAATACAAGAGCTACACAGGAAGGCATCTTTGGTCCTCGAGGACGCAGTTAAAAACATACACACAGTTGTTGCATTTTGTGCTGGAAAGGAGGTGATGCAACTCTACAGTTTACAACTGAGTAAAACATATAGCCAAAGCTTCCTCCAGGGAACAGCAATTGGTTTTGCCTTTGGATTTTCACAGTTCCTTCTGTTTGCCTGTAATGCTCTCCTTCTTTGGTACACTGCAATTTCAGTAAAAAATGACTACATTGATTTACGCACGGCTCTGAAGGAGTACATGGTATTTTCATTTGCAACCTTCGCACTTGTAGAACCATTCGGGCTTGCCCCTTACATACTTAAACGGCGAAAGTCTCTCACTTCAGTTTTTAAAATCATTGACCGAGTTCCCAAGATTGACCCAGATGACACCTCGGCACTGAAACCTTCTAATGTCTTTGGAAGCATCGAGTTCAAAAATGTTGATTTTTGTTACCCAACCTTTCGAGAAGTGATGGTATTGAACAATTTCAGCCTTAAGGTAAACGGTGGACAAACCCTTGCTGTTGTGGGAGTTTCTGGTTCTGGAAAGAGTACTATAATCTCTCTGATTGAGAGATTTTATGACCCTGTTTCTGGTCAAATTTTATTGGACGGAAGGGATCTTAAATCGTTCAATCTAAGATGGTTGAGGAACCAAATGGGTCTTGTTCAGCAAGAGCCTGTAATCTTCTCTACAACCATTAGAGAGAACATAATATATGCTCGACATAATGCAACGGAGGCCGAGATTAAAGAGGCTGCCCGAATAGCAAATGCCCACCATTTCATATCCAGTTTGCCTCATGGTTATGATACTCATGTTGGCATGAGGGGAGTCGACTTGACCCCAGGACAAAAACAGAGGATTGTAATTGCCCGTGTTGTGCTAAAGAATGCTCCCATTTTGTTATTGGACGAGGCGAGCTATGCGATTGAATCCGAGTCGAGCCGGGTGGTGCAGGAGGCTCTTGAGACGCTTATTATGGGGAACAAAACAACCATTCTCATCGCACATAGAGCCGCAATGATGCGGCATGTTGACAATATCGTGGTGGTTAATGGTGGCCGAATTGTAGAACAAGGAACCCATGATTCTCTAGTAGCTACGAAGGGCTTGTATGTTAGGTTAATGCAGCCTCACTTTGCAAAGGGCCTACGGCATCACTGGCTAGGGCAGAATTTGAGAGGACCATAAGCTAGCAGACCAGAAATGGTTATTGTAGAGCAAATTTTTTTTCAGAGATTCTCTGAGCGAAGTTGTGCGGTTTGTGGTATATAATTTGTTCAGTTTTAATTTGGAGTTAGAAAGCGCAGACTTTTTTTTGGGTTGCTAAGTTTCATCTTGGTTCTATTTTGTTTTAAAGAAAGTTGAGTGTTTGTGGTGGTATAGGTTTATTTATTTCTGTTTGTTCGTACATCATGTTGTACCATTTGTACAAGTTGTAAAGAATCAGAAAGTGATAAATGGAATTGTTATAAAATTTTCCGCTGTTAAGGGCTTGTGAACTCTCTTTTCTCATCATTTTCAGTACTAATATGGCAATAGAAATATAATGACCCCCTGCTGCAGCTAACTTTGTGGTCGTCTTTCAACAAAAGCACAAGGTCACTACTTCATATACAGGGCAAGCCAAAATAATAGAGAACAATTACAGAATGGAGAAGTTGCTGTAACACTCACTGTGTATGTTTTCGGTGCCTGCAGGTAAAAGCTACGAACAATTGAACAAAAGGGTTCAAAAATATAAGTGAAGACAACATTAAAGGTGTGTGACTTGGCAATGATAATGTTATTTTGAACTTCTCTTTCTGTCTTTATCCATACCTAAGAATAAAAAAGGGTCATTTGGGGCACTTGTTCTTGTCTATTCTAGAGATTTTTATTCATCTATGTTGGTACTTGGTACTGATTGTCACTGTTATGTTTGGACGTTGCGTTTTACATTTTTTTTTTTGTCAACTTGTTACAAATTATTCGCCTCAGAAGTTTGCATAGCCTGGTCTATAATGGATTAACATCTGAAGTGTTGGTCCACGTTGACTATAAACATCTTTAAATTTGATATAAAATCGAATGCATATACAATTATGGATATAAACATCAAATTCTTTTGCTAATGATTTACTTACTTTCTTGTTTCTGTTCTTACAAATTCAGGGAACTTTTTACATGTGCAAGAAATTATAGCTGTTTCCTATGATTGAAGCTTGGGTAGGTTGGTACATAATGACCAGTAAATAATGTGATGATGTATTGCTGTCTCTATTCGATGAAACTAATCAAATTCATTTTCTCATCCCTGTAAACTCGACGAATGTAAAATATGGGACCGCAGCACTTGATGCATTGCTGATCTTTCTTGCAGTAAATCTTCCCTACTTGGATTTTCTTCCAAACTACACACAGAAACAGAGTATTCATGATTAAACACTTGTGATCGACACAGGGGACAACTTGAGTGGGTCATCAACCAAGTGTCGATACAAGAAACATGGAAGAAATGAGAACAGTTTGGCAATTGTTTTAGCCCCTCTCCTTCTTCAAATTCACCCAAACAAACAGCACATTCTGTACTGCTTTGACTTAATTCTTCTTCGTTTTTCTTCTTGAACTGGATAATGGGAAGCAAGCGCGTTACATATGGGTCAATCCCTTGGCTTTGAAACTGTTGAGATGGTTCATCTGGGTTGTGCTCATTTAGCCGCCGCCGCTCTCTTTGGGCTCTGTTTCCTGAGAAAGTTATCATGTGAAACACGTAGCAGTGTCTTTGTATCTGGTGGCAACTCAGGAAAAGAAACACAGTACAAATCGCACCCACCAAGGCAATTGCCAATGGATTCCAAGGCGAAGAAGGATGGAACCCGGAACTTGGTGGTGGGATAAACCCGGAAGCCGGGAAAGGCGATGGGGTGGGGGCCAGACTTGGAGGCATGTTATGCTTAAAATTCTTTGGATTTGTAAGATGGCAGCTTTGAGTTGTAGAAGGCTCTGAAATGTTGAAAGTTTCTCTTTTTGGAGAGATTCTAGTTTTTGTCAGGGGTTGGAACATGATGGCAATGATAAGACCGAGGTAAAAATGAACAGAGACATTTAAGTTGGTGATAGTTTTGAGGATAAGCCACTGATTAGAAGATGGGTTTTTTGAATATTTAAACCTAACTCATCTGTCTTATTCTTCAAGGGTGTTTGTTAATTGTAAATATCAATTTAGATTTTAGGCAATAAACTACTGCTGCCCATTAGAATTCCCATGTTTTGAGCATGTCAGAACAAGAATGCAAGCTGGCTTTTCTTCTTTGGCCTCTCCTTTGTGATCATCAAAATGCTTTGCCATCAAGTTTGTCAATAATATCCGGTATTTGCATTTTTTGCCGGAAACTACAGTTCTTTATCCATTTTTACTTGCAGAATATTAGTTAAAAGTGCAATATTATCAAGTGCACTGAATCATTATTATAAAGATTATATGCTGCTGCACACGCAGCCTAGGTGGTTGCTCCTTTCCTCCTATCAAGGTACGTATTTTGGAGAGTTTGAACACTGATATAAGTAGCTGTAATTGAGTAAGCTCTCGTCTTTATTTCATATTGGGCTCACCACTCTAGAGGAGAGGCGAAGAAATATGGACTGTTGGTTTAAAATTAGATGGTTCAGTTTTTGACAAGTAGTTTATGTCTAAATGAGTCCTCGCTAGAGGCAAAAGAGTTTCTTCAAAATTTAAGCCATCTAATTTTAAACAGTGTGGTCCAAATTTATTACTCTATTCAGAGGATCCGTATCCCTTTTATTCACTCGCTTTTCAAATTCTGGCAAACATAATATAAGAGTTTACAGTGCTTTGCATTAGTCTCTCATGTGGATGCATAACTTGTGAGCTAGAAATTGACAATCATGCCTCTAGTTTCATTTATTTATATCTTTTGTTTGCATTGCCATGAGAAATTCACTTCAGTTCTGGCAGAGTATTTTTTCTTTTGGTGAATTGGAATGGAAATAATTACAAAAATGGAAGGAGCATCACTAAAGGTGGCTTTTAGCGACACCTCTAGCCCTCTAGCTTTGATGACACTTTCTTCCCTTTTCTGTTACTATTTTTCCTTCCACTTTGATTATGTAAATATCCTTTTTCCCAATGCACCAAAGCTTGATTTCACATTCTTCTATATCAACAGATGTATGTCTAGAAGAAGTTCCAGCTACACTTTTTTGTTAAAATTTCTTCATTAATGTTATTTCTTTATACTTCATATTCCCGCCGCCCCAAATTAATAGTCCACTATTCCTTTTGGGGACAAATTGAGTCTCTAACTATGATTTTGGTTTTTCTGCACCATATTTGGATCCGCCTCTTCTTCAGGGAAGCATTTTCTACAGTATCCTGAAACCACCAGCCACCCAACCTAATTCATGATGAGCTGATGCTTGCGGCCTGAATCTAGGAGTTAACCCGATCAAGATCAGATGATGGTTCGGCATACCAAAACTAATAATTGGAAACAAGTTTTGTTCTAAACCATTGATCGTGATTAAGTTACTGCATTCTTAACATGGACTCTTAATTAGGAACGGAGAGTATAATTTCCATTTTATAGCACCAGATCTTAGTTTGTATAGAGAGGATATATTATTGTTTATTACTTCATGGTTAAGTTCTTACATAACTTCTTTTTGATGTTTCAAGCAAATACAACGTTGAAGTAGAAAAGATTTTGGTATGTGGTACAAGCTTGCTTTGGAGGTGCGGTATGAAAATGAGGAATCATCTGATGGAGGTAGTTGTGGTGGTGGAAGCTTTTGTGGAGCTTGAAAATTTCATCCAAAATGCATATATTTTGGTGGCGTGTCCTTGTGCCGGTTTTTGGTGGTCTGCATAAGAGAGTGCAAGGACATGCCACCAAAAACTGGCACAAGGACACTCCCATAGCGCATGATCTAAGGAATCAACATTGTCCCTGTGCCCTTATTAGATCATGCGCTATGGGAGTGCAAGTGGGCGCGTGAGACTTGGGGTGAATCTTCGTTTGCATGGCTTGCCAGGTAGGGTTTTTGTTTCTTGGAGGTGGCCAATATTGTTCTTCAGCGGCAGCCTGGGGGTGAACCCGAGTTACTTATTGATATTGCATGGGCGGTGTGGGATAATAGAAATAAGGTTGTGCATGGGTTGGTGCCTTCCCCTCTAGTGTGGTGACTTCATTTGTGGGAAGCTGTCTTGATTCTTTTGGTTTAGCTTCCAGAGTGCAGTGGTACAGCAAATTGTAGTGTCGCGGTGGTGCACGGGGGATTTGGGTGGGCCTAAGTTGAACTCAGATGCAACCTTTGATGGTGAGAAGAATGTCAGGGGCCTAGGAGTTGTTAGGAATGGCTTGGGAAGAGCGGTTCTCATGTTTATGAAGCCGGTTTTGGGTTGTTTGGATGTTGAGGTGGGTGAAGCATTGGCGCTGTTATGGGTTTCAAGTGTGCAGCCTCATTTGGTTTATTCCGTGAGGAGTTATTATCGGATAGCAGAAATGTGGTTGAGCTCCTTAATAGTCCAAAAGGCAGTTTGGAAGAAGGGGAGATTTTCTCCTCGGAAGTGGTGTTGGTAGGAAAGTGCTTCTCCTTTCTCGATATTGGTAGTGTGTCAGATATTCCGGATTGGTTCTTGGTCGATGCTGGCTGCTGATTTTCAGCTTTAGTTTGGTTGTTTTGTTTTTCACTTAAGGCCTCGTTTGGTTCACGGATTTTAGTACTCGGGAAAGGAAAGTCGTTCCTTTCCTTTGTTTGGTAAGCACAAATTTCGGAAACACTTTCCCGAGAGACGGGAAAGTAAGGGGTAAAGCCATTCCTCCCAAAACACATGGAATTGATTTTCCCATGTGATTTCCATGCATTTATTACACAAATTTTAGACAATAATACTCTTACCTAAATACTTTCCATGGTTTACCAAACACAAGAAAGGAAATTTACTTTCCCACCTCTATGGGAAAGATAAGGGAATTGATTTCCTTTCCGTGAACCAAACGAGGCCTAAAAGAAACGAAAAAAAGATTGAAAACATGAAATGGAACATTATTATTTTATATCAATATCGTTTGTAGCAGAAAGATTGAATTTGATAAATCAAAACCATAAGAAATGTATAATGGACTGAAATTTGATGAAAGTTTTAACCAGCTATCTCATTCCAAAAGAAAACCCAAAAACAGAATTATCCCATTTACACCTCAACCATAGGAACTCTTCTCTACACAGAAAAAAAAAAAAAAAAAAAGGGAACCAGAACATCTTTCATAATCTCATTGAAACCTTGGTCTCTTGCCATTTGGAATATAACTGTTCATACTCGACCCTGCAGGCACCAACCTCCCATTGCTCATATACGATCCCGATGTTCCATTTGCAAAATTCAGCCCACAAGTCATCTCAATGAACGGCCGAGATTTACTGACATGTGTCACAGACCGAGAGATTTGCTCGTTGGTCCCACAAACCGTGGGTTTCTGATCAACAATCTCATTGTTGACACCTTTGATGGAGACGGGAGGAATGTGAAAGGCTTGAAGAGGGGGAGGATTACGCCACTGAGGAAGCGGGCCCGCCACAAGAAGCGTCTGGAGAAGTGGGCCCGCTTCAAGAACAGCTGGCAAGAGCTTCCCTTGTTGGGGTAAAGCCTTCCCCTTAACTAAATTCTCAATAACCAAAGAATCTTGATCAATTTTCGGCACCCCCGAATAAACCATGTTGTTGGAAATTGTGCCATTGTTACAGGCTGGGCCCACAAACCCGACTTGAACTGAATCACCAATGATGTTGGTGAGCTCCGGGGTCGAGCCCGAGATGGGGCCAGGCTCGAAAAACGAGTCAACAGGTGAAGAACTGTGGGAGTGGTAGTTGTATGGCTCAGATAGGCTGTTGGATTCAGCTTTGCTCGAGTTTGCTTTTACAGGTTTTACAAGGTGGGTTTCGTGTGGGGGGTTTGGGAAGAACTCAGTTGATGGAGTTGAAGAGATAAGTTTGTTGAGCAGCGTTTGAAGTTGGTCTCTAGCTTCATCTCTTTCTTGGCAAGCAATTTTAACAAGTTCAAATAATTGCTTAACATTTTCTTTGTTCTTTCTCATTTCTTCTTTCGCTTCAACTTTTACTGATTGGAGTTCGAGCGTTGTGTAAAAAAGCTTCTGCTTCAATTCATCGATGCTCTGCAAATTCAAATTGATGGTAAGAGAGAGGGTCGTAGATACAACTGTGATACTGATATGAATATAATTGTTTGAGTAAATATGATTATTCGAAGGGCAATGCACAAGCATATGGTATTATAACTTTTCACCGAACTATTGTACTGTAATAATTGCTTAAAGTTGATAATAGGACATTAGTATCGAACAGCTATTGAAACAAAACAAACTTTTGAACTGTTTCATGAATTTTTGAAGAACAAATTAAAAGTTCGGAGGGATTGGTGTGATTCCAACAGGGGCCCACATAAGGAATTTCTGCCAAAGCAAACCGTGTTTAATTTGGTGTAAATTGTAATAAATTCCCTTAAAATATTGCTTTCTGGCAATTTGCATCCTTGAACTATCTGGCTGAGAAAAATTAAAATCCAAATTTAGCAGAATATACTTCATAACAAAATCTGCTAGAATTCCAGCAGAATTGTTTCATACGTAATTTTGGACAAATTTGTAGAATTTTGACAAGTTTGAAAAAAAATTGGCTTTTTCTTTTTAAAGTGAAAAAAAAAAAAGAACTATATTTATGTTATAATTACTTGTTAGTAAGGGCAAAATGAAAAGTATGTATTTATAGGGGTTTAGTACAATTTTCTATTTAATTTTTGCAAGAAAAATTAAAGGGAGAAGAAACAGAAAGCTTTATTGGATTCCTTGAATAACAGGAAGTACACAACCTTACCGAACAAAAACTACAACACAGAGCACTGTGAAGAACTTTTAATCATTAAAAAGGTCAGTTGTACTATGTGCATTACATATTGTACACCGTTTTAACATAATCCGAGTTTTCATATCAGTAATATGTTTTGGCTAAGTACGGTTAAGAGATATACAAACAAAAATAGATATATATAGAGAGAGAGAGAGACAGAGGTTGCAGGTGATACAGGGCAAAGTTCAACAAATAGTTCATTGAACCCAGGGGAGCCAAACTTTGAAGATTTATCGAGGAAGAAAATATCAATTTTTTGTGTAATTACAATAACACTGAAAACTAAACTAGGACCCTTAATGAAAACAAAGAAAACAAATTTAATTAATTAATATCACTTAAAAAGAAACCCAGGAAATATGGGGAAAATACCCAGAGAAAATCTGTGAATTGAATTCCGCATACAGAGAGAATCTCCACAATGGGAAAATCTTAAATGAAAACAAAAGAAACTTAAGAAAAGCAATAGTAGAAAAAATGAAGAGCGGCCCACCTCTGGATAACTCCAAAAAGAACCAATTTCCTCCATTTCCTTCTCTCTCTAGATTTCTCTTTGTCTGACAAAATGTGAGAACTGGGGGGGAGTTTAGACTTTAGAGAGAGGGTGGGCTGCGAGTCTTTTATAGAACAAAGTTGTCAATAGAAGACAACAAAGGGACTATAATGGCTTTCTCACGTACTTCCAGAATTTAATTAGTCCGCCTCATTTTCTTAAAATAAATTAAATTTTGTTTTTGGAAACTCCATTTCTCACTCCCTCTGGTGAAAAATATTCAAATTTCTTATGGAAATGTCTCCCACTCTTTAAGCGCCCCTGTCTCTTACTTAAAAAAACTCTCTCTCTCTCTCTCTCTCTCTCTCTCTACAAATATGTTTGTATTTAATCTTGATTTCCTTTTCACTCAAAATTTTTTATTTTTTTGGCTCTCTGATAATCTTGGTCTGAGAGAGGGAAAATTGCTACCGTTTAACGCGGTTTCATTTTTTTATTGGTTAAAAATAATCTAAGTTTCCTTAAATACCCGTCCGCTCTTGATTTTTGAATTTTTCTTTAGGCGACAATGTTACATACACCCAAATTTAGATAAAAAGTATATTACATAATTACATTTTTATTAAGAGTAGAATACTTGGATATTTATTTGTATGGGCAAAAGTTATTGAAGGAATGATTGATGTAAATATGTTGTAGTTTGACAAGGGGTCTTTCGACTGTCCAATCATGAATAATGACTTGTTACCTTCTTATTGGACAAGGGGCCTGTTGTAAAATGATCACCACCGCCGAATAAATTACTTGTTTTGTTCCGCTTTCACATTGGTCTAATTAAGGAGCTAATGCCACTGTTTTTCTTCTGGGTACGTACTGCAACTTCAACCTAAGTCTTCATGTCAAAAACCCTTTCTATATTATTATTTTTCCGTTAATTAGTGCTTTTGTTGTTTTATGTTGCTAATTAAGAATGACTCCGTAATCATTTTAAGAATTTCTCTTTGTTTTCTGGAATTGTGAAATTAAGGGCCTGTTTAGTAAATATTTTGAGTTGAGTTTTTAAAATATGGTGTTTAGCAGAATTTAGAAGTATGTTAAAAAGTGGATTTGATTTTTTTTTTTTTAGTTTTTTTTATCCAACTAAAATTCTCATAAAAAAATTTCAAAAAATAGTCAAAATGGATCCTATATTATAAATCTCGACAAGTATATTTTAAATATATATTTTTTATTTAATTTTGATTTTTGAATTTAAAGTTATGATGTTTTAAAAGTTTTTTTAGAGAGGGAAAGTAAAGTTAAGGCTTTTTTGAGAAGTGTAAAAGTAGAGTTGATTTTGAGTTGAGTTTTTAAAATTTGTGAAAAAAAAAAAGGTACCAAACAAGGGCTTAAGAATCCCATTAATTTCTAAAATTAGACTTGATCGATTGTAAGAAAATAAGCATGTATTATAAGGTAAAAGTGTATTTCGCTTTTGACTGAAGTTTTTGCGGCGGATGTACTTATCCCTCTAGTCCAATTTCGTTAAACAGGGTGTGATCAAAAGTTAAAATTTGAATCGGTGGTCCATTCTGATTTAAAGGTTTTAAAATCTATTTTTTTTTTTACATAAGAAATGGGATATATTAAATCAGTTCAGCAAAAGTTACATCAGAAATAAAAGGAGAACAAATGCCGTCCCACACTCTCTGACCAAACACAGAAGCCGCTGCTCTGACAATGCTATGAGCCACGGCATTCGCTGATCGATACACAAAATTCACTTGACACTGATTGAGGCATCTAATAAGAGCCTTGCAATCTTCAATAACAAGACCAAAGCAAGAACAATCTTCTCTAGAATGATTAAGCGCGCTAACTACTAGTTTCGACTCTGATTCTAAAATTACATCGTGTAAGTTTCTCGCTTTAATCCAACTAAGAACTTCCCTAAAGCCAATAGCCTCAGCCAAAATCTATTTTTTTTATTCTTATGAATTTTTTAAATATTGTTAAATTTTGATCAGCATTATCTTTTAGCATTAATGCATACTAATTTATTTTTCTTTTTTTGAAAGAAGATAATCAATCATTCAGCAAGGCCGAAGTAATTACAATTTTTAGTATTATTTTTTTGACAGGTACAATTTCAATATCTCAATTTCACAAAGTTTGTAAGAAAAAGTGTTAACAAGTTATTCAGTTCATTATTTTCAAGATAATATTAGACATGTATAATAATTTTTTGAAATAAAATACAACATTATTCAAAGTATTAATATATTCTATTAATTAAGTCGTCTACATATTGCGTGGATTATATTTGAAAAATTATGGAAGTAGTCAAGGGTTAAATGCCATTACCCCCCCCATTAGCTTCTTAATTTTTTGTGAACAATTAAAATAAGAATACAAAATACATAAAACTTTTTATTAGTACAACGTATATAAGTACCATATTAAAAATACGATACAACATAAAGACAAAATAAAACTCAATAAACAAACGAAAAAAAAAATAAGACATAAAAGAATGTGTTGCCACACGAAGATGCAATATTATATAATGTTTGTGATTATGCTTTGGTAATTCTACTAACTATTATTTAAGGGTAATATTATACTTATTGATTGATTTCATTTATCGAAAATTTATATTAAATGTATCAATGGGTCATATATTCTTGCAATATACAACTTACGAATGTATTTATTATAAATATGCAATTGACAAAACTGATAAAAATATATGTTTTTTTAATTATTTTATTATACACATTTGTTTCAACAAAATTGGCAGCCCATTTTATTAAATTATCTTGTTTAGGGGGCGGTGTCCTAGATTGCAATGTGAACTGCCCAAGAAAACTGAAATAAACCATATCGTGGTTGACTTATTTAATTAATGTTATTCTCTTAATTATTCCATTCTATTCTACTACCTTTTCTCATTTTTCTATATATACACATACATACAACTGGCACACGGTTTCATGCTGTTCTTGGGATTGGTTAATTAAACGCTTAAATTGAATTAATTGCAAAATACTTGTCCAAAAATTAAGAGCGATGATGTTGGCACCCCCTATATTTATCGATAATACTTTCACTCTTGTTAATGCTTTCACTTTTTCTTTTTTCTTTTAATAATACTCTCACTTTATACAAAACACTCCCATTTATTTTTAGGAATTAATCTCATACTTAATTAATTAATAACATGATTAAGTAATTAACTACATAATTACCCCAAACTAACCCCAAAATTTCTCCACCATCTCTACCATCTTCTCTATCTAATAACAAATTTTGGTAGCACCAAAACAACAAATAAAACCTCCATTAATGCAAAACTCTAAGTTTGGGAAGAATGATATAAATAAAACAAAACAAAACCTCCATTGATGCAAAACTCAAAATTTGAAAATAATGGTAGAAAAAAGAGAAACTTTGTAATAAAGAAAGGAAAACAAGCAATAAAGAGTTAATGAAAGAGAGACATACATGTTTTTATTTTGTTTTATTATTTATATGATTTTTATAGCATACACATCAAATATATAAAAAAAAACAAAATTTTTTATTTAAAATACGAAGAATGCTTACTCAGTTCTCCGTAACCAAGTTGCAGGCTTGTATACTCGGCTGCTCTCAATCGAGTATGAAATCCCATAAAATGTCATGCTCTCGGACCTTTATTCGGTTAAGAGCAGCCGAGTGTTGTTATATTATGCTCGGCTGTAAGCAGTCGAGTGACATTAATCACACTTGGTTGTTCTCAACCAAATGAAGGTCCCGAAAGCATTACATTTTATGGGATTTCATACTCGGTTGAAAGCAACCGAGTGTACAAGCCTGCAACTCGGTTACGGAGAACCGAATAAACTTTCTTCGTGTTCCCTTTCATTAACTTTTTTTTACTTGTTTTTCTTTCCTTATTTTAAAGTTTCTCTCTTTTTTCTACCATTATTCTTAACTTTTGAGTTTTGCATCAATGGATGTTTTGTTTATACAATTCTTCTCAAATTTAGAGTTTTGCATTAATGGAGGTTTTGTTTGTTGGTTTTCTTATCTTATTCCAAAGTTTCCTTTTTTCCTTTTATTTTTCTCAAGCTTACCCTTTTGTATCAATGATGGAGATCAAAGTTTTGTTTCCTATTTTGGTAGAAGAGAGAAATTTTGGAGGGAAATTTATTTGGGGATAAATGTTTAATTAACTTTGGAGGGAGATTCATTAACTTTTGTTTTAAATTAAAACAAGTGGGTGAAAAATTAGTTTAGGGTTAATTAACTTTTGTACTAAAAAAGATGAAGTGGGGTAGAAATAACAACTTACTTTTTTTTTGTGAGAGTATTACCAATGGATATTGGGGGTGCCAACATCACCACCAAAAATTAATTAGTAATTAGTAGTTGTGCATAAAATTCAATTCGTACATTGGGGTAAAGGTGAAAATCAATGTACTCAAAAGGTTTCGACTTTTTTGTGTTGTGCATAAAATTCATTTATGTTCGAACTTTGAAAATTAGATTTTTTTTAAAATAAAATAAAATTTAACACTAGATATATTTGTATACTGTTTGTATCAAAAAAATATTTTGTGTTCATAAAATCAGCAACAATTACATTTTAGGAAATTAGAAGGAAAATACTAGTGCCAAATATCAAGAAGTTTTGCTGCTAGTGCAAACATTATTTAAACAAAAGTTTTAACATAGTTTGTGAAATCTAACATCTAATAATGCAGAGAATTAAAAGATATAAAGAAATAAGTCTTCTTTGTCACATCCACGTGTCGACGTTTGTGAAACAACATAAACAGTGACAAACAAATAAAAAGCATTGTTGCCAAACAGAATCACAATTCCTAAAGTTAATTTTGTATTAAATATTCGCATGATCCTCTCACAAAGACAATGAATATGGACGAAGTATTCCTATTCCTATCTCTATCTCTATCTCTATCCCTTTTCCGATTCCTATTCCTCCTCGAAAACCTGGATAATTATATTTCTTTCTTTATCCCAATCCCCGACAAGCGGCTTCGGCACTCCTCACATCTCTTTTCTTCTTTCTTTATTTTAATTTACTTTATAAAAATTATTTTTATTTCTGTGGCTTTTTAGATCCAGTTCTAATATTAAAATTTAGAGAACACAGTCCACCCAATCACCTTTGTAAAATTTGAAGGATGTAGTTGTAAAAACTAATACTGTGTCGTAATATTTGTTTTTCGATCATTATCTCACAGTATTTATTAAAGTATACTAATAAAATATAACATTACTTTTATTTAATCCATTATTTTAGTTCTAATCTTTGTGTATTTTAATGATTTCTATATTTAATTCCAAGGTTCATATCTAGCTTAGAAGCAGACAAAACATCAATATTTTAAAAATAAGACCTTTTAAGAAAAAGTAGCTGGCATGTTAAAAAAAAGTTGGTTTTCCTAGTACAATGTATCTATACTTTTTTCTCAATATATATATATATATGCACATTTATGTCAATTATATATTCTTTATTTGTTATGTAAATAATGATAGATTTTGTTTTTTTTAACCTAAGTGTATAATGATATAGTTGACCTTGGCCAAAATTTATTTGTTCTACTGATGTGCTTCATCGTATCATGTCACCTGCTTTAAATTCAAATTTTGCAAAAAGATTTAAGGTATTCTTTTTTGTCTCAGATATACTGGCATGTTAGCACGTACGTACAAACAAAAATTTCTCTCTATCTTTCTTCTTTTCTTTTTTTTAAAAAAACCCTTAAGATTGTAAAAATATAGGTGTCATAGTTTTTGTTCGTAACAAAGAGTGTACATATGGTTCAAAACTGTGATAAAAGTTTATATTTCTATTACAAGAAATATATGAATACACCTATAGTTCTCAAAGCATCAACAAGCTTATTACGGTTAAAGCCACGACAAACGGGAGCGAGTATCCTTGTGTATAAAAACTTCATTTGTGAAAGTTATTTATTGCGACAAAGCTCACGTTTTCATTTTTCTCACATTTTTTATTTTTTCTTCTAAGAAATCAAATCGAACTCTTGAGCTCTTATTTTAACACTCACTATATAGAATTTCTAAGAATGCCCCTGCATACCAATATGCTAACACATGGTGGCTAGGTATGCCGACGCCCAGCGTGAAGATACGCTGACTGGGATTGGAGGGGAAGTAATATAACACGCTGAACTAACATAAAAGGTATAATCATTCATATATATATATATATACAAAAAGTGTACATTAATGAAATAGTTGGGAGGCAGTCAAATTTGTGTTATATATCTTTTGTAGCATATTTAACGGATCAACATGCAACACAATGACTAAAGCTAATACATGCATTAATTTTAATGCTTAAATAGTATTCCTTCGAGTCTATGTGCAACTTACACGCTTTCTTAATACATTATTAATTTTAACATACTCAGTATTAAGAATACAATTTGCTTGTTATCATATATTGATTACGTTCTAAAAATATTATCTCTTAAATTTGTAATGTTGTAAAGAAACTAACTCTTAATTTAAAAATATCAATATATAATGATTTGTAATACTCCATCATATTGGTATTAAATGAAGAGTCAATTTTGTTTTAGCACAACAAATAATTGCATAGCTGAATTCTTACTTCTCAAGGTTTTTCAAGATTCATCAAAAAGAATTTCATAGAAAATAAGAAAAATTTATTAAATTCATTTTATTTTCATATTCCAAGCACTTATCACAATTGTTGGTATTGATAGTATGAGTATATATTTTTAGCAATGGAAAAATTTTAACAAAAATTTCTAGATAATAAGAAGGTAACACGTGTCGCCTCACTGTGTGAGAATCTAATTTTTTCGTAAAAGGAGCTTTGTTTGTATTATATACACTCGCTAATAAACAAAGTATGCAATTAAAAATTCTGGGAAAAAAAAAAGTAAGTAATTTTAATTAGATTAATATATAATTAAATAACATGTCACTTATCATTAGTGGGCCCATCGCATCTTCCATTTGAGCTTTGTCCTGTTGTGCGGCTGCACATGGCCATTAGGTACAAGTCACGTGGAACCCACTCGTGTGATGACACTTGTCGAAACCGCAAAGTCCCCAACACAGCCGTATAACGTTCGTTTAGTGAAAAAAAAAAAAATTTAAAAGTAAAATTAGCATATAAAACTAATTCAAAGAAGATATTTTTGTTTTTCAAATGGTGGGTGGATAATGCATGAAAAATTCATGTATGCAATGGATGAAGTTAGGAGTTTTTTTTTTTTCATATTGAGGTAGTAACATAAATCAATTGTATAAGTATTTTTTTTTCTTTTATAAAAGACTGATGTTAAATATATGAAACTATAAATACAAGGAATTCAATATTTTATATTTTTATTATTAATCTTGTTGATTTCAATAATATTTTATGTATCTATTTATCCAAATTCAATTAATATTTTTCTTTTTAGTTGGAATACTATAGAAGAAATATAAGTAATTTCGTGAAGTTTAAACTTAGTATATATGTAATGATTCTGAAAGTTGTTCACTTTAATTCTCAAATTTGATTATTAGAAATGTTGTAACAAAAATACTCACTTCTTTGCAAATTAAGAATAGTTAATTAATATTTAATTTATGACCTTATGGGATTGACCTAATAGTTCATTAATTTCTTGTGAGAGATAATTTATTTAGCGAAAAATTTCGTAATCAAATTTTTTGTAAGTATGGTATAATTTTTCCTTCACAAGGACCATTGTGTAAATTTTAAAAGCTTGAGGCTGATTTTGTAATATTTAAAAACATTCGGGGCTAAGATTGCATTTATTGCTAATAGAAAGAGTAAACCATGTAAATGACCCCTAAACTATAGAATAATTTCCACTTAAGCCCCTAATCTTCGAGTTTAATCCCATAAACTATTGATTATCTTTTAGAGTATTTTGGTTCAAAGACTATAAATTAACATGCATATGTATATGTGTGTGTAGGGAATATTTTTCATACATATCATACATACAGATTGTGGTTTTTGAGAGGGTAAATGGATTATTTTTTTGATAAAACTTAGTGAATGAGATCTCCATGTTTAATAGATTATTTCTATCATTTCGTCAAGAAATTCAATCAAGAAATGGGTTAACTGAAACATTGATAAAATTGATATATATATATACGCATTTCTGGCCGTTAACATTTTAGATATTTAGTTAACTTACTTCTCCGTTTAATTTTTAGATAAATTTGGTGGGGATGTAAATTTTATCAAAAATTTATCAATTTACTCCCTCAAAAGGCCCAATCCATATATATGGGAAACTTTTCATATATATATATATATGTATGTTGTGCTGTGTTATATATTGTTGCTTGTAATTTTTTATTTTTTTTATTTAATGTTAATAGAACTTTCACTAAAATAAAATTCTAACTACACCATTGTCTATATCATTTAAAATCTGCCCAACACAAAATGGCAATTGTGAATTTCACGCATATAACTTGGTCATAATTTTTGCAAAGTTTGGGCCTAATCAACCATCCCCTCTATATTAATATAGCACTAATGTAGACGAGACATTGGAACCCTAGACGAGACTGGGTGCGGAAATATTATTGTGAGGCCATTTTATTCAATTGCTTGTTTTTTACGAGTCTTTTCAAATTATTATAAATATTTTATCTATTTATTTACCATTAATTTTATCCATAGAGACCTTTCAAAAATTTTCTCTCTTTCTAAATGTTCTTTGTCTCATCTTTATTAATTATGGATATCATAATTATCAAATTTTATCAAAAAATTCATCTGTTTACCCTTTCAAAATGGTTGACCGATATTTAAGGATAAAAAAATTAGTCAATACATATACACATATATAAAGAGAGTAACCACTAAGAGTGGCTAGCCATTGCTGGGTTCAAAATATTGGACTCAATTAGCAGCTTCCCAAGTAAACTCTAGACACATACAAAATCTCATTTGACTACCGGTCAACACCTTTTACGAGGGAGTTTTAGTCAAAGTATACAAAAGGTAGCTCGATTACTTGGTGGGAATGAACTTTTAAAAGTAAAATATATGTAAAGAAAGAGTAGAGAGAGAGATTAGTTCTAATCTTTTAACCACATCATATCTATATCATATTTTTGCAAAGTTTGGGCCTAATCAGCCGTCCCATTACTTATCTATGCTTAGTTGATCACGCTTTAACCCACACACATATACATATTCGGAAGATTTTAAGTGCGGATCTGTCCGTACGAACTGGTCATTTTTATGACATTTTTTCGTCGTAAAAAGCATCCTCCAATGTTTTTAAGATGAAAAAACGTCGTAAAAATATCTAGTCCGTACCAAAAACAAACTCCATTTATATTTATAATATTATAACTCGTACTAAATTTACTATCAATCGTTAAAAAGATATCTTAAATATTAGTCACATAAATTTTTACTTATACCTTTTAAAAATTCAAAAACCATTACTTATTATTGTGTGTATATATATATATATATTAGTTACCAACATATCATCTCAGGGATGAAGACAGGAATTGACCTCGGAGTATATATATTACTTAGGCTATTTGCTATGAGTACGATAAAAACCTATATTTAACAATTGATAGCTCACTGTGGGTACACCAAATCACCCAAAAACCTATACGGGTACGAACTTGCTAAGTTTATAGCCAGGCGGGTAAAATTAGCCCATACCTCCACTGACAGGTTAATGTTGCCCGTCTCTCCCTTGGACGGGTTACATTGACCCGCCGTTCTTCCTTTTTTGTTTTTTTATTCTTTTTTTTATGTTGATACAATTAGGGTTTTTTTTTATATATATTTTATCCCTAAAATTTGGATAATTAGAATTTGATATATTTTGAGCATTTTTTGTTAATTAGTCCTTTGCATCGACGAGTATGAGATTTTTTTTCCAAAATATATTGATATGACCCATAATAATAATTTAGGAATATTATTTATTTATTTATTTTTGAGATTGTAATGTCTTGGAGGAAAGATTTAGAGATTGAGTGAAGAAGAGTTGTGAAAAATGAGGTGAGGGTGATTTATATAAAAACGAAAGGGTGGTTGGGGGTTGGGAGATTTTTGAAAATTTGAACCGTTGGAGAAGGAGCCAAAAATGGGGAAGTGCACTATGGTAGAAGGGAGATACGGGTGTATGTAACTCCTCCTTCCTGGGCGGGCAACATTCACTTGTCGGTGGTGACTGGTGGATGAAATTTACCCTTCTCTTTATAATTTAACAATTACCCACAGTGAGAATGACCTAGTAAATTTAGCAATTTAGCCCGATCCTTACCATACTCATAGTTTATGATCTTATACTATAAAAGATTTGAATTTTGTGGTAATATTTTGTGCCTATAAACGATTTAGCATCGATTAATTTCTTTACTCTTATATTGTTATTAAATATTTATATTATAATACATTTGACAGTGAAAAAAGTTCATTTATATTATTTTATATTAATATCATTTATTCAGTTATAATTCTTTTTTACATTTATAATTTTTATTTTATTTTTAATAAATGTGTTTTTGTTTAGTTCCTCAAAAATTTAAGTGAAAACACTACTTTAGTCCATGGGCAAGGCAAGATTGTCCTATGAAACAATTTTCAAAGGGATTTTTTTTTAAATTACTTTGGTTTATTGAAAACTAAGTGAAACAAAATTTAAATATAAACGTTACAAACTAAGTATGATAATTGTTACCAACTTGAGTGACCATTAATTGTTGGTCTTTTAAATAGGTTACTCATGTAATTGTCAAAACAATTATTTATTTATTCGAATACATTCACTTTACATCATATGTAAGGGATTCCTTCCATACTTTATATCTAAACTACTTTATTTATTCCTTTGCAGTATTAGGCTTTGGCGGTATTTATCATCATATTATTTTAAAAAAATGGTATTATACATTTTTAAATTTGTACACTGTTTTAACACTAATTAAATAACCTTGGCATATATATATATAGTAGACTGTTCCGGTGTTTTGACACGTGGCTTGAGATGGTGTCTAGTGGTACATTGATGTGATGTCGAATCGTTTTCTTAACCAGGTTGATGGATCCTCAACCCTTAAACTACAAAAGTGTAAGAACCTTGGAATTTTGTCGAAGAGATGGAATGCGGAACCTAAACCTAACCCTTGAATGCAAGAATTGAACTCTCGGTATAAGTCGAAGACGTCACAATCAATTAGTGGGGAATTGATTGATAACTCAAGAATAACTTAAATGATTAATTCAAACAATTCAACATATTCTAACAAGAACTAAAGGTGTAAAACACTCAATTTGATTAATGATAACTTCTTGCTAATACAATGAAAATAACTCCTTTTACATAAGAAAAAAAACGATAGAATCATATTTCAATAAGGAAACTAATTCCTACTAAAAAATAGGAGTCCTAAATAAAAAGAAGCAAACTAAATATTATCTTATAATTAAATTAAGAGACCTCATAAAGAAAGAAAGAAGCTGACAAAATAATAATTATAACTACTTAAATTCTTCTGCTAGCTCGTCGTGAGAACGCGCTAGAAAATAAGACTGAATTTTGGATATTAGGCGTGCCTACGCCTTATCAAAACATCACTTCTGCCTTTTGTACTCAATTCTCAGTTTTGGCATGCCCACGCTTTAAGTAAACACTTATTCTGATTTTTTAGCTAAACATTATTCTCCATTTTTGTTATTCATCTCCTTGAAATTTTTTTCAAGTTTCAGTTTTATTCATCAACTCTTGGACCATGATCATGAGTGCATCCTTTGTCTTCCTTGCTCTGGCTCGGTTGGTTGGACCACTCGAAACCCGGATGGTGTCTGCATAGTCTTCATTCTATAATCCAACTCCGGTGTTATCCTTGGACTCATCACACATGATGTTGTCATTTAGTTTAGAATAAACCTTATTTTCCAACAGCGTTGCACTTGCACATGAGTTTGAGGCTGCGAAATGACACTACCAGAATATATAACAGTAGGGGTGGAGGGATTAAGGGACCAGGAGGGGCCATAGCCCCACCTGGATTTTTTGAAAATTTTTTACCAAGTAGTTGGGTTGTTTTGTTAATAGCATGGGAAGTCAGGGGGTCCTGTGTAATTAGAAAGATTGGCAAGTGGCTAGGGTCTTTGTGCGAAATGCATTAGGAGTTCGTGGCGAAGTTTTGTAATTACAACGGGGTCGTGTGTAAGTATAGGTGCTTAAGTAGGGGGGGGTGCACTGCAATAAGGTGTATATGTTTAGGGTAAGATTTTGTACTTTTGTAATATTCGATACAAAAAGGACAATTTTTTTTTGTCTCTATGGTTGTCAACAATGAAATTATTGACGATGAAGATATTATTTAATGTTTTTAAAATATATAATTTTGAAGGAGAATATTATAATTAGATATGTGATTTAGATTTTTAATGTATAATATGTTAAGTATTTTAATATAATATTTTGATTTTGGCCTTATTATAATATATGCAAAAAAATTTGTTAAGTTTATCAATTTTGACCCCTCCTGAACTTAAATATTTCTGGCTCAGCCCCAGTATAACAATGTGTATGTATGGTTCAATTTCATTGGCTATCATTATGATACATTGGCAAATCAATTGTTTAATCTGAAGGTTAATTAATTACCGAAAGAAAAATGGAAACTTTTTTTTTTGTTTAGTAAGAAAAGTGAACTTATCACGTATTCTAACATTAAACGATATATGTTGAACCCTGGTGGCTACAAAAATAATTTTGTGGCCAGTAATGAGTTTAGTCTAAATTACTAAGCAAGTTTAGTTGATATGCGCGAAAGCTAACTCAGACATTGTTTGATAAAAAAAAATAAAAATTGATGCCTATTTATGTAATGTTCATATACAATTCTCATTCAATTCTTCATTTAGATATGAGGTGCACTTAACTTGGCAGAAAAAGTCGACTCAAAGCTAATTCATACCACAATTAAAATCTTGAAAACTTTTTGAGTTTTTTCATTACATATAATGCTTGTACAAGAATAAATTGAATTTGTATCTCGTGAAACAACTCATGATCTATTTTATAAGGTAGTTATTACAGTTCAAGCTTATTATTTGACTAACTCACAAGAATTAGTTGATTAGACATAACTATATATATATATATATATATTAATGGCTTCTGGTTTCACTGTACATTTGATGGACACAACTATTAATGGCTTCTGGTTTCATTTTACGTTTGATCTATATATACATAGTTATTGTGGACAAACATAAGTCATCTGCATGAGTTTGCGGTTAGAAATCAATTCGATTCAACTTTGTTTACTTATTTTCCTACAATTCCACACCACAAACAAACTACGATTTGATGCCACATGCAAATAAATTAGATGAGATCGATCACAAGTCAAGTTTTTCTACTACAATTGCAATATCTTCTCTCTGAAATTACGTATTCTATTTTAATTGGTTTTGGCTATTAACACTACTAATTAAATCTTTTAACATTTGTCAATAGTATTGTTAGGGGTTATAAAAGTCCCAACCCTTAACACGATATTTTGCGATAGTTTTTCTTTTTGTTTTTAAAAGACATTTTAAATTTGTGATAGAATTTAGAGTGTCGAATGATTCACTTGGAGTAGCAGTTGCCGCATGCACTTTTATAATTTTAGTGCTTAATCTTTATAAAAAGAATATTAATTTTACTCTAATCCATTAGAATACATTTTTTATATTCTAAAAAGGAAATAAGATTCTATTTTTTTTAAGTGAGACTTTCAACTTCAATTCTTCAACAAAAGTGAGTCATAGTATTCTAAAATGAGGATTGATATCTTAGACCGGTCCTGTTAGGGTAGTCTAAGACATGGGTAAGAGGGAACTAGCTTATTGGTTCATAGCAAATTCGCTTTCAAATTATTTCAATTCTCTAGATGGTCGTAGACCAAAAAATTAAAAATAAATTCTCTAGATGGTCTTCTAGCTGGCTGGTCTTTACAATAATTAATAGACTTGCTAAAACAATAATAATATAAAATCTTAACACACTACATATTTTAATTAATAAAACATGAAAGTGCACTCATTTGATAGACTTAAAAAAATAATAATTTAGATTCCGTTTGATGACAACATGTAAAAGGAAAATAAAAAAATTTGATTCGGTAAGAAGTTAGAAAATATGTTGAGACATGTGATAAAATATACTCTCTATTTCATGCTTATTTTATGAGTAGATACCCCCATCTTTCATAATTTTTTATGAAAGTTTTTTCTCCCTCAATGACCAAAGAAAAATTCTCTATGGAAAAAGTTACAAATAAAGAAAACATCTTACCACATGTCTCAACTTATTTTCTAAGTTCTCACAAAAATTAATTGTTTTTATTTTCTTTTTTTCATATTGTTATCAAAATGACCCTTAAAATAATTAAAACCTCAAAGCGTATTTTTAAAATAAAAAGAAAAACATGCTTCTGTTAACCTCATTGATTAGACCCTCTTAATGCACATATGTGTTTGTATGCAAGTGTAGTTGTATTATAATCAAATAATATCATATCAGATAGTTACGTACCAACTATATATAGAAACACAAAATTTATTAACAATACATTTGCAAGAAATTATTGTAATATTCGATTCAATTATCATAATACATTTATAAATACAAAGTTGTATTATAATTTTGTATTTCTTTAGCTAGTAAAGGCATCAAACAATTGCAATTTATAAGACAAGCTAGAGGATCTTAAAATAATATAATGTTATGGTTTTGAAATAATTAGAAAAAAGATTGGGTTTTCCAAATAAAAGATTATTTAGCATTAAGATGTAGTATTGTTATTTGTTTTTATACCTTTAGATACTGAATATGCATGATTGAAATTTGGCATCTAATATTTGTTAGCATGAGTCGATATTAGAAAAGTTTATATTAGGGAGTAAATAGCATACAGAATATTATATAATATTTATTGTATTAATTACTTAATTGACTTGGGGTAATTATCTTGTATACTTTTCCTATATAAATTCCTTCAAAAGTGTGAAGAATAACAATCAATTCATTCTCTCAATTCTCTCTTTAAGATATTCATTATATTTGATTGTACTAAGCATGTGGAGGTTGATTGTCACTTTATAAAAGAAAAGCTAGATGCCAATCTTATTAGCTTTTATTTTATCTCAATTGAAGAGCAAGTTATAGATATCCTCACAAAAAGAGGTTTTCAGAAAAGTGTTTTACGACTTGCTGAGCAAGTTGGGCATGGTTGATGTGTATACACTAACTTGAGAGGGAGTGTTATTGTGACTCGATATTAGGGATGCTTATATTAGGGAGTAGATATTGTAGAGAATATTGAGTAATTAATATTTACTTAGTTGACTTGGGGTAATTATTTTAATTATCTTGTATACTTTTCTTATATTACTTCCTCCAAAAGGTGAGAAGAATAACACTCAATTCATTCTCTATGAGATATTCATTTCTATTTGACTATATTAAGACGCAAATTTCCTTGTTATTTTATAAGGGTGTTCTTAAATGCACCCACAAAATTAGTGTGAGAATACTTTTTTCACACCCCATCAAATATTTAAGAAATTTTGCACTTTATCCAAGTGGTGAGGTGAGTTTATTGAAACAATGCAGGGACGATAAAGTTTCGTTGCTAAAAGTAAAAATATTAAATAATAATAAATTTTTCATTAATATAAGACATAATAAATAAATTTTATTAAAATTTTTGTCTAAATAGTACGTCCAAGATACAAAATATTAATTGTGATAAATACAATTTTAGCAATTATATAATATTTTATATAATCTTTTATTGTACATTGCTTTTAAATGGTTATTATTCATATTTTAAATTTGTTTACAAATTTTATTTTTATCAAATAAGTAAATATAAGTCTTAATTCACTACCCCAAAAATATTAAAAGATTAATTTGTTTTACGTATATATATATATATCATACAAACAAAAATTTTGAGTGATGCTGAATATAAAAATTATGTCCAAAAGCAATTGGTTGAACAAAAAAATCTCCTTGAAGAACAATTTAATAGTAAACACTTCAAAATAATAAAAAACCAATATAATAATCATTTGCATAGCAACCAAAATCGCATAAAATTGAAGTAATGATTTTGAGAATCTTAAACAAAAATAAATAGGCTAATTAAATTTGCTATGTTTAATTAAAAGGATATATATATATATACGAGAACAAAATCTTAGAATTCTAAGGCCATACAAGATCTGAAAAATTAAAATCAGGCACACTACAAAAACAAGATCAAAAGAATAATCATTCCAAGTCAAAAATAAAAACCAAAAAATCCTAAGAGATATAAAAATATGCTTGCAAGGGTTCCTTGCCTTGTAATTGGTTGACTCCGCCCTCTCTTTTGTTTTTTGGTTTTGCTTTGTAAGATGATTGTTTCGTTGTCGTTTTGGTATTTTGTTGTAATATATATATATGATGGAGAAGAAAAAAAAAACCTTGCGTAGAGAAAAGAGAATAGCGATGATTTTTTCCTAGGATAGAAATTGGGGTGAGCAGAAAATTTTTTACATTATTTTTAAGACTAGATTTGACTTAATTTTGAATTTTAGTGAGGTGAAAAGATTAATTTTGCATGTAGATTCATTTAAAAACACTCTTTCATAATGAAATATTACTTTAGTATAGCCCTTTGTTCTATTTTGTTCATGACTCAGAGCATTTAAAATTCTTTACTAATAATATCTTTCTTATATATTGAGGAAAAAATTATATCTGGGGAGAAACTTTCCCATGGTGTATTCTTGTTTTATCGTATTTGGGAGGTTGGTTGAGAAATAATATTCTCGAATCATAATTTTCGTCAAATATGAGAATAAATTCCAGGTTGTACATAACAAATGATATTACACTCATGTCTAATATATCTTTGTGTTCAATATATTACGTTATATATATATATATTCTTTCTTATTTTTTTTTGCTTTTATTTACGTTGGAATGTCAATTAAGAATGAAGAGCAGGGGAAAAGGTTGGTGACTTGGTGCTTGAGTGGAGGTGTGTGGGCAAATTAAAGGGAAAAAAGAAGGCCTTTTTTATGGTCAAAGAGTCACTTTTGTTTGAAATAATGTAATCTAAAGCTTCCACCAAAAAATAAAAATAAAACGTAAGCTAAAGCAACAAGCCTATAAGATGATTGGATTTAGTGGGGTTAATCTCGAGGTAAAAAAGAAAAAATGTATAAAGAAAGTCAACACAAGTCAAATCATTAGCCTTTCAATAAAATCATTGTACATAACAACCACCAGGAGAATCCAATAACAGTAGGTATTATCATAATTTCATATATAAGATATTATGCATAGTAAAATGTAAACATTTAAATATTTAAGGACTTCCATGTAGCCGTGCAAACTAATCAATAAAAATGAAAAAGAAAAACTCAGACCGGATTTTCGTCTCATAATGGAGACATCTCTTTCAAAGATACAAACACCACTGTAAAATATATCTCGAGAAAAGTTAACTAATAAGCGAACAAATTGAATAAATTGAGACGACTTCAAAAAAAACACGGAGTATGATTGTGTTTTAGACAAAACCAGTTTATAAAATTTGACAATAGTATTTAAGTTTTCTCCGACATTAGTATTGTACGAAATCTAACAATGGTATATAAGTTGTCTTATATGTGAAGTATTGTGTATATACTAACAACAATTTTCCAAACATAATTTTCTTTGAAAAAAATTAGGATCTAATTTTTGTTCTCGAACATTTTTTGGATGCGGTCCTTCTTCTTTTTTTAAAACTCCTGGTCCCTACTTTTTCAAGGATGTGGGGTCCTTCAAGTTCAGTATCTATGATTTTTCGATTACACGTACGGTACCCTTGAACCAAGTTTTCTTGATCACAGGTACGGTATCTGTCACTATAGAACGAAGATTCCATTTATGTGATTGAGAAATCACATATACTCAAATGTTGTATCTGTATATCTAAGTTCTCACTAGAGGCAAATTCCATACACGAGGGACCGCAATTTTTTTTTAAAATTTAGGTGATTGGAATGCATTAATTTTTTTTTTTTTTTGACAAGAACTAGAAAAAGAGCCATTTTCTTTTTATAAAATGACTCGCAGATGGACAAAAATAGGAATCAGCTTTGGACTCTATTTCTTCGGCCCAGAAATTACCAGCCCAATCTAATCCAACGAACCGAAAACTCATGCGCCTCCATGTCCAACAATCCATATTTTTTTTTGACAATTTTGTAATTCTTTACAAAATCTGCGCCATAAAAAATATAACAAGTACATAAAATTAATAGGCACCTCAAAAATATATTGATAAATTATGGACTTAAAATAAAAAGATAGTTATTATTGTCAAAGTAATAAATTATACTTGAAACATAATGTACAAGCATATTTATACACACTATTGCGGCAATAGATATTTTGCTTTGGGAATAACAATTGCCATTTATTTTATTTTATTTTTTAATATAAATTCATGTTTATTTCTTAATCTTACACAAACGAAAGATGAAGACTCTCTCCCCCCTTCTCTTCTATATATATAAATGCTTTAAACGTGAGGAAGAGTTCGTATTATTCCTTCAAATGTCAAAAACTATCTCAAGTCAATTTATTTTTGAAGGGAGATGAATAATGTAGAGATTTGAAAACCATACTAATCTCTTGAAAAATATGCAGATATCATAAAAATCTAGATTTCTCTACCTTCTACAATGATCATTAAACAACCTTTTTTTTTTAATTTATTTATTGCATATATATTAAATATGACATAAATTTTAGTATATATAAATAGATTTTGTAAATGGGTTTAATACTTTATTGTAGATGGTTGTAAGACTAGGCCAAGCCTATTTCCAAGAGTAACAACTAAAACGGCCCATATCCGCGTAAAGAACAATGATGTTAAATTAATTCCCAATTTTGCTATGAAAAATTATCACTGTCAAAAGAAACTTCGTTTTTTTCTTTTTATTTTTAGGATCTGGGTAACTGAGTGGTTGATAGTGTAACTATTAGTAGATAGTGTCCAAGTTAGGGGTTTTATCGCCAACCCAAAAACTAAATGACCGAATTATACATATATGTTAAAAATTGAAATTGAAACAAAGATACTGAGCCGACCCGAAATATGTTTAGTTCTGATTTGGGTGTGTCAGTGCAAAACCGAAATAAACCAAACTGAATTAAACCAAATCATTGCATATATGATTTGAAAATAATATTACTCCACTATCTAAAATTTTATATTGCTAAAATTTACAAGATCTAGTGAGAACATAATTTTTGGAGCTATATTATAAATGTAATAGTTAATATTTTTTCTATCCCAAATAAGTAGGAGTAAGTATAGAATTATTATTTTTTTATACCAAAATAAGTATTGTCTTACAATTTTTTATTTATTTTTTATGAAAAGTTGAGTTAGGGTCTGACTTTGGAAGATTTAGTAACCGAAATCGAACTTTCAAATTCGGTTTGAATTTGGGTCTCCTAATTACCACTATGACCGAAACCGCACTCACCCTTAGTCCAAGCTCAAACCCTACTTGTGTCCCGCTTCAGATGCTGTATCAATTTCCTTTTTCTCTTTCTTATCACTATATAGTTCGAAACTACAAAGGAGATTAGACCATATCTTATTAAACTTCTCAAATTTAGAAGAATTAAGGAGTCCATCCTCTAATTTAGAGTTACGTTTAACTTTCACATTTTAAACTAATAATTATCAAAACCAGGTTTAGGACTCTTATCATTAATTTGATACATTACTTTATTTCTAAAAGAGAAAGTAGGCTTTACAAAGTATAGGAATTTATGGCTAATTCTGTTTTCTTAAGAAAAGATAAACTCAACAAAAATGTAGTCAATGACTAATTATCTTATTACTATGTATCTTAGGAACTAAATTAAATTTACAGCCTTATATTTAGGGTATGGCTATTGAAATTTTAAATAATTCGTTTACTACCTGAAAATCCATTACAAATACTAATATTAGAGGGCTAAAAGACTCCTGATGTTAATAGTCATACAAATATATGACTTAATTTAGTTCAGTATGTAAATTGAAGGACAATTATAAGCAGTCATTATCATATCAATTATAAGCAAAGTTAGCCTAGTATGTGGGGTTTGAACTGATCACCGCACACTGGCTACTAACAATTCGACTACCACTCTAGAATTAATTAATGTACGTATTTACGTTATCTATCTAATTTGTATATATATGTAAAAAAAAAAAATTGAGTGTGTGTGTGTGGGGGGGGGGGGGGGGAGATGTGTTGCCATTGGCCCCCACCTAAATCCACTAGTAGATTTAAATTAAATTCAAACATTTTAAGAAGAAACAGAGTAAACTCTTAATTTGTGAGAGAAAACGGTAGAATTTATATAAATAGTGTTAGTTGTATAATAAAAGATTTAAATCAACTGTGAAAGTGTTTTTAATTTGTTTCTAGTGCTATATGCTTTAGTAACCATATCTTGTTTTGGTAAAGCAATATTTACTTTGATAACAAAGCTATTGAAAAAAAAATACGCTTAATTTAAAATTTTGTTAACCTTTTTTTTTTTTTTTTTATATGCAACCGATAGACCGACATTTCACAATTCGACTTGGGAGATGGGGTAGGATGGGCATTTCCATGGCAGACTAATTTATATTTGAGTTTTGGTAATGAAAGGAGGCAATTGGGCAAAGCCCATTGATTAATAACTAACTTATAAACAAATAGACCCACTGGGCCGGATCTTTTTATATATATATATATATATTTTAAGCTATCTTTATAGTTGGTTAGTTAAATTATATATGGTTTTGTATTTTAAAAGAAAGAAACCAAGTCCACTATATTCCACATTACCTACTAATTATTCTATCACTTTTAACAGCTCATTCGACCTTTTTTATTTTCTATAATCTATCAATTAAACAAAGCATCATCTTAAATTGTTCTTATATATTTTTTTTAATGGCACATTATAAAGTTTAAAATATTTAGTAGGGAATGACACACATACCTTGTTACCTCATTAAAAATGACAGTATTTAGCCTCGTTCGATAACAAGATGAAAAATAATTATTTTTAATGAAAAATTAGAAAATCATTTAAGTAATGTGATGATATTCTCTTACTTTTTTGCTTTGTATATGAAAAATATTTCTTAAAAAATGAGGAACAAAAAATAAAGAAGGATTAAAGACTATTTATAACAAATAAGTATAAGATGAAGAATACAACTCATCATATTACTAAATTTATTTTTCATATTCTCATAAAAATTAATTATTTTATTATTATTTTTTAACTTGTTATCAAAACGAAACCATTTATCTTTTTCAACAACAAAATAAATTAATTAGTGTCACTGAATACTGAAATCCCCACTGAACTTATAAATTATAAGTGTAAATCTCATCAAATGCGAGTGAAATATTAATCTATTCCTTGGTTGTAACGGATTTTTTTTTAAAAAGAGAGAGAAAAGGGTAGGAATTCTGAGTGGTGTCAGCGCATCCAACCGCACAATAAAACAATTCCAAGGGTCGGTTACACAAATATTTGACAATCATCGGTGGACCTTCCTCCAAAAAAAATACATTTAATTGGTCGGCTATAAAAATTTCCCACCTTTTTTATGATCCATTTTCGAAGGTCCAGATAATTTCACGTAACACGTGGCAACACCAAGACAAATCGGAGGCCCGCCACATAGACAACGACAAATTTTTTTTTTTTTTTTCAAAAAAAAAAAAAAACAAAAACAAAGTGGGCATAACAACTAAAACGTCTGGTTACACATACAATTACTATTTATAATTGCCACTTTAGGAAAAACCTTACAATAACAAGCATAAGAAAGGGCAAGAGAGTGAGTGTAGCTAATAATCAAAATTTCCTCCCTGTTTAATGTGATTCAGAATTTAAGATAATATAGTTTTCTATCAAAATGCCGATTTCAAGAATTTCCATTGGAAGCGTAGTCGATGCTAGTCAGCCCGAGGCCCTTAAGGCTGCACTCGCCGAGTTTATCTCAATGCTCATTTTTGTTTTTGCCGGTGAAGGCTCTGGCATGGCTTTCAGTGAGTTTGTTTTACAAAGCGCATATTCATATTTGTGTTTTGTAGAAGTAGTTTCGTGACATGATAATATTGACAACTACTTGAAGTGGTAGATCATGAGACAGTGCCGCCATGTCCTTGTGAATTAACTTTGTTTTGTTCCTATCATTTTTAGCATTATACTCTGAAGTGTGATTGGATAAAAGAGTTCTTGAAGTACGTTCTATTTTCATTTTTAAGCTAAAAATTAACCATGGATTGAACTATTTGTGTTTCTTTTTGCAGGCAAGCTTACTGATAGCGGATCAACAACACCAGCTGGCCTCATAGCTGCTTCCCTAGCACATGCCTTTGCCCTCTTTGTGGCAATTTCTGTTGGCGCTAACATATCCGGTGGCCATGTGAACCCTGCAGTCACATTTGGTGCTTTCGTTGGTGGCCACATAACATTGTTAAGAAGCGTTCTGTATTGGATAGCTCAGTGTCTCGGCTCTGTAGTTGCTTGCTTACTTCTAAAATTATCAACTGGCGGATTGGTAAGCACATTTATATGAATTCACAAACCAAAGAAGGGTACTTAATGCAATTGTGAAATTTAGAACTATCTTTCTGCTAGATGTAACTGTCATGCAAAATGAATATTGTCTATGTTACAGGAAACATCAGCATTTGCGCTGTCATCGGGCGTGAACGTGTGGAATGCGGTGATGTTTGAGATAGTGATGACGTTCGGACTGGTTTACACAGTGTACGCCACGGCAGTGGACCCGAAAAAGGGGGACATAGGGATCATAGCACCCATAGCCATTGGGTTCATAGTGGGTGCCAACATCTTGGCTGGTGGTGCCTTTGATGGTGCATCCATGAACCCGGCTGTTTCCTTTGGGCCAGCAGTGGTGAGTTGGTCATGGGACAGCCACTGGGTCTACTGGCTTGGCCCATTTGTGGGCTCTGCCATTGCTGCCCTTGTGTATGAACTCTTTTTTATTAGCCCTAGTACTACTCATGAGCCTCTTCCAATTGCAGACTACTAAATATTCTCTCTCTCTCTCTCTCTCTCCCCTTTTCTAAGGGTTGTTTGTTTTGATTTGAAGGTGTTTAATTAATTTGGCTGTTATTCCTTGTGCATATATTGATGTGAACTTGGTCTTGTTGCTTTGGAATGATCAATTGTTGAATATATTTCATTAGTGCAAACTGTGACCCCCTTTTGTGTATTAATTATGTCTTTCAATAATTAGATGAATTATTGTACATATGTCCCCTTTTTCAATAATTAGATGAATTATCATAGCACCCCTTTTGTACACTGTGTATATTACTTATTGTACATATAAACATCTTTCTAAACATGGCTTAGCGCATGAACTAATAAATTAATGATAAATTTATAAAAATTATGATTTACCAATCTTGACTGTAGGAATAAGTAAAATTAAAGTATGATTAACGTGGTGGAACATATTGTTATATAGTTTTATTATGATAATTTTTTGCATTTTAATCGATAACACTCTTTGTTCATTAAGATAACATTGTTCCAACAAAGATTAAATCAATAACAAACACAAACATTATTGTTTAAAGATAAACGTAATTTCACCACCTTCAATTGTTTTTTGTTTTCTTTGGTATAGTACACTCTTTCCCATAATTTCTCTGGACTAATAAACCTGATAAATGTGAAGAGTATAAGTGGTCAATATCGTGAATTGATAATTTCACATTAACAAAATTAAACCAAAAAAAAACCTAGGTTGCTAAGCATTGAACTTAGTGCAATTCTCAATCTTTTAATTATTTCTATTTATATTATATCACTTAACGGAGAGCTTATGAGTGTCAAATAATTATTGAAAGAAATAATTTTTGGATATTCACTGAGGATATACTGATTTGCTACTTATACATTGACTAGCAATAAATCTAAGATTAAACTTTACTCGTGACGAACTCAATGTAGACGACATGTCAATATATTCTCCTGAGATGTTAAAAAAAATATTGTTTTAACAATATAACTATTAAAAAAATATGAAATAATATAATTACCTAAATAATTTTACTAATGTCAAACTAAATAATTCATTGCATTATTATATATCATGTTTTAAATATTTTACATTACTTTGACCTTACCGAAAACTTTTTTAATAATTTTGTTTCCAACGAGTCGAGGACGGAATTGGGGAGAGGATTTGTGTGTGTTGGGTGGGTGGTGGAAGAGGGGAGGGGGGTTGATTGACCCAAAATAAAAAAAAGAAATTAGTGCCTATATATGTTTCCAAAGGTGTTCTACTTGTATTTACTTCCCTGGCCTCCATTACTCTTTCCATTTAATTCTGTTCAATGGGATTTAATTTGAACCTTAAATGGATGATTGCTTTCAAGAAATTTGGTGGAGATGGTGTTTGTAATGAATAGATTATCTCCACAAAATTTCATCAAAAAATACAAACTAGAAGTAGGTGCGATAAAATTTTAATACATACGTTCTTTTTCGACCATTAAAACTTTAAAAAATCATCTCACTCGCATTTTTAATAAAATTTTGTAAAATTGATTTAATTATTATAAAAATTATATCTAATAAGTTTCGTAAAAAAAAATTTATCCGTTTAAACTTTAAACTAAGTTCTATTAATTAAAATTAAATTAAAGAGTAATGGACCTACTGCACTAAATAGTTATGGTTAACATGTTAAATAAAAAATATATATATTTAAAATCTACTCATCAAGACTAACAAATCAAGATCAATTGTTAATATAAGATTATCTTATAGAAATTTATGAAAAAAATAATTAAACATTGCAAAAATAATATCGAACATGTGTTAAGATTTTATTGGTTATTTCAAGTTTTACATAAATATTTACAAAAGCACCATGTTGAGTGATGTAAGATAAGAGCGATGATAGGCAACGAGGAAGTTTCTACCGGCAATCTCTTTACTGGAGTGACTTGGACTGGCCATGGTGAGTGATGTACACAAATTCATAAATAGTGTTGAACATGATATTTTATATGCTTCAAATTAAACCCCGCATTTTCTTGATTTTATGTTTTTATCCCTATTTTCTTTTTATAACTTTAAGACGGTAAAGATTATAGCTGTGAACATATATATACATTATAAATGTGTTCTTCGAATTGATGCTCATAGGTGAATTATAGGGTGGGAACTGACTATATAATAATTTTAGTTTTTAAGAAACTTTTTATTTGTCAACATTGTTCAAAATAACCAATTTTTTACTATAGTGGGTTCTAAGGCCTCACTATGTAATGTTTTATAACTTTAAGCATTGACTCATTTTTAATAAAAGAAAGTAGTACTAATTTCATAATTTGGTTTTACGATAAGGACACTTTTCATAATATTAATTTATTTTAAGAAAAATGATAAATGTTGATGGACAAATATAACCCTAATTAAAAAGTTGACGTGCCCATGTCATTAAACTTTTCCATTATATCAGCGCCATTTTCATTTTCTTTCTTTCTTTTCCTCTTTAGTTTTTCACTATTCTTTCTTTACTTCTTCAATCCCACCGACCATTGTCGCAGCCATAACTCCACAGTCACCACCACAACTCCACTGCCCCCCCATTACCACTACCCGGTTAAATATATACATGTTCATATCTATAATATTTTGAATATAATTACATAGATTTTACATTTTATGTTTAGATCCAAAAATGCATTTTATATATATATATATGTGTGTGTGTACCATTTCTGTATATATGTTTAATATTACATATATATAGATCTTTGTGTGGGGTTTGTTGATGAATAAACTGAATTTATGTGTATTTATGCTGTCAAAGTATGGATCTAATGGTTTAAACTAGTACGAGGTTTTAGAATTCTGATAGGTTTTGACGTCAAATTTGGTGATTTGTCGCTCTGTTTTTATTACGTTGAAGTTGTTTGAACAGTGCCCTTAATTTATTGTTGGATATGTGGTGCTAAAACTGTTTTAACACATTCAGTTTAGTTATCTGTGTTCACCCGTGGTGCTAAAACTTTTTTAGCACCATTCTAGTGTTAGACAATTAGTATTAAAAATATTTTAACACCATGTGATTAGTTATTATGTTCCAAGCAATTGGTGCAATCTATCTTAGCAATTTGATGTGTAGAATTATATGAGTGTTAAAACTGTTTTAGCACATTCAGTTTCATTATACGTGTTCACCTGTGGTACTAAAACTTTTTTAACACCATTCTAGTGTTGGACAATGGTGCTAAAATTGTTTTATTTAGTACCATGTGATTAATTACTTTGAATAAAAATGGTGCTAATTCTGTTTTAGCACATTTGAATTTCGTTGTTCTTTGTTTTCTATTGGTGCTAAATCTGTTTTAGTACCATGTAAATAGTTATTATGTTTTAAAGAATTAGTACTAAATCCATTTTAGCATCTTGATGTGTAGTATTAAATGGGTGCTAAATCTGTTTTAGTACATTCAGTTTAGTTATATATGTTCACCTGTGACACTAAAACTTTTTTGGCACCATTCTAGCGTTAGACAATTGGTGCTAAAACTATTTTAGCACCATGTGATTAGTTATTTTGGACAAAAATTGTGCTAAATATGTTTCAGCACCATGTAAATAGCTGCTATGTTTTAGAGAATTGATGCTAAATCTGTTTTAGCACCTTGATGTGTAGCATTGGATAGGTGCTAAATCTGTTTTAGCACCATGAATTTTGTTGCAAGTTCACGACGGATAGTATAAAAACGATTGTCCGGGAGTGGTTTAGTGAAAATATCCGCAAATTGTGATTCGGTGCTAACGAATTCAATATCAACATCACCTTTTTGCACATGATCACGAATAAAATGATGTCTTATCTCAATGTGCTTAGTACGTTAATGTTGTATGGGGTTCTTGGTCAAGCTAATAGCACTTATGTTATCACATTTAATAAGAATATGGCTAAGACTAATTCCAAAGTCTTCTAGTTGTTATCTAATATATAAAGTTTGTGCACAACAACTTCCGGCCACCACGTATTTGGCTTCGGCCGTTGAAAAAACCATCGAATTTTGTTTCTTACTTGACCAAGATACTAGTGCATATCCTAAAAAATGACATGTGCCACTAGTGCCTTTCCTATCAATTTTGCAACCGGCAAAATCCGCATTGGAATAACTTGTTAGGTCAAATGTGTTCTCTTTTGGGTACCATAAACCCAAAGAACTAGTGCTAGAAAGATAACGGAATATACATTTTACCGCGTGTAAGTGGGATTCTTTTGGATCTGCTTGAAATCGTGCGCATATTCAAACACTAAACATGATGTCTGGCCTATAAGCCATCAAATAAAGTAAGCTACCGATCATACCTCGATACTTCTTGATGTCGACACTCTTACAACTTTTGTCTTTGTCAAGTTTAAACGTTGAACTCATAGGCGTACTCATTAATTTAGCGCCTTCCATGTCGAACTTCTTCAAGAGTTCCTTCACATTCTTCTTTTGGTTGACAAAGATCCCATCTTTGCATTGCTTTACTTGCAATCCGAGAAAATAATTCATCTCTCCCATCATGCTCATCTTAAATTCTTTTTGCATACAAGTAGAAAATTCTTTGCAAAGATTGTTATTAGTAGAACCAAAAATAATATCATCAACATAAATTTGCACAAGTAGCATATCATTGGCATGATTCTTAATGAATAAAGTGGTGTCTATTTTGCCTATAACAAATCCATTATTAAGCAAAAATGAACTTAATCTATCATACCATACTCTAGGTGCTTGTTTCAATCCATACAAAGATTTTGACAATTTAAACACATAATCCGGATAGGCATGATTTTCAAAACTAGGAGGTTGTTTTACATAAACTTCTTCTACAATGAAGCCATTCAAGAACGCACTTATAACATCCATTTGATATAACTTAAACTTTTTGAAACAAGAATAAGCAATTAGCATGCGAGTAGCTTCTAAACATGCTACAGGTGCATAAGTTTTCTCATAATCAATACTTTCCTCTTTATTGTATCATTGGGCAACAAGTCTAGCTTTATTTCTAACAATAACACCATTTTCATCCTTTTTATTACGAAATACCCAATTAGTGCCTATAATGGAATGATCATTAAGTTTGGGAACAAGTGTTCACACTTTGTTTCTCTCAAATTGATTGAGCTCTTCTTGTATAGCCATCATCCAAGATTCATCTTGTTCGGCTTCATTTATGTTTTAGGCTCATATTGAGAAACAAATGCCACATTATTGCAAATATTTCTTAAGGATGATCTAGTCATGACCTTACTAGGTGGCTCTTCAATAATTTGATCAATAGGGTGGTTGGACACAAATTTTTCAATTCTTAGGTAAATCATTCAAGTTTTGCTCGATTTTACTTTCTATCTCTTTAAAAGGAGTTTGAGCACTCGCTATTTCTTTCTTAGATGTATCATTAATTTTAATATCCGAAACTTTTTGAATAATTTCAACATCATCATCGGAATGCACTATAGGTGCAAAATGATTAGACTAATCAAAAACATGCAAGGATTTTTGAATAACTAAACTCTTCTTATTGTAAACATGATAGGCTTTGCTATTAGTGGCACACTTAAGAAAAATTCCTTCATCCAATTTAGCATTAAATTTAGGGCTGGCAATCTTAAACCGCAATCCGCAAACCGACCGAAAACCAACTGAACCGACCATTTTCGGTCGGTAAACCGACCGACCATGTTTCGTCGGTTACCGAAAATTTGGTTACCAACCAAAAGTGGTTTCAGAATTGGTTTACCATTACTCAATTGTCGGTAATTACCGACCGACCGACCAAATTTTAAAAAATATAACTAAAATAAAAATATATATTAAGTTTACTTTTCATCTCTAGTTCTCTCACTATTTCTTCTCTTCTCCTACTCGTCTCTAACTCTCTCCCCCCGAGTCCCAGCTGTCCCTCACAGATCACAGCCCTCAGCCGCTTACAGCCCTCGCCCCTCACGCTCCAAAGTCCCTATCCGTCACTCACTTCTCCCAGCCCTAGCCCTCACTACGACACCGCCTCACAAGCTTTCATTTCATGCCCAACTATGTCAAAGGAACAACAGGTATGTTATTGGGTTTAGTACTCGATCTACTGGATTACCTTGTGTATATATGTAAATTGCATATATCTCTCCAATTTTTCCTATTTGGGAAATGGGTCTCTAAATTTGAAATGTCCCAAAAACAAAGTTGGGGCTCTTAATTTGGTTTTTTGAGGTGAATGGATTTTGAAATTAAGGGATACCAGAGTGACCATTTTGCTTGGTACTGGTTGAATTTTTAAAACTAGTGAGGTGTGGAGAGCATTCTAAACTAGTGAGGGTTGCTTTGGTTTATTTCTACCTTGTACTCTTTAGTGCTTGTTTTTGGATTATTATTTTGGTTTATTTCTTTTTTGCAATTCAAGTGTTGGCTGCCTTAGTCATTTAGCTCCAGATTGATGCATTCTTCATGAAAAATGGATGTGGTCGGTTTTAACCAAATACCAACCGAACCGACCGACCATTTCGATAAAATCGAAGGTCGGTTTACAGACCACATCGATTCGGTAGCGGTTTCTATCATGCGTAAACCGACCATGTCGGTTCGGTTTAAAACCGACCAAATCGGTTCGGTAATCAAACTGTGGCCAGCCCAAATTAAATTTGCCTAGGTGATCACGATCATTCAAAATAAAACATTTACAACCGAAAACTTTAAATATGCAATGTTGGGTTTCTTATCATTCCATAACTCATAAGGAATCTTATTTAAACCTTTCCGAATAATAACACGGTTAATCACATAGCATGCGATATTAATGGCTTCCGCCCAAAAATATTTCGGTAAAGAATGTTCATTCAACATGGTTCTAGACATCTCTTGAAGAGATCTATTTTTTTCTTTCAACAACACCATTTTGTTGAGGGGTTCTAGGCGCCGAAAAATTATGTTCAATACCATACTCATCACAAAAAATTTCAACATCAATGTTATCAAATTCTCTACCTCTATCACTTGTAACATGAATAATGGAAATTCTTTTTTCATTTTGGACTTTATGACATAATTTAGCAAAGACATGCGGAGTTTCACTTTTGTGAGCAAGAAAGAACACCCAAGTAAATCTAGAATAATCATCAACAATCACAAAGGCATATAATTTACCACCTAAACTAGCAACCGAATTAAGTCCAAATAAATCAAAATGTAACATATCAAGTGGTCTAGTAGTAGTAATATCTTTCTTAGATTTAAAAGAAGACTTGTGTTGTTTACCGAGTTGACATGCATCACAAGTTTTATCTTTAACAAATTTAGTTTTGGGCAATCCATTAACTAATTCATTTTTAGATAATTTGTGAATTAAATTCATATTAGCACGACCTAATCTTCTATGCCATAACCAAGAAACATCATTTATGGCGGATAAACATTTAACATCTTGTGAAGATAAATCATCAAGTTCAAGAGTGTAAACATTACTAGTTCTATAAACAATAAACAAGATTGGATCATCACTAATATTTTTCACAACACAACGATCGGATTTAAATATAACATCATAACTTTTATCACATAGTTGACTAATACTAAGCAAGTTATGCTTTAAACCTTCAACCAAAAGAACATTATCAATAAAAGTAGAATTCTTACCAACCTTACCTATACCGATAATCTTGCCCTTGGTGTTGTCTCCAAAAGTGACATTCCCTGCTTGCTTAGGAATGAGACTTAAGAAGTTTTTCCTGTTTCCCGTCATATGCTTTGAGCATCCACTATCTATGAACCACTTTGTCTTGCTTGCCTTGGCTTTCATGCATACATACATCATAACTTTAAGTAACTTCTCATTCGGTACACGAAATGTATTGGGTCCTTTTGGGTTAGCATACATAATGGTTCCTTTGGAACCCAAACAAGTTTCCTCTTAGGAAAACTCTTATTTTTATAAAAATAATAATCCACATGATGAGTATTTCTACCACAATATGAGCAAGGATTAGTTGGATCATGAGATGTGTATGATTTGAAGAAATTTTTGTAATCCTTTTGATTTTCAATTTGGTTGTAACCCAAACCGGCTTTGTTAAAAACACACCTTTGTACTCTTAATAGTTTATCCAAGTTATTCCTTCCATTAGTGAACTTGGTTAGATTAGTAGTTAAATCTTTCACTTTTTCTTTTAAATTCTCATTTTCTAGTATAAGTTAGTTTGAAATCTCATTTTCTTTTCCTTTTTTCAAATGGTTGATTTCCTTTTTAAAATCAATATTTTCTTTTTAAAGAATTTCGCACTTGCTAGAAATGATGGAATTTTCTTTCTTGAGATTTGTATATCTTTTTGAAAGTATTTCGAATTTAATATGCAATTCTTCAGACATGGTATATAGTTCATCATACTCATTATGCACACTCTCATTATCATCAAAATTATCACTAAATGAGCTATAATTAGAATTTACCTCATTTTCTTTTGCCATAAGACAAATGTTGGCCGTTTCTTTATTACTAGAATCGATGTCCAATTCTCCTTCTTCGGAATCGCTCCATGTTCCTTTTATTGCATGCTTCACTTGTTTGAATACTTTATCTCGTTTGTCCCTTTTCTCCTTCTTTCTAAGTGGACAATTTGGCTTGATATGACCAGATTTATGGCAATGATAGCATTTTTTAACATCCTTATCATCCTTTTTGGGTTGAATGTTTCTATAATTGTTTCTTTTTGATGATGACTATCGTGTATGTTTTAATTACTCGCAAGTGCACGAATCGAATACTAGTATAGCTTAGGCAAGAGCGAGGTCGAACCCTAGGGACTTGATGCATGGAACGTACATATCTCTCTCACTAACTCTAATTAATTTTTAATCTAGCTTAAAAATTTAGTGGGGTGATTTATCAACTAAAAATATGAATAAAATAATAAAAAAGAATACTAAGAAAAATAATCAATTAATAAAATACTAGGGATGCGGAGTCATATATTTGATATCATGTTCCTAGTATTCATGCCCAGCAAACTCTACTCTCTGTCTCGCACTAACTTGGTCTCTTGACTCTATTAGACGCGGAAAATAAATTCAATTAAGCCCAATTAAATTATAAAATCCAAGTGTTAATTCTTCCACAGCCAAACAAATGTATAAAATCAAAACACTCACTATATCCGCCAAAACACACCCTCTATCCGCTCTCAACAAATCATAAGGTGAATCCAACAAAAAATAATGAGAATCCAATTTTATTTTTATCAATTAAAATAGGCATTCAATAGAAAAAAATATTTTTAACATTAAAGCATTAAATTGGTAGAGTCAATTGGCATGAATACGTGCAAGGGAATCAATCAAATATACTCAACCTCAACCCTAGAAAATAACCTAGCCTAGCATGCTTGTAATTAAAACACAATACATAATTGAAGAATACATAAATAAATAAATTAATTACTTACTTGGGTACGCGCAAATAAATTGATGAAGATGAATAAATCTGAATTAATGTTACTTCTCACTCTAATCGACAAGAAAGAAAGAAGAAAGAAAAAAAAATCAAAACTAAATGTTGCTCCTCTCTCGAAAATCGTGCAGCAAGAAGAGAAAAAAATAAAATCAATCTGCAGCTCTCCTCCTCTCGATAAACGTGACAAGAATAAGAAAAGGAAATAAAAAAATTATTAATTGCGGTTATGCTATTTATCGAAAAGCAGGAAAGAAAAGAAAGAAAAAAATAAAAGTAAAGGCTCTCTGATGATCCTCATAAACCCTCTTTTTATAATTGCTCATGGCTTGATTTATGAGCTTGGGCTGTAAGTAGGCTTGGCTTGCATCAATGAACAAGGTTGAGCTTTGTTTAATAAATGGGCTGCTGCTACATATCGGGCCGAATTTGTAATTAATTGATGGGCTTGCTGGAATTAATTACTTTAGTGCACTGATTGTATTTCAGCCATAACTTTGCGCTCCGAACTCCGATTGATGTACGGTTTTCGCTCACGCGTACCTAACTCAAAGATCTAGAACTTTTGTCTTTGGGGTTTTCTTCAAATTCTGTACGGATTAGTGCCAGAAATTTATTAAACTCAGGCCTTGCGCGCGGTCAATATTTCCTTCAATCGCAAACTTCTCGATTTAATTCCAAATACCTGAAAAGCTCCAAAAACACAACAAATGTAGTAATATATGCTCTCCAAGATATATATTAATGTCATACAATGTACCAATTTCTTGGCACATCAATGACCCATAGTTATTTCCTTTTCCTTGATAGCCCTTTTTCTTAGCTAGGAATTTCATGAATTTCCTAGATAGAAGTGCCATGTCTTCATCCCCTCCAGTTGATTCTTCTTCATCCTCGTTTTGACTAGCTTTGAGAGCTAAGATTTTTTTTGACTTCGAGTCGGCCTTTTCTTCTCTGTTCAGTTATTTCTCATGGTTTTGAGGGAATCCAAAAGCTTATCCATGCTAAGTGTTTTGAGATTCTTAGCTTCTTGAATTGCATTTACCTTTGGTCGTCATTTCCTTGGAAGAATCCTAAGAATTTTTCTTATCTTATCTTTATTAGAATAAACCTTTCCAAGAAGATCCAAATCATTAGTAATAATAGAAAATCTACTATACATGGAAGCAAGAGATTCATTAGGCTCTATCTTAAATAGTTCATAATCATGAACAAGTATGTTTATATTATCGTCTTTAACTTGAGTGGTTCCTTCGTAAGTAACCTCAAGTTTATCCCAAATCTCTTTGACCGTTTTACAACTAGAGATTTTATTATATTCATCCATGCTTAATGCACAATTTAAAGTGTTTAGGGCTCTAGCATTAAATTGGATTTTCTTAATATCATTTTCGTCATACTCGGACATTTTCTTAGGAAATTTTTTTTCACTATCATCTATTTTGGTAATTTCATAGGGTCTTTCGAGTATAACTCTCCATTGTTCAAAATCACCGGATTGTAAAAATATACTCATTCTGCATTTCCAATAACTATAATTTTTACCATAAAATCGGGGTAGTCTAATGGTGGAGAGATCTTCGAAAAAAAAGCAGTTCCTTGATATATATAGACATGATCGTAAAACTCTAAGATTGTTAAATCAAAATAAGAGTACAACCTCTGATACTAATTATTGGTTGGATAATGACCTTAGAGGGGGGTGAATAGTTTTCCAAATTAAATGAGGAATTAAAAATGTTTTCGAAAATGACTAAACAATAAAAATTAGCTAAACAAATTTGTCAAGTAAATCCAAATTTAATCAAGCAATCTCAAACACAAGCAATAATAGAGCAATTATAAATGCAAGTAAATAAAGAGCTTGAGTTAGAAAGATTAAACCGATTAAAGCCCAAGACGTTTTATTCATGCGGTTTGGCTTCTTAAACCATACGTCCGCGCTCGGTTAGTTTCCCGAGAATTTTCACTATTCAATTTTCTTCGGTTGAAGATCAAACCTCAATACAAATGCTGTTATGTACACACCAATCACAATATAGCTATACCCACTACACTTCTTACAAGATATACTCTCTTTCTCTACAAAGAGACAAACTCTCTTTTGAAATGAATAACGATTTGTTTGTAGTGATACACACGAATACAATAACTCTCAAGTATTTACAAGATATGAAAAGTAGCTCACACTAGAAGTTATCAAGTTTTGATATCAAAATAATATAGCTCGATCAAACGATGAAAGATTGATCAAAATGTGTTCTTAAATATTTGAATATTTGAACTTGATGAAGAATAGAGTATTAGAATAATTCAAGGTTTGTAAAAATGAGTTTAGAATCTCCAATATATATCCCCTATGACAATATATCTGTTAGAGCCATTTAGGAAAGGTTGTGTGCAAAAAGGTGGGGCAAAAATTACTTTTCCAACGGCTAGTTTTGTTGACCAGAAATTCAAATTTGTTTTGATCATTTATCCTAATTAGACCGTTGAATCATTCTCAAATTTTGGTCATAACTGCTAAGAGATGTTGAATAACTACTATAAAAATTTTAAAGTGACCGGAGTTTGGGAAGGCCTCCATCAGACCGTTAGATATCAAAGCTGTGCCAAAACTGAGCGAATCTTAAATGTAAAATAAAAGCATTTTTGCAATTTAGAAATTTAGTTCCAAATACAATTCTAATGATTTGTGAACCTCAAAGATATATTTCTAAGATACTTATTTTTATGAGAGCTTAAAATATGATCATTTAAAATTAATATGAATTTATTTTGAAACTCGGTCTTTTTAAAATGATGTTTTTCAAGGAAATTAAATTTCAAGATTGTTTAACTCTCCTTCCTCTTTCTCTCTCTAGCTCTCTTTTTCTCTCTTTCTCTCTTCTCCAAGCGCGGAAGCCCTGCCGCTTTCCCGACTTTTTCGACTTTTCTCATTTATTCACTCATATATAGATGGATCCTGCTCAGCTCGACAGACTGGAGGGTGACCAGGACGAGGTTACTTTTACCGATGCTCAGGGCGTCCTTCGGTGTAGTCCTTATCACGACGATTGGGAGGACCTCGACTGGTACGGAGAGGATGGAGTGGACCGCCGTCGGGCGGTTATTTATCGAGATATTACCCGGGCTGCTCCGGTCCCGGATGTTCCGTGGCTCCTGATGGAGCCTGCTTCTCACGAGATTCGTCGACGGTCTCTGGTATGTCTTCTTTTCGTGTTTTTATCTGTTCCATTATTTCTGTCGTTTCCTGCATATATTTTGACAAATGTTAGTATGCATGTCTGCTTAGAAATAACGTCCGATTTAGCGAACACATACTTTTACTTGTGATACCCTTTAGAAAATTACATAATGTACCCCCATAACTCTATAACTCTCAAAAATACCCTCAGGTTTTGGAAAGTTACATAATTTACCCCTATCATCCTATAACTCTCATGATTACACCAAAATACCCTCAGGTTTAGAAAATTGCATAATTTACCCTTATCATCCTATAACTCTCATAATTACACCAAAATACCCTCAAGTTTGGAAAATTACATAATTTACCCTTATCATCCTATAACTCTCATAATTACACCAAAATACCCTCAGGTTTGGAAAATTACATAATTTTACCCCTATCATCCTATAACTATCATAATTACACCAAAATACCCTCAGGTTCGGAAAATTACATAATTTTACCCCTATCATCCTATAACTCTCATAATTACACCAAAATACCCTCAGGTTTGGAAAATTACATAATTTTACCCATATCATCCTATAACTCTCGTAATTACACCAAAATACCCTCAGGTTTGGAAAATTACATAATTTTACCCCTATCATCTTATAACTCTCGTAATTACACCAAAATACCCTCAGGTTTGGAAAATTACATAATTTTACCCCTATCATCTTATAACTCTCGTAATTACACCAAAATACCCTCAGGTTTGGAAAATTACATAATTTTACCCCTATCATCCTATAACTCTCATAATTACACCAAAATACCCTCAGGTTTGGAAAATTACATAATTTTACCCCTATTATCCTATAACTCTCGTAATTACACCAAAATACCCTCAGGTTTGGAAAATTACATAATTTTACCCCTATCATCCTATAACTCTCGTAATTACACCAAAATACCCTCAGGTTTGGAAAATTACATAATTTTACCCCTATCATCCTATAACTCTCGTAATTACACCAAAATACCCTCAGGTTTGGAAAATTACATAATTTTACCCCTATCATCCTACAACTCTCGTAATTACACCAAAATACCCTCAGGTTTGCAAAATTACATAATTTTACCCCTATCATCCATCCTATAACTCTCATAATTATACCAAAATACCTTCAGGTTTGCAAAATTACATAATTTTACCCCTATCATCCATCCTATAACTCTCATAATTACACCAAAATACCCTCAGGTTTGCAAAATTACATAATTTTACCCCTATCATCCATCCTATAACTCTCATAATTACACCAAAATACCCTCAGGTTTGGAAAATTACATAATTTTACCCCTATCATCCTATAACTCTCGTAATTACACCAAAATACCCTCAGGTTTGGAAAATTACATAATTTTACCCCTATCATCCTACAACTCTCGTAATTACACCAAAATACCCTCAGGTTTGCAAAATTACATAATTTTACCCCTATCATCCATCCTATAACTCTCATAATTATACCAAAATACCCTCAGTTTTGGAAAATTACATAATTTTACCCCTATCATCCTATAACTCTCATAATTACACCAAAATACCCTCAGGTTTAGAAAATTACACAATTTACCCTTATAACCCTATATCTCTCATAATTACACCAAAATACCCTCAGGTTTGGAAAATTACACAATTTACCCTTATAACCCTATATTTCTCATAATTACACCAAAATACCCTCAGGTTTGGAAAATTACATAATTTGACCCTTATCATCCTATAACTCTCATAATTACACCAAAATACCCTCAAGTTTGGAAAATTACATAATTTTACCCCTATCATCCTATAACTCTCATAATTACACCAAAATACCCTTAGGTTTGGAAAATTACATAATTTACTCTTATAACCCTATATCTCTCATAATTACACCAAAATACCCTCAGGTTTGGAAAATTACATAATTTACTCTTATAACCCTATATCTCTCATATTTATACCAAAATACCCTCAGGTTACTTATATTTATATCTTCGTTTTGTTCGCAGTGGGTCAGCCGAGGTTGGGGTTCTCCCAACACTATTTCCTTAGAGTGGAGACAGGAACCGGCCCCTGTCCAGGAGTTGCTCCTTGCAACTCCATTTGGTTCGCTCTTTGACGCCCTCCCGGAGCGAGTATCTAGGGCGACAGTTTTAGTGTCGGCTCTGGCTTGTCACTGGTGGGACACCACCCACACCTTCCACTGGAGCTGGGGGGAGATGACGATGACCCCTCTCGATCTTTTTGCTCTGACCGGGATTCCTTCAGAGGGGATCCCTATACAGATTGATGTTCCTTTGCGTCTGACGGCAGAGGGCATCGTGGGTGCACTTGGGTGGTTCCCGGAGCGACGGAGTTCTGGTGATACGATTCCTCGGGGTGTCTTGGTTTTGCGACTAGCCACGGAGAGAGATTGATTAGTTGCTTCAGGGGTGCCGATGACCCGTTAGGAGGCGCGCCAGTATGCTCGTGTTCTTCATTTGTTGACGCTCCATGATCTGTTCGAGGCTCGTGGGGGGGGGACACAGCCCATCTATGGTGGTTGCCCTATCTTCGGGACTTTAGTATCATGTTTGACTACGACTGGGGAGGCTTCATTCTTGCAGTCCTATATGATGCTATGGACCAGGTTTCGCGTCATTTAGCCCTGAACCTTAAGGGCTTCTCATTTCTGTGGGAGGTATATACTTTTGTCCTTCTATCTTTGCTTCAGTCCTTCATACATTACCTGTTGATTATTGCTGATATTCTTTATATTTTCTTTTCAGAGTTGGTTCGTGGCATATACTCGTCTGGGGCGCGCCCAGGTGGATCTCCTCGTCGAGAACGAGGATCAGTTTCCTTTTCTCCGCCAATTCATCGCGGGGAACTACAGGGCTCCCTATGTATACCGGACTCGGGAGACCGGAGCTGCTGTCCACGACCTGCAGGAGGAGCAGGTAAATATTTTAGTATTCTTGCTTTTCAATAGTCAGATAAAATATATAAATTACTGAAATAAAATCCTGTTCTCTCTTCAGATTGAGTGGGCCCCTTGGGGTGATCTGGGTCTCCATTTTAGGTATGGTCGTGCTCTGACTGCCTCGAGGACTAGGCGGCTTATCCGGGATGAGTACGGCCTTCACTTCTACTTGGGCGAGAGGGTTATTCGCCAGCATTTACCAGCTCAGTGGCCTCGAGTTCCCTTATTTCCGCCAGTTCTGATGAGGCAGACGGGCGAGATCGGCCCAGTGATGGTGCAGGCCCTTGTGGATGGACTCAGTTTCCAGACGTTCACTGAGGAGGGGGATTATGCTGTCTTCGCTGCCCGCTACCTGATGAAGGAGCCGAAGGGGACTCGGGGACGGGTCTTCTATGAGAGGTATTGGGCGTTGGGAGGCGATCCCAACTACATACGAGGGCAGACTCACTTATCTATGACAGTTCCCGGTCACTTGCCACCTGTCCCTGATCAGAGGGACAACATTTTGGACTCTGATGATGATGATCTCGAGGGGGAGAGAGATGTCCCTGTTGGCGCTGAGGGAGGTGATGATAGACTCGAGGGCGGTGATGATAGGCCTGAGGGCGATGAGGGAGGTGAGACAGCGGCGGTTCCCGAGTAGCCGTCTCAGACCACACTCAGAGAGGAGCAGCATGCTGAGAGAGGGAGAGGTGGTTTTCCTGAGCAGTCCTGGGAGCTTGCGGATTTCGGGGTCGATTATGAGCAGTTTGGGCGGACCCCTTCTGCTGCTGCTGCGGCTTCCAGTGGGGTCCCGCCTCTGAGAGCGACGACCGTTATGGACCCTTCGGGTGTTCGTACTTATGCCACGCTGACTCCTCTTCCGTCTGCTGCCATGGGTCCTCCGGTCAGATCTACCGGTCTTGGTGGCTCATCTTCTCGTCCTCCTTTGTTCCCGATTCATCAGGAGGGCGGGTCTACTTCTGCTGCTATGCCGGCGAGTTCGTCCATTCATCTGGTAGATCTGCCGACACTTCCTCGGGATTTCTCCTATGTTGGTGCTGGTTTACGTCGATATACGGTGCCAGAGTATCCTCTCCCGGGAGACACGTTCGACTACTTGGGTGGCCGTTTTGATGATGAGGTATGTGGTTTTCTTCCCTCAATATCCCTTCATATCTATGCTTATTTATTTTATCGATGTTGATTCTTCTTTCTTTCCTTTTCAGCGGGTGAGCGTGCGTGTGGCGGATCTGAGAGCTTGGCATTCTCAGTACCTCTACAGCTGGAACCTACTCCAGTATGTTGGTCGGGACCCCACGACGTACATGCGTGACTATCATAGGGCGATAGATGTCTCCTTGCGGGTAGATGACCCTCTGTCTTCCTCTCGTGCTCAGACAGAGTCTCGGAGGAGCAGTAGCCGTACCTCCAGGCGATCTCGGTCTTCGGTGATTCGCCCTACGGCTCCGGTCCAGTCGACAGGGCCTTCGCAGGCAGCAGCCCCCTCTGCACAGGGTGTCCCAGAGGTCGATCCTACTCCCGAGGAGGGTTCGGGTGATAGTGGGAGTGTGTCCAAACGCTCCCAATTAGATTAGCTTTCTTTCCTGCATTTAGTTAGTCTTGACAAATATGTAGTTTTTTATTTTTTAGACTTTTAGACAGGGTTTTTGTAGAAAACTGTTCTTTTATTAGTTTTATATAAAAAATCTTTATTTGTGTCTGATGTTACGCATTTATTTATCTAATGATGAAAAATAATTTACGTGGACCGATAGAGTAGGAATCGTACCTTCGTGATGGGGTGCTACTTAAGGTATCTGCAAAAGAACAAAGTGAGCAAAAATGCATAAAAATGGATCTTTTGGCAAAACTGACTCTTGCGTGTAAGAAAAACTTAAAACAGGGCACACCAAGTGAGTTTGTCGCGCGACATTTCCTCCTGAATATGGGTTTGTCGCGCGACAAACAGGTACAGGAGCCCTCTTTTTTGCTATAAATACGCCCATCCTCCTTCCTTCATCCTTACACCTTTCCCACAATGTCTTCTTATCTCACCAATTCTGATTTTTCTTATGTTGAAGCCCGAGATGCTCTGATATCTTCTGAGAATAGCTTGAACTTCGGTGTGTTCCGTCTTTTAACGGGTTGGTGCCATCGTCCTGTAGATTTTTCCTTTTCGTTAGGTGCTTTGTATTTTTGGAGTCCTGTGGATCATCTTTTCCGTTTCAGGCTAGATGAGCTCTGCCCGACTTATGAAGAATTTTCTTGGCTATTGCGTTCTGGCGTTCGCCTTCCGATGGCTGTTCCCATAGAAGAAATCAGTCCCCGAGATATGCTGATTGCTCTGCTTACCATTCCCCAAGCGGCCTGTGATGGTTTTATTATTGACGGGCTTCTAGACCTCCATAAAATGGCGAGGTTCTTTCATCGTTACGAGAAAAGAGCTTCTTGTAATGAGGGGCGTACTGCGGCGGCCTTGATCTGTCTTGTTTCTGATATGCTACTGGTGACGGGTTCTTCCCGTGTTGATCCGACTATTATGAGTTTGATTTACCATGCTAGAAATTGGGAGTCCATCGTGCCTATCGTTCTTGCAGAGACTCTGAATGGCCCAGATGATCTCAAAAGGGGAGCTTCACCCTTCCTCAGGGGAAGTCCGCGCTTGCTATACATGTGGCTATTGGAGCGTTTTCGATCAGTGGGTTTTAATGAGGTTCGACTTGATAACCCAACGCATTTCTTTCGTCGTCCCCTCTTTGGTGCCATGACCATGTCTTCCTCTGATTGGACGGTGTGATTTTCGGAGAATTCTCGAGCCATTCGGTGGAACATTCCTTGGTGGAAACTGAGGGTGATAGTGCTTAGTACCGGGGGGCAGAATTATGTTCGGCTCCGTGGGCTCTGGTTCACTTCTTTTTATCTCCCAGGACGTCTTTTTTGATAATTTAACGTCCCTCAGGGCATTCCCCTTAGCCTGAACAACTTCTCTTCCAAGTCTAAATTTTTGACCCAGCATGTTTCTTCGTCGGTGGAGAGAATGTGGCGTGCTCGACTGACTCGTCAGTTCAACCATGCTCATTTTGGTATTTTTAGGCCCCTCCGGGCTGACATCATTCATTCTCGTTGGGGGTCTCTGGAAGAGGAGCTGATTGATGACCCGTTTCAAATGGAATGGTTTCGATTCATGGATTCTGAGCCCACTAAGGAAAGCATAGTCCTTGCGTACCAGATTCTGGATGAGGCTCGAATCGACTTGGCTACTGAGGACCCTAATTGGCCAACCCCTAGGGATTAGGTCTTTCTGTATGATGTATCTCCTTTGTAACTTCTGGTGTTCTGAACCACCTTAATAATAAACAAGGGACCTTTTTTACGAGAAATGAATTTCCTTACAACGTTTTAAACCGGGCCTGAAGTCACTTCTCAGGTTGCCTACGTTCCCCTTTTGATTTTTCCAAAAACATAACTTTGAGTTGGGGCTCAGGTTTACGTAGTTCTTATCATATATGTTACATCTATTGGTAATACTTCTTCAGTCGATCCATGTTGACTGGAGAATGCAGTAACTGTCTGTCCAAATCAGCGAGCATAGCGGCACCCCCTGTATCAATCTCTTTGACGATGTATGGCCTTGTCCACTTTTGCCCGAACTTTCCCCTTGGGTCTCTGGCTGGTTCTCGAATTTCTTTCAACATAATGTCATTCTTATTAATACCCCGAGTCTTTACTTTTCGATTAAATGCTCGAGCGATTCTTCTCTGATACCCTTGGTGGTGATACGCGGCTTTCAATCTTTTCTCATTTAACAATGCTAATTCGTCGTAACGTGCCTGTACCTATTCCAGCTCATTAACTTGATTCTATAGCATTACTCTGAGGGAGGGAACCTCTAATTCAACAGGGAGGACTGCTTCCATCCCGTATGTAAGTAAAAATGGGGTTGCCCCGGTAGAGACCCTTTTAGTGGTGCGGTATCCCCACAATGCGTATGGTAACTTCTCTGCCCAGTCTCGACAGGTGTCGGTCATCTTGCTCAGGATATTATTGAGATTCTTGTTGGCGGCCTCAACTGCCCCATTGGTTTGTGATCTGTATGGCGAAGACCTGTGTCGGGTAATACCGTATTCCTCCATGACTGTATTAGCTTCTCCTTCGAAGTGGGTGCCGTTGTCCGAGATAATTTCGTGTGGGACCCCATACCAGCAGATGACATTTCGTTTAATGAATCGGGCAACTTTCTTGGCGTCAAGGGTCTGGAGAGACTCGGCTTTCACCCATTTGGTGAAGTAGTCGATGGCCACCAGTATGAATTCATGGCCGTTGCTGGCTTTGGGCGAAATCTTCCCAATGACGTCGATTCCCCAGGTTGCGAAAGGCCAGGGAGCAGTCATGTTGTACAACTCTTTCGGAGGAAGCTTCTAGGACTTAGCGTATATTTGACATTTGCGACAACGGCGTACGTGGTTAGCGCAGTCATTTTGCAGGGTAAACCAGAAATAACCTTGTCTGATGATTTTGCGGGCAAGTGTATGACTGCTCATATGAGGTCCGTAATCGCCCCCATGTATCTGATCCATCATTCTAACGGATTCTTCTTCGGTGAGACATTGAAGATGAGTCCCTTCGTAGTTCCTCTTATATAGCCTTCCGGCACAAAGTATGAACCCTGATGCTAATCTTCTGAGTGTGATCCGCATTTTCTTATCCGTTTCCTTGGGATACTGATGGTTCTTCAGCAGGTTCCAGATGTCGTAAAACTAGGCGGTTGAGTCACCATCTTTTTCATTCTCTACCTCAAGGGCCATGCAGTGTGATGGTCCAGGTCTTCTTTGTATGGTAAGAGTTATTTCTTCCATCCCTTCCGGGATATCGATCATTGATGCCAGGGTTGCTAGTGCGTCAACAAAACTGTTCTGTAATCTGGGGATATAGTAAAACTCCGAATGCTCAAATCTCCCTGCGACATCCTCCAGTCGAGCGAGGTATGGTACTAACTTCTCATCTCTGACCTTCCATTCTTGTAACACTTGGTGGACCACTAATGCCGAATCTTCGTACACTTGTATTCTCCGTATACCCTTTTGGAGTGCAATCTCTAATCCAATTATACAGGCTTCATATTCGGCCATATTATTGGTGCAGGAAAAGTCCAGACGATATGATATTGGGGAGTGAGTTTGGTCCGGAGAGACTAAAAGGATGCCTATCCCGTTCCCGTTTCGGTTGGTAGCCCCGTCAAAGTATAATTTCCAGTCTTCATCGATCTTGATATTCATGATAGTTTCGTCTGGGAATTCGGCTTCTTCTAGCATGTCCCCCAATATTAGATTGTGGGCCAGGTAATCAGCTATGACCTTGCCTTTGACTGCCTTCTGGGTCATGTAGGTAATGTCGAATTTAGAAAGCAAGAATAACCATTTTGCCATGCGGTTTGAGAGAGCTGGTTTCTCAAAGAGGTATTTCAGCGGGTCTATTCGTGATGCCAAGATGATTGGGAAGACCAGCATGTAGTGCCGCAATTTCTGTGTTACCCAGACGAGAGCAGTGCATGACTTCTCCAATGGCGTGTAGTTTATCTCAAATGGGGACAATTTTTTGCTGATGTAGTAGATTGCTTGTTCTTTCCGTGTATCGATCACATGTTGGGCTAGCATAGCTCCTGCAGCTGAATTCATGACCGTTAGGTATAAGATTAGTGGCAGTCCGGTTTGTGGCGGGGCTAATACTGGGGGGTTGGAGAGGTAGTCTTTGATTCTATCAAAAGCCTCCTGGCACTGACTGTCCCATTCTCCTGGAGAAGATTTCCTCAGGAGTTTGAAGATAGGCTCGCATGTCTGAGTGAGCTGATAGATGAACCTACTGATGTACTGCAAATTACCCAAAAATCCCCGGACTTCTTTCTCAGTACGAGGCTCGGGCATTTCTTGAATAGCTCGAACTTTGGCAGGGTCCACCTCGATTCCCTTTTTACTGACGACATAGCCTAGGAGTTTTCCTTTGGTTACCCCAAATACACATTTCAGCGGATTGAGTCTCATCTGGTACTGGCGGAGGCGGTCAAAAAAGGCTCATAAGGCTGGTACATGGCCTTCCCTTTCTTTTGACTTGATTATCATATCGTCCACATATACTTCTACTTCTTTGTGAATCATGTCGTGGAAGATAGCTATAGCTGCCCTCTGATATGTTGCCCCGGCATTCTTTAGCCCGAATGACATAACAGTGTAGCAGTATGTTCCCCATGGTGTAATAAAGGCTGTTTTCTCTTGGTAATCTGGGTGCATCTTGATCTGATTATATCCGGCAAAACCGTCCACAAATGACTTCAAAGCATGGTTGGCAGTATTATCTATGATCAAATCAATGTTGGGTAATGGAAAATCGTCTTTTGGGCAAGCTTTATTGAGGTCTCGGTAATCTACACACATGCGGACCTTCCCATTTGCCTTTAGAACGGGCACAATGTTGGCTAACCATGAAGGGTACTCGATCACCCGCAAAAACCCTACACCTAGCTGTTTCATCACTTCTTCTTTTACCTTCAGGGACCATTCTGGCGTAAGCTTTCTCAATTTTTGCTTGACGGGCCTGAATTCTGGCTTGGTATGTATCTCGTGCATGACTATCTGGCTGTTCAAACCTGGCATATCTACATAGGACCAGGCAAAGATATCCACGTACTCGTTTAGAGTTTGTGTGAATTCTTCTCTTTCTGCCTCATTTAGGCTTGCTCCAATACGGACTTTCTTTCTTTCTTCTTCTGTTCCGAGGTTAATTATAAGGATGTCTCCTTGCTCGCTCTGTATACGCTGTTCCTCCCGTTCAGGGTGTTCGTTTAGTCTTTCCAGTTCTATATAAGCAATTACAAAATTGGAACTAATAGGGTAACGCAAAATAGGATCTTCCTCATTAAAGATAGTGCCTACAGGTACAAGTTTGAAAAGTAAATCTAGGAGAGACTTTTCTTTAGCCCTACCCTTGCTCTTATCTCTCACCCTTACAATTTCACTCTTTCCCGCTTTTTCCTGATAGTCTGGGTCAACGTGTATCAAGTGTACAGGGTCATCTCCTGACTCATTATCCCCTAGAGCCATGACGTCGAAGAGATCTCCGATCATTTCTTCCTCTTCTTTGTCTTCACTTTCTTCACTTGGTCTGATTGTTAACTTGGTAGAGAAGCTGTGTATAACACTTTCTTTGAGATAAAGGTCTTCTTCATAGAAGATTTCCCATCCTGGAAGGTTATCTCCGTTGCTGTTTCTCCAAGGCTCTTGAAAGCCACAAAAGGGGAAGTCCTCTCCTTCTTTGACAAAAAACCCGTTTAGAGAGCTAAAACTCGGGTATTGATGTCCTCGACCTTTTTCCTTTTGGTTGTCTTCTTCGGTGTGCTGGTACCCCAATCCTTCTCTTTCATGCCTAGTTACTAGTTCTAAGGCTTGAAGTAATCCTGACTGTCCTATTCACAGGTTGGCTCCTGGTAAGTATTTCATCATTCTCAGCATATTTGTGACCTTGGTGCTGAGACCGAGAATATTATCGGGGGGCAGGTATTCGATTTTTTGGGTGGTGAGAACTTGTACTTGAGGCTCGTAGGAAAAGCCCCTCAACTGTATGCTTTGACTCCCGATGCCCAATACAGGTAACTCCAGATCTGCCAAGGTCCTTTCAGGATCTCATTGGATGGTGATTATGTTCCCTTCGAATGGTATCTTGATCTTCTGGTGCAAGGAGGAGGGGAGCGCTCCTGTGTCATGTAGGCATGCTCTTCCCAACAGGAGGTTAAAACTGGAGGGAATGTCTATAATTTGGAACTCGGCTGAAAAGTTTTCGGGACCGACCATGAGATCAAGCTTTAGAGAACCCAGGACAGCTCGCCTAGTGTTATCATAGGCTCTAACGGTCACAGCTGACGGAGAAAGCTCTGAGTCTAAGATACCCAGACATTTGGCGGTCTTCAGGGGACAAACATTTATAGTCGACCCGTTGTCGATGAGAACCTGTGGCAAGATTTTTCCTCGAGTTCGAACAGTAATATGAAGGGCCAGGCTGTGTTTCCTTCCTGATGGAGATAAGTCTTCATCTGAGAATGATAGACTTCTTTGGTCTGTAAGTGCCCCAATCATGTTTGGCAGTTGTTCGGGCGTAGAGTCTGGCGATATGACAGCCTCATCTAAGAGTTTGATGAAAGCGGTCCTGTGAGGTTTGGAGGCAACCAGGAGGCCCCAAATGGTGATGTGTGCCTGGGTTTTCTTCAGCTGTTCCAGTACTCGATCATCTCCTGCTTCCTTAGGAGGTGGTGATTTCTCGACATCCATTAGCGGTGGCTGATATACCCTTCCCGAACGGGTAATTTTTTGTATCCAAAGGGATGTTAGGTCTGATCCCTCTGAGACTTCCGATGATTCTGGTTCTGTCGGCCAACTGAAGGCTTTGGGGGAGGTTTCTGTCATACAGATTGTCTCATTGGGAAGGTCTCGGGGCTTCCATGGTTGTTTCTTCTTATCCTGGGTCCATCCTATCCCAGATTTTTCGGGATTGGTTTTAATTGTAAGAGGTCGTGGGATTCCTTGGTTAGCTTTTCCTAAACCCTACCCGGGCAGGAAGTTCATCTTAGCCATCCATTGGTCGATTATCGGATTAAGACCTGGTGCCACTTGATTCTTTTTTAACAACACATCGGGTATTTCATAGGTGGGGTCATCTCGAATGAGCCTCACGGGATCAAAGCTTTCTTCATCAGCGGTCAATGCATTAATTCCTGCCGGGGGAGCATGGTTAGGAAGAGGATTATTAGTAACATTGGGCCCACCAGGTGCGGGAATAGTACCGGCTTCGATTAAGTCTTGTATACGATGGCGAAGAGCCAAGCAGCGTTCCGTATCATGACCTGCGGCCTGATGGTATGCACAATTCTCATTCATTTTCCAGGTGCCGGGAATAGGATTTGGTGGAGGGTGTGGGTTAAGTGGAGTGATTAATCTGGCCTTTTGGAGTAGTTCCATGCTTTTGACCAGGGTAGTAGGAAGGGTACAGAAGTTCATTTTTCTCTTCATTTCGGTGCTCGAAGATTCTCCTTGTGCGGGCCAATTTATCGGAGGTGCTTACTGTGGCTGTTGAAATGGATTTTGCTGATATGGGTATGAACTTAGTTGGTTAACGGCTGGAGTGGCCATCTTTCTCCCAATGTATGAAGCTTTCTTGATGTCGGTTTCTGTTTTCTTGGCCAACTCTTCTTCTACTTGTGACCCCATGCTTAACAAGGCTCTGAAGTGTAGGAACACATGCTTTCCCATGCAACTCAATACAGCTGGCGTGAAATTTTTCTGTATGATCTCTAATTGTTCTTCTTCATCGGGCCGTTTGGACATTTGGGAGGCCATCTCTCTCCAACGTGTGACAAAATCGCTGAAGCTTTCTTTCTCACTTTGCTTGGCTATTTCCAGGTGCTTGCAAGTGATTTCTAAATCTTCGTTGGACCCGTATTTATGCATGAACTCCTTGACAATATCTCCCTAAGTCTTCGTGTGGTGCCTCTTCAGATCGAAAAATCATCTCAGGGCAGCCCCCGTGAGAGTCATGAGAAAGGCCTGAGCTAATTCTGGTTCTCCACAACCAGACACTTGCATAGATCTGATGTAGGATTGAAGATGGGTTTTCGGGGGCGTGGTTCCTGTGAATTTGGTGATGGAAGGGAGCTTGAATCCTTGGGGCAACCTTGCTTCTGGGTAGAGGGAGAAATCATTCATATCTGTAATCTCATCTGCTCCTTTTATTAGAGAAACCCCCCTTTGCAAAACCCTCATCTGCTCTTTCAGTTTATTCATTTCTTCACTCTCTCTGGACACCTTATCGGGCTGTTCCCGAGCTATAACCGATTCTGTATACACTGCCCGGAGTCGGTTGATGTCTGGGTACTCATTAGGAGGGGCTACTGGGGCCGGAGGCTGAATAGGCCTTGCGGTGACTTGCAGCCATGGTTGGTATTGGGGATCAAGGCCGGGCTGAGGCTGCGGCCAGATGATGGGTGGCTCTTTTTCTGTTGGTAAGTGGGACCTGAATTCGGGGCCCATTGATTTTGATTGTTGGGATCGGTCTGAACGGGACCGGCGATGACAGGGCCTGTTTGAGGTGGATTGGTTCCTTGAACTGGGGGAAGTACTTGCGATGACTGCCCTTGATCTCGATTCGGTGGTAGTCGTTCCAACCCCGGTGGCGCGACCCGCCCGGCTGATAACTCTTCTACTCGAACTCGGGTACTCTGTTGCTCATTCGTGAGGTTTGCCAGACTCATGCTAACGGTCATTAGCAAACGATGCATTTCGGCTAAAGTCGGCTGAGCTGCAGATGCCTCGGCTAGGCTCTGATCTGTTTCTTGATTTTCGCGTCCCTTGACCATTGCAGGTGTGCTTGGTCTTACTAATCTTCCGGTGTGATCCCGACCAGCCCAACCTTCTAGACTGTCGTCGTATTACGGCTGTAGACGGAACCATGGGGCGAAGATGAAGGAAGACTATGATGTGACTCGATTTTTGCCAAAAGAAACCACGAAGAAAGAAAAACAACGAAAACCAAGTTTCGGGTGTTTTATAAAGACACGTCAAACAACAACTTGAGTGAATTCCCAGTGGGAGTTTAAGATAGGCAGCAAAGTGCTCCTTGGGTTATCCTACTTGTCCCGGATTTTGAAAAACTCTTCTTTTGATTTTATGGAAATTGGGAATATCTCTCCTTTTAAGCTGCTTTTCATGGGAGATGTACCGGAGAAAGTCACAACGAGGTGATCTCGATGTAAATTTCTACGACGGAGGTTGGACAGCCTCCGGCCCTACTTGCCAATATCTGGGGGAGATATACATGACAAGGCCCTATGTGGTACAATTTCCTCACGGTTTGATAAAAACATAAGAGTGTTCTATCTTTGACTCTTCTTATATGCTGTTAGAGTGATATACTAAAAGCCATATTTTTTTATTGGTTTGGATATGTTATAAACTTGGTTTTGCTATTTTAATGAGAATCTTTATAGGCAATGGTTGCATTATATTATTTATTTAAATATTGTGCATGTGTGTCTTTTATTCCATATAGTAGATGATTTGGTGTGTAGAGTATAGCTTACACACAGAAGATCATATCATCAGTTCTTGTGGAATATAAGTTTAATGGTTCACAGTCTTAGATGGAATTGGACACCCATCGTTCGGATTGTAGCACAAGTGTTAGTAGTTTATCTTAACTACAGGAAACGGTATAGTTTTAACTCGTTGTGCTAGTACACTTTGTGTGTATTGAATAGAACCAGTTTGGGTTAATTGTTTTTATACTGACTATATAAAACAATTTAAAATCCCATGGTTATTATGATTACTTATGCTCTTAATCTTAAAATAATTAATAGACATATATATATGTAGTGTTTGTTGTTTTGACTCATTATGAGTGAGATTCATTTATGGATCAATAATCTTCGTGAATTGGATGACGACACTATATGTATGATGAATATTAATTATTGATGGAATCCGCGTCCCGGTATAAGGATTGATGATAGCCCCTTGAGAAGCTTATAAGTTTTGATCATGTCAAACCCTGCAGGTGGATTATGTTAATCCGACATGTCAAATAAGTTAAGTGGTAGGCTCAGGGATTAAGAAGTCATTTAAATATAATTGTCAGTAATTTAATTTAAATGACGGTTATCTGTAATCTTAACGTGGGGAGAATAATAAGTATTTAATAACAAGGAGCTCGAAATATAATTTTGAGATAAGGACGGGAGTGCAATTATAATTCTTTAGTGGTGTGAATTATAATTTATGGAAGGAACTAATTCATAGTAGAATTAGGATTCCAACTTTCCATAGGAAGCCCAAACACTTATTTCTCCTTAAGGTCCCTATCGTAACCTTATATATACGCCGCCCTTGTCTCTTCTCAAGATAACAATAATTCTCATGAGTAAGGGTTTGTTCTATTGAGAGAGCAGAAAATCTTTGTGATACCGTAGCCCACACTCGGTGCAAGATTTGATGGTGGAAGGAATACGATAGAAGATCTTTAGGTTTTTCGGCGCAGCAGTCGTAAATCAATCGTAACTTTTGATCCCACCGTTGGATCGGGCTGATTTTTGGATATGTGGTTTGGAAGGCAAAGTTATTATTATAACGCATAAAATCAGGACGATCAGAAGTCGTTTCGGTGACGAAAAAAATTAATTTTCGCAGCCCAACGAGAATTAAAAAAATCTGATCAAATCGCAATCTGATGCTTTCAAACCCTAGTCTCCTCATATGGATCCTCTACATGATCCACAAAGGTGAAATCCCTTTATTCTTATAGGGTTTTAGCATAAGTTTTTTTTTGTTTAATCTATACGCAATATCAAACGATCCTGAATTTATGTCTCCATCATATGCAACGCAGGTGTAATGCAAGGTGAAGGCTTTAGGCTCCCTCCTATTTGGCAAGACCTCGCGATATACCCCAGGGGTGGGTACGTGCAAGAATCTTTTGATATACTTTCCGGGTACGTGAGTGTTCTCGTCACTCGATATACCTCGGGGGCGTACTTAGCCAAGGAGATTGGAAGTAAATGCTTTCGGTTTATGTTGGCCCAAGCAAGCCAACTCCCTACTCACTTATAATACTTCCGAGGGTTCGGGGTAAATTCACACTCGTAGAACCAATGCATGATTTGGGAAAGTGCGTGCAAAACCAGAATTTTCAAAAGATTTAATTGCAAATATCTTATCTTCGAGGTGTATTTTGAAAACTCCATTTTTATTTAAAAAGATATTTCTTTACAATCATATATAACATAAAGGGGAAATCCTACACATATGTCTATGTCAATGAATGGACTCTACTGCGCCTCTAGGTCAGGTCAACAATAAAATCCAGGCACCACATCAGGGGGCAAGTAGGGAAAGCAGTAGAAGCATGCATATCAACATAAAAAAAATCCACATATAAGAGCCTAGTTCTCATAAGTCCCCAGCAGAGTCGCCACTGTGAGAATCCGCAAATGCGACCCCCGGGTCTCGTCCCCGTTCGTTGGGCATCTGAAACGTTGGAAAGGATCCCGTCGTTCCATTTGCTTGGAGTGTTTTGATAATTCATATCGGGTGTCCCTCTATCTTGTTTCTAGGTACAAGAGGGTTCATTCAGAGTCGCCAGTACTTTTTACGAGAAAACAGACAAAAAAAGGGGTCGTGTAAGAGAAGAGGCTACAGATAAGCCTTTCTTTACACGTTTGTCTACGAAATCAGGATTCTATAGGGTTCGGGAACTATATTACGGTTTGGGAAGGTGTTAAGCACCCATTCCGCCCTTTCGGTCTCTAGTGGACTTATATGTTTATTTTATGTTGAAGAACTTGGATGCTTTTACTGATAGTCTACTACTTCTCAAATAAAAACCCTAATTTTTAGGGAAAGCGGGAAAGGGTATGAAAAGCCTTTGTGTTCCGAGATCCGATATTTTTATTATTGAAAGATGTAAATACAAATGACAAAACCTTTTATTTTGAAAAAGTATCCCGTATTATTTCCTCAGATAATGACGGATTTCTTAGGTTGTAATTACTTTCGTAAAAATTCGGATTTATATCGGGACTGATTTAATATGGAACTAGAACTCTTTGAGGAGAGTTTTATCAGACACGTCGCAGTCTATAGAAGAGATAGGATATGTTGATTTTAGTTCCTAGATAAGTCTTATCAGTCCGGGTTTTGAAAACAGAATTTTATCCGGATGGTGATATGCTTACTCTTCTGGTTTTGCAAATGGTTTTATCAGGGTCTTTTGTTTTGAAAACGGTAGACTGCTTTGTAACTTGGCAATAAGTTTATTCAAATAAAACGTGGACAAAACAACAGAAATAAAACAAGTACACAGATAAACCTGATTTTCGAGCGCGTTAGGAATCTAGCACAACCCTGTTGCCACTTCGCTTACTAGGACGGGGATCGACCTAATTTTCGAGCGCGTTAGGAAGAGACTTTATTTATCTTCCCGACGAGAATAATAATAAGAAAGAGAATATAATACGGCAGAGAGATCTCCGGCGATAATAATCTTCTCCTTCTTCAGATATTTTCGAGAATTCGATTCCAGAAACGGGACACGTCGAGTGTCGAGTATAGATTCGATAATTCTTCAGAAATAAGATGATAATTGAAAAAAATGCTTGACGAAAGATCAGAAAATTAGATCATAAACTTTGCTGCCAAACTGCTCTAAAACTGCTATTTTTTGCTCTGTTTTTGGTGTTTTGTTGCTGTCCAACTTGCTGTCTAGAACCCATGGGGGTGCTGGCCTATTTATAGTGACGAAAAGGTGTATGTCGCGCGACATTTTGGTGTATGTCGCGCGGCAATCTTGACTGTCGCGCGACATTCTACTTTAATGATGATTCTGACTCACTGATGGGTCAGAAAGTGGAGTGGTGGGGTGATTGTCGCGTGACATGTCCTTATAAAGTGGGATTGTCGTACGACAATCTTGTGTATGTCGCGCGACAATCTTGAATGTCGTGCGATATTTCCATTAAAAACAGGTTTGTTTGGCCAACAAACGCTTTCGGGGCAGTCTCGGGTGTTCGGGTGGGTCCCGGACTCCAGAAACAGCAGTTCTCGAAGGTCGTTAGGGTTTTTGCGGGGGTCACGGATCGGGGTGTCTACAATATATAACACATTTCAATTTTAAAATCATATTCAAAAATTTAATGCATGCATATGCCAATGCAGGTTACCTCCCTTGTGTCAACCATAGAGCCACTCCGTCAAAATACATCCATACAGATCCAGAATAGAACATGGGCCAACCCGCCCGATAGAGTAATTCGACAATGTTCATAAATTGGCCCATCAGCCCCAGATAATGTCAATAGATCATAACTGTGAGAATGTGAGAATTATATTATATCATTGAGTAGAAAGGTACAAGATATATATACAAGAAAGAGACCTAGTATATTAAGGAGTTTCCTTCTAATAAGGATTCTCTAAATATATCCTAAATATACACATGCTATAAATAGAATATACAAATCTTAACACTCCCCCTCAAGCTGGAGAGTACAAGTTGTAGGTTCCAAGCTTGTTACAAATGTAATTGACTCGAGGGCCATCGAGAGACTTTGTAAAGATATCAGCTAGTTGATCATTCGATTTCACGTAGCTCATCGTTATCTCCCATGAAAGAATTTTCTCTCTAATAAAGTGGCAGTCAATCTCGATATGTTTAGTCCCCTCATGAAAAACTGGATTGGAGGCAATGTGGAGAGCTGCTTGGTTATCGTACATTAATTTCATTTGTTGAATCTTTAAGAACTTCAGCTCTTGTAATAATTGTTTCATCCAAATTAGCTCACACGTTGCTTTGGCCATTGCTCGATATTCTGCCTCAGCGGTGGATAAAGAAACAACTGATTGTTTCTTGCTTTTACATGAGACCAAATTTTCTCCAACAAAGGTACAGTACCCACTGGTCGAACGTCTATCATGTGGGCAGCCTGCCCAATCAGCATCGGAGTAGCCAACGGCCTCAGTGTGGCCTCTACTTTTATAAAGAAGACCTTTGTCTGGTGCCTTCGTTATGTATTTTAAAATACGAAAAGCTGCCTCCCAATGACTATCACACGGGGCACTTAGGAACTGACTGAGTACACTTGTCAAGAACGCGATATCAGGACGTGTCACGGTGAGGTAATTGAGTTTTCCAACGAGTCTCCGGTACTTACTAGGGTCTGATAACGGCTCCCCCTGATTAGGTAGGAGTTTGACATTTGGATCCATCGGAGTCTCTACCGGTTTACAATTTGTCATGCCAGTTTCTTTTAAGATATCTAAGGCATACTTCTACTGAGAGATGAGAATACCCTGTCGGGATTAAGCAACTTCTATTCCCAAAAAGTATTTGAGTTTTCCCAAATCTTTAGTCTGAAAGTGGTGAAATAGATGCTGCTTGAGTCTCTGTATGCCCTCTTGATCATTTCCTGTAATAACGATGTCATCCACATAAACGACCAACTAGATGCATTTGTTAGAAGACGAATTAGAGTAAAAGACAGAGTGATCAGCCTCACTACGAGCCATACCAAACTGAAGGACAACATAACTAAAACGTCCAAAACACGCCCGTGGGGATTGCTTTAGACCATAAAGAGAACGACGAAGGCGACACACCAGATTAGACTCCCCCTGAGCAACAAACCCAGGCGGTTGCTCCATATAAACTTCTTCCTATAATTCGCCATGTAGAAAAGCATTCTTGATATTCAATTGATAAAGGGGCTAGTGATGAATGGCTGCCATAGAGAAAAATAGACGAACAGAGGACATCTTAGCCACCGGAGAGAACGTATCACCATAATCAAGCCCATAGATATGGGTATACCCTTTTGTAACTAATCGGGCTTTTAAATGATTAACATTTTCATCGGGCCCAACTTTGACGGTGTAAATCCAACGACAACTCACTATTGATTTACCAGGAGGAAGAAGCACGAGGTCCCATGTACCACTCGAATGCAAGGCTGTCATCTCATCAACCATAGCTTGACGCCAACCTGGATCAGAAAGTGCGGCTCCTACATTTTTAGGTGTAGAAACAAGAGACAAAGACAATACAAATGCAGTATATTATGGAGATAAACGATGATAACTCACAAAATTATAAATGGGATGAGGGTTACGAGTAGAACGAATACCTTTGCGTTCGACAATAGGAAGATCTATGTCAGGAGCCAAAATCGGAGGCGTAACTGGAGTAGGAGATGAGGCCGGTGGATCCTATGATGGAGGGATGGGCTCGGATATAGTCTCCGTAGTAGGCTCGGTGGTGGGTTTCTCAACAGATATAGGTTGAGGTCGGCGAGGGTAGGTAAGTAGAGGAGGTGGCGTGGTTGCAGCAGGAGCCACAGGATCAGGAAAGCACACAACTTGTGGAATAGGATTAGCGTTTGATATAGGGGAATATTTTTAAATCATTTTTAAAAATTCGATTAAGTTTTAAAAACCCTATTCACCCCCCCTTTAGGGTATTTTTCGACCTACAATTGGTATCAGAGGTTGTACTCTTGTTTTGATTTTACAATCTTAGAGTTTACGATCATGTCTATCTATCAAGGAACCGGAATTAACGAAGGTTCTTCCACCACTAGACCACCTCTATTTGATGGCAAAAATTATAGTTATTGGAAAAGTCGTATGTGTACTTTTCTTCAAGCTAGTGATTTTGAACAATGTAAAGTTACACTCATTGGACCCTATAAAATTACCAAAACCGATGAAAAGGGTAAAGTTACTCCTAAATCTATTTCCGAATATGATGAGAATGATATTAGGAAAATCCAATTTAATGTTAAAGCCTTGAATGCCCTACATTGTGCATTGACTATAGATGAATACAAAAAAAAATTTAGTTGTAAAACCGCCAAAGAAATTTGGGATAAATTAGAAGTTACCTATGAAAGAACCTCACAAGTTAAGGATGATAATATTAATATGCTTGTTCATGATTATGAACTTTTCAAAATGGAGCCTAATGAATCACTTGCCTCTATGTATAGTAGGTTCTCTATTATTACTAATGCTTTAGATCTTCTTGGAAAGGAATATTCAAATGAAGACAAGATTCGAAAAATTCTTAAAACACTTCCCAAGAAGTGGAGACCTAAAGTAACGGCTATTCAAGAAGCCAAGAATCTCAAGACGCTAAGCATGGATGAACTCTTGGGTTCACTTAAAACTCATGAGAAGGAATTGGCAAGAGAAGAACAAAGTGATTCAAAAGTCAAAAGGTCACTAGCTCTCAAAGCAACTTAACTAGATGATGATGAGGAGTTGATGATAGAAGATGATGATATGGCTCTTCTTTCTAGAAAATTCATAAAATTTCTAGCCAAGAAGAAGAAATTTCAAGGAAAAGGAAACAACTTTGATCCTTCATCAAGAAGAAACAATGATCGATCTATTCAACAAAGAGTTGAAAATGAAGAAAAAAAGAAGTGTTTCCATTGCCATGAACCAGGGCATTTCAAAACAAATTGCCCGGTTAGAAGAAAGGAAAGAAGAGACAAAAGAGATAAAGCCTTCAAGCAAGTAAGACACGCCCTCAAAGGTACTTGGAGTGATTCCGAAGAAGGTGAGTCCAATGTCGATTCTAGCGACGAGGAAACGGCAAATCTTTGCCTTATGGCAAGAGACGATGAGGTACACTCTTCTTATGACTCATCTAGTGATGATAATGCCTCTATTAATAATGATATACATGATGAGAATGATTATGAAGAATTATATGATATGTTTGAGGAATTGCATAAAAAATTTAAAAATTTGTCTAAAATGTATGCAAGCCTCAAAAAGGAAAATTTGATTATTTTTAGCAAGTGTGAAAACTTTAAGAAAGAAAATATATTTTTGAAAAATGAAAACAAAACCTTGAAGAAAGGAAAAGAGAAAGAAACTCCAAACTCACTTGTATTAGAAAATGTCAAATTGAAAGATCAAGTGGATGACTTAACTAATAGTCTAGCCAAGTTCACCAAAGGAAAGAATAACTTGGATAAATTATTAGGAATGCAAAGGTGTGTTTTTGACAAAGCCGGTTTGGGCTATAACCAAATTGACAACCAAAAGGATTACAAAAACTTTTTTAAAACATACACACCGCATAATCCTACTAATCTTTGTTCATTTTGTGGAAGAAACACTCATAATGCACATTCTTTTTATTACAAAGAAAATAATATTATTAAAAACAAACTTGCTTGGATTCCTAAAGGAACCACTATGTACACTAACCCCAAAGGACCCAACTTATTTTGGGTACCAAAGGAGAAGTTACTTAAGGTTATGGTGTAGGTGTGCTTGATAGCCAAAGGTAGCAAAACCAAGTGGTTCTTGGATAGTGGTTGCTCAAAGCACATGACAGGAGACAAGAACAATTTCTTAAGTCTTATTCCCAAGCAAGGAGGGAATATGACTTTTGGGGACAACGCCAAGGGTAAAATCATCGGTATAGGTAAGGTTGGTTAGCATTCTACTTGTATTGACAATGTTCTATTAGTTGATGGTTTAAAACATAATTTACATAGCATTAGTCAACTATGTGATAAAGGTTATGAAGTTATTTTTAAATCCGAATGTTGCATTGTTAAAAATATTAGTGATAATTCTATCTTGTTTGTTGCTTATAGATCAAATAACGTATATACTCTTGAACTTGATGATTTATCTCAACAAGATGTTAAATGTTTATCTGTGTTAAATGATGCTTCTTGGTTATGGCATAGAAGATTAGGTCATGCTAATATGGATTTAATTAATAAATTATCTAAAAAGGAATTAGTTAAAGGATTGCCTAAAACTAAATTTGCTAACGATAGAATTTGTGATGTATGTCAACTTGGTAAACAACACAAGTCTTCCTTTAAATCTAAGAAAGATATTACTATTACTAGACCACTTGATATGTTACATTTAGATTTATTTGGACCTAATTCGGTTGCTAGTTTAAGTGGTAAATTGTATGCCTTTGTGATTGTTGATGATTTTTCTAGATTTACTTGGGTATTCTTTCTTGCTCATAAAAATGAAACACCTCATGTATTTGCTAAATTCTGTAGAAAAGTTCAAAATGAAAAGGGTGCTTCTATTATACATGTTAGAAGTGATAGAGGTAGAGAATTTGATAATATTGATATTGAGAATTTTTGTGATGAGCATGGTATTAATCTTAACTTTTCGGCACCTAGAACTCCTCAACAAAATGGTGTGGTTGAAAGGAAAAATAGATCTCTTCAAGAGATGTCTAGAACCATGTTACATGAACATTCTTTACCGGAATATTTCTAGGCGGAAGCCGTTAATACCGCATGCTTTGTAACTAATCGTGTTATTATTCGTAAAAAGTTAGATAAAACACCTTACGAATTATGGAATGATAAGAAACCTAATATTGCATATTTTAAGGTTTTTGGTTGTAAATGTTTCATTTTAAATGATCGTGATCATTTAGGAAAATTTGATGCTAAATTCGACGAAGGAATATTTCTTGGATATGCTACTAATAGTAAAGCTTATTGTGTTTATAATAAGAAAAGTTTAGTTGTTCAAGAATCTATGCATGTTGTTTTTGATGAATCTAATCCTTTTTACACCCATAGTGCATTCCGATGATGATGTTGAAATTATCTAAAAAGTTTCGGATATACAAATTAATGATACATCTAAGGAAGAACCATCGAGTGCTCAAACTTCTTCTAAGGAGATAGAAAGTAAGGCCGAGCAAAACTCGAATGATTTACCTAAGAGTTGGAAATTTGTGTCCAACCATCCTATTGATCAAATTCTTGGAGATCCATCTAGTAAGGTTATGACTAAATCATCCTTAAGAAATGTATGCAATAACGTGGCATTTGTTTCTCAATATGAGCCCAAAAACATAAATGAAGCCGAAAGAGATGAATCTTGGATGATGGCTATGGAAGAAGAGCTCAATCAATTTGAGAGAAATAAAGTGTGGACACTTGTTCCCAAACCTAATAATCATACCATTATTGGTACTAAATGGGTTTTTCGTAACAAGAAGGATGAAAGTGGTATAATTGTTAGAAATAAAGCTAGACTTGTTGCCCAAGGATATAATAAAGAGGAGGGCATTGATTATGAGGAAACATATGCACCCGTTGCACATTTAGAAGCTATTCGCATGCTACTTGCTTACTCTTGCTTTAAAAATTTTAAATTGTATCAAATGGATGTGAAAAGTGCTTTCTTGAATGGTTTTATTGAAGAGGAAGTTTATGTGAAACAACCTCCCGGATTTGAAAATTATATGCATCCGAATTACGTATTTAAATTATCTAAAGCATTATATGGCTTGAAACAGGCACCTAGAGCATGGTATGATAAATTAAGTTCATTTTTGCTTAATAATGAATTTGTTAAAGGCAAAGTAGACACTACTTTATTCATTAAGAATCATGCCAATGATATGCTACTTGTGCAAATTTATGTTGATGATATTATTTTTGGTTCTACTAACGAAAATCTTTGCAAAAAATTTTCTACTTGTATGCAAAAGGAATTTAAAATGAGCATGATGGGAGAGATGAATTATTTTCTTGGATTACAAGTAAAGCAATGCAAAGATGGAATCTTTGTCAATTAAGAAAAATATGTGAAGGAACTCTTAAAGAAGTTCGACATGAAAGGCGCTAAATCAATGAGTACACCTATGAGTTCAACGTTAAAACTTGACAAAGACGAAAGTGGTAAGAGTGTCGACATCAAAAAATATCGAGGTATGATTGGTAGTTTATTATATTTGACAGCGTCAAGACCGGACATTATGTTTAGTGTTTGTTTATGCGCACGATTCCAAGCGAATCCAAAAGAATCCCATTTACACGCCGTAAAACGAATATTTCGTTATCTTTTCGGTACTAGTTCTTTGGGTTTGTGGTATCCGAGAGAGAACACATTTGACATAATAAGTTATTCCAATGCGGATTTTGTGGGTTGCAAAATCGATAGGAAAAGCACTAGTGGCACATGTCATTTTCTAGGACACGCACTAGTATCTTGGTCAAGTAAGAAACAAAATTCGGTGGCCCTTTCAACGGCTGAAGTGGAATACGTGGCGGCCGGAAGTTGTTGTGCACAAACTTTATATATTAAATAACAACTAGAAGACTTTGGAATTACTCTTAGCAACATTCCCATTAAATGTGACAACACAAGTGCCATAAGTTTGACCAAGAACCCTATACAACACTCACGTACTAAGCACATTGAGATAAGATATCATTTTATTCGTGATCATGTGCAAAAAGGTGATGTTGATATTGAATTCGTTGGCACTGAATCGCAATTTGCGGATATATTCACTAAACCACTTTCGGATGATCGTTTTTGTACTATTTGACGTGAATTCGGTATGACTAGAGCTTGTGATATCTAGTTTATTTCAAAAATTTCATAAAAGGGATTGATAATGCTTAATTTTGAGCATACATTATTTAATTATGCTTAATTTTCTTTTATTTTTATTTTATATAAAATTTGCTTGCATTAATGTATACATTATTATGAGTATTAACAAGTATTTTTGCAGCTTTATATTGATAATTACTGATTCTCTCATTTTTGATGAAGAAAAAAGGGGAGAAGTATGTGTGTTATGTGTGTGTGTCATGAGTGATAATGGTACACACTCGTTTATTTTATTATGCTATGCTTGATCAAGAACTACTAGTTTGTCTATTTGTTTAAGTACTTTTCGAACTTATGCTTTCGGTTAAATTATTTGAACTTATCTTATCTATGCAAGTATTTTTCATTTTAATAATTGCTTGTATATTTTTATCTATGCACCTATTTAGGGGGATCATATTATTCATATGCTTAAAATTATTATTTTTTTATAAACACACATTAACTCTATTGTCATCATCAAAAAGGGGGAGATTGTTGACCTTAAAGTCGATTAATCTTATTTTGATAATTACAATAAGTTAATAAAGTGTTATTTAACTCGGTTGTTCAAATGATGATAGCCATTTTAACCGATATATCTTCCGACCAAGTGTAACTTCGAACCGAAGCAAATCTCACACAAGCTTTACAAACGTCTCTACTCACAAGAAATGAACTCAAGTGATATACATGTGCTATACAAAGCTAAGAAAAGATCTAGATCATCAAACAAGCGAAGATATGCACAAAAATGATTTCCACATGTTCTACAAGTTATCAAAACCAAGAAAGGATCAAGAACATCAAACAAGTAAATATACGCACAAGAAAATCAAGCATCACGAAGACTCGAATTATCATTAAATGGAGTGAGTGCTTAGATTTTATGTAAAGATACTTTATTGATCAAATCCCTATAGCTCAAACATATTCTTACATCTTTTAAAGATTGATTCAAACTAGCTTGAAATTGAATTTATTTGAAAAACATCATTTTACAAAAACCGAGTTTCAAAATAAATTCATATTAATTTTAAATGATCATATTTTAAGCTATAATAAAAATAGGTATCTTAGAAACATATCTTTGAGGTTAAAAAATCATTAGAATTTTATTTGGAACTAAATTGTTAAATTGCAAAAATATTTTTATTTTACATTTAAAATTCGCTCAATTTTTGCCCAGTTTTGATCTAACGGTAAGATGGAGGCCTTCCCGAACTCCGATCATTTTGAATTTTTACAGTAGTTAGACAACATCTCCTTTCAATTTTGACTAAAATTTGAGCATGATCCAACGGTCAAATTGGGAGAAATTAACAAAACAAATTTGAATTTGTTTGTCAAAACTAGCTGTTGGAAAATTTGAAAATGTCTACCTTGGAGCCAAAACCTCTCTTAATCATCCCCAACGCCATATGGTTTTGCAAGCTATAAATATGAGGTCCTAAACATGTTTTAACATACCTTGAATCATTATAATACTCTATTATTCATATATTCAAATATACAAAGATTCAAGAATACATTTTGATCAATCTTTCATTTTTGAGCTATATACTTTGATCAATTTTGATATCTCTTTGTGTGAGCTTCATTTGTATTTTGTCATATACAAGAGAGATATTATACATTGGTGTTTGTCACCAAAACTCATTTTGAATCATAATTGTGAGAGGTGTATCTCATAGATTAGCAAGAGGGATTTCTTGTGAAAGTATTGAAGGTGTTTTCAATACTTGTGAGAGTGTGTGATAAGAATACACTTGTAGAGGTTTGATCTTCACCCGGAAGGCGATCGGTTATAGTGAAAATTCTCGGGGAACTAACCGAGCGCGGAGTAGGGGAACAAGCCGAACTGTGTGGACAAAAAATCTTCGACTTTGATCGGTTCAATATTTCTATCTCTTCCTCTATTATATTGTACTATTTATTCATTGTGTTTGGAATTAACTTTGTTCTTGATTGCTTGATAAATATAGACATCAAATATTTTTAAATCATTTTTAAAAATCCGATTAAGTTTTAAAAACCCTATTCACCCGCCCTCTAGGGTATTTTTCGACCTACACTCTTAATTTGGAAGCAAGATGAGACATCTCTATGATATACTCTCTTATATTGCCTTTACCCCTATATCTCATTAAAAGTAAGCTTGTTAAGAGCGTACCTATGTCAGCCCTTTTGTTCTTGAGAAACCATTTTTCAATGTCTACAAGGAACTCCTTGGCTGTAGTTATCTTTTTAGATATTGTGTCCCTGAATGCTTCTGGAATGACTTTCTTCATAATCATGACACACATGCGATTTGATCTGTTCAACTTCTCTATATCTTTTCTCTCTTCAGGAATACTTTTATCCATAAGAAGTGGGGGAGAATCAATCCTTAATGCAAGGTCAAGATCCATGACTATGAGAACTATCAAGAGGTTCTTTTGCCATGATTTGAAATTTGTGCTATTTAGCATAAGACTAAAGTTAATGCTAGTAGTGATATTAGAAGAAGTGTTCATAGCTGAATCCACAGAAAGTAACAATAAACAAACAAAACAAGCTCACATAAATCCTAAAACAAATATAATGAATTCAAATAAAGGTAATTCACATCTCAAGATATCAGGTTCTTTATTAATATTTCATCTTTGGATAAAAATACTAACTTGCAAGTGATATCTTATTATAGTAATCAAACACTGATAATATGGGCATGTCGAATAATAAATCTTCCTTTGGAGCGATTATTATTTACATGGAAAAACTAAATAATTATCACGTGTTTATCACCATAGGTGTTCTACAATTATGTTAAAAGTCAATCTTCCTTTGGGTTGGTCAAAATTTACGTAAGTTACAAGCACACAACCATTTATATTTTAAAATATATTAATTTCTATGAGAGAGGTAACTTTGGCGATATGTCGTTTAAATTAATTCATTTTAAAATATATATACTTAATTATATTAATATTTTAATTTAAACGGGTTGGATCAAAATTTATTAGGTTATAAACCTATATCCATATCTTGACTCATATAACTTAAAACTTGGGCCATAAAATTTATATATACATCCGTACCAATATAGCACACGAAATTTTAAGTTAAATGAATAAAAACATATATATATACATGATCTATTTTTGATACGGACCAATCCTTACGGATTGGTCATTTTACGACGGTTTTTCGTTATAAAAACATTTGAGGGTTGTTTTTCATAACGCAAAAAGTTATAAAAAAGATCAATCCGTACGAATTGGTCTGCACCTGATCCTTCCTATATATATATATATCAGAACGGCAATACTTTTGGCCCTTTCTTTAATATATATACATATAGGGAAAGAATCTTAAGTGGACCAACTTTTTGATCCTTAAATGTGGACCGGTCATTTTGAGGAGGTAAATGGATGAATTTTTTGATGAAACTCAGTGAAGACGATCTCCATGTTTAGCATATCACCTCCGCCAATTTTCATCAAAAATTTCAATCGGGAAGAGGGTTAAATAAAAAACTGATATATATGTGTATTTTTAGCCGTTAAAATTTTAGATGTTTAGCTAACTCATTTTCTGATTGAATTTTTCGATGAAAATTGGCGTATATGATCTACTAATCATAGAGATTATCTTCACCAAATTTCATTAAAAAATTCATCCATTTATTCCCTTAAAATAATTGATTCGCATTTAAATACCAAAAAAAAGTTCTCTTTAGATTTTTCCCCATATATATACATAAATAAAGTACTCTTTAATATAAAATACACGGCACCTTTCTTGGATTAATATATAAATAAATTATATATTCTTATATATGTCGATTTGACATGTATTCTTGTATGCCTTCAGTTTATTACTTTAGCACCGGCTTTCTAGTTCTTTAGTTATTATACTATAACGAACAAACAAAAATACAAATAATGTATAAATAGTTCAAAGTACGATATAAATTTTTTGTATCCTAATTGGTTTTATTTTTATTTCTTAATGCTAAATGAAAATTTATTCACTGTTAAGAGGTAGGCTAAATTAGATTAAAATTTAGCATTTAACATTAATTAAATGTTTAAATTAACTTTAATGAAATTTAATTCAATTAGAGTATCTCCAATAACATAATGAAAATAAAAATTATAATCAATTTTAACAATATTAACTAAAAATATTATCCCAATGGTACGGTATAGATAAATTTACTTCTTTTATAATCAAAGTTAATAACCTTCTTTAATAACCAAAATGAGAGACCTACTAATTTTATTAGGTAAAAAAGAATCTTTTGAAATTTAAATAATATTTTCTTCCTTTTTTTTAAAATAAAATTTAAATTGATTAATTTGTGGCTAATCAATATAATGGACCCTATAAATTTAGTTATCGAGAAAAAATAGTCATTGAAAATGCTTATATTGTTAACTTTAATAACTTATTATTTTGATTATTTAATTTTATTTATTCAATTAAAGATACTCTAAGCCCATATTCTTTTTATTAATATTTTTAATATATCATAATAATAAGAGTAAAATTATAAAATGTCATAAATTTTACATTTAGAATTAAATAAAGTCAAACAAAATTTTCAAAAATTCCGTTAAAAAAATAAACAATTAAAATTCAACCATTCAGCTTTCAACACTCAGACGTGAAGAAAACAAATCCCCGGACCTTTACTTAAAATTAAGTGAAAGAGGGAGAGTGTACTATCAAAATGGGTGTTGCGGGTAAAGTCACACTCGGGGATATAATATATTTATGTAATTAATTATAGGTTTATAGGTTACACGGTAGCTGGCTTGGTAAGTCTTAAGGCTATATTTAATGGTACGTATTTTTTATAAGTTTATTTTTATCTTATGTGTCATAATATTTTTAATATATTTTTATAACTATTTGATAATATAATCACGAGTTAAAAAAGTCTCAAATAAAGTTTATTTAATAATATTATTTTTATTTTATTCGACATTTATTTAAAAATAAAAGAAAATTAGTGAATTTCTTATATTCAATGAAAATGTGTCATGTCACATTAAATTTTTTTATCACAATTTCTATATGTAGAAATAGTGATAGAAATTTTTCATGTGACTTAACTTCTACTTCACATAGAAATAGTTATAGAAAACTCTATTAAAACATATTTTTTCTATCATAAAAATTTATATGGATAAAAATAACCATTGAAAATGACTTAATAACCATCTTTGCAAATATATGCTTCGACAATGTGCCTCCAAAATTCTCCCTTTCCTTGTCTCATAACTAAAAATTAAAGTTTTTCAATTCTTTCGAGCGACTTTTGCACTCGATCTATAGAAAGGCATTAATAGAAATAAGAGTTATTAAAAAAGAACAAGACTCTGTATAAATTTTTTTGGCAGTACGTGTTTCGCAGAAACGATCTCGATTTGAGATGGAAAATGTAAAACTTAATTTTTGAGAAAGCAATAAATTGCCAACAAACAAAAAGGAGTCTAGGATTAAAGGGCAGAGCCACCCTAGGCCGAATATAGACGGCTAAATGCAGGCTCGATTATAGTACTAGTATCCAAGCTTTTGTCGATTCCAACTTAAATGAAGATTATATATATATATATATATGTATATATTATGTTTTTCTTGATACAAGTTACACTAATTAAGAATGTGTATAAAAAGCAGGGTTGACATCAATTTGGTTACCGGACGAACCGGTTAGTTTCTTTATCGAACCAAACATCACAGCTTATATACATACACGTAAAACTTCAATTACACTAGCGTAATTAAAATAATAACCGTTCTAAAATTAAATGATTAAAGTAATTTATTTTATTAAAATAATATTAAATTAGAAATTTAGTGACAATTTTTATTGTTTACCCATTAATAAATGACGTAGTGGCTCAATAGTAAGATGTTTGTTTCTTTAATCTTGAGATTAAAGGTCTAAAATGATATTTTTGTGTTTACAAAACAATGACAGGGACAAAAACAAGAACACCAAAATTTGGTCATAACAGCCTTTAAATGTAGGGGATCCTGTTCTCTTTCTTTAATAATAATAATAATAATAATAACAATAATAATATAGATGTACAAAAAGTATTTTTTTGATCTAATACAGAATTATTATTTTTGATTATAAGATTTCTAAGCTTCAACACACCTTCTCATATATAACACACTTAAATGGATTGTATAATTTATATTGGGTGATGTAGCTCGTTGGAGTAACTTAGAATGTAACTAATATCATAAACATTTCAAACCCTTCTTCTCAGGGGGAGCCAGATTTATAATAAAAGGGGAAGAAATCTCGTGTATAATATTTTGTTTTCCTAAAGCGATAATAGAATGTATAAGGCATAAGCAAAGCTTTATTTTCTACAAGTGTAAAGGATGATCTAATTAAGTACCCAGAGAAATTCATTACGAAATGGTAACTGACTACACTAACAAGTAATATCATATCCCCTATATATTATTCTTAAATCTCTGCATGACACGAAGCGTAAAAATATTAAATATGATAAAAAATACTTTTTGGTAATTTATTTAGTACTTTATCCAATCGAGAATTATAACAAATATGATATAATAATATTTAATCTCATCCGGCCCTCATAATCCAGTGCACGAAACATAGCCTAACATCTTTTAAGAATAACTTACAATATCTTGTAAAGGGATCTTAAAAGTCCTAGTGTGACTCGAATATGCATTTCGCTTACGTCTTAGACCCATCTGTTGGAACTTTAACTTTTAATCATATAAGCTTTAAGAATCTTAATCATGTTTAGCTTTTAAGAAATTGATATTTAAGAAGCGTACCTAAATTCATGATGTCGTAGAGTGCGGAAAATCCATGATGTCCTAGAGCTCGATCAGAAACTTTAGTAGGTTTGTGCCATTCCAACGTTAGAATTCCATAATTCTCAACGGGTTCTTTCTAAGACGGAGAAAATGAGAAAAACATATAATGATTCGACTTAGGGAACACAACCTAAGGGTCCTTACATACTAGCTAGTTTAAGTCTCTACACATTACAAAGTTTATACTAGATAGTTCATAATATAATTGGTTAAATGAGTAAGCTCATTCCTAATTATAGTATGGGTGCTGGTAAAAGCACCATGATATTCCAATTTAAACACCCATTTTTTAGGCACCCATGTTTTAATTTTAAATTTGTAAGCGCACACATAATTTAAGCACCCTAATGATAAACGCATGTTTGAAACAAAACATTATATTTGCAACAAACATTTTGTCACTAAAGTTACGTCACTAAAAATTAATCTTTTTCTAAAATTAAACTTGAATGCAACGAACATTTTGTCATTGCATTTAATTAACTAGCCCTTTTATACATATACACACACACATATATATATATATATATATATGCATATACGTATATCTATTGATGTTTTTTATTCTTAAAAATCTTGGAGAATCCTATGTGGGTTCTTTTTCCTCTTAATCTTTGGAATCAACAAGGGTTTTTATTAAGATTCATTCCCTTTTTAATGGGATAAGGTGAGGTTTATACTTCATTGATTCACTTTAAGCTTTGAAAGGTAGGTGCACCACTATATATGTAAGGCTGTATGTATAATTTGTGTATATGCAGTCCATTTGGTTTATAGATTAAGCAGTTGTCATAGAAGTACATGTATGCATATATATATATATTTGAAAATGGATATCTATACTTAATTATAATGCACAGAAATTAAAACAACACAGTGAATTTGGGTGTAGTTGTTGGCACTTCTTAAAAAGACGAAGAAAAAAGACGCAACGATGAAGGGAAAAAAAATCGTGGGTTGAATTTGAGAGGGTAGGGTGCCTTCAAAATGCATGACCTAATTATATAAATTACATTTTTTCATAAAAAGGGTATTTAAATTGGGATAGCTGGGTGCTTTTACCAGCACCCTTATAATATGCATACGGCATAACTGTAATGGACCATATATACCGGTAAGCACAAATTCTTCCAAAATTCTAAAATTCTCTATCTTAGACTACATATTTAAATATGCAACAATCTCCATCTTGATCGATCACGTGTGGAAGTATTGTGATTGCTAATCTAAATTTAAGATTTTTTTCATCGATCACATTTAATAAATTAGATGGCAAAAAAGTGAAAAGGCGACAGGTAAAAATAATAAATTAATGTAAAATATGAAATAATAAAATAATACAAATGGAATTTAGTTAACAACCTCAGGACTAAATGTTAGTTAAAACTGAATTAGAAAAATTATAAGTTAATATATAAAATTTAAATACAAAGTGTAAACCGAATTAAGTGCTAATTAATTTGGTTAATTAATGACGTACAAAGTTGTTCATCAGCGAAAGCATAGGCGCCATGTAGCGATTTGGTAACCAATAAGCTGCTCAACATTCTAAAGAGAGAAATTTCCCTGCAATTGTCATATATATTATCAAAGGAAAATGAAGAATTATCAAAAAATGTTGAAAATTATTCTTGCAAGTTAAGATTTTAGGGTTTAATTGATTGAAGTTAGAAAATAGTAGAAAAAAGAAAAATTAAGTTTTACGAGAAGTTAAATTAAAAGACAAGATATTCTCTTCCTTTCCTTATATATATATATATATTAAATGAAAAAAAATTCCTTATCATGTGTCCAAATAATTGGATTCCATGAAAATCGACAATGTAATTAAGTATCTTGCCAAGTGACTAAACTAATGAAACTTAAATTGTAGTACCCGGTGTTTATATTAATGTAATTAGGAGTTACTTGGTTTGCTTTGTGCGAGAAAGCATGGTAAATGATGAAGATGTGTGAAAAATATCTACTGTTCTCACATATAAACCGATATCGTTGACTAAACTTTTAAAATTCACCAAAAAATCATTTTAACTCCGTTTTAAGTGAATCCAAAGCCATATGTTAGGTATTGAGCCAAATTTTAATATAAATTTTTGGGACCCAACAGGTGCCTATTTTTACAAAACAGGCGCCTGTTGGAAGGCGAGCCCGGGATAGTTTTCTCTCATAATTAGACAGTAACCTGTTTTTGTAAGATAGGCGCCTGTTTTTCAACAACAGGCGCCTGTTGGGCCGATAGGCGACTATTGTTATATCGATTTGAATAGTTTAAAAGGAGTTATAGAGAGTTCTTAAGGCATTTGTTTTAGGAAAATTCTCAGATTTGAGAGCTTTTTCTCCTCTATTTTTCTCTCTCTAGATTTTCATCGATATCGGGTTTCCGGATTTTGATTCGACCTTAAAAAAACTTGTCCTACGTGTCGAGGGGATTGAGGTGATATGGGAAATTCGGGATTCCATCGGACGGGGCTTCGACTATCGTCTTTCTTTCTTCCTTTCGGCTTATAACTTTGAGGTGGGGGTTTTCTCTCTTTCAAAACTTAATAATACGATTTTATTGCTTGACAATCATTGTATTTGACTTGCATTTGATTGAAAACTCATGTATAAGAAAACCCATGATGTTTTATGATTTTTGAGGCTATGAATGCATGATTTGAGGCAAGGTATGCCATTCATACTTGATACAAAGTGTTACTTGAGTTATATGAGATATCTTTTGGTTGTATGGATGATTTTGTTGATGAAATTGGTTGGTTAATGAATTATATACACCAAGAGATATGAAGTGAGGCTTGACAAGTGTGTATGGCATAAATTTGCTTTATGTACTTATTGAAATGCATGTTATGCATAATACATATCATTATTGTGTCAACTGACGTCATGGCAAATCTCTCGGCGACCTCGGGATATTGATATAGTGATTGCCGGAATGAGAAAATAAGTGGGGCCCGGTGCCATTGGGTTAAAAATCCCTAAATTCTTGGGGGAGTAATGTTTGGTCGCTTATAAACCACCGGTGAGGAGTCCGGGAACCTAGGCAATGAGTAAGGCTCTATGGTTTCGATCTATATCTATGTCGATACAGATTTAGGGGGTAGTCCCACTTCTATTGTTGTGCTGGCAATGCATTCTCTTTAGGCAACGAATGGCATTCTCTTGTTCAGGGTTCAGATTCTCAATGGCGCGGTAATGGTTGACACGGGAGGTAACCTGCGTAGCATGTTCATGCATTGTTTATTACAATAATGATTTTTAATTTGTATTGTTGGTTAAAACACTATTTGATATGGGACATCGAAATTTGTTTTAAAACGAAAAATCCTTCATTTATCTTCCTCTCCTATTGCGCATGTAGGTTACCCCGTTTTCCTAAAATAATCCAGGTACCGAGGAAACTAACGAGGATAAGGATACGACGGGACCCAAGGCGAAATAGAGGCTCTGATACGATGACCATTTTCATGATGTATATGTTTTCTCAGGAAGCCACGGCTAACCCGAAGATTTTATATATTTTGATACATACATGGTTGAGTTTTGTATAACCGTTATGCACATGTGAAAATCATATTATCGTTTTTACACTTCACATTTAGTTACACAAGATATGCGTTTTAATTATAGGTGTTATCCTGTAAATTAAGGCGGGGGTGTTACATAAATAGTTATTTTTTCGATCATTCTTTAAGTTCTGAATACCTTTAGTTTATATATGATACTTTTGGACGAGCTCTTTCCAATTCTTTAGTTATTATAATATGATGCATAAACACAAAATACAAATTGCGAGAAATGACCAATTTGTTTCTTTTAGTGAGTGTTGGAAAATTAAAAAAATCCATCTATTAACAAGATTTATATTCCAGATAAATGTCAAAATTCGAGAAGGAAATTGACCCGAGTTTTGTGTATCACACAATTTTCTCAAAATAGTTACTCAGCTTCACCGGAGGTACTTTAAGGTTATTTACGAAGTCTATTTCCCAAGATAAAACGAGGTTAGAATATCTACCTTAAGCACATAAGATGTTACTCACAACGAACTGAACACATATTTGAACAATATCACCATAGAGACGAAGAAGAATTTGTGTATTGTAAATTAGTATTGTGTTTGTGTATGCTATGTGAAAAAAGTGTGTTTAGTGAAATTTCTCATTCACCAGATATCTATTTTGAGCAAATAAATGTATGATTTTAATGTACTTATGGAGGAGAACACAAATCAATAATAATCTTTCAAATTAAGCCGATCATTCGATTTTAAATAAAATTTCTCTTAAAATGGAAAAAAAAACTATTTTTTCCAACATTCCCCACATGAATTAAATTGGCAGCCAATTAAAGATTCGTATACTAGGTGATAAAGTTTGGCGGTCGAAACTTACATAAGATAGGTATGTTTTATCACTTGAACATTCCCTTGTGAAAATATGTTTATTTTACTAACTAAATAGTAGACACGATGTCCTTGAACTGTTCTATCATTTATGTAAATGATGACATATTTCACACATGAATCTTCCTGACACATTTTAGTTCTCACTATTATGCTCATTATGGCCATGAACATTTGCTTATTCAATAAGAATTGTGACCTAAACAATTCCATTAAAAGCACCATTCTTCTTTTTTACATAAGTGATTTTTTAATTAAGAATAACTCACATTAACTCGCTCGTTTTTTATCGATACATAAGAATCATTAAAGGCTTAGATTAACCTTTTTCTTTACGGGTATCACTGTTTTCTTCATATATATATAGGAATGAACATGAAAATTCCTAGTCACCAATTAGAAAGATAAACAAATTTAGCAATTTTTTTGAATTTTATTAATAAATATAATATCAACAATGATAATGAGAATAAAAAAATAATTGAACAAAATAATTACGTACACTAACCAATGTCTAGCAACAATAGGCAAACATTTATACAAAATTGAAACTAAGTTAGAAAATACGGTTGAGAATCTTAATAAAGATCAAGAAAAGCCCTTAATAAACTTACCAAGTCAAGACACCGATTAGATTCAATCTGGAATCTTTCGCTCGGAATGAATTGTCTTAACCCTTGATTCACTTAACTCTTTTATTTTGTTAGGTTATTTAAAACTCTTTTATTATTAAAGACTGGAAATTAAGATAAACAAGCATTTTTTGATATAAGCATTAGACTGTTATGATGATCATTAATGGGTATGAGTTTTGTAATATGCAGAGTTCTAGTCAAATTAAAGAATCACTTAAGGTTATGATCCCCAATTTAAATAATTAAACGATTTACTTCTTCTCCATCTTAGCCGGGATTTTGATGTTGGAAGTCCATAAACCCTTACAAGCTTCCACGCATTACGTCGTCATAGATTTAGGTACGCTTCCTAAAGTTCAATCTCTTATGAACTAAGCATGATTATGATGTTACACGCTTATGTGATTTATGATTAAAGTCTAACATGAGACAAATGCGAGCATATGCATATGGGATCTCGTACAGACTAGTCTTTATTTATGAATTTTCATCGCCAAAAAACTTCTTTCTATATTTTACCGATCAAAATTTGCCTCTGGTCTTATTCTTGTATAAAAGACATTCAGAACAAATTTCTTGGTTATTATATAAGAAAACATAGCACAAAGTTAAAATCAATACACCTAGAGACATTATATATTAAAGACTAAAGTTTCATTCATTATTTTTCGACGATTAAAAGATTCACTGGCTTCAGGCGTACTCGCTGCTGTATATAATTACTCTTTTCTACAACTTCTCATACGAGACTATCCCCCTGAAATGAAAGCAAGGATAATAATAATAATAATGTTGCCGTCAATATTACTAAAAATAAATAAATTAATCATTTGCCAAATATAGAGTAAATAATTCTTAAAAAATATATATAGAGAGAGTAAACCACGTAAATGATCTGGCAAAGTTAGACATGGCACGAACTAATATGAAATTATATGTTTTCGGGTGGACCTTATCGGGTTCGGATCACTATCGAGTTAACAAGGTAAGACATGAAAGATAACAAATCGGGTTTGGGTTTACTAGCCAAACCCATTATACCCATTAAGAACGCGTCTGGTTAGACCTGTTTAGAACCCTTCAAGAGCACATTTATGTTGTTTTCGAGTTAATCGTGTCTAGTTATCGGTCTTACACGAACTGACCCGTTAGCTTAACGGGTGAACGGGTCGTGTCATGTTATCCGATAAAGTAACAAAACGTGTTCGTGTATTGAAATCCCATCCGTTAGCTTAAGGGATCGTGTTTGGTTTTACAAGTGTTTCACCCAAACCCAAAACAAAACAAACCCGACATGACCCGTTGCTAGGTAACGTAATGGCCCCTACACTATGGGGCTAGTTCCAATTTAACCCCGCGACTTTAAAAAGTATTGTTTAACACCCCTCAAACAATTGACTGAGTTCCACTTAGACCCTTTTGTCCATTTTGATCCAACTAGTAAAAATTAACATTTCCTTCCATGACAAAGACAGAAGAAACAAAAATAAGATCGAAAAAGAAAAAGAGAGAGCAAAAAGATGAGGAAAAAACTCTTATTTAGACCATAATAATTTATTTATTTTTTGCTTTCTTTTGTGTTTTTTCTTCTTTTTCTTTTGCTTTGAAGGAACATGTTAAGTTGGACTAGAATATCCTTAAAAAGGTCGTGTGTGGTGCAGACGACAATTTTCCGTCAACTTTTATTGCCAAAGGAGACAAAAGAACCAAAGTGAAACTCAGCTAAAAGTTTGAGGGGTTAAATGGCACTTCTTAAAGTTGAGAGGCCAAAGTGGAACTGCCCCATAATTTAAGGGTCATTTGGGTAGTTTCCTCAATTTATATATATATATAAGTTTCTATTTTGATATTTCATAAGTTAATTGTGTCCCGAAAAACAAATGAAATAATTACGTTGAGGCATCTCGAAAGAAAAAGTAAAACTCTAAATTCGAAATAGGGGAATATTGAGAACCATCCTCTTTTTTTAATATACATTTTTCTAACCATACAACCTCGCAAAATTTAGATGAGAGTTGAAGAAGTTGAACCTTCAATTTTCCTTCTTTAGACGGGGCTTCTTAAAGAGTTTCAATCGTCTTTGCTTCAACATGTGCCCGTAAAGTACGAGCCACCCAGCTGGGTAGGTAACAAGCATATACTGGATAAAAAAATTAAGAGCAAAATTAGATAAACAAATTAATTGTAAACCTATAAATGAAAAATAAAACAATCCAAAAAAAGGTTTTCTTTCCATTTTCTTTTAAATTACAAGGGTGCCCTCTCACTTGACACATGGGTGCAATGTGATGTTGAGCATCTTAATTTTTGGATACCAAAAAAAAATCTACAGAAGTTGCGGTGTTTTGTGTCGTAATATATATTTATTGTGCAATACTACATGTTTGTTTTGGGTCATATCTTTATTGTGCAATACTACATGTTTTAACAGATTTGCACACTTTTGCAAAATAGGAAAGAAAAGGGAAGCGGAATTTCTTCAAAATAATGCTCCGTCTGTTTGAAATGATCAGGTTCCTCTAAAGTTGGCATATAATGCGGTAGAGTTAAAGTTGTAAAATTTGAAACGTTGATTTTAAATTGAATGATTCAGATTTTTAAGTCGTCAATTCTATTTATAATCAATGACCAAGAAAAAAAAAATTAGGTTTTTAGGAGACAACGGGAAAATGAAATATATGTATATATATATTATGTATTTACATGGGAAATCACGCTTACGTACCAAAGCAAATCCATAATAGCTGAGAGGGAGATGTGCAAAGAAATCTGGATACATATTATTGTTCTTCTTGTAATATGGAAGTGCTATATATGTAAGTAAGCCAAACTGCACACATTTAACACCAACACAAATTCAAATCAATTAAATTTATATTTTTTAGTAAGTAGGGAAAATGTGTAACAATAGGAGAAAAAGAAATTTGAGGGTGTATTTACTATTTTGATGTTTACAATTTACATACAAATTGCATAATTTTTTTACTTAAGATAGTTTCTGACTATTTAGGATTCGTTTGATAACAATATAAAAAAAGAAAATAAAAGCAGCTGATTTTTGTGAGAAGTTGGAAAATAAGTTTAGATATGTGGGGAGACGTCTTTTTACTTTGTTACTTTTTCCATAAGAAAATTTCTCTGGTAGTTGACGAACAAAAATTTTCCACAAGAAAATATAAAGGATGTAAGAGATCTATTCAAAAAATGAGAATGAGATGTAGAACATCTCATTACATGACTCAACTTATTTTCCAACTTCTTACTCAAATCAAGTGTTTTTGTCTTCCTTTTCCATGTTGTTATCAAACGGAGTCTTAAAATAAAAATAAAAACAACTAATTTGGATGAAAAGATGGAAAATAAGTTGAGACATATGGTGATCTCATACTCATTTTTGTAAGTATATGTCATCCATCCTCCTTTAATATTTTGTGGAAAAACTTTCTCCACCGTCACCCAAAGAAAATTTTGTCATGGAAAAAAGCAAAAAGTAAGAGTTAATCTCATCGCATCTCTCAACTTATTTTCCATCTTCTCACCTAAATTAGTTATTTTTTTTTTCATTTTCCATGTTGCTATCAAACGGAGCCTTAAAGTTTAAACTTTTTGGTGTGATGTTTTTTCAACGTGGTTTAGAAAATAAAAAAAAAAATTTAAAAATTAAACATTCATTGAAGCAAACTTATGGATCTAAAGAATTTTCTAATTGACTTACTTTCACCGGCGACTCCAATTGGATACAACACAATGAATGCAGAGTACCTAGTAAATGGGAAAAAAAGTTAGATTAATAGATATCCATAATTAATTAATTAATAAAATTCTATCAAATACAGTAAATGTTGGCTGTAAAAATATCTAACCTGATGTAAGTGAGGAGAGGTGAATCTATGCCCACACAATTCGTAACATAATAAACGTATATTATAATATGTATATATAAAAATGAAAGGCCATATAAGTTTTTTAAAAAAATTTGTAATGGAATTACTTTAAAATTAATGCAAAAAAATTGAATATAAATTCAAATACTCAAGTTTAACATGATGTTGTGAATGCAAGTAATATTTGGATGATTTCTGATTACTTATATACCACTAATAAAATAAAGTACGAAAATGCATTTAATTGATAAAAAATCAACAGTTAGTTGTATGTAAGTATTTAAAATTATTTTACTATTGATCACTCTGAAAATTAAAAAAATATTTTGAGATGGAGTGATAAGCTACTTACCTCAGTTAAGCACCAAGCAACAAACATCACAAAAATTATTGGTGAGTCTTGTATCTACACCAAGAAGCATATTCAAACATCAAACCTTATTTATCAATCAATCAATTTGACATAAATTGAAAATATTACTTTTAATCATACATAAATATTTTCGGAACAAGCATGGCTTTGTTAGAGTAAATAATATTATTGTGTAAAGGTAATCACGTATTTTTATAATCGTTCATTTTTTTTCTTCTGATAATGGTCATATTTGCTTTAGCAATATATAGATTAATTTGTCTTTCTTCTTCTGGTTTTTTAAAATGATAAAATCAATATATGTATATTAATTAGTAGAAACAATGATTAATTATGTTCTTGTGGAATCTAATGAAAAAGAAATAATAATAAGTGATAGTGAGAACCTCATCAATGATACAAAGAGTTGCGTGAAGACAATGTATCCTTCCAGCCAATTGAACTAAAGGAAGAAAGGGTCCATTTGGAACAATACCTAAGAAATTCAATTCACGGGACAAAAACAAAATTAGTAAAACTTACCTTAGTGTATTAAATTAATTAAGGTCTTTTTTTTTTAATTCAAAATTAAACTACACCTCTTACTCACGTAATTGATAAACAGGACCCTTGCATATAGGGGTCTCTTAAAAAAAATTAGGCAAAAGCAGGGGCAAAATAAAAAGAGATATTGTGTAAAAAATGTTAGACAGTAATTGCCCCTCATTTTACATGTAATTTTAAAAATACCCCTCAAGTAGGGGCAAGTCAAGTAATTATTCAGACAAAAGAAAATTTTTTTTTTCATTAAAATTATGAGACATAATGAAAAGAAACCTTTGATTTGTTATGAAAATAATGATTGAATTTCAGCAAACTTATATAATTAACAACTCGATTTCACTTTGCCTCTTCAACTTATAAGAGTGAAGTGGACGATTTTTCAGTTACTCAAGAAAACAGTGCAACTAAACTGTTTTCGGTTGGAAAAGGAGGAATGAACTCCTCTAAAATTAGCACAATAACTACAGAGATAAAGTTAAAATTTAGATAATTCAATTTGAATTTGAGTTCTCGCTAAAGGAAGTAAATTTCTCTGAAAATTACTCTATTAAATATAAACTATTTGAATATTCAATCTAAAAATAACAAGACAGAGTTAATAGATAATTATTTGATATAATCCAAGACAAGAAATAAAAATGGCTGATTAGACACACAAATTCATTAGATTTACATAGTGATATATCTTTAATATATTGGTCAATAAATTGAATCTACTAACAAGTGACACGTTATTGTCCTCAAAAGTTGTCCCTGATTTAGGTCTATCACAAATTATTATTTTTTCAATTCATATATAATACTTTGGGCTTATCCTAAAAAAAATTGGTTAAATACTTACCTATTGCCCCCATGTATTATTTCCAACAAAGCAAGCCCTTGGAAAATTCCTGAGTACCATTCAGAGAAGAAACATTCCTAATATAAATTTATTCATATATGGGTTAGATTATGCAACTTATATTTTATCTATTTGATACTTCTTTTACTTTAATAAGAGCTACTAATTCTTTTAGAATAATGACTAAAATTAACAGGTCTTGTTTAATAAGGTAAAATGTCTTCCGTAACAATGTTTTCAGAAAAAAAAAACCAAATAATATTTTTTAGAAATAAGGGCTTGTTTATCAATTGTATTTTAAAATAAAGGGTTTTGACCGAATGCAAACTTAACTTTGCAATCAAAAAAATTTAAAGCAAATTTGTTTTGCATGATGTATTTATATTTTTTAATAAGTATATTCTTATATTTCATTCATAAAACTTTAAAATGATGTTAAATAAATTCCAATGCATAGTAATGTTTTAGAAAATAAGGAGTGTAAACTTAACTTTACATAACTCCAAAAAAATTATTATGTGCACAAGGAGAAATAATAATTAAATCAACGTAAAATATAAAATAATACAAATGGAAGCTAGTTAAGGTCCTCAAGGACTAAAATTTAGTTAAAATGGAATTAGAAAATAAGAATTTATCTACTTGTAGATATAAACCGAAAGTTATTCCATTCGGTTATGTTATCAAATGAGATATTATTCCTATTTTCCCATGCGTTAATAATTTTTAATATTTCACTTATTAAACACCTTGCCATTAGGCTAATATTTCACTTATTAAAAAAAATCATCTAATTAAAATGTTCAGAGAAAAAAAGTGTGCATACGCACCGCGTTTGCCTAGTGTCTAGTTATATAGAATTTAAGTACAAAGCAAGTGTAAACCAAATTAAGTGCTAATTAATTTGTTTAATGACTTACGAAGTTGTTCTCCAGCAAAAGCATAAGCAGCATGAAATGATTTGGTAGCTAATAAGCTGCTCAACACTTTAAAGAGAGAAATTGCCCTGCAATTATCATAAATATTATCAAAAGAAAATGAAGAATTATCAAAGAAGGTTAAAAATTATTTTTAAAAATGAAGTTCTTAAATTGTAAAATTAGGAAACAAATGGAAAAACATAATGAAAAAATTTACTGACCATGTGTCCGGAAAACATGATTCCTTTAAAAACCGAAAATGCAATAGAATATCTCACTAAGTTATTCGACTAATAAAATTTAAATAGTTATTTTTCAATAATTCTTTTACTTCATAATCAAACTAATACACTTTTATTTTATAGTATTTTTGGAAGAGCTCTTTACGGTGCTTTAGTTATAATATGATGCACAAACACAAAATACAAATTCTGCACAAATAGGTCAAAGTATGCTTTAATTTTACATGTGGTAGCTGGTGTTTATTTTTACCACTTAGTGGTGAATGGAAGCCAATTCAACATTAAAAAGCACAAATTGTGTTGATGATGGATTTGATTAAAATTAAGCATTCATCATTAAAGAGCAATATTTTTACTGAGTGCATAATTTAACAACTTTAATGAAATTTTATTTCATTAGTGAATATCATGGATAAAATTGTAAATGACGTATATTCCACATTCACAATTAAATAAAATAAAATAAAATAAAATTTTCAAAAATAAGTAATCAAAATTCAGTATTCAGCAATCAGAAGTTAACAAAATAAATATAACTATAAGTAAAATTAACTGAGAGAGGGAGAGTGTACCATCCAAAGGCCTGGAGGGAATTGTAGGAGAAGAGATAGAGATTAGAGATTTAAGACATTTTGAGCATGAAAGTGTTGCTGATAATTAAACTCCACTTGGGAATATGATATATGCTTATATAAACAATTGTTTAACCTAAATATATAGGTTACAAGTCATTGGTAACCGGTAACAACTACCTTCGAAAATAAATGCTTCAACAATTTGCCTTCAAAATTCTCCCTTTCATTGTCTCAGCATTAAAAGTTTTTCTTTTGAATTTTACACTCTTTATAGACAATAATTTTAACTTTGTTTAGTTAATGAAGACTTTTGAACTTCTGAATCAAACTAATACACTTTTATTTTTGGACGAACTCTTTATAGTTCTTTAGTTACAATTGTTGTGCTCGCCGGGACTTGGATCGGGCCCGGAGCACTGGCTGGGCCCGCCGGTTCACGTACATAGTAACGATATTGTCCCCAACTTAAACACTTTTGGGTCACAGGTGTGAGGTTTTAACTTAAAAGACCTCGTTACTATGTGGAGACTCTCCCCCACTTATATACCCATGTTGAGTTCTACAATTTTTCCATGTGGGATCAATGGTTTGAGCCAACCATTTTCAACAATCTCCACCTTAGATCAACCCAGTTAACCATGGCTCCACCTTGGACTAACACCGGTCCACCTAGCTCCACCTGGACCTATACCATAGTCCACCATGAAACCACTTTTGAACTGTCCATGTAGATCACCACTCAACAATGTCCATCCGCAAAATTGTCCACTTTTTTGTCAATGCACACATTTCGAGGTACACCCTATTTCACCTTACTCGAGTAACCTGCATAACCACCTTGACAGTAACATCCCAGGTGTAGGTAGGCTGTAGCAACTCTACCCCCGGCTTCTCCGAGTCTAACTCCACCATAGGCTCTACCAAGTCCAGCTACCGGGATGCTTTTCGTACCGACTTATCACCTTAGGTTCAACCGAGTTCTTCTGACTCCACCGAGTCTAGCTACTGGTACTGCTTCACAAGTCCGTTGATCCACCATCACTTCTGATACCAATTGTTGTGCCCGCCAGCACTTGGGTCGGGCCCGGGGCACCAGCCGGGCCCGTCGGGCCTCGCACATAGTAACGATATTGTCCATCCACAAGATCGTCCACCTTTTTGATCAATGCACATCTCGAGGTACACCCTATTTCACCTTTACTCGAGGAACCTGCACAAACACCTTGATAGCAACACCTCGGATGTACGTAAGGTGTAGCGATTCCACCCCCGGTTTCTCCGAGTCTAACTCCACCATAAGCTCCACCAAGTTTAGCTACCGGGACGCTTTTTGTAGCAACTTATCACCTTAGGCTCAACTGAGTTCTTCCGACTCCACCAAGTTTAGCTACTGGTACTGCACCGCAAATTGGTGGATCCACCATCGCCTCTGATACTAATTGTTATGCCCGTCAGCACTTGGGTCGAGCCCGGGGCACTAGCCAGGCCCGCCGGTCCGCGCATATAATAACAATATTATTCCCAACTTAAACACCTTTGGGTCACAGGTGTGGAGTTTTAACTTAAAAGATCTCGTTACTATGTGGAGACTCTCCCCCACTTATATACCCATGTTGAGTTCTACAATTTTTCCATGTGGGATCAATGGTTTGAGCCAACCATTCTCAACAATCTCCACCTTGGATTAAACCAGTCAACCATGGCTCCACCTTGGACTAACACCGGTCCACCTGGCTCCACCTGGACCTATATCATAGTCCACCATGAATCTACCTTTGAACTATCCATGTAGATCACCACTCAACAATGTCCATCCGCAAGATCATCCACTTTTTTGTCAATGCACACATTTTGAGGTACACCCTATTTTACCTTACTCGAGTAACCTGCACAATCACTTTGACAGCATCACCCCGGGTGTATGTAGGTTGTGGCAACTTCACCCCCGACTTCTCTAAGTCTAACTCCATTATAAGCTCCACCAAGTCCAGCTACCGGGGACGCTTTTCATATCGACTTATCACCTTAGGCTCAATCGAGTTCTTCTAACTCCACCAAGTCTAGCTACTGGTACTGCTTCACAAGTCCGTGGATCCACCATCACCTCTGATACTAATTATTGTGCCCGCCAGCACTTGGTTCGGGCCCGGGGCTTCAGCCGGGCCCGTCAGTCTGCGCACATAGTAACGATACTGTCCCCAACTTAAACACCTTTAGGCCACAGGTGTGGGGTTTTAACTTAAAAGGCCCCGTTACTATGTGGAGACTCTCCCCCTCTTATATACCCACGTTGAGTTCTACAATTTTTTCATATGGGATCAATGGTTTGAGCCAACCATTCTCAACAATCTCCACCTTGGATCAAACCAGTCAACCATGGCTCTACCTTGGACTAACACCGGTCCACCTGGCTCTTCCTGAACCTATACCATAGTCCTCCATGAATCCACCTTTGAACTGTCCATGTAGATCACCACTCAACAATGTCCATCCTCAAGATCGTCCACTTTTTGGTCAATGCACACATTTCGAGTTACATCATATTTCACCTTACTCGAGTAACCTGCACAACCACCTTGACAGCAGCATCCCGGGTGTATGTACGTTATAGCAACCCCACCCCCGGCTTCTTCGAATCTAACTCCACCATAGGCTCTACCAAGTCCAACTACCGGGACACTTTTCGTAGTGACTTAGCACCTTATGCTCAACCGAGTTCTTTCGACTCCACCAAGTCTAGCTACTGGTACTGCTTCACAAGTTCGTGGATCCACCTCGTCCAGTGATACCAATTGTTGTGCTCGCCGGCATTTGGGTCGGGCCCGGGGCACTAGCCGGGCCCGCCGATTCGCGCACATAGTAACGATATTGTCCCTAACTTAAACACCTTTAGGCCACAGGTGTGGGGTTTTAACTTAAAAGACCTCGTTACGATGTGGAGACTCTCCCCCACTTATATACCTATGTTGAGTTCTACAATTTTTCCATGTGGGATCAATGGTTTGAGCCAACCATTCTCAATATAATATGATGCATAAACATAAAATACAAATCATGCACAAATAGGTCAAAGTATGCTTTGATTAAAATTAAGCATTCATCAAACTTTTTACTGATTGCTTAATTCAACAACTTTAATGAAATTTTATTTCGTTAGTGCCCCTATTCATAATATCATGGATAAAATTGTAAAATGACATATATTCAACATTATAATTAAATCAAATCAAATAATTTTTTTAAAAATAAATTATCAAAATTCAGCTTTTGGTATTCAGCAACAAGGAGCTAAAAAAACAAATGTAACTTTAACTAAAATTAAGTGAGGGAGGGAGAGTGTATCGTCCAAAGGCCTGGAGGAATTGTAGGAGAAGAGATCGATAGATATTAGAAATTTCAGACATTTTGAGGATGAAATTGTTGCTGGTAAAGTCCACTTGGGGATATGATATGCTTATATAATCAATTCTTTAACCTAAATATATAGGTTACAAGGCATTGGTAACTGGTAACAACTACTTTCAAACCTAAATACTCCAACAATTTGCCTTCAAAATATTCCCTTTCATTGTCTCAATATTAAAAGTTGTTCTTTTGACCTTTACATATGCTTTTTAAAGTCAATAATTAACTTGCTTAATTAATGAAGAGTAATAAAATTTATTTATTATAAGACATAAATGTGGATTACGGAAATGTTAAATATTGCCTTAAGTTGCAATTTTTTTTTATCAAGGAAGACGGAAGCTATTATTTAATATTGGAAGTAAAAGTATAAAATGATCTAGCTTTTCGGGGCCCATTGGCACCTAATAGATCCATTTTCATAGAATTCTTTATAAAGGATGGGGATGATTACAAAAAGAACTTATACATTAAACAATTTTTCCTAGTAAAAGAAGATAGACAATCTGCCGCTGCATTCGCTTCCCTATAAGAGGTGCACCTTTTCAAGTTCTTCAATCCTCCAAAGGATATGATGAAGGATGGTGCGATGATGAATATTTGAAGTGTGCTTCCTGCAAATCAATTGTATAGTAATAAGAGAATCAGATTGTATTTGAATGTGTGAGATATTGAGCTGCTGGACAAGTTTAAGCCCTTCCAAAATAGCCCATACTTATGCCATAATGCTAAGGTTATAGCCAATATTTCTTACTACTAAACCATGAAATTTTCCCAGTCTATCTCTAAGTAGAGCACCAATACTAGCTATTGGTGCTAAAAATTGGAGGGTTATTTTAGATCACACAGTCAAATGATTGGATCAAATAATTAGTGTTATAAATGCAACAAGCCAACAGAGTTAGATATGTATAGAGGAGGTTAGCCTTGTATGAAGATACGGGTTAGTTCTCCTTTGTGGAATAAAGCTAGGAGCTCGGTTTACTTTTGTATTGATTATAAATAAACAAGTATTATATACTCACAAAAGCCTCTCTAACTATCTTATCCTCATAATGTTACGACAAGAGTGTTCTCAGGCTACACGAGTTCTGACTTCTCTATTCTGGAAGCTCTACTGAGTGCTCTGATTGATTTTCCATTTCTTTCTTATTTTCTTGTTATTGAATACAGGGTTCTCTCTCTGTTCTTAGGTTTGTCTATTTGTTTCTAGGTTGGTTAAACTTGGTTGTTCAAAGAAGTAAATCATTCTTGTATATATATATATATGATTAGGAGGAAACGTATGGCTAGAGTTCCCAGAGCAGGACTGGGACCATGCTTTGATCATCACCAATTCTAACCTTGCTTCCTCATGAATTTTGGTGCAGTAAATGCAGTTGGTGTGCATTTAATGAAAGTCGGGGGAGTTCTGCTCGCTCTACAGGATAGGTGGTAGTCGCCCATGCTTCTGCTAACCACTCTGGCAGAATGGTTGGCCGAAAGGGAGCTCTAAAGCTTACCGAAAGAGCTTTGAAGCCCGAGCTTCGTAATTCGCTGTCCATAATCAACTCTCTAGTGTGTGACCAATCCTTGAGGGGCTCTACCTTTCTTATAGTGACCCAACAGGACTTCTTTGAGCTTCGAGCTCCTCCCATCCGAGCAAGCTTGACTGCTGACATAGACGGTCACGCGTCAGCTCATGGTTGGCGGGGTGAATTAGATTAATAATTTGCACAATCAATTGCCCATATCCTTGCCACTTAGCTTAGAGGAGCTGATTGGTGAGGATAAAGCTCTTATCCGACCCTGAGCGGAGTTTCGAGCTCCGTTTGATGGATAATGCGTGGTTTGAGCTTTTTGTGGAGGTCGGGTTTGGCATCTCCGTCGAATCTGGTGGATATCCTGAACACTGAGGTTTTCAAATGATTCTGCGACCTGCCGTTATAGTTTGAGCTTTTTGAAATGACCATTACTGTTTGAGGAGATCGTGCGTAGTCGTTCCGTATTCCTTGGAGAACATGCAAACGTGTGATAGTAGGTCTGTGAGTGGACAGTTAAGGCTTTGAATAGACACTTAAGTTCTTCTACACACCTTATATAAACCCTCATGCCTTAGGATAAATTTTTATTTTTCACTTCTCTTTCTCTTGTACCTTAGGTACGTTAGAGCTCACAAGACCTTCACCCACCACGTTCTCTGCTACTCTGGCTCACAAACCTTCTTTAGACCACAACTTTAGGAGATTTTCGAGCGTTTCTCTGTAACTTTATCCAACACGTTCCTTATTTTGCTCCTACCACTTCTCTACATACCTTAGCCTTATGGATTATTTCACCAGTCATGGCCAGAACCTAGAGATACCTCCCAACACAGAGTAGGGCTCCTCTATGGGAGAGGCCCCCACCCTCCCCGAAGTGAGGTCCATAGAAATTATGACAGCGAGGAAGAGATAGTGCGTATTTGCCTCCCCCCATGTATCCGACGACACCAAAGATATCGAAAAGTATACAGAGTACCTTAGTTCTTTGGCCATCTTTCGCATACCATCAACCTTCTCTGTTATTGACATTCTCATTTTTAAGAGGAAATATCAAATCCCTGACTCGGTCAAGATTAGGGCGCCAGGCCCAAAAGAGATGGCCTATTATTAAAGACTTGGGGAGGTCTGCTTCTACGAAGCCACCTTCGAGCATGGGTTGAGGTTTCCTATGGATGATCATGTGAGGGATATATTGATAACCATGGACCTTGCTCTAGCCCAAGTCAACCCGAACATGTGGTCTTGTTTAATAGGATCAGTGCTGATCTTCAGGGCTATTTCCGCGAAGAGCCACGATATATCAATCGAAGAGTTCACACCTTCTTCCGGCCCAAAGCCAGTGGCGAAAAGAACAAGGGCGCCTTTAACTGCCCTTTAAGGTTGGGGTCCTCAAAAATTATATTCGGCCCCTAAAGAGCATCCTAAACTGGAAAAAAAAGGTTCTTCTTCGTTTCAGGGGAGGATTGGGAGTATGACTCAAGGTACCCTAACATTCACGACCTTAAGCGTTGGTTCTCGGAGTTAGATTTTATTAGTAACCATTCCGTTGTTCTTATAGTGTTGTGTATCTTTTCTTATGTCAAAGTATCTGACCTCTTCTTTTCATCTCTCCTTTTATAGTTAAAGAAAAGAAGCTCGACCTGGTGAAGTCAGGTTGGATTGAGGATGCCAAGGACTTTTTCCTGAAGTAGTACACTGATATCGTGGCTCCCACGATGTTATGGAGGTACGAATTGGGCCCCAGGCCTACCAATACAAACCCCAATGTTCTAACGGTGGACGATCTCCCAACACTAGATGTCCTCCTGCCCTCTGAGCACAATGACCAGGGCTTAAGGCCTCAAAGTCCACTCAGATGAGGGTAGTGAGTAGGTCTTCGAAAGTTCCACTGTGGTCGAGAGAGCTAGAGCAAAAGATGATGTCTCACTTAAGAAGGGTCAAGCGGAGAGCCAACTTGTCTCCCTCGGAGAGGATCTTGACTGTAGCTCATCTTCGTCAGGTCCCTGTGGTGCCCACAAAAAGTAATCTTTAAATTCCTCTTTTGTATTTAGGTCCCTGAGCCCTGGTGGCGGCCTCAGTCCTTACTAATTTTGATCTTCTTTCCTTTTTGTCTTAGCCATAGCCTTCAGAGTGAACACCGATAAGACAACTAAGAAAAGAATTGCATTGGCCAGGGGCTTGTCCCTTTCGAAGAGGTTTAAGGGACCTGAGAGAGTTGGGGAGGCCGTCCCAGCTCTGCCCAAGGACTCCCGATCAGCCCAAGTCACCGTCACCTCCCCTAGAAGCTCCCACCTAGAAAATGTACAGAGCTAGGTGGATCTTATGAATGCCCCACTAGAGGACCTCCGTCTCCTCAGCTCAGAAGAAATGACCTTTGAAAGGAAGAGGGCACCAGAGGGCAGTGCATGCAATCCCGCTGCTAAGAGCTTTAGAGGTATTGAAGAGCTTGGGGTAGAGGAAGAGGAGGTAGTTATAACTGGGGCCAAGGATGCCCTTGAGCAGACTTTTGGTCTTAGGGGATCTGGTGACAACACGTTTGATCTTAGTGCCCAAGGCAACTTTGCTTTCTTTGTTCAGGGCTATTCTTCCCCCCTTATCGCAAATGGTGCTGGAGCAGGCGAGGGAGCGGGGGACGAGCTCCCTGGCCAGCTCCTCCACATAAGTCAGGTATGCGTAGTTTCCATTCTAGGCTCCGCTTTTCAAGTTCTATGAGTATAACTTGTCTATTTCACTTCTTTGCAGGCCATGAATATATTTTTCTCAACTCTTCACTTGGCTGAAGAGGGCTTCAGCTCTATAAGGAACTCAGCTTTCCAGGAAAAGCTCATCAAGCTACAGAACAAGCTTTACATGGCCCGAAGTGACCTGGAGAGGGCCAACTTTGATAAGGTGGTCATGTTGGGACAGCTCAACAACGCCTTGTCAGAGACAGAAGGTTTGAAGAGCAAGTTAGATAGATTCAATGACATGGTCAGCCAGTTGGAGTTTGAGTATAAGGCATTGTCCCAAGAGCACAAGGCCAAAAAATAAGAAGCCTTCGAATTCAAGTCTAAACTGGTCTAAGTTAGGAAGGAGCTCCACGCTGCTGGGCCCGTCTTGGAGATGGCCCAAAAGATTGCTGATTTGGAGCGCAAAGGCAGAGAAGATGCTGAAAAGGCAACAAAGTACTCTCAAGTTCAATTAGCAGCAAAAGAACTAGAATTATCGACCTCTCAACAGCATCAAGAGGCCATGTGTACTCAACTTTCCGACCTGGAGAATGAGCTGAAGGAGCTAAATGAATCCATCCCTACAGTAAAGTCCCAAGCCATCAAAGAGTTCTACGCTGCTGAGGGCCCCTTGCTGAGGATCTCAGATTCTTTTGTCACTGGTTTCTACAAGTGCAAGGAGCTGGCCCTTCAGCAGCCTGAAGACTTAGAGAGCCTCGAGGTCCCTTTGAAGATAGACTTGACTCCAGAACTTGAGGCCAAAATAGCTAAGAAGATGAGTGATGCCTTAATGGTGCTACAGTTGATCAGAGCTAAAGAGCCTAACGTGTTGACCAAGTGGGAGACTAGCGAACCCTCCCCCTCAAGGACTGGTGATGGTGATGAGCAGTAGTTTTGATAGGTTTTTCTCTCTTTTTTCTGTAAAAATCTAGGACCCGTGTAACTACTTTCCTTATCAATGAAATGATCAATTTTGTTTTGAAAATTGTCTGTTGTTTGTCTCATTTTGCCTTAATTCTTGTCTTTTTCTTTTTTTAAGTTGTTATGTGAGATGTAATGAGGTCTGTTGATACCCCCAACGCCCCCACAACTTAGTAAAAAGTCAATTAGAGTTAAGCAAAATAAATAAAATGCCTCAAGAGAAGTCTTTGCCATATTCACAAGAGGTCAAGAACCTGTAGCTCGTTGAACTTGTTATTCTTGGGTCTCTTAGCGCGAAATAAAATTCTTGTTACTTTTGTTAAGTCTGTAAGGGTCATGCCCCCTAGGCTTTAAGCAAAGTTTATTAAGAATTCTCAAACGTCACTTGGACTCCTCAGTGTGAAAATGTGCTCAGTGAGCTAGCAATTACTACACCAACCTCTTTGTTGGAGGAATTGTTCAGTTCTCAGCAAGGCCTGTAATGAAGTCCTATTATGCTTGGTGACTGACCTATATGGTGATAGAAATTTTTTCGAAGTCCTTGGTGTTTAAAAAGGAAAATTTATTCTTTTTAGCGTAGTCTTGAGTAGAGTCATGCCCCCTTTTGACTTAGGCAAATTCTGACAATTTTCTTATTTGTTACCAGGCCTCTTTAGTTGAAAAACTGACCTCTTTGTGAGAGATTTTTTGACATAGTACAAGTTTGCTCAGTGAACTACCCATTTACTAAACTGGCCTCTTCATGAAGGGATTTTTTTATATAGTGCAAGTGTGCTCAGTGAGCTGCCCACTTACTAAATTGACCTCTTTGTGAGAGGATTTTTTGATAGAGTACAAGTGTGCTCAGTGACCTGCCCACTTACTAAACTGACCTCTTTGTGAGAGGATTTTTTGACAAAGTGCAAGTGTGCTCAGTGAGCTGCACACTTACTAAACTGACCTTTTTGTGAGAGGATTTTTTTTAGGATACACTTTACAAGTAATGAAGTACCAAAATAAGTTTTTATATACATTTTTCTCGGAAAACAACTATTACAAAAGTACAAAACATTTCAGTTCAAGGATAGTATCTCTTGAGGTGTTCTATATTCCATGGTTTCATGAGCTCCATACCATCTACGGTCCTCAGATAGTAGGTACCAGGTCGGCTGACCTTAGTGACCACGTAAGGTCCTTTCCATTTAGTAGCGGGCTTGCCATGTTCAGAAATCTTGATGGCTAAAATGACCTTTCGGAGTACCAAGTTAGCCACATTCAGACTTTTGTGTTTGACCCTTTTGTTGTAACTTTTGACCATACTTGTTTTATAAGCCCCTTCCTTGATTCGAGCTTGCTCTTTTGTTTCTTCGAGGAGGTCTAAGTTAGCCAGTAGGTCTTCATTGCCCCGACATCTACAGCTCATATAGCCAACCTTCTTGACTGCTCTGGGTTATCGAGAATTCTTCCTGACTGCATGGGCCTGAAAGTAGGGTCTCAACTTCCTAAAGGTGATGAGGAGGGCATAGACCAATTTTTCTAGCCTTGGGTAATTTAGCTTAACGGCATGATGAGCTCTGCTTGTGTAATAGACAGGCAGTTGTGCTCCTTCTTCATTTCTTATAAGAGCTGAGCTAACTGCTATTTTTGATACTGCCAGGTATAAACTCATAATTTCCCCTTTCTTTGGTGAACTAAGAAGATAAGGAGATCCCAGGTACTACTTGAGTTGCTGAAAAGACAGCTCACACTATTATGTCCATTCAAATGCTTTCTTGAGGGCTTTGAAGAAGGGGTGGCACTTATCCGTTGCCTTAGAGATAAACATGTTCAGGGCTTGTAACTTTTCAGGATTGGCTTTAATCCCCTTTGTGTCACCATAAAACCTAGGAATTTTCCCCTTTTGACGTCGAAGGCACATTTGACTGAGTTGAGGGACATGCCATTCTGCCTGAGTATGGCAAAGGCCTCGTTGAAATCGGCTACATGGCTAGAGGCTTTATGACTCTTGAACAGCATGTCGTCAACATATACTTCTAGATTTCTGCTTATTAGGTCTTTGAACAATGCACTCATAACTCTCTGGTAGGTAGTTCCAACTTTTGTTAGACTAAATGGCATGACCTTATAATAGTATGTACCTTCATTGGTGATGAAGGATGTATTTTCTTCATCTTATGGGGCCATTCTGACCTGATTATACCCGGAGTATTCATCCATGAATCTCAACATTTCATGGCCCGTGATCGCGTCTATGAGCTGATCGATCTTTAGGAGACGGAAGTTGTCTTTTCGACAGGCCTTATTGAGGTCTTTAAAGTCAATACACATCCTCCACTTCCCATTGTGCTTCTTCATGAGCACGCCATTGAAAAGCCACTTCAGGTAGTGGACCTCCCCAACTAAGCCGGCTTAAAGGAGCTTCTGGACTTTTTATTTGGCAGCCGAATTCTTTTTAGCTACAAAGTTTCTTTTCTTCTGCCTTACGGGCTTGAAAGTTGGGTCGGCATTTAGCTTGTGTACTATAACCTCTAGATTCAGTCCCTTCATATCGTCATGGGACCAAGCAAAGATATTAGCATTAGCTTTGAGGCATTGGGAGAGCTCCTCTTTGATTTCTGAGCTAAGTTGATTGCTTATCTTCAAAATTATGTCGGGCAGCAGAGGGTCTAAGAACAAGTCCTCTAGGTCCTCCACCGGCTTGCCTTTGGTCTCTTTATCTTCATCCTGATGGTTCAGAGTATTTATTTCCAACTTTTTTGAGTCGTGAGGCCCTTCTATGTTGGCCAATTTATGCATGGCTGTGACTTCGAGCTTAATAACCGTAATATTAGACGTTCTAACCTCTTTCAGAGTTCCAAACTGGTAGTATCGTGCTTCCACATGGTTTCCTCTGACCTTCCCAACTCCGTGGGGGTTGGGAACTTCATGGTTAAATTGGAGGTTAAATGGCGGCTTTGATTTCGTTGAGGGTACTTTTGCCGATGATATCATTGTAATGTGGAGCCCTGTCCAGCACAAGGAACTCTGCGATAGTAGTGATCTGCTTCGGAGCTGTTTTCAGAGTTATAGCGAGCTTGATGGTACCCAGAGACTTGGTCTTTTCCCTAGAAAAACCAACTAAAGTGACTGTTGAAGGGGTCAGGTACTCAGTAGTGAGGCCCATGGCCTTGAAGGCATTGTAATACATGAGGTTAAAGGTAGTCCCAGTATCTATAAGGATTCAGGGGAAATTGTGACTGCCCACCATCACTGTTACTACCAAGGGGTCATCGTGCGGGAACTCCACCCCATTCATGTCCTCATCTGTGAATATGATGTCTTGACATCATATTTCACCATTTTGGTAGGTCTAAAGCTGAAACATTCTGCCTCGGAACTCGAGGACTTAGCCTGCTTAATATAAGCCTTTTTGAACCTATTGTTGTTTCCAAAGTAGGAGGAGGCCCCCTCAATCATGAAGATTTCATTTTCGTGTTCCTTCCCTTTGGCTTTCGGGTGAACCTCCTCCTTCTTATCCACATACTATTAGAATTGTCCTCTCTGAATGAGTTTTTCGATCTTATTTTTCAACTTCCAGCAATCGTCCGTCTTATGGCCATGGTCCTTGTGGTACCGGCAATACTTCATCGTGTCTCTCATTTTTTTTGGAAATTTCATCTTTCGAGTTTTTAGGATCTGTCCTGGTTCTAACTGGGTATAGACCTCACCCAAGGAAGCTGTTAGAGGGGTAAACTAGTGGCATGCTTTTCCCTCACTTGGTTCGGACTTGTTTGATTATTTCTTGCCATTCTTGCCTTCCTCTCATAACTGTGGAGTGGACTGTGTCCCCTTTGGCGATTGGAGGAGGGTAAGAGGGCTGATAAATCTGATAGGTCTCGTCCCTACAGAGTTTCCTCTACGCCAATCTGTTTATTGACCTCGTCCAGGAGCTCGAACATGGTCTTGGGAGCTAGACTTGCCAAAGTCATGAAGTAATAAGGGGAGCTAACCCCCTCCAAAAAGGTTGCCACCGCTCCCTTCATTAAGATTTGCGATCATAAGGCATTCTTGGTTAAAACGGCAGGCGTACTCCTTCAAACTCTCTGTTGACCTCTGTCTAACGGTGAAGAGGTGAGTGGAGGACTTGGACTATTTTTGGTTCCCGAGAAAATGGGAGATGAATTTGGTGCTGAGCTCCTGTGAGCTATGGATCGATCCTGGAAATAGGCTATTGCAATACATTCGGGATGGCCCTTTAAGAGTGGTGACAAAATCTCTGCACCATGCCATCTGGGACATTCTGAAATCCCATCATGTTTTTGTACTACTGCCAGTGGTCTATAGGGTCGGTGCTCCCGTCATACGATTCTAGTGCTGGGAGTTTGAATTTCTCCGGGACTTGACAGCTCAAGATGTGCTCGACAAACAGAGATTTTGAGTCCCTCACCAAAGCTACGGTCGAGCTGCCTCCCAACTAGACCATTAACTTCATCATCTTTGCCACTTAAGCTCGTACTTCTGTCATTAGCCTTTTCTTGACCTCTTCCACCGGCTCTTAGTGAGATATCTTGTTGAACACTGACCCCCGAGCTCTGGCGACTACTTCTCGGTGAAGGACTTGGGCTGCAGTAAATGGAGGTCAAGCTCCTCTACTGTGGCTCTATTGTCTTGAGGCCCCCCTCCGAACGTCTTTCGCGGACCATAAGCACTTGAGGGTTCCTCAGTGGTGGAAGAGAAACTGTAGCTGCGACCTCCTCATGGGAAGATTCTCTCATAGAGCTGGACCAACCAGATTCAAACTCCTCGATTCTGCTGAAGCTCCCCCTAAATTCTCTGCCAAGTCTCCAAGCCTTTGCCTGGCTGGGACTCATGGCAGGATTGGGGGAGCTCCCACAGTTGTGGAGGCTGTAATCGATCTATTCCTCGAGCAAATCGGAGGCGTCTCCTTTTGGGCTATGAGCTTGTTAATCTAGATTTTGAGAGTAGCCTGCTACTCTTATAAGGCCAACAGGCGATCTGGTTGGGTGTTTCTAGAAGACATGATGATTTTTAGTAGTGTATGTGACTTGAGAACGTGTCATTCCCACAGACGGCGCAAAACTATTGGTGCTAAAAACTGGAGGGGTATTTTAGCCCACACAGTTAAATGATTTTCTCAAATGATTGGTGTTATAAATGCAACAAGCCAATAGAGTGAGAGATGTATAGAGGAGGTTGGCCTCGTATAAAGATACGGGTTAGTCCTCCTATGTGGAATAGAGCTAAGAGTTCGGTTTGCTTTTGTATTGATTATAAACAAATAAGTATTACAAATTCACAAAAGCCTCTCTAACTATTATATTCTCATAACGTTACAACAATAGTGTTCTCAGGTTACACAAGTTCTGACTTCTTTATTCTGGAAGCTATACTGAGTTCTCTGAGTTTCCATTTCTCTCTTGTCTTTTTGTTATTGAATGCAGGGTTCTTTCTCTGTTCTTAAGTTTGTCTAGTTGTTACTGGGTTGGTTGAACTTGATTGTTTAAAGAAGTAAATGCTTCTTGTATATATATATGACTGAGAGGAAATGTGTGGCCAGAGCTCCTAGAGCAGGTCTGGGACCATGCTTTGATCAATACCAATTCTGATCTTGCTTCTCCATGAATTCTAGTGCATTAAATGCAGTTGGTGTGCATTTAATAAAGGTGAGGGGAATTTTGTGCGCTCTACAGGGTAGGTGGTAGTCGCTCATGCTTCTGCCAACTAGTATGGCAGAGTGGTTAGGCGAGAGGAAGCTCTAGAGCTTGTCAAAAGAGCTCCAGAACACGCTGAAAGAGCTCTAGAGCTTGAGCTTCGCAATTCGCTGTCCAGAATCAACTCTCTAATGGGTGCCCAATCCTTGAGGGGCTCTACCGTTCTTATAGTGACCCAACAGAGCTCCTTCGAGCTCCTTCAGCCGGAGCAAGCCTGGCTGCTGACATGGACGTCCATGCATTAGCTCGTGGTTGGCGAGATAAATTGAATTAATAATTTGCACTATCACTAGTTATTCCAATGTCAGCATCGTAGGAACCATCGGTGTTAAGGATATGTTGTGTATAAGAGGATGGGTGCCAAGTTATATTATGAATGCTTAAAGGAACAACATGTTGTTGAGTGATATTATTTTATTTATACATGAGAAACTGCATCTTTGCTTGGTGGAGGATTAAGCTAATATTTATAGGTGTATTGTGGAAGATTGCTTGATTCTGAGCTTGCGATAAATGCCATGCAATAAAATGATGTTCTAAAGAATCAATTCGATGCATGAGGATGTATATAGGATCGAAACATCAATTACAACTAATATGATTGTTGTTTGAAAATGCTTTGCACGAGTTAATGAAATGAAGGGTATCATCCAATTCTTCGCACAATGTACATTTAGGAGTAATCCATTGATGATGAAGATATATATATATAGGGTGTTACTACATGGTCTTCCTTGGTTAATAAGTAACCATAAAAAACCTTTAATTTTAGGTGGAAATTTTAAAATCCATAATCGTTTCCAAGGAAGAGGTGGAGAGCCAAAAATATAATTTTTCATTTGAAACCGAAGATACGTAGACTTCACAGTAAATAGACCATTCTGGTTGGGTTTCAAAATTGGAACTTCAAAGGCATTGTATTGAGATAAAGGAATACTCAGAATTTGTAAAACAATTGGAAAAAGTAATTAACTTGAGAAGTAAAGGAATATTCCATTCATGATTAAGAATAACATTTTTAACTTGTTTCCAAAAGCTAATATTCCCAGGGCCGATACACCATTTAATACCTTGTTTAAACTTAATTATTTATATATTTAGTGATGCCTCTCTATGCAAGGGATCCTTTTTTGATGGGTTTAACTGAAGAATAGATTGGTGTTGAAAATACTTAGCTTTAACTACTTTGCACCAAAGAGATTTATCATCATTTAGGAGCCTACATAAATGTTTAAGCCTAAAATTTTGATTGAACAACTCTATGTTCTTAACACCTAGTCCACCCATGAACTTAGGTTTTGTAATGGTGGACCATGGTAGAGTCGGTTTCTTGGTGGAATTAATTTTAGTCTTCTAAAAATAGTTTCGAATACATTCGTCTATGGGTTTAATGATATTTTTAGGAAGAAGAAAAGTAGACATAGCATACACCAGAATTGTTGAAAGAGTAGAGTTAATAAGGACTGTACGTCTTGCATAATTCAAATTCTTAGTATACCAAAGGCTAAGTTAAGTTATTCTCCATAATTTCAATAATTTTATTAAATATATCTTTAGTAACTCTCCTATTAATAAGTGGGAGTCCCAAATATTTATCATAGCCTTTAAATGATTTTATACCAAAAGTATTTTTAGCTAGCCTCTGGTAATACTTAGGGGGTTTTAGACTGAAAAGACAATGAGATTTTGAAGATTAGGCTTTGCCCTAAACTATATATAACAGAAATTATCCAAAATTTGTTTAAAATTAGAGAGAGATTTTTTATTTGAACGAATGAAAAAAAAATCATCAGCAAAGGCTAAACCTGGAATATGTGGGCCTTTTGTGAAGGTTTAAAAGAAAAAAAAATTTATTAGTTTTTTCAACAAGTGTACGTAAAAGATTATCAAGAACAAGAATAAACAAATACGAAGATAGCTGGTCTACTTGTCTGATTCCCCTAGTTGGAATTTTTTTTGGAAGGATTGCCATTAATAAGAATTTGATAAAATGTTGATTTAATGCACATCATGATACAATTAATCCACTATTGACGAAAATTGTGATTATGAAGAGACCATTCAATAAAATACCATTATACTTGGTCATAAGCTTTAGATAAATCAACTTTAAAGCTAAGCACCCTTATAATTTTTTGATTTCCTCATGGTATGAATGATTTCATGAACAATAAGAATGTTATCTTAAATGTGCCGTCCCAAGACAAAAGCATTTTGAAATGGGATATTATTTTATTAAGAATTGGTCGCATCTCGTTAACCATAAGAGTGCTAATAATCTTATATAAAACATTACAGAGACTAATAGGTCTATACTGTTTTTCTTGTGTAGGTTTATCAATTGTAGGAATAAGAGTAATGTATATAAGATTTATTTCTTTGAGTAAGTGTTTAGAAAAGAAGAAAGCATTAATCACCTTCATAATAGACTTTCCTACTATATTCCAATGATTTTTGTGGAAAGCAGAAGAAAGACCGTCAGGTTTGAGAGATTTATTAAGATCCATTTTCCAGATGACATCTTTAATCTCTTTCTCCGTAAAAGGTTTGCATAATTCATCTTGTTCCATCAAAGAAAGACGATATGTACCAACTGGTTGTGTGAACACCTCATTTTGCGACTCTCGCAAGAATTTTGATCTCTAAAGAAATGAACACGCATGCATGCACGAGCACACATAGATGCACATATACCATATACATGTGATATGGGTCAAAGAATAAAGCCAAAAGGACACCCGGACGAGAAGTTACGAGAATTACCAGAAACTGCCAGAACCGAAAACCGTCAAAACTCCTGGAAACTTATGAGAGGAGAGTTCCCAATATGAGAGTACTGGATTTGTCAATGCCGGTTTAAATTATTAAACTATAGTACACTATTGATGAGCAAATCTCGAGGATTGTCGATAGCTGATTCTAAATAGAATTAGCTTCCGAAATACCCTAAATCTTTCCAAAAACACCTGTGTTGCTATTTGTCATTATCAAAACCATTTTTCAAATTACACACACACTAATTTCTAAAATCGAATGGCGAATTACGAAGCACATGCTTTCCATCCCACCCCAAAATCTCGTTTTCTTAAAATTATGAGTTGATTTACGATTACAAGAAATTACAAAGAAAAACCGTAAGCGAAAATCCAGGTCAAGTCAAGGGATGAATAAAATAAATTATCTCCCAGAGCATAGACATTCCCCGGTGGGTAGGGGAAGAATAACGAGAAAAACCATCCATGGACTCATACAAAACCGCCAAAACCAGTCCTCCTCAGTCCCAAGAACGGATAAGATTGAAGTTCCTCAAAAGAACCAGCCAATACAAACACGCCTCATCAATACGACGAGCCACAAACAACTCATGCAACACTAAAAGAATGATACACCGAGCAAATTGGCGAATCTCTCGCCAAGTAAGTGCATCACCACCAACAGAAATACGCTCACTCTCGAACAGAAGGCAAGCGACCAATACACCGTGCCGAATCACACTGCCAGGAAAATCCCATCCTAAAGCGGCAATCTTCCCCTTCGAAGAAATGCAAATAGTTGGAGAATACTCAATTGGTTCACCACCAATTAGCAAACCCGTCAAAGCATATAAATCTGTGGAAGTCACAGTCATCTCCCCCCAGCTCCAGTGAAAAGTGTGGGTGGTGTCGGACCAATGCTCAACCAGTGCGCTCAACAAATACTGACTGCGCAAAGTACGTTCCGGCAACATGTCCATAATGGGACCAAACGGGGTCACTGACAAGAATTCTCGAACCGCCGGAGGAGTGGCAATCCAGGCCTCCTGAACTGAGTTCGAAGAACCGCGGCATCGACGGGTTTGAGGGCCCATGTCCTATCATACATGTTTTAGAAAAAAGAAAAAATAAGTGAAAAGCTCGAAAATGATAGTCATATAGATAGCATGGCATCTAAGCAAGTAGAAAGTATATACTCCATGGCTTATTTGTAACATATAGATAGGCATACATCTAGCATGGCATGTTTATACTTCATGGCATATTTGTAATATTTAGCATGGCATATAGAAATAAGAACTTTATATTATGCATAAACAGTGTACCTCCCAGTAATCAAAGAAAAGATGGTGGGTAGGCTCCATAAGGAGCCAAGGAGGGTGAATGGCTTGAATGATAGCATCTATGTATACAGCATGGCGGTCGATAGCACCATCAGCCTCCCACCACTCCACACCTTCCCAATTGTCATGGTGAGGAGCCACAGAAAGACAGCCAATTGGGATACCTTTAGGGGGTGTTTTTATCCAAATTGACGTCCCACTACGCCTTACCCCCCAAGGGTATATTTGGTGCTTTAGGATGGGTCCCAAAGTGATGGGGTCTAAGTGATACGATTCCCTGAGCCGTCCTGATTACACGTTTGGCGACAGAGAAGGTCAGACTAATTGCTGCTGGGGGGCATATGACTAGGCAGGCGGCGCGTTAGTACGCTCGAGTGTTGTTACTGGTAAATTTCCACGACCTTTTCAAGGCCCGTGGGGAAGATACAGCCCATTTTTGGTGGCTGCCATACATCAGGGATTTTAGTGCCCTGTTCGATTATGATTAAGGTGGCTTTATCTTAGCCGTCCTCTACGATGTTATGGACTAGGTTTCTCGTCACATGGCTCCAAATCTCAAGGGCTTTTCCTTGTTGTGGGAGGTATAAATCTCTAACTCTTTTTATTATCTGTTATAATATATACTTATATGTTATAATATATACTTATCTGTAACTGTGCTGATACTCTTGTGTTTGCTTTCTCAGAGTTGGTTTGGCCTATACCTGCTGGGTCTCGCCCAAGTGGATCTCCTCGTAGAGAACGAGGATCAGTTTTTGCTTCTTCATCGGTTCATAGTGAGGAACTACCGGGCTTCTTATATATATCGGACCCGAAAGACTAATGTTGCAGCCATCTCTGATTTACTGGATGAGCACGTAAATCCTTCTCCCTTTCTTTTTTGTATATACCTGTACTTCTCAAAACCTTTATATGTACAAAATTGTTTCTCTTTCAAATCGAGTGGGCCCCTTGGGGTGATTTAGGCCTTCATTTTCGTTATGCTTGGGCCCTCACAGCCTTGAGGACTAGAGGGTTGATTAGAGATGAGTACGGCCTCCTATTCTATCTCGACAAGCAGGTGATTTGCCAGCACACACTGACCCGATGGCCTCGGGTTCCTATCTTTCCCCCAGCCTTGATGAGACGGACGGGTGAGATTGTCGCTTTAGAGGTGTTGGCGCTGTAGATAGACTCAATTTTCTGACGTTCATCGAGGAGGGGGAAGTCATTTCTACAAATATTGTCTTACAGGGCATTTTAGTAATTTTCTACCCGAACAGTAGCCAATTCTACTAAAATTATCTTTCACGGGCTGTAGACACCCCAATCCGTAACCCCCGCAAAAGTCCTAAACTATCGAAAAAACACCTTTTTGTGAGTTCGAGACGTACCTACACATTAGAAACTGCTTTGGGAAGTTTGTTTGTTTTTCAGAGTGTGAATCTTGATGCTAATCTTCTGAGCGTAACACATGTTTTCTTGTCTGCTTGTTCTGGATATTGGTAGGTCTTCAGTATGTTTCAGACATCATAAAACCAGGTGGATGAGTCTACGGTCTCTTCATTCTCAAACTCGATCGCCATGCAGTGAGTTGGGCTAGATCTCTTCGCTACTGTGAGGATAATTTCTTCCATCCCCCCGTGATATCAATCATTGATGTTAACTTGGTCAGTACGTCAGCAAAACTATTATGTGATCAAGGAATATAGTTGAACTCTGAGTGTTCGAACTTTTCCACGACATCTTCCAATCTGGCGAGGTATGGAACTAACTTCTCATATCTAATATTCCATTCTTTCAGAACCTGATGTACTACCAGTGCTGAGTCCCCGTAAACATGTATCCTCTTTATTCTCTTTTGGAGCACGATTTTTAAACCGACTATGTAGGCTTCATACTCGGCCATATTGTTGGTACATGAGAAATCCAAACGATAGGAAATAGGTGAGTGAGTTTGATCTAGCAAGACTGATATAATGCATATTCTGCTTCCATTCCGATTGGCAGCATCATCGAAATACATTTTTCAGTCTTCATCGGCCTCAAGATTCATAATAGCTTCATCCAGAAACTTGGCCTCTTTTACCATGTCACCCAACATTGGGTTGCTAGCTAGATAATCAACAATGATCTTTCCTTTTTATCGACTTTTGGGTCATGTAGGTGATGTCAAACTCGGAGAGCAAAAATAACCACTTTGCCATATTGTGAACACCTCATTTTGTGACCCCTGTAAGAATCTTGATAAAAAAGCACGCATGCATGCACAAGCATTCTTAGGTGCACACATACTTTATACATGTGATACAGATCAAAAAAGAAAGCCGAAAGGATCCCGGATAAGAAGTTACAGAATTATCGAAATGTACCGGAACCGAAAATCGTCGAAAATTTTAAAAACTTGTGAAAGGAGAGTTATGCATTTCTAGTCATCCTCAAACTTTGAGAGTTGTTAGAAATTACCATAAGGAGTAGCATACTTGAAAATCAGCTCGATCCGACGGTCAGATCTCCGAAAATTCAGAAAATTGTGAGTTTGTTTCGGGTGATCAAATGTAGGCCTCCTCGAAGTTAAAATGATCTGAAGTTTTATTAGTAGATAGGTCTTATTGTGGAGAAGAAGATATTAAAATGTTTCGGGTGCAATTCTAGTCGAAATATCCTTCGTAGCAAATTAAAATAAATATAGGCTTTCACAAATTCTGATCGACCTCAAATTTGAATACAATCCAGAAAACATTTTGAAGGAAAACATATCCAAAATTCAGCATAATCCAACGGCTAGAAGTTCAATTGTCGAGGTTGTTGTACGCAAGTACGTTTCCAACGTGGGAACAAACTCTTTGTACCAATCCGAGGAGACCGAGTCCTTCCCGAATTTCGATCGTCTTCAAATTTTTATAGGGTCTAGAAGAATTCTATTGACAATATATATCCAAAAATCAGTATGATCCAACTTCTATAACTTGACTTGTCGTGCAAACAAGTGACCTTGTCTACAACAAGCACCTTTCCTATGCGAAAACAAACTCTTCGTACCAATCAGAACAAAAGGAGACCTCCCCGAATTCTGATCGACCTGAAATTTTGATAAGATCTATAAGACTTCTATTCCCAACAGATATCCAAAAATCAAGATGATCCAACGGTGGTAAGGCTTCGCGATAAGCTCCAAGAGTCTTAGTTGCAATATCTTTTCTTGCTCTCCAAGTATTTTTTCAACTATAAATAGACCCCCCCTCTATTCATATTTTTCATAAACAATCAAAGGGAATTTCGTGGTACACACGAAGAGATCCTTATTCTCTCCCTCCAAGGAGGCTTAAGTATAATTTTCTCCCTCTTCTTTTATTTATTCGTTAGTTTTATAATTTATATTTTTGTCTGCATAATTTCTATCACTTGATAGCTTTTCAAAAACCTTTTTTCAAATTGTTTTCCAAAACCAAAGGCGTATAATAAACCCTAATCTTATTCCAAAATAGTATTATTACTTTTTTACTTTTTTAAAAGCTCGAATTAACGGTATTGTTATACAAAGGAATCGATAATCGCTATATATTCAATATAACTCATAAATTGAGGTGTAAATGTGATAAATACTCGATTATAAGAGCACTAGTGCCATCTATACCGGTTTAATCAATAGACTATGGTACACGATCGGTTAAATCGTCTCATATTACATCAAATATAAGATTCCACATTGAATCAGTTTTCGAAAAGCCCAATGCTTTACAAAATCACTTGTTTCATTGGATCAACTATTGTCAAACTCTCTTTTTCAGATCACACACACACATTTATTTTCAAAATCATGGGCGAACTAAGAAACACATCGTTTTCATCCCATCCCCAAAATCCCGATTTCTAAGGCAAGCACGAAAAGCTGTAAAGTAATAGCAATAGCATGCAAGAAATGAATTATAACACACGCATATCCTACTCAAGAGAACGAAAGGGCGAATTGGGTGCCTAACACCTTCCCGATTTGTAACTTAATCCCCGAACCTTCGAATCAACTGGTTTCGCATACATCGTGTATAAGATAATATTTATTCCATATATACGTCTCTTTTATACAAACATTTTGTTTGTTTAGTAAAATAAACTGGTGACTCTTATTTTTTTCAAAATCGATTTTCACAGCAATAACGGAATTGCCGCCCACGAGGACCCCAGGCGTCGAGAACATGAGTTCTCAAACATATGATTTGCTAATATAATAAATGGCATGTTCCTTCCATGTGGCGACCAAGTGTTAGGCCAACATGGCTCCTACAAAAATATTCGTGATTGTTAAGTATAATAACAACGATAACCCTGGTTAGGGTGGTGCCAATACCGAAAGATTAGAGAGATAATGTTTGATCTTATCGAATGCCTTTTGACACTACTTGTCCCATTCTCCTAGTGATGATTTCTTTAAGAGTTTTAAGATGGGTTCACATGTCTAGGTAAGCAGGGAGATGAACCTACTGATGTACTGTAAGTTGCCCAAAAACTCACAGACTTCTTTCTCGGTATGAGGCTCGGGGAAAACCTTCTATAGCTTTAACTTTGGAAAGATCTACCTTAATACCTTTCTTACTAATGACATAACCAAGAAACTTTTATTTTGTCATCCCGAACACACATTTCTAGGGATTAAGTCTTATTTAGTACTAGAGAAGTTTGTCAAAAAAAGCTCGTAGGGCAGGAATATGACCGTCTCTTTTTTTCAATTTGATGATCATGTCGTCTACATATACTTCGACCTTTTTGTCGATCATGTCATGAAAAATAACTGTAGCGGCCCTTTGGTAAGTTACCACAGCGTTTTTCAGCCCGAATAGCATGACTGTGTTGTAGTACATCTCCCACGGGGTGATAAATGTTGTTTTCTCCTGGTGGTCCGAGTGCATCTTGGTCTGGTTATACCCTATAAAGCCATCCATGAATGACTTCAAGGCATGGTTTGCAGTATTGTTTACTATCAGATCGATGTTGAGTAAATAAAAATCGTCTTTTGGGCATGCCCGATTGAGATCTCGGTAGTCCACATACATATGGACTTTTCCATTTGCCTTTAGAACTGACACAATGTTAGCTAACCATGAGGGGTAATCAATTACTCGTAAGAACCCCATACTTAACTGCTTCATCACTTCCTCCTTTACTTTCAGAGACTATTCTGGTGTAAGTTTCCTTAGTTTCTGTTTGACGGGTTTGAGTTCCAGCTTAGTGTGGATATCATGCATGGCTATCTTGCTATTCAATCATGGCATGTCGATATAGGACCAAAAAAACACATCCACATACTCTGTCAGAGTTTGTGTGATTTTTTTTTGTTTTGGTTAGGTTGGCCCCGATACGAACTTCTATCTTGTATTCCTTGGTTCCAAGGTTAGTTACCAGAGTACCTTCTTCATCACTCTGTATGTGTTTCTTTTCCCCCGTGGGGTGTTCATTCATACTTTCGATTTTAGCAAAGGCAATCATTGAATCATTAATATCAGAATACTGTAACACGGAATCTTCTTCATTGATAATATTGCATACGGGTACAATTTTAAAAAATCTAGGAGTAACTCCTCTCTAGTCTTTCCCCACTCTCTCCCCTATTGTTACACTTTACGATTTCACTATTTCCCCCATCTATCCTATTTTCAGGATTAGCGTGGATTAAGCGCGCTGGATCGTCCCTTGCTATATCATCATCCTTTAGAGCCATAATATCAAAGAGGTCTCTGATCATTTCTTCCTTTTCCTCTTCATCTTCTTCACTTTTACTCTTCATCCCCGGTATCTTATGCCCAGTCGATAGCTTAGTGGTGAAGGTATGTATGACCTCTTTCTTGAGGTAGAGGTTTATTTCATAAAAGATTTTCCAACTTGGCATGCTTTCTCGGTCTTCATTTCTCTAGGGCTCTTGGAAGTCGCAAAAGGGGAAATCTTCTCCCTTTTTGATGAAAAAACCATTAAGTGAATTGAAGCTTGATACTGATGCCTTTGACTTTGGTCTCCACGATCGTCTTCACTAGTGTGTTAATACCCTAGACCTTTTCTCCCATATCTTATCACTGGCTTTAAAGCTAGAACAAGGCCCTGTTGGTTTATTCCTAAGCTGGTTCCTGGCAGATACTTCATCATTCTCAATATTTTGTAACCTTTGTACTAAGACCGGGGATATTATCCGGGGGTAAGTACTTTATCCTCTGAGTAGTAAATATTTGTACATGAGGCTCATAAGAGAAAGCCTCCCAACTATATACTCTGACTGCTGATCCCTAAGATTAGTAGTTCAAGATCTGACAAGGTCCTTTTCAAGATCTCCTTGTATAGTGATCACTTCTCCTTCAAATGGGATCTTAATTTTTTTTGATACAAAGAGGAGGGGCACACCCTGATGTCGTGAAACCAAGCTCTTCCGAGAAGAAGGTTAAAGCTAGAAGGTATGTCGATGATTTGAAAGTCGACTGAAATGTTTTTAGGACCGACCAGGATATTAAATCTCAAGGAGCCTAAAACAGCCTTTCTTGTGTTATTGTAAGCCTTAACTATCACTGCTGATGGAAAGAGCACTGTGTCTATGATGCCCAGATACTTGACTGTTTTTAGAAGGCATATATTTATGGTGGACCCATTATCAACGAGTGCTTATGAAAGGATTTTTCGTCGGGTTCGAACCGTGATGTGGAGCACCAAACTGTGCTTCTTTCCCAAAGGCGACAAATCCTCTTCTAAAAATAAAAGGCTACTTTGTACAGTAAGTGACACGGTCATACTTAACAACTGCTTGGGGGTAGAGCCGGATGATATGACTGCCTCATTTAAAAGCTTAATAAAGGTTGTTCTGTGGGGTTTGGAAGTAACCATGAGGCCCCAAATAGTGATGTGGGCCTGGGTATTCTTTAATTGTTCTAACACTTGGTAATCCCCTATCTCTTTAGGAGGAATTTGTTTTACTGTTTCATTAGGTTCACAAAGATGCTGGGTCTAATTCAACTGAGGCTAAAGGCTAGTCTGTCTCCACTGACCAACTGAAATAAGCGGAGGATGTTTTTGTTATATATATTATCTATTTTTTTAGCGGTTTCTTCGACAACAGCTTCGAATTCTTTGGATCTCGGGGTCTCCATTGTTGTTTCAGTTTTCTTTAGGGCAATCCTATCCTAGATTTGCTAGGGTTAGTTATGAGTGTGAGTGGTTGAGAGATTCCCTAATTGGCTTTTCCCAGGCCCTGCCCAGGTATAAAGTTCATTCTGGCCACCACTGGTCGATTATTAGATTGAGGCATGGTGCAACTTGGGCTATTTTTAATGGTATAATCAGTGAATTCTTCTTTACATCGTCTCCACATTTCTCTGTTCAAACAACTGTAGTCTGCTTTGCAGTACCTGATTCAATCTCAATTCTTGGGTAGGTCAGATCATCTTGAATAAGACCCACAGGGTCAAAGCCTTCTTCATCTATAGTTAAAGCATTAATCCCTATTGCAGGGGCATGGTTGGGAAGCGGGTTGTTGGTGACATTGGGTCCACCAGGTGCGGGATGGTTCTAGCCTCAATTAGGTCCTATATACGGTGTTGGAGGGCCAAACAACGATCTGTGTCGTGGCCAGCTGCCTGATGGTATGAGCAGTTCTCATTCATTCTTTAAGTATTGAGAATAGGATTTGGTGCGGGGTGAGGATTGAGTAGGGTAATTAGTCCAGCATTTTGGAGTAATTTCAAGCTCTTAGTCAAAGTAGAAGGAAGAGTGCAAAAGTTCCTTTTTTTTAATTTCAGCATTCGACGAATCTCCTTGCGTGGGCTAGCTCATCTAGGGTGACTATTGTTGTTGTAGGAACAGGTTTTGTTGGTATTGGTACGTACTGAGTTAGTTATCGGCTAGAGCAGCCATCTTCTTCCTAGTATAAGAGGCTTTTTTGGTATCGGTTTCTGCTTTCTTGGCTAGTTCTTCTTCTGTCTGGGAACCCACGCTCAATATAGCCCTAAAGTGTGGAAAAATGTGCTTCCCGATGCAGTTCAATATAGCTTGAGTGAAATTCTTCTGTATTATTTCATGTTGCTCTTCCTCGTCTAGCCATTTTGATATTTGTGAAGCCATTTCCCTCTAATGAGTGACAAAGTCACTAAAACTTTCCTTTTCACCTTGTTTGGCGATCTCCAAGTGTTTACGGGTAATTAAGTCTTAATTCATTCGACCCGTATTTTGTCATGAATTCCTTAACAATATCTCCCCATGTCTTTGTATAGTGTCTCTCTAAATCAAAAAACCATCTCAGGGCTGCTCTTATGAGAGTCGTATGAAATGCTAGGGCCAACTCACGTTCTCCACAACCCGACACTTGCATGGACAGAATGTACCACTAAAGATGTGTTTTCGGGAGGGGGGGAGGATGTCCCGGTGAACTTTGTAATGGAGGGGAGTTTAAACCTTTAAGGCAATCTAGCCTCGGGATAGAGTGAGAAGGCATTCGTATCTGTGACTTCATTTGTACCCTTCATCTGTGAGATTCATTTCTATAGGATTTTCATTTGTTCTTTCAACTTCTTTTGCTCTTCGCTCTCTTTTGGCTATTCTTCAAGTTATTCCTGAGCTACCACTAATTCTACGTAAGCTTCCCGAAGTCAGTTAATATCTGGAAACTCATTGAGAGGGGCCGTTGAGGTTATAGGTGGGGCAAGCCTCAAAGGAATCTGTGGTCATTGTTGGTAAAGAGGTTTAAAATGCCAGTTGGCCCCGGGGTTGTGGCTAGGTGATTGGTTATTCTTACTGCTAATAGGTGGGGCCGGAGTCCGGGGCCCATTGGATTTGATTGTTATAATCTGGTAGAATAAGACCTGGTTGAATAGGACCTGGTGGTTGCATAGTGTTCCAGGAACGAGTGAAGGTACTTCTTGACTGGGATGGAGATTTGGTACTTGGTGTCGTGATGACTGCCCTTGATCAAGATTTGGTGGTAGACGTTCAAATCCTGGTGGTGCAGTCCATTTAACTGACAACTCTTTCATACTAACCCGAGTATTCTGCTGCTCGGTGGTGATGCCTATTAAACGTTGACTGACTAATATGAGTAAATTATGCATATCTTCTAGAGTTGGCTGAGTTCCTGATGCCTCAGCGGGCTTTAATCAACTGTTCGGATTTCTGGCTTGTTTGACATGATTGGCGTGCTTGGTCTCATTAATCTTCCTGTATGATCTCTTCTGGCCCAACCTTTTAGACTATAGTCTTAGGGTTGTAGATAAAACCATGTGGTGGAGATGAAAGAAGACTATGGCGTGACTAAATTTTTGCCAAAAATCCACTAAGAAGATAACAACGAGACACACCTCGAGTTTTGTAAAATATTGTGTATAATAAGCCGTAATGTGGTGCATCCCCTACGACTATTTTGACATGTATTTTATTATGACTCAATCTTATATACAACGTGGGTCAACGTACGGTGAAGTCTTCACCTTACAATATACCCCAAGGTCGGGTACGTGCAAGAGTCTTTTGATATACTTCCCGGGTATGTGAGTGTTCTTGTCACTCAATATACCTCGGAGGTGTACTTGGCAAAGGAGAGTAGAAGTAAATGCTTTTGATTTATGTTGACCCAAGCGAGCCAACTCCATACTCACTTATAATACTTCTGAGGGTTTTAGGTGAAATTCACACTTGTAGAACCATGTATGAATAGCGATGTGCGTGAAAGTTTTTGAAAGGTTGTGTTTACAAATATCTTTATCTTTTCAACGTGTATTTTAAAAACCCCAATTTTATTCAAAAAAAAGTTTCTTCACAAACAATTAATAATACAAAAAAAGAAGTAGAGAAAGCAGTAAAAGCAGTAAAAGCAGGTGTTCAACAAATAATAAATGAAAGTCCACATATAAGCGCCTTGTTTTTTTCGATACCCAGCAGAGTTGCCACTGTGAAAATCCGCAAATGCGAGTCCCAGGTCTCAACCTATAGTTTGGGGGCTTGAAACTAACTCGGTAAGAACAACGCGAGTTATTACACCTAAGTGCAGGTGATCAGTCAAGTAATAAATACTCAGTAAGTCCGAGGTCGATCTACGGGGTGGAGGGTAGTTATTTAAGTTATGAAGGTTTCTTTCAAGAGGAAGATGAGAAAACTAATGAAAAGATGAAATATGGAGAGAATGGAATGTAGATTGATAATTAAAATAACTAGTGGCAATAAAACTAAATAAAACATACAACTAAAACTAATCCTAAAAGTAGCAAAACATTACTATACTAAAGGAAACTAAACTAGTACAACAAGAACAATGAATAAAGTTGAATAAAATAAACACTAAAAATAGCGTACTAAATTAATTAAACGCGTGAAATTTTTTAATTAAAATTAAGAATAAAAAACACTAGGGGTATCCATTAGTTCCGGGCAACACAACAGACAATTCGGTGGATCGGGAATCATTTTCTAGTTAATTTTTCTTTAAAAATCAACCTACTATCAACGAGCTAGTTGATTTCATAAACTCATATCTTTTGCAATAATTCATGCGTGACGTGAACTATATGTACCAATACTAATTATGGAATCAATTTGCATTATTTAATTTTACCAAAAACACTTGTTTATTGAAGTGAAGTAGTGCTTGACATTACAAGACCTTTTTATTAAAAGTGAGTTTAGAAAAGTTAAGTAATTACCACAATTTAATTCAAATAGGTTAAAACGTGATTGAAATCAAATTTGAACTAAAATGGGTGGTGAAAACACAAAATTGGCGATTTCGGTATCAAAAAGTAATGTTTAAAACAAATACCAAAAATAATGCACTCTAGTCTGAAAATATAAAGATACAAAACCAATTAATTTAAAAAGTATAGACTGCTCTCTAACTAGACCGGTTATGATTTAGTGCAAAACAACAATTAAAACTAGTTAAGTTTTTTTGTCAAAAAGATTTTATTAAATTTATTATAAAAATATGTGATTAGCATACTCAGATAATAATTTAATAAAAATCAAATTTATAATGACCTATTAACCTATAGAAAATTAATTAGAATTGAATTCGGGTCCAAAAAATTATCGCGTCGGCATACCTGGTCCTTACGGACCCCTAACTAACAAACTATCAAAACAATAAATTCATGGACAGTAAATTAATTAAAAAATATAGTGCATAAAAGTTCATAAATTGACATCTCATTAAAATTATAAGTGTGCAAAATTTATACTAATAATTAACAAAGCATTAATTAAAATTAAAACTTGGAATTAAAGTAATAATCCAACGCGTAAACAATGATCAAATCTGAAATTAATCTTCAATGATGTGCTCAAATCCTTCGTCTCTAACTCCGTATTAACGCTAAAGAAAAATAATGGAAACAATACAAACGAATCCTTAATATTTAAAACAAATATTTTAATAATGAAAGAAGAAGAATGAAAAAAGATGAATGAAGCCCATGGTTCCTTGTTGCTGCTATTCCTCACTGCTGTTGCTGTGTTATGTTGTTTTTAACTGCAACTTTCCTCTTTAATTTATAGTAGACAAGCTCTAGGTAGGTTGCTTTGGTCATGGGCTTGGCTTATGTGTGTGGTAATAATTTAATTCATAGCTTGGATCATTAATTAAAAAAATGAAGCTCAAAGTGTTGCCAAGGGAGTTTGTATTCCGGCCGTAAATTTCTGCTTAGAACTCCAATTTGTGCAAGGTTTATGCCTATGCGTAGGTAACTTAGATATCTACAACTTCTATTTCTGGAGTTTTTTTCAAATTTTGTACGGATAAATACCAGAATTAGCTAGAATAGAAGCATTATGCGTGGTAAATCTCTTCTTCATCCAAAAAATTTTGGGTTTGATTCAAATGACTTTTTTTCACTTTAGATTGCTCTATTGGCTTATATTAGACACTTTAATTCACTCCATTCACGATTGAGCTTGGGATTCGCTTTCGGTTCACTTCTTAAACTCAATTAAACTTCGAATTTGACTGGCAATGACTAATTTTTGGCAAATTTTCTTCTGGATTCGTTCTTGTTCCCTTTTGCCCTGTAAAAAACGTTAAAATGAACTAGAAACAAACATACTATCCTATTTCTTGATTAAAACTCAAATCTTATCAATTTCGGATAATTAGAATCAAATTCATGCATATTGAGCTATCTAAATATGTATAAAAATGCAATATTTTGGCTTAATCAGAAACATCGGAACGGATTTTCATTGTTCCAATTGCTTATATATTGTGATAAATCATATTGAGTATTCCTTTTTTTCATTTCTAAATGCAAAGGGGTTCGTCCAGAGCCGCTAGTACGTTTTACGAGAAAACGTACAAAAGAATTTGTGTAAGGGAAAAGGCTATAGACAAACCTTTTCCTTACATGCTTGTCTACGAAACCTGGATTCTATAGGTTCGGGAACTATATTACAAATTGGGAAGGTGTTAAGCACCTGTTTCGCCCTTTCAGTCTCTAGTGACTTTATATGTTTATCTATGTTGAAAAATTTGGATGCTTTGATTTTACTGATAGTTTACTACTTTCTAAGAATAATTCACAAACAAAAACCCGATCTTGGGAAAATGATGAAAACCTTGTATTTCGTGATCCGATGTTTTTGGTTCGATTTAAAATTAAATTACTAATGACAAAGTTTACATGTTTTGAAATTAAAAAGATATTTCGATATTGTTTCATTAGATAACAATGATGGTTTATTTTTGTTTTGGTCATTTTTGAGAAAAGATTGGATCTTATTGGAATTGATTTGATATGGAATTGAACTCTTAAGGAGAGTATATTAGATATATCACAATCTATAAAAGACCGGATACGCCCAAATTTAAATCATAAGTAAGTTTCATTGATCCAAATTTTGGAAACTTGGTTTAATTCGGAAGATAATATACTTACTTTTTCTGGTTTTATAAATAATTTTATCAAGGTTTTATTTTTGAAAATTGTAGACAATTGGTAACTTGAAAATAAGTTTATCCAATTAGAAAGTGGACTGAAAAACAGATACGAAAGATGAAAACAAGTACACAGGTATATAATTTTAAATACTATAAGAGACTTTTGTTACCTTCCCGACGATATATATAAGAATGAAAGAGATAAAATATAATATGGCAGAGAATCTCTGACAGATATCTGCTTTTCTTTTACAGATATTTTCGAGAATTCGTTTTCGAAATATAAAACGTCGAGTGTTGAGGATAAACTTAAAGATTCTTTGAAAATCAGACAAAAATATAACTCAAACTAGAAAGCATATAAAAGATTTAAAACTTTAGAGAGTAGTAGTGTTTTTTAGTGCACAAGTGCTGTCCTTAAACCATTTGGGGTGCTGGCCTATTTATAGTGCTCAGAAGGGTTTGTCGCGCAACATTCCCCAAGAACATGGAAATGTCATGCTGCAAATAGCCATATGTCCTGCGACAAATGGCTGAAGTGATGTTTCTGACAAACTAATGTGTTAGAAAGTGGTTGGTCTGTGTTTGATAAACTTGTCGTGTGATAAATGGGGGTTTGCCGTGCGACAAACCCTTCTAGAAACAGGTTTATTTGGATAACAAACTTCCTGAAGCAGTTTTTAGTGTGTGGATGAGTCCTGAAAAAGTGTTTTTTGATAGTTTTAGGGTTCTTGCGGGGGTCACAAATTAGGATGTCTATAGCTATGTCTTGCCAAATAGGAGGGAGCATAAAGCCTTCACCCTGTGTTGTATATAGGATGAGTCGAGATATAACACATTTATCATTTTTTTTACCGTGAGGAATGTGCCACATAAGGCCTTGCCATGTATATCTCTCCTAGAGATTGGCAAGTACAGTCGGAGGCTAACCACCTTCCATCGTAGAAATTTACATCGAGATTAACTCGTCGTGACTTTTTCCGATACACGTTCCATGAAAAACAACTCAAGATGAGAGATATTCCTAGTTTTCATAAAATGGCAAAATTAAGTTTTTCAAAGATTTTGGGACAAGTAGGGTAACACAAAGATCTTTTAATGTCTACCCCAAACTCTCACCAGGAATTCTCTCAAGTTGTTGTTGACTTGTTTTTACAAAGACTCGAAACTCGATTTTCTTTGTTTTTCCTTTTTTGATTTCTTTGGCAAAAATTAGTTACACCTTAGGCTTTCTTCATCTCTGTTACATGATTTATCTTCAGCCCAACGATTACAGTCTGGAAGGCTGCGCCGGAAGAGATTATACAGGAAGATTGGTTAGACCAAGCATGCCTATTATGTCGGCTATAAATCTGAATGGCCAAGAAATTCAAGCAGTTGATCGTAATCAAGAAGAGGTATCGAGGGCTCCACCTACTATGGAAAAAATGCAACGTTTATTAATGTCCATCAGCAAAAGATTGACAAGCATCACAGTGCAACAACAGAGTACCCAAGTCCGAATAGAGGAATTGTCAGCAGAGCGAACTGCACCTCTGGGTTTTGAACGGCTTCCACCAAATAGAGATCCAAACCATGGGCAGATTTCAAGGCCCCAAGTATACTTAACTATATATTTGAGCCTACTGTGGAATTATGTGATGGTTTCACTGTCTTTCATTCAAATTGTTTCAAATTCTAAAGTTAAACGTTGAATTTTAGAATTTTTAACAGTGTTTGTACCTTTATAAACTACATCTAAGATTTTTCATGCCTCTTTTAAAGTCTCACATGTGGTAATCTTTTTAAATTTGTCCTTCGTCACATGACTTTGGATTATATTTAGCCCTTTAAAGTTCCACTTAGCCACTTCTCATCGACCAGCAGTCCACGATTCAGGAAGTTTGAGATCAATTTTAGTAATATTCTCAATCATGGTACTTATGATGAGTGCTTTCCAACCATTCACAAATACAAGCCATATGCGTTCATCTTTGGATTTTAATAAAATTTGCATTCTAGCTTTCCAATATGAATAATTGAAACAATCAAGAATAGGAGCGATAGATGTTTGATCTTTACCCATAATAACTAAACAAAAACAAAAAGCAAGGAAAAACCTAGGTTCTGGCCTAACCCTAACAAATTAAACTATCCTCCTCTGATACCAAGTGAAAGAGCTAGTGCGTGTGCGTATAGAAGCAAATTAATTAACCATAGGTTTGTTATTTGATGGTTAAATTTTCAAAGATTAATTTTAATCGAAACAAAAAGTAAATATAAAATTCTATGGATTTTAATTCTGAAAAACATGTTTAATCTTTTCTAGCATGCATCAATAAATAAAGCAATTAAACAGAAAAGCAAATACCAGAATTAACGAGGTATCTCTGCAGTGCAGGACTAATCCTCAACAATCCAATATATGCACAAAATTTTATATAAATGATTAATCTCAAATCGCACAAACTTAAAAAACTAGAATCGCACAAGCCGTCTGCAAAAGCCTCCACCTTCTGCGCTCATAATCCTCTTATCCAAATCGTACGAATAGGTTCTCAACGAATTACTCACAACGGTATCATACCGTTCTTCAACTTCTTTTACGAATTACATACACTTTGGGATCTGATTTGTTCTTTAAATAAAAAATATTTACTTTTGCAAGAATTAAAAATTCTAAGGTGAATTTTATATTTGAGATTTTGATATCTCTTTAAGATATGAAAAACTCTCTCAAAACATGTATACAAGTCTCTTACCCTATAGTTTTGTTTATATAAAAATATAAAAATCAACTCTCTTCAAAAAAAAAGGTTAAAAATATTTAAAATAAGAATTTTTGAAAAAAAAATACGCTACCCAATTTTGAAATCAACACCAATCCGACACCGAAAAAATATACCAATCTCAAATTAAAAATATCAAATCCAAACTCAAAATAGTACATGACCGGTCCAAGAAGTGCAAGCGTACCGCTCCACCACTCATCCAATTGCCTGACATATTTTGCATTAATTCTCGTGCACTCATTTAAATTGGGCTTTGGCCCTTTAGTTTTAAAACTAAAAGGAACCACACGTTTTTATTAAATGAATACGGCGTCATTTGACTTTTCGAAACATTAAAAAAAAATTTAATTTATTTGAGAAGATAAAAAATAAGTTAAAAAATGTGATGAGATTAACTGTTACATTTTACTTTTTTTCATGACAAAATTTTCTTTGTGTGATGGTGGAGAAATTTTTTCCACATAATATTAAAGGATGATAGAGAACATATACTAACAAAAATGAGATGGACAAGATCTCACTATATACCTCAACTTATTTTTTATCAAACGGAGCCTTAAAGTAAACTTGTCCTTTCATTTATTTATTTATTTAATTAAATCCTCTCCTTTAATTTTTTTTTCCCACCGTCATAAATTCGTTTGAACTCTGATTCGATCTAAAATTTTAAGACAAATCTAGGAACATGTTAGAAATATAATTTAAGAGTTTCCTTATTAATTCAATATGTTGAAGCATAACAAATACAAGAAAAAGATCAACAAAAATAATAATAAAAAAAAAATAGTTCGACCCAAAAAGCTTTTATGAAGACACTACCTAGGAAATTAAATTCAAATGTCAATGCTCACTATTTATTTCGATGTAATCTTTCAATGCATCGCTTGATAGCTTAACTTGCTTATATTTCTTCAGATGTAAAGTCGAACGACTTAAATAACTTATAAGCAAACGTATTTTTATCAAAAGAATAAAGCCAACATACAATAGACCTTACAAAATACAGTTGAGAATCTTAATAAAGAACAAGAAAAACTCCTAATAAACTTACCAGATCGAGTTAGGAAAATGATTAGATTCAATATGGAATCCTTCGCTTGAAATGAAATTTCTTAATCCTTGATTCACTTTAACTCTTTTATTTTTTCAGGTTTTTTAAAACGCTTTTATTCTTAAAGACCGAAAATTAAGACGAACAAGCATTTTTCGATATAAATGTTACATAGATACATATGATGGTCGGCCACGGGGGGAGGGAGAAGGGAACCTGGGGGTGGGGCGGAGAGACACCTATTTTTTCGCTATACTAACACCTCATGTGTAAGACGAACAAGCATTTTATCAATTTACATAAACAAATTTTACATTCAAATTAGAAACTCGTAAGCACGCAATTTAACATGAAGAGTGACCTTTCGTATAATATTTTTTTTTTCAAACAAATACATGTTTTCACGCTTTCTCATCTAAAATAATTTCATAAAATTTAGCATTTGTTTCATTTAAATAATACGAGAGCTTGATGCAAATACATAATTTCAAGTAAAATGTAAGACACATATAGAACATACAAACGCCCCACATCATGGGGGCTTTTTTGTTTTGTGCATTACACTACTACGATGATGATTAATGGATATGAACTATGTAACTTGCAGAGTTCTAGTCAAATTAAAGAACCACTTAAGGTTATGATCAATAATTTAAATTATTAAACGATTTACTCATCTTCTCCATCTTAGCTAGGATTTTGAAGTTGGAAGGTCATAAATCCTCACAAGCTTCCGTGCACAATCTCTTGTGAACTAGACATGATTAGGATGTTACACCCTTATGTAATTTATGACTAAAGTCTAACATGAAACAGATGCAAGCATATATATACATATGGGATTTCGTACAGACTAATTTTTATTTATGAATTTTCATCGCCAAAAAACTTCTTTCCATATTTTAGCGATCAAAATTTGCCTTTGGACATTCAGAACAATTTTTTTCTTGGTTATTATATAAGAAAACATAGCAGAAAGTTAAAATCAGTACACGTACAGACATTATATATTAAAGACTAAAGTTTCATTCATTATTTTTTGAAGATAAAAGTTTCATTGGCTTCAGGCGTACTCGCTGCTGTAGTTACTCTTTTCTACAACTTCGACTATCCCCTGAAATGAAAATAATAATAATAATAATAATAATAATAATAATAATAATAATAATAATAATAATAATAATAATAATAATAATAATAATAATAATAATAATAAAAAGGTGCCGTCAATATTACGAAAAAAATAATAATATATATTTAGGATACAAAAAAAAATAGGATTCAATCATTTACCAATTATAGAGTAAACAATTCTTCCAAATAAATAAATAAATATAGAGTAAACTACGTAAATGATCCGGTAAAGTCAGACATGACACGAACTGATATGAAATAAATTATAAATTTTTAGGTGGTCCTTATTGGGTTCGGATCACTATCGGGTTAACCTGATAAGACATGAAAAATAGCAAATTGTGTTCGGGTTTACTAGCAAAACCCGTTATACCCATTAAGAACACAACCCGTTAAGAACCCTTTAAGAGCACATTTATGTTGTTTTCGAATTAATCGTGTCAAGTTATCGGTCTTACACGGACTAAGCTGTTAGCTTAACAAGTGAAACGGGTCGTGTCATGTTACCCGATAAAGTAACGAAACGTGTTCGTGTATTGAATCTCATCCGCTAGCTAGCTTAAGAGATCGTGTTTGGTTTTACAAGTGTTCACCCAAACCCGAAACAACAAACTCGACACGACCCATTGCTGGGTAACGTAATAGCCCTACACTATATATGGGGCTAGTTCCAATTTGACCCCGCGACTTTAAAAAGTATCATTTAATCCCTCAAACAATTGATTGAGTTCCACTTAGACCCTTCTGTCCATTTTGATTTTTGATCCAACTACTAAAAATTAACGCTTCCTTCCATGAAAAAGAGAAAGAAAAAAAAAGATCGAAAAAGCAAAAGAGAGAGCAAAAAGATGAGGAAAAAAACTCTTATTTAGACCATAATATTTTTTTTCTTTCTTTTGTGTTTTTTCTTCTTTTCTTTGGCTCTGAAGGAACATGTTAAGTTGGACCAAAATACCTTTAAAAAGGTCGTGTGTGGTGCACACAACAATTTTCCGTCAACTTTTAAGGACAGAAGAACCAAAGCAAAACTCAGCTAAAAGTTTGAGGGATTAAATGGCACTTCTTAAAGTTGAGAGGCCAAAGTGGAAATGCCCCGTAGTTTTAAGGGTCATTTGGGTAGTTTCTTCGACATATATATATAAGTTTCTATTTTGATATTTCAAAACTTAATCATGTCCCGTAAAATAAATGAAATAATTAACTTGTGGCATCTCCAAAGAAAAAATATAACTCTAAATTCGAAATAGGGAATATCAAGAACCGTCCCAATTTTTTAATATGTTCTAAACAACCTCACAAAATTTAGATGCAAATTGAAGAATTGAACCTTCAATTTTCCTTCTTTTGACGGGGCTTCTTAAAGAGTTTCAATCGTCTTTGTTTCAACATATGCGCGAAAAGTACAAGCCACGCAGGTGGGTAGCTAACAAGCAAAAACTGGATAAAAAAGTTAAGAGCAAAATTAGATAAACAAATTAATTGTAAACCTATAAATGAAAAATATAACAATACAAAAAAGGTTTTCTTTCCATTTTCTTTTAAATTACAAGGGTGCACCTCTCTTACTTGACACACAATCAGAACGCGACATGGGTACAATGTGATGTTTTGCATCTTAATTTTTAGATACCCAAAAAAATAAAAATATCTACAAAAGTTTCAGTGTTTTGTGTCGTATATTTATTGTGCAATGCTACATGTTTTAACAGGTTTGCACACTTCTGCAAAATAGGAAAGAAAAGGGAAGTGGTATTTCTTCAAAACAATGCTCGATCTGTTTGAAATGATCAGGTTCCTCTAAAGTTTGCATATAATGCGGTAGAGGTAAAGTTGTAAAATTTAAAACATTGATTATAAATTGAATGATTTAGATTTTTGAGTCATCAATTCAATTTAAAATCAATGACTAAGAAAAAAAAATTAGGTTTTTAAGAGACAAGGGGAAAATGATATATATATATATATATATTATGTATTTACATGGGAAATCACGCTTACTTACCAAAGCAAATCCATAATAGCTGAGAGGGAGATATCCAAAGAAATCTGCATACATGGTGTACTTCTTGTAATATGGAAGTGCTATCCAAGTAAGCCAAACTGCACACATTTAAAACCAACACAAATTCAAATCAATTAAATATATAATTTTTTTTTATAGGTAGGGAAAATGTTGTAACTGAAGGAGAAAAAGAAATTTGAGGGTATATTTACTATTTAGATGTTTACTATATAGTTTCTAACACAGTATCAAAATTCTAATAATTTTTGACAAGGTCTTGGATTATCAGCTCTAGCTATTTAAAGGTTAAATTTTTGGGTGTGATATTTTTCAACGTGGTTTAGAAAGCAAAAAAACTTCAAAAATAATTAAAACATTGAGTGAAGCAAACTTATGGATCTATAGAGAATTTTCTAATTTACTTACTTTCACCAGTGACCCCAATTGGATACAACACAATAAATGCAGAGTACCTAATCAATGGAAAAAAGAGTTAGATCAACAGATATCCACAATTAATTAATTAAATTCTATCAAATACAGTAAATGTTGGCTGTAAAACTATCTAACCTGATGTAAGTGAGGAGAGGTGAATCTATGCCCACACAATTCGTAGCATAATAAACGTATCTTATAATCTGTATATATAAAAATGAAAGGCTATATAAGTTTTTTAAAAAAAACTGTAATGGAATTACTATAAAATTAATGCAAAACAATAGAATATAAATTTAAATATTCAAGTTTAACATGGTGTTGTGAATGCAAGTAATATTTGGGTCATTTCTGATTACTTATATAGGTACCGCTAATAAAATAAAGTACGAAAATGCATTTAATTGATAAAGAACCGACAGTTAACTGTAATATTTCAAATTATTTTACTATTGATTAGTAATCTGAAAATTAACAAATCATTTTGAGACGGAGAGACAAGCTACGTACCTCAGTTGAGCACCAAGCAACAAGCATCACAAAAACTATTGGGGAGTCTCGTACCTGCACCAAGATGCATATTCAAACATCAACCCTTATTTATCAATCAATCAATTTGAGATAGATCGAAAATATTACTTTTAATCATACATATATATTGTCGGAATGATCATGGCCTTGTTAGAGTATTGATGCTATTGTGTAAAGGTAACCAATTTTTGTAATCGTACATTTTTTTCTGATAATGGGCATATTTGCTTTAGCAATATATTGAATTAATCTTTTTCTTCTGTTTTCTTATAATGATAAAATCAAAATATGTATATTAATTAGTAGAAAGAAATAAGGAAGTGATAGCGAGAACCTCCTCAATGAAATAAAGAGTTGTGTGAAGACAATGTATCCTTCCATTCAATTGAAGAGCAGGAAGAAAGGGTCCATTTGGAACAATACCTAAGAAATTCAATTCGCAGGACAAAACAAAATTAGTGAAGCTTAGCTCAGAGTATTAATTAAGTTAATTAAGGTTTTTTTATTATTATATTATTTATTTCTTTATTCAAAATTAAACTACACGTCTTACTCACGTGATAGATAATACTTTGGGCTTATCCTAAAAAAAAATGGTTAAATACTTACCTATTGCCCCATGTATTATTTCCAACAACGCAAGCCCTTGGAAAATACCTGAGTACCATTCAGAGGAGAAACATTAGTAATATAAATTTATTCATATATGGGTTAGATTATGCAACTTATATTTCATCTATTTGATACTTCTTTTACTTTAATAAGAGCTACTAATTCTTTTAGAATAATGACTAAAATTAACAGGTCCACTTTCATTCCTGGAATGAAATTGATGTCTCAAATCTAATAAATACTAATTAAGTTTTCTTTTCAATTATTCGTAATTTTAAATTAGTGTATTTTTTAAAAAAAATCGTGAAAGTTAAACTGTGATTTTTTTTTTACTTTTGATTATATTGAAATGTAAGAGTTTTTTAAGAAAATTACAAAAGTCGCATGGATAAATAATAATTAAATCAACGTAAAATATAAAAATAATACAAATGGAAGTTAGTTAAGGTCCTCAAGGACTAAAATTTAGTTAAAATGGAATTAGAAAATAAGAACTTATCTACATTTAGATGTAAACTGAAAGTCATTCCATTCGGTTATGTTATCAAATGAGATATTATTCCTATTTTCCCATGCGTTAATAATTTTTAATGTTTCACTTATTAAACACCTTGCCATTAGGCTAATATTTCACTTATTAAAAAAAATCGTCTAATTAAAATGTTCACAGAAAGAAAGCGTGTATACGCATCACGTGTGCCTAGTGTCTAGTTATATAGAATTGAAGTACAAAGCACGTGTAAACCAAATTAAGTGCTAATTACTTTGTTTAATGACTTACAAAGTTGTTCTCCAGCAAAAGCATAAGCAGCATGAAATGATTTGGTAGCTAATAAGCTGCAAAACACTTTATAGAGAGAAATTGCCCTGCAATTATCATAAATATTATCAAAAGAAAATGAAGAATTATCAAAGAAGGTTAAAAAATTATTCTTAAATTGTAAAATTAGGAAACAACTGGAAAAACACAATGAAAAAATTTACTTACCATGTGTCCGGAAAACATGATTCCTTTAAAAACCAAAAATGCAATAGAATATCTCACTAAGTTATTCGACTAATAAAATTTAAATATTTATTTTTCAATAATTCTTTTACTTCAGAATCAAACTAATACACTTTTATTTTATAGTATTTTTGGAAGAGCTCTTTACGGTTCTTTAGTTATAATATGATGCGCAAAATACAAATTCTGCACAAATAGGTCAAAGTATGCTTTAATTTTATGTGTCTTAGCTGGTGTTTATTTTGACCTCTTAGTGGTGAATGGAAGCCTATTCGACATTAAGAAGCACAAATGGGGTTGATGATGGATTTGAGTAAAATTAAGCATTCAACATTAAACAACAATATTTTTACTGAGTGCATAATTTAACAACTTTAATGAAATTTTATTTCATTAGTGAATATCATGGATAAAATTGTAAAATGATATATATTCAACATTCACAATTAAATAAAATAAAATTTTCAAAAATAAATAATCAAAATTAAGTATTCAGCAATCAGAAGTTAAAAAAATAAATATAACTATAAGTAAAATTAAGTGAGAGAGGGAGATTGTACCATCCAAAGGCCTGGAGGGAATTGTAGGAGAAGAGATAGAGATTAGAGATTTCAGACATTTTGAGGATGAAAGTGTTGCTGATAATTAAACTCCACTTGGGAATATGATATATGCTTATATAATCAATTATTTAAACTAAATATATAGGTTACAAGGCATTTGTAACCGGTAACAACTACCTTCAAAATTAAATGCTTCAACAATTTGCCTTCAAAATTCTCCCTTTCATTGTCTCAGCATTAAAAGTTTTTCTTTTGAATTTTACACTATTTAATATTTATAGACAATAATTTTAACTTTTTTAATTAATGAAGAGTAATAAAATATATTTATTTTAAGACATAATATATGGATTACGGAAATGTCAAATATTGCCTTAAGTTGCACATTCTCTATGTTTGTTATATATTATTATAATATAAAGGAAAACTTTAATTAAACCACTTTTATGAAATTCTGTCAAATTTTGATAATATCTTCAATTAAAATAATTTATGGTTTACATGTGATTTAATTTAAAAGTGTGTTAAATGCATTACTATGTTATTTCATTTAATTTAATAATTGGATGATTCAATTTAGCTGGCATATTAATTACGACTCTCACGAGAAAGCTATAAATTGTCAACCAATAAAAGGAGAAGGATTTAAAAGGGGTAGAGCCACCCTAGGCCTAATATGCTAAATGCAGGCTCGATTCTACTAGTATCCAAGCTTTTGGCTATCAGTATTTTAGGCTCAAGATTATATAATGGGATATTTGGACTTTGCACCTCATATTTTGATTCATAATTTGAGATTGCACCCTATATTTTAATTCTTTTGACTTTGCACCCTACTAGTAATTAATTACGTTAAGTTCCGTTAATTTGCACCCCAAACAGGATGCAATCTCAAATTAGGAGTCAAAATGTGAGGTGCAAAGTCCAAATATCCCATTTGTTTATTAACGGACTTAACAGAATTAACATAATTAGTTAACAGTGGGGTGCAAAGTCAAAGAATTTAAAACATGGGGTGCAATCCCAAATTAGGAATCAAAATGTGGGGTGCAAAGTCCAAATATCCCTTATATAATTATGTACATACATCAGTCCCTTTTTTTAAGAATCGTTCTTTAAGATACGATCTATTTCGAGGAGGTAAATGGATAATTTTTTTCATAAAACTTGGTCGAAATAATCTCTATAGTGAGTAAATAATCTTCACCAAATTTCATCAAAAAATTTAAACAGAAAGTGGATTCATTAAAAATCTAAAATTTCAACGTCCATAAATGCGCATATATATATATATATATATCAATTTTTTTGTTAACCTAATTCTCGATTGAGTTTTTTGATGAAATTTGGTAAAAATGATTTACTCATTATAAAAATCATTTCGACCAAGTTTTATGAAGATTTTTATCCGTTTACCCACTCGAAATAAACGGTCCTTAATTTAGTAAACTTAAGGATGGTCTTTAAGGGAACGGGGCTCTCTATATATATATATATTTACTCCTCAATATGAGTAATGTTACACTCATAAAAATATATACAAAAAATGTGTAAATAAAATTGATTGTTGATGGAAAATACATTATGTGTCATTGTTAAGATAGGATAAATTAGTTAAGATTTACTGTTGTAATTACCTATTATGGGCCGTATTGGGCTTTTATGTAAATCCTATGTAAACTGTTATTTCTACCTTATTTAAAAGGTGTTTTTCTAATAAGAATAGTGAGCTTGAATGCCATTATGGGCCGATATATTTTTTGATGTAAGATTTATAAAATCAACACACCCTTTGATGTATATATTACACACTTGAATGTATGTGTGAGAATCCGGACCCGCGACCCGAGAGGAGAGTCCTCATTCTCGGTTTTCTTTATTTGAAGGAAAACGTGTTTTGTAGAGTCGTTAGTTTGTTTTACGAGAAAACAAACAAAAGATCGTACGAAGGATAATTCGAAAACGAATTATCTTTCATACGTTTGAAACCAGAGTTTTAAAAAATATACTTTGCTAGGGTTCGGGAACTACGTTACAAATTGGGAAGGTGTTAGGCACCTAATTCGCCATTTCGGTCTCTTAATGGATCATGTATCTAATTCCTATTTTAGATATCTTGCAAGTAGTTTGAATAGTTTTCAGAATAGTCCTTTCCGGATAAATTCAGTTTTAAAACAGTATTTTAAAATCAGACTCGAGCTTTGCGAGTGCCTACGTATTCATTCGTAGAATGAAATCAGAGTCTCGTAGTTCCTTTCTTTGGAAACTGTTTTTGTATTTTTGTTTGTTTTGAAAACGTGTCAAAACGAATTTTAGTTTTCTTGTGAAGTTTAAAAAGGATTTATTTTGAAAGCAGTGAACTTTTTTGCAAGTTATCTAATTTTCTGTATTAAAACTAGTATTTAAATGAAGTATTGAAATTCAGAAAGGTTGTAGAAAGACGTACCTGATGCGCTTGAAGAAGAAATGAGAACCTTGCATTGATTGCCTCCTTCTCTTTCTAGAACTTTCTCTCTCCAAAGCTTTCTCTCACTAATTTTCTCTCACTAGCCTTCTCTCTCACTAACTTTCTCTCACTAGGAATTCTCTAAAAGAAGACTCTCTAATGATTTTGACAGAACTTCACCTTACTTAAAAACACCAGTGAGTGTTGATGTCCCCAAATGAGAGCCCAAGGGTCCTATTTATAGAGAAAAAATGCAGAAAAATGGCCTAGGTAGCCGCGCGGCTAGGAGCTAGCAATACGGCTAGGGAGGGTTGCGGCTAAGGCATGCGGCTAGGGCGTGCGGCTCGAGCTTGCCGCTCAAAGCCAACCGTACGGTTGGGAGCCAACCGTGCGGCTAGGGTATGCGCCAACCGTACAGTGGGGAGCCAACCGTGCGGTTGGGAGCCAACCGTGCGGTTGGGGGGCGTGCGGCTGGTTATCAAAAAAACTCGATTTTTCTAACGAGGCGCTGCCCCCCGCACCCCGCGACCTGACCGGGCAGGTCGATCCCCGTCCTAGTAAGCGAAGTGGTGACATGGTTGTGGTAAATTCCTGATGCGCTCGAAAATCAGGGCTTTTCTTAATGGTCTCTTGTATGCATGACGACTTAAGACTTGATGCGGAATGCTCCTTTGTATTAAAATCAAGTTCACACGAGTGTCGTGGATTGGGGTGTTCACAGTATGCTATAATTTATACCAGGTGATGTGACTTATTTGCAGTTGCCTCTCCTCCCCCCTTCCCTCCCTAACCCCTCGCCCATAATTTTTTTGATTTTTTTTACGTATATATGATACCCGATTAATTGCATATACTAAAGGAGCCCAAAAATCATAGAATATAAATTGGGCCAAGTTGACTATACACCCCGCTACCAAGATAGGCCAAGCATTTTGACCATTAAAGGCCTAAGTGCATAACCCACCTTGAGCTAAGTGCCGAGATGGTTGTTTTTCTGCTGAGGTAAATAGATGTATGCAGATACCGTCCTGTAGTCGGGGTGGTTATGATGATATCATCAAATGCCGATGTGCTCGTGCTATAGCCAAGATTGTCATCTCCAAGTAAGTTATGGATAAGAATGGAACACCCATAAATTGTACTATCATAGGACACTTGTAAAGTGCTGGAGTAGTGACCAAGTTTTGCTTTTTTTTTTAGTCTTTTTAATGTTTACCCTAATGGAGCATTGTAACCCAAATTTTATATCTATAAATAGAAAATGGAAAGCTCATTAAAATGTTCCCCGAAATTCTAGATAATTAACTGTAGAGAGAGAAAGTTAGTAACTTACTTGTAACATTATCTAGATAATTTAGAGCTACTACGAAACATCAGGCTGGTTGCCCCGCTCAAGCCTCATCCCACATTAAATCCCAATCCTCCTACCTAGAGGATGAATGAGAACTGCTTATATAATCAAGCTATAGGCCATGACGTGGATCATTGTTTAGCCCTCGGGCATTGTATCCAGGACCTAATTGAAGCTAGAACCATCCTCACACCAGGCAGACACAATGTAACCAACAACCCGCTTCCTAACCACGCTCCAACAGTCGGGATCAACTCTTTAACTACAGAGGAAGAAGGTTTTGACCCTGTATGTCTTATACGGGATGCACCAATCAGCCAACTACCACTGTTACAAGGAAGGGAAGAGGCTGAGGATGAGTCAAATGCCGCTGGGTAGACTACGGTTATCCGAATAAAGGAAGGATTAAAGGGAACGGTGATGGAGTTATCACCTTAACCGTTAAAAGAAATAACACAAGTTACTCTGGATTATAATCCAATAATAGATAAGTGGATAGCTAAGATAAACTTCCAACCTGATCAAGGCCTGGGAAAGACGAACTAAGGAATCCCCCAACCCCTCCTACTCACAACCAACCCCAGCAAATTTGGGATAGGATGGTCCTAGAAAAACCTAGGAGGAGGAAAGACAAAGCAACAGTGGATACTCGAACCTTTGTTAAAGAAGAAGTTAGACAATGAGCATACTGAAAAAGGCTCTATACGAACTAAAACAAGCACCGAGAGCTTGGTATAGTCGTATAAATGCTTATTTTTTTAAAGGAATGTTTTAAAAAATGCTCCTATTAGCCTATTATTTATATGAAAATTGAAGATGGAATAAACGTGATTATGTTATGCTTATATGTTAATGATCTAATTTATGCGGGAAACGATAAAGCCAAGTTTGAGAAATTTAAGGAATCCATGATGCTTAAGTTTGATATGCTTGATCTCGGGATGTTGCACTACTTTCTTGCCATAAAAGTAGTTCAATCTGCTCTGGAATTTTTCTCTATCAAAAGAAATATATGCAAGAGATCTTAGACAGGTTTGAAATGAAGAATCACAACCCTGTTACAACTCTAGTTGCAATGGGATTGAAGCTCATGAAGGATCCGGTAGGAAAAAGTATTGATAATACTTTTTCCAAGCAAATTGTCGGAAGCTTGATGCATTTGATAACAACATGACCTGATATAATGCAAGTGGTTTGTCTCATTAGCAGGTATATGGAGAATCCAAAAGAAAATCATTTGCTTGCTACCAAAAGGATTCTTCGATACTTGCATGGTACTGTCAATCTAGGGTTGTTCTACAAGAAGGGAGAAAAGTCAAACTTGATTGGCTTTACTGACTATAATTCTACAGGTGATTTGGATGACAGAAAAAGCACACCGGGATATGTATTCATGTTAGGTTTTGCAGTAGTTTTGTGGTCATCAAAGAATCAACCAATAATTACTTTGTCAACAACTGAAGCTGAGTTCGTAGTAGCTGCTTCTTGCGCATGTCAAGCACTTTGGCTGAGGAATATTCTTGAAGAGCTACAGTTTAAACAACCTGGTTCTACTCAGATTTATTGTGATAATAATTAAACAATTAAGCTCTCAAAGAATCATGTCCTTCATGGAAGATGCAAGCAAATAGATGTGAGGCATCATTTCTTACGTGATCTCACTAATAATGAAGCTACTGATCTTGTCTACTATAGAAGTTGAAGATTTGGCTCTGTATAGGAATTATATTCCTATTAGGTTTTATATTGTCTAATTCTTAAATGGCTTTGTATTGTCCAAATCCTAATTGGATTTGTATTATCCAATTTGTGGTAGGATTTGGCTTTGTGCAATCCTAAACCATAGGATTTATACTCCATAAATAGACCCCTTATCATAAGGGTTTATTAATGAGTTGTGTTATATTATTTACTAGCTAGATTATAGAGTATATTTGAGAGATAATATTGAGAGCTCTAATTAGCGGCTAGGGTTTGTTTTGTGCATTGTACTCAGAATTGGTCTCATCAATAATAGCTATCACCCGGTGAATTAGTGGCGGTTTTGCCGACACCACCTATTTGCTTGTGTGCTTGGTTAGTTGTTTTCTTCTTTAATCTCTTGTTTATCGTGTTACTTGAATACCAGTGGTGATTGTTTATTTAATTATTGTACGCATAATTGTCCAGTCAGTCCTACGCTTATGCTAAGGCTTGTTCTAGCGGTATCTTAGCACAATAATTTGGTATCAAAGGAAGGTTTATTCCTTGGAATAATTGTGTGATAGTTAGAGATTTCTATTGGTGGTGCATCGGAAAGAGGTGCCAAGGCGGCAGATACACCACCTTTGAAAGGGGCGTCTTATCATGTTCGTGATGAGAGATTTGACGGGAAAAAGACGGATTTTGCGACGTGGTAGTGTTAGATGTCCGACATCCTTGTCCAACAAGGTTTGCATAGAGCATTGTTGGGGAATAAAGCTAAGCCCGATGAGTGGTTCCGACGCCGATTGGGCTGAGTACGATAGGTAGGCATGTAGTACAATTTGTTTACACTTTGCTCCAAACGTGATGTACTATGTGTTGTGTGAAACATCTGCCTTGGTAATTTGGAAGAAGCTCGAGGATCAGTATATGACGAATAGTATCGAGAATTATCTGTACTTGAAGAATAAGCTATTCCGGTATGAATTTTTGAGGGGTACATTCATGAACGATCATCTCGACGGGTTCAACAAGATAATCTCATATTTGCAGGGGTTAGACGTCAAGATTGATAATGAGGACAAGGCGATTTTGCTTCTTAATTCGCTCTCGGAATCCTATAATCATCTAACCACCACACTTATTCATGTGAAGGAAAATGTGACCTATGATTTGGTATCGTCGGCCGTCTTGGCTAATGAAAAACGCTTGAAGGAGAAAGGAGAATCCAACTCAGATGCGCTATTCATTAGGGGGAGAAGCAATGAGAAGAAGCGGAGAAACTTAGAAAATTATGACTCGACAGAAAAATAAAATCGAAAACCACTTTTTGGTGTTTAGGCAAAAACAGACTGACAACAACAACTTGAGAGCCCCATGGAAAGGTTTAGGGTAGGAATATTCATTCCTGGGATGCCCTTATAACCTTCCGATTTTTAAAAGTAATTTTTGAAGAATTCATTTTGAAAAATGACTCATTTTTTTGGAAAACATTTTGGAAAACATTTTGAAAACCGGAAAGTTCTCTCCTCTTAGAGTTATTTTTTCATGGAAATAGTGACAGGGAAATCCTTACTAATGGTTATTAGTGAAGAATTTCTACTGGCGGGGTTGGACAGCCACCGACCATACTTGTCGAACCAAGGATTGGTATGCATGACAAGGCCTTTTGTACACTAATTCTCACGACTGACGGTCAGAAAAAAAAAATGCAGAAATCACGTGTACTAGGTTGACTCATCCTATATGCAGCGTGGTTTGAAGGGGTAAGGTTTAGGCTCCCTCTTATTTGGCTAGGTCTTGCTATATACCCTAAGGGCGAGTACGTGCAAGGACCTTTTGATATACGTCCCGGGAACGTGAGTGTTCTCGTCACTCGATATACCTCGGTTGGTACTTGGCCAAGGAGAGTGAAAATAAGAGCTTTTGATTTATGTTGACCCAAAGAGCCAACTCCCTACTAACTAAACAGTATTTCCAAGTTAAATGGGATAATTTCACACTCGCGATAATGCATGATAATAGTGCGTACATAAAATAACAATTATGGAGGTAAATTATGAAGAGAGCTTTAAGATTTGTTCGAGTATTTTCGAATTTTATTTATGAAAATATTTTCCTTAAACAATTATAAACAAAAAAGGAAATAAGGTACCCACCTAAATCACATTTATGTTATCCTAAAACTAAGGCCGAAGGAAAAGCATGCAAATAAATCGAAATGATTAATACACGCATATTCTACATTTGTTTAGAGTCTAATCCTCTTAAAAATATCCTCAGCAGAGTCAACACTGTGAGAACCCGCGTTTTTTGACGCCGGATCCCATGGCGGCGATTCTTTCGATTTTTCGATTAATTTTGGAAAATACGTTTATTTTTAGAAAATATGAAGGTTTATAGGAAAAATTTTAGAGTTGTCAGTTTGTTTTACTAAACAAATAAAAGTTTGTGTAAAAGAGGAGCATTTGTGAATTAAACGGCCTCTTAAACACAATTATTGCAAAACCAGATATTTTGAGGGTTCGGGGATTAAGTTACGAATTGAGAAGGTGTTAGGCACCCAATTCGCCCTTTCGGTCTCTTAAATAGAATATGCGTGTAGTTATAATCAAATATTCGCATGTCTACTAATATTATCGCATATCAGTCCATAATTTTAGAAAACCGGGATTTTAGGGTGGGGATTGAAGACATATGCTTCGTATTTCGCCCTGACGATTTTTAGAAATCAATGTGTGTGTGTGTGATTTAAAAATGATTTTTTTTAGAATGATAGATAATAAAACAAGTGTTTTTAGCAAAATTCAGGACTTTTCGGAAGCTAATTCTATTTGGAATTAAATATCCGGTAATCCTTGAGATTTCTTCGTCAAATAATTTATCACAATTTAATTTGTTAAATTGGCACTTGACAAATTCAAAACTCTCATGTTGGATATTTAGCAAGGTATTGCAATTTATAGATTAAACCGGACATAAATGCTAATTAATTCCTCAGTGGATTGAGACTGATAAATTGGTAATTAACTGATAAAAATGTATGTTCAAAAAATGATTTTGACTCATTCCACACCTTTGGTTTTGAAAATGAAGCTCAAATATAAAATTTGGACTGATTTGGAGATGAATTGGATACAAAAATTAATTAATTACTTAGCATATTGAGACTGATAAGTCAATAATTAACTGATAAAAATTTATATCCAAAAAATTATTTTAACTCATTCTAAAATTTTAGTATTGGAAATAAAGCTCAAATATGAAATTTGGACTGATTTGGAGATGAATAGCAGTGTCTACAAGCGATCAATAGAAAATAACACTGATAAAAAAATTAATTCAGATTGCGACGAAAATTACCTCAAATCTTCAAAAATGAAAGTAGAGAATTTTGGAGCACCTTTCCCGAAGTTTAAGCCTTTTTTAATGCCTCAAAAATGGAGAAATAATGGTCTATTTATAGCTGGAGGAGAGAGAAAGAAACATCTGTCGCCAAGACAGATGATAGGCATTTGTCGCAACCGACGGTTTTCGCAATTCTGGCCAAACAGTTGTATCGTATTGACCTGATTTTTTGATATGTTGTTCCCCATGATAAAACCCACCTATTGACAAATTTTCAGAATTTTTGGACATCGGGAAGGCCTTCGTTTGATTTTCCGAACTAAATTCCCGGTATCTCAAATTCCCGAAAATCCGACCGTGGGATCGAGCCGATTTTTTAGTATGTTGCTCTTGGTATTATTCCCTAGGCCTCCACAAAATTTCATAGTTTTATGACATCAGGAAGTTCGTCAAACGAAAACCCTTGAAACATTTGTCTTGGCGACAGTTGTTAAGCATCTGTCTTGGCGACACATGTTTTCTACCTGCGATGATTTTTGCGATTTTGGGAAAACTGATATCGGATCAACCTGATTTTTTGACATATCTCTCTCCATAACATATCCTATCTCGTGACCAAATTTGGGCTCATTCGGACTTCGGGAAGGTCTCCGATTAAATACTCGAAGTGAACTCTCGATTTTTTGAATTTTCGGAGATCCGGCCGCCGAAACGAGCTGATTTTTGAGTATATTGCTCCTGATATTATTCCCTATTAACCTTAAAAATTTGAGGATGATCAGGAATCAATAACTATCATTTTCATCTTCTCAAGTGATTTGACGGTTTCCAATCTCGGCAGTTTCCGGTAATTCTCATAACTCTCAATCTGAATGCTCTTTTTGACTCGTTCTTCGACTTGTAGCACATGTAAAGCACATGTATGCATCTATGAATGCTTGTTCATGTATGCGTGTTCATCTTCTTAGTGTTCGGGATTATTGCGAGGGTCGAAAAATGAGGTGTTCACATATATACCACTAATAAAATAAAGTACAAAAATGCATTTAATTTAGTTAGTTGTTTGTAAGTATTTAAAATTATTTTACCATTGATCGCTCTAAAAATTAAAAAATCATTTTGAGATGGAGAGATAAGCTACGTACCTCAGTTAGGCACCAAGCAACAAATATCACAAAAACTATTGGTGAGTCTTGTATCTACACTAAGAACCATATTCAAACATCAAACCTTATTTATCAATCAATCAATTTGAGATAAATTGAAAATATTACTTTTAATCATACATAAATATTGTCGGAACAAGCATGGCTTTGTTAGAGTAATAATACTATTGTGTAAAGGTAATCACGTACTTTTATATCATTAATTTTTTTTTTCTGATAATGGTCATATTTGCTTTAGCAATATATAGATTAATTAGTCTTTCTTCTTTTGGTTTTTTATAATGATAAAATCAATATATGTATATTAATTAGTAGAAACAATGATTAATTATGTTCTTGTGGAATCTAATGAGAAAGAAATAATAATAAGTGATAGTGAGAACCTCATCAATGATACAAAGAGTTGCGTGAAGACAATGTACCCTTCCAGCCAATTGAACTAAAGGAAGAAAGGGTCCATTTGGAACAATACCTAAGAAATTCAATTCACGGGACAAAAACAAAATTAGTAAAACTTACCTTAGTGTATTAAATTAATTAAGGGTTTTTTTTTTAATTCAAAATTAAACTACTCCTCTTACTCACGTAATTGATAAACAGGACCCTTGCATATAGGGGTCTCTTAAAAAAATTTGGCAAAAGCAGGGGCAAAATAAAAAGAGATATTGTGTAAAAAATATTAGACAGTAATTGCCCCTCATTTTACATGTACTTTTAAAAATACCCCTCAAGTAGGGGCAAGTCAAGTAATTATTCAGACAAAAGAAAAAAAAAATATTTTTTTTCATTAAAAATATAAGACATAATGAAAAGAAACCTTTAATTTGTTATGAAAATAATGATTGAATTTCAGCAAACTTATATAATTAACAACTCGATTTCACTTTGCCTCTTCAACTTATAAGAGTGAAGTGAATGATTTTTCAGTTACTCAAGAAAACAGTGCAACTAAACTGTTTTCGGTTGGAAAAGGAGGAATGAACTTCTCTAAAATTAGCACAATAACTACAGAGATAAAGTTAAAATTTAGATAATTGATTTGAATTTGAGTTCTCGCCAGAGGAAGTAAATTTCTCTAAAAATTACTCTATTAAATATAAACTATTTGAATATTCAATCTAAAAATAACAAGACAGAGTTAATAGATAATTATTTGATATAATCCAAGACAAGAAATAAAAATGGCTGATTAGACACAAATTCATCAGATTTACATAGTGATATATCTTTAATATATTGGTCAATAAATTGAATCTACTAACAAGTGACACGTTATTGTCCTGAAAAGTTGTCCCTGATTTAGGTCTATCACAAATTATTATTTTTTCAATTCATATATAATACTTTGGCCTTATCCTAAAAAAAAGTGGTTAAATACTTACCTATTGCCCCATGTATTATTTCCAACAAAGCAAGCCCTTGGAAAATACCTGAGTACCATTCAGAGAAGAAACATTCCTAATATAAATTTATTCATATATGGGTTAGATTATGCAACTTATATTTTATCTATTTGATACTTCTTTTACTTTAATAAGAGCTACTAATTCTTTTAGAATAATGACTAAAATTAACAGGTCTTGTTTAATAAGGTAAAATGTCTTCCGTAACAATATTTTCAGGAAAAAAAACCAAATAATATTTTTTAAAAATAAGGGCTTGTTTATCAATTGTATTTTAAAATAAAGGGTTTTGACCGAATGCAAACTTAACTTTGCAATCAAAAAAATTTAAAGCAAATTTGTTTTGCATGATGTATTTATATTTTTTAACAAGTATATTCTTATATTTCATTCATAAAACTTTAAAATGATGTTAAATAAATTCCAACGCATAGTAATAAGGAGTGTAAACTTAACTTTACATAACTCCAAAAAAAATATTATGTGCACAAGGCGAAATAATAATTAAATCAACGTAAAATATAAAATAATACAAATGGAAGTTAGTTAAGGTCCTCAAGGACTAAAATTTAGTTAAAATGGAATTAGAAAATAAGACCTTATCTACTTGTAGATATAAACCGAAAGTTATTCCATTCGGTTATATTATCAAATGAGATATTATTCCTATTTTCCCATGCGTTAATAATTTTTAATATTTCACTTACTAAACACGTTGCCATTAGGCTAATATTTCACTTATTAAAAAAAATCATCTAATTAAAATGTTCAGAGAAAAAAAGCGTGCATACGCACCGTGTTTACCTAGTGTCTAGTTATATAGAATTTAAGTACAAAGCACGTGTAAACCAAATTAAGTGCTAATTAATTTGTTTACTGACTTACGAAGTTGTTCTCCAGCGAAAGCATAAGCAGCATGAAATGATTTGGTAGCTAATAAGCTGCTCAAAACTTTAAAGAGAGAAATTGCCCTGCAATTATCATATATATTATCAAAAGAAAATGAAGAATTATCAAAGAAGGTTAAAAAATTATTTTTAAAAATGAAGTTCTTAAATTGTAAAATTAGCAAACAATTGGAAAAACACAATGAAAAAATTTACTGACCATGTGTCCGGAAAACATGATTCCTTTAAAAACCAAAATGCAATAGAATATCTCACTAAGTTATTCGACTAATAAAATTTAAATAGTTATTTTTCAATAATTCTTTTACTTCATAATCAAACTAATACACTTTTATTTTATAGTGTTTTTGGAAGAGCTCCACTACACCAAAAATCATCTTAAGAGACTGACTTTTTTCGGTAGTGTTTTTGGACTAACAAGTCACTTAAGCTCTTAAGCACTACACTTAAGTGACAAAAATCAGGCTCTTAGGAGACTTAAGAGAGTCGCCTGACTTGCGACTTTAAGAGACTCTATGTTTGTCTCTTAAGTCAGACTACACTTAAGCGCTTAAGCGCTAGGATTCTTAGACTATACTTCATCGCGACTAAGAACTTATGAGACTATTGACTCTATGTTCGTCTTAAGAGACTTAAGACTACATAAGCGGCTAGAGTTAATTAGTTAAGCGCTACTATACTACACTTTGTTAGTTACCTTAGCGACTACACTAGAGTTAATTAGTCGACTACACTTAAGCACTAGGTTAATTAGGCTAGGAGGCTTTTAGGAGACTATACTTCATCGAACATCCTTTGTTAGTCGCCTAAGAGACCTTATGCGACTACACTTAAGAGACTGACCTATGTTCGTCACTTAAGAGATCTTAAGCGACTACACTTAAGCGGCTAGAGTTAATTAGTCGCCTAGGAGGCTCTTATGCGACTATACTTCAGCGACCATCCTTTGTTAGTTGCCTAAGAGACCTTATGCGACTACACTTAAGAGACTGACCTATGTTCGTCACTTAAGAGATCTTAAGCGACTACACTTAAGCGGCTAGAGTTAATTAGTCGCCTAGGAGGCTCTTAGGAGACTATACTTCATCGACCATCCTTTGTTAATCGCCTAAGAGACCTTATGCGACTACACTTAAGAGACTGACCTATGTTCGTCACTTAAGAGATCTTAAGCGGCTAGAGTTAATTAGTCGCCTAGGAGGCTCTTATGCGACTATACTTCAGCGACCATCCTTTGTTAGTCGCCTAAGAGACCTTATGCGATTAGACTTAAGAGACTGACCTATGTTCGTCACTTAAGAGATCTTAAGCGACTACACTTAAGAGACTATAGTTAATTAGTCACCTAGGAGGCTCTTAGGAGACTATACTTCATCGACCATCCTTTGTTAGTCGCCTAAGAAACCTTATGCGACTACACTTAAGAGACTGACCTATATTGTTTGTAGAATAATTAGTCGTTTATGGAGTTTTGAAGTTACGGCATTGGTTGAGATAGTATTCATTCGTTCAGGTTTGGTTACTACCTATATTGTTTGTAGAATAATTTTCTGAAGTCAAGTCCTTATGTTGTTAGGCATATTAGTGAAATTAAACAACATAAAAGTAGAGAAATTATATTAATGAACTATAATAATCCCAAATAGGTTACATTGCTATTAAAATTCTAGAGATTACAATACAAACTAACTAATATATACTATTACAAAGGAAAGACAATAATCAAAAGTTCAAAAATTCAAAAATCAAAATTCTGACGATCATCAGTACCAAAATTCAAGATAGCACTGAGGTCAGAAAAAGGATAATCAAAAGAATTATATCCTAAAACTGTCCGGTTGGGATTCGATGAGCCGGCAACCTCCGCAACAGAACCCAAATGAGAAGATCCCCCTGAAAAACCTTCCAAACGAGCTTGGTAATCTGACATATTCGAATATGTCGAAAAAACCCTGTGTTCTGAAAGGTTCATGGTAGTCGGAGGGATATTAAATGTAGCATTTCCTGTCGACATGAGGAGCTGGAATAAGCTTTCGGAGTAATGATATCCCAACAGATCTCCATTGATCGGAAAAACTCCAGGTTGTGGAAGATTCACGGTAGTCGGAACAACCTCAGGTGCAAAATTATCTGCCGACGATAGGAATCTTGCTGACCTTCCAAGAGGAGGTAAGACAAGGGATGGGTTAGCGCTAGAATACCCTCCTCCCAATCGAGCTTCTAACGCTGTTACCCGTGATTGTAGAGCTTCTAATTGTCGTTGAAGAGAAGTTATGAGAGTAGAACAGCCACCAATAGGATTATTGATTATCTTCTTGAGCTTCAAAAAGAAACAACTTGAGAGTTTTAAGATATTTGTAGTCGGGAACTCTTTGCAAAATACTTACAATATTCTTTACCTCGAAAACGGAGAAGATTTTGTAATAATCTTGACGATTAATCCCCCGTGGGAAAAATTTAGCCGATTCACAAAATGGAGGACAAGCTCTACGGAAATATGCGCAGGCAGCACATGGAGAACTTCTAGAACAGACAGTGTTTGACATAATTTTGATGAGGAGGCTGGGATTTGTAGAGGATGGAGAGGATATTTTCTGGGATTTTCAGGGTGATGAGTTCTGATGAGAGAGACTGGGCTTGAGACTTATAGCCCTGGGCGAAGTTTGAATTCTGAAACTTTCGAGGATTTCGAAACCGAAAACTTTTTGAGGATTTCGAAACCGAAAACACTGACTGCTGGCTAGATTAGGACTTGACAAGACTGTAAGTAGAAGTGTCACGTGTGAGAGCGTGTGGCTGTTTTTGGATAAATTTTTTGTGTTAAAACACAAGCCACATAAACCTTTGAAACTTTTTAGCAGAATCCCCTAAAGCCCTGATTTGAGTGCTTTTGCAGCTATAGCACCTGACCTACATAATTAAAGTTGATTGTTGTTTTTTTTAAACCAACACCAAACAAAGTCAAAAAAGCACTACCTATTTCTAATTTGCTTTTTCACTCTCACTCAGTCACTTTCAATTTTTATTTTTTTTATGATTCAAACTCTGGATTGATTCTCTGAAAGAGAGAAATCGTTTGATATTTGTTTAGTGATTTTTAGAGATCGTTCGAGTAAAATCAACGAATGAACAAAACTCTTTAAATGACAAAAATGAGGGTGCGAAGGTGACGGTCGTTTGAAGACGAAGCCAATAAGTTAATCTCAGACATTTTTTGTGTAACAGATCAATGAGAGTTGTGGTCTTGCAATTGAAAGGAAATAACAAATTTTATTATATAATAATATTATTACATCAGTAGTCTGACTTTTGAAGCCAGTATGTTTTCTTCCTAAAACGACTTACCGCTTGAGTCACTGTGGTTATTTGTTGAAGTTGGGCTTATCTCTCCTTCAAAAATACCAGGGCTTAGGGGCGGAGTATGGTCGGGACTTCCGGTTATTGGTAGTCCATCAATTGGGTCGATCCCGAACAGGACTTCCTTCTTTTTTTTCTTTGGACGCTTCTTCTTCAACGCCTTCCTTTCTTGTTTCTCCAACCTGTCAATGATTGCCTCATCCCTTGCCCTCTCTTTATGCTTTCGTTGGGGGATTACCTTGTTTGAACCTTCATCTTCCTCCGTTTTTTGTTGGGCAGGCTGCTTGCCCTTGGATGTGTCAGGCTTCTCCATTGTGGGGGTGGTGGACATTTTTTTGTGTTTATCCATTTAAGTTTTTGGCGGTTAACTTTGTTTCGTATGTTGATGACGGATTGTTTATTAGTGTTCACGACTTAAATAAATTAATAAATAATATTTTTCAGCATTTTTTTATTTTATATTATTATTATTATTATTATTATTATTATTATTATCATTATTATTATGTAAAAGAAAAAAAAGTATGTTAATTGATGAATTATTTAAAATAAAAAATAAAAAGAAAATTATTCTTCACACAACGGAAATCATGAACGTGGATCACATTTTTTCTAAGAGACTAATTTTACCGGTGGATAAACATTAAGTCTTACCCATATGGTTTTGTACCTTTTGCAATGGAAAGATCAATACTGAAATTACTTTTACAATCATTAAGAATGATGGATCTTGAATAAACCCCACCCACCATGATAAACAATACGCATAATTAAATTTTTTTTTTAACAAAAAACTTAATTAACTAGTTCTTATTACAAAAATTGTTTACAAAAAACTTAATTAACTAGTTCTTACAAAAATAAAAGATTTTTAAATAAATGATTTCATTAAATAAAAAAAAATTATGAACGTAGCTTTGAAAAGTTAAAAGATTTTCTGTTTTTAATCAAAACCCACTGCCCTTTCATAAAGCTTTGCACATCATTAATGGGCCAAACCCATTTAAATTCCTAACATAGTGCTTTACACGTGGAGCAAGGAAAACAAAAGTGGGTATATATGGTATATATATATATTTTTTTTTCATAGTACTATTTTGAATTTTGGTGCTGATGATCTTCGGATTCTTCAGCCTTTTTTGAGTGACTAAATAATGTGCGTCTCTAGTGAGGATTTTTTACCTTTTTTTTGTGATTATATATATCTGTCGCTCAAGGCAAATTTATTAAACGAAATATTTAGCGGGGTTTTTTCTCTATCAGTTTCCCTCTTCTTTCTATATTTTTTTTTGGTTTCCCTCTAATTTTTTTCACTTTTCCCTCCATCAGTTTCCCCTTTTAAGATTTTACTTTGTTTCCCTCTTTTCAGATTTGTTTTTTGTTTCCCTCTATTTGGTTTCCCAGTTTTTTTTCTTCCTCTCCATTTCTACGCCCCACTATCGCCAAAGCCCCAAATCCATTGAAATCTCCCACTCTCAACTTACACACAGTATATTTGCTTCAGTTTGTTGGGTAATTTTTCGGCTTTTTTTAATTTATTATTTTGTGATTCTGTTGTTTGGGCCCTATTTGAAAGTTTGTGGTGTTAGAGATCTTAAGGAAATTTTAAATTCTTCTATGGCTTTACAGAGATCTGACGATTTTGAACTGTAATTTTTGATCTATGTGAATATAATATGAATTAGCAAGATGATTATAGTACGATTATAGCAAGATGATTATACCGCTACTGCTGCAAGATGATGCATTACCACTATTTTTTTAGCAAATATATGTTTATAGAATATAATATGAACTTTTTAGTAGTGTAGTCCATGTAGACAGTGATGAACTTTAAAGGATGTAGATATGTTTGTAACATTAGTTGTATATGTTTTAAGGTTACTTTATTGATGCTTTCTTTGTGAATATAACTGCATATGTTTATTTGGCTTTCATTTTTGGTGAATTAATTTTAATCTGAACCTTTTGTTTTCTAGTACGAGTGTGTCTGTATATATAATATTACTGAAAATATTGTACGAGGCATGCAGCAATTTATTTCATATATCAAACATGAAATTAAAATATGGGGTGTCTAGTGGTAAATTAATGATCCTCACTATGTAACATATAATGCATGTGCAGGTAGTAATTAAATTGGCACCATTAATATGTAACAAGTGCTTGAAAAAACCACAATTTTTTTATCTTCATATAATTGAAAAAATAGTCCAGCAAAGGCTTAAGCTATTACACACCAATTTATAGCTATGTTAGTACTCACAGAAAAGTAGTGCCCCCACTACTTAAGATAATGGTGCTTGTAGAAGACATCCCAATACTTAAAGATAATTAAGATAATTACGAAAACTGGAAATTATTTAAGCATGTACTTGCTGCCAAATTATTTAAGCATGTACATGCTGCCAAATTATTTAAGCATGTACAAAACTACAAATTATTTAATATAGCTAATTGAAAATAGTGGCATCGTGTTTAATTGAAAACAACTGGGAGTTGCTTAAAGAATTATTTCATTTGATGTATATGAAGAACCAATGGGCCGGGGCAAATTGGGACCACATTTATATTAAAAAAAATGTTATGCAGAAAACGTTATAATCATTGTGTTAATCATAATTCAAAAAAATGTTATAGCACGTTCATATTAGAAAAATTATTATACAAAAAATTATTATCTTCTAGTGATGTGCATCTGTACTATAATCATAATTATCAAAGCAAGAAAAAGAATTGGGTATTTTCTCTTTAATGTAGATAGATAGGTAGAAAGAGGTTTTTTTTTTGGTGTTTTCTGTTTAATTTTTGAATTGCTTTAGGTTTTCTAAAGTTTTTGAGCTTTGTAATTCCAGATCTCGTGACTCTGCATTTTGACCTTTTTTATTGCTTATTTTTACTAAATCTAGTTTGAAGATTTTATTCCTTCAATTTCTATTTTTACTAAACTTATTGTGCATTTAGGAGTTCCATTTACAAGGCTTGGAAATGAAATTCGAGCAAATAAAAAAAGGTCAAAATCCAAGAAACTGAGTCAAATCTAAGAAAAGGAGTTCCATTCACTGTGCATTTGACGATGCCTCCGAAGCTGAGTTGCAAATCCAAGAAATTGAGTCAAATCGAGGACAACAATGAGTTGCGATTGTCCTTGATGCAGCGCTCCATGCCACAGCCACAGGCACAGCCACACGTTCTATTGACAGATATGTCTCCACCATCACCACCACCACCAACATTTGAGATCCGGGACCTTCCGTCGAGATCATTTTCCACCGATACGGCTACCGCCCCTCCCGTCGATCCGACCACTGCCTTTGCCACAACATCAACCACCGCCAGCAATGCTAGCACCGGTACTTTCGTTGCTTACAGCATTCGCTGCAAAGACTTGGATTTAAATGTTTCAGGTATTCGTTAAAAACTTTTACAACTACTTACTTTTATAATACATGGTGATTATATTAACTTTGTGTCATTTTGTGTAGGTACGTCGGCCTCCAAAAAGAGGAGAGGTCCTGTGATCGGTGCCAAGACCAGCAAATGGTCAGGGTTGGGGGGAAGATTGTTGTTGAGTACTCTGATGAGCACAGGGGGCCGGCGATTGAGGCGATTCACAGCCTCATTTCACGTGACATAGGCAGCTGCGTGCGAGATAGAGTTCCTATGCTGGCCGAGATATATGCGGAGCTGCCCAAGGACCATAAGCAGATTGTTTACAACTATCTTTCTGTAAGGGCGACTAAATGACTTTCATTGTTCATTTACGACTTAATTACTATTTTCTTTATTTACTTACACAAATTTTGTGATTTCAACTAATGTTATGTTCTGTTTTGCAGGTCAACTATATCATCCCTCTTGATGATAACCGGTTGTTCGACTTTATTCAAGACGTCGCAGCCGAGCGTTACAAGCAGTGGAAAAGCGACTGCAAGCGACATTTCGAGACTTATGGGGAGGACCTCCCTCTTGAGTTCCTTCATCGACCGGAGCAGTGGCAGTACCTATTGCAACATTTCAAAGACCCCGCTTTTGTGGTAATGTCTGATTCTATCTCTTTATATTAGTTTTTTTAATTCTTTATCTCTCTTTCTCTCTATTATTTGTGTTTTGGAATATGTTATATAATTAATGATGTATATTTATTTATAAATGGTAAAATGTCTTGTAAGCCTTGTGCGAAAAAATGAAAAAAATTAGGCGGTCAAAGAAAAAGAAATATCATTGTTCGGGGACGACTCTGTTCTTTTTTAGGGCGAAGAAGCACGAGCTCAACGGAGCACCCGCCCCTCATATCGAGGCTTATGCGGAAGCATATGAGAAGAACGACCCTCAAACATTAGTAAGATTCTTTCTTTATTTGTGATAATGATGCGACTTTAATTTAGTAATAGAGTTATTGGATTAATTGTTATTGGATTGTTATTTGCAGAAGAAAATGAGAGCCAGGGTGACGGCTCTCGTAGAAGAACAGAGAGCCGAACACCCCCTGCGCGAGGACGGCGAGGACGAAACGGTGATTGCTCTCCCACTTGCATCACAAATGAGTGTTATCGAGGGAGAGATTGGTGCGACGAGAGGGACGACGATTTCCGGCTTAGGAAGATCAGGTCAGAAGTTGCCTAAGGAGAGGGGTGGAGCTCGGGAGTTTGCTTCTGAGTCAATCTTGGCAAAAAAGGTCAAGTTTCAGGAGGAGGAACTGACGGCAGTGAATGAGCGCATTCGCCAGCTTGAGGGACAATATGGAGATATTCATGAGATGGTGAGGCAGCTTAAGGAGACCCGTGAGACGGCGACTGGTTCCAATACCAGTCAGAGATGAACTTGTTTATTTAACTAAACTTGTACTTTCGCGACTTTTGTTATTAGACTTGTATCTTTTTTGAACAAGTTTTCAATGTTGTAAATGAAGTACATTTAATGTTCGTATGTTATTTGTGAATTATACACTTGTATTTGTGTTGAATTTTTATGTGAATAGTTGTTGAAATCATACTGGTTTGAATTGCAAGTTTGGTTGTGAATAGGTTTGAATTGCAGGTGTGAATTGATTTAAATTGCAGGTTTGGCAAACCTGCAAGCTGCTAGAATTGCATATGCTTATGGAATGGTATCTCTTCATTTAAGAGACTGACAAATGCTATGTCAGTCGCTTAAGTGGCTAGCTTAAGAGACTTACAATTGCTATGTCAGTCACTTAAGTAGCCAGCTTAAGAGACTGACAATTGCTATGTCCGTCGCTTAAGTGACCAACTTAAGAGACTGACAAATGCTATGTAAGTCACTTAAGATGGCCAGCTTAAGAAACTGACAAATGCTATGTAAGTCACTTAAGATGGCCAGCTTAAGAAACTGACAAATGCTATGTAAGTCTCTTAAGCTGGCTAGCTTAAACGACTGACAATTGCTATGTCAATCGCTTAAGTGACCAACTTAAGAGACTGATAAATAAATTGTCAGTTGCTTAAGTGACCTAGTTTAAGAGACTGAGAAATACATTGTCAGTCGCTTAATCTGGTTTTCTTAAGCGACTAATCTATTTCCTTTAGTCGCCTAAGCCTTAAGCGACGGAGTTTGAGTCCGTGGCTTAAAAGTTTCTTAAGCGACGTACTCATATTTCTCAATCGCTTAAGAACTAAAGCCACTAGGTTTATGCGACAATACTTAAGCGACTGATAGTTAGTCATTTAAGACTTAAGAGGCGGAGAAGAGGTCTTAAGCGACTATGAGAGTCAGTCTCTTAAAACCTTTTATGAGGTAGTGCTCTTTACGGTGCTTTAGTTATAATATGATGCACAAACACAAAATACAAATTATGCACAAATAGGTCAAAGTGTGCTTTAATTTTACATGTCGTAGCTGGTGTTTATTTTTACCTCTTAGTGGTGAATGGAAGCCTATTCGACATTAAAAAGTACAAATGGTGTTGATGATGGATTTGATTAAAATTAAGCATTCATCATTAAAGAGCAATATTTTTACTGAGTGCATAATTTAACAACTTTAATGAAATTTTATTTCATTAGTGAATATCATGGATAAAATTGTAAAATAACGTATATTCCACATTCACAATTAAATAAAATAAAATAAAATAAAATAAAAGTTTCAAAAATAAGTAATCAAAATTCAGTACTCAGCAATCAGAAGTTAAAAAAATAAATATAAGTAAAATTAAGTGAGAGAGGGAGAGTGTACCATCCAAAGGCCTGGAGGGAATTGTAGGAGAAGAGATAGAGATTAGAGATTTCAGACATTTTGAGGATGAAAGTGTTGCTGATAATTAAACTCCACTTGGGAATATGATATATGCTTATATAAACAATCGTTTAACCTAAATATATAGGTTACAAGTCATTAGTAACCGGTAACAACTACCTTCGAAAATAAATGCTTCAACAATTTGCCTTCAAAATTCTCCCTTTCATTGTCTCACCATTAAAAGTTTTTCTTTTGAATTTTACACTCTTTATAGACAATAATTTTAACTTGGTTTAATTAATGAAGACTTTTGAACTTCAGAATCAAACTAATACACTTTTATTTTATAGTATTTTTGGACGAGCTCTTTATAGTTCTTTAGTTATAATATAATGCATAAACACAAAATACAAATCATGCACAAATAGGTCAAAGTATGCTTTGATTAAAATTAAGCATTTAGCAAACTTTTTACTGAATGCTTAATTTGACAACTTTAATGAAATTTTGTTTAGTAAGTTCCCTTATTCATAATATCATAGATAAAATTGTAAAATGACATATATTCAACATAACAATTAAATCAAATCAAATAATTTTTTTAAAAATAAATTATCAAAATTCAGCTTTTGGTATTCAGCAACAAGGAGCTAAAAAACAAATGTAACTTTAACTAAAATTAAGTGAGGAAGGGAGTGTGTATCATCCAAAGGCCTGGAGGAATTGTAGGAGAAGAGATAGAGATTAGAAATTTCAAATATTTAATTTGAGGATGAAATTGTTGCTGGTAAAGTCCACTTGGGGATATGATATGCTTATATAATCAATTCTTTAACCTCAATATATAGGTTACAAGGCATTGGTAACTGGTAACAACTACTTTCAAACATAAATACTCCAACAATTTGCCTTCAAAATATTCTCTTTCATTGTCTCAGTATTAAAAGTTTTTCTTTTGACCTTTACGTACGCTCTTTAAAGACAATAATTTGTTAGATCTTATTGGTTCTAAATAACTATAAACCCTAAGATCGTTCATATCGTATCACCAAGAATTAAAAGATTAATATGCAGAAGCGTACCTGAATCCATAGCGTGTGTTTGTAATCGAGTGGTTGGCCTTCCAGATCTACACGTATTTCTTTAGAGAATCCTTTAAGCCTTTCCTATGCTCTCTGTGATGATGGGGGCTCAATAGAGACAAAATACATACTTATGATCTGGGGACCATAACCACAATATATATAGATAGTAAACCCTACTATCTATTTAGTATTTCTATTTTAGCCCATCATAAAAATAGAATTATTCTTAAGTATTTATACATTAAAGGCCCACACCTTATTAGATACATTTAAGCCCAAAAAACTTAAACCTTGTTTGATCACTTTTAAAGTGGGCTTAACCATTCAAAAGTCCAAAACACATAATCATTTCACATATAAGCCCAATGTTGGATTAAGGATCCAACAATCTCCCACTTGGGCTATATGTGTAACCTTATAATTATGTATTGCAAATTGAGCTCATCTTTGCTGTCATTACTGAAATGTATCTGTATCCAATCCGATCTATCAATCATATCAACATAGGATCAAATCGGCCTTTGTTACACTTAACGTAACTCGACCCATCAATGGTCACACATGTCGATCTAACTGAATGACATGGATCATGATGTGGATGTGTAGCATGAAAATTACATGCAATGTGATCTTAACATGCCTATTTCCAACTGGTCCTCTTGAAACCTTAGTGAGACCAAACCATATCCAAAATCAAAGTGTAAATAAACCAAACTTTGTTTCTGCAAAAAATAACTTTAAATATCCGTAAATCGAAACCACCGAAATATGTCTATATCATAGAAATATTAAAAATTACAAACTCCCACTAAAAATTGAATTTCCTTGAAAATAAATGACACCCATACAAGTAATGTGCTCATGGAACACTTTAGGTGGCAATCCCTTAGTAAGCGGACCCGCGGCCATGGAGTTTGTACCAATGTGTTCTATAGACACTTGTTCACTCTGAACTCTTTCCTTAACAACTAGAAACTTGATGTCTATATATTTAGACTTCGTCAAGCCCTTTTTGTTAATGGAATACAAGATAGATTAAATTCTATCTTTACACCCAGTAAAATCAGTGTCAATATACCCAACAATTTCAAGCTTATCTGACTTCTGATATGTGAGCATGTAGTCTTTTGTTCTCTGTAAGTAACGCAATACCTATTTTGTTGCTTTCCAGTGGTCTATTCCTGGATTGCTTAAATATCTGCCTAGTATCCCAACAATATACGTAATATCCGGATGCCTACATACTTGAGCGTACATCAGACTCTCCACTACTGATGCATAAGGAATCTTTTGCATTTCTTTTTCCTTAAAATCATTCTTAGGGCACTGACTAATACTAAACTTATCTCCCTTAGCCATAGGGGTATCACCTGGTTTACAATCATGCATGCCATATCTCTTGAGAACCTTTTCGATATAGCCCTTTTGTGATAATCCTAAAGTACCCCGAGAGCGATCTTAGTGTATCTGTATGCCTAACACAAAAAGGTGTCACCAAGATCTTTCATCTCAAAATTCTTAGTCAAAAATCTCTTGGTTTCGTGCAATATGCCTATATCGTTACTGGCAAGTAAAATGTCATCGACATGTAAAACCAAAAAAATATACTTACTCCCACAAAACTTATGGTATATGCAATCATCGACCAAATTTATCTTAAAACCAAATGACATGATTACTTGATGAAACTTGAAATACCATTGTCGAGATGCTTGTTTAAGCCCATAGATGGATTTCTTAAGTTTGCAAACTATATTCTTTGGGTCTCCCACCACAAAGTTTTTCGGTTGCACCATATAGATCGTCTCATCAATGTTACCATTGAGAAATGCCGTCTTTACATCCATCTGATGTAACTCAAGATCAAAATGCGCCACCAATGCCATTATAGTCCTAAAAGAATCTTTCGAGGAAACCAGAGAGAAAATTTGTTTATAGTCGATGCCTTCCTTTTGTGTAAAGCTCTATACAACAAGACAAGCTTTATACCTCTTTACATCACCTTTCAAATCCCTCTAGGTCTTAAATATCCATTTACAACCAATGGGTTTCGCACCTTCTTGTAATGAGATAAGATCACATACGTCATTGTTTCTTCATGGGCTAAATCTCCTCATTTATGGCATCAATCCATTTCTAAGAATCAGAACATTCCATGGTTGATGAAAGTTGATCAGATCATCTTCCATCATTCCAATGTCAACCTTATGTTCTTGGAGAAATACTATGTAGTCATCTGGCACCGCACTTCTCCTTTCTCTAGTGGATCTCCTTAATGGCATAGGTTTTTGAGGTGTTCTTTTGGAACAATTTCTTGAATGGGAGGTTCTCTGACATTGTCTTTATTTATGTCTTGAACAAAGTTAGGAATGGAAACCTGATTAATGCCAATGGCACCTATGGGAATATCAACATATTCCTCTTCAAAGACAAAATCTCTAGCTATATCTCCCCCCGCAAACTCTACGTCCTCAAAGAACCGGGCATTTTTCGATTCAAAAATTGACTTATTCGTGGGATCATAAAACTTGTACCCCCTGGATCTTTCAGAGTATCCTACAAAATAGCACCATCCTCTGCCATAACGCAACAGAATTCTCAGTGTTTAATTTTCTTTTTACACTGTATGCACTTAATTGAAGGGATTCATTAAATAAAACAATTGTATCGACTGGAATAAAGATTTTTGTAACCTAACAAAGAATCGGAACCAATCACTTTTGCATCATGAAACAAACTAAATTTTCTATCACTGAATGAACAAGAATATCCAGATTTATCCAAAGCAGAAATAAAAATTAAATTCTGTCTAAAAGACAGTACAATAAATGTTTCATTTAAATCCAAATAAAATTCAGTCTTTAATAATAATCTAAATTTTCCAATTGCTGCAACTTGAACCATCTTGCCGTCACCTACATAGATGTGTCTTTCACCATCATTTGACTTTCGGCAATGGAGGCAATCCTGCATAGACACACTGATGTGAGTTGTTGCACCAGAATCTATCCATCATGTGTGTCTAGGTACCAAACTTAAATTAACCTCAAAATAAACCAAATTAAGAAACATACCCTTCTTAGCGCGCTATGCGTGAAAGTTGGTGCAATGCTTCTTTATGTGCCCTTCAGCTCCACAAAAGTAACATCCAATACTCTTCGGTTCGCCCGGTTTCTTTTCTTGTTTCTTTTGCGGTGACACATCTGTAACTTCTTTATCCTTCTTACTTTTCTTCCCCTTCTCCTCACTTTTAGAGGTTGAGGCAATATGAGCACTCTCGACCTTATTTTGCTTCAGCCTTTCTTCTTTTTGAACACAGTATAAGATGAGCTCATTCAGAGACCAAGTCTCTTTCTAACAATTGTAGCTCACCTTGAAATGGCTAAACTGTGTTGGAAGAGATATCAAAACTAAATGCACCAGCAAGTCCTCAGAGAGTTCTAGCTTAAGTGCTCTTAATTTTGAAGCAAGATGAGACATCTCCATGACTTACTCTCTTATATTTCCCTTACCCTTATATGTCATTGAAAGTAGGTTTATCAAGAGCGTACCTCTTTCAGCCTTTTCGTTCTTGAGAAACCTTTTTTCAATGTTTACAAGGAACTCCTTAGCTGTAGTTATCTTTTCAGATATTGTGCCTTTGAATGCTTCCGGAATGGCTTTCTTCATAATCATGACACACATGCGATTCAATCTATCCCACATCTCTAGATCTTTTCTCTCTTCAGGAGTACTTTTATCCATAAGAGGTAGGGGATAATCAATCCTTAACGCAAGGTCAAGATCCATGACTCCTTGAACTATCTGAAGGTTCTCTTGCCATGATTTGAAATTTGTACCATTTAACACAGGAATAGAGTTGATGCTAGCAGTAATATTAGCATAAGTATTCATAGCTAAATCCATAAAAACAATAATAAACAAACAAAACAGGCTCACATAAATTCTAAAACAAATATAATAAATTCAAATAAAGGTAATTCTCATCTCAAGATACCGGGTGCTCCATTAATATTTTATCTTTGGATAAAAATACTAACTTGCAATTGATATCCTGTTGTAGTAATCAAACACTGATAATAAGGGTATGTTAAATAATAAATCTTCCTTTGGGCCGATTTATTGTTCACATAAAAAAAACTGAATAATTATCACGTGTTTATTACCATATGTGTACATGTAATTCTATTAAAATTCAACCTTCTTTGGGCCAGTCAAAATTTACATAAGTTACGAGCACACAGCCATTTATATTTTAAAATAAAATAATTTTCACGAAAGAGGTCACTTTGGTGACATGTCGCTTCAATTAATTCATCTCAAAATATATATGCTTAATTATACCAATATTTGAATTTAAACTAGTTGGATCAAAATTTATTGGGTTATAAACTCTTGTCCATATCCTAACTCATATAACCCAAAATTTAAGCCTAAAAATATATATACAACACATAAAACTTTAAGCTTAAACTAATATATATATTGGTATACACAATGGTACTGCCACAAAGAATAAATAAATAAAATAATAATAATGATATTTGTTGGTGCTAAAAACTATAAGGTTATTTTCAGCGCCACGCAGTCAATTGATTATGACAAATGATTCGAGTAATAAAGGCGAAAGTGCTGAATTTAAGAGAGTCAATAATTTATAGAGGAGGTTGGCCTCATATGAAAGTACGGGTTAATCCTCCCCTGTGTAATGGAGCTCGGAGCTCAGTTTGCCTTGTATTAACAATAGATTAACAAGTGTACAAACTCGCAAAGGTCACTCTAGTCACTATATTTTCTTACTATTACAATAGGATTAGGGAGCTGAGCTAACACTAGTTTAGTCTCTCGTAAAGAGGAGCTCGAAAACTAACTGCCTGGCCCTGCATATACCCCTCTGTGCTTGTTAATGGTGTATATTTTGTCTCTCTCTAGTTCTTCTCAATTGAAAAGCCCTCCCGTTGCTTGGTTGGTGGGGGGAGTAAATGCCCCTTGTATATACATGATTGGAGGAAATGTGTGGCCAGGGCTCTCAGAGTAGGGTTGGAGCCATGATTCTATCAGTACCGACTCTGACCTTGCTTGTCCATGAATTCAGGTGCATTAAATGCGGTGGGTGTGCATTTAATGAAGGTAAGGGAAGCTCTGCATGCACTGCAGAATAGGTGACAGTCGTCCATGCTCTTGCTAACCACTCTGGCAGAGTGATTGGGTGATAGAAGGAGAGAGACAACTTTGAAACTCGTTGAAAGGGCTCCGGAGCTCGTGTTTCGCAATACATCATCCACAATTGACCCTTGAGTGAATACCCAGACCTTCGAAGGGATCCATTTTTCTTACAAGGTCATGATAGGTCTCCTCTGAGCTCCTTGCGCAGAAACGGACTCAGTGGCTAACGTGGACCGCCACGTGTCAGCTCGAGGTTGGCGGGTAAATTGAATCATTAATTTGCACCATCAATTGCCCCTATCCTCCTCATTCAGTTCAGGGGAGCTGGTTGAGGAGGATGAGAATCCATGTTTTAATTTATTTGGGAGATCTTTTGAGCTCTGTTTATCAAGCGATGTGAACGGGGGCTTTCAGGGGAGGTCAGAATCAATTTTCGCCCCAAATATGGTGGATATCCCAAATCTAGGAGTTTTTGACCTGGTCCGAGCTCTTTGGCATTACCATTACTGTTTAATGAGTACGGCCGTTCCGTATTCCTTAGCGATAGTGCTGGCGCGTGGCAGTGGCTCTTCGTGCGAACACTGTTGGTTTTTGAAAAGACACTTAGCTTCTCTTGTATACCTTATAAAACCTCTGTTGCCTTAGAGAAATTTTCTTATTTTCCATTTCTTCTCTTAATCCTTAAGCACCTTAGAACCCTTGAAACCTCCACTTAGCATACCCTCTCTTACTCTGGCTTACTAACCCTCTTTAGATCACAGTTTCAGGAGGTTTTCAAGTGTGGACCTAGTAGATTTCATTGACCATGTCCTGCATTTTACCCCTAACACCTCTCTACATTCCTTAGCCCTGTTCATGGATCACCTCACACATCATGGCCAGAACCTAAAAATCCCTAGAGGTACTGAGTAGGTTTCTTCTGCTGGTCACCGGGGCTCTTCGACAGGAAACTCGCCTATCCTCCCCGAAGTCAGGTCCATCGAAATCGTGGACAACAAGGAGGAGGTAGTACGCATTTGTCTCCCTCCCTCTGTATCAAATGATGCCAAGGATATCTAGAAGTACACGGAGTACCTCAATGCCTTGGTTGCGTTTCGCGTCCCATCGACCTTCTCTCCGCCTGACATCCCCAACTTTAAGAAGAAATATAAAATTCCTGATTAGGTCAGGATCAGGGTGCCAGGTCCTGAAAAGAGGGCTTGTTACTATAGACCAAGAGAGGTCTGCTTCTACGAAGCAGCTTTCGAGCATAGGCTGAGGTTCCCAATCGACGACCACATGCGGGAGTTGTTGGTGACTATGGACCTTGCTCCCGCCCAAGTCAGCCCGAACATGTGGTCCTGCTTGGCAGGGTCAGTACTGATTTTTAGGGCCATCTCTATTAAGAGCCACAACATATCCATGGAGGAGTTGATCTCCCTGTTCCAGCCTAAAGACAGCGGATGGAAGAATAAAGGTGTCTTTAGCTGCCCTATAAGGTTAGGGCTTCGAAGCTCATATATGGCCTTCCTAACAGCATCCTTAACTGGAAAAAATGATTTTTCTTTGTCTCAAGGGAGGACTGGGAGCACGACTCGAGGTACCATAGTATACACGACCTCAAACGCTGGCTCTCTGAGCCAGACTCTGTTAGTAAGTTCCTATTTACTTATGCATTTAATGCTAGGGTTTCTGACCTCCCTTTCTTTGTTTTATATTTTTCAGTTAAGGAGAAGAAGCCCATTTTGGTAAAGACGTTGGATGGATGACGCTAAAGACTTCTTTCTCAAGCATTATGCCGATATAGTAGCTCCCAAAATGTTGTGAAGGTACGGCCTAGGCCCCAGGCCTATCAATATATAGTCCCATATCCTTGTCGTGGATGACCTTCCTCCTTTGGGCGTGCTCCTGCCGTCCGAGCGGAATGACCCAGGGCTCCATGCCTCCAAAACTGTCCAAAAAAGGGACATTGATCGGGCTCTTGAGGTTGGAGCTCCAGCAGAGGGCCATGCAGGGGAAATTCAGCCTGTCTCTCCTGGAGATAAAGTGCTGACTATAGCTCCTCTTCAATAGGTGCATTTGCTTCCTAAGAGAAGTGAGTCTTCAATCTGCTCTCTATTTTTTATATATAGTCCCTACTTTTTGCTCACTTTGACCTTGTCATCTTCTTTTACAGCCCTGGTCTTCAAGGTGAATATCGAGAAGACAACCAAGAGGAAGACCACGTTAACCAAGGCGTTGCCTCCGTCAAAGAGGTTCAAGGGGCCTGATAGGGTTGAGGAGGCCACCTCGAAGCAGCCCCAGGTCTCCAAATATGCCACATCATTAATTGATAAACTCGTCAGCCCTCCACCAGAGAATGTACAGAGTTGGGTGGAACTTATGAATGCCCCTCTGGAAGACCTCCATCTGTTCAGCCCTGAGAATGTCTAGCCCTGAGAAGACTATCTTGGAGAGAAAAAGAGAGGTTTCAGATGGTAAAGCCCCCAGTCCAGTTGGCAAGAGCCCTGTGGGTGTAGAAGAGCTCCGGACAGAGGAGGAAGAGGTGGTGATTACTTGGGCCAAGGATGCTCTTAAACAGACCCTCAAGCCAGGGCGAACTGACAAAGGCACGCCCGAGCCAAGCGCCCAAGGTTGCTCCGCCTTCTTCGTGCAAGGATATTCTCTCCCTCCCTTATCGCAAAAGGTCTTGGAGCAGGCAAGGGAGCGAGGGACGAGCTCACTGGCCAGCTCCTTCAGCCTTCACCTAAGTCAAGTATGCGTACCTTCCTATTTTGAGTTCACTTTTTTTAGTTCCTCGAATATAACATGGCTTTTTTGTTTCTTCGCGGCCATGAATCTATTTTTCTCAACCCTTCACTTAGCTGAGGAAGGTTTCAGCGCAGTGGCCAACTCAGCCCTTCAGAATGAGCTCATTAAAATGCAAAGCGAGCTCTACATTGCCAGGAGCGACTTGGAGAGGGCTGAAAATGACAAGAAGGCAATGCTGGACTAGCTAAACAATGCCCTGTTAGAGACAGAAGGTTTAAAGGTCAAGATGGACGACTTCAACGACATGTTCAGTCGGTTGGAGCATGAATATGCCAACCTATCCCAGGAGCACAAGGTCAAGAAGCAAAATGCCTTCAGTTTCAAGTCCGAGCTGATCTAAGCCATAAAAGAGCTTCATAACACTAGGTTCATGCTGGAGAAGAGCCAAGAGGTGGCTAACCTGAAGCGCAAAGGCAGAGAGGGTGTTGAGAAAGCACTGGAAGAAGCCCAGGCTCAGCTAATGGCTAAGGAGCTCGAGCTGAGGGGGCTGAAAGAGTCTGTCCCAACAAGGAAGTCCCAGGCCATTGAAGATTTTTGTGCCATGGAAGGTCCCTTGCTGAGGATCTCAGATTCTTTATCCACTAGCTTCTACAAGTGCAAGGAATTGGCTTTGTAGAGGCCTGAGGAGCTCGAGGATCTAGAGGTGCCCTTTGAGTCGAAGAAACTCCTGAGCTTGAGGCCAAAATAGTCAAAAGGAGAGGCGATGTTCTGGCCATCCTCCAACTAATCAGGGCTGAAGAACCTGACGTGCTAACTAAGTGGGAGACCGGCGAGCCCTCCCCTTCGAGGTCTGATGCATGGGCTGGCGACGAGGAATAGTTTTGATAGCTTATTCTTTTTGTATAGAAAATTAGGGACCATGTAACTATCTTTTATAAATGAAATCAATATCATTTTTTTTAATTTCGTCTTTTGTCTTGCTTTAATTTTTTTTTCTGCCTTTGTCTGAGTTATTTGTGTGAGATGTAGCAATGAGCCCTATAGGTATAATTATAGGTACACTAATGCCCCCATAACATAGACAAAGTCAAATAAAATTTAGTAAGATAAATATTGTGCCTTGGGTATACTTTAGACAAGATACACTTGCTAAACTGATTTCTTTGCGATGATTTTTTTTTAAACAGAGTGCAAGTGTGCTTCTGGTGAGCTGAACACTTACTAAACTGACCTCTTCATGAGAGGTTTTTTTTTCTTTTTAAAAACAGAGTGCAAGTGTGCTTCTGGCGTGCTGAACACTTACTAAATTGACCTCTTCGTGAGAGGTTTTTTTTTAAAAAAAAAAAACAGAGTGCAAGTGTGCTTCTGGCGAGCTGAACACTTACTAAACTGAGTGTAAGCTAAAAATAATGAAGTATTAAACAAAACATTCCATTCACATTCTTTTGGATGAATCTATTACAAAAGGTACAAACTGTCCTAGCTCAAGGATAGTATTTCTTGAGGTGTTCTATGTTCCATGGCCTCATGAGCTCCATACCGTCTGCAGTCCTCAAATAATAAGTGCTTGGTCTGCAGACTTTAATGATCACATAAGGGCCTTCCTACTTGGCAGCGAACTTGCTATGTTCAGAAACTTTTGTTGCCAAGGTGACTTTTCGGAGCACCAAGTTTCAACACTCAAGCTTCGACGCTTGACCCTTTTGTTGTAGCCTTTGATCATACTTCTTTTATATGCTTCTCTCTTCTCTTTGAGGAGGTCTAAATTATCTCGTCATTACGAGCTAAGTCATGATGGTTGATTCTGTAAGTTGGAACCCCCATTTCCATCGGGATGACTGCTTTAGTTCCGTACATCAGGGAAAAAAGGGTTTGACCTAGTGGGCCCCTAATCGTGGTTCTGTAAGCCCACAGCACCAAGGGTATCTCTTCATACTAGTTTCCCTTTGCATCATCGAGTCTCTTCTTCAACAAGCTCAACAATGTTTGATTGGTGACCTCTGCTTGGCCATTGGCCTGAGGGTGGACAAGTGAGTTGTAGTGGTTTTCGATTCCATGTCCTTCACAGAAGTCCCTAAAGAGATTGCAGTCAAAATGTTTTCTGTTATCAGTGATTAGTACTTTTTGGGAGACCAAAACGACATATGATGTTCCTCCACATGAAACTCTGGACCTTCATGGTGGTGATAGTTGTTAGTGCTTTGGCCTCAGCCCACTTAGTGAAGTAATCAATGGCTACTACTACGAATTTGGTCTGTCCTTTGCCCAGTGAAAAAGGCCTAACTATGTCCATGCCCCATTGAGAGAAAGGCCAAGGGCTGCTGACGGGGGTCATGAGCTTTATGAGGAGCGGGGAGCTGTTGGATGTTGGCGAATCGCTGGCACTTATAGCATTTTTTTACCAGTTCCTTTGCGTCTTGTAGGATGGTGAGCCAGAAGTAGCCTTGTTTGCCGACTTTGAGTGCTAGTGAGCGAGTTCCCGGATGCCCTCTGCACAGGCCTTCATGAATCTCTAGCAGGGCTACTTGGACTTGGTGAGGGTGTAGGCAGAGTAAGAAAGGGATGACGTACCCCCTCTTATACATGTTGCTTCGATGACCACGTATCTGTTGGACATATACTTTATTCTTTTGGCCATCTTCTTGTTTTCAGGGAGAGCTCCGTCGATAAGGTAGTTCAAAATCAGATTAATCCAGCATTTGCAGATTTGTACTAGGGCTATGTCCAGCTCCACAGGCTCATCTATGGCTTTCCTTTCCAGATATTCAATGTACACCCTGCATGGTAAGTCTGAAGTTATGGCAAGCTTGGCTAGGCGATCTGCCTTGTTGTTTTGATCTCGTGGGACTTTAATGAAGACTAGGTTAAAGTACTTCTGAGCCACCGCCTTGGCTTTTGCTAAGTAAACGGGCATGCGTTATTTTTTTTCCACATTGTAACCAAGTATTTGGCCGACTACTACTGCGGAGTCAATGTAGATCACCATTTGCCTTGCTCCCAAGTCACTAGCTATTCTCAAGCCCGAGATTATGGCTTTGTACTTTGCCTCGTTGTTGGAGGCCTTGAACAAAAATTTCAACGCTGTTTTTAGGGCAGCCTCAGGAGTTATCAGTACCACACCAGCTCCGGATCCTTGTAGGTTAGAAGCACCATCGGCATGCAAGACCCACATGGGTACCCCTGGTAGTAAATTCATTGAACTGGCCGGGGTTGAAGTGTTCGGGTCCGCAAGTGGTAATAACTCTGGCGGCTCTTCAATTTGGTCTTTAGCGTAAGTGAACTCAGCTATGAAATCGGCAACAGCCTAGCCCTTAATTGAGGTCCGAGGACGGTAATTAATCACGAATTGCCCGAGCTCAACAGCCCATATGGCTAGTCGACCTGTTTGCTCTGGCTTGTCAAAGACTCTTTCTAGTGGCTGGTCTGTGAGCACATCATAGGTGTGGGCCTGGAAGTAGGGTCTTAATTTTTGAGACGTGATAAGCAGAGTATAGGCCAATTTCTTTAGTTTGGGGCAATTCAGTTCCACAACGTGCAGCGCTTTGCTCGAATAGTACACCAGTAATTGAGCTATTTCTTCGTTGCTCATTAGTGTTGAGCTGACTTCCGTTCATGATACTGCCAAATATAAGTTTAAGATCTCCTCCTTTCTTGGTGAGCTTAGGAGGGGAGGAGCTCCGAGGTATTGTTTGAGCTACTGAAAAGCTAGCTCACATTATTCGGTCCATTTGAAGGCCTTCTGCAAAGTTTTGAAAAAATGGTGGCACTTGTCGATTGCTCTAGAGATGAATTTGTTGAGGGCGACTACTCTCCCTGCTAGACTTTGGACCTTTTTTAGTTTGGACGGAGATTTCATGTCAATAAGGGCTCGTATCTTCTCCGGGTTAGCTTCAATCCTTCTTTGGGTGACCATGAAGCCTAAGAATTTTTCCCCCTTTAACTCCAAAGGCACACTTGGCCTCGTTAAGAGACATGTCATTCTGCCTGAGTATGGAGAAAGCTTCGTTGAGGTCGGACACATGGTTCATGGCTTTAAGGCTTTTGACTAACATGTTGTCGACATAAACCTCCATGCTTTGGCCTATCTGGTCTTTAAACAGCGCATTCATCACCCTTTGGTAGGTAGCCCCCACATTCCTTAGGCCAAAAAGCATGGCTTTGTAACAGTACGTGCCTTCATTGGTGATGAATGAGGTCTTCTCCTCATCTTCTGGAGCCATCCTAACCTGATTGTAGCCGGAATATGCATCTATGAAACTTAACATCTTATGGCCTGTAGCAGCGTCTACAAGTTGGTCGATCTCGGGCAGTGGGAAGCTGTCCTTTGGGCATGCTTTGTTGAGATCTTTGAAGTCCATGCACATCCTCCACTTACCATTGTGCTTTTTGACTAGCACTATATTGGAGAGTCACTTCGGATAGTGTACTTCTTGAATGAAGCCTGCTCGGGGGAGTTTTTAAACTTCTTCTTTGGCGGCCGAGTTCCTTTTTTCCATGAAACTTCTTTTCTTCTGTCTTACAGGTGCGAAAGTGGGGTCGGCGTTGAGCCTGTGTACCATGACCTCTGGGTTCAGCCCCCTCATGTCGTCGTGGGATCATGCGAAGACGTTCATGTTAGCTCGTAGGCATTGACAGAGCTCCTCTCGAACTCTTGCGCAAAGTCAATTGCTGATCTTCAGGACCCTATCGGGTTGGGAGTGGTTTAGAGCAAAACTTTCTAGGTCTTCCACTAGTTAGCCTCGGAGCTCCTTGTCTTTATTTGTGGGATCCAAAGTGTCAATTTCCCACTTTTTTGCGTTGTTAAGCTCCCCTACCCCTGATAGCTCTCCCTCAACTTCGGCTTCTACCTCGACTACGATGATGTCTAAGGTCTTGACTTCCTTTAGCGTTCCGAATTAGCAGCTATGAGTTTTGACTTGATTTCCCTTACATTCCCTGACTCCGTGGGAGGTCAGGAATCTCATGGTCAATCTGCAGGTCGAGATGGCAGCCTTGATCTCGTTGAGCATTCCCCTACCGAGGATGGCATTATAATGGGGAGCTCTATCCAGTATTAAGAATTCAGCGATTGTGGTAATCTACTTGGGGGTTGTTCCCAGGGTTACAGTGAGCTTATTTATTCTCAGAGACTTAGTTTTTTCTCCTAAGAAACCAACCAAGGTGACCAAGGAGGGAGTCAGGTGCTCTGTGGTGAGGCCCATGGCCTTGAAAGCGCTGTAGTACATGAGGTTGGAAGTAGCTCCTGTGTCAATGAGGATTATGTGGACATTGTGGTTGCCCACCATCGCTGGTACCACCAGAGGGTCGTCGTGAGGAAACTATACTCCGCTCATAGTCATGTCATTAAACAAGAGCTCCTTGACATCGTATTTCACCATTTTGGTAGGTCTGAAGCTGAAACATTCTGCCTCTGAGCTTAAGGACCTGGCCTACCTAATGTAGGATTTTCTGGATCGATTGTTGTTCCCAGAGTAGGAGGAACCCCCCTCAATCATAAAGATCTCTTTTTTCGTGGTCTTTCCCTTGGCTTCAGGAGGAGGTTCATTCTTCCTATTTACGTATTGTATGAGCTGTTCTCTTTGAATGAGCTTCTCAATTTCTCTCTTTAACTTCTAATAGTTATCGGTCTCATGGCCGTGGTCCTTGTGGTATCGCCAATACTTGGTGGTGTCCCGTTTTTCCTCAGGTATTCTTATCTTTTGAGCTTCTGGGATCAGCCCTGGGTCTAACTGGGCATAGACTTCTCCCAAAGGAGCTGTCAAATAAGTGAACTGTTGGTGTGCCATGCCCTCCTTCGGTTTGGTTATGTCTGCTTCTTTCTTACTTCTCTTACCCTCTCTCTTCTGGCTGTGGGGCGGGTTGCGCCCCCTTGGCGCTTGGAAGAGGACAAAAGGGTCGACAGACCCGCCAAGTTCCTCCCTTGCAAAGTTTTCTCAATCCCGACTTGCTTATTGACCTCATTTAAGAGCTCAGACATTGTCTTCGGCGTCATCCTTGCCAGTGTCATAAGGCAGTATGGGGAGGTTACCCCGTCCATGAAGGCTGCCACAACCACTCCTTTGTTTAGGCTGGTGACCATGAGGCTCTCTTCGTTAAAACGACGAGCATATTCTTTTAGGCTTTCGATAGGTCTCTGTTTTATGGTGAATAGATAAGTGGAGGTCTTAGATTGCCGCTTAGTTCCCATGAAATGTGAGATGAACTTAGTGCCGAGCTCTTGTGAGCTCGAGATCGACCCCGGCAGTAGACTGTTGCACCACGTTCGGGCTACTCCTTTCAAAGTGGTGACAAATGCCCTACATATCACACTATCTGGGACGTTCTGAAGCCCCATCATGTTTTCGTACTGCTGCTAGTGGACTACAGGATTAGTGGTTCCATCATATGATTCCAACGCCGGGAGTCCAAATTTTTTCAGGATAGAGCAGTTTTGAATGTGATCCATAAATGGAGATCTGGCTTTGTGAACACCCTAATCCACGACTCTCGTGTGAACTTGATTTTTATACAAGCGAGCATTCTGCATCAAGTCTTGAGTCATCATGCATACAAGAGGCCATTAGGAAAAATCCTGATTTTTGAGCGCGTTAGGAATATACCGCAACCTTTGTTGCCACTTCGCTTACTAGGACGGGGATAGCCAGCCGCATGCCCCCAACCGCACGGTTGGCTCCCAACCGTACGGTTGGCTCCTAGCCGCAGCCCCCAACCGCACGCTCCAACCGCACGCTTCAACCGGTTGGCCCCCAACCGCACGGTTGGTACTTTCCCTAGCCGCACGGTTGGCACCTAGCCGCACGCCCCCAACCGCACGCCCCAGTCGCACTCCCTGCGGCTACCCCCTGCGGTTGGCCTCCTTTGGAGCGTTTTTGGCGAGATTTTTGCTATAAATAGGACCATTGGGCTCTCATTTGGGAGGATCAACACTCAATAGTGTTTTTAGTAAGTAGAAACTCTGTCAAAAATCTTTAGAGAGTCATTTTAGAGAAATTCTGAAAGAGAATTTCTAGAGAGAGAAAGTTTTAGAGAGAGAAAATCTAGAGAGAGAAAGTTTTAGAGAGATAGAGAGAAGGAAGCAAGCAAGGCAACAAGACAAGGCTCTTATTTCTTCTTCAGGCCATCAGGTACGTCTTTCTACCAAATCCTTAATTTCAGTACCGCATTTAATTTCACTTTTAATACAGAAAATTAGATAACTTGCAAAGAAGTTCACTACTTTCAAAATAAATCCTTTCTAAATTTTACAAGAAATCTAAAATCCGTTTTGACACGTTTTCAAAACAAACAAAAATACAAAAACAGTTTTCAAAAGAATGGAACTACGAGACTCTGATTTCATTCTACGAATGAATACGTAGGCGCTCGCAAAGCTCGAGTCTGATTTTCAAAATATTGTTTTAAACTGAATTTATCCGGAAAGGACTATTCTGAAAATCATTCGAACTACTTGCAAGATATCTAAAATAGGAATTAGATGCATGATCCATTAAGAGACCGAAAGGGCGAATTGGGTGCCTAACACCTTCCCAATTCGTAACGTAGTTCCCAAACCCTAGCAAAGTAAATTTTCAAAAATAATTCTCTGGTTTCAAACGTATGAAAGATGGTTCATTTTCGAATTATCCTTCGTACGATCTTTTGTTTGTTTTCTCGTAAAACAAACTGGCGACTCTACAAAACACGTTTTTCAAATCAAACCGAGAAAGAGGACTCTTTTCTTTCTCTCGGGTCGCGCGGGTCCGGATTCTCACAGGCTTCCCTTACTAGAGCTGTCGCCGAGCTCCCCGCCATATGACCCACAGTCTTCATTATTTTCGCCATTTAGGTCTCTGTCTTCGTCATTAGTCTTTTCTCGACCTCTTCGACCGATTCTTTGTGAGAGATTCTATCAAAAATGGACCCCCTGGGTCTGACTTCTGCCTCTCACCCTGGCATTCGATCTGATGGGAGGGGAGGTAGGCCTACACTCGGGCTCCAATGTCGTGAAAACTTGTGTGGGTGCCTTTCACGAATTGCATTAATCTGCAGGTCCCTCGTTAGTGGGGGAGGGAGTGAGGCTGGAACTTCCTCATACGTGGTCTCCCAATTAGAGCTGGAGTGGAGGGATTCGAGCTCACCACGCTTGCCACGGTTCCCCTCGAATCCTCTGCCACGACCCCCCAGTCTTTCTCTGACTGGGACTCGTGGAGGGATCGGGCGAACACTAGCAGACACGGAGGCTGAGGACGACCTAATCCTCGTGCTGACTTGGGGACTTTGCCTTTGGGCCAGGAGTCTGTCAATTCGAATTTGAAGGCAGCTTGTTGTTCTGGTAAAGCCAATATAGGGTCTGGCTGAGTTTGTCTTGAAGACATATTAAAATTCTCGGGTGGTTATACAGTTTCAAAAGAGGTATGTGACTTTGGTAAAATTGTCTTTCCCACAGACGGCGCCAAACTATTGGTGCTAAAAACTATAAGGTTATTTTCAGCGCCACGCAGTCAATTGATTATGACAAATGATTAGGGTAATAAAGGGCAAAGTGTTGAATTTAAGAGAGTCGATAATTTATAGAGGAGGTTGGCCTCGTATGAAAGTATGGGTTAATCCTCCCTTACGGAATGGAGCTCGGAGCTCGGTTTACCTTGTATTAACAATAGATTAACAAGTGTACAAACTCACAAAGGTCTCTCTAGTCACTCTATTTTCTTACTATTACAGTAGGATTAGGGAATTGAGCTAACACTAGTTTAGTCTCTCATAAAGAGGAGCTCGGAAACTAACTGCCTAGCCCTGCCTATACCCCTCTGTGCTTGTTAATTGTGTATATTTTGTCTCTCTTTGGTTCTTCTCAATTGAAAAGCCCTCATGTTGCTTGGTTGGCCGGGGGAGTAAATGCCCCTTGTATATATATAACTGAAGGAAACATGTGGTCAGGGCTCTCAAAGTAGGTCTGGAGTCATGCTTCTATCAGTACTAACTCTGACCTTGCTTGTCCATGAATTCAGGTGCATTAAATGCGGTGGGTGTGCATTTAATGAAGGTAAGGGAAGCTCTGCATGCTTTGTAGAGCAAGTGACAGTCACCCATGCTCTCGCTAACCACTCTGGCAGATTGGTTGGGCGATGGAAAGAGAGAGACAACTTCGGAGCTCGTCAAAAGCGCTCCGGAGCTCGTGTTTTGCAATACGTCGTCCGCAATTGACCCTTGAGTGAATACCTAGACCTTTGAAGGGATCCATTTTTCTTACAAGGTCATGATAGGTCTCCTCCAAGCTCCTTGCACAGAAACGAACTCGATGGCTGACGTGGACGGCCACGTGTCAGCTCGAGGTTAGCGGGGTAAATTGAATCATTAATTTGCACCATCAATATTATTCCTGAACAGCAGCCAATCGGCAAAAAAGACAAACAACGTGAGCAAATTATATATATACGATTGAACCCTTTAGTCCTTTACATAAGTATATATACGTATAACCATATATATATATGTACACAACCAACCTTATTATATATATAATATATATAATCCTATTAAAAGTCAACGATACATTCTGAAAATTGGCAGTCTTCATAAAATCCAAAAATCCGAACTTTTTCTTTTTTCTTTTTTTTAATCATCCCTCTAAATGATCATCCCTTCTTTTTGTTAAAGTGGGGGAATCCCTCTTTATAGCCTAGCTCTCTCTATATATATATATAACCAATCAATTCACCGAGTGCCGTAAAAATCCACTATTCGACAGGCCCTTTATATATATATATATATATATCAATTTAAGGATATAACTAATAATTATATTAAATTTAATAATTTTAAAAGCAAAATATATCAGATTCGAAAATACCCAAAAAATAAAAATAAAAATCATGGATCAAAAATAAATTTGATTCTTAATGATTCAACATGAAGACCCCTCTGATACCACTTGTTAGATCTTGTTGGTTCTAAATAACCATAAACCCTAAGATCGTTCATGTCGTATCACCAAGAAGTAAAAGATTAATATGCGGAAGCGTACCTGAATCTATAGCGTGTGTTTGTAATCAAGTGGTTGGCCTTCCAGATCTACACATATTTCTTTAGAGAATCCTTAAAGCCTTCTCTATGCTCTCTGTGATGATGGTCGCTCAATAAGGACAGAATAAGTATGTGTGATCCGGGGACCATAACCACAATATATATAGATAGTAAACCCTACTATCTATTTAGTATTTCTATTTTAGCCCATCATAAAAATAAAATTACTCTTAAGTATCTATACATTAAAGGCACACACCCTATTAAATACATTTAAGCCCAAACAACATAAACCTTATTTGATCACTTTTAAAGTGCGCTTAATCATTCAACAGTCCACAACACATAATTATTTCACATATAAGCCCATTGTTGGATTAAGGATCCAACCTAATTAACTTGCTTAATTAATGAAGAGTAATAAAATTTATTTATTATAATACATAAATGTGGATTACGGAAATGTTAAACATTGCCTTAAGTTGCAAAATTTTTTTATCAAGGAAGATGGAAGCTATTATTTAATATGGGGAGTAAAAGTACAAAATGATCTAGCTTTCCGGGGCCTATTGGCACCTAATACATCCATTTTCATAACATTCTTTATAAAGGATGGGGATGATTACAAAAAGAATACTATAAGAGGTGCACTTTTTCAAGTTCTTCAATCCTCCAAATGATATGATGAAGGATGGTGCGATGCTGAATATTGGAAGTGTGCTTCATGCAAATCAATTGTATATTAATAAGAGAATCATATTGTATTTGAATATGTGAGATATTGAGCTGCTGGACAACTTTAAGCCCTTCCAAAATAGCCTATAATTATGCCGTAATGCTAAGGTTATAACCAATATTTCTTACTACTGAACCATGAAATTTTCCCAGTCTATCTCTAAGTAGAGCACCAATACTAGCTGTTGGTGCTAAAAACTGGAGGGTTAATTTAGACCACACAGTCAAATTATTGGATCAAATGATTAGTGTTATAAATGCAACAAGCCAACAGAGTTAGAGGTGTATAGAGGAGGTTGGTCTTATATGAAGATATGAGTTAGTCCTCCTGTGGATACCCCATTTTACGACCCTTAGAATAAAAGACTAAGTACACTCTAACAAAATACAAGCAGACTTAACCAGCATCAAAATTCGAATATGGGACTCAATCAACAAAGAAATCACACTCAAGCTAGGAGATGAAGTACCCTAAGAAAGTATTGTGAGGAGAGAGAAGACCAATTGGTCTTCACCCCACCCGATTGGTCGTCAGGCTATATCAATCTTTCATCAGGCTATTTGGATCGGTCATTGGTCCATTGACTCCAATCTATATAAAGACCGATCGGTCTTAACCTCTCACGGATTGGTCTTAATGGCTCACGGATTGGTCTTTCGCTGGCCCAGATCGGTCTTCAACGGGGCAAGCATAATCTCACTATATATTAGCTCAAATAGAGCTGGCAAAAAATAGAGATCTCCGAATGGAGGAGAGACCTCCGGATAGAGGAAGAACCGCCGAATAAAGGGCAGAGAGAAAGAAGAGATATCCAAAAGGGGGATCAAAGGCTCGAAAATCATAGAAAGATAGATGAAAATTAAATTTAAAGATAGGAACTTATTGTATCCAAAATTCTTAGACTAGTTTGTAACACTCTTTAAATATCAATCGAATCAAAAGCTTTGTCTTCGAAAATACGGTATTCAATGAATCTCTTAAATATTATTTCAACCATAAAAGTTGTCTTGCATGTATATATGAACTGCTTTAATGGAATTTTATTTATCAATCGATTGCTGGAAGATTTTGTACATTAAATTGTTCTAGATACTGTATATAAATATAAACACTGTAAGCATGTTAATAAACTAAAGTTGGACAATAATAACTTGTATACTAGATAACTTGATTCTGGACTGCGATTGCACTATAAATACATTCATATCTCTCGAATCTAGTGTTTGATCAATCCTCCCATGCTTATTGTACCGAGAAGTAGCTGAATATAGCACTGCTAAGCGATGACCGATCGGGCTTAAGCGATGACCGATCGGTCATCAATGAGATTATACTACTTTGCCTCACAATCAGAGCCATTCTTGTATGCTGTGTAAAAATACGGATTGTGCATATTTTTAGACATCATTCTTTATTCTTCTGTATTAAATACATTGTTAAACCATGATAGAACTGTAAACACAGTCAAGTATTCAAGAAATTTATTCAATTTCGCCTTTGCATGCTCACTGCACCGAAAAACACAACGACATCACTGTAACGCGGTGCCCAACCGGTCTTAGGTTATGACGAATCGGTTTTAAGGGAATCTTGCCTATTTTTGCATCGTAAACTGAGTCATCACTCCGATGTTTTATTTAAATTGATATATGAGCATATATAGGCTTTAAACGGTAGGAAACAAATAAAATATAAGATCAAGTAGGTTCATTTAGAATCCAAAAGGATGATGCAGGTGCCTAACACCTTCCTGCGTCGTAACATAGTTCCCGAACCCAATCTGGTTGCGCAGACTACGTTGTACCCCAAAAGGGTACAAAAAGACATTTTTGTCCGTTTTCTTGAAAAATGTACTTGCGACTCTAAAATCATTCGAAAAGCAAGCCAATCGCCGAGTGGCATCGAATGGGGGACCTATCTAAGTGAACTAGATTTAATGATATGTATATGCTTGCTATTATGCTCTATCTACTTTTTATTTATCGTACATGAATGCTATAAATTGTTTCTACATGCCATCTAACGATTTTGGCCTTTACGTGACAACTTAGACATATGCTAAGATTCCTCGAGAACATAGTAGCATGCTAGGTTGATTCCATGTAGATATTTTTGCCTAAGAACAAAAAAAATATGTTTCTTTTTCTTGTTTAAATAAAATTAAGAAAAATTGCCAACACCTTACACATCTGCACATCATACATATATCATACCTTCTCATACCCGATGGCCGAATGTAAAAGTATGCTGACTTGATGGGTCGACAAACGCTGAAGCATAAGCCCTCACTTTTTCTCAGTTTCGTACCCTCTGAGTATATCTAACCGTCTAACACAGTACTAACGATCACCCTGACGGGTATGAGGTATATCGTGGGACCTGTTATAGTACTCTGTGTATATCGGATTAAGTGCCACGCGTAAGGATCATTCTTCGGGATGTGACGTATTTAGTGAGCTGATGGCATAAAGGCCAATCCACGTACAATTAAGGTATATCAAATGGTCGTTCACACGTACATTCAGTGTATATCGTGAAACCATGCCAATGAGAAGTCGTACCAATTTCTAACCGAGTGATTGCATCACTACAGCATACATAAGTCCAAAGAAGCCTATAGATTCCCTATTTTTAAAATCCCTACCGGTCTATACAGTGTTTCATAATTTTGACATCAGGGTCAAGAAAAGATTCTTTCATAAATAAAATATTTACGTGCAAATTGTACATTGCTTTTGCACGCTCCGCATGTGTTATTCCATTCATTTTTTTTCGAAAAATAAATGACATTTACTTGGATAAAGTCACATTCTTTCAATGACAAAAAAATTTCAAAATCAGTCAGTCAATCAATTTTTGTAGACAAATAAATTCCACCATTCTTTTTAATTCAATTAAATTCGGATAAAAAGATTCCACAATTTTGGAATCACGTCATTCTTTCAAGAAACAAAATTCAATATTATTTGATAAGATCAATCATTCTTTGTGGACAAATAAATTTCGCTATTCTTTAAATCAATTATTTTGTATAAATGGATTCCACAATTCTGGAATAAAGTCATTCCTTCAAAAAAAATCGCTATTATTTGATAAAATCAATCATTATTTGGAATCGAGATTGTGATTCAACTTTCATTTGTGATAAAACGAAAATATCGTTTAAACACAGCACGGTTAAAATCGCATCGCTTCCTCCAATAAAAAAAATCGCGACATTAAAGATTTTTCGCTAAATCACATTCTAACGAACATGAACTGCTTATTCAAGCATTTGAACATAAACACAGCACTATCACACTTATTTTATATAGCAATTCTTGCATATAAAAAGTTGAAATAATGCAATCGCTTGTACATGATTAGTCATTGATGATGGAGACATAAGTACAGGATCATTTGATGTTGCGTATAGATTGAACAAAATACTTTTGCTAAAACCCTATAAGAATAAGGGGATTTCACCTTGGTCGATCATGTAGAGGATCCATATGAGGAGACTAGGGTTTGAAAGCATCAGATTGCGATTTGGTCAGATTTTTTAATTCTCGTTGGGCTGTAAAAATTGATTGTTTTCACAATCGAAATGACTTCTGATCGTCCTGATTTTTTTAGCCATGATTATAACTTTGCGTTTCAAATGACATATCCAAAAATTAGCCCGATCCAACGGTGCGATCAAAAGTTACGATTGATTTACAATTGCTGTGCCGAAAACCTAAAGATCTTCTATCGTATTCCTTTCGCCATCAAATCTTGCACCGAGTGTGGGCTACGGTATCACCAATATTTTTTCCTCTCTCAATAGAACAAACCCTAACTCATGAGAATTATTGTTATTTTGAGAAGAGATAAGGACGGTATATATATAAGGCTACAATAGGGACCTTAAGGAGAAATAAGTGTTTGAGCTTCCTATGAAAAGTTGGAATCCTAATTCCACCATGAATTAGTTCCTTCCATAAATTATAATTCACACCACTAAAGAATTATAATTGCACTCCCGTCCTTATCTCAAAATAATATTTCGAACTCCTTATTATTAAATATTTATTATTCTCCCCACGTTAAGATTACAGATAACCGTCATTTAAATTAAATTACTGACAATTATATTTAAATGACTTCTTAATCCTTGAGCCTACCACTTAAGTTATTTGACATGTCGGATTAACATAATCCACCTGCAGGGTTTGACATGATCAAAACTTATAAGCTTCTCAAGGGGCTATCATCAATCCCTATACCGGGACGTGGATTCCGTCAATAATTAATATTCATCATACATATAGTGTTGTCATCCAATTCACAAAGATTATTGATTCATAAATGAATCTCACTCTTAATGAGTCAAAACAACAAGCTCTGCATATATATGTCTATTAATTATTTCAAGGTTAAGAGCATAAGTAATCATAATAACTATGGAATTTTAAATTATTTTATATAGTCAGTATAAAAATAATTAACCCAAACTGGTCCTATTCAATACACACAAAGTGTACTAGCACAATGAGTTAAAACTATACCGTTTCCTATAGTTAAGATAAACTACTAAAACTTGTGCTACAATCCTACCGATGGGTGTCTAATTCCATCTAAGATTGTGAACCATTAAACTTATATTCCACAAGAACCGATGATACGATCTTCTGTGTGTAAGCTATACTCTACACACCAAATCATCTACTATATGGAATAAAAGACACACATGCACAATATTTAAATAAATAATATAATGCAACCATTGCCCATAAAGATTCTTATTAAAATAGCAAAACCAAGTTTATAACATATCCAAACCAACAAGAAAATTATGGCTTTTAGTATATCACTCTAACAATCTCCCACGTAGACTCAAAGCCATGTAGTTATGCATGTCACTCCCATTTCCTCAACGTGAACACTCTATGTGTTTTCCCTTCTTATGAATTCTCAGCTCTTTAGAGTTCGCAACTGTTTCACTATTATCAAAATAAAGTCAAATAGCTGATTACACTGAAGGTGCCACATCTGGATTTATATGAAAGTTCTTGAGCCAAACCGCTGCCTATGCTGCTTCTAAAGCGGCCGCATATTCAACTTTCATGGTGGAGTCAGCAATGCATGACTGCTTGATACTCCTCCAACCATTGACTCTATTGGTCGGATAATGACCCTAAAGGGGGGTGAATATGGTTTTTAAAACTTAATGCGGAATTGAAACATTTTTAAATTGTTTAAGCAAAGCAACTTAGCTAAGTAACATTATCAAGGAAATAATTAATTTCAAATAATCAATCCCAAGACAAGCAAATAAGCAATCTCAAAATACAAGCAATAATATAGCAATAAAAAGAGAGCTTGAGTTTAGAGAGATTAAACCAATTTGAAGCTCGAGACTTTTTGTCCTCACGGTTCGGTTTCCTAAACCATACGTCCGCGCTCAGTTAGTTCTCCGAGAATTTCCACTATTCAATCTTCTTCGGGTGAAGATCAAACCTCAATACAAATGTTGTTATGAACACAACACTCACAATAATGTAGCTATACCCACTACACTTCTTACAAGATATGCTCTCTTGGTCTACAAAGAGACAAACTCTCTTTTGAAATGAAGAATGAATTATTTGTGGTGCTACACACCAATACAATAACTCTCAATTGTATTTGAAGATTACAAATGAAGCTCACACTAGAGTTATCAAGATTGATCAAAAATATATAGCTCAAAAGATGAAAGATTGATCAAAATGTGTTCTTGAATCTTTGTATATTTGAATATATGAATAATAGAGTATTAGAATGATTCGAGGTGTGTTAAAACATGTCTAGGACCTCATATTTATAGCTTGCAAAACCATATGGCCGTTGGGGATGATTAAGAAAGCTTTTGGATCAAAGGTATACATTTTCAAACTTTCCAACAGCTAGTTTTGACAAAAAATTCAAATTTGTTTTGATAATTTCTCTCAATTTGACCATGGGATCATGCTCAAATTTTATTAAAAAGTGCTAAGAGATGTTAAATTGAGCGAATTTTAAATGTAAAATAAAAATATTTTTGCAATTTAACAATTTAGTTTCAAATAAAATTCTAATGATTTTTGAACCTCAAAGATATGTTTATAAGTTACATATTTTTATTAGAGCTTAAAATATGATCATTTAAAATTAATATGAATTTATTTTGAAATTCGGTCTCTGTAAAATGATGTTTTTCAAAGAAATTCAATTTCAAGCTTGTTTGAATCAATCTTTAAAAGATGCATAAATATGTTTGAGCTATAAGGATTTGATCAATAATGTAACTTTACATAAATCTTAAGCACTCACTTAATTACTGAATTAAGGAGTCTTCGAATGCTTTGATTTGTTTCTTCGGATTGATCTTCATTTGAAGCTTTTTCCTTGAAGCTTTTTTTCTGAAGCTTTTCATATAGTCTTTTGATCCTTTGTGCTTCGTGATTTGCATTGAGAGATTTGATCTTCCTTGTATTGTCCAATGATCGAATAGTGAAAGATTGATCCTTGTCATGTTTCTCTTGAATTTTCCAAGTAAATGAACTGTATACTTATATTAAGAAACATGTTAAATAACACATGATTGATTTATTGTTATTATCAAAATAAGATTAAGACCTTAGGTCAACAATCTCCCCCTTTTTGATGATGACAATAAATTAACGTGTGTTTACAATAACAAGCATAAATAGCATATAAATGTAAATAAATAATATGCTCCCCCTCAATTTATGCAAATATGACATTTAAAAAATATTGCAAATATTTGAGATAGTTTTAAAACCAAAACTAATATATATATATATATATATTTTATAAATAAACCTTTCAAAAGTGTGAATGTAGATCTTATCACAACACCAACACACACACATTTTCTCCCTTTATGATAACATCAAAAAGGGATCTAGGCCGTGCGAGGCGCTGGATTTTAGATGCACGCGGGAGCGCTACATATTTTGACTTTTTGTTTTAAAAAGACAGCTTTCCGTATTTGAGATTTTTTTTAATGACATATATTATTCTTTGATTGCAAAATCATTGTTAGTTTACAATAACATGTGAAATGAAGACTTCCAATACTAATTCAAGTCAAACATAATTAATGAACTTTTTTTTAATCAAACTAGATGTCACAAGCTCTAGTCATACCAAGTTTACGACGGATAGTACAAAAACGATCGTCCGGGAGTGGTTTAGTGAAAATATCCGTAAATTGCGATTCGGTGCTAACAAATTCAATATCAACATCACCTTTTTGCACATGATCACGAATAAAATGATATCTTATCTCAATGTGCTTAGTACGTGAGTGTTATATAGGGTTCTTGGTCAAGCTAATAGCACTTGTGTTATCAATTTAATGAGAATGTGGCTAAGACTAATTCCAAAGTCTTCTAGTTGTTGTTTAATATATAAAGTTTGTGCACAACAACTTCCGGCCGCCACGTATTCGGCTTCGGCCGTTGAAAGGGCCACCGAATTTTGTTTCTTACTTGACCAAGATACTAGTGCGTGTCCTAGAAAATGACATGTGCCACTAGTGCTTTTTCTATCGATTTTGTAACCCGCAAAATTCGTATCGGAATAACTTATTAGGTCAAATGTGTTCTCTTTTGGATACCACAAACCCAAAGAATTAGTGCCGGAAAGATAACGGAATATACGTTTTACGGCGTGTAAGTGGAATTCTTTTGGATTCGCTTGGAATCGTGCGCATAAACAAACATTAAACATGATGTCTGGCCTAGAAGTCCTCAAATAAAGTAAGCTACTGATCATACCTCGATACTTCTTTTTGTCGACACTTTTACCACTTTCATCTTTGTCAAGTTTCAACGTTGAACTCATAGGCGTACTCATTGATTTAGCGCCTTCCATGTCGAACTTCTTCAAGAGTTCCTTCACATATTTCTCTTGATTAACAAAGATCCCATCTTTGCATTGCTTTACTTGCAATTAGAGAAAATAATTCATTTCTCCCATCATGCTCATCTCAAATTCCTTTTGCATACAAGTAGAAAATTCTTTGCAGAGATTGTCGTTAGTAGAACCAAAAATAATATCATCAACATAAATTTGCACAAGTAGCATATCAATGGCATGATTCTTAATGAATAAAGTAGTATCTACTTTGCCTCTAATAAATCCATTATTAAGCAAAAATGAACTTAATCTATCATACCATGCTCTAGGTGCTTGTTTCAAGCCATATAATGCTTTAGACAATTTAAACACGTAATCCGGATGCTTATGATTTTCAAACCCGGGAGGTTGTTTCACATAAACTTCCTCTTCAATAAATCCATTCAAGAAAGCACTTTTCACATCCCTTTGATATAGTTTGAAATTTTTAAAGCAGGAGTAAGCAAGTAGCATGCGAATAGCTTATAAACGTGCAACGGGTGCATATGTTTCTTCATAATCAATGCCCTCCTCTTGATTATATCTTTGGACAACGAGCCTAGCTTTATTTCTAACAATTATATCACTTTCATCCTTTTTATTCCGAAATATCCATTTAGTGCCTATAATAGTATGATTATTTGGTTTGGGAATAAGTATCCACACTTTATTTCTCTCAAATTGATTGAGCTCTTCTTGCATAGCCATCATCCAAGATTCATCTTGTTCGACTTCATTTATGTTTTTAGGCTCATATTGAGAAACAAATGCTACATTATTGCAAACATTTCTTAAGGATGATCTAGTCATGACCTTACTAGATGGCTCTCCAATAATTTGATCAATAGGGTGGTTGGACACAAATTTCCAACTCTTAGGTGAATCATTCGAGTTTTGCTCGGCCTTACTTTCTATCTCCTTAGAAGAAGTTTGAGCACTAGATGGTTCTTCCTTATATGTATCATTAATTTGAATATCCGAAACTTTTTGGATAATTTCAACATCATCATCGGAATGCACTATGGGTGCAAATAGATTAGATTCATCAAAAACAACATGCATAGATTCTTGAACAACTAAACTTTTTTTATTATAAACATGATAAGCTTTACTATTAGTAGTATATCCAAGAAATATTCCTTCGTCGGATTTAGCATCAAATTTTCTTAAATGATCACGATCATTTAAAATGAAACATTTACAACCAAAAACCTTAAAATATGCAATATTAGGTTTCTTGTCATTCCATAATTCGTAAGGTGTCTTATCTAACTTTTTACGAATAATAACACGATTAGTTACATAACATGCGGTATTAACGGCTTCCACCCAGAAATATTCTGGTAAAGAATGTTCATTTAACATGGTTCTAGACATCTCTTGAAGAGATCTATTTTTCCTTTCAACCACACCATTTTGTTGAAGAGTTCTAGGTGCCGAAAAGTTATGATTAATACCATGTTCATCACAAAAATTCTCAATCTCAATATTATCAAATTATCTACCTCTATCACTCCTAACATGTATAATAGAAGTACCTTTTCATTTTAAACTTTTTTACAGAATTTAGCAAATACATGATGTGTTTCACTTTTATGTGCAAGAAAGAATACCCAAGTAAATCTAGAAAAATTATCAACAATCGCAAAGGCATACAATTTACCACCTAAACTAGCAACTGGATTAGGTCCAAATAAATTTAAATGTAACATATCAAGTGGTCTAGTAGTAGTAATATCTTTCTTAGATTTAAAGGAAGATTTGTGTTGTTTACCAAGTTGACATGCATCACAAATTTTATCTTTAAGAAATTTAGTTTTATGCAATCCTTTAACTAATTATTTTTTAGATAATTTATTAATTAAATCCATATTAGCATGACCTAATCTTCCATGCCATAACCAAGAAGCATCATTTAACACAGATAAACATTTAACATCTTGTTGTGACAAATCATCAAGTTCAAGAGTATATACGTTATTAGATCTATAAGCAACAAACAAGATAGAATTATCACTAATATTTTTAACAATGCAACATTCGGATTTAAAAATAACTTCATAACCTTTATCACACAATTGACTAATACTAAGCAAGTTATGTTTTAAACCGTCAACAAGTAAAACATTATCAATATAAAAAGATTTATTACCAACTTTACCTATACCAATGATTTTACCTTTGGCGTTGTCTCCAAATGTAACGTTACCTCCTTGTTTAGGAGTGAGACTCAAGAAATTTCTCTTTTCTCCCGTCATGTGTTTCGAGCATCCACTATCCAAGAACCACTTTGTTTTGCTAGCTTTTACTCTCATGCAAACCTACACCAAAATCTTAAGTAACTTCTCTTTTGGTACCCAAAATAAGTTGGGTCCTTTGGGGTTAGTGTACATAGTGGTTCTTTTAGGAATCCAAGCAAGTTTGTTCTTAGCAAAATTCTTTTCTTTGTAATAACAAGAATGTACACTATGAGTATTTCTTCCATAAACTGAACAAAAATTAGTGGGATTATGCGGTGTGTATGTTTTGAAGAAATTTTTGTAATCCTTTTGGTTATGGATTTGATTGTAACCCAAACTAGCTTTATCAAAGACACACCTTTGTACTCCCAATAGTTTATCCAAGTTATCTTTTTCATTTGTGGACTTGGTTAGATTATTAGTTAAATCATTTATTTTTTCTTTCAAATCTTGATTTTCTAGTGCAAGTAAGTTTGAAGTCTCCTTTTCTTTTCCCTTTTTCAAATAATTGATTTCCTTTTTAAAATCAATGTTTTCCTTTTCTAAAGTTTCACATTTGGTAGAAGTAATGGAATTTTCTTTCTTGAGACTTGCATATCTTTTTGAGAGAATTTCAAATTTAATATGTGATTCTTCAAACATGGTATATAGTTCATCATATTCATTATGCACACTTTCATTATCATCAAAATTATCACTAAATGAGCTATAGTTAGAGTTTACCTCATCTTCATTTGCCATAAGATAAAGGTTAGCCTTTTCTTCAACGCTAGAATCGGCATCCGATTCTCCTTCTTCGGAATCGCTCCATATTCCTTTTAGTGCATGCTTCACTTGTTTTAATACTTTATCTCGTTTATCCCTTTTCTCCTTCTTTCTAACTGGACAATTTGGCTTGATATGACCGGGTTCATGACAATGATAGCACTTTTTGATTTTTTCATTTTCTCCTCTTTGTTGATTTGATCGATCGTTGTTTCTTCTAGAGGATGATGGATATTTGTTATCCTTTCCTTGAGAATTTTTCTTCTTAGCTAGAAATTTTATAAATTTTCTAGATAGAAGCGCCATGTCTTCATCACCATCCATTAATACATCATTATCTTCATGTTGGATAGTTTTGAGAGCTAAAGTTTTCTTTGATTTTATATCTGCTTCTTCTTCTCTTCGAAGTTCTTCTCATGAGTTTTTAGAGATCCTAAAAGCTCGTCCATGCTGAGTGTTTTGAGATTCTTTGCTTCTTGAATCGCCGTCACTTTTGGACGCCACTTCTTTGGAAGAATCCTAAGAATTTTTCTTATCTTATCTTCATTAGAATAAACTTTTCCAAGAAGATCCAAATCATTAGTAATAATAGAAAATATACTATACATGGAAGCAAGAGATTCATTAGGCTCCATTTTAAATAATTCATAATCATGAACAAGCATATTTATGTTATTGTCTTTAACTTGAGTGGTTCCTTCGTCGGTAACCTCAAGTTTATCCCAAATTTCTGTGACCGTTTTTTAACTAAAAATTTTGTTATATTCATCCATGCTTAATGCACAATTTAAAGCATTTAAGGCTTTAGCATTATATTGAATTTTCTTAATATCATTTTCATCATACTCGGACATTTTCTTAGGAACAATTTTTCCACTATCATCTCTTTTAGTAATTTCATAGGGTCCTTCAAGTACAACTCTCCATTGTTCAAAATCACTAGATTGTAAAAATATACTCATTCTACTTTTCCAATAGTTATAATTTTTACCATCAAATAGAGGTGGTCTATGGGTGGAGAGACCTTCGAAAACACCGGTTCCTAAATATATAGACATGATTGTAAACTCTAAGATTGTTAAATCAAAATAAGAGTACATCCTCTGATACCAATTGTTGGTCGGATAATGACCCTAGAGGGGGGTGAATAGGGTTTTAAAAACTTAATGCGGAATTAAAATGTTTTTAAAATGTTTAAGCAAAACAACTTAGCTAAGTAACAATATCAAAGAAATAATCAATCCCAAGACAAACGAATAAGCAATCTCAAAATACAAGTAATAATATAGAAATAAAAAGAGAGCTTGAGTTTATAAAGATTAACCAATTTGAAGCTCGAGAATTTTTGTCCTCACGGTTCGGTTTCCTAAACCATACGTCCGCGCTCAACTAGTTCCCCGAGAATTTCTACTATTCAATCTTCTTCGGGTGAAGATCAAACCTCAATACAAATGTTGTTATGAACACAACACTCACAATGTAGCTATACCCACTACACTTCTCACAAGATATGCTCTCTTGCTCTACAAAGAGACAAACTCTCTTTTGAAATGAAGAATGAATTATTTGTGGTGCTACACTCTAATACAATAACTCCCAAGTGTATTTGAAGATTACAAATGAAACTCACACTAGAGTTATCAAGATTGATCAAAAATATATAGCTCAAAAGATGAAAGATTGATCAAAATGTGTTCTTGAATCTTTGTATATTTGAATATATGAATAATAGAGTATTAGAATGATTCGAGGTGTGTTAAAACATGTCTAGGACCTCATATTTATAGCTTGCAAAACCATATGGCCGTTGGGGATGATTAAGAAAGCTTTTGGATCAAAGGTATACATTTTCAAACTTTCCAACAGCTAGTTTTGACAAAAAATTCAAATTTGTTTTGATAATTTCTCCCAATTTGACCATTAGATCATGCTCAAATTTTATTAAAAAGTGCTAAGAGATGTTGTATAACTACTGTAAAAATTTCAAAATGATCGGAGTTCGGGAAGGCCTCCATCTTACCGTTAGATCAAAACTATGCGAAAATTGAGCGAATTTTAAATGTAAAATAAAAATATTTTTGCAATTTAACAATTTAGTTCCAAATAAAATTCTAATGATTTTTGAACCTCAAAGATATGTTTATAAGTTACATATTTTTATTAGAGCTTAAAATATGATCATTTAAAATTAATATGAATTTATTTTGAAATTCAGTCTTTCTAAAATGATGTTTTTCAAAGAAATTCAATTTCAAGCTTGTTTGAATCAATCTTTAAAAGATGCATAAATACGTTTGAGCTATAAGGATTTGATCAATAATGTAACTTTACATAAATCTTAAGCACTCACTCAATTATTGAATTAAGGAGTCTTCGAATGCTTTGATTTGTTTCTTCGGATTGATCTTCATTTGAAGCTTTTTCCTTGAAGCTTTTTTTCTGAAGCTTTTCATATAGTTTTTTGATCCTTTGTGCTTCATGATTTTCATTGAGAGATTTGATCTTCCTTGTCTTGTCCAATGATCGAATAGTGAAAGATTGATCCTTGTCATGTTTTTCTTGAATTTTTCAAGTAAATGAACTGTATACTTATATTAAGAAACATGTTAAATTATACATGATTGATTTATTGTTATTATCAAAATAAGATTAAGACCTTAGGTCAACAAACTCTGCCTCTTAGACCAAACACATAACCTAAAGTTAACTTTATGGAATCTTAATTTATGACTAAAAATTCTTGTCTGTGTATCCAACAGGTACTAGACTGTTTTCCTGGTAAACCAACATAAAATCTTGAGTCTTTTTAAGGTACTTAAGTATATGTTTTACCACAGTCCAGTGTTCTTTCTCTGGATTAGACTGATATCTGCTAACCATATCAACGGTAAAGCAAATGTCTGGTCTAGTACACAATATAGCATACATGAGGCTTCCCACTGCTGAAGCATAAGGAACTCCCCTCATCCTTCTATCTCATCATGTGTCTTATGACATTGATCTTGGATAGAGTGATTCCATAACTAAAAAAGGAGAAACCCTTTCTTGGAATCTTGTATACTAACTCTGGCAAGAATTGTATCGACGTAAGTACTTTGGATAAGCCCAACATCCTATTTCTCCAATCTCGCATAAGCTTAATGTCAAGGATGTGACTGGCTTCTCCTAAGCCCTTCATATCGAACTGACTTGTTAACAATACACTCACTGAAGATAATATTCACATATCGCTTCCAATAAGTAAGATATTATCCACATACAATACCTGGAATACCATCGCGCTTTTTTTGCGCCTTTTGTACACACAAGACTCATCCGAATATTAATCAAAGCCAAAAGATTTGATTGCATGGTCAAAACAAATGTTCCAAGATCTAGACACTTGCTTAAGCCCATAAATGGGCTTCTTGAGCTTGCATAATATATGCTCTTGGCCCTTTGCTATGAATCCTTCTGGTTGCATCATATAGATGCTTTTATCAAGACTTCTATTAATGAAACATGTCTTGACATCCATTTGCCAAATCTCGTAATCAAGATGAGCCGCAATGGATAAGATAATCCGAATAGACTTTGGCATGACTACCGGTGAAATGGTTTCCTCATAATCGATCCCTTTCTTTCTGAGTGAACCCTTTTAGCAACAAACCTTGCCTTAAGCCCGTATGATCCTCTCTGTCTCTTATACACCCACTTACATCCGATAGGTTTTATCCCTTCGGGTGGTTTTACAAGATCCCAGACTTTGTTAGAGTATATGGAGTCCATTTTAGATTTCATAACCCTTTGCCATTTTCTGTATCTTTATCTTAAAGTACTTCATTGTAGTTAAAAAGGGTTTTTTTTTCTTATTCATCAGGGACCTTGTCATAAGACTCTCCCAAGAACATAAAACGACCTAGTTGACGAACAACCCTCCCACTACGACGAGGCACTACTTGTGTTTGTGTACATTGTGCAAATATTGAACTTACTAACTCACTATCCACATGTTGTGCTGGTTCAAGAATTTACGTATTAGTGATTTGTTCAAGATATCCATTTACTGTGGTATTGGACTACCCCATACCTGAACTTATTAACTCACTCCCACTATGACGAGGTAATGGAATGTCATATCCATTTACTGTGGTATTGGACTACCCTATACCTGAACTTATTAACTCGCTCCCACTACGACGAGGTAATGGAATGTCATATCCATTTACTGTGGTATTGGACTACCCCATACCTGAACTTATTAACTCACTCCCACTACGACGAGGTAATGGAATGTCATATCCATTTACTGTGGTATTTTCTTTTGTACTAAAGGTATAGACGAATTGTGCCCTGTTTTTCTCTCCTCTTATTTCCACTACAAAAACACTACTCCTGGGCTTATGGTCTATGATATAATCCTCTTCTAATAATCTGGCATTGATAATGATAACATTATATTCTTGAGGATTATTAAATAAACCACACTTGGTTCCTTTTGGATATGCAATAAAGAAACACATTTTCATTCTTGATTCCAACTTATCCGCATTACCTTTCAGCACATGTGCTGGACTACCCCATACCTGAATATGCCGCAGACTAGGCTTACGCCCAGTCCACAATTCTATGGGTGTAGTAAGTACTGACTTTGATGATACCAAGTTCAGAATATATGTAGCTATTTCTAAAACATATCCCTAAAAAGAATCAGGTAGGTCTGAATAACTCATCATATATCTTACCATTTCTATAACAGTCTTATTCCTTCTTTTTGCTACACCATCATGCTGTGGCATCTCTGGTGCAGACAACTGGGATGCAATCCCATTCTCTAATAAGTATTCCTTGAACTCTCCCAAGAGGTATTCACCACCGCGATCTGATCGTAGTGACTTAATACATTTTCCTAAACGCTTCTCCGTTTCTGTCTTGAATTCTTTGAATTTTTCAAAGACTTCAGACTTATGTTGCATTAAGTAAATGTATCTATACTTTAAATAATCATCTACAAATGTAATGAAATACTCAAAGCCTCCTCTAGTCTGGACATTCATGTGACCATACAAATCAGAGTGAACCAGTTTTAACTGTTCTTTAGCGCTATAGCCTTTTGTCGAGAATGATCTCTTAGTCATTTTACCTTCTAAACAGGATTCACAAACTGGAAGTGCCTCCACTTCCAATGAACCTAATGGTCCATTTTTGACCAATTTTTGAATCCTTTTTAGATTAATATGACCAAGGCGTAAGTGCCAAAAATACATTTGGTTCAATTTGAAGGTTCCTTTCTCTTAATTGGTAAACTATTAATGCTATTCAATTCACTCAGTTGTAGTACTAATAAGTCAGGATTTAATAATGTAAAGATCAATCACTAATGTACCAGAACAAACAAACTATTTATATTTTCTAATGATAATTGATTTATCATTAAAATAAACAAAATATTTTTCCTCAACCAATCTAGAAATAGAAATCAAATTCCATCTAATGGAAGATATATATAGACATTCCTTAATCATTAATATCCTATTCTGACTAGACTGGAGATAAATATCTTCTACTACAACTGTTGCCACATTCGTAGCTGCCCATATGTAAATTTTCTCTATTTTTAAGTTGTCTGGTTTCCTAGAACCCCTACAAAGTATTGCAGATATGATTAGTGGCTCCCAAATCTACACACTAGGTACTGGTAGATCGGACCACTAAACAAGATACTACAACGAGTAGATGAAATTTACATATATTGTTATAACGGTTTAGAAAACTGGAACAATCTTTCTTCAAATGCACTTTCTACCGATAGTGAAAATACTGGCCCATAGGCTTTTTCACTCCTCTTAGAGGTTCAGTAACTGCTACACGCACTACTCCTTGTGGGACTGCAGCTTATGCATTCTTCTTCTTCTTCATTTCTTGCTTTTAGGCATAGAAGTGGAAGCTTTCTTAGCCACTAGAGTACTAGCCAGCTTACCAAGGAGTTTCTCAACTGCTTAGAATTCTTTAAAAAGTTCCAACAATGAATAAAGCTTATTCCTGTTGTAATTCTGTCGGAATCCCTTAAATAAATCCAGCAGCGACTGGAGAACGATATCAACCTGAGTTTTTCCATTGATTTCATCTCCAAAGATCTCTTAGTTCATTCAGATGACTGATCATCTTTAAAACAAGATCCTTAACTCGGGTTCCTTCAGCAATAGTCATGTTCATGAGGTCTTTCATCGAAACCTATCTTGCAGCATGATCCTGATCCCCAAAGATATCTTTGAGGTTCAGCATTATGTCGTAGGCGGTGGCAAAAGACAAATGCTAATGTTGTAGCACATTTGACAAAAATGCCAGAATGTAAAACCACGCCATCTCATCAGCCTTTTTCCACCTTCGGCAAGCCTAGGTTTCCTCATCGGTCGCCCCCTTACCAGGTTCTGCTGGACAAGACTTAGTGAGCACAAACTTGTACTCTTTAACAGTAAGCACAATGTTCAAGTTCCATTTTTCAGTCAATATAATTAGGTTCAATCAATTTGTTTTATTTGAAAATAATTAAAAGTGGATCGAAAGAGTTTGCCATTTTAAAACTTGAGAATCACATATAAATTTTAAATATGGTACCCTCTACCATTTTAAAAAGTCAATATAATTAGGTCCAATCAATAATAACTTTGAATACATATTTTAAATATGGTACCCTCTACCATTTCAAAAAGCATTCGCCAACAGCCTAAGACTTTGAATAACATGCCTCGTTAATGAGATCGTCTATTATTCATTATTTCTTAGACATATGTGAACCTATTAAATTTTACTATCTAGACAATCATTTATTGTCAAGTATAATATAATGTCTACACAATCTTTTATTGTCAAGTATAATATAATGTCTAGACAATCTTTTATTGTCAAGTATAATATACTGTCTAGAAAATCCTTTATTGTCAAGTTAAATTTAAATAGCCGACTTCCTTTGGTCATACAAATAATAGTAGAGACTTGGTTGGAGAGCATACTATTATTTATATCTAAGTGTATACTATCATTTAATTTAGTCCAATGATTCTACAATTTATTCTCTCCGATATTGAGGTGAGCACTAAAACCCACACGAAAAATAAATCACATCATTTAAAATTATCAGTTAGTAAAATTTGTACAATGATTCTGTTATATATTCTTTTCGATATGGAGGTGAGAACTATAACACACACAAAGAATAAATTACATCATCTACAAATCAATGATGGAGACCGTGGAATTTTTATGTGAAAAAATCCCTCACCCACTTAGTATTTAAAACATTATTTTCTGAGGGTTAAGAAAAATTTATATTAAATTCTAGTCAATTAAAATACAAGGGTATGAAATATAAAAGACATGTGCAATAAAATTATTTTGCTACTTTTTTTAAAAAAAAAACACTTATATTTTTCAATTACGCAAAATTTATATTTATATACCCTTTTTTTAATTTGGCAAGAACTAAACATAAAATAAAAGGTGATCTAGGTATGGACATGTATCCATGTTGTCCAAATAACTTAAACCTTATTTGATCACTTTTAAAGTGGGCTTAATCATTCGACAGTCCACAACACATAATTATTTCACATATAAGCCCACTGTTGGATTAAGGATCCAACATAATTAACTTGCTTAATTAATGAAGAGTAATAAAATTTATTTATTATAATACATAAATGTGGATTACGGAAATGTTAAACATTGCCTTAAGTTGCAAATTTTTTTTATCAAGGAAGACGGAAGCTATTATTTAATATGGGGAGTAAAAATATAAAATGATGTAGCTTTTCGGGGCCTATTGGCACCTAATAGATCCATTTTCATAGCATTCTTTATAAAGGATGGGGATGATTACAAAAAGAATACTATAAGAGGTGCACTTTTTCAAGTTCTTCAATCCTCCAAAGGATATGATGAAGGATGGTGCGATGCTGAATATTGGAAGTGTGCTTCCTGCAAATCAATTGTATATTAATAAGAGAATCATATTGTATTTGAATATGTGAGATATTGAGCTGCTAGACAAGTTTAAAACCTTCCAAAATAGCCCATAATTATGCCGTAATGCTAAGGCTATAACCAATATTTCTTACTACTGAACCATGAAATTTTCCCAGTCTATCTCTAAGTAGAGCACCAATACTAGTTGTTGGTGCTAAAAACTGGAGGGTTATTTTAGACCACACAGTCAAATTATTGGATCAAATGATTAGTGTTATAAATGCAACAAGCCAACAAAGTTAAAGGTGTATAGAGGAGGTTGGTCTTATATGAAGATACGAGTTAGTCCTCCTGTGGATACCCCATTTTACGACCCTCAGAATAAAAGACTAAGTACACTCTGACAAAATACAAGCGGACTTAATCAGCATCGAAAGTCGAATATGGGCCTCAATCAACGAAGAAATCACACTCAAGCTAGGAGATGAAGTACCCTAAGAAAGCATTGTGAGGAGAGAGAAGACCGATCGGTCTTCACCCCACCCGATCGGTCGTCAGGCTATATTAATCGTTCATCAGGCTATTTGGATCAGTCATTGGTCCATTGGCTCCAATCCATATAAAGACCGATCGGTCTTAACCTCGATCGGATTGGTCTTAATGGCTCACGAATTGGTCTTTCACTTGCTAGGATCGGTCTTCAACGGGGCAAGCATAATCTCACTATATATTAGCTCAAATAGAGCTGGCAAAAAATAGAGATCTCCGGATGGAGGAGAGACCTTCGGATAGAGGAAGAACCGCCGAATGAAGGGCAGAGAGAAAGAAGAGATATCCGAAAGGGGATTAAAGGCTCGAAAATCATAGAAAGATAAATGTAAATTAGATTTAAAGATAGGAACTTATTGAATCCAAAATTCTTAGACTAGTTTGTAACACTCTTTAAATATTAATCGAATCAAAAGCTTTGTCTTCAGAAATACGGTATTCAATTAATCTCTTAAATATTGTTTCAACCATAAAAATTGTCTTGCATGTATATATGAACTGCTTTAATGGAATTTTATTTATTAATCAATTGCTGGAAAATTGTGTACATTAAATTGTTCTAGATACTGTATATAAATAAAAACAATGTAAGCATGTTAATAAACTAAAGTTGGACAATAGTAACTTGTATATTAGATAACTTGATTTTGGACTGCGATTGCACTATAAATACATTCATATATCTCAAATCTTGTGTTGGATCAATCCTCCCATGCTTATTCTACCGAGAAGTAACTGAATATAGCACTGCAAAGTGATGACCGATCGGGCTTAAGCAATGACCGATCGGTCATCAATGATATTATACTGCTTTGCCTCAAAATTAGAGCCATTCTTGTATGCTCTGTAAAAATACGGATTGTGCATATTTTTAGACATCATTCTTTATTCTTTTGTATTAAATACATTTTTAAACCATGATAGAACTGTAAACACAGTCAAGTATTCAAGAAATTTATTCAATTTCGCCTTTGCATGCTCACTGCACCTAAAAACACAAAGACATCACTGTAACGCGGTGCCCGGCCAGTCTTAGGTTTTGACGAATTGGTTTTAAGGGAATCTTGCCTATTTTTCCATCGTAAACCAAGTCATCACTCCGATGTTTGATTTAAATTTATATATGAGCATATCTAGGCTTTAAACGGTAGGAAACAAATAAAATATAAGATCAAGCAGGTTCATTTAGAAGCCGAAAGGATTATGCGGGTGCCTAACACCTTCCCGCGTCGTAACATAGTTCCCGAACCCAATCTGGTTGTGCAGACTACATTGTACCCCAAAAGGATACAAAAACACATTTTCGTCCGTTTTCTCGAAAAATGTACCGGCAACTCTAAAATCATTCGAAAAGCAAGCCAATCGCCGAGCGGTGTTGAAGAGGGGACCTATCTAAGCGAACTAGATTTAATGATATGTATATGCTTGCTATCATGCTCTATCTACTTTTTATTTATCGTACACACATGCTATAAATTGTTTCTACATGCCATGTAACGATTTTGGCCTTTACGTGACAACTTAGACATATGCTAAGATTCCCTGAGAACATAGTAGCATGCTAGGTTGATTCCATGCAGATATTTTTGCCTAAGAACAAAAAAAATATTTTTCCTTTTCTTGTTTAAATAAAATTAAGAAAAATTGCCAACACCTTACACATCTGCACATCATACATATATCATACCTTCTCATACCCGATAGCCGAATGTAAAAGCATGCCGACTTGACGGGTTGGCAAACGCTGAACCATAAGCCCTCACTTTTTCTTAGTCTCGTACCCTGTGAGTATACCGTAACCGTCCAACACAGTACTAACGATCACCCTGACGGGTATGAGCTATATCGTGGGACCTGTTATAGTACTCCGTGTATATCGGATTAAGTGCCACGCGTAAGGATCATTCTTCGGGATGTGACGTATTTAGTGAGCTAATGGCATAAAGGTCAATCCACGTACAATTAGGGTATATCAAATGGTTGTTCACATGTACATTCAGTGTATATCGTGAAACTATGCCAATGAGAAATCGTACCAATTTCTAACTGAGATTGCATCACCGCAGCATACATAAGTCCAAAGAAGCCTAAAGATTCCCTATTTTTAAAATCCCTATCGGTCCATCCGATGTTTCATAATTTTGACATCAAGGTAAAGAAAAGATTATTTCATAAATAAAATATTTACGTGCAAACTGTACATTGCTTTTGCACACTCCGCATGTGTTATTCCATTCATTTCTTTTCGAAAAATAAATGACATTTACTTGGATAAAGTCACATTCTTTCAAAGACAAAAAATTTCAAAATCAGTCAGTCAATCAATTTTTGTGGACAAGGCGACAATAGGGACATTAAGGAAAAATAAGTGTTTGGCCTTCCTATGAAAAGTTGGAATCCTAATTCCACTATGAATTAGTTCATTCCATAAATTATAATTCACACCACTAAAGAATTATAGTTGCACTCCCGTCCTTATCTCAAAATAATATTTCGAACTCCTTATTATTAAATACTTATTATTCTCCCCACGTTAAGATTACAGATAACCGTCATTTAAATTAAATTACTGACAATTATATTTAAATGACTTCTTAATCCTTGAGCCTACCACTTAACTTATTTGACATGTCGGATTAACATAATCCACCTGCAGGGTTTGACATGATCAAAACTTATAAGCTTCTCAAGGGGCTATCATCAATCCCTATACTGGGACGTGGATTCCGTCAATAATTAATATTCATCATACATATAGTGTCGTCATCCAATTCACGAAGATTATTGATCCATAAATGAGTCTCACTCTTAATGAGTCAAAACAACAAGCGCTCCATATATATGTCTATTAATTATTTCAAGATTAAGAGCATAAGTAATCATAATAACTATGGAATTTTAAATTATTTTATATAGTCAGTATAAAAATAATTAACCCAAACTGGTCATATTCAATACACACAAAGTGTACTAGCACAATGAGTTAAAACTATACCGTTTCATATAGTTAAGATAAACTACTAAAACTTGTGCTACAATCCTACCGATGGGTGTCTAATTCCATCTAAGATTGTGAACCATTAAACTTATATTCCACAAGAACCGATGATACGATCTTCTGTGTGTAAGCTATACTCTACACACCAAATCATCTACTATATGGAATAAAAGACACACATGCACAATATTTAAATAAGTAATATAATGCAACCATTGCCCATAAAGATTCTCATTAAAATAGCAAAACCAAGTTTATAACATATCCAAACCAACAAGAAAATTATGGCTTTTAGTATATCACTCTAACAATTGAAAAATGGAAGGAGACTACGTTTTCATTTAGAAAGTGAGGAATAAATGGTGGAGCCCAGCACATACAAAGAAAAAAATGAAACAGTCAAAAAAGAAGCTGGATAATGAAACCAAAAGTGAGAAAAGGACTTTTAGCAGCAATTTTGGCTAGTGTAGTCCGAGGGGATGAAATAAATAAATAAAAAAATGACGATGAGGGTGAATAAAAAAAAGAGTCATTTCTTGTTTCAAAAAATAGAGGGAGAAAAACAGAAACAGACGAATAGAATATAGGATAGTCTCCACTTGAGTTTCAACACTCTATCGTGTCATTCAATCAAAATGCATAAGTAACAATAATTTTACCGAATTTCTGAAAATAATAAGTGTAATACAACACTGACGCACAACATGCTTAGGTAAGAGGTAGTTCAAACGCCGTCAAAATTGATTAATACACGACATGACTTCTTCCCTTCCCCCTTGAGAAAATCTAAAAAAATCACGGCATTGCCATATACGAGAAAGAGTTTGCTCCTCACTGTCCTTAATCGACAATTTTCAAAAATCATAATTGAATCACGATCCCGTTTCTCAAGTGATCAAATGCTTTTAAAAGAAAAATTCTACGTCAATTCGAGTATTCCAATAAAATCAAATTCTTTCAAACTTTTCTCATGCATGATTCGCGTACTTTGATAAATAATCAAATTCTTTCAAAAGAAAATTTCACGACAATTCACATGTCCAAATAATCGAATTCTTTCAAACATTCACGCCAATTCGCGTTCAATAAATAATTTCTTTCAAATGACTGACATTGAATCAATTATTTAAGAATTTCATTCTTTCGAGAGATGTGAAAGTTTCATCGAACTTCAACATAAGTAATCGGCATTTAATTCCGACAATCATTTGCAAATGTGATTTTCTTATCTTAATATTACTGCTATTGCATGCGAATGTGTTCTTTTACTTTCGCCTTGGTGTTTCACCATTAACCGCATAACTACTCCGCGAGCGCGATGAGTTTCTTGTACTTCACAAGTAAGTACAGATAAATACACACATTCCATTTATCTCATTCGCCACCACGTAGCATCATCTATTCATTAATGCACGGGTCAATTAATCTCCACGTTTTTATACACTCAATACACTGGCTAACCACCAAATCATTCATTCATTCAATACATTGGGCTAGTCACCCAATCATTAATACATTCAATATATTGGGTTAATCGCCCAATCATTCATACATTCAATGTATTGGGCTAAACGCCATTTCATCCATTCATTAATATTTAATTCATCAGGCTAATCGCCCAATCATTCACACATTAATTATACTGGCTAATCGCCACTTCATTCATTCATTAATACATGAGCTAATCGCCATATCATTCAACACACCAAGCTAATTGCCAAATCATTCATATATTTATTACACTGATTAATTGCCATACCATCATTCATAAAATACACTACACTGGCTAATTGCCACACTATTCATTTATTCATTCAATACAATGGATAATCGCCACAACATTCTTTCATTTTTAATACATTGGCTAATCGCCACAACATTCTTTCATTTTTAATACATTGGCTAATCGCCACAACATTATTTCATTTTTAATACATTGGCTAATCGCAACAACATTCTTTCATTTTTTATACATTGGCTAATTGCCAAATCGTTTACTCATTCGATAAGCTGGGCTCATCGCCATAAACATCACTCATCAATGCACTGGGCTAGTCACCACAATACTCGGCTATTCGCCACATCATTTATTCATCACTCTACAAGGCTAATTGCCACACCATTCCTTGAGTCATTACACGTGGCTAATCGCCAATTAGTCTAACACGCTGACTAATGGCCAAATCATCAATCGTTCATTATACTCGGCCAATCGCCGATTCATTTAATACATGGGCTAATCACTGCATCACACATTCATTCATTCACACAATACACTAGCTAATCGCCAAAATCATTCATATATTCATTACATCGGGCTAGTTGCCATACTATTCATTATTGCAAGTCATGCACTGTATCTCCTTTTCGGCATTTTAAATTCATTTACGTAATTCATGCACTGCATCTAGCCCTGTCGCTTCTTTCTTCAGTCATATGCGTATCATGCACTACATCGGCCCCTGTCGCCCCTTTTATTAATCGTGTGTATGTCATACACAGCACTGGGCTCCGTCGCCCCTTTCAGTAATCACATGCATGTTAAAACACTGCACTGGGCTCCATCGCTCTACCCACTATCATCAATTACATACCAAAGCATCGCACTGGGCTCCATCGCCCAATCCAATCATTAATTGCATGTCAAAGCATGGCACTGGGCTCCATTTCCCCTCATACTAATCATGTGCATGTTAATACACAACAATGGGCTCCATCGCCCCTTATATCAATCGTCTGTATGATTATACACAGCACTGAGCTCTGTTGCCCCTTTCATATCAATCATGTGCATGCTATTACATAGCACCGGGCCCATTCGCCCTACCCATTCAATCATATGCATAGCACCAGGTTCTATCGCCTTACCCACTATCATCTGTGCATACCAAAGCATCACACTGGGCTCCAACGCCCCATCCAATCATCAATTACATACAAAAGCATCGTACCAGGCTCCATCGCCCAATCCAATCATCAATTGCATGTTAAAACATAGCACTGGGCTCCATTGCCCCTCATACTAATCATGTGCATGTTAATACACATCACTAGGCTCCATCACCCCTAATATTAATCGTGTGTATGATCATACACAGCACTGAGTTACGTTGCCCCTTTCATATCAATCATGTGCATGCGAATACATAGCACCGAGCCCACTTGCCCTACCCATTCAATCATGTGCATAGCACCAGGTTTTATCGCCCTACTTATACCATCATGTGCATGTCAAACACAACATGGGTTCTATCGCCCCAATCATCTAATCATTTGTAAGTCATACACCGTATCGAGCTCCATCGCCCTCGTACATACATTAATTGTGTTTCATACATAGCACCGGGCTCTGTCTCCCCATTTATTCATTAATCGCATGCTAAAGCATTGCACTAGGTTTTATCGCCCCATTTATCCATCAATCACATGCCAAATGCACAGCATCGGGCTCTATCACCCACGCATTCATCCATAGCATGCCAAAAGCACTGCATCAGGCTCTAACGACCCATTCATCCATTCATTCATTTATTCTTCGTTTGTGGCCGAAACACTAAACTGGGCCCATCACCCCATTCATTATATAATCACAGGTCAAACACCACACCGGGCTCTATCGCCCTCGTTTTTGATGTCTTTTTCAGGTATTGGAGCCTCGATCAAATTCAAACAATAAACTCGACTAATTTGTCAATTGCTGAGCCAGTCAGACACCGCACACAAAACCGTTGATTCAGATGGCAAATAAGAGATTTCTTCAACTGAAACTCTTAGAAAGCATAACAAAAGGTTGCGTCATGGAGGCTCCAAATATTGTCTTTGACTTTGACACATCACAGTGTCAGTCAGACACTGCACCAGGCTCAATCGCCGACCAAAAGTGCCAGTCAGATACTGCACCGGGCAACATCGCCAATCATTTTCCCGATTACTTTACATGAAGGTATACTGAGTGGTATCATCTTAATCTTGCCTCAAATTATGCCAATTTTTCTTATTGAATTAAACAGTGGGAATTGCATCCATCTTATTTATTTATTCTTTACTTGTTAATATCTGCTTTCGTTTTGCATTTTGAATTAACTCAATTTGATTAAATGTTGGTACTTGCCCTTTGAGGCCATTTAACTAACAAATTTTCAGGTTCATCAACGAAAAAGATTTTTTTTCCATAACTAACAAATGTGCAGGTAATCTTAAAGAAATAAATATGTCGAATTTAAGACAAAAGAGTTCTATAATGAATAAAAGTCTGAAAGAGAAAAGAAAAACAACGAAATCAACAAAATAAAAGTTTGATCCTACCGTGGGCTACGCCTAGAAGGCCCGGTCCCATCATGACAAGTCCTCTTGCTCCCTTATGACTCCTCATGAGCTGCCCCTCCTTGAACAGCATGGCTCTCGCTTGGACGAGCAGACTAGCGTTGAGTAGTCCTAGAGCGGGCGCCTCCCAAAGAAAGACTGCCAACAGTTCTCCTCATCGCTTCTAGCTCCTCTGTCTAGGCATACGCATAAATGCTCCACGAACTAGCAGCGTTGTATGCATCCTAAATATTCGTAGTGTGTACAGTGGAAATCTGTTATGGGCAAAACAAATGTGTCAATATATAATTAGTATGCTAATGGAACACTAGAACAAATAGATAGTAAAGTTATACCGGTTGCTCAAGCAAGTTAGGAGGTAAGGGAAAGAACTGCTCACCGTGCGTTGTGTTCCGAGAAATCTCTCTCGTGTGCACAATCCCCCTCTGCATGTACCGATATGTCAACATGATGGGGGGTAGATAGTACGTCGTCAAGGAAGGCATGCTGGGATTGGAATAATGCGAAGAGCTGGCCTGATGAGTAGAAGGCCCTGCAGTCAATAAGAGTTGAGTCGCACCCGCTGCATAAAAATGAGGGATTGGAGGCGGAATCCCACGAGGATGAGGTGGTGGCGACGTCTCCGCACCCCTAAAGTCAAAACCTCTCAAATCTCCCTCATCAGCTGGGATATTCTTACCCTGCTGCTCATAACCATCATCATTGGGAGTGTCAGGATGATCAGGAGACCCCTCTGGCGGCGATGGAGGCCGAATCTCGGGCTGGGCTGGCAGAGGAGCATACCCACCAAGAATGGCCATCGCCCACATGACTTCTACCGAAATTGGTGGATGCCCTGGTATCAAGTGTCTAGTGGCGTAATACTTATATGAGATCTCAGCCCCTCATAAAAATCCCTCAAAAAATACACCACCTGCCAAGTCAGTCATCTCTCCTATCGGTACTAAATCTGGACACCTCATAAGCAAAGGCGGGTCTACCAGAGCTCTCAATGGATAGCCCTGAACATGCTACCTAATAACTATCTCGGCCAAGTAAAACTAGAAGTCGTACTCGCCGCGCAGCAATAGCCTGTGCTGGGACAGCATCATCATGGCCTGACCTCCCCCCAATGTAATAAGTACGGGAACCAAGTCACCTGAAAAGGGAAAAGACCATCAGTTATTGGTATTTTATACAGGGCTAAGGAGCAAGAGATCGGTTGTATTCGAAATTTAAAGACATACCCGAGCGACCGTCAAAGAGAGTAGATCTGCCAAAACCCTCTCGATAGAAATTAGAGTATTCTTCCTCCAGTTGTCTCTCCGGTACATATGCTGGATAGGGTACTCCGCCATCACATTGTACAGGGGCTGCAATCTTCGCTTGCCATCAAAGTACATGTAGTACTAGACCATAAAAAAAAAGAACAATCTATTAGTTCGCATATTGCTCAAATCAGATAGAATAGAGCTTCAAATATGGAAATGACCAAGTCGAAGGAATGATCACGTACCTCTCACAAGTGGGACATGCCAATATGGCTCATAGATACCCTCCGGGAGAAAATGCTCATCGAGTGGTAAAGGGTCACCAAGCCGACACTCGCCCAATTGTAGTTTCCGATTTGAGATAAGTGTCGCAAATAATGCAGCCACTACAGATGTACAACGCTTTCGGCATTCACCATGAGGGCCTGTCCTAACACAAATAGAAGAAGGCACTGAGCTCGCTGTCGGACTTATAAAGCAGTCAAAATATCATCTTGGGCCCAACCCTTTAGATAACGCCTCATGTCCTCAATCCTAATGGCATTTCCCCCCATGGAATGGAAATATGACCCTAAGTGCTCTCTCCATACCAGCCTCGGTCACCACTCTCCTCTTATCAATATGAATGGGCTCTCCTGCAAAAACAAGCCCGGTCATCATATGAAAATTGAGAGGTATCATTGTCATCTCTCCGAATCAGAAGTGAAAAGTGTTGGTGGTATCCCACCAGTATTGTGCCAGGGCTGAATTCACACTAAGCCTTCTGTTCCTCGGGGCCCCAACAATCGAGTCCAAGAACACCCGAATTCCATCGAGCGGACAAAGATCGAGACCATCAAAGGGCAACTCGCCCAAATATCTCCCAAAATGCTCATGGCCACGCCTCGGCCTCGAACTCCACCCTCTTTCAAACATGCGATAGATCGTCGTTAGAATCAGGTAATATGCATATGTTAAGTGAATAAAAAAATATAATAAATAAAAAAGAAAAATCATCATACATACATTTATACTAACTTTGTCTTGTAGGGACATTTTAGTAATTTTTAGCCTAAAATGGCAACATTTGTACTAACTTTGTCTTTTAAGGGTGTTTTAGTAATTTCTTACCGAACAGGTAGTCATTCGTACTAAATTTGTCTTTCAGGGATAATTTAGTAATTTACTACCAAATAGGTAATAATTCTATAATAACTTTGTCTCCCAAGGACACACGAAGCCCTCTCCACGAGGCAAAACACAAAGCCCTCTCCACTAGGCAAAACACGAAGCCCTCGCTTGAGGTAACACGCAAAATCTAAGACGTAAGTCTGCCTATGGCAAGACCAGACTTTCTCAAATCTAAGACATAAATCTGCCTATGGCAAGACTAGTCTTTCTCAAATCCAAGACGTAAGTCTGCCGATGGCAAGACCAATCTTCTCTCAAACGCAAGACGTAAGTCTGCCTATGGCAAAACTAGTATTTCTCAAATCCAAGACATAAGTCTACTTATGGCAAGACCAGTCTTTTGCAAATCCCTTTTATTATTATTGTTGTTATTATTATGCCTAGCTTGTTCTATCTACTAACTTGCTTTTCAGGAACATTTACGTAATTTTACAACTAGTATGTCGAAACGGCAACATTTGTACTAACTTTGTCTTGTAGGGGCATTTTAGTAATTTTTTGTCTAAACGGAAACATTTACTACTAACCTTGTCTTTCAAGGGTAACTTAGTAATTCTCATGCCTAAACGGCATTATTATGTACTAATTTTGTCTTTCAGGGACATTTTAGTAAATTCCTACCAAATGGCAATCAAGTCTCCCGAAAAGGTAAGACAAACCATCAAGTTTCCCAAAAAAAAATAATAATAATAAACCAATCGAGTTTCTCAAAAAGGCAAGGCATGCGACAAAGTCTCCCAAAGGCAAGATTCCTATCTACCAAAAATGAAAGAATTCATTTTCTACCCAAGTGATAAGTCAATATCAATATTACCATTATCATTATATTTAGTATGTTTTATTTACTAACATTTCTTCATTCAAAGGGCCCCAAGCGGTCTTTGGGCCAACCTAATCAGTCATCACGATATTTGGATCGGTCATCCGGCCATCTAGATCGATCATCTCGCCACACAGATCAGTTTTCAAAATTTCAAATAGCCAGCATCCAATTTTTTCGAGTTCTGGGAATTAGACCAGTGCAAAAGTGCCGTAAAATGCGTATCTTACCTTAATTTTTGGTTTTTCTCGACGTCACACAATTTTACAAAACATGCAAACGCCGAGGGGCTACTGTGGATACCCCATTTTACGACCCTTGGAATAAAAGACTAAGTAAACTCTGACAAAATACAAGCGGACTCAATCAGCATCGAAAGTCAAATACGGGCCTCAATCAGTAAAGAAATCACACTCAAGCTAGGAGATGAGTACCCCAAGAAAGCATTGTGAGGAGAGAGAAGACCGATCGATCTTCACCCCAACCGATCGGTCACAGGCTATCTCAATCGATCATTAGGCCATTTAGATCAGTCATTGGTCCATTGACTCCAATCCATATAAAGACCGATCGGTCTTAACCTAGACCAGATCGGTCTTAATGGCCCACGAATCGGTCTTTCGCTTGCCCGGATCGGTCTTCAACGGGGCAAGCATAATCTCACTATATATTAGCTCAAATAGAGCTGGAAAAAGATAGAGATCTCCGGATCGGTCATTCACTTTTGCATGCTCACTGCACCAAAAAACACAAAAACATCACTGTAACGCGGTGCCCGGCCGGTCTTAGGTTACGACTAATCATTTTTAAGGGAATTTTGCCTATTTTTGCATCATAAACCAAGTCATCACTCCCGCGTGTTATTTAAATTAGTATATGAGCATATATAAGCTTTAAATGGTAGAAAACAGATAAAACATAAGATCAATCATGTTCATTTAGAAGCCGAAAGGACGACGTGGGTGCCTAACACCTTCCTGCGTCGTAACATAGGTCCCAAACCCAATCTGGTTGCACAAACTACGTTGTACCCCAAAAGGGTACAAAAATACATTTTTGTCTATTTTATCAAAAAATGTACTGGCGACTCTAAAATCATTCGAAATGCGAGCCAATCGCCGAGCGGTGTCGGGGGGTTCCTATTCGGGGTTTTCACACCTTCTCTATGGAATAGAGCTAGGAGCTCATTTTCTTTTGTATTGATTATAAACAAACAAGTATTATAGACTCACAAAAGTCTCTCTAACTATTATATCCTCATAATGTTACGACAAGAGTGTTTTCAGTCTACACGAGTTCTGACTTCTTAATTCTGGAAGCTCTACTGAGTGCTTTGATTGAGTTTTCATTTCTTTCTTGTATTCTTGCTATTGAATGCAGGGTTCTCTCTCTATTCTTACGATTGTCTAGTTGTTGTTGGGTTGGTTGAACTTGGTTGTTTAAAGAAGTAAATGCTTCTTGTATATATATAACTAAGAGAAAACGTGTGGCTAGGGCTCCCAGACCAGGACTAGGACCATGATTTGATCATCACCAATTCTGACCTTGCTTCTCCATAAATTCTGGTGCATTAAATATAGTTAGTGTGCATTTAATGAAGGCTAGGGGAGTTCTGCGTACTATACAGGGTAGGTGGCAGTCACCCATGCTTTTGTTAACCACTCTAGCAGAGTGGTTGGGTGAGAGGGAGCTCTAGAGCTTGCCAAAAAAACTCTCCAGTGGGTACCCAATCCTTAAAGGGATCTACCCTTCTTATAATGACTCAACAGGGCGCCATCGAGTTTCGAGCTTCAAGCTCCGAGCTCTTCCCATCGGAGCAGGCTTGACTGCTGACATGGACGGCCACGTGTCAGCTCATAGTTGGCGGGGTAAATTAGATTAATAATTTTCACAATCAATTGCCCCTATCCTTGCCACTTAGCTTAGAGGAACTGATTGTTGAGGATAAAACTCTTATTAGACCCTGAGTGGAGTTCCGAGCTTCGTTTGATGGATAATGCATGGTTTGAGCTCTTTGTCAAGGTCGGGTTTGGCATCCCTGTCAAATCTGGTGGATATCCTGAACACTGAGGTTTTTTAAATGATTCTGTGACCTGCCGTTATATTTTGAGCTTTTTAAAATGACCATTACTGTTTGAGGAGATCGTGTGTAGCCGTTCCATATTCCTTGGAGAACGTGCAAACGTGTGATAGTAGGTCTGTGAGTGGACAGTTAAGGCTTTGAATAGACACTTAAATTCTCCTACACACCTTATATAAACCCTCCTGCCTTAGGATAAATTTTTACTTTTTATTCCTCATTCTCTTAAACCTTAGGTACTTTAGAGCTCCCAAGACCTTCACCCACCACGTTCTCTACTGCTCTGGCTCATAAACCTTCTTTAGACCACAACTTTAAGAGATTTTTGAGCGTTTCTCTGTAACTTTATCGAGCACATTCCTTATTTTGCTCCTACCACTTCTCTACATACCTTAGCCTTATGGATCATTTCACCAGTCATGGCCAGAACCTAAAGATACCTCCCAAACGGAGAGCAGGGTTCCTTTGTGGGAGATGTTAGGTTTATATTTTTAGTTGGCTTGATTCTGATGCCAAGAACACTTTTTCCATCGTAATTGTTTGAGTTGAATTGAAGATTTGAAGACACAACAATTAATGGAAGCTCGCTGAACTTATCGGATACACTGCACACAATTCAGGACCTAAGGTAAGTTGAGTTTATGGTTTGATTCAAAATATAGGTGGTGTTCGAGCTTAAAATTCAAATTTAAAAAGCTTTTGAGTTAAATATATTTTTTTGTATTTTTGCCGAGTTTTGTCGTAATTCGAAAAAGCCCAATTTACACAAATTATTGAGGAAACTTATTTTTTTCATGTCTAACATGTTCCATAAAGTTACCTCTGAAATTTGAGTCAAAATGGTGCCCAAGCGAATTTAATACGGCAAAATAAAGTAAAAAGAAAATAAATAATAAAAAGATTTTATTTATTAAAGAAAAGGAATGTTGAAAAGTCAAAGTTGCCATGTCCATTTTTAAAAGCCACGTGCCCAGCTCCTTTCATGTGCACCATTCAGTCATGTGGGCCAACCCTCATTTAAACACTGCCACATGAAGTTGGAATTGAAAAAGACAGTCGTGCACTTTGATTGGTGGACCGGTACACCTATTGGTAATGTGTACCGGTCCGGTGGAAAATTTGTGCATGGAATTGAAATCCAAGTTTACGTACCGGTCCAACTTTTCTAATGTGTACCAGTTCAGCTATAATTTTTGAAGCACGTATTTTTATCGCAAAAATTCCTTGTTTAATATTTTTAACCTATTTCAAAAAAGGACTTTGACTCTATATTTTTTCTATAAATATAACCATTGGTTTGGGACAAAAATACACGATTCTAGAGAGCTTTTTGAGAAAGAAAATATCCAGACGCTATAATCAATTTTTGAGAGTTTTGAAATACCATCTAGGTTTTGTGTACATGCCATAGCAGATCCTATTGTTCTTCAATTTTAAGAACTACGGTTCCAAATGTTCACAGGTCCTGCGGGAGTGTCCTTGGTTGCGATTAAAAATGGGTTGAGCAAAGTGGCTAACGCGATAAGGGAGATCGCAGACGGTGGTGAAGGATTGTGATCAAGTGCATGGAAGGAGACGACGAGTAAGATGAAACAGCGGGAAGCGCTACGCAAAGCCAGCTACGATTGGATTCTGTTGACCTTAAAGTTAATTAATCTTATTTTGATAATAACAATAAGTTAACAAGGTGTTATTAAACTCGTGTGTTCAAATGATGATAGCTTTTAACTAATATCTCTTCCAACCAAGTGTGACTTCGAACCAATGTGATCAATTATCGTTCAAGCTCAACAAATTGCTTCTACTCACAAGAAATGAACTCAAATGATCTCCATGAACTTTACAAATAATCAAAACCAAGAAAGGATCAAGATCATCAATCACGTGAAGAAACTTTCAAAAAAATCAAGTATTTCGAAGTCTTGAATTTTTATCAAATTGAGTGAGTGCATAGATTTTATGTAAAGATTATCATTGATCAATTATATATAGCTCTTGAAATGATTCCACCTTATTAAGATTGATTGGAACTAGTTTTCTCTTTGAAAAAGTTTTTACCGGAAACTAGTCATCTTGAAAAATTCTCTATAATTTCATATGAATGATTTTTGATACAAAAACTATATTAGAAGTCTTAAAAACCTATTTTTGACATTCCCCAAGCATTAAAATCAATTTTGGAGTTAAAATGTAAAAGTTGGAAAATTGCACAAAACCACCCCACTCCAGAGCCATGTAGTCGACTACATGATTATTCCTAGAGTCGACTACTTCATGTAGTTGACTCCATGAAGCACAGGGGAGTCGACTCTCTCAGCATAATATAGCCGTTGGAGATTTCTTGCAAGACTAGTTTTGTGCAACAACCACCTTCAACCACCCCAAACGGCCATATTGTATCCCAAACTATATATATGACTTCTAAAACACTTTTTAGGCACTCTTACTAGCTTTGAATATCATCTATTGCCAAAAATCATTCTTGAGAGTTTTTACTTGAAAAATCAAAATCATTAGTTGATCAAATCTTCATCTCTTGAGCTATCTTTCTTGATCAAATTTGATAACCTCTAGTGTGAGCTTAATTTGTATTCTTCATACACTTGAGTGTTATTGTACTTTGGTATGTATCACCAAAAACTTATTCTTCCAAATTCAATAGAGGCTTATCTCTTAGAAAAGCAAGAAATTATTCTTGTGTTGAGTGTTGTGAGTTAGCAACATTTGTAAGAGTTTGATTACTTGTAGAGGTTTGATCTTCACCCGGAAGAAGATCGGTTATAGTGAAAATTCTCGGGGTACTAACCGAGCGCGGAAGTAGGGGCTACCAAGCCAAACCGTGTGGACAAAAGGTCTTCAACTTCTATCAGTTTAACCTTTCTATCTCTTGCTCTATCATATCGTACTACTTATTCATTGTGATTGGAATCATCCTTGTTTCTTGATTGCTTGATTGTTATAGACATTAAACGATTTTTAAATCTATTTTAAAAATCAGATTAAGTTTTAAAAACCCTATTCACCCCCTCTAGGGTATTTTCCGACCTACAGATTCTACGTTCAAGGGATTGACGGGACTGTTGCGTAAATTATGGGGAAGCAATTTTTGTAAGTCAATCGAGTCTGTAATTCCATTTTAATCATAGTGAAGCACTGTCGGTTAGTCTCGAGGATTAGTCCTACGCAAGTATGGATACCTCGTAAATTCTTAGTGTTGTGTGATTGCTTTTTATGATTGATTGATTTATTTAATTGCTAGAAAACACAACACATGTTTTGACAGTAAAATTGACTAGACCTAGGGTTTTAATTTCGCTTATCAAATTATTTTTGATAAAAATCCTAAAATCAACCTAGGCAATACGATCCCCCCGAAGTTTATTGTTTGTTTCTTTCATGAGATGCCCCCACCACCCCCGAAGTGAGGTCCATAAAAATCATGACAGCGAGGAGGAGATAGTGCGTATTTGCCTCCCCCCATGTATCCGATGACGCAAAGGATATCGAAAAGTATACGGAGTACCTTAGTTCTTTGGTCGTCTTTCGCATACCATCAACCTTCTATATCGCTAACATTCTCATTTTCAAGATGAAATATCAAATCCTTGACTCGATCAGGATTAGGGCGTTAGGCCCAAAAGAGATGGCCTGTTATTACAGACTTGGGGAGATCTGCTTCTACGAAGCCACTTTCGAGCACGGGTTAAGGTTTCCTATGGACGATCATGTGAAGAAGCTATTGGTAACCATGGACCTTGCTCCATCCCAAGTCATCCCAAACATGTAATCCTGTTTGATATGATCAGTGCTGAACTTTAGGGTTATCTCCGCAAAGAGCTACGATATATTAATCGAAGAGTTCATCACCTTCTTCCAGCCTAAAGATAGTGGCAAAAAGAACAAGGGCGTCTTCAACCGCCCTTCAAGGTTAAGGTCCTCGAAAATTATTTTCAGCCTCCTAGAGAGCATCCCAAACTGGAAAAAAAAGGTTCTTCTTCATTTCAGGGGAGGATTGGGAGTATGACTTAAGGTACCCTAACATTCAGGACCTCGAGCATTGGTTCTCGGAGCTAGATTCTATCAGTAAGTACTCCACTATTCTTTTAGTGTTGCATATCTATTTTTATGTCAAAGTATCTATCCTCCTCTTTTTATCTTTCCTTTTATAGTTAAAGAAAAGAAGCCTAACCTGGTGAAATCAGGTTGGATTGAGGATGCCAAGGACGTCTTCATGATGCACAACGCTGATATTGTGGCTCCCATGATGTTATGGAGGTACGGATTGGTCCCCGGGCCTACCAATACAATCCCTAATGTTTTAACAGTGGACGATCTCCCTATCGCTAGATGTCCTCCTGGCCTCTGAGTACAATGACCCAGGGCTCAAGGCCTCAAAGTCCACTATAAAGCAAGTCCTCGAAAGTTCCACAGTGGTCAAGAGAGCTAGAGCAGAAGATGATGTCTCACTCGAGAAAGGTCAGGAGGAGAGCCAACCTATCTCCCCCGGAAAGGGTCTTAACTGTAGCTCATCTCTGTCAGGTCCTTATGGTGCCCACAAAAAGTAATCTTTAAATTCCTCTTTTGTATTTAGGTCCTTGAGCCCTCGTGGCGACCTCAGTCCTTACTAATTTTGATCTTCTTTCCTTTTTGTCTCAGCCCTGGCTTACAAAATGAACACCGATAAGACCAGCAAGAAAAGAACTACATTGTCCAGGGGCTTGCCCTCTTCGAAGAGGTCTAAGGGACCTGAGAGAGTTAGGGAGGCCGTCCCAGCTTGACCCAAGGACTCTCCATCGACCTAAGTCACCGTCAACACCCCTAGCAGATCTCGCCCAAAAAATTTACAGAGCAAGGTGGATCTTATGAATGCCCCACTGGAGGACCTCCGTCTCCTCAGCCTAGAGAAAATGGCCCTTAAAAGGAAGAGGGCTCCAGAGGACAGTGCCTGCAGTCCCGCTGCTAAGAGCTCTAGAGGCATTAAAGAGCTTGGGGCAGTGGAAGAGGAGGTAGTTATAACTAGGGCCAAAGATGCCCCTGAGCAAACTTTTGGTTCTGATGGATTTGGTGAGAATACGTTTGATCTTAGCGCCCAAGGCAGCTCTACCTTATTTGTTCAGGGCTATTCACTCCCTCCCTTATCGCAGATGGTGCTGGAGTAGGCAAGGGAGCGGGGGACGAGCTCGCTGGCTAGCTCATTTAGCCTCCACATAATTCAGCTATGCGTAGTTTCCATTCTAGGCTTCGCTCTTCAAGTTCTTTGAGTATAACTTGTCTATTTCACTTCTTTATAGGCCATGAATCTATTTTTACAACTCTTCACTTGGTTGAAGAGGGATCCAGCTTTATAGGGAACTCGGTTTACTAGGAAAAGCTCATCAAGATGTAGAACGAGTTCTACGTGGCCCGGAGTAACCTGGAGAGGGCCAACTTCGATAAGGGGGTCATGTAGGGACAACTCAACAACGCCTTGTCAGAGACATAAGGTTTGAAGAGCAAGGTGGATAGCTTCAATGACATGTTCAGCTGGTTGGAGTCTGAGTATAAGGCATTGTCCCAAGAGCAGGAGGCCAAAAAACAGAAGGCCTTTGAATTCAAGTCTGAATTGGTCCAAGTTAGAAGGGAGCTCCACGCTGTTGGGCCTGTCTTGGAGACGGCCCAAAAGACTGCTGATTTGCAGCGAAAAGGCAGAGAAGACGTTAAAAAGGCAACGAAAGACATCCGAGTTTAATTAACAGCAAAAGAAATAATGTTATCAACCTCTATACAGTATTAAGAGGCCATGTGTACTCAGCTCTCCGACCTGGAGAATGAGCTGAAGGAGTTGAAGGAATCCATCCCTACAGTGAAGTCCCAAGCCATCGAAGAGTTCTATGCTGCTAAGGGCCCCTTGCTGAGGATATCAGATTCTTTTGTCACTACTTTCTCCAAGTGCAAAGAGCTGGCCCTTCAGCAGCCTGAAGACTTGGAGAGCCTCGAGGTCCCTTCGGATATAGACTTGACTCCAGAATTGAAGGCCAAAATAGTTAAGAAGATGAGTGATGCCTGAAAGAGATATGTCCTAGGACTATTCATAGATTATGATTTGTACTTGGATATCTTATGCTTATTTTTATTAATAAAGTTTATTTATTTTACTTTATAATCTCTTGTAAATAATATTTATTAATACTAGTTCATCAAGTACGTGACTAGATTGTGGGATGCTAGTAATGTAATAATAATATTGTTTAGATGTCCCTAATCATGTATCAATAACCTAGGATCACATTGATATAATGATTAGAGTATGGGTCAGCTGATGACTATGTTCCACAAGTCATGGATATGGAGATATCAAGCTGAACATACTGATACTTGTTAGGGAACAAAGTATTGGACTGACCCGCTTTGGGGACACTGCGAGGAGTGTTACATAATGTCATCAGTGATGTTCCCCATTTGTGATATCGTATTATCCTCAGACCTGAGATCGCCATGGTTACCAACATAGGGATTAGCATGTCAGGCATTATCAAACGTTGCTCTTGACCGAGTAATTATAAAGATGATGACCGAGCATACTATGAACTATGTAGAGGTATGTGGTTGATCAAGATGGGATTTGTCACTCTCATATATTGAGAGAGATATCGTTGGGCCCCTTGATAAGTGTAATTAATATTTGCATGGCCATGCACAAATGAGATGTCATTTGTTTTGGATTAATTATACTTAGAGATCAAGAAATAAAGATTGAACTATACAAGAATGACACTTGCCTAGTCTTGTGTTCAATCTAGATATCGATTGACAAAAGGAGTTAATGTGTGAAATATCAATTTAAGGTTGTGTCGTTTTTGACCTTTATACCCTTTGGATAATAGTAATGTTTTACTAGAAACCGCTTACTGTTCGTATAATAAAACGGGTTTTAATTGTACGGCCAAAGAGTGTAAAACCTACAGGGTCGCACACCAAAACGAGTTGGATCAAAACGAATTAAAACGAGCCAAGTTGGACTTGGGCCCAGTTCGTTTGTTGCTTAGGGTTCTCACTAGGGTTCCCTTATAAAAGGGAACCTTTGTTCTTCTTGGCCGTCAACGAAATTGAGAGAGGCAAGAAAATTCGAAATAGCAGAGAGAACCCTAGAGGGCGCTAGTACACCAAGCAAGATCTCATCTCGTTCGTGTGTGCATACCGTAGAGGCGTCGTGTTTTCTACGCTAAGGACGACAACAACAGAAGGATCAGATCCATCCTGTTCGTTTCATTGACATCAAATCTCGATTAAGGTATGTCATCTGTCGATCTTATTGAACTGCATAGATCATAGGATTCAATGATTAGTGCGTAAATTAGTGTATGCGATGCATGATTACTGCCCTAATTTCCTAACAGTGGTATCAGAGGGAGGTTATTGCTGTTCTTTAATTTCGATCATGATTATAATCGTTTTATAACTTGAAGATCTGTTCTCGTTTAAAATTTCGATTAATTTCATATTCGGATTTTAGTATCATGCTAGGTTTTAGTAATATCGATTAATGGGTTAATCGTTTTCTGTAGCATGTTTCTGTTTTCGTTAATCAGTTTACATATACGATATGTCCCTTTATAATCTGATTAATAGAGATCTGATATGTCAAAAACGTGATTATTGTATGACTGTTATCGACATGTTCATGATTCTGTTAAGTCGTTTTTGATTAGGGTTCATCATATGCTGTTGTGATTTTAATTCCGCAATTATCATGTTTAGCGTTTTTCAGAATCGTTCGTTTAGGGTTTACGCAATCTGATAGACTTGATGAGATCACGGCTATCGGGTTCGTTTACGTTGATTTGATTAACGAGATAGGGCAGATTAATGTGATTAGTCTAGACGAATCTGTCTGATAAGATCAGACACGTTTCTGGAGGAAATAATTTGAAATCGTTCAAATTTTCCACGGTGGCAGAAGTATGATTCTCTTGCAGGTCATACACCGAGCCCGCTGACCGGCCAGCGGGACCGCCGCCGGGGTGTCCACCCCCCGACCCCGGTTGGGGCGCTGCCCCAAACCCCGCGGGGGCGCTGCCCCTCGACCCCGTTGGGGCGCTGCCCCAAACCCCGCGGGGGCGTTGCCCCTCGACCCCTAATTGTTTATTTAATAATTGATTAAATTTATGTTTCCTTTTATGAGTATGCAATGTGTTGTGTTATGGGATAATACTAACTTGCAGGGTTATTATTTATAGTGATATAGTATGGCCAAACTAAATACGGCCTGCGTGTCGTCTTGTTTTTATTGTAATATATAAATACGGCCTGCGTGTCGTTTTTTTTTTGTTTTGCAATGTAATTTCAATTACTAGTTTCAATTACTAGTCTCTTGTATTAGGATGTACAATTGATTGTATAATTACCTCGCATAGAAGATGGAGGATCCCTCATCACAAGAGAAGATAGCCAAGAACTTTGGAATGTCCAAAGCTACAAAGGATGGGAGAGCATAGTTAATTAGTAGCTTTATTTCTCTGGCCATACTATATCACATATTTTTGGTTGATGCATGTTTAAATATTCTGTTGTATTATTGTGAGACTGCATATTTATGTCCCTAGAACAAATGAAATTATTTGTGCCTTTCCAATACTGATAACTATTAATTTTATGATTATTTTAGAAGACGCCTGCCAAAACGGGGTTATCTTAAATCATCATAAATTAATAGTATGGAAGTCGGACATCCATAAATCAGAAAAGTGTTGGTTTGATTTCACGGGCCATCAAAACGGTTTTGGGCCTTGAGGCAAAGTGTTGAGAAGCCGAAACATAAGATGTAAAACTCAACAAACCAAGAATTACATAGGATGTAATTAACAAATGTTGCTTACCTAATTAACAAAGTTTAAGTGAAAAGCCAAAGCTTTCTTAATACCTTGTGTAATATGGATCTTGGACCTACTATGTCCTATTGGGACAATTGTGTGTAAGACATAGTAGGAATTTTTTATAAATAAGCATATTAAATGTTTGCATATGTTATTTTGCTGTAGATAGATGACGAACCATAACACAACCGCTTTTTCGTTGCGATCTGTCCTTGAGAAGGAAAAACTAAATACAACCAACTTCCTAGACTGGTTTAGGAATCTGAGAATTGTTCTCAAACAGGAGAGGAAAGATTATGTCCTCGAAAATGCTATTCCTGAAGAACCAGCAGCTAATGCTCCTCGTGCACAGAAAGATGCATATCAGAAGCATCTGAATGATGATTTAGATGTTTCATGTCTCATGCTTGCTAGCATGAATGCTGATCTGCAGAAGCAGTTTGAAAACATGAATGCATTCGACATGGTTAAGGAACTAAAGAGTTTGTTTCAGGAACAAGCTCGAGTCGAACGCTTCGAGACTACTAAGTCTTTGTTTTCTTGCAAGCTTCCTGAGGGAGGCTCAGTTAGTCCTCATGTACTCAAAATGATTGGGTACATTGATCACCTAGAAAGGTTGGGGACAACTATTAGCCAAGAGCTGGCCACTGATGTCATTCTCCAGTCGCTGCCTGAGTCATATGATGGTTTCATTATGAACTTCAATATGCACAGCTTGGAGAAGACATTAACTGAGATGCATGGGATGCTGAAAACAGCTGAGCAGAATATTGTTAAGAAAGGTAAGAATAATGTTCTGATGGTTCAAAAGGGAAAGGGTTTCAAGAAGGGTGGAAATGGCAAAGGAAAGTCCAATGCCAAAGGCAAAGGTAAAGCTCCAGTTAAGAACTGGAAGAACAAGAAGCAAGATTCTGAGCCCAAGCCTAATCCACAAGCTGAAATGATATGTTTTCACTGCAATGAAAAGGGTCATTGGAAGAGAAATTGCAAGAAATACCTTGACGACAAAAAGAAGGGACTAGCCCCTTCGTCTTCAGGTACTTACGTTATAGAAGTAAATGTTACTTCAGCTTCTTCTACTTCTTGGGTATTAGATACTGGTAGTGCATCTCACATTTGTGCAAATGTACAGGGACTCAAAAGGAGTAGGAAGCTGGCTAAAGGAGAAGTGGACCTACGCGTTGGAAATCGAGCAAAAGTTGCCGCTCTAGCTGTAGGAACATTTGAGATTCTTTTGCCTTCAGGATTAATTTTAGAATTAAATAATTGTTACTATGTGCCTGCTTTTAGCAGAAACATTATTTCTATTTCTTTGTTAGACGAAGAAGGTTTTGAATTCAATTTTAAGGACAAACGTTGTTCATTTTCTTTGAATAATATGCAATATGGTATTGGACAATTATTGGATGGTCTTTATATTCTAAATCTTGAAATACCTGTTTATAACGTAAATAACAAGAGAATCAAGTCTGATGATTCGAATCCTACTTATTTATGGCATTGTCGTTTAGGCCATATAAATGAGAAACGCATGTTGAAGCTCCATAAAGATGGTCTTCTAAATTCATTTGATTTTCAGTCTTTTGAACGATGTGAATCTTGTTTACTGGGAAAGATGACCAAGAGCCCTTTCAATGGAAACAATGATAGGGCAAGTGATCTTTTGGCCCTCATTCATACTGATGTATGTGGACCACTAAACACAACTGCCAGAGGAGGATATCAGTACTTCATCACATTTACTGATGATTTCAGTAGATATGGTTATGTTTACTTGATAAAACATAAATCGGAATCTTTTGAAAAGTTCAAAGAATTTCAAAATGAGGTACAAAATCAACTTGGCAAGACTATTAAAGCTCTTCGATCAGATCGAGGAGGAGAATACTTAAGCCAAGAATTCATTGATCATCTTAAGAGTTGTGGAATTGTTTCACAACTTACTCCACCAGGAACACCACAATGGAATGGTGTATCTGAAAGGAGAAACCGAACACTGTTAGACATGGTTCGATCAATGATGAGTCAGACATCTCTTCCAATATCATTTTGGGGATATGCTCTTGAAACCGCAGCGTTCACACTAAATAGATCTCCATCTAAGGCTGTAGAAAAGACACCTTACGAGTTATGGACTGGAAAGGTTCCAAGTCTGTCTTTTCTAAAGATTTGGGGTTGTGACGTTTTCGTCAGACGACTAATCACAACTAAATTGGAACCCAAATCTGATAAATGCTTCTTCGTAGGATATCCTAAGGAAACAAAAGGATATTATTTTTATAATCCAACTGAGAACAAAGTGTTTGTAGCTCGGAATGGAGTTTTCTTAGAAAGAGAGTTTCTTTCCAAAGAAAACAGTGGGAGCACTATACATCTAGAAGAAATTCGAGATGATAGTAATCTTAATGAAGAGCCTCAACAAAGTATGCAAATAGTTGCAGAAACTCCTGAAGAAGTTACAGTCTTACGAAGGTCAAGTAGGCCACGTCGCGAACCTGAGAGATTATCACTTTTCGTCTCAGATGAGCAAGACATAGTGTTGTTAGACAACAATGAGCCCTCGACTTTCAAAGAAGCAATGGAGAGCTCTAGTTCCGAGAAATGGCTAGAAGCCATGAAATCCGAAATGAAATCCATGGATGACAATCAAGTATGGGACTTGGTTGACATGCCAAATGGCTGTAGAGCCATAGGTTGCAAATGGGTTTTCAAAATCAAGATTGATAAAGATGGCAAGATCGATGTCTATAAAGCTCGATTGGTTGCAAAAGGATATCGACAAATCCATGGTATTGACTATGATGAATCCTTTTCGCCAGTTGCCATGTTTAAATCAATCCGGATCCTTTTAAGCATTGCCGCATATTATGACTATGAAATATGGCAAATGGATGTCAAAACTGCTTTCCTTAATGGATACCTAGAAGAGGATGTGTACATGACACAACCTGAAGGTTTTGTTGATCCAAGAAATGCTAACAAGGTATGCAAGCTTAAGAGATCCATATATGGTCTTAAGCAAGCATCTCGGAGCTGGAATCTTCGTTTCGATGAAACTATCAAAAAGTTTGATTTTAGAAAGAACGAAGAAGAACCTTGTGTATACAAGAAAACTAGTGGGAGCGCGATAGTCTTTCTGGTATTGTATGTAGATGACATACTACTCATTGGAATGATATTCCTATGCTTGAGTCTGTCAAGACCTGGCTTGGAAAATGTTTCTCAATGAAAGATTTGGGCGAGGCAGCCTACATATTAGGGATCAAGATCTATAGAGATAGATCAAGAAAACTAATAGGACTGAGTCAAAGTAATTACCTTGACAAAGTTTTACGTAGGTTCAACATGCAAGACTCTAAAAGAGGGTTCTTGCCAATGACACATGGCACAACACTAAGCAAGACTCAGTGTCCTCAGACACAAGATGAGCGAGATCGCATGAGTAGAATCCCGTATGCTTCGGCTATAGGTTCTATCATGTACGCTATGTTGTGTACTCGTCCCGATGTAGCATGCGCATTGAGCGTGACTAGCAGATACCAGTCAGATCCAGGTGAGAGTCACTGGACCGCTGTCAAGAATATCCTCAAGTACTTAAGAAGAACTAGGGATATATTCTTGATTTATGGTGGGGAAGAAGAGTTGGTTGTAAATGGGTACACGGATTCTGGTTTTCAATCAGATAAGGATGATTTCAGATCACAATCCGGTTTTGTGTTTTGTCTCAATGGTGGAGCTGTGAGTTGGAAGAGTTCTAAGCAAGCCACAGTTGCTGATTCTACAACAGAAGCTGAATATGTTGCTGCTTCAGAAGCAGCAAAGGAAGCAGTATGGGTAAAGAAGTTTATCACTGAACTTGGTGTCATTCCTAGTAGCACCAATCCAGTGGATTTGTATTGTGACAACAATGGAGCTATTGCTCAGGCTAAAGAGCCAAGGTCGCACCAAAAATCCAAACATATTCAGAGACGTTATCACCTCATTCGTGAGTTTATCAGTAATGGTGATGTGAAGATATGCAAGGTTCCCACAGACGAGAATGTAGCTGATCCTTTGACTAAGCCACTTTCTCAAACTAAACATGATCGTCATTTTAGTGCATTAGGCATTCGTTTTATGAATGAATGGTCCTAGTACAAGTGGGAGACTGAAAGAGATATGTCCTAGGACTATTCATAGATTATGATTTGTACTTGGATATCTTATGCTTATTTTTATTAATAAAGTTTATTTATTTTACTTTATAATCTCTTGTAAATAATATTTATTAATACTAGTTCATCAAGTACGTGACTAGATTGTGGGATGCTAGTAATGTAATAATAATATTGTTTAGATGTCCCTAATCATGTATCAATAACCTAGGATCACATTGATATAATGATTAGAGTATGGGTCAGCTGATGACTATGTTCCACAAGTCATGGATATGGAGATATCAAGCTGAACATACTGATACTTGTTAGGGAACAAAGTATTGGACTGACCCGCTTTGGGGACACTGCGAGGAGTGTTACATAATGTCATCAGTGATGTTCCCCATTTGTGATATCGTATTATCCTCAGACCTGAGATCGCCATGGTTACCAACATAGGGATTAGCATGTCAGGCATTATCAAACGTTGCTCTTGACCGAGTAATTATAAAGATGATGACCGAGCATACTATGAACTATGTAGAGGTATGTGGTTGATCAAGATGGGATTTGTCACTCTCATATATTGAGAGAGATATCGTTGGGCCCCTTGATAAGTGTAATTAATATTTGCATGGCCATGCACAAATGAGATGTCATTTGTTTTGGATTAATTATACTTAGAGATCAAGAAATAAAGATTGAACTATACAAGAATGACACTTGCCTAGTCTTGTGTTCAATCTAGATATCGATTGACAAAAGGAGTTAATGTGTGAAATATCAATTTAAGGTTGTGTCGTTTTTGACCTTTATACCCTTTGGATAATAGTAATGTTTTACTAGAAACCGCTTACTGTTCGTATAATAAAACGGGTTTTAATTGTACGGCCAAAGAGTGTAAAACCTACAGGGTCGCACACCAAAACGAGTTGGATCAAAACGAATTAAAACGAGCCAAGTTGGACTTGGGCCCAGTTCGTTTGTTGCTTAGGGTTCTCACTAGGGTTCCCTTATAAAAGGGAACCTTTGTTCTTCTTGGCCGTCAACGAAATTGAGAGAGGCAAGAAAATTCGAAATAGCAGAGAGAACCCTAGAGGGCGCTAGTACACCAAGCAAGATCTCATCTCGTTCGTGTGTGCATACCGTAGAGGCGTCGTGTTTTCTACGCTAAGGACGACAACAACAGAAGGATCAGATCCATCCTGTTCGTTTCATTGACATCAAATCTCGATTAAGGTATGTCATCTGTCGATCTTATTGAACTGCATAGATCATAGGATTCAATGATTAGTGCGTAAATTAGTGTATGCGATGCATGATTACTGCCCTAATTTCCTAACAATGCCTTAGCGGTGCAGCAGTTGATCAGAGCTAAAGAGCCTGACGGTTGACCAAGTGGGAGACTATCGAACCCTCCCCCTCAAGGACTGGTGAAGGAGCTGGTGATGGTGATGCACAGTAGTTTTGATAGATTTTTCTCTCTTTTTTGTGTAAAAATCTAGGACCCATGTAACTACTTTCCTTATCAATGAAATGAACAATTTTGTTTTGAAAATTGTCCGTTGTTTGTCTCATTTTGCCTTAATTATTGTCTTTTTCTTTTTTCTAAGTTGTTATGTGAGATGTAATAATCTCTGTTGATACCCTAATGCCCCCACAACTTAGAAAAAAGTCAATATGAGTTAAGCAAAATAAAAAAAAATGCCTCAAGAGAAGTCTTTGCCATATTCACAAGAGGTCAAGGACCTATAGCTCGTTGAATTGGTTGTTCCTGGGTCTCTTAGCGCGAAATGGAATTCTTGTTACTTTGGTTAAGTCTGTATGGGTCATGCTCCCTAGGCTTTAACAAAAGTTTATTAAGAATTCTCAAACTTCAATTGGACTCCTCAGTGTGCAAACGTGCTCAGTGAGCTAGCAATTACTACACCGACCTCTTTGTTGGAGGAATTATTCAGTTCTCAGGAGGGCCTGTAATGAGGTCCTGTTATGCTTGGTGACTGACCTATATGGTGATATAAATTTTTTCGAAGTCCTTGGTGTTTAAAAAGGAAAATTTATTCTTTTTGGCTAAGTCTTGAGTAAAGTCATGCCCCCTTTTGACTTAGGCAAATTCTGACAATTTTCTTATTTGTTACCAAGCCTCTTTAGTTGAAAAACTGACCTCTTTGTGAGAGGTTTTTTGACAGAGTGCAAGTGTGCTTAGTGAGATGCCCATTTACTAAACTTACCTTTTCATGAGGGGATTTTTTGATAGAGTGCAAATGTGCTCAGTGAGCTGCCCATTTACTGAACTGACCTTTTTGTGAGAGGATTTTTTGACATAGTGCAAGTGTGCTCAGTGAGCTGCCCACTTACTAAATTAACCACTTTGTGAAAGGATTTTTTGACAAAGTGCAAGTGTGCTCAGTGAGCTGTCCACTTACTAAACTGACCTTTTTGTGAAAGGATTTTTTGACAAAGTGCAAATGTGCTAAGTGACCTGCCCACTTACTAAACTGACCTCTTCGTGAAAGGATTTTTTTAGGATACACTTTACAAGTAACGAAGTACCAAAACAAGTTTTTATAGACATTTTTCTCAGAAACAACTATTACAAAAGTACAATACATGTTAGTTTAAGGATAGTATCTCTTGAGGTGTTCTATATTCCATGGTCTCATGAGCTCTATACCATTTACGATCCTCAGATAGTATGTACCAGGTCGGCTGACCTTGATGACCACGTAGGGACCTTTCCATTTTGCAGCTATCTTTCCATGTTCAGAAATCTTGGTGGCTAGAATGACCTTTTGGAATACCAAGTCAGCCACATTCAGACTTCTGTGTTTGACCCTTTTGTTGTAACTTTTGACCATACTTCTTTTATAAGCCTTTTCCTTTCTTTTCTTCGAGGATGTCTAAGTAGCTAGTAGGTCTTCATTCCCCGAGCTCTACAGCCCATATAGCCAACCTTCCTGACTACTTTGGGTTATCAAGAATTCTTCGTAAGGGCTGGTCTGTAAGTACATCGATGGCATGGGCCTGAAAGTAGGGTCTCAACTTCTTAGAGGTGATGGGAGGGCATAGGCCAATTTTTCTAGCCCTGGGTAATTTAGCTCAGCGACATATGAGCTCTGCTTGTGTAATAGACAGGCAGCTATGCTCCTTCTTCATTCCTCATAAGAGCTAAGTTGACTGCTGTTTTTGATACTGCCAGGTACAAACTTATAATTTCCCTTTGCTTTGGCAAACTAAGAAGACGAGGAGATCCTAGGTACTACTTGAGCTGCTAAAAAGACAGCTCACTCTTATGTCCATTCAAATGCTTTCTTGAGGGCTTTGAAGAAGGGGTAGCACTTGTTCATTGCCTTTAAGATGAACCTATTCAGGGCTGCCACCCTTCCTGCCAGACTCTGGGCCTCCGTCCGCTTGGTCGGAGATCTCATGTCAATGAGGGCTTGTATCTTTTCAGGATTGGCTTCAATCCCTCTTTGTGTTACCATGAAACCTAGGAATTTCCCCTTTTTCATGTCGAAGGCACATTTGGCTGGGTTGAGGGACATGCTATTCTGCTTGAGTATGGCAAAGGCCTCGTTGAGGTCGGCTACATGGTTAGAGGCTTTATGACTCTTGAACAACATGTCGTCAACATAGACTTCCTTGTTTCTACCTATTTGGTCTTTGAACAATGCACTCATAACTCTCTAGTAGGTAGTTCCAACTTTTCTTAGACCAAATGGCATGGCCTTATAATAGTATGTACCATCGTTGGTGATGAAGGAGGTATTTTCTTCGTCTTCTAGAGCCCTTCTGACCTAATTGTACTTGGAGTATGCATCCATGAAGCTCAACATTTCGTGGCCCGTGGTCGCATCTACCAACTGATCGATCTTTGGGAGTTGGAAGTTTTCTTTTGGGTAGGCCTTGTTGAGGTCTTTGAAGTCAACACACATCCTCCACTTCCCACTGTGCTTCTTCATGAACATGCCATTGGAAAGCCACTTCGGGTAGTGGACCTCCCTAACGAAGCCAGCTCAAATGAGCTTCTGAACTTCTTCTTTGGCGGCTGAATTCCTTTTAGCTTCAAAGTTTCTTTTCTTCTGCCTTACGGGCTTGAAAGTTGGGCCGGCATTTAGCCTGTGTATATAACCTCTGGATTCAGTCCTTTCAAATTATCATGGGACCAAGAAAAAATATTAGCGTTAGCTTTGAGGCATTGGGAGAGCTCTTGTTTGATTTATGAGCTGAGTTGATCGCTTATCTTCAAAATTATGTCGGGCAGCAGAGGGTCTAAGAGCAAGTCCTCTAGGTCCTCCATCGGCTTGCCTCTGGTCTCTTTCTCTTCATCCTGAGGGTTCAGAGTATCTTTTTCTAATTTTTTTGAGTCGTGAGGCCCTTCTATGTTGGCCAATTTTCTCCATGGCTGTGACGTAATATTAGACTTACTAACCTCTTTCAAAGTTCCAAACTGGCCGTATCGTGCTTCCATATGGTTTCCTCTAACCTCTCCGACTCTGTAGGGGGTTGGGAATCTCATGGTTAAACTGCAGGTTGAAATGGCGGCTCTGATTTTGTTAAGGGTACTTATGCTGATGATATCATTGTAATGGGGAGCCCTATCCAGTACAAGGAACTCTGCGATAGTAGTGATCTACTTTGGAGCTATTTTCAGAGTTACAGCGAGCTTGATGGTCCCCAGAGACTTGGTCTTTTCCCTAGAGAAACCAACTAAAGTGACTGTTGTAATGAGGCCCATGGCCTTGAAGGCACTGTAGTACATGAGGTTAGAGTTAGTCCCAGTATCTATAAGGATTCGATGGAAATGTGGTGCGGAACTCCACCCCATTCATGTCCTCATTTGTGAGTACGATGTCCTTGACATCATATTTCACCATTTTGGTAAGTCAAAAGTTGAAGCATTCTGCCTCAGAGCTCGAGGACTTAGCCTGCTTGATGTAAGCCTTTTTGAACCTATTATTGTTTCCAAAGTAGGAGGAGGCCCCTCGATAATGAAGATTTTATTTTCGTGTTTCTTCACTTTGGCTTTCGGGTGAACCTCCTTCTTCTTATCCATATACTGTAGGAGCTGTCATCTCTGAATAAGTTTTTCAATTTCATTTTTCAACTTTCAGCAATCGTCCGTCTCATGGCCATGGTCCTTGTGGTACCGACAGTACTTCATTGTGTCCCTCATTTTTTTTGGACTTTTCATCTTTCGAGCTTTTGGGATCTGTCCTGGTTCTAACTGGGTATAGACCTCACCCAAGGGAGCTATTAGAGGGGCAAACTGCTGGCGTGCTTGTCCTTCACTTGGTTCGGACTTGTTTAATTCTTTCTTGCCATTCTTGCCCTCTCTCTCTTAATCGCGGGGTGGACTGTGTCCCCTTTAGCGCTTGGAAGAAGGTAAGAGGGCTGATAAATTTGATAGGCTCGTCCCTATAGAGTTTCCTCCACGCCAATCTATTTATTGACCTCGTCCAGGAGCTCGGACATGGTCTTGGGAGCTAGTCTTGCCAAAGTCATGAGATAATAAGGGGAGCTCACCCCCTCCATAAAGGTTGCCACCGCTTCCCTTTCGTTGAGATTTGCAATCATAAGGCTTTCTTGGTTGAAACGGCAGGCGTACTCCTTCAAACTCATTGTTAACCTCTATTTGATGGTGAAGAGGTGAGTGGAGGACTTGGACTGTTTTTTGGTCCCGAGAAAATGGGAAATGAATTTGGTGCTGAGCTTCTGTGAGCTTTGGATCGATCCTGGGAGCAAGCTATTGCACCACATTTGGGCTGGCCCCTTAAGAGTGGTGACAAAAGCTCTGCACCATACCATTTGGGATATTCTGAAATCCTATCATGTTTCCATACTACTGCTAGTGGTCTACAGGGTCGGTGCTCCCGTCATATGATTATAGTGCTGGGAGTTTGAATTTCTCTGGGACTTGACAGCTCAGGATGTGCTCGAAAAATGGAGATTTTGAGTCCCTCACCAAAGCTACGGCCGAGTTGCCTCTCGGCTGGCCCATTGACTTCATCATCTTTCCCACTTGAGCTTGTACTTCTGTCATTAGCCTTTTCTCGACCTCTTCCACCGGCTCTTGGTGCGATATCCTATCAAACACTGACCCCCGAGCTTTGGCGTCTGCCTCTTAGTGAGGGACTTGGGCTAGAGGAAGTGGAGGTCAAGCTCTTCTACTATTGCTCTGCTATCTTGAGGGCCCCTCCGAACATCTTTCATGGACCACAAGCACCTGAGGGTTCCTCGGTGGTGGAAGAGAAAGTGCGGTTACGACCTCCTCAAGGGAAGATTGTCTCTTAGAGCTGGACAGACCAAATTTGAACTCCTTGGTTCTGCATCAGCTCTCCCTAGATTCTCTGCCTTGGTCTCCAAGCCTTTCCCTGGCTGAGACTCGTGTTAGGATTAAGGGAGCTCCCGTAGTTGTGGAGGCTATGACCGATTTATTCCTCGAGCTGATCGGAGGCGTCTCCCTTTGGGTTATGAGCCTGTTAATTTGGATTTGGAGAGCAGCATGCTGCTCTTGTAAGGCCAACAGGGGATCTGGTTGGGTTTTTCTAGAAGACATGATGATTTTTAGTAGTGTGTATGACTTGAGAAAGTGTCATTTCCACATATGGTGCAAAACTATTGGTGCTAAAATGTAACAACCCACCTAATTAAGTAGGTGTTAACGCTGCATTTAATTAACAACAGATAAATAAAAGTATACAATCGATGATTTAATCAAAGGTAGAGAAATCCAACGAAAATTCGGCATGAAGTATTCATAACGCGAGAAAAACCCTCCTGTTGACAAACATAGCAATTACATAGAATACTTCTCAACTAGATTTCAATCCAAATACGAAATAGTCCACTACAACAATTCAAGCATAACCTTCCGATAGGCTAAAATCCAAACATAAATTCGAGTCCGACAGTAATACGAATTAATGCATGGACATATCACAATATAAGAAATTCGATTTACCTTGAATTCATTAACAAGAATTTTCAAGATTCCATTAATTAATAAGGAAAATCCGATTATTACACCGTAATATATGTTAATCATTATCCACTTGTAACATACACGGTAACTGCATAAACGTCCATCCACCTCCTCTTCCTCCTCGACCTAATACCGGTACTAGACGGAATAATACGCTCATAAATGCACCCCACCTTACCGTGGGCCTGTGCACTGGTAACTAGATTTTTGGGACCCCATCTTTACCATGGGTCTATGCAATAACATAACTCAAGCATTTTTATACCGGTGCTTATCCGGTTTCAACAATCTCAATATAATCAACAAACCACTAGGTAGTAGTTGTCCTCAGGGAAATATTTATAAAATCAACAAGTGTATCCCATGTGATCTTAATAATGTTACCCACTTGATAATATGTTATCACATGCTTAAATAATTATAAAGTTTACCTATAGTACAATTCTTGGATTAATTACACAATTTGCCCCTTTAACACTAAAGTTTAGTAGAATAGTACTTTTCTTTTATAATCATGTCATTATACCAAAAATGATCAACACTAAAACCATCAATAATAATAAAACATAATCCAAATTTTTAGATTTTCCATGAATATTACTTGTCTTAGTCAAAATTTCTCAATTTCTAAAATTTGGCAAAAATTAGTGAGAGAAGTAACACTAGACCCGTTAATAGCCTTATCAAACGCCTCATGTATCTTTAACTTCAAACTTAAATATAATTTTAAGATGATTAACATTCTGAAATTTGATAAATTTTAATGAAAATTCTATTATTAAACATGCAAGCGGCGTTTCTAGCGATTTCAGTACCAAAATCTTAAAATAACCCATGAATACCAAAATGCACTATGATCAGCCCTTAATTCCATCATCAACAACTCATATAATACTTATCAATATGCTCAGATTATACATATCAAGCATAAACCACATGCATGCAAAGAAAAGTAAGATTTTGGTACCAAAATTCTAGTATTACTACTCATACAACAATTTCCAAGCAAAAAATGAAGAAATGAAGGGAAGTTCCCACCTTAGTAACCTCTGGACAGAAATATATAGCTCCTAATAAACCTCCTACTGCAACCGAATGAGAAAACCGACCCTAGAATTGGATTTGCTATGCGAAAAGCTAGTGAAATTAGAGATTTCGGGTCAAAATCCTTGAATTTGAGCTAGAAATCACTTATGAATAACCTTTTCTCTCTCTAGAAGTATATTAGCTTGTGCTATGGTCTAAATGTTCAGGAATGGTGTTTAAAGGAGTGAAGAAGATGGTCAAAGATGGTCAAATTGTCAAAAATGATGTGGACCAAATTGTAAAAAAAACTGTGTTGTTAGCTTGGACCAAATTGTAAACGAAACTGGCAGTTTGGACCAAAATGTAATTTTCTCGAAAATAAAAAAAGGCCGACTTTAACTCATTCCACTTCCCGATTACAACGATACTTTTCAAAATTAGTCTAATAAATATAAATGACTTCTCAGAAAAGACGGAACTTAATTCGGGGTTCTAGAAGCAATCATGGTAAAAGTTAGTGCTCAATACAAATTTTAAGGTTTTAAATTAAAATCTTCAAAAGTTTAAAACACGGAGTGTTACATAAAAACCTGGAATATGTGGTATATGTGGGCCTTTTGTTAAGGTTTAAGAGCAAAAATATTTTTTTTATTAGTTTTTTCAACAAGTGTACATAAAAGATTATCAAGAACAAGAATAAACAAATATGGAGATAGCTGGTCTCCTTGTCTGATTCCCCTAGTTGGAATAATTTTTCAAAGGATTGCCATTATTAAGAATTTGATAAAATGTTGATTTAATGCACATCATGATACAATCAATCCACTATTGACAAAAATTGTGATTATGAAGAGACCATTCAAAAAAATACCATTATACTTGGTCATCAACTTTAGATAAATCAACTTTTAAAGCTAAGCACCCTTATAATTTTTTGATTCCCTCATGGTATGAATGATTTCATGAACAATAAGAATATTATCTTGAATGTGCCGTCCCAGGACAAAATCATTTTGAAATGGGATATTATTTTATTAAGAATTGGTCGCATCCTGTTAACCATAAGAGTGCTAATAATCTTATATAAAACATTACAGCTAATAGGTCTATAATGTTTTTCTTGTGTAGGTTTATCAATTTAGGAAAAAAAGTAATGTATGTAAGATTTATTTCTTTGAGTAAGTGTCTGGAAAAGAAGAAAGCATTAATCACCTCCATCATAGACTTTCCTACTATATTCCAATGATTTTTGTAAAAAACAGAAGAAAGGCCATCAGGTCTGAGAGATTTATTAAGATCCATTTTCCAAATGACAGTTTTAATCTCTTTCTCCGTAAAAGGTTTGCATAATTCATCTTGTTCCATCAAAGAAAAACGATATGTACCAACTTGTTGTGTGAACACCTCATTTTGTGACCCTTGCAAGAATTCCGGTCTCTAAAGAAATGAACACGCATGCATGCACGAGCACTCATAAATGCACACATACCATATACATGTGATACGGATCAAAGAATGAGGCCAAAAGGACACCTGAAGAGAAGTTACAAGAATTACCAGAAACTGCCGGAACTGAAAACCGACAAAATTCCTGAAAACTTGTGAGAGGAAAGTTCCTAATATGAAAGTACTAGATTCTTCAATTCCAGTTTAAATTATTAAATTGTGATACACTATTGATGAACGTATCTCGAGGATTGCCGGATATCCGATTCCAAATAGAATTAGCTTCCAAAATACCCTAAATCTTTCCAAAAACACCTGTTTTGCTATTTATCATTATCAAAACCATTTTTCAAATCATACACACACACACACTAATTTCTAAAATTGAATGGCGAATTACGAAGCACATGCTTTCCATCCCCACCCCAAAATCCCGTTTTTTCTAAAATTATGGGCTGCTTTACGATTACAAGAAATTACAAATAAGAACCGTAAGTGAAAATCCAAGTCAAGTCAAGGGATGAATAAAAGAAATTACCTCCCAGAGCATAGACATTTCTCGATGGCTAGGGGAAGGATGACAAGAAAAACCATCCATGGAATTATACAAAATCGCCAAAACTAGTCCTCCCCAGTCCCAGGAACGGATAAGATTGATGTCCCTCAAAAGAACCATCCAATGCAAACACATCTCATCACTACCACAAGCCACAAACAACTCCTGCAACACCAAAAGAATTATACAGCGAGAAAATTGGAGAATCTCTCGCCGAGTAAGTGCATCACCACCAGTAGATATACGCTCACTCTTGAACTTATGGCAAGCGACCAATACACCGTCCTGAATCACGCTGCCAGGAAAATCCCATCCTAAAGCGGCAATCTTCCCCTCCGAAGAAATGAGAACAGCTGGAGAAGCCTCGATTGGTTTGCCACCAATCGGCAAACCCGTCAAAGCATATAAATCTGTGGGAGTCACAGTCATCTCCCCCCCAACTCCAGTGAAAAGTGTGGGTGGTGTCAAACCAATGCTCAGCCAGCACGCTCAACAAATACTTTGACTGCGCAAAGTACATTTCGACAACATGTCCATAATAGGACTAAACAGGGTTGCCGACAAGAACTCTTGAACCGCCGGAGTAGTGACAATCCAGGCATACTGAACTGAGTTTGGGGAACCACGGCATCTACAGGTTTGAGGGCCCGTATCCTATCATACATTTTTTATAAAAAAAAAGAGAAAGTAAGTGAAAAGCTCGAAAATGATAGGCATACATCTAGGATGGCATTTAAGCAGGTAGAAAGTATATACTCCATGGCTTATTTATAACATACAGATAGGTATACATCTAGCATGGTATGTTTATACTTCACGGCATATTTGTAATATTTAGCATGGCATATAGAAATAAGAACTTTATAGCATGTATAAACAATGTACCTCCCAGCGGTCAAAGAAAAGATGGTGGGCAGGCTCCATAAGGAGCCAAGGAGGGTGAATGGCCGGAATGACAGCATCTCTATGTACAACACGGCGACGGATAGCACCATTAGCCTCCTGCCACTCCACACCTTCCTAATTGTCATGGTAAGGAGCCACAAAAAGACATCCATGATCACCGACAAAGTAGGGATAAGGGGAGTCGCCAGGAAGACAGCCTGGCAGAAGATCTTGTGAAGCTTGGACATTAACGAAAGGATTGAAATGAGCCATAGTAAAAGAGAAAGAAATTGAAATATAAGCTAGAGAATATTAGAGAGGTATGAGCTAGAAAGATAAGGCAATGGAAGGGGTGAGGAAATGCAATGAGCAAAACCAATATATATAGGACCAAACCCTTCGTCCGCAGACACCTTTTCCCGACCCCTTTTTTGCAGACAAACCCTTTGTCCGTAGACATACCTTTTTTTCCGCCATTTGTTAGTCCGCAAGACCCTATTCACCTATCTTATATAAAAAAAATCATTGATCAGTTTTGCTAAAAAATCATTTAGGGTCATAAAACCCTACGATTCTCATATCGGAAAGCATAAAAACACACGCATGGTGAAACCAATTGCAGAGATTTCAAACTAAAGACCCCACAGGGCACAGGAAATAAGCTCCTAACAGTGTGAAAACTGGCTGAAGATAACAAATTGGGTACAAGAAAAAATTGAAAGAGTATAAAATAGGACAAATCCTATAACACCCAAAAGAGAAATCGCAAAAAAATAAAAAGATAGGAAAAATGGTGGCAAGAGCCACACCGAGAATGATTGCTAGGCAAAAAAACCCAGGGTTACATCTCAGGTGAGGAAGGCTGCCAACCATGCAAAAGAAAAGATCATTCATCAAAAAAGGGTCTCAATGAACAAATCAAGGAGATATAATGTAATACCCTGTGTTCCTTTTTCCGTTTTGACCTTCTCTTAAGCCCGGTATGGCTTAATATTTGTTAGAGAGCAAGCATTGGGTTCTGAGCCTTTTGTGCTTGACCCGATAGTTCTATCATGTCATGTTAGGTATATTTAGTTTGAGGGAGCAATCGTTTCATTATCTAAGTGGTTCGGATTGAAACCGAGGCGTAGATCGCGTATATCGGCTTTTCGCGATTCATAGATTTCTGGCCAAGTTTGAGAGGCCATAACTTCTTCATCCGATGTCCAAACGAATCTCCGTTTTTATCCACGTCTTCATTTCTTTTCCCTCTACAACTTTTGTGCTTGGGCCGAGTCGAGATTTAGTCATTTCGAGGTCTGTTTCGGGCTCAGAAAGTCATTTGCTATTGCAGTGACTTCCATGATCGATCATGGAAGACCATGATCGATCATGGTCCCCAGAGGAATTCCATAAGGGTTTATGATTGATCATGGGGGACCCATGATTGATCATGGTTCACCTGAATGTCGGTTTTGAGCGTTTTTAACCCGTTTTTGACCCATTTAACACCCAACACTCCTCATTTTCGAGCCACACACATCCACCACTATCTAGAGAGAGAGAGGGAGATTCTTGTCACTTCTTCATCTTCCTACAAGATTTGAGCCCCAAATCGCTTCCTTCTTCGCTATTCATCATCTTTCTCACCTTCTTCCTCCATTGGAGCTCGCGTTGGAGCTAGGGCTTTAGCGTACGGCTTCTACGCTTCATCAACTTATGGATTAGGCTTGTATAAGGTGGGAACACTAGTAGTAAACCCTTGATTTCAAATTACTACTCGTTTAATTAGAGTTTTGAACTCAAATTGGGGATTTTCATCAAAACCATATGTTGTCTGCATCTCATGGGGTTTGAGCTAGGTAAATCTAAGATTGGCGATGTATATGGATAGTTTATCACTTAGAGATCATGTATTATCACTTCTTGCCATACTATGAGCCTTGTTCTCTCACATACGCATGCACTCGGGGTTGCATTGCATTACATTGCACGTTTTCAAACTATAACACTAAAGTAAAGTATTTTTTATACAAAACCTATATAGTTCCCACTGAGCTTGGATTTGGCTCATCCCGTTATTCTAACAGTTTTGCAGGCATAGCATCTCAGATGGGGTATGATGTACGTGTATAGAGGCCTCTGATGTCCACAGTCTGCGTTTAGTCCTTCTTCGAGAAAGGACTACATTATATAGTTATTTTGGTTTCTATTTGATTGTAAACGAACTACGATTTGATAAACGATTTGTATTGTAAATTTGTATAAATGGTTTTATATATGTGGAGTTGATTTAAGTATGGTTTGATGTGATTCCATTTGTATGGAAAAGTGCTTTTAAATGTTACAGGGTGGTTTATTATTTAAATAAACTCCACATGCCTTGATTTTGTAAAATAAGCTTTTAAACAGGATCATATTTTATTTAAGAAAAAGTTTTTATAAGTTATGATTTTTATATTTTAAACCCACCGTCGTGCACAGCATCCGTGATTAACCGGGTCCCGGAGGTGAAAATCTCAGAACGGGATTCGGGGCGTCACATATAAGGGCGTCAAAAACAAAAAAGATGCAGGTGCAAAATAATGTTCTCTGAAAGCCAGGAAAAACACTGTAAGAGTCTTAAATCCTGATACTATGGAGCACTTGGTGATAATTCAAAGCGAGAGGTGAGAAACCTAAGAAAAATGCACACGAGGTCTGAGGATCAATAGAAGAGTAACCCCAAAATTATTTTAGGACAAAAACACATCAAGATTTGGTTTTTAATTCGCCGGACAAAAGAGGATCACCTCCCCTAAGCAATCACCATCTATCATTTTAGCAGACCATATCCCTAGCAGACCATCTGCCATAACCAAAACAATGTGTCCAGTAGACCGTCAACCATCAAATTCCCCAACAGATCATCTGCCCTCCCTTTCAAAAGAATCAGAATTATTAACAGAACAGTCCCTGCTAGTGGGAGTACATTAGTTTAACAAAATCGTTGACAGAACTGTGCCTGCCTGTGGGAGTAAATCAGCTCAACACTCGAATAAGAATTGTTAGCGGAACCGTCCCTACTTGTGAGAGTATATTAGTTTAAAAATAAATCATTGACAGAATCGTCCCTATCTGTGGGAGTACTCAGCTCAACACCCGAATCAGAAATTTTAACGGAACAATCCCTACCTGTGAGAGTATATCAGTTTAACAAAATCGTTGACATAACCGTCCTAGCTTGTGGGAGTACATCAGCTCAACACCCGAATCAGAATTGTTAACAAGACTGTCCCTCCATGTGGGAGTACATCAACTTAACACCCGAATCAGAATTCTTAACGGAACTGGCCCCGCTTATGGGAGTACATCAATTTAACAAAATCATTGACATAATTGTCCCTGCCTGTGGGAATACATCAATTCAACACAATAAAGAGAATTGTTGACATAACCATCCCTGCCCGTGGGAGTACATTAGTTCAATAAAAGAAAGAGTTAACAGAATCGACCCTATCAATGGGAGTACAGTAGATCAAAATCACAGCAAAGCACAGGACATGTCCCGAATAGTCCAGAAATCACTTATCCATCCCCAGCGGAAAAAACAACATAGCACCACATCATTTGAATCGCATTGACTTCAAAATATCACTTGTAATTCATGGGAGTACCGCAAAATGATGTGTTCTCCTTATCGTCCTAGTTTCTTTGCTTCACAAAGAACACGGGCCAAGAGGGTTTGTGAACACTTCATTTTGCGACCCTCGCAAAAATCTCGATATCTAAAGAAATGAACACGCATACATGCACAAGCATTCATAGATGCACACATACCATATACATGTGATACAGGTCAAAGAAGGAAGCCAAAATGACACCCGGATGAGAAGTTACGAGAATTACTAGAAAATATCATAACCAAAAATCGTCAAAACTCCTGAAAACTTATGAAAGTTGAGTTCCCCATTTTTGATCATCCTTAACTTTAAAGGTTGTTAGATATTTCCATAAGGAGCAACATATCTAAAAATCAATTCGATCCAACGGCCGGATCTTTGAAAATTTGGAAAACAGGGAGTTTATTTACGGTAATCAAAATGTGACCTTCCCGAAGTTCAAATGATCTCAAATTTAGTTAGTAGATAGGATATATAATGGGGAATAACATACTAAAAAATCAGATCGAGCCGATAACCCGTTTAACAAGAATTGCGAAAATCGCCCACGGACAAACATCCCAAAAAGTGTGTCCACACAACACACTCCCTGGGGTTTGTGTCATTCAGACACACCCCTGAGTGTGTCGTGGGAACATAAACCAAGGCGTTTGTGTCCGTGGACAATCCACTCCCAGCTGATTTTTCCGTTTTTCATGTATCGATACTTCCCAAGCTCTTAAAATCATGAACTTATGTAGAGCGTTAGGAAATCATATAGAGAATAACATACTAAAAATTCAGCACGATTTGACGGTCGGATCTCTTAAAATTTGAAAAACTAGGAATTCTACTCGGGAAATAAAACGGAGGCCTTCCCCATGTCCAAAAATTTTAAAATTTAGATAGTAGGTGAATCTTAACATGGATAACAACATGTTAAAAAATCATATCAATATGATATTTCCTTTGGCCGAAATTGCAAAAATCATTGCACGTTAGATAAGGGTTTGTCCGCGGACAAAACTGAGGTGCTTGTCCGCGGACACAAATCCCTGGATTTGTATCCGGGTGACAGACACACTTTGTGTCTCCCAGACACAAATCCTAGGATCCATGTCCACGGACAAACAATTCCAGACCCAGCTCATTAATTATTCTACATATATAAATACGCCTGCACAGGCCTCATTTGAAACATCAGTCAGCTCTGGGACTTCAGGAACAGTGCTATAAAATAGTATTCTACTATTTTCAAGGCTCTTAGGTATTTTTTATCTTAGTCCGGCTTTAATTTTTTATGTGTCTTTATTTTTTATCAATTATAATTGATCAATCGCATGTAAAAATTGTTGCTTATCTCAAAATCAGTCCATATTTCATATTTAAACTCCGTTTTCAAAACCAAAGGCGTAGAACGAGGTGAAACCATTTTTATCAATTAATTTTATAAAATCTCAGTTTTATCAGTTTTGATTTACGAAGGAATCAATACACGTTTGTACCTAGTTTACTCTATAAATCGTGGTGCATACTTAACTATCCAATATGAGAATACCTAATTCGTTAATGCTGGTTTAAATTATTAAATTGTGGTATAATATTGACGAGCAAATCTCGAGAATTACTGGATATTCAATTCCAAATCGAATTAGCTTCCGAAAAGCCCTAAATCTTTCCAAAAACACATGTTTTACTATTTATCATTATCAAACCATTTTTTAAATCACATATACACTAATTTCTAAAATTGAGGAGATTATCTATCCCATTCCCAGAGTTTAAACGCTTTTGTTGTAGCTTAGCAATTTTTCTTATAACTTCTTGTGTTCTCAACCACCGCTGAAATAATATAAGAGACTCCTTTTTGTGAAACTAAAAAAAACTCTATTAATGGTTAAATCGGGCATAAAGTCACTTTCTAGGTTGCCTAAGTTCTTCATTAAGTTTTCTTTTTCTCAAACAAAATAGTAAGTTGGGGCTCAAGTTTATATAGTTCTTAGCTATACATGTGTGATCTAGTGATTAAATTTCTTAAGGCAAACTAAGTTGACTGGTTAATGTAGCAACTGTCCGTCTAAATCTATGAGCATGGCGGCCCCCCCTGTATCAATCTCCTTGACTATGTATGGCTCTGTCCACTTCTGTCTGAACTTTTCCCTCAGATCCTTGGCTGGTTCTTGGATCCTTTTCAACACAATGTCGTTCTAACTAATACCCCCCTCGCCGAGTTTTCACTTTATGAAGGCTCGAGCAATCCTCTTTTAATACCCCCGATGATGGGAGGGGATCTCTAACTCAACAGGGAGGACAGCTTCCATCCTTTTTACTACTTTGTCTTTTAAGGGCATTTTAGTAACTTTTTACTTAAACGGTATCCATTTTTACTAATTTTGTCTTCCAAGGACATTTTAGTAACTTTTTTACCTAAATGATAAACATTTGTACTCATATTGTTTTTCAGGGACATTTTTAGTAATTTTTTACCTAAACGGCAGTCATTTCTACAAATATTGTCTTGCAGGGCATTTTAGTAATTTTTTACTCAAACGATAGCCAATTCTACAAAAATTATCTTTCACGGGCTGTAGATACCCCAATCCGTAATCCTCGCAAAAATCCTAAACTATCGAACAAACACCTTTTGTGAGTCCGAGATTCGCCTACACATTAGAAACTACTTTGGGAAGTTTGTTTGTCTTTCAGAGTATGAATCTTAATGCTAATCTTTTGAGCGTAACATGTGTTTTGTTGCCTGCATGTTCTGGATATTGGTAGGCCTTCAGTAGGTTTCAAATATCATAAAACCAGGTGGATGAGTCTACGGTCTCTTCATTCTCAAACTCGATGGCCATGTAGTGAGCTGGGCTAGATCTCTTCACTATTGCGAGGATAATTTCTTTCATCCCCTCTGGGATATCAATCATTGATGTTAATGTGGTCAGTGCGACAGTAAAACTGTTCTATGATCAGGGAATATAGTTGAACTCTGAGTGTTCGAACTTTTCCACGACGTCTTCCAATCTGGTGAGGTATGGAACTAACTTCTCATCTCTAATATTCCATTCTTTCATAACCTAATGTACTACCAGTGCTGAGTCCCCGTAAACATGTATCCTCCTTATTCCTTTCTGGAGCACGATTTCCAAACCGACTATGTAGGCTTCATACTCGGCCATATTGTTGGTACATGAGAAATCCAAACGATAGGAAATAGGTGAGTGAGTTTGATCTAGCAAGACTAACATAATGCCTATTCCATTTCCATTATGGTTGGCAGCCCCATCAAAATACATTTTTTAGTCTTCATCGGCCTCGAGATTTATAATGGCTTTATTTGGAAATTAGGCCTTTTTTACCATGTCATCCAACATTGGGTTGCTAGCTAGATAATCAACAATGATCATGCCTTTTTATCGACTTTTGGGTCATGTAGGTGATGTCAAACTCAGAGAGCAAAAACAACTACTTTGCCATATGATTTGAGAGGGCTGGCTTCTCAAAAAGGTACTTTAGTGGGTCAATTCGGGATACTAAGATAACCGGGAAAAATAGCATGTAGTGATGGAGTTTATGTGTTACCCAAACAAGAGCAATGCAAGATTTTTGCAACGGCCTGTAGTTCAACTCGAACGGGGATAATTTCTTGCTAATATAATAATGGCTTGTTCTTTCGGGTGTTGGGCCAACATGGACCCTGCAGCAATTGTGAGAATCCGGACCCGCGACTCGAGAGAAGAAAGAAAAGGGTCCTCGTTCTCGGTTTGAAAATGTGTTTTGTAGAGTCGCCAGTTTGTTTTACGAGAAAACAAACAAAAGATCGTACAAAGGACAATTCGGAAATGAATTATCTTTCATACGTTTGAAACCAGAGAATTATTTTGAAAATTTACTTTGCTAGGGTTCGGGAACTACGTTACGAATTGGGAAGGTGTTAGGCACCCAATTCGCCCTTTCGGTCTCTTAATGGATCATGTATCTAATTCCTATTTTAGATATCTTGCAAGTAGTTCGAATGGTTTTCAGAATAGTCCTTTCCGGATAAATTTAGTTTAAAACAATATTTTGAAATCAGACTCGAGCTTTGCGAGCGCCTACGTATTCATTCGTAGAATGAAATCAGAGTCTCGTAGTTCCTTTCTTTGGAAACTATTTTGTATTTTTTGTTTGTTTTGAAAACGTGTCAAAACGAGTTTTAGTTTTCTTGTAAAACTTAGAAAGGATTTATTTTGAAGGTAGTGAACTTCTTTCCAAGTTATCTAATTTTCTGTATTAAAAAGAAATTTAAATGCAGTATTGAAATTCAGAAAGGTTGTAGAAAGACGTACCTGATGCGCCTGAAGAAGAAATGAGAGCCTTGCCTTGATTGCCTTGCTTGCCTCCTTTTCTCTCTAGAACTTTCTTTCTCTAAAGCTTTCTCTCTCTAGAAACTCTCTCTCAGAAATTCTCTCTCTAAAACTTTCTCTCTCAGAATTTCTCTAAAACGACTCTCTAATAATTTTGACAAAGTTCCTACTTACTAAAAACACTATTCAGTGTTGTCCTCAAATGGGAGCCCAAGGGTCCTATTTATAGCAAAAATCTCGCCAAAAAACGCTCCAAAAGAGGCCAACCGCAAGGGGTAGCCGCAGGGCGTGCGGCTGGGTGCCAACCGTACGGTTGGGGGCCAACTGTGCGGCTAGGGAAAGTACCAACCGTACGGTTGGGAGCCAACCGTGCGGTTGGGGGGCGTGCGGCTGGCTATCAAAAAAACTCAATTTTTCTAAAGGTCGATCCCCGTTCTAGTACGCGAAGTGGCAACAAAGGTTGTGGTATATTCCTAACGCGCTAAAAAATCAGGATTTTTCCTAATGGCCTCTTGTATGCATGATGACTCAAGACTTGATGCGGAATGCTTGTTAGGTTCACATGAGAGTCGTGGATTGGGGTGTTCACAGCAATATATGTGATTATTAAGTATAATAACAACGGTAACCCTGGTTGGGTGGTGCCAATACTGGAGGATTAGAGAGATAATTTTTGATCTTATCGAATGCCTCTTGACACTGCTTGTCCCATTATCCTGGTGATGATTTCCTTAGGAGTTTTAAGATGGGTTCACATGTCTGGGTAAGCAGGGAGATGAACCTGCTAATGTACTGTAAGTTGCCCAAAAATCCACAGACTTCCTTCTCGGTTCGAGGCTCGGGTATATATTCGATGGCTTTAACTTTGGCAAGATCTACCTTGATACCTTTCTTACTAATGGCGTAACCTATCAGCTTTTATTTTGTCACCCCAAACACACATTTCTGGGAATTAAGTCTTATTTATTATTAGAGAAGTCTGTCAAAAAAAGATCGTAGGGCAGGAATATGACATTTTCTTTCTTTCGATTTGATGATCATGTCGTCTACATATACTTCGACCTTTTTGTGGATCATGTCATAAAAAATGGCTGTAGCGGCCCTTTGGTAAGTTACCCCAGCGTTCTTCAACCGAATAGTATGATTGTGTAGTAATACGTCCCCCACGGGGTGATAAATGTTGTTTTCTCCTGGAGGTCCAGGTGCATCTTGGCCTGGTTATACCCTGCAAAACCATCCAAGAATGACTTTAAGGCATGGTTTGCAGTATTGTTTACTATCAAATCGATGTTGAATAAGTGAAAATCGTCTTTTGGGCATGCCCAATTTAGATCTCGGTAGTCCACACACATATGGACTTTTCCATTTGCCTTTGGAACTGACACAATATTGGCTAACCATGAGGGGTAATCAATTACTCGTAAGAACTCCATACTCAACTGCTTCATCACTTCTTCCTTTACTTTCAGAGAGCATTCTGATGTAAGTTTCCTCAGTTTCTGTTTGACATGATTGAATTACAGCTTAGTGTAGATCTCGTGCATGACTATCTTGCTATTCAATCATGGCATATCGACGTAGGACTAGGCAAACACATCCACGTACTCTGTCAGAGTTTGTGTGAATTCCTCTTTTTTTATTTTGGTTAGGTTGGTCCTGATATGAACTTCTATCTTGTCTTCCTCGGTTCCAACGTTAGTTACCATAGTATCTTCTTCATCACTCTGTATGTGTTTCTCTTCCCTTGTAGGGTGTTCAATCATTCTTTCAATTTTAGCAAAGGCAATCATTGAATCATCAATATCAGAATACTGTAACACATAATCTTATTCATTGATAATATTGCATATGGGAACAATTTTAAAAAATCTAGGAGTAACTCCTCCCTAGTCTTTCCCCCACTCTCTACCCTATTGCTACACTTTATAATTTCACTATTTCCCTCCCTTATCCTATTCTCAGGATCAGCGTGGATTAAGCGTGCAGGATCATCCCTTGGTATATCATCATCCTTTAGAGCCATGATGTTAAAGAGGTCTCCGGTCATTTTTTCCTCTTCTTCTTCGTCTTCTTCTTTTTCTTCTTCACTTTTACTCTTCTCCCCCGGCATCTTATGTCCGATCGATAGCTTGGTGGTGAAGGTATGTATGACCACTTTCTTGAGGTAGAGGTTTTATTCATAGAAGATTTTTTAACTTGGCATGCTTTCTCGGTCATTATTTCTCTAGGGCTCTTGGAAGCCGCAAAAAGGGAAGTCTTATCCCTCTTTGATAAAAAAAACCATTGAGTGAATTGAAGCTCGGATACTGATGCCTTTGACTTTGGTCTCCATGATTGTCTCCACTAGTGTGTTAATACCCCAAACTTTCTCTCCCATATCTTATCACTAACTTTAAAGCTTGAAGAGGGCCCTATTGGTCCATTCCTAAACTGGTTCCTGGTAGATACTTCGTCATTCTCAATATTTTGTAACCTTTGTACTGAGACCGGGGATATTATCCAAGGGTAAGTACTCTATCCTCTGAGTAGTAAGAATTTGTACTCGAGGCTCATAAGAGAAGCATCCCAACTATATACTATGACTGCTGATCCCCAAGATTAGCAGCTCAAGATCTGACAAAGTCATTTTCAAGATCTCCTTGTATAGTGATCACTTCTCCTTCAAATGGGATCTTAATTTTTTTATGCAAAGAGGAGTGGAACGCCCCAATGTCGTGTAACCGAGCTCTTCCCAGAAGAAGGTTGAAGCTGGAAGGTATGTCGAAGATTTGAAAGTCGACTGAAAAGTTTTCAGGACCGACCAGGAGATCAAATCTCAAGGAGCCCAGAACAGCCCTTATTGTGTTATCGTAAGCCCTGACAATCACCGTTGATAGCGAGAGCGCTGCGTCTATGATGCCCAGACACTTGGTTGTTTTTAGAAGGCATATATTTATGGTGGACCCATTATTAACGAGTACTTATGGAAGGATCATTCCTTGGGTTCGAACAGTGATATGGAACACCAAATTGTGCTTCTTTTCCAGAGGCGACAAATCCTCTTCTAAAAATGAAAGGCTCATTTGTATAGTAAGTGACACGATCATGCTTGACAACTTCTTGGGGGTAAAGTCGAATGATATGACTGCCTCATTTAAAAGCTTAATAAAGGCAATTCTATGAGGTTTAGAAGTAGCCAGGAAGCCCCAAATAGTGATGTGGGCCTGGGTCTTCTTCAAATGTTCTAACATTTGGTCACCCCTATCTCTTTAAGGGGAATTTGCTTCACTGTTTCACTAGGTTCACAAAGATGATGTTTCTGATTCAATTGAAGCTGAAGGCTGATCTGTCTCCATTAACCAATTGAAAGAAGCGGGAGACGTTTTTGTTATATGGATTGTCTCTCTTTTTAACGATTTTTTCAACAACAGCTTCGGATTCTTCGGATCTCGGGGTCTCCATTGTTGTTTCAGCTTTCTTTGGGGCAATCCTATCCTGGATTTTCCAGGGTTAGTTGTGAGTGTGAGTGTGAGTGGTTGAGAGATTCCCTTATTGGTTTTTCCAGGCCCTGCTCAGGTAGAAAGTTCATTTTGGCCACCACTGGTCGATTATTAGATTGAGGCCTGGTGCAACTTGGTTTGTTTTCAATGGTACAATCACTGAATTCTTCTTTGTATCTTCTCCACATTTCTCTGTTCGAACAACTGTATTCTGCTTTGCGGTACCCAATTCAATCTCAATTCTTGGGTAGGTCAAATCATCTTGAATAAGACCCACAGGGTCAAAGCCTTCTTCATCTATAGTTAAAGCATTAATCCCTATTGCTGGGGCATGGTTGGGAAGCGGGTTGTTGGTAACATTGGGTCCGCCGAGTGCGGGATGGTTCCAGCCTCAATTAGGTCCTAAATATGATGTCGGAGGGCCAAACAACGATCTGTGTCGTGGCCAGCTGCCTAATGGTATGAGCAATTCTCATTCATTTTTCAGGTATTGGGAATGGGATTTGGTGGGGGGCAAGGATTGAGCAGAGTAATTAGTCCAGCATTTTGGAGTAATTTCAAGCTCCTGGTCAAAGTAGAAGGAAGAATGCAAAAGTTCCTCTTTTTCTTAATTTCAGTATTCGAAGAATCTCCTTGCGTGGACCAGCTCATCTAGGGTGACTATTGTTATTGCTGGAATGGGTTTTGTTCATATTGGTACGTACTGAGTTAGTTAACAGCTAAAGTGGCCATCTTTTTCCTGGTATAGGAGGCTTTCTTGGTATTGGTTTCTGCTTTCTTGGCTAGTTCTTTTATCTGAGAACCCATGCTCAATATGGCCCTAAAGTGTGGAAAGATGTGCTTCCCCATGCAGTTCAATATAGCTTAAGTGAAATTCTTCTGTATTATTTCAAGTTGCTCTTCCTCGTTTAGCCGTTTTGACATTTGTGAAGTCATTTCCCTCTAGCGAGTGACGAAGTCACTAAAACTTTCCTTTTCACCTTGTTTGGCCATCTCCAAGTGTTTACGATAATTTTTAAGTCTTAATTCATTCGACCGATATTTTGTCATGAATTCCTTAACAATATCTCCCCATGTCTTTGTATGGTATCTCTCTAAATCAAAAAACTATCTCAGGACTGCTCTTTTGAGAGTCATATGAAATGCTAGGGCCAACTTAGGTTCTCCATAACCCGACACTTGCATGGACCCAATGTACGACTAAAGATGTGTTTTCGGGGGGGGGGGGGGAGGGTTGTCCCGATGAACTTTGTAATAGAGGGTAATTTAAACCCTTGGGGCAATCTAGCCTCAGGATAGAGTGAAAAGGCATTCTATGAGAATCCGCAAATGTGACCCCCGGGTCTCGATCCCGTGTTTGGGCATCTGAAACATCGGAAAGGATTATTTGTTCTATTTGCTTCTATGTGTTAATAATTTATATCGGGTGTCCCTCTATCCTATTTTTAGATGCAAGGGGGGTCGTTCAGAGTCACAAGTACGTTTTACGAGAAAACGAACAAAATAGTTGTGTAAGAGGAAAAGCTACAAATAAGCCTTTCTTTACACGTTCGTCTGCGAAACTAGGATTCTATAGCGTTCAGAAACTATGTTACAGATTAGGAAAGTGTTAAGCACCCGTTCCGCCCTTTCGGTCTCTAGTGGTCTTTTATATATTTATTTTATGTTGAAAAACTTGGATGCTTTTACTGACAGTCTACTACTTTCCGAATGAAAAATCCTTATTTTGGGGAAAACGGGGAAAGGGACGAAAACCTTTGTGTTCCGAGATCCAGTTGTTTTGTTTTGAGATATGTAAATACAAGTGACAAAAGCCTTTTATTTCAGAGAGAGTTTCCTGTATTATTTCTTCAGATAAATACAGTTTTCTCATATTTTGATTATTTGGAAAAATTTCAGATCTTGTATCGGGACTAATTTAATATGGAATTAGAACTCTTTGAGAGGAGTTTTATCAAGCACGTCGCAGTCTATTAAAAAGACGGGATATGTCAAATTTTAATTCCTAAGTAAGTTTTATCGGTCCGAGTTTTGAAAATAGAATTTTATCCGAATGATAATGTACTTACTTTTTTGGTTTTACAAATGGTTTTATCAGGGTCTTTGTTTTGAAACACAGTAGACTATTTTATAACTTGGAAATAAGTTTATTCAAATAAAACGTGGATAGAACAACAGAAGTAAAACAAGTACATATATATCTAATTTTCAATACTAGAAGAGACTTTTCTTACCTCCCGACGAGAATAATAATAAGAAAGAAAATATAATATGGCAGAGAGATCTCCGACGATAATAATCTTTTACTTCTTCAGATATTGCCGAGAATTCAACTCCAGAAGCAGGACACGTCGAGTGTCGAGAATAGATTCGATGATTCTTCAGAAATAAGACTTTTATAGAATATACTTAATAGAAGACCAGAAAATCAGATATAAAACTCAGAATTCTTAGATCCCAAGTTGTTTTCCTTAAACCCTTGGGGGTGTTGGCCTATTTATAGTGCTTGGGTGGGAATGTCGCGTAACATTTCCCCAAAAAGGGCAAGTGTCGCGCGACATGTTGATCAATGTCGCGCGACAAACGGCTGAAGTGATGTCTTTGACAGACTGATATGTTAGAGAGCCGATGGTCTAGGTCAGAGGGGTTTGTCGTGTGACACAAGGGAGATTATCCCGCGACATACTATTTTGTCGCGCGATAATCCATCTTAAAAACAGGTTTGTTGGTCAACAAACCCTTTCGGGGTAGTTTCGGGTACTCGGGTAGGTCCTGGGCTCCAAAAAATTGTACTTCTCGGTACTCGTTAGGGTTCTTGCGGGGGTCACGGATCGAGGTGTCTACACATTCATATAAGTGATTTCATCTGTACCTTATGAGATTCCTTTATGTAGGATTTTCATTTGTTCTTTCAACTTCTTCAGCTCTTCGCTCTCTTTTGGTAATTCTTCATGTTGTTCCCGAGCTCCCACTAACTCTACGTAAGTAGCTCGAAGTCTGTTCATATCTGAAAACTCATTGAGAGGGGCCGTTGAGGTTATAGGTGGGGTAGGCCTCAAAGGAATCTGCAGTCATTGTTGGTAAAGAGGTTTAAAACCCAGTTAGTCCTGGGGTTGTGGCCAAATGATTAGTTATTCTTGCTGCTAATAGGTGGGGCCAGAGTCCGAGGCCCATTGGATTTGATTGTTAGAATCTGGTAAAACAAGACCTGGTTGAATAGGACCTAGTGGTTGTATAGTGTTCCCATGAACGAGTTAAGGTACTTCTTGACTGGGATGGAGATTTGGTACTTGGCGTCGTGATGACTGCCCTTGATTACGATTCAGTGGTAGACGTTCAAATCCTGGCAGTGTAGTCCGTTCGGCTGACAACTCTTCCATACGAACCAGTGTATTCTACTGCTCGGTGGTGATGCCTGCTAAACGTTGGCCAACTGATATGAGTAAACGATGCATATCTTCTAGGGTTCGCTGAGTTCTTGATGCCTTAGCTAAACTTTAATCAACTGTTCGGATTTCTGGCTCGCTTGACATAATTGGCGTGCTTGGTCTCACTAATCTTCATGTATGATCTCTTCCGGCCTAACCTTTCAGATTGTAGTCTTAGGGCTGTAGATAAAACCACATGGTGGAGATGAAGGAAAACTACGGTGTGACTCAATTTTTGCCAAAAATCCATTAAAAAGATAACAACGAGACACACCTCGAGTTTTTTAAAATATTGTGTACAATAAGTCGTAAGGTGGTACATCCCCTACGACTATTTTGACATGTGTTTTATTCTGACTTTAACCTTATTTGCAACATAGGTCAACGTATGGTGAAGGCTTCACCTCACAATATACCCCAAGGGTGGGTACGTGCGAAAGTCTTTTGATATACTTCCCGGGTATGTGAGTATTCTTGTCACTCAATATATCTCGAGGGCGTACTTGGCCAAAGAGAGTGGAAGTAAATGGTTTTGATTTATGTTGACCTAAGCGAGCCAACTCCATACTCACTTATAATACTTCTGAGGGTTTGGGGTGAAATTCACACTCGTAGAACCATGTATGAATAGTAATGTGCGTGAAAGTTTTCGAAAGGTTGTGTTTACAAATATATTTATCTTTTCAACATGTATTTTAAAAACCTCAATTTATTCGAAAAAAGGTTTCTTCACAAACAATTAATAATAAAAAAAAAGTAGGGAAAATAGTAAAAGCAGGTGTTCAACAAATAATAAACAAAATTCCACATATAAGAGCCTAGTTTTGTTCGATCCTCAGCAGAGTCACCACTATGAAAATCCTCAAATGCGACCCCCGGGTCTCATCCTTTAGTTTGGGGGCCTGAAACTGACTCGGCGAGAACAACGCGAGTTATTACACCTAAGTCCAGGTGATCGGTCAAGTAATAAATACTCGATAAATTCGAGGTCGATCTACGGGGAGGATGGTAGTTCTTTAAGTTAGGAAGGTTTCTTGCAAGAGGAAGATGAGAAAAATAATGAAAAGATGAAATATGGAGAGAATGGAATGTAGATTGATAACTAAAATAACTAGTGGCAATAAAACTAAATAAAATATACAACTAAAACTAATCCTAAAGGTAGGGAAACATTACTATGCTAAAAGAAACTAAACTAGCATAACAAGAACAAAAAATAAAGCTGAATAAAAGAAACACTAAAAACAGCGTACTAAATTAATTAAACGCGTGAAAAACTTTAATTAAAATTAAGAATAAAAAGCACCAGGGGTATCCATTAGTTTCGAGCAACACAACAGGCAATTTGGTGCACCGAAAATCCTTTTCTAGTTAATTTTTCTTTAAAAATCAGTCTACAATCAACGACCTAATTGATTTCATAAACTCGTATCTTTTGCAATAATTCATGTGTGAAGTGAACGATACATACCAATACTAATTATTGAATCAATTTGCATTATTTAATCTTACCGAAAACACTTGTTTATTGAAGTAGTGCTTGACACTATAAAATCTTTTATTAAGACTGAGTTTAGAAAAGTTAAGTAATTACCACAATTTAATTTAAATAGTTTAAAACGTGATTAAAATCAAATTTGAACTAAAATGGGTGGTGAAAACACAAAATTGGCGATTTCGGTATCAAAAAGTAATGTTGAAAACTGAAAGAGATATGCCCTAGGACTATTCATAAGTTATGATTTGTACTTGGATATCTATTGCTTATTACTATCAATAAAGTTTATTTCATTTGACTTTAGATTGTTTTATGAATAATATGTATTAATACTAGTTCATCAAGTACGTGACTTGATTGTGGGATGCTAGTAAATAAATAATAATATTATTTATTTGTCCCTAATCATATGTCAATAATCTAGGACCATATTGATATAATGATTAGAGTATGAGTCCGCTGATGACTATGTTCCACAAGTCATGGATATGGAGATATCAAGCTGAACACACTGATACTTGTTAGGGAATAATGTATTGGACTGACCCGCTTTGGGGCACTGCGAGGAGTGTTATATAATGTTATCAGTGATGTTCCCCATTAGTGATATCGTATTATCTTCAAACCTGAGATCTTCATGGTTACCAGCATGAGGATTGGTGTGATGGGCATCATCAAACGTTGCTTTTGACCGAGTAATTATAAAGATGATGATCAAGCATACCATAAACTATGTAAAGGAATGTGATTGATCAAGATGGGATTTGTCACTCTCATATAATGAAAGAAAGATATCTTTGGGCCCCTTGATGAGTATAATTAATGTTTGCATGGCCATGCACAAATGAGGTGTCATTTATATAAGATTAATTATACTTAGAGATCAAGAAATAAAGAATGACACATGCCTAAGTCTTGTGTTCAATCTAGATATCAGTAGACAAAAGGAATTAATATGTGGCATATCATTTAAGGTTGTGTCGTTTTGACCTTTATACCCTTTGGATAGTAGTAATGTCTTATTAGAGACCGCTTATTATTTGTATAATTAAAACGGGCTTTTAATTGCACTGCCAAATGAGTATAAACCTACAAGGTCGCACACCAAAATGAGTAGGATCAAAAACGAATTGGGCTTAGCCCTAGTTGGACTCGGGCCTAATTTATTTTTTTACTTAGGGTTTCTCATTAGGGTTTACTTTTAAAAGAAAAACCATTAGTCTCCTTTGTATCACGTAAAAAAAGAGAGGCAAAATAGAGAGAACCCTAAAATTGTGTGCTAGTACACCAAGCAAGGATCCGTTCTCGTTCGTGTGTGCATACCGTAGAGGCGTCGTACTTTCTACGCTAAGATGACAACAACAGAAGGATTTGATCCGCCGTGTTCAAAGGTATGTTTTATGTCGATTATTATTGAACAGTATAGATCTTAGGGTTTAATGATTAGTGCAGTTTATTGTGTTTATGATGCATGTTCACTGCCCTAATTCCCTTCAATAGTATCAGAGGGAGGTTACTGTTCTTTAATTCTCGATTAAATTATTTGATGTTTTATAGCATGATGATTCGTTTCTGTTTTGGCATTTGGATTATAGTATTCATGCTAGGATTTGTTAATTTTGATTAATGGGCTAATCGTTTTTATAGCATCTTTATTATTTTCGATAATTAGTTTATATATCTAATGTCTAGTTTATATATGATCTGATTATGGTAGATCTGATATGTGAAAATGTGATTATTATGTGACGATAATCAACATGCTTATGATTGTGTTTAAACGGTTTAGTATGGCATGTTATTTGAATAGGGTTCATATACTGTTATGATTTTAATTCCGCAATTATCATGTTTAGCATGTCAGAATCGTTCTGTTTGGTTTTATGTAACAATTGGATTGTGTCAGACCTGATAAGATCACGGGTGTAGGGTTCTTCGCGTTAATATGATTAACAATATTTGATAGATTAATGTGATTAATTTAGATGAATCTGTCTAATAAGATTAGACGCGTTTCTGGGAAAATTAGATTGAAATCGTTCAAATTTCCCACAGTGGCAGAAATGTGATTTCCTTGGAGGTCATACACCGGGCGGGACCACCGCCGGGGTGTCCCCCCCCCCCACCCCGCCGGACCCCAGCCCCCCCACCCCGCCGGACCCCTTAATGTCTTATTTATTTATTTAATATATCCTATTTGCAGATTAATATGTTATGTGTGTATATAATATATTGTATTATTGGATAATATTAACTTGCAATATTGTAATTAAAAAGTGATATAGTATGGCTAAACTAAATAGAAGATGGAGGATCCCTTATCACAAGAGAAGATAGCCAAGAACTTTGGAATGTCCAAAGCTACAAAGGATGAAGAGAAAATGTTAATTAGTAGCTCAATACCTTTAGCCATACTATATCACACAATTTATTTATTTATGCTTGTTTAAATATTCTATTGTATTATTATGAGACTGCATGATTATGTCCCTAGAACAAAAAGAAATTATTTATGCCTTTCCAACACTGATAACTATTAATGTTATGATTATTATAGAAGACGCCTGCCAGAGCGGGGTTATCTTAGATCATCATAATTTAATAGTATGGAAGTCGGACATCCATAAGTCATAAAAGTGTTGGTTTGATTTCACAAGGCCATCAAAACGGTTTTGCGCTTTGAGGCAAAGTGTTGAGAACCGAAACATTAAATGTAAAAACTCAATAAACCAAGAGTTATATAGGATGTAATTAGAAAGAGTTGCTTACCTAATTAACAAAGTTTAAGTGAAAAGCCAAAGCCAAAGCTTTCTTAACGTTTTATGAAATATAGATCTTAGACCTACTATGTCCTATTGGGACAATTGCATGTGAGACATAGTAGGAGATTTTAAGATGATAAGCATATTAAAATATTTGCATATGTAATTTTATTGTAGATTGATAATGAACAATAACACAACTGCCTTTTCTTTGCGATCTGTCCTTGAGAAGGAAAAGCTGAATGAAACCAACTTACTAGACTGGTTTAGAAACCTGAGAATTGTTCTTAAGTAAGAAAGGAAATATTATGTCCTTGAAAATGCTATCCCTGAAGAAGAACATGCATCTAATGCCCCTCGTGCACAAAGGGATGCATATCAGAAGCATTTAAATGATGATTTGGATGTTTTATGTCTCATGCTTGCTAGCATGAATACTGATCTGCAGAAGCAATTTGAAAACATTAATGCTTTCGATATGGTTAAGGAACTAAAGAGTTTGTTTCATAAACAAGCTCGAGTCAAACGCTATGAGACTACTAAGTCTTTGTTTTCATGCAAACATCCCGAGGGAAGCTCAGTCAGTCCCCATGTACTCAAAATGATTGGGTGCATTGATAACTTGGAAAGGTTGGGGACAGCTATTAGCCAAGAGTTGGCCACTGATGTCATTCTCCAATTACTGCCTAAGTCATATGATGGTTTCATTATGAACTTCAATATGCACAGCCTGGAGAAGACATTAACTGAGCTGCATGGAATGCTGAAAACAGCTGAGCAGAACATTGTTAAGAAAGGTAAGAATAATGTTCTAATAGTTCAAAAGGGAAAGAGTTTCAAGAAAAGTGATAGAAAAGGAAAGTCCAATGCCATAGGCAAGGGTAAAGCTCCAGTTAAGAACTAGAACAACAAGAAGACAAATTCTGAGCCCAAGCCTAATCCATAAGCTGAAATGATATGTTTTCACTGCAATGAAAAGGGTCATTAGAAGATAAATTGCAAGAAATATCTTGACGACAAGAAGAAGGGAATAGTTTCTTCTACTTCAGGTACTTATGTTATAGAAGTAAATGTTACTTTAGCTTCTTCTACTTCTTGGATATTAGATACTAAAAGTGCATCTCACATTTGTGCAAGTATGCAAGGACTCAAAAGGAGTAATAAGCTACCCAAAGCAGAAGTGGACCTACGTGTTGGAAATCGAGCAAAAATTGCTGCCCTAGCTGTAGGTGATAGAGACATAAATATAGGATCGTTTGATATTGCGTATAGATTGAACAAAAAACTTTTGCTAAAACCCTATAAGAATAAAGGGATTTTACCTTTGTGGATCATGTAGAGGATCTATATGATGAGACTAGGGTTTGAAAGTATCAGATTGCGATTTGGTCAGATTTTTTAATTCTCGTTGGACTGCAAAAATTGATTGTTTTCGCAACCGAAACAACTTCTGATCGTCCTGATTTTTCTCTTAATATTTGTAACTTTGCGTTCCGAATGACATATCCAAAAATTAGCCCGATCCAACGGTGCGATCAAAAGTTACGATTGATTTACGACTGCTGTGCCAAAAACCTAAAGATATTCTATCGTATTCTTTCCGCCATCAAATCTTGCACCGAGTGTAGGCTACGGTATCACCAAGATTTTTTTCTCTCTCAATAGAACAAACCCTAACTCATGAAAATTATTGTTTCGAGAAAAGAGGCAAGGCTGGCATATAAGTGAGGCTACGATAGGGACCCTCAGGACAAATAAGTGTTTGGTCTTACTATGGAAAACCGAAATCCTAATTCGACTAAGAATTGATTCCTTCCATAAATTATAATTCACACCACTAAAGAACTATAATTGCACTAAATAATTTCGAGCTCCTTGTTATTAAATACTTATTATTCTCCCCACGTTAAGATTTTAGATAACCGTCATTTAAAATTAAATTACTGACAATTATATTTAAATGACTTCTTAATCTTTGAGCGTACCACTTAACTTATTTGACATGTCGGATTAACATAATCCACCTGCAGGGTTAGACATGATCAAAACTTATAAGCTTCTCAAGGGGTTATCATCAATCCCTATACCAGGACGTGGATTCCGTCAATAATTAATATTCATCATACATATAGTGTCTCCATCCAATTCACGAAGATTATTGATCCATAAATGAATCTCACTTTTAATGAGTCAAAACAACAAACACTACATATATATGTCTATTAATTATTTCAAGATTAAAAGCATAAGTAATCATAATAACCATGGGATTTTAAATTGTTTTATATAGTCAGTGTAAAAATAATTAACCCAAATTGGTCATGTTCAATACACACAAAGTGTACTAGCACAACGAGTTAAAACTATACCGTTTTCTGTAGTCAAGATAAACTACTAAAACTTGTGCTACAATCCTACTAATGGTTGTCTAATTCCATCTAAGACCGTGAACCAATGAACTTATATTCCACAAGAACTGATGATATGATCCTCTGTGTGTAAGCTATACTCTACATACCAAATCATCTACTATATGGAATAAAAGACACACGCATGCACAATATTTAAATAAATAATATAATGCAACCATTGCCCATAAAGATTCTCATTAAAATAGCAAAACCGAGTCTATATATCAAAACCAATAATAATAAAATCATGGCTTTTAGTATATCACTCTAACAATCTCCCACTTAGACTCAAAGCCATACAGCTATGCACCTCACCTCCATTCCCTTAACGTGACTTTCAAAAGTCTTGGCCGGTAAGCTCTTCGTAAAAGGATCAGCTAGGTTGTCCCCTGATGCAATCTTAGTCACCATGACATCGCCTCTCTGCACAATATCTCTAATTAGATGATACTTGCGTACTATGTGTTTTCCCTTCTTTTGAGTCCTTGGCTCCTTCGAATTTACAACTGCTCCACTATTATCACAATAAAGTGTAATAGCTGAATGCACTGAAGGTACCACATTTAGATCTATAAGAAAGTTCCTGAGCCAAACTGCCTCCTGAGCCGCTTCTGAAGCAGCCACATATTCAGCTTTCATGGTGGAGTTAGCAATACAAGACTGCTTAATACTCCTCCAACTAATGGCCCCACCTCCTAGAGTAAACACATATCCCGAAGTTGACTTTCTAGAATCCCTATCTGACTTAAAATCTGAGTCTGTGTACCCAATGGGCACTAGACTATCTACCTGGTAAACCAACATAAGATCTCGAGTCCTTTTAAGGTACTTGAGTATATGTTTTACCGCAGTCTAGTGTTCTTGCCCTGGATTAGACTGATATCTGCTAACCATGCCAATAGCAAAGCAGATATCAGGTCTAGTACACATCATAGCATACATGAGGCTTCTTACTGTCGAGGGATAAGGAACTGCCTTCATTTTCTCTATCTCATCAGGTGTCTTAGGACACTGATCCTTGGATAAAGTGATTCCATGCCTGAAAGGGAGAAACCCTTTCTTGGAATCTTGCATACTAAATCTGGAAAGAATTGTATCAATATAAGTAGCTTGTGACAAGCCCAACATCCTATTTTTCTGATCTCGCATAAACTTAATTCCAAAGATGTGACTAGCTTCTCCCAAGTCCTTCATATCGAATTGACTTGATAACCATACCCTCACTAAAGATAATACCCCATATCGTTCCCAATAAGTAAGATATCATCTACGTACAATACCAGAAATACCGCTGCGTTTTCGTTGCACCTTTTGTACACACAAGACTCATCCGGACATTGATCAAAACCAAAAGACTTGGCTGCCTAATCAAGACGGATGGCCCAAGAACTAGACGCTTGCTTAAGCCCACAAATAGACTTCTTAAGCTTGAACAACATGTGCTCTTGGCCCTTTGATATGAATCCATCTGGCTGCATCATATAGATGTTTTCATCAAGACTTCCATTAAGGAAAGCTGTCTTGACATCCATTTGCCAAATCTCATAATCAAGATGAGTCGCAATGGACAAGAGAATCCGAATAGACTTTAGCATGGCAACCGGTGAAAAGGTTTCATCATAATCGATTCCTTCTTTCTGAGTGAACCCTTTTACAACAAGCCTTGCTTTAAAGGTTTCCACCTTCCCGTCTGCTCCTCTCTTTCTCTTATATACCCACTGTAGACACCCCGATCCGTGACCCTCGCAAGAACCCTAACGACCTTCGAGAACTACTGTTTTTGGAGTCCGGGACCTACCCGAGCACCCGAAACTACCCCCGAAAGGTTTTGTTGGCCAACAAACCTGTTTTTAAGAGGGATTGCCGCACGACATATCAGTGTGTCGCGCGACAATCACTCCTTTGTCGCACGACAAACCCCTCTGACCCCGACCATCCACCCTCTGACAAATCAGTCTGTCAGAAACATCACTTCAGCCGTTTGTCGCGCGACAATCACCTCTGTGTCGCGCGACATATGCCCCTTTTGGAGAAGTGTCGCGCGACAATCTTTCCCGAGCACTATAAATAGGCCAACACCCCCAAGAGTTCAAGGAACAACAACTGAGAATTGGAGAATTATTGGCTTATATCTTATTTTCTAGTCTTTCATCAAGCATTCTCGATCCTCGTCTTATTTCTGAAGAATTATCGAATCTATTCTTGACACTCGACGTGTCCCGTCTCTGGAATCGAATTCTCGAAAATATCTGAAGAAGGAAAAAATTATTATCGCTGGAGATCTCTCTGCCCTACTTTTTCTCCTCTTATTTCCTCTAGAACAACAATACTTCTGGGCTTGTGGTCCATGATATAATCCTCTTCTAAGAATTTGGCATTGGTGTTAACAATAACATTTCGTTCTCGAGGATTATAAAATAGGCCACCCTTGGTTCCTTTAGGATATCCAACAAAGAAACACACTTCTGTTCTTGACTCCAATTTATCCGCATTACCTTTCAGCGCGTGTGCTGGACTACCCCATATCTGAATATGCCGCAGACTAGGCTTACGCCTAGCCCATAATTCTATGGGTGTAGTAAGTATTGACTTTGATGGCACCAAGTTAAGAATATATGCTGCTGTTTCTAAAGCATATCCCTAAAAGGAATTAGGTAACTTTGAATAACTCATCATAGATCTTACTATTTCCATAAGAGTCCTATTCATTCTTTCTAATATACCATTCTGCTGTGGCATACCCGGAGCAGACAACTGGGATGTAATCCCATTCTCTGACAAGTATTCCCTAAACTCTCCTAAGAGATATTCACCACCACGATCTGATCGTAGTGTTTTGATACATTTTCCTAGACGCTTCTCCGTTTCTGCCTTGAATACTTTGAATTTCTCAAAGGCTTCAGACTTTCCTCGCATTAAGTAAATGTATCCATACCTTGAGTAATCATGAGTGAATGTGATGAAGTACTCAAAGCCACCTCTAGCCTGGACAGTTATGGGACCACACAAATCAGAATGAACTGGTTCTAACTGTTCTTTAGCCCTATAGCCTTTTGTCGAGAATGGTCTCTTAGTCATTTTACCTTCTAAACAGGATTCACGGACTGGAAGTACCTCCACTTCTAATGAACCTAATGGCCCATTTTTGATCAGTCTTTGAATTCTTTTTAGATTAATATGACCAAGGCGTAAGTGCCAAAGATATGTTTGATTCATCTTTGAAGGTTCCTTTCTCTTAATTGGTAAACTATTAGTGTTATTAAATTCGTATAGTTGCAATGTAGACAAGTCAGGATTTATTATATAAAGATCATTCACCAATGTACCAGAACAAATAAACTATTTATTTTTTCTAATAATAACTGATTTATCATTAAAATGAACAAAATATTTGTCCTTGACCAATCTAGAAACAAAAATTAAATTCCTTCTAATGGAAGGTACATATACACAATCCTTAATAACTAAAATCCTATCCTGACTAAACTAAAGATAAACATCTCCTACTACAACTGCTGCCACCTTCATAGCATTACCCATGTGCAGATAAATTTTTCCATTCCTAAGTTGGCTGGTTTCCTGAAACCCCTGCAAAATATTGCAGACATGATTAGTGGCTCTCGAATCTATACACCAGGTACTGGTAGATCGGACCGCTAAACAAGTTTCAACAACTAATAAATGAAATTTACCTCCATTGTTCTGGCGGTTTAGGAAACGGGGACAATCCTTCTTCCACTGCCCTTTCTGCTTACAGTGAAAACACTTGCCTACAGGCTTTTTCACTCCTCCTTGAGGTCCAGCGACTGCTACACGTGCTGCTCCTTGTGGGACTACAGCTTGTGCGTTATTCTTCTTCTTCTTTTTCTTGCTTTTAGGCTTAGAAGTGGAAGCTTTCTCAGCCACTAAAGCACTAGCTGACTTACCAAGGAGTCCCTCAACTGCTTGGAGTTCTTTAAGAAGTTTCGACAATGAATATTTAAACTTATTCATGTTGTAATTCAATCGGAATCCCTTAAATGAATCCGGCAACAACTAGAGAATGATATCAACCTGAGTTTTCCCATCGATTTCAGCTCCAAGGATCTCTAGTTCATTCAGAAGACCATTCATCTTCAGAACATGATCCCTAACTCGGGTTCCTTCAGCCATTATTGTGTTCATGAGGTCCTTCATCGCAAACTGCCTTGCGGCATGATCCTGATCCCCAAACATATCTTTGAGGTTCAACATTATGTCATAGGTGGTGGTTAAAGACTCATGCTGATGTTACAGCATATTTGACATAGAAGCCAAAATGTAACACCGCGCCATCTCATCAGCCTTTTTTCACTTTCAGTAAGCCTGGGTTTCCTCTTCGGCCGCCCCCTCACCAGGTTCTTCTGGACAAACCTTAATGAGTACAAACTTGTACTCTTCAGCAGTAAGCACAATGTTCAAGTTCATTTTCCAGTCAATATAATTAGGTCCAGTCAATTTATTTTGGTTGAGTATAATAGAAAATGGGTTGAAAGAGTTTGCCATTTTAAATCCTGAGAATCACATAATAATAATAATAATAATAATAATTATTATTATTATTATTATAATGGGCAATAACAACTTTGAACACTATATTTAACTATGGTACCCTTTACCATTTTAAAAAGTATTCGCCAGCAGCTTAAACTTTGAAAAATATGCCTCGTTAGTGAGGTCATCTATTATTCATTATTTTTAGACAGGTCCAAACCTATTAAATTTTATTATCTAGGCAATCCTTTATTGTCAAGTAACATATATTATCTAGACAATTCTTTATTGTCAAATAAAATTCAAATAGCTGACTTCATTCAGTCCTATAAATAATAGTAGAGACTCAGTTGGAGAGCGTGCTATTATTTATATCTAAGTGTATACCATCATTTAATTTAATCCAATGATTCTGTAATTTATTCTTTCCGATATGGAGGTGGGTACTAAAACCCACATGAAAATAAATCACATCATTTAAATTATTTTTCAAAGAAATTTGTGCAATGATTTCACAATCTATTCTTTCCGATATGGAGGTGAGCACTATAACTCGCAAGAAGAATAAATTATATCATTTACAAATCAATGATGGAGACCATGGGATATTTATGTGAAAAAATCTCTCACCCACTTAGTATTTAAAACATTATTATCTGAGGGTTATAAAAAAATATGTTCAATTCTAGTCAATTAGAATACAAGGGTATGAAACATAAGACCTATGTGCAGTAAAATTATTTTACCGCCTTTTTTAAAAAAAAAACCTAAAATTTTGCAACTGCACAATACTTATATTTATATACCCAATTATTAATTGACAAGTATTAAACAAAACGTGATCTAGGTGTGGTCATGTATCCATGTTGTCCAAAATTATAAGGAAACCTAATAATTAAACATATACTACCAAACACACAATCACACAAAGCATCAAACCATTCAATAATAAGGAAAAAACAAATCCCTACTATTATAGTCTAAGCTTCTCCCCAGTCCGTTAGAAAACTACCACGACCAATGTTGCCACTTCGTTGACAATTACAGGGAATTCCGATTAATTTTTGAATCGATCTCTGTGGTAAAAAAGCATTCTTGTAGGAACATTTGAGATTCCTTTACCTTCAGGATTGATTTTAGAATAAAATAATTGTTACTATGTGCCTATTTTTAGTAAAAGCATTATTTCTATTTCTTTGTTAGACGAGGAAAGTTTTGAATTCAATTTTAAGAATAAAGGTTCATTTTCTTTGAATGATATGCACTATGGTAGTAGACAATTATTGGATGGTCTTTATATTCTAAATCTTGAGATACCTGTTTATAACGTAAGTAACAAAAGAACCAAGTCTGATGATTCGAATCCTACCTATTTATGGCATTGCCGTTTAGGCCATATAAATGAGAAGCGTATAAAGAAGCTCCATAAAGATGGCCTTCTGAATACATTTGACTTTCAATCTTTTGAAAGTTGTGAATCTTGTTTGTTGGAAAAGATGAATAAGAGCCCTTTCAATGATAACAATGAGAGGGCAAGTGATATTTTGGCCCTCATTCATACTGATGTATGTGGACCATTAAACACAATCGCCAGAGGCGGATATCAGTACTTCATCACATTTAATGGTGATTTCAGTAGATATGGTTGTGTTTACTTGATGAAACATAAATCGAAGTCCTTTGAAAGGTTCAAGGATTTTCAAAATAAAGTACAAAATCAACTTGGCAAGACTATTAAAGCTCTTCGATCAGATCGAGGAGGAGAATACTTAAGCCAAGAATTTGATGATCATTTTAGGAGCTATGGCATTGTTTCACAGCTTACTCCACCAGGAACACCACAATGGAATGGTGTATCTGAGAGGAGAAATCGAACTCTGTTAGACATGGTTTGATCGATGATGAGTCAGACATCTCTTCCAATATCCTTTTGGGGATATGTTCTTGAAATTGCAGCGTTCACACTAAACAGAGCTCCATCTAAGGCTATAAAAAAGACACCTTACGAGTTATGGACTAGAAAGGTTCCAAGTCTGTCTTTTCTAAAAATTTGGAGTTGTGAAGTTTTCGTCAGACGACTAATCACAACTAAATTGGAACCCAAATCTGATAAATGATTCTTCGTAGGATATCCTAAGGAAACTAAAGGATATTATTTCTACAATCCAACCGAGAACAAAGTGTTTATAGCTCGGAATGGAGTTTTCTTAGAAAGAGAATTGTTTTCCAAAGAGAACAGTGGGAGCACGATACATCTTAAAGAAATTCGAGATGGTAGTGATGCACTTAATGAAGAGCCTCAGCAAAATATGCAAGTAGTTGCAGAAGCTCCTGAAGAAGTAATAATCTTACGAAGGTCAAATAGGCCACGTCGCGAACCTGAGAGATTATCACTTTTCATCTCAGGTGACCAGGATGTAGTGTTGTTAGACAATAATGAGCCATTGACTTTCAATGAAGCAATGGAGAGCTTTAGTTCCGAGAAGTGGCTAGAAGCCATGAAATCCGAAATGAAATCCATGTATGACAATCAAGTATGGGACTTGGTTGATATATCGAATGGTTGTAGAGCCATAGGTTGCAAATGGGTTTTCAAAATTAAGATTGATAAGGATGGTAAGATCGATGTCTATAAGGCTCAATTGGTGGCAAAAGGATATCGACAAATTCATGGTATTGACTATGATGAATCATTTTCTCCAGTTGCCATGTTTAAATAAATCCGGATCCTTTTAAGCATTGCCGCATATTATAACTATGAAATATGGCAAATGGATGTCAAAACCGCTTTCCTTAATGGATATCTTGAAGAGGTTGTGTATATGACACAACCTAATGATTTTGTTGTTCCAAGGAATGCTAACAAGGTATGCAAGCTTAAGAGAGCCATATATGGTCTTAAGCAATCATCTCGGAGCTAGAATCTTCATTTCAATGAAACTGTCAAAGAGTTTAGTTTCATAAAGAACGAAGAGGAACCTTGTGTGTACAAAAAGATTAGTGGAAGCGCGATAGTTTTTCTGGTATTATATGTAGATGACATACTACTCATTGGGAATGATATTCCTATGCTTGAATCTGTTAAGACCTGGCTAGGGAAGTGTTTCTCAATAAAGGATTTGGGCGAGGCAACTTACATATTAGGGATCAAGATCTACAGAGATAGATCAAGAAAACTAATAGGACTGAGTCAAAGTAACTAAATTGACAAGGTCTTACGTAAGTTTAACATGCAAGACTCTAAGAGAGGATTCTTGCCAATGACACATGGCACAACACTCAGCAAGACTCAGTGTCCTCAGACACAAGATGAGCGAGATCGCATGAGTATAATCCCGTATGCTTCAGCTATAGGTTCTATCATGTATGCTATGTTATGCACTCATCCCGATGTAGCATGTGCATTGAGCGTGACTAACATATACCAGTCAGATCCTGGTGAGAGTCACTGGACTGCTGTCAAGAATATCCTCAAGTACTTAAGAAGAATTAAAGATATATTTTTGGTTTATGGCAGGGAAGAAGAGTTAGTTATAAATGGTTATACTGACTCTGGGTTTCAGTCAGATAAATATGATTTCGGATCACAATCTGGTTTTATGTTTTGTCTCAACGGCGGAGCTGTGAGTTGGAAAAGTTCTAAGCAAGCTACAGTTGCTGATTCTACAACAGAGGCTGAATATGTTGCTGCTTCAGAAGCAGTAAAGGAGCAGTATGGATAAGGAAGTTTATCACTGAACTTGGTGTCATTCCTAGTAGCACCAATCCAGTGGATTTATTTTGTGACAACAATGGAGCCATTGCTCAGGCTAAAGAGCCAAGGTCGCACCAGAAATTTAAACATATTTAGAGACGTTATCATCTCATTCGTGAGTTTATCAATAATGGTGATGTAAAGATATGCAAAGTCCCCACAGATGAGAATGTAGCTGATCCTTTGACTAAGCAACTTTCTCAGTCTAAGCATGATCGTCATTTTAGTGCACTAGGTATTCGTTTCATGAATGAATGGTCCTAGTGCAAGTGGGAGACTGAAAGAGATATGCCCTAGGACTATTCATAAGTCATGATTTGTACTTGGATATCTATTGCTTATTACTATCAATAAAGTTTATTTCATTTGACTTTAGATGGTTTTATGAATAATATGTATTAATACTGGTTCATCAAGTACATGACTTGATTGTGGGATGCTAGTAAATAAATAATAATATTATTTATTTGTCCTTAATCATATGTCAATAATCTAGGACCATATTGATATAATGATTAGAGTATAAGTCAGCTGATGACAATGTTCCACAAGTCATGGATATGGAGATCTCAAGCTGTACACACTGATACTTGCTAGGGAACAATGTATTGGACTGACCCGCTTTGGGGAACTGCGAGGATTGTTATATAATGTCATCAGTGATGTTCCCTATTAGTGATATCGTATTATCCTCAGACCTGAGATCGTCATGGTTACCAGCATGAGGATTAGTGTGATGGGCATCATCAAACGTTGCTCTTGACCGAGTAATTATAAAAATGATGATCAAGCATACTATAAACTATGTAGAGGTATGTGATTGGTCAAGATGGGATTTGTCACTCTCATATAACGAGAGAAAGATATTTTTGGGCCCCTTGATGAGTATAATTAATGTTTGCATGGCCATGCACAAATGAGGTGTCATTTGTATAGGATTAATTATACTTAGAGATCAAGAAATAAAAATTGAACTATACAAGAATGACACTTGCCTAAGTCTTGTGTTCAATCTAGATATCGATAGACAAAAGGAATTAATATGTAGCATATCATTTAAGGTTGTGTTGTTTTGACCTTTCTACCCTTTGGATAGTAGTAATGTCTTACTAGAGACTGCTTACTATTTGTATAATTAAAACGGGCTTTTAATTGCACTGCCAAAGGAGTATAAACCTATAGGGTCGCACACCAAAATGAGTAGGATCAAAAACGAATTGGGCTTGGCCCTAGTTGGACTCGGGCCTAATTCATTTTTTTACTTAAGGTTTCTCATTAGGATTTCCTTTTCAAAGGAAAACCATCAGTCTCCTTTGTTTCACGTGAAAAAGGAGAGGCGAAATAGAGAGAACCCTAAAATTGTGTGCTAGTACACCAAGCAAGGATCCGTTCTCGTTCGTGTGTGCATACCGTAGAGGCGTCGTACTTTCTACGCTAAGACAACAACAACAGAAGGATTTGATCCGCCGTGTTCAAATGTATGTTTTCTGTCGATTATTATTGAACAATATAGATCTTAGGGTTTAATGATTAGTGCAGTTTATTGTGTATGTGATGCATGTTCACTGCCCTAATTCCCTTCAAAAAGAATGCCAAAAACAGCGCGCTCTAGTCTAAAATTATAAAGATACAAAACTAATTAATTTAGAAAGTATAGAATGCTCTCTAACTCGGCTAGTTAGGATTTAGCGCAAAATAACAATTCAAACTAGTTTAGTTCTTTTGTCGAAAAGATTTTATTAAATTTATTATAATAATACGTGATTAGCATACTAGGATAATAATTTAATAAAAATCAGATTTATAATGACCTATTAACCTATAAAAAGTTAATTATAATTGAATTCGGGTCCGAAAAATTATCGTGTCGACATACCCGGTCCTTACAGACCCCCCTAACTAATAAACTATCCAAACATATCTAATAAATTCATGGACGGTAAATTAATTAAATAATACAGTGCATACAAGTTCATAAATTGAAATCTAACTAAAATCATATGCATGCAAAATTTATATTAAAAATTAACAAAACATTAATTAAAATTAAAACCTTGAATTAAAGGAATAATCCAACATATAAACAATGATCAAATCTGAAATTGATCTTCAACGATGTGTTAGAGTGATATACTAAAAGCCATAATTTTGTTGTTGGTTTGGATATGTTATAAACTCTGTTTTGCTATTTTAATGAGAATCTTTATGGGCAATAGTTGCATTATATTATTTATTTAAATATTGTGCATGTGTGTCTTTTATTCCATATAGTAAATGATTTGGTGTGTAGATTATAGCTTACACACAGAAGATCATATCATCGGTTCTTGTAGAATATAAGTTTAATGGTTCACAGTCTTAGTTGGAATTGGACACCCATCTGTAGGATTGTAGCACAAGTTTTAGTAGTTTATCTTAACTACAGAAAACGCTATAGTTTTAACTCGTTGTGCTAGTACACTTGGTGTGTATTGAATAGGACCAGTTTGGGTTAATTGTTTTTATACTAACTATATAAAACAATTTAAAATCCCATGGTTATTATGATTACTTATACTTTTCATCTTGAAATAATTAATAGACATATATATATGTAGTGTTTGTTGTTTTGACTCATTAAGAGTGAGATTCATTTATGAATCAATAATCTTCGTGAATTGGATGACGACAGTATATGTATGATGAATATTAATTATTGATGGAATCCACGTCCCGGTATAGGGATTGATGATAACCCCTTGAGAAGTTTATAAGTTTTGATCATATCAAACCCTGCAGGTGGATTATGTTAATCCGACATGTCAAATAAGTTAAGTAGTAGGATCAAGGATTAAGAAGTCATTTAAATATAATTGTCAGTAATTTAATTTAAATGACGGTTATCTGTAATCTTAACGTGGGGAGAATAATAAGTATTTAATAACAAGGAGCTCGAAATTAAATTTTGAGATAAGGATGGGACTGCAATTATAATTCTTTAGTGGTGTGAATTATAATTTATGGAAGGAACTAATTCATAGTGGAATTAAGATTCCAACTTTCCATAGGAAGCCCAAACACTTATTTCTCCTTAAGGTCCTTATCGTAGCCTTATATATATGCCGACCTTGTCTCTTCTTATTATAAAAATAATTCTCATGAGTTAGGTTTTGTTCTATTAAGAGAGGAGAAAATCTTTGTGATACCATAGCCCAAACTTGGTGCAAGATTTGATAGCGAAAGAAATACGATAGAAGATCTTTAGGTTTTTAGTACTATAGTCGTAAATTAATCGTAACTTTTGATCGCACTATTGGATCGGGTTAATTTTTGTATATGTCATTTGGAACGCAAAGTTACTATTACGACACAAAAAATCAAGACGATCAGAAGTCGTTTCGGTGGCGAAAACAATCGATTTTCGCAGCCCAGCGAGAATTTAAAAATCTGACCAAATCGCAATCTGATGCTTTCAAACCCTAGTCTCCTCATATGGATCCTCTACATGATCCACAAAGGTGAAATCCCTTTATTCTTGTAGGGTTTTAGCAAAAGTATTTTGTTTAATCTATACGCAATATCAAACGATCATGTATTCTGTATTCATGTCTCCATCAATTGCTATCAGGGAGGTTGCTTTTCTTTGATACTGCGTACTGATTGAACTAGCCATGTTGTCCAGTTAAATCTATTCATGCATGTTGTTGTTGGATGAAACATAAAACTCGCTAACCCTTGTTTTGCAGTGTTCTTGTCACGCTATTATGGTCACGTAATTATGTTTTATGTGATTGGATCCCACAATATTTTTATTCGTGGTTAATTTTAATGTGCATGATGATTTGGGTTTTATTCATGGTTGTAAATTAAATTTATATTAGATTTGTGAACTCCTTAAAAGGAAGCATAGGATCTATGTAATTTTATTTACAATTTAGATATAATAGTTTATGTGTAAACTCCATAAATGGAGGCATAGGACCTTTGTATCTAAGATTGCAGCTTCCTTAACGAAGAACGTTAAAGAAGGCATTTCCACCAAGGTTGATTTTCGACATAATCAATGAAGTGGCGACATAGGTCGTTACGGGTCTTCAACTGACTAGGGATGATGAAACTTGGACCATAATAGCATGGATTTAATTATTCTTATTATTGAAAGGTTTAGTGATTTGTGTGATTGTGTGTTGATCATATGTGTTTAATTATTAGGTTCCCTTATAATTTTGGACAATATGGATAAATGAGCATACCTAGATCACCTTTTATTTTATGTTTAGTTCTTGTCAAATTAAAAAAGGGTATATAAATATAAATTTTGTGTAATTGAAAAATATAATTTTTTTTTTTAAAAAAGCAACAAAATAATTTTATTGCACATGTATTTTATATTTCATACCCTTGTATTTTTTAATTGACTAGAATTTAATATAAAAAATTTCAACCCTCAAAAAATGATGTTTTAAATACTAAGTGAGTGAGGGATTTTTTCACATAAAAATTCCACGGTCTCCATCATTGGTTTGTAGATGATGTAATTTATTCTTCGTGTGTGTTATAGTCCTCACCTCCATATCGAAAAGAATAGATTACGGAATTATTGTACAAATTTTACTGACTGATAAGTTTAAATGATGTGATTTATTTTTCGTGTGGGTTTTAGTGCTCACCTCCATATCGGAAAGAATAAATTACAGAATCAATGGACTAAATTAAATGATGGTATACACTTAGATATAAATAAAAGTATGCTCTCCAACTGAGTCTCTACTATTATTTGTAGGACCAAAGGAAGTCGGCTATTTAAATTCTACTTGACAATAAAGGATTGTCTAGATAGTATGTATTGCTTGATAATAAGACATTGTCTAGATAGTAAAATTTAATAGGTTTACATATATCTAAAAGATAATGAATGATAGACGACCTCACTAACGGGGCATATTGTTCAAAGTCTTAGGCTGCTGGCAAACGTTTTTTGAAATGGTAGAGGATACCATATTTAAAATATGTGTTCAAAGTTATTATTGTCCATCATAATTTGTATGTGATTATCAAGTTTTAAAATGGTAAACTCTTTCGATCCAATTTTAATTATTCTCAATAAAAACAAATTGATTGGACCTAATTATATTGACTGAAAAAGGAAACTTGAACATTGTGCTTATTGTTAAAGAGTACAAGTTTTTGTTCACTGAGTCTTGTTCAGCAGAACCTAGTAAAGGGGCGACAGATAAGGAAACCCAGGCTTGCCGGAGGTGGAAAAAGGCTGATGAGATGGCGTGGTTTTACATTCTGGCATTTTTGTCAAATGTGCTACAACATTAGCATTAGTCTTTTGTCACCGCCTACGACATAATGCTGAACATCAAAGATATTTTTGGGGATTAGATCATGCCGCAAGGTAGGTTTCGATGAAAGGCCTCATGAACACGACTATTGCTGAAGGAACCCGAGTTAAGGATCTTGTTTTGAAGATGATCGGTCTTCCAAATGAACTAAGAGATCTTTGGAGCTAAAATCAATGGGAAAACTCAGGTCGATATCGTTCTCCAGTCGTTGCTGGACTTATTTAAGGGATTCCGACAGAATTACAACATGAATAAGCTTTATTCATTGTTGAAACTTCTTAAATAATTTCAAGTAGCTAAGGAACTCCTTGGTAAGCTGGTTAGTACTCTAGCCGCTGAGAAAGCTTCAACTTCTATATCCAAAAGTAAGAAAGGAATAAGAAAAATGCATAAGCTGCAGTCGCACAGAGAGCAGTGCGTGCAGCAGTCGCTGAACCTCTAGAATGAGTGAAAAAGCCTATGGGCCAGTGTTTTCACAATCAGTAGAAAGTGCATTTGAAGAAAGATTTTCCTAGTTTCCTAAACCATTATAACAACATATGTGAATTTCATCTATTTGTTGTTGTATCTTGTTTAGTGGTCCGATCAACCAGTACCTGGTGTGTAGATTCGGGAGCCACTAATCATGTCTGCAATACTTTGCAAGGGTTCCAGGAAACCAGACAACTTAAAAATAGAGAAAATTTATATATGGGCAGCTACGAATGTGGCAACAGTTGCAGTAGAAGATATTCATCTTCAGTCTAGTAAGAATATAATATTAATGATTAAGGAATGTCTATATGTATCTTCCATTAGAAGGAATTTAATTTCTATTTCTAGATTGGTTGAGGACAAATATTTTGTTTATTTTAATGATAAATCAGTTATCATTAGAAAAAATAAATAGTTTGTTTGTTCTGGTGCATTAGTGATTGATCTTTACATTAATAATCCTGACTTGTCAATACTACAACTAAGTGAATTGAATAGCATTAATAGTTTGCCAATTAAGAGAAATGAACCTTCAAAATGAACCAAATGTATTTTTGGCACTTACGCCTTGGTCATATTAATCTAAAAAGAATTCAAAAACTGGACGAAAATGGAACATTAAGTTCATTGGAAGTTGAGGCACTTTTAGTTTGTGAATCTTGTTTAGAAGGTAAAATGACTAAGAGATCATTCTTGGCAAAAGGCTATAGCGCCAAAGAACAGTTAAAACTGGTTCACTCTGATTTGTATGGTCACATGAATGTCCAGACTCGAGGAGGCTTTGAGTATTTCATCACATTTGTAGATGATTGTTTAAAGTATAGATACATTTACTTAATTTGACGTAAGTCTGAAGTCTTTGAGAAATTCAAAGAATTCAAGATAGAAACGGAGAAACGTCTAGAAAAATGTACCAAGTCACTACGATCAGATCGTGGTAGTGAATACCTCTTGGGATAGTTCAAGGAATACTTATTAGAGAATGAAATTACATCCCCGTTGTCTGCACTGGGGATGCCATAGCATGATGGTGTAGCAGAAAGAAAGAATAAGACTCTTATAGAAATGGTAAGATCTATGATGAGTTATTCAGACCTACCTGATTCTTTTTGGGGATATACTTTAGAAATAGCTACATATATTCTGAATTTAAGACCATTAAAGTCAGTACTTATTACACCCATAAAATTGCAAACTGGGCGTAAGCTTAGTCTGCGGCATATTCGGGTATAGGGTAGTCTAGCACATGTGCTGAAAGGTAATGCGGATAAGTTGGAATCAAGAACGAAAATGTGTTTCTTTGTTGCACATACAAAAGGAATCAAGCGTGGTTTATTTAATAATTCTCAAGAATATATTGTTATTATTATCAATGCTAAATTCTTAGAAGAGGATTATATCATAGACCATAAGCCTAGGAGTAGCATTGTTGTAGTGGAAATGAGAGGAGAGAAAAACATGGCACAATTCGTCTATACCTTTAGTACAAGAGGAAATACCACATTAAATGGATATCGACATTCCATTACCTCGTCGTAGTGGGAGGATTGCCGATACTTGTGCACATCTTGAACAAATTATTAATACGTAGGTTCTTGAATCAGTACAACGTGTGGATAGTGAGTTAGTATGTTCAATATTTGCACAATGTATATAAACACAAGTAGTGCCTTGTCGTAGTGGGAGGGTTGTTCGTCAACCTGGTCGTTTTATGTTCTTGGGAGAGTCTTATGACAAGGTCCCTGATGAACAAAAAACGAACCCTTTTTAAGTACAATGAAGTACTTCAAGATAAAGATACAGAAAATGGCAAAGGGTTATAAAATCTGAAATGGAGTTCATGTACTCTAACAAAATCTGGGATCTTGTAAAACCACCCGAAAGGATAAAACCTATCTGATGCAAGTGGGTATATAAGAGATAGAGAGGATTAGACGGGCTTAAATCAAGGCTTATTGCTAAAAGGATTCACTCAGAAAGAAGGGAATCGATTATGATGAAATCTTTTTGTCGGTAGCCATGCCAAAGTCTATTCGGATTCTCTTATCCATTGCGACTCATCTTGATTACAAGATTTGGCAAGTGGATGTCAAGACAGATTTCCGTAATGAAAGTCTTAATAAAAGCATCTATATGATGCAACCAGAAGGATTCATAGCAAAGGGCCAAAAGCACATGTTGTGCAAGCTCAAGAAGTCCATTTTGGGCTTAAGCAAGTGTCTAAATCTTGGAACATATGTTTTGACCATGCAATCAAATATTTTGGTTTTGATTAATGTTCGGATGAGTCTTGTGTGTACAAAAGGCGCAACGGAAGCGCGGTGGTATTCCAGGTATTGTATGTGGATAATATCTTACTTATTAGAAGCGATATATGAATATTATCTTCAGTGAGGGTATGGTTATCAAGTCAACTCGATATGAAGGACTTGAAAAAAAATTAGTCACATCCTTGGTATTAAGCATATGCAAGATCAAAAAAATAGGATGTTGGGCTTATCGCAAGGTACTTATATCGATACAATTCTTGCCAGATTTAGTATACAGGATTCCAAGAAAAGGTTTCTCTTTTTTAGGCATGGAATCACTCTATCAAAGATTAGTGTCATATGACACATGATGAGATAGAGATTATGAGGGCAGTTCCTTATGCTTCAGTAGTAGGAAGCCTCGTGTATGTTATATTGTGTAGTAGACCAGACATCTGCTTTACTGTTGATATGGTTAGTCGATATCAGTCTAATCCAGGGAAAGAAAACTGAACTACGGTAAAACATATACTTAAGTACCTTAAAAGGACTCGAGATTTTATGTTGGTTTATCAGGCAAACAGTCGTACCTTTTGGATACACAGACCAGAATTTTTAGTCAAATGTTATGATTCCAAAAAGTCAACTTCAGGTTATGTGTTTACTCTAAAAGGTGGAGTCATTAGTTGGAGGAGTATCAAGCAGTCATGCATTGCTGACTCCACCATGAAAGCTGAATATGTGGCTGCTTCAGAAGTAGTTAAGATAGCGGTTTGGCTTGGAACTTTCATATGAATTTAGATGTGGCACCTTCAGTGTTATCAGCTATTTCACTTTATTTTGATAATAGTGAAACGGTTGTGAACTCGAAAGAGCTGAGGATTCATAAGAAGGAAAAACACATAGAGTATTCACGTTGAAGGAATGGGAGTGAGATGCATAACTACATGGCTTTGAGTCTAAGTGGAAGACTGTTAGAGTGATATACTAAAAGCCATAAATTTGTTGTTGGTTTGGATATGTTATAAACTCAGTTTTTCTATTTTGATGAGAATCTTTATGGGCAATAGTTGCATTATATTATTTATTCCATATATTAGATGATTTGGTGTGTAGAGTATAACTTACACACAGAAGATCATATCATCGATTCTTGTAAAATACAAGTTTAATGGTTCACAGTCTTAGATGGAATTGGACACCTATCTGTAGGATTGTAGCACAAGTTTTAGTAGTTTATCTTGACTACAAAAAATGATATAGTTTTAACTCGTTGTGCTCGTACACTTTGTGTGTATTGAATAGGACCAGTTAAGGTTAATTGTTTTTATAGTGACTATATAAAACAATCTAAAATCATATGGTTATTATGATTACTTATGCTCTTAATCTTGAAATAATTAATAGACATATATATGTAGTGTTTGTTGTTTTGACTCATTAAGAGTGAGATTCATTTATGGATCAATAATCTTCATGAATTGGATGACGACAGTATACGTATGATGAATATTAATTATTGATAGAATCCACGTCCCGGTATAGGGATTGATGATAGCCCCTTGAGAAGCTTATAAGTTTTGATCATGTCAAACCCTGCAGGTGGATTATGTTAATCCGACATGTCCAATAAGTTAAGTGGTAGGCTTAAGGATTAAAAAGTCATTTAAATATAATTGTCAGTAATTTAATTTAAATGACGATTATCTGTAAACTTAACGTGGGGAGAATAATAAGTATTTAATAACAAGGAGCTCAAAATTAAATTTTGGGATAAGGATGGGACTGCATTATAAATCTTTAGTGGTGTGAATTATAATTTATAGAAGAAACTAATTCATTATGGAATTAGGATTCCAACTTTCCATAGGAAGCCCAAACACTTATTTCTCCTTAAGGTCCCTATCGTAGTCTTATATATACGCTGGCCTTGTCTCTTCTCGTTATAAAAATAATTCTCATGAGTTAGGTTTTGTTCTATTAAGAGAGAAGAAAATCTTTGTGATACCGTAGCCCACACTCGGTGCAAGATTTGATAGCGGAAGGAATACGATAGAAGATCTTCATGTTTTCGGTAATGATTTCGTAAATTAATCGTAACTTTTGATCACACCGTTGGATCGGGTTGATTTTTGCATATATCGTTTGGAATGCAAAGTTACTTTTACCATGCAAAAAATCAGGACGATCAGAAGTCGTTTCGGTGGCGAAAACAATCGATTTTTGCAACCTAGCGAGAATTAAAAAATCTGACCAAATTGTAATCTGATGCTTTCAAACCCTAGTCTCCTCATATGGATCCTCTACATGATCCACAAAGGTCAAATCCCTTTATTCTTATAGGGGTTTAGCAAAACTTTTTTGTTCAATCTATACGTAATATCAAACAATCATGTATTCATATCTCCATCAGTGCTCAAATCCTTCATCTCTAACTCCGTATTAATGCTAAATAAAAATAATGGAAGCAATACAAACAAATCCTTAATATTTAAAACAAAAATTTTAATAATGAAAGAAGAATAATTAAGAAAGAGGAATGGAGCCCACAGCTCCTTGTTTCTGCTATTCCTCACGGCTGTTGCTATGTTGTGTTGTTTTTAGCTGCAACTCTCCTCTTTAATTTATAGTAGACAAGCCCTAGGTAGGTTTCTTTGGTCATGGGTTTGGCCCATGTGTGTGGTAATAATTTAATTCATAGCTTGGATCATTAATTAAAAAAAAGAAGCTCAAAGTGTTGCTAAGGAAGTTTGTATTTCAGCCGTAACTTTTTGCTTAGAACTCTAATTTTTACAAGGTTTATGCCTATGTGTAGGTAACTCAGATCTCTACAACTTCTATTTTTGGAGTTTTCTTCAAATTTTGTTTGGATAAATACTAGAATTAGCTAGAATATAAGCATTGTACGCAGTAAATCTCTTCTTCATCCAAAAATTTTCGGGTTTGATTCAAATGACTTTTTCTTCACTTCAGTTTGCTTTATTGGCTTCCATTAGACACTTTAATTCATTCCATTAACGATTGAGCTTGAGATTTGCTTCCGGTTCACTTCTTAAACTCAATTAAACATCGAATTTTACTAGCAATGACTAATTTTTGGAGAATTTTCTTCTTGATTCGTTCTTGTTCCCTTTTACACTGTAAAAAGGTTAAAATGAACTAGAAATAAATATATTATCCTATTTAATGATTAAAAATCAAATCTTATCAATTTTGGATAATTAGAATTAAATTCATGCACATTGAGCCATCTAAATATGTATAAAAATGCAATATTTTGGCTTAATTAGAAACATCGGAACGGATTTTCATTGTTCCAATTGCTTATATATTGTGATAAATCACATTGAGTATTCATTTTTCCATTTCTAAATGCAAAAGGGTTCGTCCAAAGTCGTTAGTACGTTTTATAAAAATTGTACAAAATAATTTGTGTAAGGGGAAAAGCTATAGACAAATCTTTTCCTTACACGCTTGTCTACGAAACTTGGATTCTATAGGTTCGGGAACTATACTACAAATTAGGAAGGTGTTAAGCACCTATTTCGCCCTTTCGGTCTCTAGTGGTTTTATATGTTTTTCTATGTTGAAAAACTTGGATGCTTTAATTTTAGTGATAGTTTACTACTTTCTAAGAATAATTTACAAACAAAAACCCGATCTTGGGAAAATGATGAAAACCTTGTATTCCATGATCTGATATTTTTGGTTTGGTTTAAAATAAAATACTAATGACAAAGTTTACATGTTTTGAAATTAAAAGGATATTTCGATATTGTTTTCTCAGATAACAATGCTGGTTTATTTTTGTTTTGGTCACTTTTGAGAAAAGATCGGATCTTATTGGAATTGATTTGATATGGAATTGAACTCTTAAGGAGAGTATATCAGATATATCACAATCTATAAAATACTGGATACGTCCAAATTTAAATCCTAAGTAAGTTTCATCGATCCGAATTTTGGAAACTTGGTTTAATCCAGACGATAATAAACATACTTTTTCTGGTTTTACAAATAATTTTATCAAGGTTTTGTTTTTGAAAATGGTAGACTATTGGTAACTTGAAAATAAGTTTATCCAATTAGAAAGTTAACAGAACAACAGATATGAAAGATGAAAATAAGTATACAGGTATATAATTTTAAATGCTATAAGAGACTTTTGTTACCTTCCCGATGATATATATAAGAATGAAAAAATGAAAATATAATATGACAGAGAAAACCTCTTACGGATATCTGCTTTTCTTTTACAGATATTTTCGAGAATTCGATTCCGAAATATAAAACGTCGAGTGTTGAGGATAAACTTGAAGATTCTTCAAAAATCAGACGAAAATATAACTCAAACTAGAAAACATATAAAAAAATTAAAAAATTTAGAGAGTGGTAAGGTTTTTTGGTGCACAAGTGCTGTCCTTAAACCATTTGGGGTGTTGGCCTATTTATAGTGCTCGGGAGGGTTTATCACGCGACATTCCCCAAGAGGATGGACATGTTGTGCTACAAATGGCCATATGTCGCGCGATAAACAGCTGAAATGATGTTTTTGACAAACTTATGTGTCAGAAAGTGGTTGGTCTGTGTTTGAGAAAATTGTTGTGTGATAAACAGGGGTTTGTCGTGCGATAAACCCTTTTAGAAATAGGTTTGTTTGGATAACAAACTTCCTGAAGCAGTTTCTAGTGTGTGGATGAATCCTGGAAAAGTGTTTTCCGATAGTTTTAGGGTTCTTGGGGGAGTCACAGATTGGGATGTCTATAGCGATGTCTTGCCAAATAAGAGGGATCCTAAAGCCTTCACCCTGTGTTGTATATAGGATGAGTCAAAATATAACACATTTATCATTTTTTTACAGTGAGGAATGTGCCACATAGGGCCTTGCCATGTATATCTCTCCTAGAAATTGGCAAGTACGGTCGGAGGCTAACCACCTTCCATCGTAGAAATTTACATCGAGATTAACTTGTCATGACTTTCCCCAATACATGTCCCATGAAAAACAACTCAAGATGAGAGATATTCTTAGTTTTCATAAAATGGAAAAATTAAGTTTTTCAAAGATTTCGGGACAAGTAGGGTAACACAAGGAGCTTTTAATGTCTACCCCAAACTCCCAGCAGGAATTCTCTCAAGTTATTGCTGACTTGTCTTTACAAATACTTGAAACTCAATTTTCGTTGTTTTTCTTTTTTTGATTTCTTTGGCAGAAATTAGTTACACCTTAGTCTTTCTTCATCTCTGTTACATGATTTATCTGTAGCCCAATAATTACAATCTGGAAGGTTGCGCCGGAAGAGATCATACAGGAATATTTGTTAGACCAAGCACGCCTATCATGTCGACTAGAAATCTGTATGACCAAGAAATTCGAGCAGTTGATCATAATCAACAAGAGGTATTAAGGGCTCCACCTACTATGGAATAAATGCATCGTTTATTAATGTCCATCAGTAAGAACCTGACAAGCATCACAGTGCAACAACAAAGTACCTAGGTCCGAATAGAGGAATTGTCAACAGAGCGAACTGCACCTGTGGGTTTTGAACGGCTTCCACCAAATAAAGATCTAAACCAGGGGCATATCTCAAGCCCCTAAGTATACTTTGTTAGAGTGATATACTAAAAGCCATAATTTTCTTATTGGTTAGGATATGTTATAAGCTTGGTTTTGCTATTTTAATAACAATCTTTATGGGCAATGGTTGCATTCTATTATTTATTTAAATATTGTGCATGTATGTCTTTTATTGCATATAGTAGATGATTTGGTGTGTAAAGTATAGCTTACACATAGAAAATCATATAATCGGATCTTGTGGAATATAAGTTTAATGGTTCACAATCTTAGATGGAATTGGACACCTATCGATAGAATTGTACCACAAGTTTTAGTAGTTTATCTTGACTACAAAAAATGATATAGTTTTAACTCGTTGTGCTCGTACACTTTGTGCGTATTGAATAGGACCAGTTTGGGTTAATTGTTTTTATACTAACTATATAAAACAATTTAAAATCCCATGTTTATTATGATTACTTATGCTCTTAATCTTGAAATAATTAATAGACATATATATGTAGTGTTTGTTGTTTTGACTCATTAAGAGTGAGATTCATTTATGGATCAATAATCTTCATGAATTGAATGACGACACTATATGTATGATGAATACTAATTATTGACGGAATCCACGTCCCGGTATAGGGATTGATGATAGCCCCTTGAGAAGCTTATAAGTTTTGATCATGTCAAACCCTGCAGGTGGATTATGTTAATCCGACATGTCAAATAAGTTAAGTGGTAGGCTCAAGGATTAAGAAGTCATTTAAATATAATTGTCAATAATTTAATTTAAATGACGGTTATCTATAATCTTAATGTGGGGAGAATAATAAGTATTTAATAATAAGAAGCTCGAAATATAATTTTGAGATAAGGATAGGAGTACAATTATAATTCTTTAGTGGTGTGAATTATAATTTATGGAATGAACTAATTCATAGTGGAATAAGGATTCCAACTTTCCATAGGAAGCCCAAACGGTTATTTCTCCTTAAGGTCCCTATCGTGGCCTTATATATACCCCGGCCTTGTCTCTTCTTAAGATAATAATAATTCTCATGAGTTAGGGTTTGTTCTATTGAGAGAGGATAAAATCTTGGTGATACCGTAGCCCACACTCGGTGCAAGATTTGATGGCGGAAGGAATACGATAGAAGATCTTTAGGTTTTCGGCACAGCAGTCGTAAATCAATCATAACTTTTGATCGCACCGTTGGATCGAGCTGATTTTTGGATATGTCGTTCAAAACGCAAAGTTACATTTATGTCACAAAGAATTAGGATGATCAGAAGTCGTTTCGGTGGCGAAAACAATCAATTTTTGCAGCCCAGCGAAAATTAAAAAATCTGACCAAATCGCAATCTGATACTTTCAAACCCTAGTTTCCTCATATGGATCATCTACATGATCCACAAAGGTGAAATCCCTTTATTCTTATAGGGGTTTAGCATAAGTATTTTGTTCAATCTATACGCAATATCAAACGATCCTGTATTAATGTCTCTATCAATTGGTATCAGAGGGATTGGTTTTCTTTGATACTGCATACGGATTGAACAAGCTATGTTGTCCAGTTAAATCTATTCATGCATGATGTTGTTGGATAGAACGTAGAACTCGCTAACCCTTATTTTGCAGTGTTCTTGTCCCGCTATTATGATCACGTAATTATATTTTATGTGATTAGATCCCACGATGTTTTTATTCGTGGTTAATTTTAATGTCCATGATGATTTGGGTTTTATTCATGGTTGTAAATTAAATTTATATCAGATTTGTGAACTCCTTAAAAGGAGGCATAGGATATATGTAATTTTATTTACAGTTTAGATTTAATAGTTTATGTGTGAACTCCTTAAATGGAGGCATAGGACCTTTGTATCTAAGATTGCAGTTTCTTTAACGAAAAACGTTGAAGAATGCGTTTTCACCAAGGTTGATTCCCGACATAGTCAATGAAGTGGCGACATAGGTCGTTACAGGTTTCTAATTGACTAGGGATGATGAAGATTGGACCATAATAACAGGGATTTAATTATTCTTATATTGAATGGTTTAATGCTTTGTGTGATTGTGTGTTGGTCATGTGTTTTAATTATTAGGTTTCTTTATAATTTTGGACAACATGGATACATGACCATACCTAGATCACCTTTTATTTTATGTTTAGTTCTTGTCAAATTAAAAAAAGGTATATAAACATAAATTTTCCGTAATTGAAAACTATAAGTTTTTTTAAAAAAAAGCAGCAAAATAATTTTATTGCACATGTCTTTTATATTTCATACCCTTATATTTTAGTTGACTAGAATTTAATATAAAATTTTCTTAACCCTCAGAAAATAATGTTTTAAATACTAAGTGGGTGAGGGATATTTTCACATAAAAATCCCACGGTATCCATCATTGGTTTGTAGATGATGTAATTTATTCTTCGTGTGTGTTATAGTGCTCACCTCCATATCGGAAAGAATAGATTGCGAAATCATTGTACAAATTTCACTGACTGATAATTTTAAATAATTTTATTTATTTTTCGTGTGGGTTTTAGTGCTCACCTCCATATCGGAAAGAATAAATTGCATAATCATTGGACTAAATTAAATGATGTTATACAGTTAGATATAAATAATAGTATGCTCTCCAACTGAGTCTCTACTATTATTTGTAGGACCAAATGAAGTCGGCTATTTAAATTTTATTTGACAATAAAAGATTGTCTAGATAGTATCTATTGCTTGACAATAAGGCATTGTCTAGATAGTAAAATTTAATAGGTTTACATATGTCTAAAAAATAATGAATAATAGACGACCTCACTAACGGGGCATATTGTTCAAAGTTTTAGGCTGCTGGCGAACGCTTTTTGAAATGGTAGAGCGTACCATATTTAAAATATGTGTTCAAAGTTATTATTATTCATCATAATTTGTATGTGATTCTCAAGTTTTAAAAGGACAAACTCTTTCGATCCATTTTTAATTATTCTCAATTAAAACAAATTGATTGGACCTAATTATATTGACCGAAAAAGAAAACTTGAAGATTGTGCTTACTGTTAAATAATACAAATTTATGCATACTGAGTCTTGTCCAGCAAAACCATGTAACGGGGCGATCGATGAGGAAGCCCAGGCTTACCAGAGGTGGAAAAAGACTGATGAGATGACGTGGTTTTACATTCTGGCATTTTTGTCAAATGTGCTACAACATTAGCATTAGTTTTTTACCACTGCCTACGACATAATGCTGAACCTCAAAGATATTTTTGGGGATCAGGATCATGTCGCAAGGCCGGTTTCGATGAAAGGCCTCATGAACACGACTATTGCTGAAGGAACTCGAGTTAAAGATCTTGTTTTGAAGATGATCGGTCTTTTGAATGAACTAAGAGATCTTTGGGGTTGAAATCGATGGAAAAACTCAGGTCGATATTGTTCGCCAGTCGCTGCTGAATTTATTTAAGGGATTCCGACAGAATTACAACATGAATAAGCTTTATTCATTGTTAGAACTTCTTACAAAATTCCAAGTAGTTGAGGAACTCCTTGGTAAGCTAGTTAGTACTCTAGTGGCTGAGAAAGCTTCAACTTCTATGCCCAAAAGCAAGAAATGAAGAAGAAGAATGCATAAGCTGTAGACCCACAAGGAGCAGTGCGTGCAGCAGTCACTGAACCTCTAGGAGGAGTGAAAAAGCCTATGGACCAGTGTTTTCACGGTCAGTAGAAAGTGCATTTGAAGAAAGATTGTCCCTGTTTCCTAAACCGTTATAACAACATATGTAAATTTTATCTATTTGTTGTTGTATCTTGTTTAGTGGTCCGATCTACCAGTACCTGGTGTGTAGATTCGGGAGCCACTAATCAGGTCTGCAAAACTTTGCAGGAGTTCCAGAAAACAAGACAACTTAAAAATAGAGAAAATTTACATATGGGTAGCTACGAATCTGGCAACAGTTGCAGTAGAAGATATTTATCTTCAGTCTAGTCAGAATAGGATATTAATGATTAAGGAATATCTATATGTATCTTCCATTAGAAGGAATTTGATTTTTATTTCTTGATTGGTTGAGGACAAACATTTTGTTTATTTTAATGATAAATCAGTTATCATTAGAAAAAATAAATAGTTTGTTTGTTCTGGTACATTAGTGATTGATCTTTACATTAATAATCCTGACTGATTAGTACTACAACTGAGTGAATTGAATAGCATTAATAGTTTACCAATTAACAAAAAGGAACCTTCAAAATGAACTAAATGTATATTTGGCACTTATGCCTTGGTCATGTTAATCAAAAAAGAATTCAAAAATTGTTCGAAAACGGACCTTTAGGTTCATTGGAAGTGGAGGCACTTCCAGTTTATGAATCCTGTTTAGAAGGTAAAATGACTAAGAAATCATTCTCGGCAAAAGGCTATAGCGTTAAAGAACAGTTAAAACTGGTTCACTCTGATTTGTATGGTCACATGAATGTCCAGACTGGAGGAGGCTTTGAGTATTTCATCACATATAGTAGATGATTATTTAACGTATAGATACATTTACTTAATGCGATGTAAGTCTGAAGTCTTTGAAAAATTCAAAGAATTCAAAGCAGAAACGGAGAAGCGTTTAGGAAAATGTATCAAATCACTACGATCAAATCGTGGTGGTGAATACATCTTGGGAGAATTCAAAAAATACTTATTAGAGAATGGGATTACATCCCAGTTGTCTGCACCGGGAATGCCACAGCATGATGGTGTAGCTGAAAGAAGGAATAAAACTATTATATAAATTGTAAGATCTATGATGAGTTATTTAGACCTACCTGATTCTTTTTGGGGATATGCTTTAGAAACAATTGCATATATTCTGAACTTAGTACCATCAAAGTCAGTACCTACTACACCTATAGAATTGCGGACTGGGCATAAGCCTAGTCTACGGCATATTCGGGTATGAGGTAATCCAACACATGTGCTGAAAGGTAATGCGGATAAGTTAGAATCAAGAACGAAAATGTGTTTCTTTGTTGCATATCCAAAAAGAACCAAGCGTGGTTTATTTAATAATCCTCAAGAATATAATGTTATTATTATCAATGCCAGATTCTTAGAAGAGGATTATATCATAGACCATAAGCCTAGGAGTAGTATTGTTGTAGTGGAAAAGAGAGGAGAGAAAAACATGGCACAATTCGTCTATACTTTTAGTACAAGAGAAAATACCACAGTAAATGAATATTGACATTCCATTACCTCATCGTAGTGGGAGGATTGCCGATACTTGTGCACATCTTGAACAAATCACTAATACGTAGGTTGTTGAACCACAACGTGTGGATAGTGATTTAGTATGTTCAATATTTGCACAATGTACACAAACATAAGTAGTGCCTCGTCGTAATGGGAGGGTTGTTCATCAACCTGGTCGTTTTATGTTCTTGGGAGAGTTTTATGACAAAGTCCTTGATGAATAAGAAACGAACCATTTTTAACTACAATGAAGTACTTCAAGATAAAGATACAGAAAATGGCAAAGGGTTATGAAATCTGAAATGGAGTTCATGTACTCTAACAAAGTCTGGGATCTTGTAAAACCACCCGAAAGGATAAAACATATCCGATGCAAGTGGGTATATAAGAAATAGAGAGGATTAGACGGGCCTAGATCAAAGCTTGTTGCTAAAAGTGATCACTCGAAAAGAAAGAGGTCGATTATGATGAAACCTTTTTGCCGGTTGCCATGCCAAAGTCTATTCGGATTCTCTTATCCATTGTGACTCATCTTGATTACGGGATTTGACAAGTGGATGTCAAGACAGGTTTTCTTAATGGAAGTCTTGATAAAAGCATCTATATGATGCAACCAGAAGGATTCATAGCAAAGGGCCAAGAGCACATGTTGTGCAAGCTCAAGAAGCCCATTTATGGGCTTAAGTAAGTGTCTAGATTTTGGAATATCTGTTTTTACTATGCAATCAAATCTTTTGATTTTGATCAATATTCGGATGAGTCTTGTGTGTATAAAAGGTGCAACGAAAGCGCGATGGTATTCCAGGTATTGTATATGGATAATATCTTAATTATTGGAAGCGATATGTGAATATTATCTTCAATGAAGGTATGGTTAACAGGTCAGTTCGATATGAAAGGCTTAGGAAAAGCCAGTCACATCCTTGGTATTAAGCTTATGTGATATTGGAAAAATAGGATGTTGGGCTTATTCAAAGTACTTACGTCGATACAATTCTTGCCAAAGTTAGTATACAAGATTCCAAGAAAGGGTTTCTCCCTTTTTAGGTATGGAATCACTTTATCCAAGATCAATGTCATAAGACACATGATGAGATAGAGAGAATGAGGGGAGTTCCTTATGCTTCGGCAGTGGCAAGCCTCATGTATACTATATTGTGTACTAGACCAGACATTTTGCTTTACCGTTGGTATGGTTAACAGATATCAGTCTAATCTAGGAAAAGAACACTAAACTGCGGTAAAACATATACTTGAGTACCGTAAAAGGACTTAATATTTTATGTTGGTTTACCAGGAAAACAGTCTAGTACCTATTGGATACACAGACAAGAATTTTTAGTCTGAAGTTAGGATTCCAGAAAGTCAACTTCAGGTTATGTGTTTACTTTAGGAGGTGGAGTCATTGATTGGAGGAGTATCAAGCAGTCATGCATTCCTGACTCCACCATGAAAGCTGAATATGTGGCTGCTTTAGGAGCAGCTAAGGAGGCGGTTTGGCTCAGAAACTTCCATATGAATCTAGATGTGGCACCTTCGGTGTTATAAGCTATTTCACTTTATTTTGATAATAGTGAAACGGTTGCGAACTCGAAAGAGCCGATGATTCATAAGAAGGAAAACACATAAAGTGTTCACGTTGAGAAAATGGGAGTGAGAGTCTAAGTGGGAGATTGTTAGAGTGATATACTAAAAGCCATAATTTTCTTATTGGTTAGGATATGTTATAAGCTTGGTTTTGTTATTTTAATGAGAATCTTTATGGGCAATGGTTGCATTATATTATTTATTTAAATATTGTGCATGTGTGTCTTTTATTCCATATAGTAGATGATTTAGTATGTAGAGTATAGCTTACACATAGAAGATAAATCATCAGTTCTTGTGGAATATAAGTTTAATGGTTCACAATCTTAGATGGGATTGGACACCCATCGGTAGGATTGTAGCACAAGTTTTAGTAGTTTATCTTGACTACAGGAAAATGTATAGTTTTAACTAGTTGTACTAGTACACTTTGTGTGTATTGAATATGACCAGTTTGGGTTAATTGTTTTTATTCTAACTATATAAAATAATTTAAAATCCCATGGTTATTATGATTACTTATACTCTTAATCTTGAAATAATTAATAGACATATAAATGTAGTGTTTGTTATTTTGACTCATTAAGAGTGAGATTCATTTATGGATCAATAACCTTCCTGAATTGGATGACGACACTATATCTATGATGAATACTAATTATTGACGGAATTCACGTCCCGGTATAAGGATTGATGATAGCCCCTTGAAAAGCTTATAAGTTTTGATAATGTCAAACTCTGTAGGTAGATTATGTTAATCTGACATGTCAAATAAGTTAAGTGGTAAGCTCAAGAATTAAGAAGTCATTTAAATATAATTATCAGTAATTTAATTTAAATGACGATTATATGTAATCTTAACGTGGGGAGAATAATAAGTATTTAATAATAAGGAGATCGAAATATAATTTTGAGATAAGGACAGGAGTACAATTATAATTCTTTAGTGGTGTGAATTATAATTTATGGAAGGAACTAATTCATAGTGGAATAAGGATTCCAACTTTCCATAGGAAGCCCAAACAGTTATTTCTCCTTAAGGTCCCTATCGTGGCCTTATATATACCCCGGCCTTGTCTCTTCTTAAGATAATAATAATTCTCATGAGTTAGGGTTTGTTCTATTGAGAGAGGATAAAATCTTGGTGATACCGTAGCCCACACTCGGTGCAAGATTTGATGGCGGAAGGAATATGATAGAAGATCTTTAGGTTTTCGGCACAGCAGTCGTAAATCAATCGTAACTTTTGATCGCACCGTTGGATCGGGCTGATTTTTGGATATGTCGTTCGGAACGGAAAGTTATTATTATCACGCGTAGAATCAAGACGATCAAAAGTCGTTTCAGTGGCGAAAACAATCGATTTTTACAGCCTTGCAAGAATTAAAAATTTTGACCAAATCGCAATCTGATACTTTCAAACCCTAGTCTCCTCATATGGATCCCTTTATTCTTATAGGGTTTTAGCATAAGTATTTTATTCAATCTATACGCAATATCAAATGATCCTGTATTAATGTCTCCATCATACTTAACTATATCTTTGAGCCTACTGTGGAATTATGTGATGGTTTCACTGTCTTTCATTCAAATTGTTTCAAATTCTAAATTTAAACGTTGAATTTTATAACTTCTAACAGTGTTTGTACCTTTATAAACAACCTCTAAGGTTTTCCATGACTCTTTTGAAGTCTCACATGTGGTAATATTTTTAAATTTGTCCTTCGTCACATGACTTTGGATTATATTTAGCCCTTTAAAGTTCCACTTAGCCGCTGCTCATTGACCAGCAATCCACGATTCAGGAAGTTTGAGATCAATTTTAGTAATACTCTCAATCATGGTACTTATGATGACTGCTTTCCAACCATTCACAAATGCAAGCCATACGCGTTCATCTTTGGATTTTAATAAATTTCGCATTCTAGCTTTCCAATATGAATAATTGAAACAATCAAGAATATGAGCGATAGATGTTTGAATTTTACCCATAATAACTAAACAAAAACAAAAAGCAAGGAAAAACCTAGGTTATGACCTAACCCTAGCAAATTAAAGTAACCTCCTTTGATACCAAGTGAAAGAGCTATTGCGTGCGCGTACAGAAGCAAATTAATTAACCAATTCAACACCGAAAAAGTATACCAATCTCAAAAAATATCAAATCCAAACTCAAAATAGTACAGGACCGGTCCAAGAAGTTCAAGCGTACCGCTCCACCACTCATACAATTGCCTGACATATTTTGCATTAATTCTCGTGCACTCATTTAAATTGGGCTTTGACCCTTAGGGTCTGTTTGGTTATCCTTTAAATTGTGAATTAGATAATTTATAATTAATTAATTTATAAAATTTTCATTTATTAATGTTTGGTTGTGTAAATTGAACAATTGTAAATATGATAATTCAAGTTGATTCACAAAAACTCAAATTAAATCATTTCAAGTAAAACTTGAAATTGCCTAATTCTAGAATTAGATAATACATTCCATCTCTGTTTTTCGAGAAGATCTAGTTTCTACCCGTGATGTTGATGCATCTAGACAAAATTTTAAATAACATAGAACAATAGAAAACATGTTTTTATTCTAAAAATCGGAATTTCTTGTTTAAGTTTTCCAAACATTATTTGAATTAGAATTGAATTATTCATAAATGAGCAAATTCACAACTCTTCAATCAAAAATTAACTAATTCTAAAATTAGGTAATTTATGCAACCAAACCGACCCTAAATGAATACGGCATCATTTGACTTTTCGAAACATAGGCTCCGTTTAATAAGAATATAAAAAATAAAAAAATAATAATTAATTTAAGTGAGAAGATGAAAAATAAGTTGAGAAATGTGATGAGATTAACTCTTACTTTTTGCTTTTTTCCATGACAAAATTTTCTTTGGGTGATGGTGGAAATTTTTTTTTCACAAAATATTAAAGGATGATGGAGAACATATACTGTGAGAATCCGCAAATGCGACCCCCCCGGGTCTCGTCCCTGTTTGGTTGGGCGTCTGAAACGTCGGAACGGATTCCGTCGTTCCATTTGCTGGAGCGTCTTTTGTTGATTCATATCAGGTGTCCCTATGTCTATTCTAGATGCAAAGGGGTTCGTTCAGAGTCGCCAGTACGTTTTACGAGAAAACGTACAAAACAGTTGTGTAAGAGGAAATGCTACAGATAAACCTTTTTCTACACGTTTGTCTACGAAACCAGGATTCTATAGGGCTCGGAAACTATATTACGGTTTGGGAAGGTGTTAAGCACCCATTCCGCCCTTTCGGTCTCTATTGGTCTTTTATATGTTTATTCTATGTTGAAAAACTTGGATGCTTTTACCGACAGTCTACTACTTTATAAGTAAAAAACCCTAATTTCTTGGGGAAAACGGGAAAAGGGATGAAAACCTTTGTGTTCCGAGATCCAATGTTGAGTTTTGAGAGATGCAAATACAAGTGATAAAAGTTATTTTTCCTTAGAGAGGGAGTTTCCCGTATTATTTCTCGGATAATGACGGTTTTCCCGGGTTTTGACTTGTTTTGGAAAAGTTTGGATCTTTTAGTGGAACTAATTCAATATGGAATTGGAACTCTTGAGAGGGGTTCTCCGAGATGTATCACAATCTATGAAACAGATAGGATATATTGGGTTTTTAATTCCTAAGTAAGTTTTACCGGTCCAAGTTTTGAAGACGGGATTTTATCCGTATGGTAATGTAGTTACTTTTCTGGTTTTACAAATGGTTTTATCAGGGTCTCTTGTTTTGAAAACGATAGACTATTTGTAACTTGGCAATAAGTTTATTCAAATAAAACGTGAACATAATAACAGAAATGAAACAAGTACACAGATATTTAATGTTAAATACGAGAAGAGACTTTCTTTACCTTCCCGACGAGAATAATAGTTAGAAAGAAAATATAATACAGCAGAGAGATCTCTGGCGATAATGATCTTTTCCTTCTTCAGATATTTCCGAGATTTCGATTCCAGAGACGGGACACGTCGAGTGTCGAGAATAGACTCGGTAATTCTTCAGAAATAAGAAAATAATAGAGAATCCTTGATAAAATACTAGAAAATCATATTTAAAGCTTAGAATTCTCCAATCCCAAGTTACTGCCTTGAACCCTTGGGGGGTGTTGGCCTATTTATACTGCTCGAGAGAATATGTCGCGCGACATTTCCCCAAAAAGGGCATATGTCGGGCGACAATGTGTCCAATGTCGCGCGGCAAACGGCTGAAGTGATGTTTCTGACAGACTGATGTGTCAGAGAGTGGATGGTCTGGTGCAGAGGGGGATTGTCGCGCGACAATGTGGGATTGTCGCGCAACACATCAGTGATTGTCGCGCGACAATGTGATATGTTGTGCGACAATCTCTAAAAAAAATGTTTGTTGGCCAACGAACCCTTTCGGGGTAGTTTCGGGTGCTCGGGTGGGTCCCGGACCCAAAAACAGTAGTTCTCGAAGGTCGTTAGGGTTCTTACGGGGGTCACGGATCGGGGTGTCTACATATACTAACAAAAATGAGTATGAGATGGACATGATCTAACCATATACCTCAACTTATTTTCCATCTTCTCACTTAAATTAGTTGTTTTTATTTTCATTTTTCATGTTGCTATCAAACGGGGCCTTAAAGTAAACTTGTCCTTTCATTTATTTATTTATTTAATTAAATCCTCTCCTTTAAATTTTTTTTTCCACCGTAATAAATTCGTTTGAACTCTAATTCGATCTAAATCTTTAAGACATATCTAAGAACATGTTAGAAATATAATTTAAGATTTTCCTCATTAATTCAATATGTTGAAGCATAACAAATACAAGAAAAAGATCAACAAAAATAATAATATAAAAAAAAAATAGTTCGACCCAAAAAGCTTTTATGAAGACACTACCTAGGAAATTAAATTCAAATGTCAATGCTCACTATTTATTTTGATGTAATCTTTCAATGCATCGCTTCGGTAGCTTAACTTGTTTATATTTCTTCAAATATAAACTCGAACGACTTAAACAACTTATAAGCAAACATATTTTTATCAAAAGAATAAAGCCAACATACAATAGACCTTACAAAATACAGTTGAGAATCTTAATAAAGATCAAGAAAAACTCCTAATAAACTTACCAGATCGAGTCAGGAAAATGATTAGATTCAATCTGGAATCCTTCGCTTGAAATGAAATGTCTTAATCCTTGATTCACTTTAACTCTTTTATTTTTTCAGGTTGTTTAAAACGCTTTTATTCTTAAAGACCGAAAGTTAAGACGAACAAGCATTTTTCGATATAAGTGTTACATAAATACATATGATGGTAGGCCACGGGGGGAAGAAGAAGGGAACCTGGGGGTCGGGTGGAGAGACACCTATTTTTTCGCTATACTAACACCTCATGTGTAAGATGAACAAGCATTTTATCAATTTGCATAAACAAATTTTACATTCAAATTAGAAACTCGTAAGCAAGCAATTTAACATGAAGAGTGGCCTTTCGTACAATAATTTTTTTTTCAAACAAATACATGTTTTCACGCTTTCTCATCTAAAATAACTTCATAAAATTCAGCATTTGTTTCATTTAAATAATACGAGAGCTTGATGCAAATACATAATTTCAAGTAAAATGTAAGACACATATAGAACATACAAACGCCCCACATCATGGGGGCTTTTTTGTTTTGTGCATTACACTACTACGATGATGATTAATGGATATGAACTATGTAACTTGCAGAGTTCTAGTCAAATTAAAGAACCACTTAAGGTTATGATCAATAATTTAAATTATTAAACGATTTACTCATCTTCTCCATCTTAGCTAGGATTTTGAAGTTGGAAGGTCATAAATCCTCACAAGCTTTCGTGCACAATCTCTTGTGAACTAGACATGATTAGAATGTTACACCCTTATGTGATTTATGATTAAAGTCTAACATGAAACAGATGCAAGCATATATATACATATGGGATCTCGTACAGACTAATTTTTATTTATGAATTTTCATCGCCGAAAAACTTCTTTCCATATTTTAGCGATCAAAATTTACCTCTGGACATTTAGAACAAATTTTTTCTTGGTTATTATATAAGAAAACATAGCACAAAGTTAAAATCAGTACACGTACAGACATTATATATTAAAGACTAAAGTTTCATTCATTATTTTTTGAAGATAAAAGTTTCATTGGCTTCAGGCGTACTCGCTGCTGTAGTTACTCTTTTCTACAACTTCGACTATCCCCTGAAATGAAAGCAAAGATAATAATAATAATAATAATAATAATAATAATTAAAAAAAAAAAAGGTGCCGTCAATATTACGAAAAAAATAATAATATATATTTAGGATAAAAAAATAGGATTCAATCATTTACCAAGTATAGAGTAAACAATTCTTCCAAATAAATAAATAAATATAGAATAAACTACGTAAATGATCTGGTAAAGTCAGACATGACACAAACCAATATGAAATAAATTATAAATTTTTAGGTGGTCCTGATTGGGTTCGGATCACTATCGAGTTAACCTGATAAGACATGAAAAATAGGAAATTGTGTTCGGGTTTACTAGCAAAACCCGTTATACCCATTAAGAGCACAACCCGTTAAGAACCCTTTAAGAGCACATTTATGTTGTTTTCGAGTTAATCGTGTCAAGTTATCGGTCTTACACGGACTAACCTGTTAGCTTAACAAGTGAAACGGATCGTGTCATGTTACCCGATAAAGTAACGAAACGTGTTCATGTATTGAATCTCATCCGCTAGCTAGCTTAAGGGATCGTGTTTGGTTTTACAAGTGTTCACCCAAACCCGAAACAACAAACTCGACACAACCCATTGCTGCGTAACGTAATGGCCCTACACTATATATGGGGCTAGTTCCAATTTGACCCCGAGACTTTAAAAAGTATCATTTAATCCCTCAAACAATTGATTGAGTTCCACTTAGACCCTTTTGTCCATTTTGAAAAAGGGCTGGGAAAAAATACCATTTGTACCGTACCAAACCGAACCAATACCAAATTGTACCGAAAATTTGGTAATAGTACAATACCGATTGGTATTGTACCATACCAAATTACTTTGGTACGGCACTGGTATTCATATTCATTACCGATAGTATACTGTACCGTACCGATTGTTTGGTACGGTATGATATACCGTACCATACCAATACCAAATGTGCCATTATACCAAATATTAAATAAATACCAAATTACCAATATTTCACAATTAGATATAGATAAAGTTAGATGAACGGTCCAGATTATCAACAATCCCATTCTCTCTTTAGACCTATTTCAACTCTAAATCAAGTAACAATTCTCGTTCCATATAAATATTCCATTGAAACAAATTTTTTCGGTTCATTTTAATATTGTTCAGTTCATTTAAGTTGTTTCACTGAGTATGCACTCGAACTTTGACATATATAATATCTATCGATGATGAGAAGATGTTGGTTTTGTTTTCTTTCACAATAGACAATGACGGTCTATAATCTCAACAGATGATGTCAAGTAAAATAAATAAATTAGAGCATCATAAGTTTTATTCTGAATTTGGGAACCTAGTTGGTTAAGTGAGACTTAAGATATATAGATTATAGATATGCATGTATGTATATATTCTGCAATTCTGCTTAGTTGCAGGTGTTCTAAGTTCTTCATCATCCTTTTAATTCTACAAAAATTATCCCAATTCATTTAATACATTTGAATTATAATGGCTCAATTTACTTAATCGGTTTGCATTACGATAAATATGAGCTATCATAATAATAACACATTCTTATCTGTTTAGTGATTTAGTCTATTTTTTTAGGCAATAAAGTTTTTCAAAAAAATTTAGTTAAATTTAGGTTTAAGCTAAGTTAGCCTATGTTTTACGTTAATTAACAATAATCAATTATTTTGTTAATCAATTAAATTCAAAAAATTCATTTAAATTAAAAAAAAATATTTTTTATTTACATGATTGAATTTTTGGTAATGTACCGTACCAACCCGTATCATAACGATATTTCGGTATATCGAAAGTTTGGTATGATAATGGTAATGAATTTTGGTGTACCAAAATTTCGGTATGGTACTCGGTATAGTCGGTATAGTACGGTATTGTACCAAATCCACTCCTAATTTTGATCCAACCACTAAAAATTAATGCTTCCTTCCATAAAAATTAAAGAGAAAGAAAAAAAAAGATCGAAAAAAAAAAAGAGAAAGCAAAAAGATGAGAAAAAAAACTCTTATTTAGACCATAATATTTTTTTTTTCTTTCTTTTGTGTTTTTTCTTCTTTTCTTTGGCTCTAAAGGAACATGTTAAGTTGGACCAAAATACCTTTAAAAAGGTCGTGTGTGGTGCACACAACAATTTTCCGTCAACTTTTAAGGACAAAAGAACCAAAGCAAAACTCAGCTAAAAGTTTGAGGGATTAAATGGCACTTCTTAAAGTTGAGAGGCCAAAGTGGAAATGCCCCGTAGTTTTAAGGGTCATTTGGGTAGTTTCTTCGACATATATATATAAGTTTCTATTTTGATATTTCATAACTTAATCATGTCCCGTAAAATAAATGAAATAATTAACTTGTGGCATCTCCAAAGAAAAAATATAACTCTAAATTCGAAATAGGGAATATCAAGAACCGTCCCAATTTTTTAATATGTTCTAAACAACCTCACAAAATTTAGATGCAAATTGAAGAATTGAACCTTCAATTTTCCTTCTTTTGATGGGGCTTCTTAAAGAGTTTCAATCGTCTTTGCTTCAACATATGCGCGAAAAGTACAAGCCACGCAGGTGGGTAGCTAACAAGCAAAAACTGGATAAAAAAGTTAAGAGCAAAATTAGATAAACAAATTAATTGTCAACCTATAAATGAAAAATATAACAATACAAAAAAGGGTTTTCTTTCCATTTTCTTTTAAATTATTACAAGGGTGCACCTCTCTTACTTGACACACAATCAGAACGCGACATGGGTACAATGTGATGTTTTGCATCTTAATTTTTAGATACCCAAAAAAATAAAAATACCTACAAAAGTTTCAGTGTTTTGTGTCGTATATTTATTGTGCAATGCTACATGTTTTAACAGGTTTGCACACTTTTGCAAAATAGGAAAGAAAAGGGAAGTGGTATTTCTTCAAAGTTGGCATATAATGCGGTAGGGTATAAAATATTCATTATAAATTGAATGATTTAGAGTATTGAGTCATCAATTCAATTTAAAATCAATGACTAAGAAAAAAAAATTAGGTTTTTAAGAGACAAGGGGAAAATGATATATATATATATATATATATTATGTATGTACATGGGAAATCACGCTTACTTACCAAAGCAAATCCATAATAGCTGAGAGGGAGATATCCAAAGAAATCTGCATACATAGTGTACTTCTTGTAATATGGAAGTGCTATCCAAGTAAGCCAAACTGCACACATTTAAAACCAACACAAATTCAAATCAATTAAATATATAATTTTTTTTATAGGTAGGGAAAATGTTGTAACTGAAGGAGAAAAAGAAATTTGAGGGTATATTTACTATTTAGATGTTTACTATATAGTTTCTAACAGAGTATCAAAATTCTAATAATTTTTGACAAGGTCTTGGATTATCAGCTCTAGCTATTTAAAGGTTAAATTTTTGGGTGTGATATTTTTCAACGTGGTTTAGAAAGCAAAATAACTTCAAAAATAATTAAAACATTGAGTGAAGCAAACTTATGGATCTACAGAGAATTTTCTAATTTACTTACTTTCACCAGTGACACCAATTGGATACAACACAATAAATGCAGAGTACCTAATCAATGGAAAAAAGAGTTAGATCAACAGATATCCACAATTAATTAATTAAATTCTATCAAATACAGTAAATGTTGGCTGTAAAACTATCTAACCTGATGTAAGTGAGGAGAGGTGAATCTATGCCCACACAATTCGTAGCATAATAAACGTATCTTATAATCTGTATATATAAAAATGAAAGGCTATATAAGTTTTTTAAAAACCACTGTAATGGAATTACTATAAAATTAATGCAAAACAATTGAATATAAATTTAAATATTCAAGTTTAACATGGTGTTGTGAATGCAAGTAATATTTGGGTCATTTCTGATTACTTATATAAGTACCGCTAATAAAATAAAGTACGAAAATGCATTTAATTGATAAAGAACCGACAGTTAACTATAATATTTCAAATTATTTTACTATTGATTAGTAATCTGAAAATTAACAAATCATTTTGAGACGGAGAGACAAGCTACGTACCTCAGTTGAGCACCAAGCAACAAGCATCACAAAAACTATTGGGGAGTCTCGTACCTGCACCAAGATGCATATTCAAACATCAACCCTTATTTATCAATCAATCAATTTGAGATAGATCGAAAATATTACTTTTAATCATACATATATATTGTCGGAACGATCATGGCCTTGTTAGAGTATTGATACTATTGTGTAAAGGTAACCACATATTTTTGTAATCGTACATTTTTTTCTGATAATGGTCATATTTGCTTTAGCAATATATTGAATTAATCTTTTTCTTCTGTTTTCTTATAATGATAAAATCAAAATATGTATATTAATTAGTAGAAAGAAATAAGGAAGTGATAGCGAGAACCTCATCAATGAAAGAAAGAGTTGCGTGAAGACAATGTATTCTTCCAATCAATTGAAGAAAAGGAAGAAAGGGTCCATTTGGAACAATACCTAAGAAATTCAATTCGCAGGACAAAACAAAATTAATTAGTGAAGCTTAGCTCAGAGTATTAATTAAGTTAATTAAGATTTTTTTTATTATATTATTTATTTCTTTATTCAAAATTAAACTACACGTCTTACTCACGTTATAGATAATTCTTTGGGCTTATCCTAAAAAAAATGGTTAAATACTTACCTATTGCCCCATGTATTATTTCCAACAAAGCAAGCCCTTGGAAAATACCTGAGTACCATTCAGAGGAGAAACATTAGTAATATAAATTTATTCATATATGGGTTAGATTATGCAACTTATATTTCATCTATTTGATACTTCTTTTACTTTAATAAGAGCTACTAATTCTTTTAGAATAATGCCTAAAATTAACAGGTCCACTTTCATTCCTGGAATGAAATTGATGTCTCAAATCTAATAATACTAATTAAGTTTTCTTTTCAATTATTCGTAATTTTAAATTAGTGTATTTTTTAAAAAAAATCGTGAAAGTTAAACTGTAATTTTATTTTTTTTACTTTTGATTATATTGAAATGTAAGAGTTTTTTAAGAAAATTACAAAAGTCGCATGGATAAATAATAATTAAATCAACGTAAAATATAAAAATAATACAAATGGAAGTTAGTTAAGGTCCTCAAGGACTAAAATTTAGTTAAAATGGAATTAGAAAATAAGAACTTATCTACTTTTAGATATAAACTGAAAGTCATTCCATTCGGTTATGTTATCAAATAATGAGATATTATTCCTATTTTCCCATGCGTTAATAATTTTTAATGTTTCACTTATTAAACACCTTGCCATTAGGCTAATATTTCACTTATTAAAAAAAATCGTCTAATTAAAATGTTCACAGAAAGAAAGCGTGTATACACATCACGTGTGCCTAGTGTCTAGTTATATAGAATTGAAGTACAAAGCACGTGTAAACCAAATTAAGTGCTAATTAATTTGTTTAATGACTTACGAAGTTGTTCTCCAGCAAAAGCATAAGCAGCGTGAAATGATTTGGTAGCTAATAAGCTGCAAAACACTTTATAGAGAGAAATTGCCCTGCAATTATCATAAATATTATCAAAAGAAAATGAAGAGTTATCAAAGAAGCTTAAAAAATTATTCTTAAATTGTAAAATTAGGAAACAACTGGAAAAAACACAATGAAAAAATTTACTTACCATGTGTCTGGAAAACATGATTCCTTTAAAAACCAAAAATGCAATAGAATATCTCACTAAGTTATTCGACTAATAAAATTTAAATAGTTATTTTTCAATAATTCTTTTACTTCAAAATCAAACTAATACACTTTTATTTTATAGTATTCTTGGAAGAGCTCTTTACGGTTCTTTAGTTATAATATGATGTGCAAAATACAAATTCTGCACAAATAGGTCAAAGTATGCTTTAATTTTATGTGTCTTAGCTGGTGTTTATTTTTACCTCTTAGTGGTGAATGGAAGCCTATTCGATATTAAGAAGCACAAATGGTGTTGATGATGGATTTGAGTAAAATTAAGCATTCAGCATTAAACAACAATATTTTTACTGAGTGCATAATTTAACAACTTTAATGAAATTTTATTTCATTAGTGAATATCATAGATAAAATTGTAAAATGACATATATTCAACATTCACAATTAAATAAAATAAATTAAATTAAATTAAAATTTCAAAAATAAGTAATCAAAATTCAGTATTCAGCAATCAGAAATTAAAAAAAATATAACTATAAGTAAAATTAAGTGAGAGAGGGAGATTGTACCATCCAAAGGCCTGGAGGGAATTGTAGGAGAAGAGATAGAGATTAGAGATTTCAGACATTTTGAGGATGAAAGTGTTGCTGATAATTAAACTCCACTTGGGAATATGATATATGCTTATATAATCAATTATTTAACCTAAATATATAGGTTACAAGGCATTTGTAACCGGTAACAACTACCTTCAAAAATAAATGCTTCAACAATTTGCCTTTAAAATTCTCCCTTTCATTGTCTCAGCGTTAAAAGTTTTTCTTTTGAATTTTACACTATTTAATATTTATAGACAATAATTTTAACTTTGTTTAATTAATGAAGAGTAATAAAATTTAGAGATAATGGGTTATAAGGTCTCGCTCCGTAATGTGTTATAACTCTAAGGACGGATTCATGTTTAATAAAGGGAAGTAGTACTAATTTCATAATTTGGTTTTACAATAAGGACACTTTTCATAATATTAATTTATTTTAAGGAAAATGATAAATGTTGATGGACAAAATTACCCTACTATATCATTTATTCTAATTATACAAAAGACATATTATTCTCTCTTACATACACATAGTTTAGAGAGAGAAAACAAAAAATAAGAGAAAAGAGAAGTTGTCTCACCACATCCACCACTACCACCACCACCACCACCACCACCACCACCTTACTCTCCGATCGTATCTCCGAGATGATCATCGTTCTCATCATCATAATCATCGTCCTCATCATCATCATCTTCTTCTTCTTCTTCTTCTTCTTCTTTTTTTCTAGATCTGCAATCGTAAAACATATATAACTTTTGATCGAACCGTTGGATTTGGCTGATTTTTGGATATGTAGTTCAGAAGACAAAGTTACTATTATTGCGCAAAAAATTAAGACGATCAGAAGTCGTTTTGCTATCGAAATCGATCAATTTTGACAGCCCAGCGGGATTTGAAAAAAAAAATATGATTGTAACTCTTTTTTTTTATTTTTTTACGAACCCTACGTCGATCCATATCTATATACATATAAATAAATTGAGTGGATGTTGATCTCATCAATTTTATTGTTCTCTATTTTGTAATGGTGCTAAAATTATTTTAGCACCTTCTGATTTGTTGTTCAAATGGTGTTATCTTATGGTTGTTGTTCAGAAGGTGCTAAATGCATTTAGCACCTTCTGGTTGTTGTCTAGATGGTGCTAAATGCATGTAGCACCCTTTGGTTACTGTCCAGAGGGTGCTAAATGCATTTAGCACCTTCTGGTTGTTGTGCTTAATGTATTTAGCACCTTCTGGTTGCTGTCCAGAGGGTGCTAAATGCATTTAGCACCTTCTGGTTGTTCTCTAAGGGATGCTAAATGTATTTAGTACCTTTTGGTTGTGGCGCTAAATGCATTTAGCACCTTCTGATTGTGGTGCAAAATGCATTTAGCACCCTCTGATTGCTGTCCAGGGGGTGCTAAATGCATTTAACACCTTCTGGTTGCTATCCAACAGGTGCTAAATGTATTTAGCACCTTCTGGTTGTGGTGCTAAATGCATTTAGCACCCTCTGGTTGCTGTCCAGAGGGTGCTAAATGCATTTAGCACCTTCTGGTACCTTTTGATTGGTTGCTGTCCAGAGGGTGCTAAATGCATTTAGCACCTTCTGGTACCTTTTGGTTGTAGTGCTAAATGCATTTAGCACCCTCTGGTTGCTATGCAGGAGGTGCTAAATGCATTTAGCACCTCCTGGTTGCTGTTGGTGTTATAATGAGACGATATTATAAGGAAGGTGTATTAATGTCTTTTTTGTATAGTGTCCTTAATTTACACAGCTAATTTTTAAATGTCATTTATAATTATATTATTATTATAATAAGCCCTTATACCTAATTGCCTCTAAAATTTATTTATTTTAAGACATAATATATGGATTACGGAAATGTCAAATATTGCCTTAAGTTGCACATTCTCTATGTTTGTTATATATTATCTATTAAAACTATATGAAAATGGAGCCTATTTTATCAATATGTACACATGTCAATTTTTTATGAACTCTATATTTATATCTCATTTATTACTACTAAAGTAAAATGACATCTTTATAAGCCATTGAATACAAGTACTTTTATATTTAATGCTTTCTTAGTAAATAACTTATTGTTTTTTGTGTTAAATGAACATTTTTTAGTTGTCTTTTCACATTTTGTTCTAGATTCTCATCACCATATCTTCTCCTATTAAATTAAATATCTTCAATTTCTAGATAAGTTTAATGGTATAATTTTATAAATGAGAATTGATTTTTACTTCTCCATGCCTATTTTACATCCGCCATTATCAAGTACTTCTCTTTTCTTTCTTTGTATTTCTACTTTTATTTTGCTCACGTTAGTCATGAGAAATTATTATCTATTTGAGTGGTTGTTGAAGTTAAACAATATAAGTTTTCACTATTATTATTTTATTCCTCTAACTAAAAATTGTAAATAACTAATTATGTTTTTTGGATAATTTGAATGGAAGTGAAAAGTGAGCCAATCATATCATTTGATTATTGAGAAAGGATAACTACTTTTGATTATTTTCTTTTGAAATTTCACATCTTCATAACATTAGCATTTTCTTTAAAGTATTTTATGGTACTCTTTATGATATCTTTTGTAGCATCATTATTGTAATCCATTTGAAGAACTTGCATCTTTAATTCCCAAACAAATAAATAAAAAAAAATAGTTCATCAACTGTCAAAACCTTATAAATTAAAACTATATGAAAATGGAGCCTATTTTATCAATATGTACACATGTCAATTTTTTATGAACTCTATATTTATATCTCATTTATTACTACTAAAGTAAAATGACCTCTTTATAAGCCATTGAATACAAGTACTTTTATATTTAATGCTTTCTTAGTAAATAACTTATTGTTTTTTGTGTTAAATGAACATTTTTTAGTTGTCTTTTCACATTTTGTTCTAGATTCTCATCACCATATCTTCTCCTATTAAATTAAATATCTTCAATTTCTAGATAAGTTTAATGGTATAATTTTATAAATGAGAATTGATTTTTACTTCTCCATGCCTATTTTACATCCGCCATTATCAAGTACTTCTCTTTTCTTTCTTTGTATTTCTACTTTTATTTTGCTCACGTTAGTCATGAGAAATTATTATCTATTTGAGTGGTTGTTGAAGTTAAACAATATAAGTTTTCACTATTATTATTTTATTCCTCTAACTAAAAATTGTAAATAACTAATTATGTTTTTTGGATAATTTGAATGGAAGTGAAAAGTGAGCCAATCATATCATTTGATTATTGAGAAAGGATAACTACTTTTGATTATTTTCTTTTGAAATTTCACATCTTCATAACATTAGCATTTTCTTTAAAGTATTTTATGGTACTCTTTATGATATCTTTTGTAGCATCATTATTGTAATCCATTTGAAGAACTTGCATCTTTAATTCCCAAACAAATAAATAAAAAAAAATAGTTCATCAACTGTCAAAACCTTATAAAAATTTAAATTTAATCAAAGTTATAGTATCCTTGAAAAAAAATTATATTATACCACATGTGCATTCATTCTCAACCTGTCACATACAATTTAAACAACATATCTTAGATATGTGCAATACTTTTGATTGGCTGCAGTGAGCTAATAATTATAGAGCAATATATTAAAATAAGAAGGAAAAAAGAGAAGAGTGAAAAGGACTAATTTGACTACCTAATACAGAATTATTTGACCACAATGAGATTTGTATAACCTTTCTACTTTTATCACGTTCACTATCTTTGTTGTAAATTTTGGCATAATAGCCTTCATTTTAGAGACCAAAGAAGTAGATTAAATTTTTACAAAAACATCACATCAATAAACTTTAAATATTAGGAATGCTATTAAGTTTGAGATCTTATTAGTTTTTTAATTGTGGTCCTTATTATCGTAAAAAATATTATATTTTTATACCGTTTATTTTTCTGTTAAACCAAATAGAATATTGTTCAATTCACCCGTGCATCGCACGGGTAGAACTCTAGTTATAATATAAAGGAAAACTTTAATTAAACCACTTTTATGAAATTATGTCAAATTTCGATAATATCTTCAATTAAAATAATTTATGGTTTATACATGTGATTTAATTTAAAGGTGTGTTAAATGCATTAGTACGTTATTTCATTTAATTTAATAATTGGATGATTCAATTTAGCTAGCATATTAATTACTACTCTCACGAGAAAGCTATAAATTGTCAACCAATAAAAGGAGAAGGATTTAAAAGGGGTAGAGCCACCCTAGGCCTAATATGCTAAATGCAGGCTCGATTCTACTAGTATCCAAGCTTTTGGCTATCAGTATTTTAGGCTCAAGATTATATAATGGGATATTTGGACTTTGCCCTCCACATTTTGATCCATAATTTGAGATTGTACCTCATATTTTAATTCTTTTGACTTTGCACCCCACTGTTAATTAATTATGTTAAGTTCCGTTAATTTGCACCCCAAATAGGGTGCAATCTCAAATTAAGAGTCAAAATGTGGGATGCAAAGTCCAAATATCCCATTTGTTTATTAACGGACTTAACATATTTAGTTAACAGCGGGGTGCAAAGTTAAAGGATTTAAAACATGGTGTGCAATCTCAAATTAGGAATCAAAATGTGGAGTGCAAAGTCCAAACATCCCTTATATAATTATGTACATGCATCAGTCCCCTTTTTTAAGAATCGTTCTTTAAGATACCATCTATTTCGAGGAGGTAAATGGATAATTTTTTCATAAAACTTGGTCAAAATAATATTTATAATGAGTAAATAATTTTTACCAAATTTCATCAAAAAACTTAAACAGAAAGTGGGTTCATTAAAAATCTAAAATTTCAACGTCCATAAATGCGCATATATATATATATATATCAATTTTTAAGTTAACCCAATTCTCGATTGATTTTTTTGATGAAATTTGGTAGAAATGATCTACTCATTATAAAATCATTTCGACCAAGTTTTATGAAAAAATTTATCCGTTTACCCCCTCGAAATAGACGGTCCTTAATTTAGTAAACTTAAGGATGGTCCTTAAGAGAACGGGCCTCTCTATATATATATTTACTCCTCAATATGAGTAATGTTACACTCATAAAAATATTTACAAAAAAGTGTAAATAAAATTGATTGTTGAAAGAAAATACATTATGTGTCATTGTTAAGATAGCATAAATTAGTTAAGATTTAATGTTGTAATTACCCATTATGGGCAAATATATTTTTTGATGTAAGATTTATAAAATCAACACACCCTTTGATGTATATATTACACACTTGAATGTATGATATAATTTATACCGGGTGATGTGACTTATTTGCGGTTGCCTCCTCCCCCCCCCCCCCCCCCCCTCCCCAACCCCTTGCCTAGAATTTTTTTGAATTTTTTTACGTATATATGATACCTGATTAATTGCACATACTAAAGGAGCCCAAAAATCATAGAGTATAAATTGGGCCAAGTTAACTATCCATCCCGCTACCAAGATAGGCCAAGCATTTTGACCATTAAAGGCCCAAGTGCATAACCCACCTTGAGTTAAGTGCTGAGATGGTTGTTTTTCTGCTGAGGTAAATAGATGTATACAGATACCGTCCTGTAGCCGAGGTGGTTATGATGATATCATCAAATGCCGATGTGCTCGTGCTATAGCCAAGATTGTCATCTCCAAGTAAGTTATGGATAAGAATGGAACACCCGTAAATTGTACTATCATAGGACACTTGTAAAGTGCTGGAGTAGTGGCCAAGTTTTGCTTTTTTTTAGTCTTTTTAATGTTTACCCTAATGGAGCACTGTAACCCAAATTTTATATCTATAAATAGAAAATGGAAAGCTCATTAAAATGTTCCCTGAAATTCTAGATAATTAACTGTAGAGAGAGAAAGTTGGTAGCTTACTTGTAACATTATCTAGATAATTTAGAGCTATTATAAAACGTCGGGCTGGTTGCCCCACTCAATCCTCGTCCCACATTAAATCCCATTCCTCCTACCTAGAGGATGAATGAGAACTGCTTATACAATCAAGCTATAGGCCACGACATGGATCGTTGTTTAGCCCTCAGGCATTGTATCCAGGACCTAATCGAGGTTGGAACCATCCTCGCACCAGGCAGACCCAATGTAACCAACAACCCGCTTCCTAACCACGCTCCAGCAGCCGGGATCAACTCTTTGACTATAGAGGAAGAAGGTTTTGACCATATATGTCTTATACGGGATGCACCAATCAGCCAACCACCACTGTTACAAGGAAGGGAAGAGGCCGAGGATGAGTCAAATGCAGCAGGGTAGACTACGGTTATCCGAATAGAGGAAGGATTAAAGGGCACGATGATGGAGTTATCGCCTTAACCATTAAAAGAAATAGCACAAGTTACACTAGATTATAATCTAATAATAGATCAGTGGATAGCTAAGATAAACTTCCAACCTGGGCAAGACCTGGGAAAGACGAACTAAGGAATCCCCCAACCCCTCCTACTCACAACCAACCCTAGCAAATCTGGGATAGGATGGTCCTAGAAAAACCCAAGAGGAAGAAAGACAAAGCAACAGTGGATACTCGAACCTTTGCTAAAGAAGAAGTTAGATAGTGAGCATAAGGTTTATAGGCTGAAAAAGGCTCTATACGAACTAAAACAAGCGCTAAGAGCTTGGTATAGTCATATAAATGCTTATTTTTTAAAAGGAAGGTTTTAAAAAATGCTCCTATGAGCCTATTCTTTATATGAAAATTGAAGATGGAATAAACGTGATTGTGTTATGCTTATATGTTAATGATCTAATTTATGTGGGAAATGATAAAGCCAAGTTTGAGAAATTTAAGCAATCCATGATGCTTAAGTTTGATATGCTTGATCTCGGGATGTTGCACTACTTTCTTGCCATAGAAGTAGTTCAATCTGCTCTGGAATTTTTCTCTATCAAAAGAAATATATGCAAGAGATCTTAGACAGGTTTGAAATGAAGAATCGCAACCCTGTTACAACTCTAGTTGAAATGGGATTGAAGCTCGTGAAGGATCCGGTAGGAAAAAGTATTGATAATACTTTTTCCAAGCAAATTGTCGGAAGCTTGATGCATTTGACAGCAACATGACCTGATATAATGCAAGTGGTATGTCTCATTAGCAGGTATATGGAGAATCCAAAAGAAAATCATTTGCTTGCTACCAAAAGGATTCTTCGATACTTGCGTGGTACTGTCAATCTAGGGTTGTTCTACAAGAAGGGAGAAAAGTCAAACTTGATTGGCTTTACTGACAGTAATTCTACAGGTGATTCGGATGACAGAAAAAGCACATCGGGATATGTATTCATGTTAGGTTCTGCAGCTGTTTTGTGGTCATCAAAGAATCAACCAATAATTACTTTGTCAACAACTGAAGCTGTGTTCGTAGCAGCTGCTTCTTGTGCATGTCAAGCACTTTTGCTGAGGAATATTCTTGAAGAGCTACAGTTTAAACAACCTGGTTCTACTCAGATTTATTGTGATAATAATTCAACAATTAAGCTCTCAAAGAATCATGTCCTTCATGGAAGATGCAAGCAAATAGATGTGAGGCATCATTTCTTGAGTGATCTCACTAATAATGAAGCTACTGATCTTGTCTACTGCAGATCGAAGTGAGGACCAGGTGGCTGATATATTTACTAAACCCCCCAAATTGGCTAGCTTTCTCAAGTTGAGGAAGTTATTTAGTGTTTGCACAAGAGATGATTCAATTTGAGGGAGGGTTCTGTATTATATTAAACTGAAGTTTGCAACATTCAGTTTAAGGGAGGGGTTGTTGGAATTTCCAGCAATCTTTATTTATTTATCTTTGTTTTTTTTTATCCTCTATCGTATGGCCTATTTAAAGGGTATTTGAGTGATGAAGTATGTATCAGAATTATTGATTCCTCTCCTATTCTGTTGATTATCCTTGCATTCACTCTATACTTCTTTCAGTTGTTCTTTTATTCTTTAATTTTTAATAAATTCACGGATGGGTGCAGGGACAAGGTTGAAATCTCGAATCTTTCACTTGGAATGAAATGTCTTAACCACTTAATCTATTATAACTCTTTTATTTTCTTGGTTGGTTTAAAACTCGTTTATTCCTAAAAACAGAAAAGATCAACCACGAAGCATTTTATCGATGTCCATACACAAATTTTACACTCCCCCAAATTACAAACTCATAAAGCATTTTACACGAAGTGAGAAGCATTTTCGTGCAGCACCAAACATTTCTCGCAAATATCTGTCTTCACAGTCCCATCTAAAATTATATCATGAAATTCAGTATTTTTTTCATGTAATTAAGCGATACAAGAGACTGATTCAAATACATAATTAACTTCAAGCAATTCACATAGAACATACAAGCCTCCTCCATCATGGGGACTTTTTCGTATTGTGCTTTAAACTGTTACAATGATAATTAGAAACTAGGAGCTAGGACATTGCATAATCTAAAGATTGATGCATAAGTTAAAAAAAATATTGAATACAACTATTGTATTTACAACGGTCTATATATATCTATCTTTCTCACCCAGTGATGATGAGACAGATTCGAGTGTATACGTTGTAGACGCAACCATAATATTCAATATTTTTCATTCTGTACAAGTTACCTAGAGATTCCTAAGAAAAATACTACGGATCAATAAATCAAAGAACTGATTAGCTGCTAAACGGTATGGTAAGTTGTTCAGTTGTGGGAAGAAAAAGTTTGCTCTCTTCTTCATCAATCATCCATAGCGAATCTGGACGATAGTCCCATATCGGGGAGGCTAAAATTGGACTAAAAAAATTGGACGCAACATCTCCACAACCATCATAAATTGGTTTTATTGCGCCTTCATCTTCCGATAGAACAATTTCGTTCCATATTTCATCCACTTCCTCGACCCTAACACTCTTCTTTCCCCCAGTGTCGTAAAAGCTTCGCCCCTTAGTCTCCATGACAGAATCTCCTAGATGACTTATCGACGATGAGGATGAACAATTAGAAAGTGATGAAGAAGGGGACGTGACTTTCTTCTTCTCTTGAGCTTTCTTCCTCATATGAGTTCTCCAGTAATTCTTTATCTCGTTATCCGTTCGTCCTGGTAATTTTCGAGCAATTCTTGACCATCTGCAAATATGAAATATATATATATATATATATATTATCCCTTGAATACAACTAGGGAAGCAACTTAAAATTCTTCAATTACATGAAAAAATTTATAAATTCTTACGCTACTTATGGAGTACTTGCAAGTTACTAGTGCCTATAGCAACTATCTGTTTTCTTATATTACGCATAATAAAGTAAATTAACCATATGACAAATTAACTTTTGTGCATATAGTTTAATTACTAACCTATTTCCCCATTTGGTGTGAAGGTCTAGCACGAGTCGCTCTTCATTCGGGGTCATTTTGGACCGTTTAAGACCAGGATTAAGATAATTAACCCAGCGTAGCCTGCAACTCTTTCCTGTTCTCTTCAAACCTGAAAAAAATTACAAAGAAAAAAATACCATGCGTGCAAGACTATTAAATTATTATTGAAATTTAAAAAATTTGTACATGCCCAAATAAGCCTACCTATTTATATTATTTTTTTTTCTTTTTTTTTTTTTTTTTTTTTTTTTTTACTCCCGCCACCTTCAAACCTGACACTTTTGCTATAAAATCCCATCTTCTATCTCCAAACAAGTTCACATAGAACAGCAATTGAACATCTTCATTTTCAGTCCATGGTCCCTTTCTGCAAATTTCCTCTTGCACCATTTTCCTTCGCCTTTTCCTTTTCCTCTGTTTGGTTGGAGAAAACTTGGGGGGAAATGTGTTACAAATTTATAGTGGTTAGTTTTCTATTGTGGAGGAGGAAATGTGATAATGTATTCAAATAATCACCGTACAAATGGAGGATGGCAATTGGGTGATAGGGACCTTAGTATATGGATATGATGTAAGCCACTATAGACCGAAATAACATTAGATAAGTGGTTGATACGTGGATGTAACTTTCATTATATCTTTGGACTTCATCTACTATGAGTATGAGCCACTAATTTTACTAATGGTGTACTATTTTAGTCCTTATTAGAGAGGTGTGATGTTAAATCTTTTTTAATTCGATGTTGATTAGTTACCACTATTACTATATTATAAAATTATTTGGCGCAAACATAATATTTTTTTAAGAAAATTAAACGATGTCTAAATCTATTTTTTAATTCTTACAAACAAAAAAGAATTGCATATTACGTTATAAGTTGAACATTAATCTCAAGATAAGGGTGGAGGTTACATGCAACTGATAATATTAAATTGAAGTGATCGACAACATTATAGTAATCATATTAATTTAATATTCCATGCCCTTTTTATTTGCGCGCTTAGTTACCAATGGATTAAAAGTGGAATTATAGTTTTTAGATCAAATTTGAGTATTAAATTGAATAGCCTATAGCTCACAAATCCATATATTAAGGAAGTTGTGCATTTCATCACCTAAATAAAGGCAACCGCTATTTGTACACCATTTTTTACTGGGTTATACTTCACTTTTCATATGCTCGATGACAAGCGAGTAAATACATGTTACTGACTTCATGAAAGCCGAATATAAGTTTAAAAATGCTTTACTCGGACCCATAAGCACAGAGTATATAGGTTTATATTCGCTTGTCATCGTACGAGTAACATGCACTTACTCGCTTGTTATCAGAAAAATGAAATATACATAACCAAGTGTTTTTTAGAATACAAACAGTGGCTACCTAAATAAAAATCAATAAACATAATATCTTGAAATATTGACAAATGCATGTAAAAATGGATTCATAATTTGTATGCGAAAGTGAGTAAGTATATGTTTCTATACATGCATAAAGGGGTCTGATAAGGGCACATATAACATTTATCTTTATCATCGTACGTATTACAATTTAAATATAGTATATTACAATATTTTAAATAATATGAGGGTAAAGATAAAAGTTACGTTATCACACCCCCAAATTGGGATGGAAGGTGATGTGGTAGACAAAAAGTAGAAACACAAAGGAGACAAGGAGGGGGGGAAATAAAGATAAGCAAGAGGATCGGAATTAGTAAATTGGAAGTGATGGGTAAAGTTAATGGAAGTAAGTAGATCGATCTTCATCTTTTGTTGCGTCCAATTTTGAATAAATGGTTGTGGTGGTACGATAGCTTGACTTAGATTGAAGGACAGCTATATATATATAGAATATCATATATGTTTTATGTTTGCACGTTAAAAGAGGAAAAAGGAAACCAAAAGGAGGGCAAGTGGACAAAACCTTGAAAAGCAAGATAGGAAGGAACTAACTTTTGGTTTCAAATCAATGGCTATTTACATTATCGTAGGGATGATGAGAGAGAGAGAGAGAGCCTGAGAGTACTAATTTGAGAGTGCGTAGAATAGACAAATAGTTTAATAAATTAAATTTATATAAGATACGGAAGAAATTAAAATTAATATTTTGAATGTTTTATTAAAATATTATATTAACCTTCAGGATTGGAGGATGCATGTTGTATGAAATTAAAATGGTCCTAACTAGCTTAGTTTGATTTTACGTATGTCCTGCATATCTCGACATCTTGTAGCTAGTATAAGTTTTGTGTGAAATTAATAAAATAGTAAGGTGGTGTTTGTTTTTACCTCTTAATGTTGAATAAAAGTTTATTTAGAATTAAGAGGTATAATTGGTGTTTTTTTTTTTAACCTGTTACTGCTGAATTAAATTAAAATTTAGTATTAATCATTAAGAAGTAATTCATGCACTGAATGTTTAATTTAAATTTAATGAATTTTTTTTTTCCATTGGTACACCTATTCTTTTGAGTCAGTAAACATTGATTTATAAAACACTAATAAGGGTAAAATTGTAACATGCCATGAATTCAGCATTCAGAACTAATTAAAACCAAACACATTTTTCAAAAGTTCCATTCAACATTAAGCATTCATAATTGAGCATCTAATATTAAGCATTTAAAAGTTAAAAAAACAAACGACTCCTAAGTTTAGTAATATAGTGGTGAACGAATTAAATAAGTTAATTCATGATATAAAACCCAGGATTCTATCGAATTGTTTCGTTGTTGCAAAGTCAGTACATAAAGAAATTAATAGTAAAACAATGTGATGAAAGTAAAATCACTCGGACCAATTTAATTTGTTACTCATGAAACTGCACGATTTGATAGCTTTATCACAACACAAAACTTTTCGTTTTCGACGTCCTCATTTATGCCTTAAAATCCACAATTTTGCATTTTAATAAGTTTGTTCAAACTTATTTTGAAGTTTTCTTTGTACTAGTCATACCTGATTTAAAATTTTCTTCTTGTACGTGCCAATTTTCCTTGTGGGTGGATTTGGGAATTCTATTAGAAATGCAATTCTATGGTGCATGTAGAAGTACAATACCATTGTTTTGATTTTACGTAATCATTATTTAAAAGTTAAAATTTTGTTTTTTTCCCTAATTTGTAGAACTTATTTCATATTCCCAAGAGACAATTGTTTTAAAGAACCTTTGCCACCATTATTGTCCATTGTCTCCACGCATTGCCTAAGTTTCGGCGACCACCCCCTAAGCTTCAATGACCATTGCCGAAGCTCTTGTGAGGTCACTGAAGTTCTAGCAATGGTCAATGAAGTTTTGGTGAGTTCGTCGAATCTCAACGAAGTTCTAGCAATAGTGATGGTGGCCGATGTTCTTTAATATATATGTGTGTGTATTGTGTACTTTGGAATTGGAATTGGAAAATTATACCCTATCCTTTAAAATTAATGGTTTTGGAATTCTACCAGAATCCCAAAAGTTTATCTCGTCCAAACGATAGAATTCTAAAACCTTAATTGCAATTTTGAATTAAAGTTGCTAAACACACCCTATGTATAATAGATTCCGTATAGTCAATTAAAGACATGTAGTATTTTACAATATAATTCAAGATTTTAAAATTTTATCAACTTTTTAGTATTTTAAACTTATGAATGAAAAGGCCCATATTTCCTCCTCCCCAATCCCCTCCCTAGATAGGCTTAAAAAAAAACCTTCTAAATGAAAGATAATGATTATAATGATATCAGCACTCCATAAAATTATTATAACACTCTAAAATCATTTTTAGTAGCACTTCACATAAATCTTTTGAAAAAATATATATATATTAAAGACACTTTATAAAATGATAAAATAATTGTGTTAAAATTAGCTAACAACTACTAAATAAAATGATTAATTAGGGGGTTAACTGCACTTTCTCCCACTTAACTGTAACCATACTTGCCCTTGCCAGCGGAACTACCAATGTTAGTAATTAACTCTTATCCGTTAAGGTTCCTTCCAATTTACTGATGGCACCAACTATCTCTTTTTTTTTTAGTCCGAAACTTTTTTATTTTATTTCAATTCTCAAAATACTTACATATTTCTGAATCTCACATTTGGGATACACATCATATCCATTCTATACATCCCTCTCAACTTCTTTGGAAAACTTTCAACACTTTCAAAAGTAACCTTTTTCTTACATGCACATCCTAAGCTTGCTAAGTGTGAGAATCCGCAAATGCGATTCCCAAGTCTTAACCTCTAGTTTGGGGAGTCTGAAACGTTAGAAGAAATTACATCATTTCATTCGCTTCTATATGGTGATAATTCATATCATATGTTCCTCTATCTTATTCTAAATGTAGGAATGTTCATTCAGAGTCGCCAGTACATTTTATAAGAAAACGAACAAAAGAATGGTGTAAGGGGAAAGGCTATAGATAGACCTTTTCTTTACACGTTTGTCTATAAAATCAAGATTCTATGGGGAACCATATTACGAATTGGGAAGGCGTTAAGCACTCGTTCCACCCTTTCGGTCTCTAATGGTCTTATATATTTATTTTATGTTAGAAAACTTGGATATTTTTACTGATACTCTACTTTCTAAAATTATCTTATGACAACCTGATTTTTGATAAAACGAGAAAATAAATGAAAATATTGTATTTCATGATCTAATGTTTATTTTTCTCAATGTCTGTTTGCTAGTGACAAAGGTTTATCTTCTCTGTTTTAAATCATAAGATTGATTCGGTATTGTTTTCTTAGAAAACAATAGCAATCATCTCATTTGGTTAAATTAGAAAATATCGGATCTTATCGGAATTGATTTAATATGAGATTGAACTCTTAAGTAAAATATATCAAATATATTACGTACAGTCTATATGGAAGACATAAGATATCTGAGTTTAATTTCTAAGTAAGTTTCATAAGTCTAGGTTTTGAAAGTTTAGTTTCATCTGGACAGTAATGGCCTTAATTCTTACGGTTTTACAAATGATTTTATCTATTTTGAAAAGAAATTTTGTTTAAAAATAATAAAATATCGTTAACTTGACAACAAGTTTATTCAATTAGAAAGTGCGCAAACCAACAGATATAACAAGTCTACATCTATTACGATAAAATAAGTACAGATATATATAATTTAATTTCTATAAGAGACTTTAGTTACCTTCCTGATGATATATATAAGAATGAATTAAAGAAAATATAATGCGGTAGATAATAAAATCTTTTGCGAATATCAGCTTTTCTTCTCCAGATATTTTCGAGAATTCGATTCCAGAATATAACGCCTTGAGTGTCAAGAATGGACTCAGGAATTCCTCAGAAATTAGATGAATATATAAAAAGCGAACTTGAAATCTCTTGAAAATCAGAAAATCGGATAGAATAATAGGAATTTCTAGGGTAAAAATCATGTTCTTAAACCCATGGGGGTTCAGGCCTATTTATAGTACTGGGAAGGGTTTATCATGCAACAAGCAACAGCAAATTAACATTTTTTCGTGCGACAAATGGCCATGTGTCTCGCGACCAACGGTTAAAGTAAGGGCTCTGATAGACTGATGTGTCAGAAAGTGGTTGGTCTGTGTTTAGGAAATTTGTCATGCAACACGACTAGGTTAGGTCTGTTTGTTGTCCAACAAACCCTCCTGAAGTACTTTTTATTGTGTGGATGAGTTCTGGACTCTAAGTGCACTTTTTGAAAACTTTTAAGGTTCTTGTAAGGGTTAATAATTAGGGTGTCTACATTAAGAAATTTGCACTGTTATTATTTTCTCTAAATATATGCATCAATGCGTAATCCATCTTCTCTAGAATATTCATCATCATTCTAACTTCATAGACAATTACCCAAGGTCTGCAATACTTAAATTAATATTAAAGAATCTGCCTCATTATCGAACTTCACAATTTTGTTTTCTATGCATCTTTTTAATCCTTGCAACAACACCCTAGCTTAGCGACCATGTTCGATTGAACCCCAAAATAATCCGCTTGAGCCCACAAAACAGAGCCTTCCCATGATTTGAGTATACTTTCCCCTCCGCTCTCCCCTGGATTCCCTTTGGAACACCCGTCAAAATTTAACTTGAACCTACCAAGCGAAGGACCAACCCATCTCATAATAATATGTCTATAACCACTAATGCAAGTTGTTTTCAATACAAAATTACTTATTAAACTTATATCTTGCTTGCACTATTTTAACACCAAGCTCAAATTGTAAAGAATATTTTTTATACTAACTTCGACATTATGTATAATCAAACTCGCGTTGCCAACCACACCCTGAAATCTCGATTTGTTTTTAATCTTCTAAATTTCCCAACAAATACATATAATAATTACAATGAGAAGCATTTTAAAGCAAGGATATCTGAATTTAATCAGCCACCATTCAAATAATCTTAATTTTAAAAATGTTGCCTTGCCAAAAATACCCAGCAATCCTTCAAAATGATGCCAAACCTTTTGAGCCTTAACACTTAGCAAAAAAACATGATCAATAGATTTAGTTTTAGGGAAGCCATAGCAATCGCACTTTAATGCAATATTAATCCCTTTAAGCAGCAAATTTTGATCCAAAGGCAATTTTCTTACACACCCCTCCAAACCAAGATAGACCATTTAAGAGGAACATAATATGACCACATTAAAGAGCTCAAATGCATAGATGTTTGCCTTTGTTGACATGTTTGCCAGACTGAAAAAATTATGAATTTTCCATCAAGATGCCACCCGCACACATTTATCCTCATCCGAGCTTATCAATGACTCCATATGCTAAATATTTTGTAAAATTTAAGGTTGAATTATATCTTAATATAAGGATAGACAATCCCCAGTATTTTTAATGCCATCCCCAACCTTCAGCTCTTGAATTAAATCTGGAAGATCACCCAAGTTAGCAAACCAAATTCTGCCGAACAACCTTTCTTTCCAAAAGTGAATATCACCTTTTCCGACCACCCAATATAAGTTCCATTCAACTAAGTGATTTACCTTCATCATTATTTTCCATGTAAAATAACCCAGCCTTCTTATGCTAGAATCAAAATGATGTATATTACTACAATACTTTTGCCTCATGAATAATGCCCAAAGATATGTAGACATTCTAAAGGTCCACCAATTTTTCATAGCAAATGCTGTACAGATATATCCCATAAATTTTGAACCCCTAAACTGCTTTCACTAGTTGGTACACCACACTTCTGCTATTTCACCCAGTGAAATTTCTACCTATCATTATCCTCTCCTCTAAAGAAATTAGAAATTATTGCCTCGAGCTGAATAATCACAAATTTTGGGGGACTGAATGCAGGAAATATATGTATAGGAACAACTTGAAGTACATGTTTAATTAAAATCAATTGCCCACCTTGAGATAACAACTTACCTTTCTATCCAGCTAATTCTTTTTCCCATTTTAGTAATCAAATCTCCAAAATATGAACTCTTTTTCCTTCTGATAAATAACTGATGACCCAAGTATTAAATAGGCAATACCTGCTTGGAAAAACCAGTAAGAGCAGTAATAGCTTACAACCAAATGATGGGAGTATTCTTACCAACCACAAAACAAATTTTTTGCTTATTAATTGCATGGCCGGATTCCTTTTCATATTCAGCAACAAAATTTAAAAGATTGGATAAAGAACACTTATCCCCCGTGGTAAAAATCATAACGTCATCCACAAAGGTCAAATGAGAAATGGGATTACAGTTTCTGGGAGTAGAGAATGTTGTAACACTTTTATTCATAACTAAACTTTTCAGCCCTTTACTAAATACTTTCAAAGCAATCTTAAAGAGACTAGGCGATAACGGATCACCTTGTTTTACCCATCGATAGGAACGAAAGAAGCCATCAACTTGACCATTTATTATAAGCGAATACCAACAATTAGAGATTAATCGCCATACCATATCAATCAATTGCTCAAAAAACCAAATTTTTGTAGCACTTTTGTAATAAAGAGCCACGAAATTCTATTATATGCCTTGGCTAAATCAAGCTTGAGCACTAAATTAGAACCCCGCGCCTTCGAATCTAATTTTTGCATCAATTTATGCGCTAACAAAATATTATTAGCAATATTTCTACCCTTTGTAAATGCATTCTATTCGGGAGAGATAATTTGAGGAAGAATATGAGCTAGTCTACTAATAATGATCTTAAATATAACTTTCACACAAAAATTACATGAGCTAATTGACCTCATATCACTAAAACTTTCTAGATCTTTAACTTTAAGAATGGCAACAATTAAAGTATTAGTCCATGTTTTAAGCAAAGGGTGCCCACGAAAGAAAAAAACAATAGCATTAACAAAGTCTTACTTAATAACATCCCAAAAAGATCTATAAAACACACCTTTGAAACCATAATATGGACCAGCAGCACTCTTAAAATCCATTATGTGCACCGTATTATAGATTTCTTAAATCAAAGGAACCTGTACCAAAACATCATTCCACATTGCTTGACTCAATACTAAACTGCTATTGAAAAAACTGAACATCTGCCAAACTAATATCCTTCAAATATGTCACCCAATTCCCGTTTGAAGACTGAATTCTATGAACTTTTCCCTTTCGCCTTTTTCGATTAATAACTGTATAAAAGAACTTGGTGTTCTTATCGCCCTCGTTCAACCATTTCACTGTTGCACGCTGTTTCCAAAAAATTTCTTCACACTTTTACATATGATTTAACTTTCCTATAGCTTAATCTAACTGTTCTTAGGCCTCTATAGGATCATCAATCTCCATTTTTAATTCAACATCAAGTATTGCCACCAACTATCTAATTTGTTACAATTGGCCTGTTTTTGGTTGATGAGTTTAAAATTATAAACAGTTTAGAACCCAAAAATTATGTTGGATAAGGGGCAATAAATGTAATTTTAATCTTTTTTCACTATTTTCGATCATTATCTCCAACCATAATTATCTCTAGCCACTTCCACCACTACCATCTTTGCCCGTTTCTCTCTTTAAACTCTCCACTTTTCTCTCTCATCCCCACCACTATCTCTACCCGACAAGATCGTGAAGTATGGTGCCAAAGTAAATAATATCTTGCTAAGGCTGGGGCCGGGTCATCACATATGGTTTTAGAGTAAACCCCATAGAGTACATTGTGCCAACGATGGCGTCGGTCTCCATAAGGGAGGATGTAAAATCCCACATCGAAAAGTAGGAAAAACTTGAAGTGCTTTATATGTACATCGTTGATTCCCACTAGTAAGAGGCCTTTTGGAGGTTGCTATAGTAACACCTGCTAAGAATAAATTTGTTAGGCATGGTGCCAAAGAGGATAACATCTGATTAAGGTTAGGGCTAGATCGTTACAGGAACCCCAAAATTTTTAGAGAAAGAACCCAAAATCAAAAATTCTATAGAAAGAAAGTCAAAATCAAATTAAATTATAGAGAAATCCACAAATTGATTTAAAATCAAATTGAAAGAAACTCATAAAGTTTTGGCCTTGTGCTATATATATTAGACATATATGTATGTATGATTGTATGTATATAGTTCTTAATTGGTATATATATATATCCATTCATATAGACATAGGGTGTCATGGAGATCCATCTCCGCTAAAATTCATCCAAAAATACATCCATTTTAACCCTCAAATCAACAAATCTGTAAGATAAGCCAGTTCTTACTTGAAATCCACCCTATATATGTCATTTATATATATATATGTGTGTGTGTGTGTGTGGGTGTGGGTGTGTGGGTGGGTGGGTGTGTGCATTATGGTTGATTGTGTGCTGGGGTTGAAGGAGGAGTAGGGTGGAGCTTGGGGATGAGGAGAACAGATACAGGGGGGTCCATGATGGAGGAAGAATATATTTTTTATTTTAAGTTCTATATTTCTAGAATTTTTTATTTCGAGTGTTTTCTTTTCGAATTTTGGGGGTTTTTTTTTTGTAAAAAAAAAATGATGATGATGGCAAAAGAAATGGGGAGATGGTGTTAAAAAGAGAAAGGGGTTTGATGTTGGTGGTGATGAGATAGAAATGGGTGGAGATGGTAGTGGAAATGAAAAGGAAATGTGGAGAGTTTGGAGAGAGAAATGGGGTGGTGGATGAGGTCAAGGGAGATGGTGGTCGGAGTTGGAGCCGGAGATGGTAATCTGAAAGGGCAGCCTGAGATGGTGACAAAACATCAAAAATTACATTTATGCCTTCATTTATTCAAAATTAAATTTGTGCTCTAAATTGTTTAAGTTTTAATTCTGTAAGTCAAAACAGGTCAATTATAACAAATTGGAAAATTGGTAGCATTAATTGCTAACATTAATAGTTTAAATAATAAAATACTAATAAGATTATAATTGAGATGGACACAGTGCTATTAACCCTTTAATTTAATTAGACTACAAATGGTCCAACTTCACACTTAGTTCCCTCGCAAAGTTCATATACATATTGGGACCGATTGGGTCCATTACGCTTGGTCAGAAGAACTCTATGGATTGTAATTTTATTTTTTTTAATGATATGTATTTAAGCTTTCCTATCAAATCCGTCTAAGCCTTGACTTTATCTACTAACCTCTAGATTTAGGTATCTGATTCAATATGATAATTTTCACAGATCATATGCATCAAATTCAATCTCAATTTTAAAATTTAGCATTCAATTCAATCTAATATGTCTTTCAAATTCAATTAAATTAAATATTATACTGGTCCGGTTTTAATCCGATCCAATAACAAATAAGATTCTTGACAATTAAATAATATATCATAATTAGCAATAACATAAAGAACACAAGACAATTAATAAAAGACTATTGGTTATTAATCCAAGACCCAATCAATTTAATCAAAAAAAAATGGAATCGAATATTAACTAGAAATTAGGTATTGGATTTTTACCAAAAATCTAATGAATAATATTTTTTTGAATCATTAGTGTAAGAGGCCTATTTTGTTTTATATTTTAAATGAATGTATTTGATCAAATTAAACAGTAATGCCATGGACTGCAAAATATTGCAGTTAAATATGGACTATATGAACTTTCGCAAAGACAGTAAAATATAGACTGCAACTTTGCACTGGACCGCAAAGTTCACATTGCAGTGAAATATGACCAATCAATTTATAAGTCAAAAAAAAATGGAATCAAATTAGATTAAATTAAATATGTCGGTTTAACCTGTTTAGTTCGGATTTTAACCACCTCTGCCTACAAACCCCTTCCATAAATCAAGGAATCCAAAATCTAAACGGTCCATTAAATAACAAAACTATATCTGGTATTTGTACTACATGTCCCAAAAAGAAATTGGAAAATAAGTACCATCTCAGTCTTTTCTGAAAAACAAAAATGTTGCTTTCCATATTCTTATCAACAAGCCTTAGGCGATAGCTTATACTATTCCAAATCCTACAGGTGTCACTAGCAATACAAACCGCCACTAACACTTTTATTCTATTTCTCCACCCTTTTCCAATAAGTAAATGTTATCCTTAAATTTCTTTAAACTATGAGAGTATACATTTTTTATCGATCAAATTAATTTTAAAAAATAGTTTTAATTTAACATATTTAAATACCAAAAATTAAAAATGTCATAATTTTATTATTTGATTTTAGTATTACATGTACAAAACTAAAATAACAATTATTGAAAGTATGATAAATATCCTACTAATTTGAGTTTGCCTTGAGAAGGAGAAAGAAAAGTGGTTATATGTGGGAGTGAGTGCAAAGAATAATGAATGAATGAATGAATGAGTTAAGGGCTCTCACCTTCTATTTATATGCATAGGCTTTCTATTTATATACATAAGAGTGAGTGTACATTAAGGTTGGTAAGATATGAAAATTACTATTAAAGGTAAGCTTGGGTACTATTCTATGATACAGCTGCTTTAACCCTATCTGCACTCATGCAATTGTACGGGCCATAACTTATCCTCCGGTTGGCCTACCATCAATGGTCAGTCTTCATCTATGTAGGTTCAATCAATATATCTTTTATCCGTCTTCTAGTTATCTTCTGTGGTAGGGTACTAAGTTTTTCTCGTCCGAAACTTATAATTTTACATATTATATAGGACTAAAAATACTCCTAGTCAGTCAATAAAGATACCTCACTTGGTCAGCCATCAAGAGAATTAATTTTGAATTTCTAAGACTTCTGGTCGGTCAGATTTACAGGAGGTGGGCCATCGGCCTAGTTAAGAACCCACTTGTAATTTTTACCTCCCACAATCAATACCGGAACATCCATTATTAGAATATTTGAAAAATAAAAGAAAGAGTAAAAAGAAAAAAGACATTACGTATATAGTTTTGAGTCACTTGTGAACTTTCCATATCCATTGCTTGAAAAATCCTAAAATTGCCTTCTTCAAATATCTCGACACGATTTATTGTCATTCCGAAACATGGAAAATAAAGTTCTGAAAATTGTGTCACTTGATGAAACTAAAGATTTTAATCATTTTCGAACCACAAAAAAATCAATGTCGCGTTCTCAAAATTATTATTTTACATATTAAATCGATTTTAACACGACTCTAATAGGAAAGGGGTTCCCGTTGGACTTTTTAGAATAATTTGAATCAGGTGGGTCAGCTTCTTCAATTGCAGTTGAAGAATTCGGATCATCCGTTGAATAAGCAAACAAATTTGCTTTCTCAGAATCAATTAAATATTTAGAAGAATTCATCTATTTCTTAAAAAAAGTGAGCGTCTTAGAATTCGGTCCGTGAGATCGAAATTTTAAAGGATGTTGTCCTTCACCTTTTTTCAAAGAAAATGGTCCCTTGGACATATTATATTATAATATGTGCCTTACAGTATCTGAGGATATTAGTTACAATATTTAGTGATATTATAGCAACTATAATGTAGACAGTAAATAAATGACTATCTGCCTCACAATATCTAAACAAAATACTTTAGAAATTGTGAAGTAGATATTATTAGAATCTGCCTCACAACATCTAGAGATATGTTTCTGTAAATTAAAAATTGACTTATATGAGAAAAAGAGAGGATATAGAATGGTTCTCTTATCTTAAAATATAATGCAGTGCACTAAAAAATGGTAGCCTTGTATTTTCATAGATTTTTTTTATTTTTTTTGAAACCCTAGTGAAAGACTGGAATAAAAATTTTATTAAAAAATTGTAATAGATTCATAAATAAGAATAATATTTTCCAATCAAACTATCTCTTAAAGAAATTTAAAACTACGTACACTAATAAAGATTATTTGCATTACCATCTCCTAAAGAATTAGTAAACTATCTGGTTAATCTGTATTGTTAATTTGTTATAGATTACGATCCGAAAAATTGACAGGCCAAAGATAAGTGCATTTATTATAAAAGACTATGAATAAAAAAAAGGGCACTAAATTATAAAAAATGTAATGATAATTAAGTAGATATTTAAAGGTGGAATGTGACATCATTTGACCCTGGCCTCTCTTTCTCTCTCTCTAGTACTGAGAAGATTTGATTTGTGTTTTGTGGTGGTGATGTTAGTACTGTGCCCAACATTTTTTTTTATGGCTTTATATAAAATGGGAACCCCAAACCCTCTCGAGAAGACGAATTTTACTCACTAATTAAAAAGGATTATTTTCTGAAAATATTGGATTCAGAGTAAATATATATATATATTAGAGCAGACTCGTAGAGATGCAAGTTTAATTAAAATTTAGTAATAACAATTTCAAAACTCTCTGAGATCAAAAAGACATGAGATAATTATTCTCGTTTGTGTAATTTACCTTAATCTTTAACCAAACTTTTAAAAATGTATATACTTATATAAATTAAGAATTTTTATTTACTTTTACTTTTTTTTTAAAAGATACGTTAGTTTTATTAACTTACTTTTATTTATTTATCTGGTCATATTAACTTAATTTGAATAGAGGCCTATATATTCGTATTACATATATAGGTGTAAAATTGAGTTTGATTAAACAATTAATATCTGAATATTTCGTGTTAAATTAAATAATTTATTTAAATTCTTCATTCAAAAAAATTACAATTTAAACTTCAATTTAATTCACATTTAGGATTAAGAAACATCATATGGGAAAGAAAATGAAAAGGGTGGATCCTTATTTTAGGGGAGCGAATTGAAGTGACGTGGATTTCACCACATTTGGTCACCCCCACTTAATTTTATCTCTTATTTTTTTATATACATTAGTATTAACAAGAAGTATTAATCAGCAATGACATCAAGTATGAGTCTTGATTAATTAATTACGGAGTATTATTTATTGTTATGTCTACTTAATCCCACAATTAATGTCCACCGGAAACGGTGACTTTAATTATATTATTGATGTAATGGAAATGAAGATCATATTATTATTTTTTTATTTTTATTAATTAGGGTAAATAGTTTTTTTATTTATAATATTTTTTGAATTTTGAATTTGAATATTTGTTTTGGTAGGTTTTAAAATAATTAGATTATAATAATTCAATTTTCTTATGTGAAGGATTTTTTGTTTGAGGTAGGTTTAGGATTTTAGATTTAAATAAGTGATTATTCCATATCAATGTAACCATCCAGTTATGAATTAATAAATATTGTTAGCATTTCTCTTGTTCTTTGAAAATTCGATGAATTTTCGTTTCATTCTTGTGAATTCAAGAAGCCAAGGTTGAAAACAGTGTTCTTCCTCCTTCCTGCCCGCTCCCGTTCTACATCAGTATGAACGACAACAATTTTCTTCATCAAACTCGCTAACGAATTTTTTTGAAGAGTAAGTGAATGATGCAATGGAAATGAAGATCATATTATTATTTTATTGCTTTTTTATTTTTATTTTATTAATTAGGGTAAATAGTTTCTTTATTTATAGTCTTTTTTGAATTTTAAATTTTAAATTTTGAAATTTGAATATTTATTTTGTTAGGTTTTAAATATAATTAGATTAATAATAATTCAATTTCCTTATGTGAAGGATTTTTTTATTTGAGGTAGATTTAGGATTTTAGATTATAAATAAGTGATTATTTCATATCAATGTAACCAACCAATTATGAATTAATAAAAATTGAGAGAGAAATTTCTTTGTTTTTGGAAAATTCTATGAATTCTTTGCTTCGTTCTTGTGAATTAAAAAATACAAGGTTGAAGGCGGTGTTCTTCCTCCTTCCCGTCTGCTCCCATTCTACATCAATTATTAAGTACATTAAAAGAATAATCTATCACTTTAGAAAATGTTATTAATAACTCAAAAGTGTCTAAATATATATATATAAAAAGTGTCACTAGATATAATTTTAAATTGTTACTTTATTAGACTATTTATACTGTGTGCTAATAGCTCTACTCGATCTCTTTGCATTCATATAAATTTATAAACATAGTGTCACTAAATATAATTTTTAATTGTTACTTTATTAGACTATTTATATGGTGTGCTAATAGCTCTACTCAATCTCTTTGCATTTATATAAAATTATAAACATATATATATATTATTATATTATTATATAAAGACCGAACACAAATTGGCAGTTATTAAAGTTGTGTAATATATTTTTTTTTAATTCTATCCTTACAAGCTTTTATTTTATAAATATATAATTATATATACATATATATACTATATTGTAAGTAATGAAATTTAAACTCTTGGTGACTACAAGGATAGCACTAATTTATGCTACTTTTTAATTTATTTTTTAAAAAAAATATTTATATTTAAATCATACATACATTATATATGTGTAAAAAAATTAATATTTCTGTGTAAACACACACGCATGTATATATATAGAGAGAGAGATGCAAGATGTTGATAAGTGGTTTATATGCATGATAAAAACATGATAAGATATTGCTACATTCTTACTTTAATTTGCAGAGTACTCAAGTGGAAAGGAATGGTAAAGAAAGGAGTTAAGCATCATTGTTGATGTCGCAATATTTATACACAAATGCACTTTGAGGTTGTGGTGCGGAAAGGACATAAATTGTCAAATGCACTATCTTGGGTGGTGAATTTTTGATCTAATAACATTTTTCAAATCTTACCCCAAAAGAAAAAGAAAAAGGTATTTTGAATTTATGATTGATCTATGTTTGTTTTTATTACTATTTATAGGAAATAGATTATTATATCACTAATAAATATCTCAGTATTTTACACAAAGTATATATGTTTTTATATGTATGGAGTGTCAAGTGTGGCTAGTTTAGTATATATTCTAAGCAATATTCAGAAACATTTTTCATGATCTTTTGTGATACTTTACTATATACTTATTTTTAAAAATTGTTTTTGGAATGTTACAATATTTTTATAAAGTATCAATAGGCACAACATTTTATATATTAGTATTTATACACACCGGAGATGTTGTAAATGTAAGTCAGTAAAACTCGTAAATTATCTTTTAAGAAGGAAAGCATTAGAAATATCCAATAATATTTACTTTTACATTAAGTTCGATCTGACTCAAATCATCTTGCAACTTGGGGTGGTAAGCCTGGCCCCTGGGGCAATAATTATAAACATTCTAGGAAAACATAAAAACTGATATATCAAATGTGGCCACTATATATTGGTTAAAAGAATCTTATCACAATTCATTATAACTAATAAATAATTGACATATTCATATGTTAGTTTTTTATATTGGTTATTGGACCCAAGGGTTTACTCTACAAGATGTACTGGATTTAATGTGGCCTGCTGGAAGAAAAAAAATTACTTATATGTTTATTTGGCAAAATTAAGTTACTATTGCTTAAGTAGTTGAACCAACGGCCAACAGTTTGTATCTCGTTGCATCGTCCTTACATCATAATAAGGAGATTATGAGTTTGATCCACATAAATGTGATTATTGAGCATGTTGTTGTAGGTAATTATATGTCCACCCTTAATTATTAGTTGTGAATTCATGACATGTATCAAAAAACAAGTGTTGTAAAATTATCACTTTTTATCAAAAAAAAAAAATGTTATATATCCGTAATCAGACTTTGGCCCTCTTCGTAGGAAGGGCAAATTGAATTTCTTGTTATTAAATCAATTTTTAATTAATTTTCTAATTATTTATATGTTATTATATCAATGGTACACGCTATGCGTGTATGATTCCTACGAACTCTTCACATTATGCATAAATTTTTAAAACAAAATAAACATATATTCTTTATGTTTGACGCTAATAGCTTGAGTCCTTATTTAAAAAATACTTTTATCGTACTTTTTGAAATATGAAGAATAATTTTATAATTTAACAGATTTACCAAAAGCCTAACCCCTTTTTTTCAAAATAAAAATGATAATTTTAAAATTTTATGGACCTTGAATTCGCAATCGTATTATGCGCAAAAGGAGAGTTTTTGTAGTGATTAAAGTGGAGATCGGCCATCCACACCACTTTACGTCAACACTGCGCGCACTAATATACAAGACAATTAATTTTTAGAACCAATTTGCAACTTTTAACACGTTGATGAGGCCCATGATGTGTTGTCAAGTTCACACGGAATTCGTATGAATAGTGATAAAAGGACATCATTATAGTGAAGAAGATGAGTTTGTCAAAAGCTTTAATTTCTTAACAAAATTGTTATACATTCATAATTATATATAAAGTCAAATTTCTAGAATTGGTGTGACAAAATGTGGAGTGTCATGTCCACCGTGTGAGTCCTCTTCCCCAAATTGAAAATAGATCTATCTTTCACTATGTGTTAAAAATAATTCTTCTAAAATAAGAATAATTAGGAGCATAATCACGTTCGTTAAGTGAGGGCTACTTAATGTTTAAAATATATATATAAATAGAGTATAGTTTAGATATATTTAGAATGGTGTATATAACTTACATCACTTGAATTATGAAAAATAAAAAGTTAATAGTGTGGTTAAATTATAAAAAACAAACAAAAAAATGTGTATGTTGCCTAAACATATTTTTAAAGAGAAATACTATTAAGCTCAGAGTATGTGCTAAAAATGTTGTCCCAAATATATTTCAAGTGATATAAATCCATTCATCCTTATTATTGAGTTATGCCTCTTTAATTTGGTTCAAATGGTATTACTCATTCCTTAAAAAAAATAAAAAAAATCGATTAGTAAGTTAATGACTACAATGAGTATGAGCATGTTGATACAAAATTGAACTGCCTTACCAACCTAATTTCTAAACTACCCTTCTGAATACAACTATTAACATTTCAAAATTCAAAGTAATACTAGAAGAGTTGGCCTAGTGATCGGCAACTTTCACCCTTACCTTAAAGTCAATTGTTCGACTTATGAGGTAGGATGGTGGTTTTCTTTATTTGTATGATTAAGAGGGGGATTTAGATCTTACTTAATTTTTATTTTTATTTAAAAAAAAAAGGTAATACTAGAGCATTTTAATATGATATGTCAGTATTTTTAGTGATTAGCATTTTTTTATGCAACTTTTGGAACACTTATAATAAGCACCATGTTTTTTATAAAGACATCATTAGACCACTACATTTTTTAAAAACTCAAAATTATTGATATGAATATAGCAAAGGTCAGGATCCTCAGTGGGCTGATATGCCCATCTTGGGCTGTGATTTGGCCTCAAGAGATTAGTTTTTTTCACTTTCGGTTTATGGAAGAAAGTGGGGAAAATTCTCCAAATCATGAACGCTCTAAAGGACAGTTTCGCTCTTATCTGTACATGTTATTCTTTTCTTCATAAATTTTTTATGAAAACACAAGTGTGCGCTAAGATATTTATATATATATATATATAAATTGGCTGGGCCAACTTAGATGCACTATTCCCTTCCAGAGCGATCCTAAGGGTACACTTTCTCATATTGGTATGATTTTTATAGTTTTTAAACACTTATACCTCGTTTGGTTCAAGATTTAAACCATTCCAAGAATGCTAAATTCCATTTCGAAACGATTCTCTCGTTTGGTTCAAGTTTTAACTCCGGAATAAATGATTCCAGGAACAAACATTTGCCCCCCAAGTTCTCCCATTTAAATCATAAGGAATAAACCATTACCAATGGGCATCTTTTTTTATTTTTCATGTTATGACTAAAATAACTCTCTTCCTTATGAATCAATAATTCTTTTTCCATCCGTGTATGAAAATATTGTTTGGAACATTTTTTTTAGTTACGTTGTTGCACAAAAATGAAAAAAAAATATTTGGAAATTTTTTCTTTTCTTTTTTCTTGTTGTAATTTTTTTAAAAAAATTTACAACAATTGTAATTTATGTACGATAGTTAATTATTAGCTAGGCATGTATAATTTTTGTAATTTATTATAGTAATTGTCCCTTTTGAAAAATTAGTAGGAAATGTCTTCCGATCTTATAAAAAGAAGAATATTTTTTGTAATTAATATTTTATTTCATTCTTATTCCCGGTTGAACCAAACATCGGCATGGCATCCTAGATGCCAAGAAAAAAAACTTTCAGAAATCAAGTATGCCCATTCCACGCCCATTCCATTCCCAAAACTCGAACCAACGAACCCTTAAAGTGCTCCCCATAGGGATTAGAGGTCCAGGTGGATAAGCAAAGAGAGCACCTATAGAAGAAATAAAATTTTGAAAAAAGTCATATTTAACGAGCCAATGATAGAACTATATTTTTTCCATATTTCTGGGAACGTTAATTATGGGGGGGAATTTATTTAAAGTCACATTAACACCCTAAGGGTGTGTTTGTCATGCAGGATTACAAACAAGATAGGATTAATTAATCATATTCGGTGTTTGGTGTCGGAAAGGATAGGATAAATAAATTATATCTCGCGTTTGGCGCAACTTAGGACTGGATTGCACTCAAGATTAATTATCATTTTATTCCTTTAGAACCGGATAAATATATACCACCCCTATAGGTGGTATTATTTTATCCCATGATTGCCGAATAACAAAATGAATATAAAAATTATTTTTTTATTTTAATCTTTTTCTTTACACTTTTTTAGATAATTAAATTTATTAATGAAAATTATCAACCACCCAAAATCATAGTAACTCAACTAATAAAATTTATTTCTTTTATAATATGATATTTTTATCTATTTTTTTATTAAATGAATGTATTTATAAGAAACTTTAATTTTAGAAAAAATGGTAACATTAGAATTTGAAATTGTACTTAATGCCTAATTCGTAAATATTGTATGTGATATAGAAATTTTCTCCCGAAATAGTTTTTTACAAAACTAAATTATAAATCGAAAAATCGCATTAGTTAAAAAAAATTGTGGACAACAATTAAAATTGCATATATTTTTAAAAGAAAAGCAAGTTATATTATATAATATCTGGACTTGTAATCCGAAACTTCATGCAAAGTTTATTAAATCTTTATCCGACTAGTCATTATCCTGTCCGATCTCGCTTAATCCTTATCCGAATGATTTCTTTCCTATCCTATTTCACATAATTCATATCCGACTCTTATCCTACCAGCTTTTATCCTATCATATCTTACCTCCTTATCCGGCGCGCCAAACACACCCTAATCTTTCATCGCTACAATCATAAAATTGGTATTAGTAATTGCGGTTTACTGCACTCTAGTAAATTTTCACAAGAAGGGAATCCACAAATGCCAGGGGTCTTTTAAATATGAGTGAACTCCGATTTTAACTACACAATGTGCTACCTTAAGAAAATTTTCAAAACACTATCTTTTAATTATGAGAAAAACGCAAGGTCACAGATAAACTACCGACCGTTCTTAAATGGGGGTCAATAATTTGGATTCTCCTAAAAAAATGTGGTAAAAGCTTAAGGTGTAAAGAGAAGTCCATGATTTGTTGGCCCATGTTTTTTTTTTTTTTTTAATTCTGTATAAAAGAAAAAGGCAAAACAAAATCAACTCAACTCAACACACAAAGGCCAAGAAAAATTTTATTCCAAGGCATCCCTAAATTTTTTAAGGAAGAATTGTTACTAAAAATGGAGGCCCGGCCCATATTTAAGAGAGCAGAGTTTATTTATTTATTTTTTTGAAGGAAAGACCGAAAGAGAGAAGATTATTTATGTATTATTTTTCTTACAATAAAGTTTTATTTGATTACTTTTAATCAGTTTCCAAGAAAAATGAAAAATATTAGGTCTGATTGACGTTATAAATAAAAAGAACATTGTTCTACTTTACAGTATTTTTGTTACAATATGATGAAAATCTAATTGCACATTCATAAGATAGTATAGTTGATTTTGCTTAACTATTAGAAAATTAATCATTTACATATAAAAAGAAAAAAAAATCACTTTACATTAAAAACAATTTATATTGAATTAAGTTTTTAACAAACCAAGCATAGGCTAAAAGGAAAAATAAATCAAGACACGTTACTCCCCCGTGTGGCTTTATTTAATCTTCACATCAAAAGTTTACGAGAATGAACATCCGTGCTTTGTTTACGATATACTTGCTTTTAGTAGATTCTCATATCATCGTCGCTTAAAAAAAATGTCTCGCATCAAAAAACAAACAAACTCTCCTAATCTTGTAGCATGGTTGAACATTGTTTGATTAGCCTTATCTAAACTTTGATATATATCTCATTTAAAAAACATAGTCTATGAAGTATGAAAACAAAGAGACAAATTACATGTAAATGCAAATAAAGTATGAAATAATACACTTAATTCATAAATACGGACGTACTATAATATATAATCGCTATATATTTTGTTAAATAGTAATTATACGAAGATAGTTTCAATTGACTAGTTCATCGAGTCAGTCAGGGGCAAAGCTATGTAGGGGCAGGGGGGGCAGCTGCCCCTCCTTGGGTTGGGGCTTTTTTGTAAAAAAAAAAACTTTTTAGGGACTTATGTGCATAAAAATAAATTTGAGGGGACTTAACTGTAAGATACAAAATCTTAAAGAACAATTTGTTAATATTAAACCTAATTAATTAAATATCTACACCATTTTTTTACTACCACCATTCACCAATACTTCCAAAATATGAAAAACATAAATGTTATTGTAATTTATCATAATTGTTTGCATTTGTTATTTAAGTTGTATGAACTTTTATTATTAATAGTGTTATGTTTGCATTCAAATTTTATGGCTTTAAATATGATATATGATTTTCGATAAATTTCGCCCCCTGTTGCTCAATTTTAATGGCTTCGAGTCAGTAATCAATTCAAGTACAAGTGTGAAAAGGTAAATAAGATAGACGTTACAACTAAAAATATTTAAAGTCAGTAGTGTTAATCAAGTCGAAATATAAATTTAAGTACTTAGTTTAATATATTTTCTTTAAACACATATTCAACATAGATTAATCACTTGTTTTTTTGGTCTATTGGAGTAATGATGGGGGGAAGAGGATAGGAATTCTACCACCACCATTGGGTTTCAATTTTAGCTAAAAGGTCACATGTGTTAATTTTATACTAACTGAACCTTATATATATGAGTTTTATATATATATATATATATATTTTTGGTCAAAAATATATTTATGAGTCGAATAAAAAAAAAGTGCAACGAGTACGGACACAATGTTTATTAATTTGGCATGTGCGTGTAGCATGGGAGAAAAATGGAGCAAGAGCTTGTGATGTGCGGTTGTGCACGTGAGTGAAATTGAGAGGCGAAAACTTGTAGGGAAAATGCATGTGTTTGAAATTGTGACTTTTTAGCCGATCTTGTGGACTATTTTTACGTACTCTTAAACTATTATGTTCTTTTAAATTACATTTGAAATCTAGATTTGTTATTTGTTTGTACTTTTGAGGACAATTATTAATCAATTTAGTACACCACTTGCTTGGAAAAAAGGTCAAGAAAACCAGCCCCTTGCTCTCTTTTTATTTTTTTTTCTACAAATTTTAAAAACTCAACTCACAAACATCTCTACTTTACACTTCCAAAAAAAACTTTAACTTTACTTTCTCTCTCTAAAAAAACTTAAAACGCCATAACTTTAAATCCAAAAATTCAAAAATAATAAAAAAAATATATTTGAAAAAAGATCTATAAAATAAGTCATTGTGACTATTTTTTGAAATTTTTTAGCATTTTTTTCTTTGTTTGAAAAAAATTCAAACAAAACCAAATTCACTTTTCAAAAAACCAACTCTAACTCAAAACATTCAACCAAACACCACATTTTTAAAAACTTATCTAGAAAAAAAAAAAAAAAAGAGCTACCAAACAAGCCCATAGTGTTCTAACATAATTAACTTATCAAATGTTTAATTCATTAAATCACCTTTACGTTTAACCATTGATTATATATGTGTTTGTAGAAAGTTAGGTAAGATAGCTTGACTTTGTGGCAAGATTTTACAAGTCGAACTTTGATTTTCACTACGAGTCAAAATGGAAAACATCAGTGGCTTGCTTAAATTTTGTTAGTACCTAAAAGTTAGTGAATCCTTATTTCGAGCAAATCCTAATATTATCTCTATTAAAATAGGAATAGTTAGCTGTTAATTAAGGCTTGAATTCAAAAGGTTTAGAGCAAAAACTTGTAGCAAGACAAGCTAAGTATAATACAATGCAACAACATTTTTTATTAACAAACGGTTTTGATGTTTTTTCAACTGTTACACACTATTAAAAGATTGACAAGCCAATCACACTTAATAAACAAGAGGCAAAAATTAAGGGGTTAATTAGGCTTTGATATTTTTTAACCTCCACCTTACTTGAGGTCTAAAAGGGTTTGACTCACACTTAAAATGGGATGGGAGGGGAGGGTTTTTAAACTTTATACTTAGGATTAAGGGAAAGTTTAGTACCTCAAACTATTAAAAAAAATTCAAAACCATGTGACAACCTATATCACACTTAGATATATTCAAGAAAAAATTAAAAACTACTCTTAAAATTTTCGTATCAAGTTTTAAATTATCTAAAGAAAAATTATAATCAAGATATATGTATAAAGTTAAATTTTTAGATGATGGGTTATGAAGTGTTTATAACTATATTAAATGAACACTATGCAATAACCAATGTATTTTTGGCATATTATTTAAATTAATACATGTATTATTATTTATTTTTCACTATTAAAATCAAATTTAATGAAATATGAGCTTGTTCAAATTATTTAATTCGGAACCACCGGTCAAATAAACATTGGCCACACGAATTTGGGCAAATTAAATCAACTGCCATTCTCTTGTCAATTCTTAATCTGGACCGTCATTTTGTGGTGTCACTGATATTGATTCGATTGACAGATGGGAGGCCCGTCAACGATTGTCCTCAATAAGAAGCTGCCACGTGTCTAGCGTGACAGGCTTTTTCAGTTACTTTTGCGATTTGGAGCGTTCATAACGCAATCATCGCTGGCTAGTTAATAGAGTCAAATGTTAGGTGGTGGTGCGTAGAGAAATACAGTCAACCCTCTTTGACTGTTTTTTATTTTTTTTTACTCTTTGACTGTTTTTAATTTCTCCTTAAAATAAGTATTTCGAGTAGGAGGGGTTGAAGCGTGTACACAGATAAGGGGTGATCATGGTTGTGAACTTTTTATTAGTTTATTTTTATTGTGATGATTATGAATTTATAATTTGTATAAATGAAATTGTGTTATTAAAAGAATGATGTCATTAAATCGTTTCACATTAAAAAAAATTGTTGGTGCAAAAATTTAGAGTTGGTCTGTTTTTAACCACACAGTCAAATAATTAAATAATTTTTTGAGCGACTGATAACAAAACAAAGATATATAAAGAATGTTCGCCCTTTATAGATATAGGGGTTAATCATCCTCCTGTGAATTGAGTTAGGAGTTCGGAGTTGCTTCGCATTATAATGATTGGATTCAAATTACAAGTAAAACAATGTCTCTCTAGATATTCTATTTTTATAATATTGCAGTTGGAAGAATTCTATTCTACTCAAAACCTAAACGTCTTATATTTGGAGCTCTATTGTATACTTTAAAGCTCTATCTATTTGTGTCTTCTTGATTACTATTTTTTTGCCGCGTAGTTGTGTAATAAAAGCTTATGTGAAAACTTGGATTATTATGAGAAGTAAATGCACTTTATATATATGATATAGATGGAAGCATATAGGAGAACACACAAAGTAAATCCAAAGCCATCCCTAGTCATCACCAACTCTGATCTTGCTTCTCGTGGTATATTGGCACATTTAATGCAGTTGGCATGCATTTCATAGAGTTGAGGGAGGTTTTGTGGCATTGGCAGAGTTGATAGCAGTCGTCTATGTTGTCTACACTTTTTTCTGAAATAATGGTTGGCTAAGGAGTTTCAGAGCTCGCTGAAAGAGCTCTGGTGTTTGACCTCTAGGATTTGGTGTATGAAAGCAATGGTTAGGCCGAATGTGCATACTCTCCAGAGCTCTGGCCCCCAGATGGCACTCGAAACAGAGCTCTCGAGCTTTCCTTGTCATAGTGGACTTGATTGCTGATATGGGCGGTCACGTGTCCTCTTATGATTGATCGAGTAAATCAATTTTTTTATTTACTCTATTAAAAATAATAATCAAAAACTACGTAGAAAAAGCGTGTGCCCCCTGATAATACTCAGGGGTTGGCAAATTCAATCAAGATTAACCGATCCAATTTAATATAATCTAATGTTTCTAAATTTTATGGATTGATTTTAATGGATTAAATTCGATAAACTTTTGGAAAATAAAAAAAATAAAAATTAGATTGGTTTTGGTTTTGGGCATGTGTAAACCAATCTAATAAATATATATATATATATATATGTATGTATGTATGTATTTTTTTCGAAGGGCTATAACCCTTAGTATTATTTGCAGTCATAGTAGATAAAAAATATTTGTCTTTTTATAATATCTAAGCAGTAATTTTTTTTTCTTTTTTGAACTATTGAATTTTCAATTCGAATCTACGAGTCTTCGATCATATGCTACTATTTGTTTGATATTTTTCTACGAGCTATTTGGTTTTGATGGCATATTTGCGATTTTGACATATTGCCTCATTTTTTCCCTTATTCAATTAGATCAAATCAAAACCGTTCTCCAGCATTGGAATGGATTGGACTGTTAGGGTGTGTCTAACTAGATTGGATGCAAAATTATAAAATCGACATCGTATCAAGTTGAATAAATTGGTCTAAAACCATCAGATTGGAAAAGATGCCCACACCTAATAATACTGATTAAGTTATTAAGGGTTAGTTAAGCTGGTAAGGATTTAAATATGTCTTTCGTAAAGTTTAAGTTCGAATTTTACTGCTAACAGTCTTTCATGATAGGGGATCTGTAAGAACCAATGTAAGCAATCATTAAGCGTTTCGGAATGTGTTGGCCCTGGATTTATTGTCTCTTTTAATAAACAATCTATAATAATCATTATAAACACACAGTCTTATGGTATGTTTTGACCTAGAATGCGGAAGTCTATTTCTCACCTAAACCTTTTGTGACAAATATATATATATATATATATATCACTCAATCAATTACAATAATAAATTTAATAAAATGTCTGATAGTGCATGAGTTATAGTTTAAATAAAACCCATGTGGAAACTTTGTCAAAAAAAACATGGGGAAACCACCAAACTTTTTGGCACGTTATTTGGACTCTTAAAACCATCTGAAATGCATATGTTAAAAAGATATATTTAGCCTAAAATGTGTGGCAATAGGAATGGTAATAGTACGATAGCTAACAATGTAAGCTTAATAGGATAAGCTAATAATGTTTTAGAAATGTACGTCTCAAGACCCTTTGAGATTTTATTTTTTTATTTATTTTTTTTTTTGAAAAAAAATTAGGAATATGACAATACATTATTTTTCGCCTAATGATCATATGAATAATTATATTGCAAAAAAGAATAAGTATAGTTAGAAATCATAAATTAACGTTGTGTTTGGGAGTTTACAATAGAAAAAGGAAAGAAATATAAAGTATTAATTAGAGGAAAGAAAAAGGGAGAGAAGCAAAATATAATTATTTTCTCTACCCTTGGTTTGAAAGTTTAAAAAGGAAGAGAACATTACTTTCTATCATACATGTTTGTGAGTTGAAAAGAAAGAGAGATAAACGATTATCTTTTAAAAATATGCTATGTATTTAAGGGTAAAATAATCAATATAATAAGTTTTCATTATAAAAAAAATTCTATTCTCTTCGATTTGGAGATAAAATTTTAATTAATTTTCTCTCTCTCTTTCTCGTATTCTCTTTGTAAAAGACTCAAAAAAAAGAAATGGTAAACTTTCTCCCCCTTTCTCTCAAAATTAAAACTCTTAAATATAGGGTAAATTTAAGGGGTGATGTCTTTTACGACATTAAGAATATGTTGTCTAAGATTGAGTCGATATTTATATGGTATGGTTAATTTTACTTGCTTTGTAGTGTAATGTTTTACGTGTTGATAGGGTAAGTAAATTTTGTAGCCTATTTTTTTTCCAGTGAAGATGCCCTAACTTGGTCATTTGAGTTAGTGTAAGTGACAAGTCCTTGAGCTCTTCTTTTTTTTGAACCATCCAGATCTATCCACTAGGGGTGTTGTTGCGAATCTGAAAATCGAATAACCGAACTGTAACGATCTATTAAAAACAAAACTGAAGAAAAAAACCCAAAACAAAGAAACTAAATTAAAACCAAATATATTTAATTCAAGTTTGGGATGTGCCAATGCAATATCGAACCGAACCAAACAAAACCAAATTATTGGAAATATGACTCGAAAATAATATTATTTCATTATCCAAAATTTTATATTCTTAAAATTTAGAAGCCTTAATGAGAACATAACTTTTTAAGATATCATGAATATTTGAATTATATTATAAATATAATCTAGTGATATTTACACACCAAAATGTGTCACAAACACCTTGTTCTATAATTTAACTAAAAGCACATTTTAACACCGCCTTTATTTATCAAAAACACTGCATCCATTGCCTGATATTAGGTGAGTGCTTAACAACACTCTATCCATTTGAGCTGAATTTATGTGAGTGAATTCACATTTTATTAGGCAGACATTATTTGAAAAACACTCAAACACTCCATTGTCTGATAATAGACGAGTTCTTACCAATAAACTCTCCCCATGTGGACCGAGTGTATATGACTGCACTCATCTCTTATTAGACGAGCCTTAGGGGAGTGTTAGTGATAATAAATTTACCATAAATGGTGTTTGTGACAAATATGGGTGGTGTAAATAACACCGCCTAAATATAAAAGTTAATATTTTTTTGTCTAAAAAATTAGACTAATGTACCATGAACACACATACTGAGATAATCAATAATGTAAAAACACATAAAGTACGTCTTTAAATGTTATTAAATATTTTTTTTTGATATTTTTTACATAATTATATAGTCACTTGATATTGATCAGTAGATTTTAAATATACAAATTTTATTAAAATTCAAATTTTTATTTAAGGTTATGCCATTTAAATTACAAACAAAATTATTAATGCGTAAAAGTTTATTGTGTGTATATTATTAGTGTAAGTATTTTATTTTTGATTTGATATTGTTGGTGCTAAAAATTAGGAGGGTATTTTAGACCACACAGTCAAATGATTATATCGAATAATTGGAATGATAAAGGTGCTAAATTTAAGGGAGTCAAAGATTTTTAGAGGAGGTTGGCCTCGAATGAAAATACAGGTTAATCCTCCCATGTGGAATAGAACTAGGAGCTCGACTTGCTTTGTATTGATGGTAAACAAACAATTATTACAAACTCACAAAAGTCTATCTAACTATTTTATCCTCAGAGTGTTACAATGATAGGACAGCTAAGCTACCCAGAGTTTAATCTCTCTGACTCAGGAGCTTTGAGGCGAGTTACGGAGTTCGGTATCTCACACTTGTGGTGGAATAGTTAATTGTTCTTCTATTTCCTCTCTCTGGTTGTTGGGAAAACTAGGTTGTTGCTTGGTCATTGAAAAAAGTAAATGCTTCTTGTATATATATACCTGGAGGAAACATGTGGCCAGAGCTCCCAGAGCAGGTTTAGGACCATACTTCGATCAGTATCAACCCTGACCTTTCTTCTCCATGAATATCGGTGCATTAAATACGGTTGGTGTGCATTTAATAAAGGTGAGGGGAGTTCTGCGCGCTCTGCAGAGCAAATGACAGTCGCCCATACTTCTAAGCCAAAGTGGTTGGGTGAGAGGGAGCTCCAGAGCTCGCCGAAAGAGCTCTAGAGCCCGGCCTTCACAATTTGTCGTATGTATTCAACTCTTGAGCGGGTACCCAGTCCTTGAGGGGCTCTATCTGTCTCATGATGTCTCAACGGGGTTCCTCCGAGCTCCTCGCGTCGAAGTAGCTCTGCTGGCTAACGTGGACAGCCACGTGTCAACTTGAGGTTTACGGGATAAATTGGGTTAATAATTTGCACCATCAGATATCTTGATGTATATGTAAGACTCATCAAATGGTGTACAATTAAAGAATACCATAACATGTATATATTTAGCCATTGAGTTCTTATACTTTTTGAGAATTTTTTTATTATATATATATATATATGTATCAAAATTACAGACTAATACAACACAAGGAGAAGTATTATTTAAGGCAGCTGTTATTCGCACTTCAATTTTTGCTTGGTTTTAGACTATTCCACCTAGTCACATTTTTTTTTCTTACAACTACTCCAAAGATCATTTTCACTACTCCAAATCATTAAACACACTAATGATTACTAATTAACTAATTAATGATTTAATAAATATTGAAAACCCTAAAATAAAAAAATAAAATAAAAAAGCTCTCCACTTCCCACACTTTCAAACACAAACCCCCTTCCCTCATTTCATTGCAACAGACGTCTTCCCCTTCATCATCTTCTTTCATCTTCAGTCATCATTCATTTTCTCTGTCCTCTTCCTTAATTCATCTTGATCATCATCACCTAATATGTGGGTATATAATGGATTTTTTTGTGTTTACTTTTAACCCTCCATTGTTGAACCTCTATTGATGCTCTTTGACTCGCTAGAACATTAGCAGTTAATGATCAATGAAACGCTTCATGATGGCCGATGATTGGTTAATATATATATATATATATAGTCCCTATCCTATACGGATTACTATTCACGGACCATCCGTACGGATTGGTCCGTTTGGCACAATGTTCTAAAAATCGCTAGGCGTTCCTAGGTCGGCGAGGGGGGGCCTAGCGCCTAGAGGATTAATCGGGGATTAATCGGGGATTAATCGGGCAAACGATTTTTTATTAAAAATATTATTTTAGATAACATAATACCAACAAAACATAATATACCTTTCAAATTAACATTAATTTTTTAACATCCAACTAATAGAACATATATTACAAAAAAATCAAAACTTTAAATAATTAAAATTAGCAAAAAGAAAGTAAATAGGGGTGAAACTACAAATAAAAAAAAATATATGGGGTGAAAATAATAATAACACTTAATAAAACACAACCAAACCTAAATACTCCGTGTATATCATTTCTTTCCCGTACAAACTAGCCCCCTTCCGCAGCAACCATCGAAACGAAACCCTAAACCCTAGCTCTCAACGCCAACAACTTCTCAGCCCCAACCCATCTCAACCTCGATGATTTCTCACTGGCTTCGACAACTTCACAGGTAAGATTCTCTCTCTCTATCTATCTCCGTCTCTCTCTATCTCAATCTCCTTCTCTCTTCCACGTCTCAGCCAACCTGGACGGAAAAATCGGCACCCGGACGGAAAAATCGACGCCTAATCGGCGCCTAATCACCCCGGCGCCTAAACAAAACGACTAGCCCTAGGCCGGGCGGGAGAGCCCCGATTTCCGACTAAGCGGCGCCTAGGCGCGATTTTTAGAACACTGGTTTGGCACGCTTCCCGATGGAATTTTTTGATGAAATTTTGTGGGGATGTTCTTCATCGTGTGTAGAACATCTCCACCAAATTTCATCAAAAAATTCAGTCGGGAAGTAGGTTAACTACATGATTGAAAAAAACTGGTCCAGAAATAGATATATAAAATCCAATATTTTTCAATCATGTAGTTAACCTACTTTCCGGTTGAATTTTTTGATGAAATTTGGTGGAGATGTTCTACACACGATGAAGAACATCCCCACAAAATTTCATCAAAAAATTACATCGGGAAGCGTGCCAAACGGACCAATCCGTACGGATGGTCCGTGAACAGTAATCTGCACCTGAAAATTCCCCTATATATATATATATATATATATATTTTGATTCACCCCTCATTAGGCCCATGTCCATTTTTTTAGTGGTATTGGTTTGCTAATAAAGGGGCGAGTTGTATATTGTCGTCAGATGTCTAGCAAGCTACTTGTATATCACTCACTAAGTGTTAAGCGAATTTATAGAACTCATTCACTTAATGTTCATCGAGTATCATCATTTCCTAACTAAAAAAAATTCGTTAATTGTTGCTTAATGTCGAGTGAAAAATGCCATTATTAAAGCTCAATAAGGAGTGGGTTACAAGATGGCGTCTTGCTTGATGTCCAGCTTGCTTTAGTTCAATCAATGGCGGTTCTTGCAACTTTGGATCAAGAAGAAAAATATGAGGAGCGAGTTTGAACGTGATCTCTCGCGAGTATTTTAACATGTTTATAGTGATAATATGGGTATTTATTGTCATTTGAATGTTAAAATATTATTATAAGTTAATTATATATAATTATCTTGATTAATTATAACCGTTAACCGTTGGATAAAAAAATGAATGAGAGGTATATAATAATTATTTTTATCTTTTTTAATTAAAGTGTTACTAAATAAAATGTGATACTTAAATAGCGCCCGCCCACCCACCTTTATAGGGGAATCAAAGTACACGAAAAAGAAAAGAAATATTAGCAACAAGTCAAATGCTCAATGAATTGTTTGGGAATTATTTAAGCAATTATCGAGCGTAGTAGCAAGACTGCCATAATAGTACTGAAAATATAAACAAAAAGGTTAGAAAACTTTTCACATTTTATTTGTTGGGTAGCTCTTGTCCGCCGCATCCTTATTTTGAATTCCTGCTCCCTCCCCCATTCACACCGAACAAAATACTCTTCTCTTTATAAACTTCAAATTCTCTTAATTTCAACAGTTATAATTTCATCAGATAAAAATGGCGGTGAGTTACAGAGCAGGAAAAGCTAACGACCTCCAAATTCCGAAGAAATGGAAAGACAGAGAAACGAGTCCAGAACGGAACAAAGTGTGGACTGAACCTCCTAATAAACACAAAACCGACAGAAAAGTCCCCGTCGTTTACTACCTCTCTCGAAACGGCCAGCTCGAACACCCTCATTTCATGGAGGTCCCTCTCTCCTCCGACGGCCTTTATCTCTCAGGTAAGAAATTAATTTTATATATTCTCAATTTCATAACCTGATTGTGCTTTCTCTTAAATTAATCACATTATCCTGCAGATGTTATCAACCGCTTGAATTTACTCAGAGGAAAAGGAATGGCTAGCTTGTATTCCTGGTCTTCTAAACGGTACATTTCATTTCCTCCATCATCCTCTTGCTAAGTATATTCATATAATATAATAATCTATACTAATTATAAATGTGTGAATGAATGTTGTTAGCTGACTTTTACTAAATGTGTATATAAAAGTTACTTGTTGGATGATATAGACTAAAAGTGTTTTACACTTTTATAATGCATACATATATTTATAAATAATTTGCACTATTTACTAAGATTAACTACTGTCTTGTGCTCTTTCAGGAGCTACAAGAACGGATTTGTATGGCACGATTTAGTGGAGAACGATTTTATATATCCTGCACACGGACAAGAGTATGTTCTCAAAGGATCCGAGCTCCTTGATGGAGCATTGATCTCAAAACCTGTTGAACCAATTTCCTCCAGTTTTCGACTTTCATCGCCGGAGAATCAAAAATCCGCCGAGGATTCCGATTCTCCAGTAATTACACGGAGGAGGAACCAGTCCTGGAGTGCGATTGATCTGCACGAGTACAAAGTCTACAAAGCAGAGTCTCCGGCCGAGTCCGCCGGTAGAGCCGCCGCCGACGCGTCGACTCAGACCGACGACAAACGCCGCCGGCGACGTGCGATCAGAGAAATCGAAGAGGAAAATAACAAAGAGAAGATCGAGGAACGGTATCGGAATGAGAGTACAGAACTGAGCAGAGACGAGATCTCACCACCGCCGTCCGATTCCAGCCCCGAAACCCTAGAGTCACTCATGAAGGCCGACGGTAGGCTCGTGATACGCTCTGGTGAGGTCAACGACGAACCGCCGTTGACTAATCAACAGGTCGGCAGGATGAAAGCGTCGTCGGTACTGATGCAGTTGATATCGTGCGGTTCGATCTCCTTCAGGGACTGTGGGCCAGGTTACGGGAAAGATCACCCAGGTGAGGTTAGGGATTGAATTCGTGTTAGATACCGCTAGTAATAGTAAGACAGGAATATTACATTACACGATATAAAGGGCAAATAGAGTCTTAAAATCTAAATTATGGTTAGAATTGAGAATTTTTTCTAAATTAGATTAGATACGTCAAAAACAAAACACAACTCTCATATTAATTTAGATATATAAACAAGGCACGATGCTATTTCACGTTGAAAATTCTAAATACAAATACAAAATTTAAAATTAATTTCATATCATTTTATATAGATATTAAAATTGTTGCCCCTGCATACAGGGCTGTCGTTGATCTCACAGTACAAGGGGAGACTGACACGTGGAGGTTCGGATCAGGTGGGGAAGGGTGTAGAGAAGGGTATAGTGGAAAACCCTAGTTTCGGGGGGAGGATTAAGATGGAGGAAAAGGAGTATTTTAGTGGGAGCTTGATAGAGACAAAGAAGGACGAATTTCCAGCTCTAAAGAGATCTTCATCTTACAATGCGGATCGGTGAGTACGAGTTATGTTTGATAGTATTGATCCTTTTATTCTGTTTTTGGTATAATTTTTGTATTATAGTGTAGTAGGTCTGCCGAATAAACTCACAGACTTACTGTTCTTCTGACTTGTACACAGTTTCACATGTTAAGAGTTATGTTTCCTTCTCATTTCTAAACGTTAATTATCTATACATTATTTACAAAAATATCCAAAAATATGACTCACATGACTACATTATAGTTCGGAAAAGACAAATTTATAAATGATTAAAATTTGCTAAAAGCCATTTTTAAATTGGGCTTTTGAGGTTTGCTTATTGTCTGGTATACGCATAATATTAATACTTCAAATGAATAAAGTAGCACTTCAATGTCAAATTTTGTTATATTTTTTTGAAATGCTTTTCTCTCCTTTTGTGATATTTGATGGATTACTTAAATATGAATAATACTACATAGCGGGAAGAAATTCCCAATGCACAACACATGCATATCAGCCATTTATCAAATTTTCTTATTAGATTTTAGTCCAAACTTATTCGGAATAAAACTTTTTAAGTATGATGGAAAACAGAGCCCTAATCGTCAAAACATACCAAACCCTTAATTCCAACTTTTTTGATTTTCCCAAAGGTTCGTAATCAAAAAATATTTTATTCTCTGATTTTTCTGCTTGATTTTATTAGATGTGCAAGATACAGTGAAACCCTTTTTCCCTCGTTTCACGTCTTTTATTGATAGTGAAGTTAAATGCATTAGACCAAAAAAAAAAAAGAAGTTAAATGCATTGTGGTACCAATCTCTCAATCACATCGTTGAATTTATCAATGCTCACGTTAACTCCTCCCATCTAGCCATTCCTTTACGACACCTTGTAGCAGGGGCGGATCCAAGATTTTACTTTAAGGTGGGCCGATGATAAAAAGAAATTTTGTAAATTTTTTTTTTTTAAGAAAATATTAATAACGATTTTTTTCCCTTTTTCAAGCATAAGAAATTTTGAAATTAATTTTGTGTTTGGCTAAAAAATGCATAGACTAATTTTTTTCAAAATTTCAATTTCCAAGCCTTAAGATTAGGTTCCGAAATACAACGAAAAATTAATTAAAATATATATGATGGTTGATTACTAAAACTGAGGCTTTAAAATATAAGCTCTTGGAAACAAATTAAATATAAGTATTGGTCCAACTGGAAGCAATAATACTCTAATAATCTAAAAAAAAAATTGCATATAATATATATTAAATAGACTGAAGTACTGAACAATAAATTAAGAAATGAACAAACAATACTCTAAATCTCTAATAATATAATAAATAATATATATAAATTCAAGCCCCTCTCATTCCCCCTCCCACTTAAGGCTCAAACATATGGATCTATCACGCGCAATAGCGCATATTAAAAAAAAATTAATAATATATACAAATTATTATGGCCGTATGGTACTCAGGTATTTTTATGAATATGGAATAAATTTATTAGTTATATAATATATAATATAATATGTGTTAAGTGAACTAAGAGCATCGTTGACCAAAAATAAAAGAAAAAAAATTTGGACTATAAAAAACCAAGAGCATCTTAGTTTAGATGGATAGAATAATGGTTTAAGTTATTAACAAAAATCAAGTGGACCAAACTGCTATTTAATTCATTAATATTCTAATCATTTTATTATTTTTAAATAGGTTGGATTGAGTTGATTTAAGTTGAGTTGGGGTGAAATGGGATGGGATGGACTAGACCACTATTTAATATTTATGGGTATTATAAACAAATTTTTTAAGGTGAGTTCCAGCTCAGCTGCCCCCCCCCCCCCGGGTCTCTACGCCAGTGCCCTGTAGGTAGGGTCCCACCTACAGAATTTGCAGGTGAGAATTTAATTGAAAAGCTGTGAATCAAACAGCCTTTGTTCTAAAAAAAAAAAAAAAAAAAAAACCAAACAAAACTGCCTTTAGTTTCTCGCATGATAATGTGACATTGATATATAAACCCTTTTTTGTTTAATTTCATATTATATGTTTTTTAAGGTTAATATTTGTTATTTGGTTTTTAAGGTTAATTTCATTATTTTAACAATGCAGATTGTCCCAGTGGCAACCTAATATCACTGAGTCAAGAGGATTAGTTATTCAAGATTAATATAACCAATTAGTGTATTGATTAGCAGGAGCTCGCACATGGAAGTTAGGGTGAAAGAGAGAGAAGGCGTAAGGACAAACTGTATTCCAAGGAAGCTAAAATCACAGTCCACCAAAGATGAAGGCAAAGATGATGCGATTTCAGGCAGTTGTAGTAATCAAAACGATGTTAGGTGAAAAAATCGGACAGCGTCGTTTCTAATGAACAAAAAGATACTCATCTTAACCAATCAATACCTTGAAACCTAATACTTAGTTGTTTATGAAATCAAAGTATGTCTAGAATTTGAAAAATTATTTGTTACACTACTTGCGACTAAAGCATATGCCTACAATCTCGTTGTGTATAGTATGAAGTGCAACGTTGAGGTGAAAGCAGAGGGGCTTAGGAATCTGGAAATTGCTCCTTTTGATGAACAGCTTTATGTGCCTACATGAATTTTCTCTCATATCTATATTATATTATGAGCTCTGGTTTGTATTGACTTTGGTGAGTTTTGTGCAAACCCACAATTGTTTTGAGCAAAGTTTAGTAGATAGATGTTTTGACTTTGTAACCTTGGAAATATCAATTTTTGTCGTTTATGTCCGGTGAACTGTTTTAAACATCAAAAGATTCACAGGTTGAGGAATGTGGTATTTTATTTTTGACTTTTTTTATGAAATTATTTTTGTGGATTGTATAAGAAAATATTTATACAAAAAACAACGAAAAATATAAGACGTCTATTTTATGAATATAAAATGAAGAGTATTTATTTACGTGTCTTAACTTATATTTTAACTTATTTATACAAATTAAGTGTTTTTTTATTTTTATTTTTTATGTTATCAAACGGAGCTTAAAATAGCCTATATTTCTATGTTAAGTGAAGCGTTATGAGCTTAATTCTCTTTTCTCTTTTTATTTATTGTTTAAGAAAATTTGTGAGCTTAATTCGTTTGAGGTGGATTCTTATTTGGTTAAATGCTGGTCTCCAGTGTGGAAGAAATGAGGAAAACCGATGAGACTTAAGTTGAACCAAATTTTATTTTCTGAAATCAATTTTTGTTGTCATAACAAAATATCGCTCTATGAGCTTGTATTCGAATTGCGTTACTTTTTTTTTTTTTTGTAAATCGTTAGCTTCTATAGTATAATTCAATGTTTGATACATTATACAAATGGTGAACTGAATTTTGACAAAATTTCAATAATATATGGATATTTGAAATTCTTTTGTGTGTGGAACATATAATAAAACACTATTTTGGGCCAAAATGTAAAGCTATGATCCGACTGGTATCGGCCACTTGGTACGAAACGGATTGGGCCCCACCGCAACTTTGTTTTCTAATTGGATCCATATTGGTAAAGTTTATTTTGTTCTCAAACAAATTTCACTTATCTGACCCAATTTCGAACGGCATTCACTTGTTCGTTTCTTGGTGTCTTTATTTTGTGCATTGCGAAATTGCCCAAGTGGCTTAAATCTGTCTTTTTGTTTTTGGGCACACCTTCTTTTTAGGCCCCAAGTATGTAGCTTAAATCTAATCTAACATATTCTGCACTACATTGTTCAAGCAAAGCAAATTGTAGAGAAAGTATTTTACTTTGTAAGGTAAAATTTAAATGCTCGTCTAGTTTGAGTTTTGGTTCATTCCTACAATCTTAAATTTATATGAAATCTTTTACATTTTATGTCAAGAAGTTGAATGATAAGTTAATAAGGTTCAAACTTTATATGTGAAACTACCATTTAGATTTCAAGAATAAATAAAAGCTCGACTAAAACAAATACTTTAGTGTCTTTAGGAATATATTTTCTATATTCTTAATTTTGAGTAGTTAAATCCACGATCTTGTAACAAGTTGGCTTTCTCTTTATCCTCAAAACAAGGAGATTCTGGGTTGAATCGAATTTTTTATTGTACCTACTTTTTTATGGTAGTATGTGTATGCCGTTTATTATAGCGGTGGGATGATTGATTGTATATTAAAAAATAAAATAAAAAAATTGAGTAGGTATTATAGGGTACAAGCATTTTAAAAGAGGCCTCTCGAAAAAGCCTGACGGCCCAAAAGCGAGTCACATTGGGCAGAACAATTAGTCTGACGGCCCTCTAGAACTGGGCTGAAGGCTCAAATTGAAACTGAATCGTGGACTATATATTGTAAAAGAACTTATTAGTGGGAGAATTCAACTCCTGCTAAAATGTTGACCAAAAAAAGGAAAAACTTTGGTAACATGTCATGTCATTTCCTAACGGGAGACTTCCAACTTTTGCTATAATGGTAGGCCCATCATCCTTCCACACTTATTCAAGTACAATTATTGCATGTTTGGATACCCAATTTCACATATTTAACGACAATATAAAATTTGACTATTAAATTATAGAGGAAATATTATCAATAGTTATTGAACTATTGACAAATTTTAGAATTAGTCATTATACTTCATTTTATTATAATCAAACAATTAAACTTTTAAAACATATTACCAGTGGCCACTCCGTCAAATATCACAGTTAGTTTTTGGCATAACCGTTATTACGAAAAAATTTAGGGGTATTTAAGTCTTTTTCTTTTTTTTCTTTCTCTCTCTTTTCTTTTTTCCCTTTTCTTTTCTTTCTTTTTCTTTTTCCTCTGAACTTCTTATTCTTTCGTCCCCACCCATCATCGCCATCGCAGTCGCCGCTGCCACTAATGATGCACCCTCCTCTTATTGCCGCAACCATCGATGACGCTCTCCATTTTCATCTACAACCCTCCTCATTTTCTCCAACTCCCTATTCCTTTGTTATTTCCCAACACAACCCTAAAAACAACACAAAGATCAAATTCCAGTTGTACAAACCTAAATTCAATTCAATTCTCACCGAGTACCAATTATTCCAAAATTAAACCATCCAAAAAACGACCTAATCAGCTTATTTGCAAGCCCCAAAACAACACAAAAGATTAAATTGAAGTTGAACACCCCTAAATTAAATTAAATTCTCACCTTGCCATACTAAACCAAAATTAAACCATCCAAAAATTCCTTTGTGGATCCTCCGATTTATTCACCATTGCCACACTTTCTGATATACTCCTCCTCGATAATACGCTTTTCTGACCACTCCCTTCTATCTTCCTGCTCGCTATCCTCAGCGATTTGACTGGAGCTTTACTCCCACCAACGAACCCACTGAATATCTTAGATTCGAATTTTGAAGGTCCATCTCTGAAATTGGGGGAAGGTCTTTCTCTGAAATTAAATTAAACCCATTGGGATTTTGGAATTTTGAAGCAATTGGTGGAGAGGATAGTGATGGTTTAAGTAATGTCGAAGAGAGAGATGGCGGTGGCGGTTGTGATGGAAGCTAAAGGAGAACAATGGTGGGACGCAGTGATGGCTGTGAGAGTGGTGAGCGGTGGCAATCTAGGTGGTGAACGGGGCCAATGTTGGTGGTGGTGGAGAAGAGATGTGGTTCTAGTGGTGAACGGTGGTGGTTGGGAGTTGACGGAAGTTAGGGAAGAAAAAGAAAAAAAAGAAAAAATGAATAAGAAAAAGAAATATACTTAAATGCCCTTTTTATAGCACATGACAATCACGTGATATGGTTGCCGCCAAAAACTAACATTGAGATTTGACGGAGTGACTACTGGCAGTACTTTTTAAAAGTAGGGATGAAACCGGTTCGGTTCCTAGCCAAATTATGAAGATCCGGAATCGGTTTTCTGTTGCTCTTAACGTTTCAGTTCTTTGTGTATTTTTTGAGGAACTGTAAATGGAACCGAACCGGTTCTAATGGTTCGGTTCCACCAGTTCTTTGAGGAACCGTTAGGAACCGATCAAAAACTATTCTAACGGGTCTTCGAGGAACCGTTAGAACCGGTTAAAAACCGTTCTAACAGTTATTCAAGGGATCGTTAGAACCATTAGAACTGTTAAAACAATTAGAACCGGCCAAGAACAATAAGAACTATCATGTATTTATATATAACGGTTCATTTAATTAAATTTATCAAGGAACCGAGAACTGAACCGTTAACAATTATTAGGAATCGAACCGTTAAAAATGTGCACTTTAATACTAAGAACTGAACCGAACTGGCCTTTTTCGGTTCGGTGCAGTTTGGTTCTCCGATTTCCTGTTCGAAAATCCCACCCCTATTTAAAAGTTTAATGATCTGATTGTAATAAAATGAAATATAGTGGCCACTAGTAGAATTTGCTAATAGTTCAGTGGCCATTGATAATATTTACTCTAAATTAAATGAGTCAACTCATTTTTATATAAAAAAGTTAATATTAAAAATAAAAAATATTTTAATGATACTTTTGTAAGATTTTGTATAAATTTTGAAATAATCGATAAGATTTTAACACATGTTAAATATCAATTTACGCAAATTTTTTACTATTTTTATTGAATTTTACTATAAATAATTTTATATTCACAATGAATATTGATTTATATGTATTAATGAGTAGATTTTAAAAATATAGTTTTTATTAAAATATAGTTTTTATTAAAATAAATATTTTACATTTGAGGTTACTATATTTTCGAAATTTATTAAAAAATGAAGAGAAAAGGCTAATGTGGCATTGAAAAATGGGAGTATATTTTACACAACCATTTTAGACAGAACTTTAATTTTAACAGACTATTGATGACAAAAAAAATTACAAGTCATGTAAAGTTTACATAAAACAAACATATAAAAGATTGTTCGAGATGCTCTTAGAATTTGAACTATCGTAAAACCTAGTCTATTTTTTAAGCACATAAATTGTATGGTTTAATTTTTTTTCCAATTCCAATTTTAAAATTTGTAGGTATCCAAACACAACCTTAACATATATGTAATGTCGATAACATGTCAACATGTTACATATATGTGATATTTATATTTTGTGTTTAATTATGAAATATAAGTATAGTGTCATTGTTAAAAACAAAAAAAAATAAACAAGAGAGATGGATAAAGTTCATGTCCTTACTTGAGCAAGCATGTATTCACATGTTACTCCAAAAATATCATATTATAGTAAATTCTAAAAGATATTCAATACACTAGTGCATATAGCTCATACACATCATACGGCGAAGGGGTCGGACACCTCCCCTTTAGTTTTCAAAATTTTCACAGTATTAAGGGTCTTTGTGTAAACTTTAATAACTAGAGCGATTATTCATATGGTTTTTGAACTTCAATTAAATAAGTAAGTAAATTTTTCTTAACTAACACTCTTTCGTATTTTACCTCCTAAAGAAAAAACCTAAATGCTAAACCCCCTTCTTCTATAGGATTCGAAACAAAGGATTAATACGTTAACAAATACACTCTTCTTTTATAACCTTTATAATCTAGCTTAACACCACTGCCATCTCCTCCTCTATAATCACATATTCTAAATACGAAGTCTTAAAGATGACTGCTGTAATTAATATGTTGTGATCTGTATGTTTTTGCTATGTAAGATATCAAGTATATATATACAATCCACTTCTCTTAAGAACCGTCCATTTCGAGAAATAAATGGAAGAATATTTTCATGAAATTTGGTGGAGATAATCTCGATAATAAATAAATCATTTTCACATAATTTCATCATAAAATTTAAACGGGAAGTATGTTAACTAAACATCTAAATTTTAATGTCCAAAAATGTCTCTCTCTCTCTCTCTCTCTATATATATATATATATATATCAATTGTGTAGTTAACCCACTTCTCAGTTGAGTTTTTTGATGAAATTTGGTAAAGATATTATACTCATTATAGAGATAATCTCCACCACCGAGTTTCATAAAAAAAATTATCCGTTTACCCTATCAAAATGAACGGTTCTTAATATAGTTAAATTAAAAACATTCGTTAAATTAAAAATTATGATTTTGTCATCATTTTACTACTTTAAAATTTTTGTAAACTTTTAAAATTTGCCCACTTAACTTAAATTTTGGGATAACTTTTATTTTTTCATCTAGAGCAACAAATACTTATACTTCTAAATCCTAGTTCTCATTTAAGTTGGGCCAGCCTCTTTCTGGGGTTCCATACTTTGGGACTTTATGTTCATAATGATGTCATGCTTGCCTTTGGTACTCCGGAGAAACAAATCTTGATCGAACCTATATTTGCTCAATGGATACAATCTGCTCATGGTAAAACTTCCTATGGGTTCGATGTACTTTTATCTTCAACGAACGGCCCGGCATTCAATGCTGGTCGAAGCATATGGTTGCCGGGTTGGTTAAATGCTATTAATGAGAATAGTAATTCACTATTCTTAACAATAGGTCCCGGAGACTTTTTGGTTCATCATGCTATTGCCCCCACACAAATAATTAAATTGAAGCTGAAGCCAAATTTAAAAAATTAAAAGAGCCAGCAGATATAAATTGGTTGACAGCATTCAGAATTAGTCGAGGTAATTTTTGCTTAGACCATAAAATAAATTAAAAAAAAATATATATAGACGCTTCTCTAGTCACATTGCCTTAAAAGAAACACCAACCCTCAAAGCCTCACACTTGGATTTCGCATCTCTCTCTCTCTCCCCTTAACTTCTCACTTTGCATGCTTCGAAAACCAAACGAGCACACAAACCCTCCAATCAACCACTCAAACTGAATATTTTTCATATCCATTTATATGCTTCGTGTGTATATATATATGTACATCATTGTATGCATTCTCCTAGTGTTCAATCTCGCGTCTTCTATCCCAAATGGGAACTAGTTTGCACATGAATTCAAACCAAGCTCTTTGATTCTACTTGTTTCTCACTTTCTGGGGTTTTAATTGAATTGGGTCTCTCTACACTAATGGGTCCTATAAGAGGATATAGAAAGAGAAGAAAAACCGAGAAAAAGGTTGAACAAATGGATTTTGCTAATTCTGAAGAAGGGTCTGTTGATTGGTGGGATGATTTCTCCAAGAGGATTTCTGGTATATATATATACTCTCTCAAATTCTAGCTAATTTAATATCTATTTTATGTTGTTTTGCTAATTTGAAGTTATTGATGATTATATCTTGACATTGATATTGATTGGTCTTGTTGATCACTGTATGGAATGAGGGATTATGAAATTTTCATTTATGGTTTGAGTCCTATTTTTGAATAATTAAGTTGTAATTTGATGTACTGCAAATGCATTTGGTGATTGATAGTTGAAAGGATTAGGATCCCTAATGTGCCCTGGTCTAATTAAGGCCCTTAAGTCATCCTCTTGACCTAACAATATGGTTTTATTAATAAAGAGGGAAAGAGATGTAATCTTAATTTTATCAATGTGTTGATTGACCTATTGTAATTCAAACTTATCATGTATATATGTATATATATTTTTGATACAAAGCGATTGTTCTACAACCCAACATTATATATATATACATTAGAGTAATTAGAGCTTTACACATATCAAGGAATTTCACTTTGTGGGTGCGCCGAAAAACCTCTAAAATCCTTCATGCTTCAAAGGAACATTTTAAATCCTTTCTTAGCTGCGATCATATGGAACTTTGAGTCCACATTCGCATAGATCATGACAGTCAATCAGCAACACCGTTCATCTTTGACCTTTAAATCAACTTCAATAATTAATGAAGTATTTGCATTTAAAATGTCTTACATAAAAGTATGTTTGGTTAACTCTAACCCAATATGTAAGTGTATTTGCGTAGTTGAGTTTGAGCTTCATAAGGTTAGTTTCAAAGATGCAGGACATATCAACTACAAGTTTGATGTTCTCCATAAGGAGCGTGTAGTCCTAAGCCGATTTGTGATGCAATGTAGTTAAAGAAAATCAGAATAAGAAAAGCTCGACCCTTACACTTTAAAAGTAGGCTAAGATATGAACTGTCTTATCTATTAATGGTGAGAGGACCAATTTATTTGGTTGCCAGTTTATTCATCGATTTTCTTCGTGCTGGAGGAAAGACATAATGTTGAATCCTTGCAATCGTGATATTTACATTTGCAATGTGATCCTTTAAAACGAGCTTTCACAGAAGAAAACTAAAATCAAAGTTTTCCCTTGTGTGCTGTTCGTCATTTCCATAAGTGAACTCAAAATTGTTTAAAGGACCGTCTCAAGAAATTTAAAAAGAAAAGAAATTTTCTCCAAAGAAAAGTAAAAAGGACATGGAGTTGCACATCATTTTTTGTGGTTATAATGTTTCTCTTCTTTTTTTCCTAGCTATAGGACTTTTATCTCCATCAAAGGGATTGGACAAGTTCGAATCTGTTTTCAAGATTTCAAGAAAAACTTTCAACTACATATGCTCACTCGTGAAGGATCCCATGATGGCCAAGCCGAAAAACTTCACGTTTCTCAACGGGAAATCAATGTCGTTAAATGACCAAGTGGCTCTTGCTTTAAGAAGGCTAAGCTCTGGTGAGTCACTAATTGCTGTTGGCGATTCATTTGGAACAAACCACTCGACTGTCTCTCAGGTGACCTGGCGCTTCATTGAGGCTGTCGAACAGACGGCAATTCATCACCTCCGGTGGCCCACTGACCAAGAAATGGCAAGAATCAAGACCGAATTTGAGCATATGCAAGGATTCCCGAATTGTTGTGGCGTGATTGAGACCACACACATTACCATGCTCCTACCTTTATCGGATCAGTTAAGCGACAATTGGCTTGATCGGAGCAATAATCATAGCATGATCTTGCAAGCCATTGTTGACCCCACGATGAGGTTCCGGGATATAGTCACCGGTTGGCCGGGGAAAATGAACGAATTGGCAGTTCTATACAGTTCAACATTCTTTAAGCTATGCGAGAAAGGGGAGAGGCTAAAAGGGAAGAAAGTAAAGCTATCCGAAGGCCTTAAACTAAGGGAATATATAATTGGCGACTTGGGTTTTCCTCAATTGCCTTGGCTTATGACGCCTTATAAAGAAAAAGAGCTTTCGAAATTTGAATTAGAGTTCAACAAGCGGCATTTTGAAACTCGAGTGGTAGCAAAGAGGGCGTTGGCGAGGTTGAAGGAAGTGTGGAGGATAATTCAAGGGAATATGTGGAGACCTGATAAGCATAAGTTACCGAGGGTTATATTAGTGTGTTGTATTCTTCATAATATTGCTATCGATATGGAGGATGAGGTTATGGATGAATTGCCTTTGTGTCAACTCCACGACCCGGGTTACCAACAAGAGGGTTGCGAATATGTTGATGACAAGTCCTGTTTGGTTTTAAGAGATAAGTTGTCTCTCTACTTGTCTGGTAGATTACCACCTTAAGTATTCGCCTGGTTCGAGCTTTTCTGCTTTCGTGCACCAGAGACCGGTAATTTCACATATCAAGTTTGAGCTTTAGCAAAAGAACTGCACCGGCTTGTGGCATGAACTATGAGAAAGTAAATGAGAAATTGCCGGCTTACTTGAAAGCACAAAACACGAGCTAAACAAGCACAAAGTGTACGGTTGCTGGTTACATATAGAAGAGCATGTGAAGCGGCCTCGGGGATGAATTGAACTGATCTTATTTGGTTATAGATTGTAAATAACCGGGTAAGTTGGTCCAATAATTGTGAGTTTACAAGGTTGCGGATTAGTGGGAAGATTGAAATTTAGTTATTGAGTTACGACGCTTGATTTTATAAATGCAAGAGGAGTTTGAACTATTTTGGTTTTAATTTCAACATTTTGCATGTGTTCTTGAGAAAGAACTTTCTTCTTTTTCTCTGAGTAGAGTGGAACTTTTCAAACAGTCGCATTAATGTTTATCATGCATGTGGAACTTCTCATATTGAAAAAAACATTTTTCATTGATTACATTGAATTTCCAGTGAACCAAACACAAGCCTTGCTTTTCTTTGTGATCTCTCGTTCTAACATACATTATGTTAGTAATAGGTGTGCTTGCAATTTTTTTCTCTGCATGTGTTCCTTCCTCTTCAGTCTTCTAAAGAGCAATTAACTCTGTTTGGTTGTTTGGGAAAAAATGGTTTCTGTGGGGAAGTTATTTGAAAATGGAAAAGAAAGAAAAAGTTACTTTACCCCATGTAATATTTGACGGAAACGTGGATTAGTAATATTAAAATTAAGGTTCATTTTAGTAGCTCGACCAATGGAACATTTTTCTTTTTAATTTGGGGGTTGGGACCCAAAAAATTTGTTGAAATAAACAAGTACTAAAATGGAGAGGAAGACCATACATGAAGGAAATGAAACCCCAATCGCCTACCAACTACTTTCATCCTCAAACTCCTACCAAGAAGTAGCGCCCCAGCTTGCGAGTTTTTCTCTTTGGCTTTCAGTTTCCATCATCAAGCTCAAAGTCATCCTTTGGATTGTAAGTCTGATGAGAGACTTGATGTTGTGGCTAATTGCGGAGTGGAAACAATGCCTAATAAATTCGAAACTTTTTGGTGCTACTAGTGAAATTTTCTGGACTTGTTGGGATTAACTGTCCATAACGCTCGAGCAAATTGCATCACAAGAAATTTCTGCTTTTCTAATAAAAAATAGCTCCTCATACGAGACATAACCTTAATAAAAAACCACTGATCGATGCAGGATTTTAATGTAACATTGGTGCAGGATCGTCCAAAGCCACGTCTTGCTCTAATCATATGAAATAATGAGTAGCGTTCGTGGTGACAATTGCACATTCACCTACTAGAGCAGGCTTCATAACTTGAGATGGTGGTGTAGAGTTTGCAAGGAAGCATTCCACCTTTTGGTTTCACCATTTGATACCTGAACAATGACTGATCGAGTAGTTTCCTGACGTGGGAGGAGATTGGTTAAGAGTATCATTAAGAGATGAATTAATTGTCACGTATTTGAGTCTGGCCTCGATGTGGGAGGACTTTAGCCAAGTCAAATTCTGAATGACCTCTTGCTTGTGATGCGCCACTTTATCATTAATGTTGGGGTTTTGGACCAAGTAACTGTTCCAACTATGACCCAGTCGTAGACACTGATCGCAATAAGAAGGAAGATTCTCATAGAATTTCCGAATCACACTTGGTAGTATCGACTTTTTGCCCTCTATCATTATCCAATTTTCAATAGTCATTTTTATCGATACATATATCTGTAATAAACACAAAATGATAATGCCCTCTCATATGGGATGGAATGTTTCAATATGTATTTTCATGTGACATAAAAAGTGAATCGCATACAAATTTTCTATCACATTTCTACCGTATAAAAATAATCATAGAAATTTTGTACTACATATATAATGGAGCCCATAACAGTTGCATTTTTTTTAAATTGTCAACTATGATACAAAAGCAAGATTGGAACAGACGAATTTATGGAAAAGGCACTGGATTAGGCTCTTAGCAGATTAACTTCTAATACATGATACACCTATCGGCTCCTATATACTCTCTCCAGTACAAATTAACAATCACTATTTGACATTCTTTCATTTTAACAAAAACGACTAATTTCAATGTAAATAGTAATCGAAGTTTAAACTTATTTACGTTGTGTGATTTAATACATCGACTTTGTCATGAAATTTCTTTCACCTTTAATATAGGAAATGGTGAACATGACTCTTTTAACTTCGGAAAAGCAAGCAATTTCGACTAGACGTGTTTTAAGTCTATCAGCCAAGAAATTCCATACAAAATGCTCTAAGATTGTCACGAATATTTACAAGCTAGGAAAAGAGCAATAAGTACCGTTACAAGGGTCAAAAGAGTAATTTACACGTACTTGAAGCCCGGGGTTGGAGGGGGATTTTGTTGCTTCAATTTGTACATAGGTTAGGAAGCCCAACTAAACAGTAGACTGTATAACATCAGGGCATAATTTAACCCTACACTATGTCATAAATCAACCTCGCCACAATCTTTGACCCAACTTTCCTCAATCAAGATTCTCTCTTGCCAAATACCCACAACTGCAAAATCAATGATGACAAATGGGATTAGTTATCTGTTTGTTGGTCATACTGTAAAACATAAAAGAAGGAAAAAATTGTTAAACTAACATGTTTAGTGTCTATTAAAATATTGCATTCAGATAAAAAACAATTTTATGAAATTTAGAGTTTAGAATCCAGATTCAGAATTCAGTATTCAAATTCAGATAATAAAACAGACGCTACCTAAAAGTCAACTTTTAGATACAATCGTAAGAGAAATACCTTTATCATCCCAGAATTGGTCAATTTTTAGATGTCATTCTAGGGCAAGCATAAATCTTTTGGCCCACTGCTGCTTTACAGATTCTGGGACCAATTTTCCACCGATATAAGGGTTCCATGTATCTCCTCCTGCACCGGCAAGCACCCAATTGATTTTTGTTGGCGGGGTGTTAAATGATGAATTTTGAGGCTTCTCCCTAGACATGTTCTTCTTCGACAAACCGGGATTCTGCAAAGGCAAAATATCCAATAATTGTAGAGAGAAAACTGAGAAGTTAACAGTGGGGTCACAAATTTCTGTTAATTATTGAACTCACTTTTAGGTGACCGGGCAATTTAAACGCCTTGCATAGAGGTGTATTATATTCTTTGAGTTCCGCTAATACTTCGGATAGAGGTGTATTATATTCTTTGAGTTCCGCTAGTACTTCAGATAGTGGTGCATTTTCTCTCAGTTCTTCTGCTAGAGGTTTTTCGACGGCTGCTTTTTCTTTCAGTTCTGCTAGGTATTTTTTAACTGCTACTAAGGACCGGAACTTTTGTCCAGTCCCTGGTTCATAGTAGTACTAATACATAAACAAACAAATACCCAATAATGAAAATGAATTGAACTGTGAATCATATTTAACCAAACCCCCACTTTTAGAATAAAGTGCAAAGGAAAGGAGCAGAAATTAAGTGCCAGAGTTTAGTGTTCAAAATTTCTATATGTAAAGTTCTAGAACCCAAAAGATGTAAAACTAAGAACTTTTGAGTACTGAGAGAGGGCAGTACCTTGTCATTATAGCTGCCGAGCCTACGAGGTACCTCTTCCACAACCCAACCGTCAGGGAGGTTATAGGGTGGAGTGGCTCCCTTGGTAGTCGAAGACACAATAGCCAATCGATCCTCATTGCATTCCTCCTCGTGAAGTCTCAATGTCTGCACCGACATCACCACCATCAATAAGGATGACCCCCCACCCCTCTCTCTCAAATTTGAGTTGTTGCATAATAAAAAATTAAGACTTTCACCTTTCCACCAGAGATGACCGTCTTCCTGTAATCCAGACTCTGTGAAGTATAACAAAATAAACACAATTAATTATGGTAAAAGCTTACCACAATGAACAGCCCTCTACTTCAAACTTACACTGGAAAAGAAGCCAACTTTAAGCTCACCTTATGATGATAGTCTCTTTCACACTCCGCTGCTTTTAAGTGTCTCTCGACCTCTCTTAGGGATCGGAACTTTTGTCCAGTACCAGGCTCATAGTAATACTGCCATAAAACCTTTAGATCCTCAAGTGCCAGTAACAAGCAGACTCTTTCCAACACAATATATAACAAGATAAAATACCCAACTTCAAGAATGTGTGAATAGCGTGCATGCACAGAGTTGGTGTTGCCAAAACCCGAAGACAAAATTGGAGAAGTAGATTAACTGAGAGAGGAACGTACCTTGTCAGAACCACTGCCATGCCTACGAGGTACCTCTTCCACGACCCAACCATCTGGTAGTTTAAAGGATGGGTTGGATCCAGTGATTTGGGACTGCACAATCGCCAATTGATATTGATTCAATTCTTCCTCGTCAAGCTTCAACATCTGCATTGGCATCAGAATGCATTGACATAAGAATCAATGTTTAAGGATTAACGGCTATATTGTAATTTGGAACCTTTTCAGATTTCCCAGCACCAACGATCTGCTAAGTATAAAGGATTATACGTCACCCAAACTCAAGTGTCTTATATTTCGATGTAATCCAAACTTCAAAAAGTAGCAGGAAAGGTTTAAATTTTGAAAATATCAAAAGCAGGCAGGAAATGAAGCGTAGAATAAGGTACAGATTCTTGTTTCGGAAATGCATTACAAACTTTGAAAACATTGATTCACTCATGAAGAAGCATTGGATATGGTATGAACCCTCATGCTTCTGGCCAGGAGAAAATTCTAAAATAGATGTCTTTAGTCTTTACCTTTCCACCAGATACGATCATCTTCCGATTACCCGAAATCTGTGAAAGTATACAAAAATAAGCTCAATTATGTGGTTTAAAGCTCAGCAGAATAAACCAACTTCTACTTCAAACATTAGCTGTAAAGGACCCAACTGTTAATCTCACCTTATTATAATCTAGTTTAAAACTCCTCTGTCGTCTAGGTGTATATTCTTCTCCATTTACATGCCTCTCAACCTCTCTCATGGATCGAAACTGGAGTCCCGTACCAGGCTCGTAGTAATACTGCACAATTGTCAACAGAAACAATTTTATCCAGTTTTGCGGCACAAGATTTGATATTGGAAAAAAAAAATTAAAAAAATGGATAGAAAGTAAACTTTTTCAATACTTGCACAAACACATTATATTTGTGGAAAGCGCAGACAAATTGTAGAATGGATACCAACAGAGTTAAAGAGTCCAGTCTCCTTTTGGGCACATAGTCAATGTGCCAAATCTTAAGATAGTGAACTACTTAGTTCCCTTTAATTATAGGTTCGAACCTTGCCCCGTCCCTTTCCTCTTTCTAACAGCTCTTGGACAGAAGAAAAAGAAAGTAGTGATTTTGGATGTATGCACGGTGTGTGCTAGTGTATTCCCTTTAATACATTGTCAGGCCTCAGTCCAACTTAGCAAGACATTGTCTGCTTTGAGCAGTTGGGCTGGCCACAAATATATAGCAAATTAGTTCACTTGCCCACAGTGTGCCCGTCAGCACCTACTGCAACACACTGAAGCATGTACGGCAACCCACACAGAACACTAGGTTCATTATATAACTTAGTGGATTGGACAAGAACATGACATAATGGTGTTAGAAGACTCAGTCAGATGTGTGCTAATGGGGACATTGGACCCTAGGGGCTGAATGTAACGACCCTAGTGTGATAGGCGAGCTGTTGTATGCTGCAATAGTGCTGGAAACACTATAGTGTAGGTATTCATTCCAGGTTGCCTGGATTTTTACTAGTCCTTGGCAGTAAGAGGTCTTCTCGGTAAAAGCAAAAAAGCATTCAGGCTCGCTAGACTGGACCATGACATGACATGCATAAATATAAACATAATTATCTTTCCAAAGTAAATTACCAATTGGAATATAATTCCATGTTTGTTTAACCAACTAAACTTTTACGCAAGGTAATTATTTCCAAAAACATTTGATAAACTTAATGAAAGTAAAACTTGTGAATAGATGAAAAGAAAAGAAAAATAAAACTTTAATTTGTGTTTTGAGGGAGCACTATTTTATAGAGATAATCCCAAGTTCCCAACCCTAATATTTCAAAGGTTTTGGATGAATCCTAAATTCCTAATGCTATTGAACTTCGAATTCATCCATGCATTGACCTCGGTACGTGCTAGTAAGTTACAAAAATTATTGAAGTTGGGTTAGATTTTTGATTTATCAATTTCCGCCCCCACCCTTTTTCTCGGAAATATATTATTATTATTATAAAGTGGTTCAACACTTTGCCACTAGTAAGAATAATATGACTCCAAACCACTATTATTAAAACAATTTCTCTTTAAATTATATATAATCAAATGCATATATAATCAAAGTTGGACGCGAGCAAAAACATGCTATTTATCAATCAAATAGCCTTCAACCTCAGAATCAAAATCCTAATTTCAAATCATAAAGATATTCCTATTTGTCTACATGATCCGTAATTGTACAAAATTATACATAACCAGCAATTTCCAAATCAAACAATGATCTTATAACAAAATGAGATCTTTATAAAACAATAGAAGAAGGGAAAAGGAGAAAAATTTAAGAAGGGAACCTTGTCGGATCTGGAGCCGTCGGGGCGGAGTACCTCTTTCACGCGCCAACCGGCGGGGAGGTGGAAGCGGGAGGCGGTGTGAGTGAAAGCGGCTAGCTGACGGTGGTCGGAGTAGTCGTCGCCGCCGTAAGGAACCAACATTGACGATGAGAGAACGCACCGATCCTCCTGCATGGTGGTAGTAGATGATTGTCCGAAAGAAGGTGCGAAGAGTTTGTTAAGTGAAACAGAGTCCCACTGTTCTGCCCATTATTCTGCGACTTCCCACTTCGTCCAATTCACATTTACCAAAGCAGATTTTTATTAATGTGATTTGGGAGTTTTGTCACTCGGCGAGGTGGGAAAATTACAATTTCACTAGACCCGGTTCGGGTCAACTTTAAGCCGCACGCAAAATTTGTAAGGGGGTGATATATGCAGTTTTTTTTTATTTTATTGTCACAAATATCTTCTACCTCTTATATTATTTGTTTTTAAAAAATTTATAACAAACACCCTCTTTTATTATCATTTAGATTAAGAATTATAATTAAAGTAATACTCTCTTATTATTGAAAGAGTATCTTTATTTTTACTAGCTCGACATTGAGAGCATCTAAAACTTTAACAATAATTTAAGATACGACCCAATTTTTGAGATATATTATTCTATCATTAGGAGAGTAAATGTGACAATATTCTCCCGTCATTGGGACAATATTTTCATTTTTACTCGCTCGACATTGAGCATCTGAAATTTCAACGATAACTTAAGATACGGCTCAATTTTTGAGATGTACTCTCTTATCATTGAGAGAGTAAATGTAGTAATACTCTCCTGTCATTGTGAGAGTATCTTCATTGTTACTCTCTCGACATTGAGCATCTAAAACTTAAACAGATTTGTGGGATTTTTTAAAAAGAGATCTATATATATATATATATATGCATTTTTGGGTTTTTTTTTTGTTTTTTTGTTTCGTTTTAAAATATACACATATATATGTGTATGTATATATGTATATTTTGAATATATATATATATATATATATGTATATTTGTATGTATATATGCATATTTTGAAGAAGAAGAAGGAGGAGGAGGAGGAGGAAAAAAAGAGGGTGGTGAGGGAGTGATGGTATTGTTTTGTCGTGAGTGTATAAAAAGGTGAAATGAGAGGGTGGTATTAATAAAATTTAGTTTAATATTAATAAAAATTTTAGAAGGTGTTAGTGATAACAAATGGGGCTGCATTTATCACCCCCATTTTAAAATGACAACTCTCTTATAAATAAATATATTAAATTTTGTATATTATAAAAATAAATTAATTTTATTTCAGCAAAAAGAATTTATATTCCACCAAAAACACATTATAATTAAGAATTCAAAGTGTTTGCAAGCTTCATTTCAAAATATACGAGTTTACATGCTATTAAAACAAATACAATGAATAATTCAAGCACTTAATATTTCATCTTCGGTCTTCATGTACATTTCATCTTACAAAAAACTTTTAGATGCTAACATCACATACTAAAATGTTCCTATAAAATAAAAGTAACAATAAAATTTTGACCAAAACAATAATTTAAAATGACTTTTTCTTACATTTTTCGTAGTAAAATCATCAATTATATCTTTATCGTTTAGATTTTATGAGGTGTCATTTTCAATGCATAAAATTGCTAATTCTTTCAATATATCTTGACTCATGATAATTCGCAAGTAAGATTTTAACAATTTCAATTTGAAAAAACTCATTTTCGCAGATATCACAATCACATGTAAAGTCAATAATAGTTTATAAGTAATAATCACATGAAAAATATATCAATATATTTTACAGTATCCATAATTTTAATGAATATCCGTGGTTCATTTATTTCATATGATTCAGTTGGTAACATTAATTGCAATACTTGTAATTTTGAACATAAGAACTTATCATTAACATCAAAAACATCAACTTTTAAAGCATTTTTAAGATTTATGTAAGATCTTCTCAATTCATCATCATCCAATGAAATTAACTTTGTTGCATCAAATAAGAATCCAAACAATGAATAAAAAAATTGCAATTGTTTTATTGGAAAGATACCTTATTAATTAAATATATTTTAACATATATATATATATATACACATATAAAAAAAAATAGTATCCATCCTCACTTTTGAGCCCTGAGTGGTCCCTTTGCCTGCCTTGTCCTAGGGCCGACTCTGATTTTCACTTTTTGCATTTACTAGATAATTATAAATGCATTAATAAATTATATATAATGTAATCAGTATGAATAACTAGTAAATAAGTTTTATAAAGTGTAGCATTGTATTGAAAGTAACAATTTTTGAACAAAATATACATACATGTTAAAGAAGGAGCTTTTTCCATGAATAACATGCACTATTATGCCACCAATCAAATGAAAAAAAAAAAGGAGAAGAATAGTGAACACGTTAATTGAAGTGGGCAAGAATGTTCTTAAGATGAAGCACGTGCGTAGCAAATTAACAATAAATTTGTTTAAAGGGGGCGAATTTAGATGGAAGGGTTCCTGATGTACCATTACATAGTTTTAGAGTTCAATTGTTAAAAATTTGAGTTTAAAGATCAAACTGAAACACTAATCATAATCTAAGGATTGATTGTGTACGTAATTTATATTCGCTATTAATATTGTGATGACTTACCAGCAGAAGAAAAACTTACCGAGTGGCAGGCATATTTTACTGCCAACTCCATGCATGGGTTACCTACCTTTAATTTCTAACTCTTTTTTTTTTATCTTATCTTAATTTAAATTATTTTATCCTAACAAAATAAATAATTTGGAGGGTTCACAATTATCTGATCGACGTAAAATTGGGAGAGAATACATACTCCCAAAACAAAGTTGTGGAACAGTCCAAGTCTCTTAATTACTTACTCTAAAATTAAAGTAGTTACCTTATTATAATTAACATCTTTCCAAATACGAATTAAGGCGGTGACGCACAAACCTTCTTTTTCTAAGCACAATCCGAGACTTACTGTACAAGAAACTAAATCCCATAGACAAATATTAATCCTCGGTTACCTCGAAAATCTATATATACAAGACTCCCACTAGTACTACTACAAATACCGGCCAATTGCAATTCTACTATACTTAGTATATATAGACATATATATATATATATATATCAAACACATAGTATCCCAATCCATATATATATATACCCATTCTGTTTTTATGTTTTTATATTTTTATTGTGAATTTATTTGTTCTCATTATATATAGATGGCACCAAAGAGAATTAGAGAAGAAGAAGAAGATGGGGATATTAAAGTACTAACTATGAAATTAAAGGGATTGAAGAGAACTAAAGAAGATGTAGATTTTAGCAAACTATCCTGGCTATTATCACGTATGGAGAAGCAAGCGGCGCGTACGTTTAAGTGCAAGACATGTGACAGGGTGTTCGATTCGTTTCAAGCGCTGGGTGGCCACCGGGCCAGTCATAGTGCTAAGTCGGATGACCCCCTCAAAAATCAAAGGAGTCACGTTTGTAAAGAATGTGGGGCCGAATTTTCTAAGGGTCAGGCCCTTGGTGGTCACATGAGGAAACATAGGGACACGAGTCCTAGTCCAACAACTAGTGAAGAGATGAGTTCTGACTTGACGCCTAGGGTTGATGTGGCAGTGTCGAACATTAGTAGTAGCAAGAGAGTGCTGCGGAGTTTGGATATCAATCTCAATTTAGTACCTTCTGAAGAATCCGACGAAGAGGATTATCAACCTTTGGAGGATTCTAAGTTGAAGAATTATGATGCGGATGAGAATAATTCGAAGCTAAACCATGATGAGGAATCGAAGGAAGATTCTAAGTTGAAGAATTATGATGCGGATGAGAATAATTCGAAGCTAAACCATGATGAGGAATCGGAGGAAGAGGATTATTCGAAATCTATGGAGGAAGAGAATTACCCGACCGAGAATTATGAGCTGGATGAGAATAATTCGAAGCTAAAACATGATGATTTACCTATCGAGGAGGAGAAGGTAATTAATGAGTGGAAGTACAAGAAGATCAATTTAGAGCCCCGAGCATTACAAGAAAGAGATCTTAATATAAAATACTACTATTTTTTGGATGAATGAATTATTATTTTTTTGGGATAGTTAAGAGGATAATATAAATTTAGTTTGTTTAGCTTTATTTTACAAGCTTTATGTAAACAAATTTTGCTTGATGATTTTTTTTTAGAGGTAATAGGATTATAGAACTTTAGTTGCTTTATTTTAATTTACAAGATTTGTTTAAAATCATATTTTGAATCTCAAGTTACTTTGATGATTGACAACGACCCTATATTTTGTGCTGATTGCAAGTGAGATTGATTGTTTTCTTTGCAAAGATACATATATGTTGAACGAACTTTCAATATAAAAGATTAAAAAATAAATATGCGTGGGTAATATCACTACTCCCTAGTCTCAAATTAATATTTCTTATATGAGCTAGGTTGGTTCATCAACGAATTGCTAGAAGTAAAATTTACTACTATTCAACGATGATATATTGACTGTGTAAAAGGGAAAATAGATTGTTAATTTAAAGCATCTGGAAAAAAAAAAATTTGAATTTTAGATAGACAACGTAAAATCTAATTAATGTCAAAAAAGTTTCTTAGATTATCTCTAATAATCTCTTTAAAAGATTGAAGTGTAAATTTTTAAAGAAGCACATCAGCAAAATATATCCCAACAAGACTACAAGAGTAACAAAAGTATTTTTTTTTATTTTAAAGAGCCATTCTCTCTATCCAACTTTAAAGAGTGACTACTCACTTTTTATAAATTTCTTTTTATTCTTTTATTCTATCTGATCTCACACTAAATTAAAAGGTGTTCTCTCTTTCTAAACTGCAGGCTAAGGAAAATAAAATACTAAAGTTATCAAATTTGTCTCTTAAAGTGAGTTAGAGATACAACACAAAAATTAATTTTCAAAATACCACATAAATTCACTAGAGTACAATTATAAAAAAATATATAAAAATAACCTTTGAAGAGCGTCTGAGATACTCTTGCAAAGCGTTGCTAAATGAACATAACAAAACAAACAATATGGTACCTATGACACATCTCAAGGGGGTTGTCTTCGATCTAGAATCTCCAATGGTATTTTTTATAAATTTATTTCTATCATATGTATAATGGTATTTTTAATACATTTTTATATCTATTTGGTAATATAATTGTTCCTCAAATAAAGTTTCTCCAATGGTGCCATTTATATCTTACTTTTATATATTACTTGGCATTTATTTAAGAATGAGAGAGAATTAGTAGATTTCTTATATCCAATGAAGATATCCCATGTCACATCAAAAATTTCTATCACTCGAAAATTTCTATCACTATTTCTACATGTAGAAATACTTATAGAAATTTCATGTATGACTCACTTTCCACCTCATATAAAAATAATCATTTGAGCACTTTTTTTCTTTTTCTCTTTTCTAACATAGAGATTTACTTGGATAGAAATGACCATTGGAAACGGCCTAAGGATTTATTTGGACTTTTAAAGTCTATGGGTATTTATTATGATTTAAAATCGTCTGTCAAAATCTTATTGTATTCAATTAAAATTTTAAAATATCTTTCTAAATTTTATGGTATTCAAACTTAATGACTTTGGGGGATTTTATTTATGGTATTCTAAATTATTGCGTAATAATCATAAACAATGATGAGCATAAAAATTTGTCTCCAATACAATTGTGAAGACTGAATGTGAATTTAAAGTGACAAGAAAAAAGGAAGACATTGTGAAGGAAACCATTTATCATTCTAAACTTCTTTATTAAATTAAAAAATATTTTATCTTTAATTTTTAATTTTTATTAATTATGAAAGTTATGTTGTGGAAAAGTATTTGGTAAGAGCTATCAAAAAAGATTCATATTCAATAATGTATTTGTACAAAATAAAGATTGGTTACTAAGATGAGAGAGACCCTTATCAATATATACTACCATTGGAGATGAACTTTTTTTGAACTTGCCTATTAGGAAAATTTATATGCCATATAGGAAACATGATTATACATATGATTACATGTTTATAACTAAAACTATTCTCCTAAAAATACTTCAATTCATATTTGTATTGGAGATACTCTTAGAAATCTTCTCACATACCAAAAAATTTTACTTCTCTTTTTTTTCTCAACCCTCACCTTCCTCTTTCTCTTAAAACCCTAGCTACTCAACTCGTTGATAAACACATAAAGTTATTTTCTTTATCATTGTAACCTTATGTGACAATACACCAGGGGCGTCTCCACACTTGTACGAGGGCGTGCGGACGCACCCCTGAGTATTTCGGAATTTTTTTTTTTAAAAAAGAAAAGGTTAGGGACTTATATGCTTAGTTTTATAGTTGAGGGATTTTTCAGAAATAAAGTTTACTTAAAAGAGCCAACAGCTCTCTAGCCTTCCGCCTCTCCTTTTATTTCCGCTGCTTCCGCACGCACACGCAGCAACAACCAATAGGCAACAGGCCAACAACTCTCTGCTCAGCTGCTCTCCTTTCTTTTATCTCCTCTTTTGCTATTCTCTTCTCTCTCACAGCAAGTCATTCTCTCTCTCACGGCTCAATCATGCCTAGACAGCTCACAGCAGCCGACTACCGAGCAACGGAGCAAGGTAAATAAAAACACCAATTTTTTCCCTTTTCTTTTCTTTTTCTTTTTATATCAAAAAATGCTAATTTTTCTATGATATATATTATGAATCATGAATATATATATCATATATGATCTCAATATATGTGTAATTGTGTAAAATTAGTTGGAGCTTGATTTTAGGGCTTAATTTTGTAGGGTTGATTTTAGGGCTTAATTTTGTTGGAGCTTGATTTTAGGGCTTAATTTTGTATATTTGATTTTAGGGGCTTAATTTTGTAGGATTGATTTTAAGGCTTAATTTTATGTATAAAATTATGAATGGATATAAGCGATATAGCTAATTTTATTTCAGTCTTTGTATAAGGCTGATTTTATATCTCTATATATACATAATTTATATTTGAGAGAGTAATGAATCTGAATCAAAACCAATAAATATTAATTGTTGGAAAGAGAGATTAATGCTCGTACTTTTTGATTTTAAGGCTTTACTCTTACCCGTAGCAACTGCAACAGTTGAAAGAGTATTTTCAGCGATGAAGATATCAAAAGTCAACTACGAAATCGGTTAAGAGATGATTTCATGAATGATTGTTTGGTGGCTTATATCGAAAAAGTTGTGCTCAACTCCAACGATAACGAAGATATCATTCAACGTTTTCAAAATATGAAGTCTCGGAGAGGATTGTTGTAGGTAATTTTTATATTTTAGTACTTTTGTTGATGTAAGAATTTCATATTTATATTATTATTATTTTAACTTTTGAGTTTAGAGAAATTGAGTACCCCCGGGTATAAATTCCTGGCTACGCCACTAAAATGTACTACTGGTGAAGAGGTGGCGATTATTATTTTGCAAATACCATTTTTGTTGTCAAATTTGGGACTCAATTCTAGTATAAAAAGTATTCGCATATATAGGCTTTGTTGAGTTTTTAACCTAAATAGACCACTTTTTGAAATTATTTGCCAAACTAAATCACTTTTCAACATATTTACCAAACTAGCACACTTTTTAAAATAGTGATTTCGAATCACTATTTTAAAAAGTGTGCTAGTTTAGTAAATATGTTGAACAGTGATTTAGTTTGGCAAATAACTTTAAAAAGTGGTCTATATAAATAAAAAAAACTCGGCTTTGTTTGTGATAGGTGGTTTGCTCATTACTCCTTACGGTTTTGCGGAAAAAAAGTTGCGGCTAATTTTTTTTTCTCAATGTGATATGTGATTTTCTTACTAGATCTTATTATATGATGGTGATCATCCGTAAAAGTCGGTGGCTTCTGATCTTTTAAGTTGAACACAAAAGGAATTCTTATAATTAAATATGTATAATTTTTATGTGTAATTTGGAATAATTTCTAATAAAGTTGTAATTAGTTTAATTTATTATTTATCTTTTTTTAATTGTTATTAGAAAAAATCATAAATTTATTAAAATTTATATAAATACTAAAAAATCAATTTTGTCGTACTCTATATAGACTTCAAAATATTCATGGATTTAGGAAAATTTACGAATTTTAAAAAGTTAGTTACAATCTTTTAAAATCTGAATTGAATACATCCCTAAAAATATCCCGTGTTTTCAACATTCAATTAATGTTGAAAATGTGTCCTTAAAGCTCAAACTGTTATAATTTTAGAAGCTAATCTCGAATATCTCTTTTCTCGTGTCATAGTTTTAATTTATAAATTTTTGTTCACATGTCCGACACTTCTTGAACGCCATCAGATAAGTGTCTTCTAATTTTGTAAATTTAATTTAATTATATGAAAACCCCAAAAAAAATAAATTATAATAATTAAAATTAAAACATTAGATATTCGGGCCCTCTCCTTGTTCCGCTCGCCGGCCTATTGGGATAGCAACCTTCGGGCTTTGCCTGCCATTTATAATAAAGAATTCCAGCTCGGCCCGTGGAAGCACTGACAACAAAAATATATGAGACCCTTCCGAATTTCGATAGTGTGATGGAGAAAAAAGACTTTTATTCTTCCGTCTATGTTAACCAAAACACTCCGGGTGTGTGTTTGTTGTGCGGAATTAGAAACAAGATAAAATTAATTAATCATATTTGGTGCTTGGTGTCGGAAAAGATAGGATTCTATCCCGCGTTTGGAGCAAGGGTAAATTGGATATTTTAATCATATTCCACGTTTGGCGTAATTCGAGATTGGATTGCACCCGAGATTAATTATCATTTTATTCCTTTAAAACCGGATAAATATATATCACCCCTATAGGTGGTATTATTTTATCCCATGATTGCCGGATAACAAAATGAATATAATTTTATTTTATTTTTAATCTTTTTCTTTACACTTTTTTAGATAATTAAATTTATTAATGAAAATTTTCAACCACCCAAAATCAGAGTAACTCAACTAATAAAATTGTGGATAACAATTAAAATTGCATATATTTTTAAAAGAAAAGCAAGTTATATTATAAAATATCTAAACTTGTAATCCGAAACTCCATCAAATGCAAAGTTTATTAAATCTTTATTCGACTAGTCCTTATCCTGTCCAATCCCGCTTAATCCTTATCCAACTGATTCCTTTCATATCATATCCCACATAATTTCTATCCGACTAATTCCGACTCTTATCTTATCCGGCCTTTATCATATCCTATCATACCTCTTTATCCGGCGCGCCAAACGCACCCTTATGGGAGCCGGGAGGAGTATAATAATCATCTTAATAATTTATTTATTATATAGATATATTAAATTTACTATATAGATATATCAAATTACATATATTTTATACTATATATATATATATATACGTAGATATATTTATTGGCATATTTTCGACATCTCCATATCTTTTTATTATAGAATTTGACATGTTGACGCGTCCTCCTTATATTGTATCCATATATCTATATCATCGTTGATTGCAGGGGCGTAGCTACAAGCGTAGCTACAATGTGGCGAGAGGGTGCATGCGCACCCCCAACGATTTCATCCATTTAAAAAAAATTTAGAGATTTATATGCATAAATTTAAAGTTGAGGGTACTAATTATAAATAATAAAAAAAATATTCATGTCTCACGCACTGATGGGGCAGTAGCCAGTTGGACACGGCATACTTCACTTAGTGTTGTACTTCTTCCTTTATTTTATTTATTTTCTTTCCTTTCCTTTTTCTTCCTTTCTCCCTTTCATTTTCCTTTCTCTTCTCATTTTCTCAGTTCACTGTTCTGCACATTTACGGTCTACACAGCTCTTCGGCTATGTCCCTCCATAGTCCACTACAGTTTGCACAGAACCCATGCAAGCCGCGACTTCGCTAGTCCAACCTCCATTGCCAAGCAGCCAAGATATATTCTAAAGACTTGAAATAAGCCTTAAATTAGTAATTTTTGATTAGTTATAAATTTATTTCTTAATTACTTACATATTTCTTGATTGATTGCATAATATGAACTATTAATGAAGTGTATTTCTTGAAATTTTAATGGGTTATTAAATATTTGGTTATTTAGGTAAAAAGCATATCGCAACTTTTTGTCTAGCCATTCTAATCAAACTAAAATTGAGTATCGTACGCGTTTAACCGCCTCCATTGATTGTATTAGGTTCTTTAATTTTAAAGCAATGATTAGCTTTTCGTGGGCATAGTGAATCAGAGGAATCGGCAAATCGGGGTAACTTTCTCGAACTTCTTTAATTTCTTTCTAAACAAAATAAGGGAGTTAAAAAAGTTATCTTAAAAAATGCTCCAAAAAATCTTAAGTTGATTTCGCCTACAATTCAATATAATATTGTTAATTCTTTTGCAACGGAGACCACAAATATAATCATTAGAGAAATTGGAGATCAATTTTTTTTAATTCTAGTTGATGAGACTCGTGATATGTCCGTAAATGAGCAAATGAACGTTATTCTACATTATGTTGATGATAAGGGGTTTGTCATGGGGCAATTTTTAGGGTTAGTACATGTGAAAGATACCACCGCTTTGTCACTTAAAGTATGTACTGAATCTCTTTTATCAAAGTATGGACTTTGTATATCAAGTTTACATGGACGGGGATATGATGGAGCAAGTAATATGTGTGGAGCATTTAATGGTCTAAAAAGTTTAATATTAATGGAAAATCCTTCTGCTTATTATGTACATTGTTTCGCTCACCAATTTCAATTAATACTTGTAGCTGTTGCGAGGGATCATCCAAAGATATGTACTTTTTTTGAAGTTGTTATAATTTTGTCAAACATAGTTGGAGCTTTATGTAAGCGTAGAGATATTTTTCGAGAAAAGCAATTTGAAAAACTGATTGCAGGTATTTATAGTGAGAAAATTTTGACAGGCCATGGGTTGAATCAAGAATCAACATTAAAACGGGCCGGAGACACTTATTGGGGATCTCATTATGGTACACTAATAAATTTAATTGATTTGTTTTCCTCAATGATAGAAGTTTTCTTAATTTTTGGAAATGATGGATCAGACACAATTCAAAAAGTCCAAGCAATTATTACACTAAATCATATTCAGTGTTTTAGATTCGTATTTGTCTTACATTTAATGAAAATTGTGTTGAGAATTATAAATGAATTGTCTCAAGCTTTACAAAAGGATGATCAAGATATTGTTAATGCTATGCAACTAGTAAAAGTAGCAAAAAGTCGGCTACAAAGGATGGGAGATGATGGGTGGGATTCATTACTAAGTCTAGTGCCTCATTTTTGTGTTAATGAGGACATACTTATTCTAGACATGGGGGATACTTTTGTACATCAAGGAAAATCACGATGCAATTATGAAGGAAACATAAATTTATATTACTATCGCGTTGAATTATTGTGTATTTCTTCTCTTGATCCAAGCGATTCATTCGCTACATTTGATAAGAGAAAATTGATCTAACTTGCCAAGTTTTATCCATCTGATTTATCAAGAAAATAATTAATTGTGCTTGAACATCAACTTGAGACTTATATTATTGATATGCACTCTGACAATCGAATTAATAAAATTACTGGAGTTAGTGATCTTTGCAGAATAATGATTCGATTGAAAAAGCATCGTGTCTATCCATTAGTCTTTTTGCTTATTAAGTTGGCTCTACTCTTACTCGTAGCAACTGCAACATTTTCAGCGATAAAGAAAATCAAAAGTCAACTACGAAATAGGTTAGGAGATGACTTCATGAATAATTGTTTGGTGGCTTGTATCGAGAAAGATGTACTCGAGTCCATCGATAACGAAGTTGTCATTCAACGTTTTCAAAATATGAAGTTTCGAAGAAGATTGTTATAGGTAATTTCTTTATTTTAATACTTTTTTTAATGTAATAATTCCATATTTATATTATTACTATTTTGACTTTTAAGTTTATTCAAATTGCGCACCCCTGGCATAAGGGCGTAGGCAGGGTGGCCAGCTGGGCTGCAGCCCACCCCCAATTTCTTTTCTTTTTTTTTCTTTTTATGCTTAGAGTAGTTGTAAATTTGCAATATTTAAAATACTAGCATAGCACAATCAACTATATAAATTTATTTATAATACTTTAATTTATCCCAATTACTTCATAATCTGTTTCACCAAATCTAATACATATATATATATATAATATGTTTATATGTTTACTCATTTGTTCAATGTTGTTTATAGAAACTTCGTTTTCATCTTCATCTTCATCTTCTTTCTTTCTTTCTTTTTTATTTCAATTTTTAAAGAGATTATTATAATTAATAATGGAATAAGCATTTTAGTGAAGTGCGCACATTACTCAAAAAAAAAAGTATTATGAGTGACAAAACAACAGCAAATAAGCAATTTAGTAATGTAATACTCGTTCCTTTTTAAACCTGCGATGGTAAAATTTTCTTTAGTTCCTAAATTCAAACCCGTTCATTTAAAATTGACTCATAATCTTTTAGATTAGCCCACCCTTACAAAAATCCTAGATCCGCCACTAGTTGATTGTACGTAAATATTCACGCCAGAGATTAAATTAGTGTTGCATTTACAGGGACACAAATTAATTATGTAATTGTAACTAGTAAGAACCTGTAGGTATATATATAGATGAAATTATTTGCACCACTCCAATCTCCCTCTCGCTTTTAATTCACTTTTAATATGAACTACTGAAAAGTAAAGAGCTCTTAAACTCGTAGAGATCATGAACAAGTACTCGATTTAACCAAGAAGTCTTTTTTTTCTCTCAAAAAGAGTAAGTGGAAAGAAAAAGGAATTTACCTATTGAATTTATTTTTTTTACCAAAAAATTAAAGTAATGAGGCCGTGAAACACAAGCCGCGTTTCCTTTTTTTTTTTCCAACACGAACCGACTTACCCGCGAAGAAACAAAAACCTATAAATAAATCCTTGGTTACCACGAAATCTATAAGATTCACACTGTAAACACCAATCCTAATTGCATTAGTATTCAACTCACTATATCTTTTCTTTTTGCTGACTACTTAGATTCCCTTTTATTTATCGATAGTTACTTTAATTTTTGGATATATATATATATATATAAAAACATTATTAGTTCAATATTAGATAATATTTAATTTTTGGATATATATATATACACATTATTAGTTCAATATTAGATGGCCGTAAAGAGGACTAGAGAATTAGACGGAGGCTGGAGTAAAGAGTATGAAGGTGTTGAATCACTAGCCATGAATGATTGCAATAGGTTATTATCGCGTATCGATAAGCCAGCGCAACGTACTTTTAAGTGTAAGACATGTGACCGTTGGTTTGATTCGTTTCAAGCATTAGGTGGCCACACCGCCAGTCACAGTACCAAAGCCGGTGACTCGCCCAAGAATCAAAAGATTCACCGGTGTTCCAAATGTGGAGCTGTGTTTTCGTCCGGTCAAGCCTTGGGGGGTCACATGAGACGACACCTAAACACGAGCCCCAGTCCTGATAGTGAAGAGGCAGAGTTGACGGCTAGGGAGATGAATAGTAGTAGCAATAGATTGCCGCAAAAGATAATCGGTACTTCTCGAGTATCACGTGATTGTAGTCCAACGCGGGGTGGGATTGACTTCTCCTCGGGTCAAGCCCTAGGGGATCACATGGGGCCACACCCAAACACGAGCCCCAATTCCACAGAAAGCAATGGCAACATTCCTCTAGTACCATGTGGTTATAATCCAGTGCGGAGTTTTGATCTAAATTTATCACCTATGGAGGAAGAAATTAATTTTCCAGACGAAAATTATCATCCCGATGAAGAGAATTATTCGAAGTTAAAGATCGAGTCTTTGGAAGAAAGAGGTTGTAATTTACCAGATAGAGATGCTAGCATAAAATTCCACCACTTTTTGTGAGAGCTTTTATGAGTATCTTTTTTTTGTGTTTGATAGATAATTTTTTGGTACATACGAGGATTATATGAATTAAGTTTTTTAGCTTAAACTTTTTTTGTTTTTTTGTTTCTTATATATATAGATAAATTTATTTCATACATGTGTAGTAGCAGCCATATCCGGGGTTATTTTAATCGAACATATTTTAATCCGGCATCATAATTTTACACAGCAGTTGTAAGTCACATACTCACAATAGTCTTGTGTATAGTCATCATGTTTTTCATAGTTCTCCGGCTAAATCGATTTAGGCATATTTAATTATCGAAAATTAAGTAAGCTAGGTGGATGAAACTAGTAATTTGTACAAATATACTTTACCAAGTTATATATGAACTAGATTCGGTGCATGTATGTAAAATACTAGAAATTAGGTAGAAGGTCTTATTATAATAATATTTTTTTGAATGAAGGGCCTATTTTTAATTGGTAATTAGTGTAAGAGGCTTATTTTGTTTTATATTTTAAATGAAGGTATTTGAATAAATTTAAATATCATTTAATTAATAAAAACATGTTATATATTACCTAAACTACCCCTCTTTATAAAATTTGCACAAAAAATATGGACTAAAAAATTCATATTGCAGTAAAATATGAACTGCAAAGTTCATATTGCAGTGAAATATGAACTGCAATATGAACTTTGCACTAGAAATATGGACTGCAAAGTTCACATTGCAGTAAAATATGGACCGCAATATGAACTTTGCACCAAAAATATGGACTGCAAAGTTCATATTGCAGTGAAATATAGACTGCAAAGTTCATATTGCAATCCATATTTTAATGCATATTAGTATTTCTTAGTTTATTTTAAAGGTTAGGATGTCATTTTACAATGAAAAAAAAGACACATATCATATTATCAATAAAATAAAAAATATGCCCTTTATTTACAAAAAAAAAATATTCCTTAACTTTAGTGTGAAAATCTCTCTAATAAGATTTTTTTTTTAATTGTCCCGGTAAAATATGACCATCACGCATTTAAGTGGCCATCAGGTATTTATATGAATGTAGAAGTACATATGGCCATCAGATATCCATGTAGAAGTAATCTAAGTGGCCATCACGTATTTATATCCACGTAGAAGTACTTTAAGACTTCCATAGTTGTATGTTACTTATGTGAGGATTGTTAAGACTAACAAACACACAGACCAGAATTAAGTAATTTTTCTACTCCAAAATCACTTATTGAATAGACCTTTTAATGTCTAGTAATGGCCTGCCTACTCTTTGATCGGTGTCTTACACCATCTCCAATAGTCATTTCTACCAATACAAATTTTTATATTACCATCTCCAATGGTCATTTCTACCAATATATATAAATTAAAATCTCTCTCCTTAGATTTTCATGTGATATGGCAAGTGAGGTACATGAAAATTTTCTGTCACGATTTTTACACGTAGAAATGGTTATATAATTTTTATATCATACACTGCAACAATTAAATACTCATTCTTAGCCAATTAAATTAATTATATGAGTGACAACTAAAATTAGAAAATACGATAAAAGTAGCATCAAGTGTTTTTTTTCTATATATAAAGTTGAGATACAATGGCTTTTATATAATAAATTGATGGTAAGTAATTTTTTATTTTTTAAAAAAATATATACAAATTAGATTAGTGAATTTGCCTATCCTGATAAATATAAAATTTCACTGCCTTAGAGTATATCTCTAATGGTATAATCAAAACAACAATTATAATTAAATTTAATAATATTGGCTAAAAATAATACCATAATGGCAAAATCAAATTTTAGTAATCTTTTAACCAAAAACCAAAGTTAGGTAAAAGAGAATCTACTCCATTTTAATAATCAAAGTTAACAACCTTCTTCAATAACCAAAATGAGGGCCCACAAATTCTATTAGGTAAAAGAGAATCTTTTCAAATTTAAATTATCTTTTCCTCTTTTTTTTTAAACAAAATTCAAATTGATTAATTTGTGATTAATCAATATAATGGACCCCATAAATTTGGTTATCGAGAAAAAATAGCCATTGGGGATGGCTATATTGTTAACTTTAACAACTTACTAAATGGATAATCAAAAGTTATTTTACTTACTGAATTTTAGTTATTCTATTAGAGATGCTCTTATTTCCTTGAGTTGCCTTGGTGGTGTCGAACATGCTTGATTTATGTGTAGATTTCACATCTTGATGCTCTTATATATGTATATATATACTTTTAGGTCTCGTTTGGTTCAATACATATATACTTTTAGGCCTCATTTGGTTTACGGATTTGAGTACTAAGGAAGGAAATTTCATTTCCTTTATTTGGTAAGCACAAATTTCGGAATACTTTTTTAAGATAGGAGAAAGTAGGGGGTAAAATAATTCATCTCAAAACTCATAGGATTGATTTTTTCTTGTGATTTCTTAGCATCATTTATTACAAAAAATTTGGACAACAATACCCCTATCTAAATATTTTCCATACTTTACTGAACATAAGAAATGAAACTTGACAGAAATTTTAGTTTCTCACCTCTATAAAAAAGGGGGCTATTATTTACAACTCCAATTTTGTCACTAACACCACCTTTGTCACAAACACCCCTCTCATGTCAATTTTTAATCACTAACACCCTCCACCAAATTAAAAGTTAATACAAATATTAATTAAAAATAAAACTACTTAACATTGAAAAAGAAAGAAGTCATTTACGTCTCTCACATAATGACAGGTGAGTGAATTCACACACACTCACTTCATATCAGGTGAATGTGTTGTAAATGACTCGCCTAATATAAGGCAATGGAGTGCGGAGTGTATTGGAGTATTCCTAAATCATACTCACTTAATGATAGGTAAGTGAATTCACACACATTCACCCCACATCAGGTGAATGTGTTGTAAGTGAATTGCCTAATAACACACACTCGTCTTACATGGGGTGAGTATATATGTACACACTCGCCTTATTTGAAAAGAGTTGTAACTAGATTACTCTCCTTATATAAAACAAGTCAAGCCTAGACATAACCCGTTTTATACTCTGTTTTTGGGATTATATCTTTGTTTCAATTTGAATATTGTAGAATGATGTATGAAAGTTAATATACACATTAATACATTAATAATAACAATTATAATACATTTTTGGCTTCATTTTGGTGTGAAATTTTACCACCAATTTTTTCTTGAATTTCTTCTTTCTCCACCATCTTATGAACAATGCTTCTTATTTATCATAATCTAAGCTTCAAACTTCCTACCAATAATGTTTGTGCTTCGATTTGGTTGTGATTTCTTGATTTGGAGAGCTTAAATGATAAAGAAGTGAGTCTATTATCTCTCTATCGTTTTACTTGAAGCAATGGAATGTAATTGTTAATGGGGGGGGGGGGGGGGGGGGGGATGGGAGATATAGGTTTAAGTATTTGTGTTAATGTTAGATTAATTTATTAAAAATGAATAAATAGATAGGTTAATGTTTTAATTATTGGGTAAATAAGTTAAGTGATAGTTAAGTGAAAAGGTATTTGTGACAAAAAAGTGGAGTATCGAAATGTGTTCTTTATAAAATTATAGATGGTGGTGTTAGTGATAAAATTGAAGGGTGTAAATATTAGCCCCCATGAAAAAGGACAATGTAATTGATTTTTATTTTATGAACCAAACGAGACCTTAATGGATAAAAGAAACAACTCATCAATTTTATATTTTTTCCATTTATACCCCTTTTTCGTACTAATGTTTGTTAGAAAGTAATGGCGATCTTGTATGAGTTTGGAACGCAAGTCAATATATACCTTCGCAAAAAAGTTAATGATATCTTAGCATTAAATCGTCACATAATTTATTTTAAATTAAGTGTATTAATAAGTATTTAAATCTATGTCTCTAAAAAAAATAAAAAACAATAAAGTATTTTAAGTCACGTGTGGCGTGACGCTAAGTAAAGTAAGCAGAAAGGAGAACGAAAACTTGGGCACTAAGGAAAAGGCGGAATTAAACATCGTATGAAAAGTCGAAGCTTCCACTCAACTCACTTTATTATGGAACGTACCCGAGTAGATATTTTTAGATTTTTTTGGTTGAAGGGATGGGACCGAGTAGATTAACCAACAAGATATATATATATATATATATATTTATTTATTATATATTTTTGTACGCAGATGTTGAATTGTAGGTTTCTCAACTGCTACTGCGTCAACTTTCATTATTCTATTTTAACTGCCGCTCCGTGCTCATCACTTACCTACTTTATTGAGTTATGATGACATCACTACGTTCGTTGTATTTTTTCAGGGGAAGTCTTTGGGACTAATTAAGATGGTGTGAACTTATTTTCTTTACTTTAGAATTAATTAATATAGTTGTCACTAAATTTGACAAAACAACTCGTGACACGATAATATAATACGAATTGATACGAAATTATAAATTAATAGATGAAACACTAATAATTTTAAATTATTTTAATGCTGACCCGATAAAACACGATAAATTAATGGGTCATGTCACTTAATATTCTTTCATACAATAATAACTCGTTAAAATATGTTAATAATATGCATAGTTATATAATATTATACGTGCGTATATATATGCATATTTTTAATATAAATATATATAATTTGTATAAATATTACACATATATTTGTTTTTTCAATGTAAACTTACAATATATACATATAATATTATATAAATAAATATATTTTTTATTATATATATATACTTGACTAGTAATTAATAACGGGTCATATTGAGTAGTTCGTTAAAATCCGAAATGATAACACCTGATAAAAATATTACTCATTTAGATTCGAAATGATAACACCCGAAATAAGATAAAAATGATGCGAACACTATTAGAACCGACCCATTGACAAATTTAATTGCTGACCTGCTTAACGACATGTTCTAAGTTCAATTTTTATAAATTAATCGCTATATAACATAATAATAGTGACAAACTAAAAAAATTTATCGTACTTTATATAAAAAAAAAATTTAAAAAGAAGAAGATATAGTAGCTTAGTTTACTACATTCTTGTTGTAAGTTAAAAAAATATATCTGTAATATATATTCCACCTAAACAGCTAAACTTGAAGGTTCTAAGTTTCAATTGTACTTGTGCTGCATCTGTTAAATAGGTTGTAACATTAAAAGGAATAAAAGGAAGGCATTTAGTCCTACATGGAAAGTTTGAATAACTTTCAAAATTAAATTATTTTAAATTAAATTCAAAACCAACGGTTATGCCTCTTGGATATTGTAGTTAATTAACTGCTCTATCTCCTCCTTTTAATGCTTTTCTTCCCTTCAACTAAAAATCATTCCTAATAATCTGTTCCCTCTTTTAAGAAATAAGGGGATCTGTAGAATTGCTTGTGCAGATTCCAAAATCTAACTAAAGCTTTGTTGTATCTTCGAGATGAATTTGTCAAATTCCAATAGCAATAATATAGTGGGGGCAAATATCGTCTTACGGATAGCGATTATTCGTGCCTCAAAGTAATAAACTATTATAATATTCCTCCATTATTTACACACTTTTAATTAAACGGTAAGATATACCAATGTGAAGTTTTTTATAATTTTATCGTAATAAATTCAATAGTTAATCGTCAATTAAAAATATTAATATTTTATATCTTCTTTTTTCGAAAACTTTCACCATTTTTCCTTCCAACTGATTGACGATAAACCAGGGCATATATAAACAATCAAAGAATGTGAATCGATTCCTTGTAAAATTAAAATTGGAATTTTATATATATATATATATATTTATAATTTATAAAAAATAATTTGATAATGACATTACCCCTCAAAAACAGTCATATCGACGTGGGAAACGAGCGTGTGTCCCCAGAAAAGAAAAGTGTATACGCTTCTAGAAAAGTCAAAGACAGGTGGAGAAGACTGTTTTTTATTAGCTCACCTCAAACGACTCTCTCTTTCTTAGTTGCCTCGCTCAGTCTCACTTACGCGGTCAAACTCTCATCCACCCACTACTATATATATATATAACACCAACACACAAACTCCAACATCCTCACTACTTTCTCCAAAATCAAATATTTCATTCAACCCAAAGAAAGCCACAGAAATAAATATATTCCATTCCATTTTATAGAAAGTTTCAATATGACCATGATGAAGAGAAACCGCGAAGAAGTAGAATTGGATTCACTTGCAATGGCTAAATGCCTAATGCTTTTATCTCGTGTAGGTGAGCCACCACTACCACCGCCACCACCAACAACAACAAAAGGCGGCCGAATCTTCGAGTGCAAGACGTGTAACAAGCAATTCTCATCATTCCAAGCTCTCGGTGGCCACCGGGCTAGCCACAAGCGGCCTAAGCTAACCGCCGGTGACCTATTGACGAATCAACTTCATGACTCGCCTCCTAAGGCGAAAACACACGAGTGCTCAATTTGCGGGCTCGAGTTTGCCATAGGCCAAGCATTAGGTGGTCACATGAGACGCCACCGTGCCGCCCCTAGTGAAAGGGCGGTGAAGGGTGAGTTGAAGGCAGCGGAGGCTGTGGTTCCAGTCTTGAGGAGGTCAAGTAGTAAGAGAGTTATGGGATTGGATTTGAATTTGAGCTTGAGCTTGATGCCTTATGAAGAGAGTGGTTTGGAGTTGGATTTGAAGTTGGGACATGAGATAGGTCCAATGCTGAAGTCTTTCATTTGAATTTAATTTATTTAATTTCTTTCTTTCTTTTTCTCGATTCTAATTTGTATTTTTTTCATTTGTTTTGTAAAGACAATTTTAGGTTTTGTAGTTTAGATTATTATTTCTTTATATGTATTGAATATGAATTTATTTATTCTTTTAGACATAATAGAGGAATACACATTTTCTTTACCATCCCCATTCGGATATTTTATATTCATCCTTGCTCTTTTTGAGTTTCTAAGGTGGTGTTTGGTTGAGATTTTGAATTGAGTTTTTGGATTTCAAGTTTTGGTTGTGGAAATTAATGAGTTTGGCAATTTGTCAATTAATGCTATAATTACATCATGTTTGCCAACAAAATTTTTGTGCGGCACAAATATATATATATATACTAGATTGTTACCCGTGCGATGCACAGGAGTCATATATAATCTTATATAATACAACTTGGATAATATGAATGATACCAAGAATTGAAAATTAAGCAAACATAAACATTGCCTTCCAATAGAAACTTTCAAGTATAGTACCCACTCCACCTATAGCCATTTGTTATAATTGTTGTTTGTCGACGGGCAAATTAATGTAGAAACTTTTTCTTCTTGTAATGGAAGATTTAATACATACTACAGAGCAGTCTTTTGCTACTATATATAATTTATCACCTGCAAACCATAAAATTCGAAGATTATGAACATGAATGAAGCACACAAAACAATAATAATGATTTATGAAGATGAATGTAGCATATAAACAAAGCTCAAGTTAACTAAAAATAAAAATGATATTTAAAAGTTGAATGAAAAACATGCTAAGATAGTAAACGGTAACATATTTTATATCAAGGAGTTAATTGGCATTTATATAATTCAAAGCAAAAGTCATTTGTGATTTACAACCTTTGTATAGCTTGGAAAAAATATTTTTTATAAAATTGCAATTTGTTTACAATGAACGCTAAATTAAAAATGCGGTGCTTACGTTTAAGCACATAAAACTCCATATTTTTGTTTAAATTAAGAGCATACAATAATTAATAGTCTTCCTAGAAAACAAATTTTATTAATAGTGCATTTATGATAAAAAATAAACTAATTGCTTCTTATAACAACAAATCTTAATGTGCTAAGAGACGAAAACAATAGACTTTATTTGCACTAAAGTAAAGGCAAAAATTAAGACAGTACATATAATAAAAAAAAGATGAGAGACAAACAAATATTACAAAATATAATAGAATATTGTGTGGTTGTATTTGAAAACACTTGCTACCAAAACTAAATAGCTTACTGTAAGAAGTTAGATGTGAAATTCGTCAAAACTCATTAAAAGTGTTTGAATACCAGATAACTTGACGTTAATTAAAAAGTAATAAAGGTATCAGTTCATTGATAAATGCTTAAGGTAAGTTTGGTGTCTTACATCAGCTTTGGGTTAAAAGATAGATAAAATATCTCGAATTGAAGCACAGTAAAAGAGTATAATTATTGACAACTGGTTTTGGAAGATGAATGTACAAAGCACAAAACATATCCAACATCAAAAGAACATAGACTCTGAAATGGAGATTACCTTAGCAAAGAACCACCCAAAAATCAATACATAAAAGAGTTGTCCATAGAAACGACTCCACATGTTATTTTGCAATCAAAACACGCTTGATTCATAAAACCATAAGGCCAAATATAATAAGATCATAATCGATAAGGTAAAATTCTTAATAAAGAATCAAATTGAGGAGAGCAAGTATAAATTTTATTTAAGGTCTAATTTCATAAATTAAAGAATTTAATATAACTTTATCGAAGAATATTGGTATGTGAAATGTTCAAACATTTGAGTATCAAGTATTAGAAATTTCAAATAAAATTTTTGTTTTTGCTGGCACTTAGTTATATATCCAAAGTTTGCATTAAAGCAATTATCTCAGACATTAATTTATTTTGACAATTAATATTAGTATTTAATAAAAAAATTGTATAGGAGAATTTTGTATAAGTAGTTGTGGATATATATATACCTGAAACGCTTATCTTATTCATAAAAAGAATTCCCATGCGCCAAAACTTCTTGGAACCCAGAAAAAAACTTTCTAAGAAGCAAGTTGGGGAAAAATTATATGAGAATCCAATTTTTTCAAATATATGACCTAAACATAAATTTATAAAATGAGTAATGAAAAAATAGGGCTTCAAAAGTTACCATATGAGGTTTGGTTTTCTTTGTAGCATTTCATCGAGTAGTAAATCTGCAACTTTTCAATGTTGCAAAATAGTTAATCAGCAGTATAACCCAGTTGAATGAGATACCAAATAAAATTTGTAGACAACATTGAAATCATTTTTAAAAAAAGAGTACATAATATGTATTGTAAGACTATGTGAATTGATTATGCCTTAAAAAAATATCTCATAAAAGACTGTACTGTTAGCAGTGCAAGTTGACAAAGAGAACAAATTCTAAATGCAAAAATCTCAGGAACAATTAAAAAAAACCTTAGAATCAAGTAGGAGAATCATGTAATAATGAAACAAAATAGATCATATGATGACCATTGCCAATTTGAGACAATGTTCGTAATTGCAGGAAACAATAACTATTGCTTCATGAAAATAGTAATATTCAAATAAAGCATTCTAATAGCAAAGTAAGCAATGAAAAAAATAGAAAATTGGGATTAGAAAGTTAGTACTGCAAATTATGATGATGAACAATGAACTACATACATGTTTAGGGAAAGTAAATGAGAAAGATAAAGAAGAAGATACATACCAGAAACCGGCCATAATGGGAAGAAAATCCAACCCCCGACCCCGTAATATAACTCGCAACTACACCTTGCTTTGAGAGGTAAGAAACGGCTTTGCATATTAGGAGATTTGATTACTTGATTTTGTTTTGAAATGGAGAGAGTAACGATGGTTGAGAGAGGAAACAGACGATGGGAAGAAGAAGCGTAGCGACGCACAAATACTCCGTTTTAGAGAGGAAACCAGGGAAAGAAAATCAAGGAAAGGAGATGAGGAGTCCTTGGAATTTAAAACATGGAAAAGAGATATATAAAGAAATGGTAAATAAATGCAAAGATTCTTAAGAAGCTGCCACGTGGAGTTTTGAAAAATGCTTCAAAGGCTCCGTTTTTATTTAGTTTTAAAAGATACACTAGTTTGCGCAATAGATTTATATATGTTTACATGTTTACAAATTTGGTAAATAATTAAATGAAAAAATCTAAAAAACGAATTTTGAAAATAATAGAAATTGATAGGTTTATGATTGATTCTTATTTTAAGAGAAATTTTAATTTTTTTCTAATACACTAATTATGTCTCAACAAAGAAATGTGATTCACACCTTAAAAAATATTTTATAATTTTATATTTTAAAAGTACAATGTTTGAGTTCCCCGCCCTATATCTCCTTCCCTTTAAACCACCCGATTCTTATTCACCACTTGTATCGAAAAAAAAATCTCACAATTTAGATCATAGACAAATGCAATATATATTTTAGAAAGTAACATACGTATAATTTTATATTTTACAATATAAGAACATATTTTGAAATGTAACATATTTATGATAGCTTGATGCAAATAATCTATAACTTTGCTTTTTTTTCTTTTTTTTTTTTTTTTTAAATAAATTAAGGGAGGTCTAAGTCTCTCCCTTAATCCTACAAATAAAGAAAAACCCTCCCCTCCCACCCCATGAGTCGAACCCTTGACCTCAAGGCAAGGGTGGAGGTAAAATATATAACTTTGCTTTCGTTGCTATATATTTTGTGACACATCTTTAGTAGTTCATTCAAATGGAACAAAGAAGCACATTGCACTTTCACTCATTTTTCTTTCTATATTAGTCTCTTGCTCAAGCTAATAATAATTAAGTTGTAAAAAAAATTCTTTTGAGAGGCAAAATGTAAGAATATACAACTAATAATTACGTGAACTTAGTACAACCGCCATACATTACAAATTCATGTGTAAACATAAGTGAATGGTACCGCATGCATATAAGAATGTTCAAAACTTTAAAATGAAAAAATTAATTTGGATCAAAACATCTCCCTATACTACTATAAGATCCAAGAGATGTAAGTACTAAAAATTGCAAGAAAAAAAAATGCAAATTTAAGCTTTTCATCTCCTTTATATGCACATCTAAAAAATCACGTACAATAGTAACAAGTCTAATCACTTTGTCCAAAAAACTTGTAAAATATGCATAAAATTCATGATAATTACAAAGAAAATATAAAAAAAAATATAGAGTAAGACAATTGTTCGATATTTTTTCCCATCATCGAGACTCTTTATATAGTAGAAAAAATTCCAGTGCCATTTAAATCATAATCATAAATCTTATAATTAATCCCATAAAGCCTCATAAAATTTTACGTTACAAAATAATTAATTATCATAAATCTATTCATAAATATACACAATTAATTTTATAATTCATAACCTAATATATTTATTATCTTTATTAAAATTTTGAATGTAAAATAACTTTTTGTATACTATGAGAAAGAGAGTAATTATAGACCGTTTGATAGGGGAGAGAGAGTAATTAGAATGAAATTATAAGAGAGGAATTTTGAATCTACTATTATATAAAGTTAAAAGCCATTTTGGTGACATTGAACTCCTATCAATTTTAATCTTACGATCTTACCCTTCATACTTTAATTTCACTCACAAAAAAATAAAAAAAAATATCAACGCGAGTAGTGGAGATTAAAACATTGAGCATTGCAAGGATTATACAGGGCCTTCAACCGCTAGGATGAAGAAAGAAACCGTCGAGCGAAAGAGAGATTAAAAGCAGCTAATTATGAAGACGTGTTAATAGCATATCACACGTACAATATAGTTATCAATTTTACTAACCATATAATAAGATAAATGCAATTAGATAAGAAATATTAGATTATTAGAAAATTGAGAAAAACTTAGATAAATTCAAGCACATTTATTATATGCCACATATCATGCTCTCATCAAAAGATAGCATTTTACTTTCTATTATTATTATATATGATATGATATGATATATGAAAAATAATAAACCATGTGCATGTTTCACTGAAATACTCTAGAGTAAATATTATATCTAGTCGTTAAATTGTTTTAATATAATTATAAAAAGGCCAATGCCCATTAAACTTTTAAAATGCTCACTCCATTCAAATTGGTCGTTAAACATTGATAGAATTAGGGTTATTCATCTTTTTCCTCACCTCCAGCCACTATCACTACGCCGAAGACCCGCCACACCACCTATTTCGTCTTTCTTATTATAAAAAAAAATTTAGATATTATGTATCTTGTAAATATAATATATATTAAAAAAACTCTGCTATCACTATTAGGTGTGTTAAGGTCAATCCAAAAACCGAAAAAACAGATTCAGATCGATTCGTAAAGCCCCTAACAAAAACAAAACTGAAATCGAAAATGAGAAAACCAAAATCAAAAAGTGTGGTTCAGGTTTGGGACAAGCTAGTCAAAAACTGAACTAAACCGAACCAAATTATGTATAAGAAACAAAAATATTAATATATACTCAAAGAGCACACATTAATTATACTATAATACAAAAAAGAAAACATTTTATAAGAACATATTTCTTATTAATTACATATTGTGATAATCTTTTTAAAAAAAGTCATTAAGTGTGCCCTTATTATTGAATTAACTGCACAATGCTAAGATTTTTTTATCACATTGGCAAGATAATTCATTATTTTATTTAATGTGACTTATTCTTGTAAATGTACAAATAAAATAATAACTAAATAGAAAACATAGTATCTCTATGTTTGATCATTGTTTCTAGAAAACCATGATTTTAATTTGAATATGAATCATTCTTATATTACTATTAGTGATACATTGCTATGTTAAATTGATTTAGAAAGAAAAAAAAATATGACAAAACTGAAAAAACCGAACCAAAAAGTTTGGTTCAAGTTTGGGTTTCGAAAATTTAAAAATTGAAACCAAACCGAACCGAAACTAAATTTTTACATTTGGTTTGAGTTTGGGATACCTTAATTTCTACCATGACCAAAACCGAAAACACACCAAATCACCACCTATTGTCTTTTTAGAATTTTACATAAATTCTACAATTTAGTCAAACAAATAAATTTTGAATTTCAATTGAAAACTACCTACAATCTAAATAGTGGTATTATAATTCAATGGCATTACAACTCTTAGAATTGTGATACTATAGAATTACAATTTTAATAAAATTCTAAAACCACGTATCCCAACACACTATAAATATAATTGCTTTAGTAATAATACTACCCTATTTGTAAATTATAAAATTACCCTTTTTGGTATGCTAATTTTGTTTTAAAAGTCTATATAAAATTACACGTATGTAAATGTGCGTTATCAGGCTAGTACATCCTTATCAGTTTGGAGCATCCATTGCATAAACAATAAGACTAAATAGATGGATTTTTTATTTTTTCTTTTTATTTTTCCCTATTTTTGGGCCAGAGTCCACAAAGGTTAGGATATTAAAATATAGGACTTGTTGAAAAAAAGTTTTTCGCAAGAGAATTAGGGAATAATATTTTTGTAACTTAATGGCCTATATTTAACCAAATTTCAAAAGAAGTGCAAAGTTAACATTACACTAGATTTTTAAATTGTATTTTTTTTATGGAATCATGCAAAATTAAGTTTGCACTAAATGTTTTTTAACATATTATTATAAGTAAGTGTTTAATTGACAATGTTTTAGAATAATTTTAACAAATTACATATACAAAACCTATTTATTAATAAAATGCACATAATATTTTTTATCAAAGTTATGCAAAGTTAAGTTTGCACTCCTTATTTTTTAAAACATTAATATGTATTTGTGTTTATTTGAAGTTATTTTAAAGTTTTATGAACGAAACGTAAGAATATTGTTGTTAAAATATATAAACACATCATGCAAAACAAATTTGCATTAAATTTTTTTGATTGCAAAATTAAGTTTGCACTCTATCAAAACTCTTATTTTAAATACAATTGATAAACAAGCCTTTATTTCATAATGATGATGATATGTAAGCCCTTGCTTCTAAAAAATATTATTCGTTAGTTTTTTTTGCAAAAAATATTGTCACACATTTTACCTCATTTCTAGAAAAGATATTAAAACACAAAATATATTATTATTTGTATTTATATTACCTTAACAAACTTAGTAACACGGGAATTTTTTTAGTATGGTCCTATTGGTGTGGATATATATATACACACACATATAAAAAAGGAGAGAAATATAAAATTACTAGTTGACAACCCTTGCGATGCACGAGTTGTTTAATAAATTAAATGGTGAAATATATAATACATAGAGTTATAATGAAATCACTAAGAAAATATAAAAGAAAAGAAAAGAAACTCAAACAGCTTGTTGAATAATGGATATTCAGCTGTCAATACAAAATTTGGAAAAAAACAAACAAACAATTGTACAATTGTAGCCATACAAAAGAGAATAAACAAAACTCAACCAAAATCAATGAAGAATAATGTGAAATGAATATTATAAAAGCTCAATATGTACAATACACGTTTGCATCTAGAGATCAAAAATTTCGTAGAATAGTTATACATCTATGAGAAAATAAGAGTGATGTATCTATATATAATTGAATTAGAATTTAGAAAACTATTTTTTAAGAATATAACTGAAAATGTGTGATGGTGATTTCCGCTATATGGTACATTGAGCGAGAGGAGGAGGATTTAAGAGATAAATAATAAATAAAATTTATGAAAGAAAATGTAAATGATTTTTAACATAAAAGAGTATTTGAGAAAGGATAACAATGTGTATATAAAATTTATAAAAAAAATGATTGGTCTTAACAAAAAGAGAAAAGCAAGATGATAGAGAAAGACAATTATTAAGACAAGAAAAGGTGAAAAGCCGTGTGATATTGAGATCAAAAAAATAATTAAGTGAGAAAATTAACGAAATTGAGAAATTAAATACATAATTAAAAATCAAAAGGAATGAAATAATTAGTACATTAATTACAAACTTCCTCATAATATATACATACATACTAGTTAACAACCCGTGCGATACAAGGATGTTTAATAAACATGCAATTTTAGTACTATGTAATGGCCTTATCAAATAATTGGCTTAAATATGTTGCGTAGGAAAAAAAAAATATTTCCTCCTTTTAAAATTAATTTTGCAACTTTTACTTTGTTATTTTCAAGAAGATATTAATTAATTTCAATCTAATTAATGGTTATGAATACAACTCATTTGATATGGCAAACTAAAAATAAGACTACTAATTTTAAAACATTTTTAAAAAATCAGTATAGTAAATGATGCTACTTCCAATATTATAATAATTATTATTATTTTATTATGCTTTAAGAATATGAAAAAGTAATTATTGTTACTACAATTAAAAATATAAGAAAAATAATTAATGTATCTATTTCATCCGTAATACTATATAGTAAGTGCATATATATATAGATATATTAGATATGTTAACAATAAAAAAAGACTAATTGGAGGAGAGGTCACAAGAATTGAGGTGCCTCTTTACAATGCATTTGATCCTCCAGCTTCATGCATTTGATCCTCCAAGCTTCATTAAATGCATTTTCTTAACCACACAAATAAATTAATATAATTAAAACTTATTATGTATAAATTAATATTACACTAAACGTACCAGAAGATATTATAATAAGTGTAATGTACGTATAATGTTGTATTGTATGTGTATAATATTATAAATTACTTTAGTAATAACTAGAATTAGTTTAACAGTATTGCCATGTAAAATCAACACATGCATCATTCTATATATTATCTACATCAAAAATTAAGCGGAATTAATAGAGATCGATTGAGTATTAACTTCTTCTTTTCGTATGGCATTGTATTATTATAAAATCTTAAGTCTGGAGTCTCAAAAACCTAAACTCTTGACGATGTAAAAGTCTGAAATTTGGATTTGAAATTACAATTTGTTCGTTAACTTGAAATTGGAATTACGGGAAGGAGAAAAAACAAAGCAGAAGAAGAAACTTTCTTCATATTTTAAGACTGAAAATAGCTTCCAAAAACATTGATAAAGATAGACCGAAACGACCCTAAACTGAATTATTAACTATTATCTCCTATTAAAATTCTAATCTAAACAAAATATTTATAAATCCTTTTAGAACTAATTAACGTATCAAATATTACAATAAAAATTATTAATCTCTCTCAACTAAATTTCCTTCTTCTCGGTCCAATACACCACGGAAAAAGGACTCAATCTGCTAAAAAAAAAAAAAGTGAACGTCAAATCAACTGCTTTCGCATTTTCCACTAATCTTCTCTGCATGCTTTAGGGTTGGTACCCTGCGCTTCACACATCCTACCAATATTTTACGTATAATGATGAATATCGGATAATAAATGTACCGGATCAACCGAGAAAAACGAATCGGGTACGTTCAAACTTCATGCACCGAACCGACTCAACACCATCATAATGCTTTCACTGCAGAAAGAAAGAATTATCATCTCGTAAGAAAGAAGTGAACCTCGAGAATTTGTCTCCATCGCCAATTTAATCACGTGAAGGCTCAATCCTTGGCGTAAAGAACGAATTACCATCTCATAAGAAAGAAGTGAACCTCAAGAATTTGTCACCTTCTCCAATTTGATCACATGAAGGCTTAATCCTCTGCGTGAAGAACGAATTATCATCTCGTAAGAAAGAAGTGAACCTCGATAATTTGTCTCCTTCTCCAATTTGATCATGTGAAGGCTTAATCTTCGGCGTAAAGAACGAATTATCATCTCGTAAGAAAGAAGTGAACCACGAGAATTTGTCTTCTTCACCAATTTGATCACGTGAAGGCTCAATCCTCAGCATGAAGAATGAATTATCACCTCGTAAGAAAGAAGTGAACCGCGAGAATTTGTCTTTTTCACCAATTTGATCGTGTGAAGGCTCAATCCTCGGAGTCAAGAACGAATTGCCACTTCCAAAGAAAGAAGCGAACTGCAATAATTTATCTTCTTCACCAATTTGATCATGTGAAGACTTATGTGGCTGCGAGTAATCTTCTTTGCGAATTTGATGTGATTAATCAGTTTTTGTTGATGCCGTAGTTGATGAATAAGATAGATATTCAATTGTTCTTCGTTAAGCTCGGAAGTGAAAATATTGGCACCACCCATACTGTTAAGAGAAAAATCTTAATTTTTCTTGAGAAAATAATAAGGCAGCGTAGTTCTTCTCTTTTTGTTTTTCTCTTTTTTTTTTGACAAGAGAAACAAACCACAAAGGCAAGGAAACAAAACTAAACATCAGATTTATCCTTTCCGATTAACCAAGAAAGGTGGTGGGGAACATGGTTTAGATCGACGTTCCAAGATCCCGAAGCAAGCGCATGCCTAGCCATCCAATTAGCCACCTGCTTGGCTGATCTTCGAGTTGCGACAAAAGAGATTGCTATAGAAGAAGCAAGCGATTTAATATCTTCAATGACAGCTTTAATTTTCCAAGGAGGAGCTTCGTTCACTTTCAAGCACCAAGAAACCACTATGGCGTTGTCGCTCTCCACGCAAACACGAGACAATCTTGCCTTTATGCAAAAAACGCAAGCTTCTCTAATAGCGACTGCTTCAGCAACCGATACAGACGAACCCGAGGCAATAAGCTTCCCAAAACCATCCAACAGAAAGCCCGAATTATCGCGGACAGCACACGCAATGGCAGCAGATCCATTCTTAACTGCCGCGTCACAGTTAACTTTTATAGTCCCAACTGGAGGTGGAGACCAATCAAGAAAACCAGAAAACTCAGCTGATGTCTCAGTAGAGCTAGACCTGAGAGAAGAGCTCTGGGAGACTAAGAGAAAATCAGAAATCAACTTACACGCCCATTCAGCGATACCCCGATGATTCAAATCAAACCCTTCAAAGATAAAACGGTTTCGAGCACACCAAATGCACCAGCAAACAACAGCCAGCTTCCCCATTAGTCTATAAGCATCACATTTTGAAGCACACGAGCTCCAAACAGATTCCACACAAACTGCCGTTGAAGTGTATTTATCGATAGATGACTCACAGAAGCCACAAGCCTTCCAAACCTCTGAAACCCACTCACATCTAAAGAGAATGTGTTCTGTAGATTCAACTTCTAACGAGCAAATAGGACACCATGGGGAGGCTGAGCAATTGCGGAGAAAGAGGTTTTCTTTTGAAGGAATAGCATTGCGAATTACCTTCCATAAAAAATGAACAATTTTTGGCGGGGCTGTAGCTTTCCAAACACACTTCCAGAAGTCAGATGAAGGAGAGAAAGAAGAAGATGCACCATTACGAACATCACCCCCAATGTGGTTGAGAGCCAGATGATAGCCCGACTTCACTAAGTACAAACCGTTACTATTCCAATGCCAGACCAAACAGTCAGTTGAGCCACCAATAAAGATAGGAATATTAATAATAGCACGAGCCTCTGATTCATTAAATAAAGAATTTATAAGCTGGACATTCCACGCACCTTCTCTAGCAATAATTAATTCATCAACCGAATAAATTGAATTAGCAAACTCGGAGCTCATCAAAACTTTGAAATCCTTTCTTCCAGGAACCCATTTATCATGCCAAATATTAACAGATTTACCATTACCAATCTGCCAACGCAAACCTTTCAAAAGAATTTCCCTCCCTTCTAAAATACTCGCCCAAATCCTTTACCCGCCTCGAGGAAGGAGCAGTTAGGAAAGTAAATAGATTTCAACAAGCCCGAGCATAAAGAAGAATGGTTAGTTAAAATCATCCAGCCTTGCTTAGCAAGAAGCGCCAGATTAAAAGCTTTAAAGTTCCTAAAACCCAAACCACCAACGAGCTTAGACGACGAAAGAATTTCCCACCGCTTCCAATGAATTTTAGACCCTTCCTCCGAACCACCCCACCAGAATCTACGAATAAGAGCATCAAGTTTATTACAAAAACTGGCTGGGAAAGATAGGCACGACATAGCATAAGAGGGAATTGCTTGGATAACTGCCTTAATAAGGATCTCTTTTCCTGCTTGTGAAAGCATTTTTTGCTTCCATGCCTGAAGATTCCTCGAAATTTTGTCAAAGAAAAAAGCCAGCAAAGTCTTTTTAGACCTCCCTATCAACATTGGAAGACCTAAATATTTAACTGTAGCGGCTCCTTTCTTAACATTAAGGGCAAGACAGATGTTCTCAATACAAATGGGGTCACACGCCTTTGAAAATAACAAATCAGACTTGTTGAAATTTATGCGCTGGCCCGACGCCTTGCAATAAGCATCTAAAACATCTTTAATATTCGAACATTCTTTACGGTTAGCCTTAAGAAAAATATGAGAATCGTCCGCAAAGAAAATATGAGAGACGGGGTCACACTTATTATTCACCTTGATACCGGAAATTCTACGAGCCATAAGAGCTTTTGTCAAACCTGTAGACAGGACATCTTGAATGATTCGAATGGTGAAATCTCAAACAATTTATGTAAAGGTATATATATAGCTGGGCAAAGTGAAGTTAAACAGAATTATAGTTGAAGTACTACTAGTACAGTGGTGAAGGGATTTGGTTTGTATTAAAATAATTACTATAAGATTAGTTTTTATTTTTATTTTTTGTGTTGAATCTGAAATCTGAAAACTAGTTTTCAGATTTAGTACAAGAGTGGTGAAGGGATTTGGTTTGTATTAAAATCATATTACTATAAGTCTATAAGGATTAGTTTTAGGGTCCATTTTTATTTTTTGTGTGTGTTTAAAATAATATTTTAAATTTAGTATTAAAACACTTAACATGTCTCCGAATTTATAATTAATAAAATAAATATTTTTTAATAATTTAAAAAACCAAACAGCTAGTGAACTTCCCAATGTTTCATAGGCGAAATTAATTTTTTTGGGGTAACATCGGTTTTTGAGTATTTGAAATCACATAAATATATTCTAATTAGATTAGAGAACTTAATCCATGAAGAGGAATCAGAACCACAGTAAAATACTTCAATCCCATGCGAATGAAATCATCAATTCACAAGCAAACACACCCCCGCCCGCCAGAAAAAAGCACCAATTCAAACCCTAAGATATTCATCAGCCAAAAACAACACATCCAAATAAAATGACAAAAAAATCAGATCTTAAATTCAAGAGCTAGTAAGCTTAGAACTATGCTAATGAACATTTTAATTACCTAACAAAGTAATAATTGAATTCACTTTCAGAAAATCCAGCAATTGTTGTATTTCATATCAATATCATACATATAATATCTTCTGAACTTACACAAAATGGATCGAGCCAGTCTAAATTCATCCCCAAACAAGCACCTAGACAATAACCCTAATTTCTAAACCCTAAAAATTCAAAAAAAGCTACAAATCAACACAAACTTACAACCAGATCTAAAATTCAAGCGCTAGTAAACTTAGTAACAGCCTTAGTACCCTCAGAAACAGCATGCTTAGCCAATTCACCGGGAAGAACAAGCCTCACCGCAGTCTGGATCTCCCTTGAAGTAATCGTAGGCTTCTTATTATACCTCGCCAATCTCGATGACTCTTGAGCCAATTTCTCAAAAATATCATTGATAAAGCTGTTCATAATCCCCATAGCCTTGCTCGAGATTCCAATATCAGGATGAACTTGCTTCAGCACCTTGAAGATATAGATCTTGTAAGTCTCTACGCTCTTCTTCGTTCTCTTCTTCTTCTTGTCTCCGGCACCGGCGCCGGCCTCCTTCGGCAGCTTCTTGCCGGCCTTGGGCTTCTTCTCCGCGGGAGCTTTCTCGGCCTTCTTGTCTTCGGCCGGCTTCTTCTCCGCGGGCTTTTTCTCTGCTTTGGGAGCCATCGGAAATGGAGTTTTAGAGAGAGAAGGAAGTAAAAGGATTGTTTGGTTGAGTTTTGTGAAAGGTTGGGAGATATTTTATAATATATAAGGCAGATTGGGGATGTTTTATTGGTTAGTGAGGGTTGAAACGGATTGGTGAGGTGGCCTATATTTCGTTCTTTCGATGGAAATTTAATAGACGGATGTGATGGTATGGAATTTTGTTTTGCGGATTAACGGGATGATGTGCTTTGCTACTCCACTTTTTCCCTTTCTTTTGAAAATTGTTAAATCCCAAATTTTTAAAGAGTGATTTTATTTATATACATCATATAATACAGTTAATCCGTATTGTTAAGTTAATTCATGAACATAGATAGATTGACAAATTTTTTTATTAATTTAATTGTATAAATATTATTTTAAATAATAATTTAATATTTATTATCCACTAAATTAATAAGTACAAACTACTTTAAGATTTTAGATTATAATATTATTAAGTCTTCTATGTTTCCGAACAATCCAAATCTCAACTCTCTCCTCTCCCATCTCCGACTTCTCACTCTCCTCCGTTCAATGGTTGCTGCATTCTTAGATTATAAACGTTGCTCTATTGACAATTTATTGTTCCTTATAATATTATTAAAGAACAACAATTTTGTTTGTACAATCTGCTTCTTGCATCTGACTACGAGATGCTCGGTAAGGAAGTATGCCAGCCCCCTCCTCCTCTTGATGAACAACTTGTCCTTCTATTATTTCTTTCGTTTTTGCTCACCTATATATATACACACATACATATTTTGTCAAATCAAAGCAACTTTCATCAATTAAACATAACCCATATTTTCAAAAGTTCAAAAAAAAACAAAAAAAAATTGAATAATTTCCCCACTTTTATCTTCTTCCTTTTTTTCCACTATTTTGCCTCCCTTGTGCTTGTTACTATTCATAAATCGACTACGGATTATTTTTCATTTGTTAAACTTGAAATACTCATCTAAAGATTTACACTATATATATTTACTTTAGCAGTCAAAGAAAGAGATTCACTGACTTATCGTCTCCATCCCAAATCTTGTTGCTGCTGGTGTATTACTAAAATCATAAGATGTCTTGTCCTTGATCCTCTCTTACTTTCCAACTGACTAATGATGATGATCAGGTTCTCCCTTCTCCATTTTCACACAATTTTTAGCCCACGACCCTTTCATCACCTCTGCAAAACCCAAACAACATCTTTAGTAATCAATCAAATTCACGAACTATTAATCAGAATTGAAAAAGAAAAGATAAAAGAGAAACAGAGCCTCGTAAATTTGAGAAGTAAAAAGAAACCTTGAGTGGTAATGAGTCTGTAAGCATGGCCAAGAGCAAGAGTGTCGGTCAGCCGGAGAAGCTTAATACGTATAATACGAACTCTATTGATGTCATTTTTATCCTACCCGTTGATGAAAAAAAGGAAGGCAAGTTCTGGCTAAACACGCGTTGAAAACGAAGTGAATGAGAAGAATGTGAGCACTTCCATCTTTTAAAAGATCGGAGCTTTCGAGGAAGAATTAAAAGCCCTTTTGCCGAAAGAGGTGGAGAGTACACAGGCTTTAATTGAGAATGGAAATGGTGGAATTGCTAACCGTATAAAAGATTATCGGTTTTACCCATTGTACAAATTTGTGAGGGAAGAGCTTGGGATAGAGTTGCTAACCGGATAGAAAGTCCGATCACCAAGGGATGAGTTTGATAAAGTGCTCACGGCAATGTGTAAGGGAAAGATAATTGATCCATTGTTGGATTGTCTCAAGAGTTGGAATGGTAGTCCTCTGCCAATCTGTTAGGTTTATTTTACAACGTTTTGTAATAATGGCTTTTGATTTCTCTTTGTTGATTTCTGTTGTTTTAATTTGATTGGTTGTATTATTGGTGGATATACTTATCAATTTTAAAAAGGGTAATATTGTAAAACTTTATATAAAATTTACATGATTTATGGGTGGATTAACTACGACTTACTGACCGCTCCGAAAAGATCGGTATACCGCAATTTCAATTAACCGAAATTAACGGTTACATAACCGACCGAACCGGCTTGCTTTGGTGTCGAAGCCGGTTTAAGATTAGTAAATGCGGTATTAAATCGAACCGACCGACAATGAATTAATTATTTAATTTATATAGATTTATAATTTTATATAATTATATTTATTTATTAATTTCACACGGGCCACACACGTGACACACCCACACGGCTAGTCCACACAGTACACATTTAGTCATTTACAGATTTACTACTCATTGTCTCATTTACATTTTACACCACACAAATCAAAAGGGAAAAAAAAGCCCTAATCGTCCTCTTTCCATTCTCCCGCAGCAGTGCACCGTTTGCCCATTTTTTCCCGTTCTTTTTCTCCAATCGCAACGCACCATTGGTCCACCGTCCACTACAGTCTACACTCTACACTCTACATGTATTTATTTCCCCCATTTAACCTAGGTATATATTACTTACTAGGAAGACAGTGGCATTAGGGGTGTGGGATTTATTTAAAGCGGAAAAGGAAAAGTTGTTGAATGTAATTCGTAGGAAGAGAGTTAGTGTCACGACTGATACTTGAACTTCAATTCAAAACATCAATTATATGGTAATCACGTGTCATTTCTTGGATTCTGAATGGAAGTTGCATAAAAGAATAATAAATTTTACTAAAATTACTAGTCATAAGGGTGAGGAGATATGAAAGACTTTAGAGGTTTGCTTGACTGGGTGGGGGATTGATAAGGTGTTTAGCATTACCGTTGACGGCTAATGATGGGGCTGTTGAGTATATGAAAAAGAAATTTCGGGCTTTAAACTCTTTATTGTTTGAGGGGAAGTACATGCATATGAGTTGTGGATGTCACATCCTTAACCTCATCGTATGTGATGGATTGAAGGAGCTTCATGAATCTATTGAAGCCATTCAAAATTGTGTCAAGTACATTCATTCTTCCCCGGCAAGACTTGACAAGTTTAGAGAATTTTGTGTGTTGTTGCAAAAAGATAGGATGGCTAATGTGCCATTGGATGTGTCCACAAGGTGGAATTCCACTTATAAATTGCTTAATGGGGCTTTGAAATATAGGTTGGTATTCGCTCGGATGGCGGAAGAATATGCACCATTTGAAAGTTATTTTGATGAAAAGGTGAGGGATATAAAGAGGGTGAGGCCTCCAAGTGACATGGATTGGGATAATGCTATTGCATTTGCACATTTTCTTGGTAATTTTCAGGAAAAAACTTTAAAACTTAGTGCAACAAAGCATCCAACATCCAATTTAATCTTTACCGAAATGGTTGCTGTGCAAGTTGAGATTGAGAATAAAATGTATAACGATGGTGATCCGATTTTGCAAAGGGTGGCTTGTTCGATGAAAAGTAAGTTTTATAAGTATTGGGGGAGCTTTGAAGGAGTTAACAATCTTATCTATGTTGCCAATGTACTAGATCCCAGATATAAACTTCAAATGATAAAGATTTGTTATAAATTATTGAATGCAAGTGTTGAAAAAATGGAATATGTGTGTGATCGGGTGAAGACGTGTATGTATGACTTGCATAAAGTGTATTCCAAATCTATTACTACTTGTACTAGTGTTGTTGGTGAAAGAGGTGATGGTAGTGTTGAAATTACTCAATCAATAATGTGTGGGAATTCGGCATTAGATTTAATGATGAAGGAACTTGTAAAAGATATGAGTGCGGGACAATTATTAGAGATTTCCAATGAGGTAGACAAGTACCTTGCCAATCCTTTTGAAACAATCAACACTTGTGATTTTGATCTTTTGTTATGGTGGAAAGTGAACCAATCAAAATATCCCATCCTTTCTAAGTTTGCCCACGATATTTTTGCAATTCCAAGTTTAACGGTAACTAGTGAAAATGCATTTAGCCTTGGAGGTAGGATTGTAGATCCTTTTAGGGCTTCTTTGACACCAAAAATGATTGAGGCATTAGTGTGTACAAGTGATTGGCTTAAGGCGGAATAATTCAATTTCTATGAAGAGCCGATGGATGACTTCCTCCAATTCTATAAGGAATTAGAAGAATTGGAAGCATGTAAATGGTTTTCGACTTTATTTAAAAATATTTGCTTTTATTGGTTTTAATTTTTAATTGTAACTTGTAATGCACTAATTGTTATTTGTCTATTTTATTATTTTTCATATGTAGGTCCAACACCAAGTCAATCAAGTGCAACACAAACTATGCTTCCACATCAGCCATCCCATTAAATGTAAGAATATAACAAACTATATCGTTTGAAAGAGTAAGCTTCTCTATTTGTGTTTATTTGTGTAAGAATAATATAATATAACACAAAGTATATCTTTTGAAATAATAAACTATATCATTAGTTTTGATATCTTTGTTTTCATATCTTTTGTGTTTTTCTATTTGGGTGCCGAATTGATTCAAAACATCAGTTGTATTTTTAGCTGACTGCTGCTGATTTGTTGATGGATTGTTGCGAGTGCCTGCTGGACTGCTGCTTGTAGAATGGGAAGCGAACTGATTTCCATTTTTTATTTGCTCGTGTGTGAACTTTGGGATATGTTTTTTATTATGATTTCCATCATTTTTGGGATCTGTTTGTTTGAACTTTGAATTGTACTGTGTATTTATGTTTGTGTGAATTTGTGTGGTGTGGGATATGTTTGAACTTTGAAGTTTGAACTTTGAAGTGTATGGTGTGGGATATGTTTGACTGTTTGTATGCTTTTACATGATAATTGATGATTTAGGAAACAGAAGTTTAGGTGAAGTATTTATTTATAATTGAGATTGAGAATGCAGTTGGGTGGAAAAGCGTGCCCATATTTATATTTAATTCCAAGCCCATGAGTTGGGTGACTGTTTTTTTCAATTTTTTGGTATTTTTTCACTTTTCAGTACACTGTTGCTTCACTTGCTTATGTCGGTTAAATCGACCCATTAAACCGACTTAAGTCGGTTATACCGACTAAATCGTTGCGATCCCAGTTACACTTTCCTTCCACCGACAACAGTCAGTTCGGTCGTCGAGTATGGCATATCAGTTCGGTGAACCGACCGAAGCCACCCCTACTAAAATGCATCTTTCTTTAACGATTTTGCTCATCTCTTTCCATCTTCTTCTCCCTTCTTCATCTTCACCCCCTTCTTCTTTTAAAAAAATATAAAATAATTATAAAAGATAAAGATGGGCATGTCCTTAGAATAAAAGACTCTCTTTTCTTATTAGTTCGTAGGACAAAATTTTGTTTAAATGGTCAACTTTTTAATAAAGGATAAAATATTAATTATTTTATTATTTTAATTAAAAAAGTTGAATTTCAATACTACCATTTTTAAAGATAAATATAATTAAATTAATATATAATTAAATTTAGAATTAAATCAATAAAAATAAACTCAAACAAATTAAAATATATATCACAACAAAATCAATGAAAAAGATAAACATCAAAATTATTCAATGAAAAGATAAACAAATTATATTAAATTCAATTTAATTCAATCATATATCTTATCAATTTAAACACACAAAATCTTATTCTATACCCATAATCCTATTATCATAATCTCCATATCCTCTCCACTAACATAATCCCTTTATTCTCCTTATAATGTGTATTTATTTTTGATAATTTGTGAAGAAGAGAGAAAAACTTAAGAAAAATCTGAAAGGACGATTAATTAGTCATCGAAATTGGCAAAGAAAGTGTACAGATGCAATGGAGGAGCATACTATGCTTGGTGTACAGAGCTACACATATTGAAAGAGGGCAATATTGGTGCTGCTAAGCTTCTTGACAAATTATTTAGTGTACTAGGTTATATTTACATGTTGGATTATTTCATTTACACCCACATGTATATTTGTTAATTTATTCTATTTATTTTTTATATTCTTGGGATAGCAGAGTTCTTAAATTTAGAAAGTAATGTTAAAGATAATATCAACGCTTAAATTGTCAAAGAGGTATAGTCAGTGACGGATCTAGGATTACGGGGCCAAGGGGTCTAAGTGTAAAAGTTTAAAAAAAAAATTACAAAGAAAATAATGCGAAAAAGATAGAAAGATAGTATTTCCATTCATAATTCATAGCAAAACCACTAATACAAGTTACAATTGTCCACGACGAGTTTTCATATTCTAAAAACGTTGCATTATAGTTTCGTTATCAATACAAGCAAAAAACATCTCTCTCAATGTAAACAATCAAGCTATCATTCAACCACTGATCTCCCATTCTGTTGCGAAGTGGATTTTTAATAATATTCATGGCGAAAAATGCCCTCTCCACTGAAGCAGTTGCAACCAGTAAAACCAAAGCCATGCAATGTAAAAAGTATAAACATAAGGAAATATTTCATTCATTCATTTCTCCACCATTTTTTCTACAAGACTACTAATCCCGTCCAATTAAGAAAAATCACTACTCGAACGCATAAGATGAACATAAACACCAAGTTGATCTCTAAGCATTAATAAATCTCTGTCCGAAAAATCATAAGGATAAAATTAAGCAAGACGAACTAGATTTTGTTTGTTAAAAGATACAAAGTTATTTTTCGGACTCAAGCATGCCAAACAAGTAAGTAACTCAGTACTTACCTCATTGAAGCGATCATTTAATTCTGCAACTTGCCCATCAATTACATGAACAAAGATCTCCACACGATAACGATGTAATTTATCTTCATTGGAGTATTACGTCGTGATCTCTCTGGAATTACATATTCCTCATCCATGGTAGGAACTGTAATATTGTGTTTGTAACAAAATGAAGATGCTTGCTCAACCAATTCTTCAAACTCATTATCCCTCATCAACTGCCGGTTTTCCTTACATGTTTTCACTAAACTCATTGCACTCACAATGTACTGATCTTTTTTTTGCAATGCTAAAGACAAAGTATTTGTTATTTCCAATATAGTTTTCATTAAAAATAAGTGAAACACAAACTCAAAAGATTGTATTTCTCTCCACAACTTATAGGCTTCACCCGAACTATCATTAGGATTATCATCAACAATTATTTGAAGCACATTCACCACAGATGGAAACATAGAAATAATACTAATCAACGTACCATAATGAGAGTTCCATCGTGTATCGCCAGCACGTTTGAGACTAGTTTTTTTATTTAAGCCCCGCCCCATTATAAGACAATAACTTTAAAAAATTATACCTAAATCACGCGGTAGTTACCGATGCCCAGTGGGATGCCGGAGGCGATGTGAGATGTTGGAGCGGAGCGCCGAAACTAGTGTAGAGTCGTAGAGGAAAAAACGAAATTAAGAAAAAGAAAAAAAATTAGGGAGAAAGAGATCTATGAGATGAGAGATTGTTAGATATTAAAATAAGAAAAAAAATCTTGTATCAATGAAGCTGCCAGAGAAAAAATGAAGAATGGGTGAGGAAAAGAAATGAAGAACAAATGAAGAATGACCAGCCCACTATCTTGGGAAAAAATAAAGCAAGGCTTAGTAGTTTTTTTTATTTTTTTCATTCATCTTCTAACGGGTGTAAATTAAATGAGATGGGTTCTCTCATTTATGGGAATGGCAATTTGTTGTCAACTACTTTTTTTACTTAAGTGTTTTTTTTTCTTTTGAGGCATGGGGTCAAGTGCCAACTGTGGCAGGCTGGCTGGCAGATTTTTCGACCAAACATTGATTTTTTATTTTTTTTAGTCCATGGGGTCAACAGACCCCTGTTGCCCAGCTATGGATCCGCCACTGGGTATAGTTATGCACTCTTGTTTTACATTGAAAAATATGTAACTTAATATATCTGCCAGAAAATTGAAAAGATGTAATGTAATGTGTCTACTAGAAGAATAAAAATATACAACTCAACATATTTGCCAGAAAATTAAAAAGATATAACTTAATATGTTTAGAACATAACTTAATATGTCTACCAGAAAAAATATTTATTTATTATCGTAGGCATTTTTCAAACATATTATTTTGTAGGCATTTTTCTATCCTTGTTAATTTAGCAGGCATATTAACTAAAAAGTATAACATTTTATTTTGATGGCATTTTTCTAACATATTATTTTGTAGGCAAATTAATTTATATGCATTTTTTTTCTTGATAATTTTGCAGGCATATTAACTAACAACTATAACATTTTATTTTGTAGACGTTTTTTAAGGATTCATATAGATGAAGTATTGAGTATTGTTTTATCATTGGCCTGAACGTAAGCATCCAAGTCGATAGGTTTTTAATTTGTTTATTTATTTAGTTTATTTTATTGCTTTAGATTTCGAAAACTCCACTTTTTTTGAAATTTAAAGTTTATGAGTTTGAAATTTTTTAATTTGTTTTTTCATTTGACTTTTTTGAATTTTTGTTGCATTTATCATTTTTATTTGAATTTATTATTTGTTTTTTAATTTGTTTGAATTTATTATCATCCACTGAATTATGTAATTAATTTTATATTTAGTTTTGGGTATTTATCTATAAAAAGGGTATTTTTGAAATTTAACGTAATTAATTGAAGTGATTAAATATTTTATATTCTGTAATTAATTAAAAAGTTATCCTTCAAACTAGTTTCTTAAAAAGAGTGTCATTTATTAAAAAGAGAGAGTGACATTTGTCCTTAAAAAAAGCCCCCTAAAAAAAACATAAACTCTTTGATTCTATTTGGTTGTAATTTTTAAATATTTAATTTAAAATTTACTTTTCAGTATAGTTTTTTAAATTTGTTTTTTAGTTTGATTTATATATGATATGCTATTTTTAAAATTTTATAAAAATTATAATCTTTGTTTTTTTATTCATTTCTCCAAGTTTTTTCTAAAATAAAAAAAATTAAACAAAAAAGATTCTTTTTACTTAAATGAAGTTTTTAAAATGGATGAAAAAAAAACGATTTAAAAAAAAAGCCAAAATATTTTTTAAAACTATAAATTAGGTAGAAGGTTTTACTACACATTGATTTTTACCAAAACTCCAATGAATAATATTTTTTTGAATGAAGGGCATATTTTTAATTGGTAATTAGTGTAAGAGGCCTGTTTTATTTTATATTTTAAATGAAGGTATTTGAATAAATTTAAATATCATTTAATTAATAAAAACATGTTATATATTACCTAAATTATCCCCTCTTTATGAAATTTGTACAAAAAATATGAATATTGCAGTGAAGTATACACTACAATATGAACTTTGCACTAGAAATATGGACTGCAAAGTTCACATTGCAGTAAAATATGGACTGCAATATGGACTTTGCACCAAAAATATGGACTGCAAAGTTTATATTGCAGTAAAATATGGACTGCAAAGTTCATATTGCAGTGAAATATAGACTGTAAAGTTCATATTCCAATCCATATTTTAATGCATATTGGTATTTTTTAGTTTATTTTAAGGGTTAGGATGTCATTTTATAATGAAAAAAAAAAACACATGTCATATTATTAATAAAATAAAAAATAGGCCATTTATTTACAAAAAAATTATTCATTGGCTTTAGTGTGAAAATCTTTCTCTAATAAGACCTTTTTTTTAATTGTCCCTTTTTAAAAACCCAATCAAACACACATTCCTCTCTTATTTATCTCTACAACTCTAAATTTTAACATATTTCTCTCTTAAACCTAATTTCGTGCATATAATCTCTTTCTAGAACCCGAATTTCAACTCAAATATGTATATATATATCAACATAAAAATTTGAACAAGATATAATCAAAACCATAAAATTAAAATATAATGAGATCCCAAGAAGAAAAGTCCACAAAATCATGAATTGAAAGTACAACTCAAAATAAATCAAATTGTATATCCATTTGTAACTTGTTAAGGAAATCAGTATGTGTAACGTTTAAAATTTGTGTAGTGGCATATGTTTGGGAGGCTTTGCTAAGATGAATTGTTCCATGTGGGTATCATCTTCTAGCTTTAACGGGTTAGGACATAAAGTTAGGGGAAACGTGACAGAGATTAAAGATTGAACAATTGCTCTAGAAGTGATAAATTTTATTATATATGTAAGGTTTTCATTATAAATTTTCTAAATAATATTTATATCACTTGTATTCCAATATTATTGAATTTATCATATATATATATACATAGCAAGACAGTAAATTGTAAAATATGAAAGAAGAAGCTCTATATATCAAATGAATATATATATATATATATATTGCATTTATGCCTGAAAATCCATATTAATTCTCCATCTTTTTTTTTTCCATTTCCAATAGAATATAAGACATATTACAAAAAGAATGATGATGGAAAATAGTGGACAAGTATGGAAGATAAAAGAATAAGAAGATAAATTTGAACTAATTGAAATGGAAGTTAAATGGATGAGAAGTAAGAGTAGCTAGATTGTTTGGAAGATGAAGAGAAAAAAGGCATGCCCTTTAAGAAGCCTTCCCCTATGTTTGGGAGTTTCAATTTGGAGAAAAAGGGAGAAAAAATGAGTGAAAGTTTATCCATTTTCTCGTTTGGGGGGTTTTTACGGAGAGAAATTGAGAGAAAAATTAATTAAAACTTTCTTTCTAAATCGTTCTCTCCAAATCAAAGAGAATTAGAGTGAAGAGAAAGTTTTTTTAATGAAAACTTACTGTAATGACAATTTTATCCTTAAAATATATAACAATCTTTGAAAGATAATCTTTTCTATTATTTTTTTTTCAGCTCACAAACACTATGGAGAGATTGTAACATTCTCTTCTTTCTTAAACTCCCAAACAAAAGAGAGAAAATTATTTTTCTTTCTCTCCCTTTCTCTTCCCTTTAGATTGATATTTTTTCTTCCTTTCTTTTCTCTCCCAAACTCCCAAACACAATGTTCATTATATTATACAAATTATTTTTATTAAGTGTTGGAGATAATGCCCAATAAATGCCCTACTTCCTCCATAAAAGTATTATGTATATATCTATAGATATATATATGTTACTAAGTTTTAGGGTTAATGCTCAATAAATGTCCTACTTCCTCCATAAACTATTATGTATGTATGTATAGATAGATTGATAAATGTTACTAAGGGTTAGAGTTAATGCTTTGCAAATGTCATACTTCATCCATAAAACTATTATATATGTATAGATAGATAGATAGATAGATAGATAGATAGATAGATAGATAAATGTTATTAAGTATTGGAGTTAATGCTCAATAAATGCCCCACTTCATCATAAAACTATTATGTATGTATAGATAGATAGATGTTACTTAGTGTTGGAGTTAATGCTCAGTAACTGCCCTATTTGCTCCATAATATTATTATGTATATGTATAAATAGATAAAATGTCTTACCATTTCAATCATACAATTTTTATATATTTGATGAATTTGCTTTTGTACAGTGACAATATATAATTGAACAATAATAAAACTATGCACAAATATCAATACATAATCGTACATGTAGAGACACACACCAAATCTTATCACTTTGCTTTGATGTGCTGCATATGAATATACACCAAACGTGGCAAATAGATTTTTTGGCCATCAATTACTGTGGTCTAGTGGTAGGAGTGGTTGTTCTCCTCACCCTTATTGAACTCGTAGAATTTGATCTTTTAGTAGATATTGTTAGAAAATAACATACTTTTTCGAATAAAAAAATCCAATACTTCATATCGAATCTATATAGGGATGGCAAAATGTTCCTCGTTGGGTTTTTAACCCGCCTCGATCTGAATGGGGGTAGGTTTGGGTCAGGTTTGTTAAATTAAAACTCGCACCGAGTTAGGTCTGGGTCAGGGTTAGTTCGGATCCAAGTACATTAACAATTGGTACAGACTCGAGTTTTCCAATATAAAATCTGCCTCGGTTCGAGTTCAAGTTTCGCTAAACCCAACCCATTGCCATCCTTAGATATATATAATTTAAGATGTTATTACACACCAATATTTACTTGATTTCACTCCCAACTCAAGAAAAACTCTAAATGTTCTATTTACACCACCATTTTTTATCACTCATTTGGCATGGGTCGAGTAAGTTTATACTTATTATTTGAAAATATGGCTAGTTAGTGGACACTTAATCACTAGGCCAAATTAGTGCTGGATCAAAAAGAAAAAATATTAATCTGTACTTGACATATAACCAATGAGGAAATAAAAGTAAACTCACTTACAATGTAACTAGTGAAAATGGATACAGAGTTAGGGTTTAAAACCAAAGTGATAAATTTAAGTGTTTATACCATAATTAGAGTTATAATATGGTTTATGCCAATCAATAATAAACATCCACAGTTCTGATAAGGGCTCCGTTAGTGTTTTAGTAGGAATGGAATAGGTGGCAGATGAAATCTAGGTAAGGGGAGGCAGAAGAAATAGATGGGAGTTGCGGCTTGAAAATGTAAGCGAAGAGGAAGTAGCTAGTGGCATAGAGGGTGGTGACAACAGTGGAAGGTGGCAAAGGGAGGGGGTGGTGGAGGAAAATGTGGAAGCAGGGGAGGGAGAGACTATGGATGAAAAGTTGTACCAAATATACCGTGAAAAATTGCACCATTGCCAAAATGTACCGAAATTTGATAATGGTAAAATACCAATCGGTATTGTACTCTACCGATTTTTTTTTCACGATAGCGGTACACAAAATTATTACCAACAGTATACCGTCCCAAAATATTGGTATTGCCATGGTATTAATGTACCGTACCATTACCAATTGTACTATTATGCCAAATACAAAAATAATATTAATATACCACAACATTTACCAATAACATTTAAATCAATCATCCAAATTCGAGTTAACCAATGTTTCATTTTCAAATATCAAATATTTATCTTTATTTTTTTTTCTTTTTTGCTTAAACTTGAATCATATTAAACTTGAATTATTTTTTTATTTTTTGCTTTAAACTTGAATCTATCAAATATTTATCTTCATTTTTTTTCTAATCGTCTTAAATTTCAGTCATTCGGCTTCCAAGTATTTGATAGATGTATATGTGTTTATTATAATTTATAATACAACAATATTTGTACATTGTTTAGTATCCTTGGAACAATCAATTGCAAAACCTTAATTAAAGGCACATAAAAGTAATTTAATTATTTTAGTTTATCCAAAAATGTTCACTTTTGACTATCCAGTTTTGATTTTTTTTAAGGATTAATTTTTTAGTGATGTACCATACCGTATTGTACGATACCGATGTTAGGTATACCAAATTTTAGTATACTAAAAATTTAGTATAACAATAATAATAAATTTTGGCATATCAATTTTTTAACACCGTACACTTAGGTTTCGTTTGATTCAGGTATTAGGATCAGTGGGATTAATAATATCAGTATTAATAGTATTGGACTATTAATCCTGGTATTAGTTTAATACCAATACCTTGTTTGATTTATGCAGTATTAATACTGGAATATCTCATGCACCTTGTTTGATTCATACAGTATTAATACTGGAATATCTCGTGCTGATGTTAATACCATCCCTGTAACTCATATACGAGATTATATTTTGGACTAACAAAAGAAAAAAAAAATTAAAAAAAAAATGATATAGTAGTAGTAGTAGTAGTAGTAGTAGTAGTAGTAGTAGTAGTAGTAGTAGTAGTAGTGACATTTTTGAAAATATTATAGTAGTAATAGCATTTTTTGAAAATATATAGTTCATTTTTCTTAATCCTTGATAAACAATACTACCTCTCCCCTGGTATTAAATTATATCACAAATAGTGGTATTAAGTTAGTATCGGTATTAGTAATTCCAACACATTTGTACAAATCAAACAAGCTATTATAAAAAAAAATGATATTAACAATCTCATCATACTTTTTAATATTCGAATCAAACGAGACCTTAGTATAATACGCTATTGTATTAAAACTACCTCTAGGAAAGACGGTGGGGTGCTCATTTGGGAGTAGAAATGAATGAAGTGGAACAAAATAAATTTTAGTGCGTAAATAGCAATAAACTTTAGGGACAATTAAAAAAAAGTCTTATTACAAAAAGATTTTCACACTAAAGCCAATGAATAATTTTTTTGTAAATAAAGGGCCTATTTTTTATTTTATTGATAATATGACATGTGTTTTTTTTTTCATTGTAAAATGATATCCTAACCCTTAAAATAAACTAAAAAATACCAATATGCATTAAAATATGGACTGCAATATAAACTTTACAGTTCATATTTCACTGCAATATGAACTTTGCAGTCCATATTTTTGGTGCAAAGTTCATATTGCAGTCCATTTTTTACTACAATGTAAACATTGCAGTCCATATTTCTAGTGCAAAGTTCATATTGCAGTCCATATTTCACTGCAATATGAACTTTGCAGTCCATATTTTTTTGTGCAAATTTCATAAAGAGGGGGTAATTTAGATAATATATAACAATGTTTTTATTAATTAAATGATATTTAAATTTATTCAAATATCTTCATTTAAAATATAAAACAAAATAGACCTCTTACACTAATTACCAATTAAAAATAGGTCATTCATTCAAAAAAAATATTATTTATTAGATTTTTGATAAAAATCAATGTGTAATAAGACTTTGTACCTAATTTCTATAAACTTTATTCATTTTTCGTTTGAAAAAAAAAAAGGGAGTAAAATAGATACAACTCGTGCTAGAGTAGAGACCAGCCATCACCCAAATCGTGCGCTTCACCAAACCAACGGTTTGGATTGCTGAAAGAAGGACACGTGACGGATTTGATGAACGCAACTGCAATATATCATCATGCGCGCTCACCCATATCATTATTATTTTAATAATCTCCTTTTTGGAGCAATAATCGTATACTCCTCATACACCGTACCAATCTTCTCCACAAATCGTAACCCTTACACTCGACCGCCCCCTTCGCCGCCGGCATTCCTCCCCCTTCATTTATCGACCACTGCCCCTACAATCCAATGGCCATCATCCAAGGTAATGAATTGATTAATCAGTTTCCTATTTATCTTTGATAATTCACTTTTAGGGTTATTTTTTGAAAAATCTCTCGAATTTCGCGGATTCTGAAAATTCTACTCGAACTACATGCTTTTCATTATTTTATAAATTTCCAATTCGAAGTGGAATTGGTTATTTTCTGTGATTCTTTACTTTTTTTGTAATTATAGTCTCGTGAGAATTCTAGGGTTTGGTTTTCGCAGAAAAAATGAGGATGCAATGTGCGATCTGTCTTCTACTTTTGTGAGTTTAAAGGAGAGTTCCTTTTCGTCTGTGGATGCTTCACTGTGGCATTGATATTAGTTAAAACTAATAGCTGCAAAATGGTGAGTTACATACTACTCTTTTAAAAGATTCAAAGTTGATATTTATGTGTTCTGTTAGTATTTTTTGGTTAATTAAAATTTGTTGATGAGCTATTGCTTGAATGTATAGTTTTAATTGCTCCGTTTGGTGTAAGTAATGGAAGTTTTACTGTGTGACAAACAGTGAATAGTGTGGATTGTTATTGGTTTAATTGAATTTATATTTGGGACTTGCAAAACGTTGGTGTTCAATTAATATGTTTTGGTTTATTAAAATTTGGTAATAAGCAATTGCTTGAATGTGGTGTTAATTGCTTTCTTTGATGTTAGTAATGAAGGGTTATGTTTTCGTGTATGCGACAACTGTGAATACTGGATTATAGTTGGTTTAATCGAATTTAAAATAGGGAAGTGAAAACTTTTTGTTGGGGCTGTGATGAAAATGTTATGGTGAATGTGATTCTTTTGTAGATCCTGAAAGTACAGGAGCACAGGATGAACCCTTATTTCAGATATGATCATCTGATTTATGATCCATGCATTCAGTTCCAGAATAACCAATCCAACAAATTAAATTTTAACTTGAGTTGTTGTTCTGTAGATGTTTAGTTCTTATAATAAAGCAGCATAGATAGAGTTGCCTTGGGTGCGGGGTGAAGTTGTAAAGATTAGAAGAGGCCCAATAAATCACATGAAGACAGAATGGCATTGTCCCTTGATGAGTAGTTGGTGGACAAAAGAATCATAGAAATTGGAAAATGGAACTTCAAAATGTCCCAAAGAGGATAATGTAGTAGTATGGGCTATTATTACCTCACAACCTTTGAGAGCAAGAGTTCAAATCCCATTTGGTTCACCACTTCACCTCCCATATTGTGTCCTGGCATAAAGTGATTACTTCATTCGTTACATTAGCCTTGTAAACTGTTATTTTGTATGAAGAAGTCCATTGCTATGGAGAGAAGATTGAATGTTGATGTGCTGTTTGTTACTTGTTATCAAGTAGAGAATTCAATACCGTAAAGTAGGATAATAGACTTTTGTGAAGTTTCTGTTGGTATTGCATTAATCATTTTCATTCCTCACTAATAGGACAATCTTTTACTATTCATTTATGAGTTCACATTTACTACCATAGTTTGCTCATGCATGACTAGAGAGCTTGTAGAACTGAAAGAAATGGAAAACAAGTGTTGTTATTACTTATTAGTGTTGTCTAGCCTCGTTTTGTAAAGAGTGGAAGACAGGCAGCGGTAGGGCGACTAAGTGCATTGCTAGGCAGTCAATTTATTTTTTCCATCTAGTTTTTTACGAAGATAATATCACAAACTCAAACTTTATTTCTCAAAAAGGCGTAAGAAATCTCCAACCAAATATATTCCATCATACAAACATGAACGAAAATACTTTGAAAAAAATAAAAATAAAGAGTGGCGGAACTGATGTAATATCATTTGCAAAACCCTTACCAAGTCATAGCTGTTTTGCACTTTTGCAGTCTTTCCATGACAAGGGATTTTGGATCGCAAAGAGTAGCGGAACTGAAGGAGACACGTTGTTTGATAACTCATCGAGAATCGAACCCAAGCGTTCTCACCAATGGTTTGCCGATGATGCTGCTGAAGCGGAGTTATTCCCTAACAAAAAGCAAGCCGTTCAAGTCCCAAATACAAAATCACCTTCTTCTATCCCAACAGTGACTACCCTTCCTTGGGAGAATGCTTCAACCCAGTTTATTGACCGGTTATTTGGACCGGAGACAGCAGGGCCCGTAAATTTTACTGACGGTACGGAATTGGATATGAGGAAAAAGGTTACCAATGATCCGTTTGGACCCGATTCTACCTTTGGGTTGGCCATATCTTATACCATCGATGACCCAGGAACATGTGTGAGTTACGGTGGCATTAGGAAGGTCAAAGTCAATCAAGTCAAGGACTCTGAGAATGGTATTCAACCCTCAAAGGAACATACCACTACTAATGAGACCAGTTTTATATCCATGGGGCAGGCATATGGTAAGGAAGATGAAAGTGTCACTCTAATGGGTCACACCTACAACCGGGGGGGCACTAACATTTGTGATGATAATCCCATAACAATAGCTCACCCCTCTAATAAGGGGGATACCAGTACCATGTCCTTTGGTGGCTTCCAAGATGAACCTGTTATTGATACATTGGCTAGGCCTATAGGCAGCTATGACTTGTTGTACAATCAATCAACAGTACAAACATTGGATGCATCAAATGCTAGTGCAATCGTTGCTGCCCTCAGCTAGCTAAACCGAGACTCGAGTCTGTGCCCAAGAGTAAGTCGGAGTCAAAAGGTGCTAGGAAAGAAGCTCCAAATAGCTTCCCTTCAAATGTTAGAAGCTTGATAGCCACCGGTATGCTTGATGGGGTGCCTATAAAATACGTTTCACTATCACGTGAGGTATATTTCTCCATTTGTCTGTTCATATTTTCTTCTTTTGGGTCCCATTTGCAAAATTAGACTTATCCCATGTTTTCATAATTATTAGACTTTGCCTCCCGAATGAGGGGAATCTCAAGAATTCTGTAAAAGGAAGGAGGTTAAGTCAAAGGATTACATAAAAAAATTAGACATTGCCCTTTGTGTTTACGTAATTCAGTGAGATTCCCCTTCATGCAAAGTCTAATGATTACGAAAATAGGGGGTTAACTCTAATTTCGTTGTAAGAGCAGGGGGCAAAGTTATGTTGGCTTACAGTCAGGGGCGGAGGCACGTGAGGCGGAGGCATGTGTGAACTTTTGGAAAATATTTGGAGAGTACGGGGGTCTCTGTGTGAGAAGGGAAATGAGGGGCTATTGCGTGATTTTGAGGAAGGGTGTTGTCCACGATTATGCTTACAAGTTCAGGGGCTATTGCGTGATTTTAAGGAACGCGCAACGCCAAATGTTGGTGAGGCTTTGGGGCCGTGGGATGTTTTGGAATTTTTGGGCGGGGGGTTTTGTGTAAGTTGCCTTATGAGTATAGGGTACATGTTTGTAATATGCATTTGGGTATATGTTACAAGTTATAGGATGGAAAGGCAACGTGTAGCCGTGTTTCCTTTTTCTCCCCTTTCTTCTATAGTTTTCACTGCCATTTGTTTTTTTTTTTAAAACACAGCCTTTATTTTGTTTTAGCAGTAGCAATCAAGACAGTAGCTCTTCTTTTTATTTTTATTCTTCATTTGTTTTGTTATTTTAGGTTAGATTTCTTTTTTATAATCTTATACATTTTGTTTTAAAATTTTAAATATTAAGAATTAGGTGTTTTAATGTTGATTTTCTTTTTAGATTGTCATTATATTTGTTTGTTGGTTATTATTATTTATTAATGTTGATTTGCTTCTTAAATTGTTAAATATTGATATTAAATTTGATTATTGAGTGTTTGTTGGTTATAGTAGGTTGAATATTGAGTTGATAAAAATATTTCAAAATATATAATTAATTTTAGTATATCATTTTTAACTTTTCCAAAATATCGAAATAGAAGGGAGAAATATTTTAATCAAAACTTAGCGTAGTAACATAATTATTGAGTTTGATTTGGTTTAAAAAATTTTTGGCCCCACCTAAAATTTATTCCTGGCTCCGCCACTGCTTACAATAATATTTCTTTGTGCAAGAAGGAGCTTCGTGGGATTATCAAAGGTTCCGGCTATCTTTGCGGGTGTCAGTCATGTAATTACACTAAGGTGAGTCTTTGTTTCATTTTATTTCTTTCAGATTCTTTTTGACTCTCTTGGCCTGATTTTACATATCAAAATGTTCTTAAAAGGCGCTCAATGCATATGAGTTTGAGCGACATGCTGGCTGCAAAACAAAGCACCCGAACAATCACATATACTTTGAAAATGGTAAGACTATATATCAGATAGTGCAAGAGTTAAGGAGCACTCCCGAGAGTTTGCTGTTTGATGCGATTCAGACTGTTACTGGTTCACCCATCAATCAAAAAGCTTTCCGAATTTGGAAAGGTAACGATATTTTCAATTCTCTCTCTATATATATATAGTAGTAATAATAATAAAGGGCAAGATGCTTTTTCAAGAGTGAATAGTGCCTTTGGTATGGGTTACAACTAATCATATATATGCATAGTTGTTCTTGGAAGTTGATTTGTTCTGTTATCTATTTTCTTCAGAATCATTCCAAGCAGCAACTCGTGAGCTTCAGCGTATATATGGAAAGGAAGAGCTGAATCTGTAAGAGTGGTATCAACTCTTAATGGCCTCCACTTAAATGTAATATAGGGTATTGGCTTCAGTGTGCATAGAAGCAAATATTTATGTTTTGGTAGAAGATGTGTATTTATATGGAGTCTGGTTGTTATGGGATTTGTATTTTTGGTAATTTTGATGAATAGTAGTTTTTATATAGAAAACATGAGCTCGGCTGTATATGTGGTGGGTTCATCAGGAAAATGAAGTGAGCAACAATACACTTTGGTTACAATGTTTAACCTTGATGAAGCTGCAACTTTGAGTTATATGCTAATTTACTGGAATTTAAAATACACACTTATATATATACACTTCCACTACATCTTCTCTCTGCCTGAAGACTAAATGCTTGAATTGCGCGCTATTGCATTTTTAAAGCATAAAACGCTACATAGCATGTTTTAATTTACTCTTTTCCCAATTAGCACACACAATGCTGACATGTCACGTTATTTTATGCTAAACACACACTATTAACGTTATTTGAGAAGTAATTTACGATATTTGGGACACTAACCAAAAAAAATAAAATTGTTATTACGCAAATTTTGAAACACATCGTATTATCATAAAACCCTAGCTGTTCTACTCTCTGTTGTGCTCTTCTCTTCTTCTCTCCGCTGGGAATATTGAACCCTAGGTGCTCGACTGCTCGTAGATCTCTGTTTCTCTTATATCCTAGGTACTCGTCTCTTCTCTCCTAGGTAATCGTCCCTGCTCTCCTTTGTGCTGATTGATCTCTCTAATTTCTGATTTCTTAGAATGTCATCTACAACTTGAATTTTTATGTTTTGGTTATTGGAAGCGTTTTAATGAATTTTTATTAATGTTTTTAGTATAATGTTATTATTATTATTTTTAATTATGAAAATATTCGTCTCTTGAATGTTTACGTTATTTATTTGTGCTACGCAATTTTAGAACCAAAATATTACACGTTACGCTGGCGCAATATAAAACACTGATTAAAGGTTATGTTATATTTTGTGGCCATTGGAATAAATACAATGGCTATTTAAAAAAAAAGAAAGAATAATTACGATGGGTTTATGAGGTAGGAATAGGATATCTATCTTAGACGTTCAAAACCAATCATTCCTTAGTTTTTTATTGGTAAAATTGAAATTAAAGTTCTCTCCTGCAAAATGGAAGTAGGTAAATTGATATAAAAGGGGTGCAACTTTTGGCACCCCTGTAACATCTTATGTCACCTTAAAATAGAGTAAAATGTCTAAAAGGTCCTCATTAAGTGTTTGAAGCAAGGAGCTGAAAATTTGCATCATGCAATAATGGTGGAATATGAGTAATCTTTGAAGTATTTGTATTTCAATCAACTCACCCTGAATTGCAGTTATTTTGTACAAACCAGTTTAGGTGAAATGCAAGATATGTTTGATGCATTTAAAATATAATTTTTTTTCTTCGAAGCATACTGGATTATGTTCTCTAAAATAACATAGCTCAGAACAAAGTCCCAATCAGGCTTGACAATTAAAGGAAAATTTTGTAATTTCCGCAACAGATTTAATAAGTCATGTTAATATTTGCATGAATCTCAACTCCTATAAGCTCCAAAAGATGACACAACTTTCACATCCTTGCAAGAAAATTTACCAAACTTCCCAACTCCTCACAAGGGCCATCATTAAACTAGATGTGAAAAATAATTTGTGCTTCTTACTCTAATTTAGTGTACACAAATAGTATACAAAAAAATTGTAAACGTAATGATGTCTTAATTACTTAATGATTTTTAACTTGGTGTGTAAATGCAATTCTTGACCAATCTAATGCATCTTGTAGACTTGTTTGTCTAGCACTACCCTGTGATTAACCTCCGGAACTTCTAAATGTTGGGGGACAAACAAATGAACTCCTTCTCTAAGAGAAACAAATGCTGTCTGTAGATCACCAATATACATATATAAATCTGTCTCCCAAGTTCAAAAGAAAGTTAAATACTGCTATAAGAAAGAGTGCTTACCAACACAAGTAAATTTCTTAAATAATAACAGCCCTAAGCCTTTCACACACTAAAAAACAAGTTTGAAAAAATTTATAAAAATGACATTAAGAAAAATTACAATCATCATATTGTCATCACAATTAGTGTTTTTTTTTTTGTTTCTTTCCTTGGCACCGTAGCTGCCTCCTTCCATCGATTGTTAGACAATCAATCTACCATTTTTTTCCCATTTCAAGAACCGCAGCAAGCCGATTTTTGGGCATTTGTACCATTTCCAGCTCCCGCATCTGGTTGATTAATTTTGATTGTTGTAGGCTGCCACCAAAAGACAACTCTTCAGCATTTGATAACATGAGAGTGATTTCATGACATTCATTTTTGGGAATGTTAGGTGGTGTTTGGTTAATGTTTCTAGACAAATTTTCTAGATAAGTTTTTAAAAATTTGGTGTTTGGTTGAATGTTTTGAGTTAGAGTTTTTATGTTGAAAAGTGAATTTGGTTTTGTTTGACTTTTTTTCAACCAATGAAAAAAACGCATAAAAAATTTCAAAATATAGTCACAATGGATCTTATTTTATAAATCTCGATGAATAGGTTTCAAATATATATTTTTTATTATTTTTGGATTTTTGGATTTAAAGTTATGGCGTTTTAAAAAAAAAATTTAGAGAGAGAAAGTATAGTGAAATAAATTTTGAGAAGTGTGAAAGTAGAGTTGGTTTTGAGTTGAGTTTTTAAAATTTTGAGAAAAAAAAAAGAGAGCAACCAAACACAACCTTATAATTCTAAAAAAGTTTCAATTATTAAGGGAGCAATTGATAAAAAAGTTGGAAAATGATTGAAATCACTGCTCATTTTTATGAGAAGTTGGAAAAAGAGATGAGCGATATGTTGAAAGGGTGTCTATTGGCACTCCATAAAAGTATTCTAGCACTCCAAAATAAAATTAGGGACACTTTTCTATGATCCTTTGTGATGTTTGAGATGCTTTTGTGAGTCATTTGGGGGGCTAGAGCATTTTGGAGTGCCAATAGCTATACATGCAGATTGTTGTATTAACTTAAATACAAATAAGAGGGCAATAATTCTGTGATTTGTAACAATCCATTCTTTATATAGGATTTTATTAAAGAAAGTAAAAGGGCTAGACGATCTACCTCTGCCTTGGAGTCGGTGTCTGCAAGCCTTTGCTTTATATCCCTTGCTATTGAAAAGAAAACTTGCTCCACATTGAGATTTGTTTTTGCACTCTGTAGTAATCAGCAATAAATTAACTACATATACCCACAATTTTTATGAACATTTCGTTTCTAAGGAGATCACATGAGCACTTACAGTCTCAAAGAATTTAATGCCATACTCATCAGCAAGTGCTTGGCCCTTGGAGGTGGGCACGGCCTGAAAAGAGATTAATAGTCGCCTAGTTCTGAGATTCTTGTGAGTTTTTTTTTTTTTTTTTTTTGGAACAGAATTCTTGTGGGTTCATATTTATAAAAAATGAGGTTAAGACAATAACAGAACCATCATACATACCCTTTTGCTTTCATCCATGTCAGCCTTGTTCCCTACCAGTACCTTGTTGACATTGTCTGAAGCGTGCTGCTCAATGTTGCGAATCCAGTTCCTGATGTCTGAAAAAGAATATTATACGGGCTTGTTTGGTTAAGATAATTAGGGAAAAGGGTATCGATAGAGTACCTTGAGTTACGATTATATTCATTAAATTATCCATACCTAGTATTCGATAAGCATCCAAAAATATCGGTAGTTAAGTATTTTATTCATTAATTATGGATATGTAAGAGTAAGTATCTGATGCGTATCCAGAGAGTATCAGTACTCGATACAAATACACCTCCTCCTACTTAGCATCTGTGCTGCTTAACTTGCCAGTGTTTGGTTCAAACTAGAATTCTCTCCTAAGCGTTGAAAAAATTACTTGTTAATGTTTTGTTCAAACATTTACTATAATACCCTTTTCCAGTGGTTTGATGTTATATATATTACATTAAAAATCGTAATACATCAAAATGAACCAAACCAACCCTAAAAAATGAGTCAGTCTATGAGACAGTATTCACAACCATATATCTGTGAGATTAAACAAATTACATTTGTTAAAGCTCTTAAAAGTTATAATAATGCACGTATATTAGAGATAAAGAACTGGATATAAGGTTTTAAAAGTAAACAAATTGATAATGCTTTATTTGTAACTTCTAAGTTACATATAACATGAAATTCCATCCCCAGCTCGACCCCAACCACCAAATATGATAATTAATTAATATTCCCTCCATCCCAAATTAGAAGTCCACTATTCCTTTTTGGGACTGTCCCAAATTAAGAGTCCATTTTTCTTTTTAGAACATAATCAACATACCAAAGCGCAAGATAGGAAACAAGTTTTGTTCTAAACCATTGATTGTAAATTTGCAATGAAATTAGGGCATTAAGAAATTGAAAGTTAAATGTAGACTCTCAATTAAGGAAGGAGGGAGTATAAGATAAATGCAAAGTTATCTATGTCTTGGACAATCAAGTGTTAGGAAGAGCTTACTGTTGAAAGACGATTCATCTGTAACATCATACACCAGCAAAATACCCATGGCTCCACGATAGTAAGCTGGAATTATTTGAAGGGCAAAAATAGTAATTAGATGGCCATTTGGTTATAGACAACACATAAACTGAAAGAACATTATATCTTTAGAAAAATTCATTATTTTCATATACACCTCTGGACTTTGAATTCTGATATTGAGAGACCCCTTTAATCTGAAAGAAAGTTAATTCAAAGTGGAAAGAAGTATAATTTATCTTCAACATACTCAAGGAAGCACAAAAAAATAAGTGCTCTTTTGATCAAGTTTTTGCGTTTTCAAGGATTCTTTAATTGGTAAATTCCCATATATGATTCGTAATTCAGGTCAAAGTTTGAATCACATGAATCCAATACAGCTAAAGCTCGAACTTTTGTCAAATTACCGATTTCTAATTCATGGGAGACACACAAGCTTTGGAAAAACATTAAAGCAATGCAAAAGAGGATCTACGAGGGTTGGAATTCAAACCATTAACTCATCAGCAGTCAACTCAGAATCCTTCTACACAATTTGTTTATTTCTTTCTTTATTTTGATTTTCTTTTCCTGGGTATATGATTGACCCCTTCATTTGCAATACAACCAATTTAAAAAAAAGGGAAAACATTCATAGAGACAAGTACCTTTTCTAGATTAATATCAATTATTTAGAATACCCAAAAACTTACCAGTTGTGATAGTTCGAAACCGTTCCTGACCAGCTGTATCCCAGATTTGGAGTTTGATACGTTTGCCATCAAGCTCAATTGTTCTTATCTTGAAATCAATGCTGCAAGAGTAATTGACTTCACAATATAAGCCATTTCTAGATAAAAAAAAAAAGGAGTACTATGCAGTAATCCTCAAGAGTTCAACGAGAACTCACCCAATCGTAGTGATAAAACTGGTGGTAAACGAACCATCAGAGAAACGCAAAAGAAGGCAACTCTTTCCGACACCTGCAAAGGGTAGATTAATTAATAATGCGATTTGCAGTTGTAATTATTAAAAGAAGTTCAGAATAAACAAGCAGTAAAATGAAAGCATCTCCAATTATCTTCAAACTCTTTTGCAAATCCTTTTGACCTACCCAAACGAGTCAAAAAGTTAAACACATAATATAAGTTCCTAAAAGCCATCTACATTGTCGCACTAATAAATTGGAAAACAATCCCATTAACTCTGTATGGATATGTCAACAATAATTCCACATCATCCCCACAGCACCAATATATAATTGAAGATTGAATCGGTCGCATCAATCCTTCTACCATATTACTAGTATATCCTGGCATGCTTAGATCCCCAATGCACAAGTCTAGAAGCTGAAACATTATCCACTCCTTGTTCATGACAAAGAACACAATGAAATAACAACCTAAAAGGTCCGTCATCACGTGAATGGGTTATGTCAGAGCTCACAACAACAAAAGCACCAAAAGAATCCACTTGTGAGTATATTTGTAAAGCCATTATGGTTTTCAAAGAAAAGAGAAAAGTCTGGAAGAAGAAACTAAAGCAACCAAGCAAATCGTATATACCAGTTCATTTCTCATCAAGCTTCCATCAATCAGCACGAGTCTAAATGACTTTAATTGTACGATTATACATAACGATAAACTAAATAGATAGAAGATTGACGCAAAAGCATTAAGCATAGAGCATCCAGCATCAAAATATAGTGAATGCTGACTGCATTACATGTTGATCATGAAATTGGACATCACAATCCCATCATCAACCAAAAAATGGCTAAAGAAGCAAATAAGTTCCATGCCTAATTGAGAATCCAAATCACGAACGCACTAATTTTGTCCAACCCCAATAGCTTATGAATTATGTGAAATCATTCAAATAAAACTGGATCAACAAAGAAACGAACTTTTAAATCCTCAATGCATTGTACCTCGACAGAGATTTGATTATTAAAATAAATGAGACGTGTGGTTTCAACTAAATTCAACGAGAACGACATAGACTCATCTCAATTAACATCATAAGATCCATAATTTCAAATTCTAAAACTCGATCCGTGTTTCTACACAAAAACACATCCAGATTCCACATTTTTTTAGGGGATGCAAACTATGAAATGTGAATTCACGCACCGCTATCGCCGATCAGGAGGAGCTTTATTAGGTAATCGTAATCAGCTCGAGCTCTCGCCGGTGGAGCGGCCATTGAAGGATCAAAGATGAAGAAAAAGCCCTAAAATCTATGCAGGTGTTATTACTTCTCTGCAATTAACCAAACAACACAAATCACAATAAAAAAACAACTGAATAATCCATTAGATAATAAAAATCTAAGTGGAAAACAGATACCAGATCACAAATACGAAGTGATACAGATCTGCCATTGAAAGAGTTTTAGAGAGAGAAAAATAAAAACAAAAAAAAATATGAGAGTTTATTATCATTACCAAATGGTAGAAGCTCTCCCTACAATGGTGGTGGCTATTATGCGCACTTCCCCTTCTTTTTAGTGACTTTTCTTAGCGTACGCGGATTTCTCCCCCTGCGTACGCTAGCAATAATCCCCCAACGAAGAGAAATAAGTAACAGAGAAGAGAGAGATTCAGGTCTTCAAGATGTCACTATATATAAATGGGGAAGAAAATGTTTTCTTTATTCCACGTGTTAGCTATTGATTGCGTGTTAAGAAGGTCCATACGTTACGAAGTATTGTTGCGTAGTATCGGATAATAATTGGTCCCTGAGTTGGAATAGTAAACTGACAACTGTCAGGTAGTGTGTAGAAAAGGAAGATGTAGCCGTTCACAGGGAATCATAGCTCAGCATTACGTGATTATTATTATTATTTTCTTTTCTCGAAGGCATTACATGATTGGCTTTGTGGAGAAAGTGTTTTTGTATAATGAGATGTTTCCAGTGTTTGCCTTGCATACCTAAAATGGATGTATAATGTACTGGAAATGACGACACGTGGCACTTAACAATGATCGGACGGCTATAAAGGCGTTTAATGGGACAAGTGGGTTGATAGAAGTAAACCAGATAGAGGTACTTTGAATTGGGGAAGTGTGACCAGGTTTTCTGTTTGGAAACAAAAATTGCTTTCTATAAATAAGCCAGAAGAGGTTAGGTTAGTTAAGTACCGTGACAGTTGGACTAATTCGTAAACCTTCCCCGTTTAAAGTACGGAGTAATTTGTTGTATCATTGGTCAATATATTTAGGAACTACTGTCAATCCCCATCATTTGACTCTCTAATATCACATATTTCACTAAGTTCATTGAGTTATGTTATGAATGAAGACTCACTCGGTTCTAATGTTTATGACATTTAGTTAAAGAAATCGAGTAAAGTATATGTTACTTTCAATCTTAAGAAACTAAGTTGAATTAAAAAAATGACTCAAACCTTAACTCGATTCCTTAAAACCGAGTGACATATACTTTACTCGGTTCTTTTGGGTCGAGTATAATGAACAACACTTAGTTCTTAAAAACTGAGTAAACATTATTCGTACTCTATTTTTGTTTTTTTATATATTTTTTTTCATTTGTTTGTATTCAATAATTTATGAATAAAATGAAATGTAACAAAATAACAAAAATACAAGTATCTTACTTCTTTTGAAGAAGGATGATGAATTGGATTATGGTGGTGGTAGTAGCGGCAGTAGTGGTGGTGGAGATGAATGATGATGGTGGAGATGAATGATGATAATGGAGAGTTTTTAATGGATGTTCTTAAATCCACCCACATAATCCGTCTTTTTACCCCACCAAAAGTTAAAGTTACGTTAATCTTACACTAAAAAATTGCATAAACCCCTTGCTTCTCACCCCGCTTTCTATACTTTGAAAAAAATTCCACTAATTTGTCTTCGCACCAACTTAAAATTTTAAAAATTAATTAAAATCTTCATTTTTTTTCCAACAAACAATCATCTACTATTTTCATTTAATTACATATCTCATAAATGTAAGTTTATAATAAGTATTTTTATACTTTTATATTAAGTGCTAGATTTTTATTTTTATTTGCTCTAGCATGATAACGTTTTCAATGATATTTTTCTTAATTTTTTCAATTTTTTTATTTGTGCATGCATATAGAACTCAATAAAACTCACGTTAAGCTATACAATGTAAAAGTTAAAAAATGTTTGTCTTAACATATGCCTACTATGTCATAAATAATATATATACACATATATATATATATATGTATTGCATGTTGTGCTTTTATTGTTTCAATATTTAAATTCTTAAAATTATTTGTAAAAAAATATTGAAAAATGAAATAGTTTGGTGAGAAAATCTCTATCCTTTTAATATTTTTTTTCAAGGAAATCGTTTTCTTAATTCTCCAAAAAATTAAATATCTTAGAAATCGAAAGTAACAAAATATTTTAATAAATGATTTATTTTTATAAAAACTATTTTATTTTTTCAATTCATTTTTTCCATTTTTCACGAAAGATAACATTTTTTAAAAAGAAAGAAGAATTTTTTGTTTAAGTCATTAAAAAATCATTTAAGAACACTCGGGGTGAGAAGACGGACTTTGTAGATGCATTTAAGAACACTTGAAAAAATTTATCACTATTCACTTTTTTTCATGCGAGTTTTTTTTCCTCTGTCATCTTTTTTTTTAGTATTTTTGATAAAAAAAATTTGATTTTCTAATATCTTTAATGCAGTGAATTAAGACATATTTATATAGTACATGACTTAATTATTACTTTTGTTAATTAATTAGTTAACTTCAACGGCTCCTCCGAGCCTTTACAATCTAACCTAACTTATTACTCCATATCGCTAACATGTACGTTTTAGAGAGAAAGAGATAGTTTATGTAAGTATGTATAAAAAAAGGTTAATAAAGAAAAAATAGCTTAAGGGCTTTTCTTGGCTTTTCTTTAATTATAATTAAAGTTTAAATTTTCATATATATTATAAAAGAATTAATTTAATTTCTGATTTATTTATAAATGTGTTGAAAATAACTAATAATTTTTTTTAAAATGCTTAAAAAATAAAGGATGATCTAAATTTAATTGAAAACGGAGTAAATATTTCAAATTTCTTTTGTATATCAAACATACTACTATATATATATGGATCAACTTCTGATCTTTTAATATTTTTGATGTAGTGAATTAAAACTTATATTTACTTATTTGATAATAATAAAATTTGTAGACAAATTTAAAATATGAATAATAACTATTTAAGAGTAATGAATAATAACTATTTAAGAGCATTGAATAATAAAAAATTATATGAAATATCATATAATTGTTAAAACTATATTTATCATAATTAATATTTTGTGTCTTCAGAGGTACAATTTAGACGAAATTTTTAATGAAATTTATGAACAATGTAATTTTTGTTTATTATGTCTTATATTAATGAAAAAATTAATATTATTTAATATTTTTAATTTTAGTAATAAAACTTTATCGTCTTTACTTTATTTTAGTAAACTCACCCACCACTAGGGTGAAGTGCAAGATTTTTTAAAGATTTGATGGGGTGAAAAGAAAGTATTCTCACACTGGGGTGAGAAGACTGATTATGTGGGTGCATTTAAGAACACCCTTTTTAATTGATGGGGTTAATAGGATTTAAATGATTTAGAATTATTAATTATTATTAATTTGAGTTTAGTGTTTTAACCATTAATTAAAAATAAAAAAAAAAAGTTGAATATATCAATAGAATAATTAAACTTTTTTTTTAAAAGTTAAAAAGTTAAATAGTGTATGTCAATAACAATACCCTATATTTATATCATTATCACGTCATCAAAATAGAATCCCAGTCAAACAAAAACATTTCCTCTAGCAAAACTTAAATCTCAAAATATTTAACAGTAGTTATCCTACCCTCGACTAATAAGGGTCACATATACTCTTGTTAAGTTTTAAAATGGTATATTATACACGGTTCATCTAAAATTAAAAGGTTTTATTTGATATTTTGTATTCTTCAAGAAACATTACTTTCAAGTAAACTTTTGGTTAATAATTCAACTTATTCTTATTGTAATATATTTAATATATTGTTAATGTACCATAAATATTTAAACCATTTAATATTATATGTAAAAAAAGGGCCGTTGAGTCTTGATTCCTTCTTTTTAACTTTTTTGTATTCTTTTCTCATTTCTAAAATTTTAGAATCATAAAATTAATAACACAAATATATTAAGCAATATAAACGTATTTGTCCATAGCAAGCTATAACTTATGGTATCAAGCATTAACTCTCCCCTGTACGCCCAACTCTTTACACTTAAGTCTCGTTTGGTTCATGAATTTGAGCACTCAAGAAATGAATTTTTTTCCTTTCCTAAGTTTGGTGAACACAAATTCCGAAAACACTTTCCTGGCAGAGAAAAAAATAGGAGGTAAAGTCATTCCTCTAACATATGAAATTAATTTTCCCTTATAATTTCCTAGCATTTATTACAAAAAAATTGAATAACAACATTGCTACCTAAATAATTTCCATGTTTTACCAAATACACAAAAAGAAACTTAATAGAAACTTTAATTTCCCTCCTCTATAGGCAAGACAAGGGAATTGATTTTTCTTCCATAAATCGAACGAGTCCTTAAGTCAAAGATTATGGATTCTTTTCTTTTTACGGTGGATAGTTTAATTGAACATTCAACATTTTGTTCTCTTGATTTGCGTGCTAGATTTTCATGATATACTTTTAAAAGAAACTTTTAAAGTATCAACTTGGGTGGAAAATCTCCATTTTCCACATAAAATTATGCCAATCAAACACACCTCGAGAATTTTCAAATGATATGATAAGTAATAGAAAGCCATTTGTGTCAAAAAGCATGCGACTGCCAAAATTATATAACGCAATATATATATATATATATATATATATTCAAATATTTGCAATAAATATAAAACCAACATATTTGGATATATATATATATATATGAAAATTTTCAAGCAAGGATCTTAAGAAACTTATTTACGGACCGGGTCATTTAACATGCTTTCTGATGGAAATTTTTGATGAAATTTAGTGGGAATATTTTTCATCATGTGTAAAACATCTCCACCAAATTTCATCAAAAAATTCGACTAAGAAGTGAGTTACAGGATTGAAAAATATTGAACATATATATTTATTTACGTACCAATATTTTTCAATCATGTAATTAACTTACTTCCCAGTTGAATTTTTTGATAAAATTTTGTAGAGATATTCTAGACATGATGAAGAACATTCCCGCCAAATTTTATCAAAAAATTCCATTGGGAAACATGTCAAATGACTTAATCCATAAATATGGTCCTTCAAAACATCTCCAATAGGGCTGTGTAAAAATAGTCAACTCAACGTTATGTAAAATTTACACATTGTGTAAATTTTTTGTTGCTCTTATAATTGTGTAAAATATGGTCCTTAATAACTAGTTTGTTTCAAATTAGTACCTCATCATCTCTTTATCTAAATAGCTAGGTTGATTATTTGTATTAAACGAAGAGCCCTATAATTTTCTTTTAGGGTGCATTTGATTGCAAGCATGGAATTTACATGGAAAGAAAATAAGTTCCAAGCAATTAAATTGCCTAGAATTGAGTTACATAGAAAATGTCAATTAAATGTGTTTGATTGCCTTAATTTTCTACCCAAAAAATATTGGTTGTATTGTGGCAATTTTAATGTAGAAAAAATTATGGGTATTTTTTTTACATAATTTTATAGTCATGATGGATCTTGTTTAATTGATCTTGATTAGTAGATTTTAAATATTAAATTTTTATTAAATTTTGAATTTTGTAATTTAAGTTATAGCATTTTTAATGTAGAAAATGAGTAAAATTTTATCTCGAAAAATGTGCAATTGCATGAAAAATAAATACAACCCCCCCAAAGAAAATATTTTCCTTATTTACAAGGAAAAGTATATGAATAGTGCTAAAAGTGGGAGTTTGACTGTCAGAAAAATTTTAACAATCAAACAGCATAAAAGTAGTAACTTGAGTAGAAAAGCCATATTTTTCATGGCCAATCAAACGCACCCTTAAAGTGCAATGGCAGTTACTTCATATAAAGAGCAAATAATTAGTTTAATATTATCGCACGTACAATATCATTAAATTGAGGATCCATTCAACATTATAAAATCCGCTTCTTGATTTTGGGGAAAAATAAGGTGAGTCAATTGAATATTATGATAAATATAACAATCAATGATGCAAAGCGGCAGCTTATTCATAATATTGATTCCTTATTTCTCATATTCAAGTGAATACATTTTCACATTAACATTCGCAAAAGACAGGTAAGAAAAGCATTAATGCTCATACGAATATATTCGATTTGGGTCGACGCCCTTTTTTAACAAGTCTTAGGTGGGAATATGTCAATATAATACCATGGATGGGTACTGGGGACCAAAAATATAAACTTATATATAAAAACAATAAAGAGAAAATGGCAAAAGTACCTTTCTATACTATATTATATAAAGGGCGGAGATACTAGCGCTCTTTAAAAAGTGTCTGTTACTCGGTTTTTGAGAGTCGAGTATAAACCTATATACTAGGTCAAGTATTCGGTCTTTCACAATTGAATAACATATACCTTATCCGGTTGTCAAGCACTGAATGAAAAGTATGAATATTTTCAAGAGATATTGAAGGTGTCAATATTTCCACCCTTAGATGAAAGATATTTTTTTTTACAATTTATTTTAGCCATACAAATAACTTTTAATTTTTATCCACTAAGGACTTGTTTGATTCGGGTATTAAATAGTGTGATGGAATTATTAATACTACTTTTTTTATAATACCTTGTTTGATTCGCACAAATGTGCTGTAATTACTAATACTGGTACTAACTTAATACCACTATTTGTGGTATAATTTAATACCAGGGGAGGTGGTATTGTTTATCCATGATTAAGAAAAAATAATCATATATTTTTAAAAATACCGTTACTACTATAATATTTTCAAAAATGCCACTACTACTACTATATTATTTTTATTTTTTATTTTTTTTGTTAGTCCAAAATATAATCTCGTATACGTGTTACAGAACCAAAGATAGTACTAACATCAGTATGAGATATTCCAGTATTAATACTACATGAATCAAACAGGATATTTGTATTAAATTAATACCAAAATTAATAGTCCAGTACTATTAATACTGGTATTATTAATCCCACTGACCGTAATACCTGAATCAAACGAGGCCTAAAAGTATACACTTTTTATTGAATGATCAATTATACTTTTGCCGCAATCTTTTATTTTTTTATCACCATTGATGGTCACAAAGCTTCAACAACCACCTCCACTGCCCACCGGAGCTCCGATGACCATTGTCGGAGCTCTAATCAAGTCACTGGATTGCGTTGAGAATTTATATACAGTGAAAAACAAATTTACACTAAAAACAACATTTTTTAATTGCACGCAGATTTAGTGCAAAAATATATTTACACTAAAATTTATATTATTAGTTGCTAACAGATTTAGTATAAAAACAAATTTGGCAGAACTTCGGCAATAGTCGCCGGAGCTCTGGCGATGGCGGACGGTGTGTGGTTAAATTTTATTTTTTTTAGAAAAAATAAAGAAATGGAGGAATGGTATTTTAGGTAAAGCAAAAAAAGTATCTTTATTTTAAAATAAAAATATAAGTATCCTTTTGTTAGATATAATTATGGAGTTTGTTATTTTAATCCATTGCCTCAAAAATAAAATATAAGTTCTTTTTCACATATAAATCATATTTTTAAGCCAGCATTTTAATATTTTGCTTAAAATATTAAACTATTTGCCTAAAATATATATATATATATATATATATATGTAAATGTGTGTGTGTTTGTATTAAAAAAAGGCCCTGTTAATTTGAATGCATGCCCACTCGCACTCCATCAAGGCCAGCCTGCATGGATGGCACCTTGTTTCCCTACTTAATATCTGTAATGACATGGCTTGTCTGATTGTCTGATCTCTGATGCATCCAAATGAACTTTCACAAGTTTCCCATTAAAAAGACAATAGTACTAAATGTCGCACTCATGTCATATTGATCACACAAACACATATTATGTCACTCATGTATGATACTCTTTTTTATTATATGTATCTACACGTATTTTAAATTAAGAATTTTATTTTTATTTTAAAATTTTTAATTAAATTATGAGTTTTTTTTATTTTTCTTTTTTTAAACATAATCAATGCCAAATTACATAATAAAAAAATAAAGGGACTTTTTGTGATTGGCCCAAGAATTTTGAATTGTTTTGCTTTTAGCCCACCTCGATTTCTTAATTAGTTTTTGGCCCAAAATTATGGATAATTACTATTTCGAATTTTAATTATCCCTTTCAATTATCTATTTTATATTTATTTGTGTTATTCCACTATTACCCTTTTTGACTTTTTTTCTAAATTAAATGACTCCTAAAAATTAGCACAACGAAGATTTGGTAAGATAGTTAATAAAGATTCTATGGTTTTAAACTCAAATTCAAAACTAATTTTCAAAATTAAATTCAATGTTCAAGTCAAACAAAATATTGGCAGTCATATTATCGATATAATGTAGCAGACATATTAATGAATTTTAGTTTGTAGCTAGGGTATTTAATAGCAAACATATTGATGAATTGTAGTTTATAGTAGACATATTAGCTAGTTATAATAGGTCACCAGACAATAAACCAATCAATTGTGAGACAAATATGTCTCTTCGATCATTACAATTAAATATAAAAAATATATGAAATATGTAAAAGAGGTAAACAATATAAGAATGATATACTCTCAAACACGGGAAGAATACATATAATAATACCTAGATTTTAGTTTTTATGGATGTAAACTATAATTAAAAAGTTTGGCCGTAGCCATATTGATTTTGACAAACTTAATATGCCTAAGTAAAATTCATTTTTTTATGGAGAAGTTGTTTTTTCAAATATATATCTTGATTTTAGACGTTGTGGACTTGATGAATATATGGGTAGGTTTCTACACACTTTTTAGTGTATATATTTCTATTGAATATCAATGTACTTGCACAAAAACTACTTTAGTAAATTGATGTATCTGGCAAAAATCCCTTTTTTTTAAGCTCAAACATATTTCTATATGTTAATGTATACATGCAGTAAGAATATGACACAACAATATCACATCAAATTATAGGATATAGTTAGCAACAGTTTGGGTGTTTAGCTTCCAATTAAAGAAGAAGATACAACATATACAATAAAGTACAACTTATGATGGAGCCAAAGGCCCTCTAATTAGATTTTACAAATCCTTTACTCTTTTTTTTAATACAAAATATGATCGAATCATACCTTATGTACTTGTTGTATAATAAAAATTGAAGGCGTGAATTCAAGATCTTCTGTTGTTACTTTTGATTCGACTCTTGCAAGATTCTGCAGAATATACACAACTAATAAAAAAGAACCGTATACATTCGTCCAGATCTACGTACTCTATGTACTGAGTACCGCTCCAATGGTGTTGACATTGTTAGATCTTTTGTTGAATAAACCATACCATTGTTGTATATATTATCTTGTAAACTATTTGGCAGGTTCACAACCCTAACGTAATCTTTTATTTAGTGAGTCGTGAAGAGTTGCTATTGTTTTAAGGTTGTGTACAAATAGTGTTTCAACTCAATTATAATTTCCTTCGATTCTAGACTTTACTCTTGTCATTTAAAATATTAGCTGTAATCATAATTAAAAATTGGTAAAAATGATCCATGGAAATAACTATCCTAAATTACCTACAAAGGTTTTTTTATTTTTTTTTTTGAGTACTAAATTACCTACATAGTTGATGAGCCTCAAACCCATAAGTTAAAACAAACTATTCTGAGAAAGGCTGAATTACATAATTTGAAATCAAACCCATAAGTTAAAACAGACTATTCCAAGAAAGGCTGAATTACATAATTTGAAATTTTCGATGGCGGAAATCTAGGAAGAGCTAGTGCAGGGCATTTGAGGGAATGTAGGAAAAAAAATAGGATTTCTATAAAATATATTAACTTATATACAGTGGGCTGACTCCAAAACAATTGGGGCAAACACTAAAATTTGGGTTGTTCACTAATTAGCAGAACGTCATGGGTTTGAATATAGAAACCTTCAAAATTTTGGGCTAAATCCTAATTTGTTAAAAAATAAATTGATTTTTTTTTTGTTAGTGCTTTCCTAAAATTACAAAGTGTAAGGGAAAGTATAAGGGAGAAATTATTTTTTTTCGGGTCCATTAAAGCACTAGTAGGGGAAGAGGGATAAGATCAAACCAATACTAACGCACGGGATCAAGGCAATTTTAATATATTACTTGCGTATTTTAAATTTTATTATTTAAGGGCAGTGTTTGCCTCATTTCAATTATCAGAGTTTTGGTAAAGAGGAGAGTATTAATTTGATATATTTTGTTATCAGTAATTTAGTTTTTGTTGCATAAAGGATTTAATTTAGAATAGCGTCCAAGCAAACCTAATTATTTATAATAAGTTTATGATTTTAGTAATATAAATAAGTTAAGGATTTTAGTAATATAAATAAGTTATGCATCATTGCTGTAATAATCAATCTTTTATCAATAAATCAAAGATTTTGAGAATTTTATCTTTTTTCTTATTGTTTTGAAAAAGCTGAGGCAAAAACGATTGTCTTCCTCCTTTTTAACCCACGCTTCCGTCCTGCACCAGAAACTTGGAGAAATGTCAAAATAAATTAATCGCATATCAACTGATATAACCTCTTTAACCCTAAAGAAGTTGCAGCTAGTAAAACATTTCGGAAATGTCTCACATGAATTTCATGTTAGTTTAGATTCCTCTCATTTTTAAATTAACAATATAGATCACGTCTTAATTATGTCTCCTCACATGTTGTCTCTCGCATTTCTTGTATTTAGTCAAATTACACTTTTAGTTACTGGTTGGGGCCAAGATTAATGCGGAAGTTGAGATTTGAAATTTTCATCTTCATGTTCAACTATTCAAGAGGCATGTTTATCACTGAAACAACTCATCTACGGAGAATATTATATACAATTATACATTATAAGTCAGATTCAATTCTTTATGAAAGAAAGAAGGAAAAAGGAGCAGCCTTAAAAGGTTTGGACAATGAAGTGATTTAGACTTTGGGTGTCATTTAATTTGTTCTTGCATATCAGACGTTGGGTGCTAAAGTTTTGCATAATAGGTATTTGGGTGCTATTTTGGATGGAATCCGTTAGTCAACGTGATCAACCGTTAGCTTCGTTAATTTTTGACAATTTTACCACTAAGCAAGAGCAATATATTTTGTCTTTTTCTAGAGGTAAAATGGGTAAATTGGGTCAAAAATTAACAGAACTAATGTTTGACCGTGTTAACTAACGGATTCTGACTAAAATGACACCCAAACACCTATTATACAAAACTTTAGCACCCAATATTTAATATACAAGAACAAACGACCCAAAGTCTAAATTACCCAAAAAAAAAATAGGAAGTAAAAGTTTTTATTGTGGTCCAACATTAATCTTACAAAGTGGTGGATGAACTTAATTATCATAAAGTTGTTTCTAACTTTAACACGCAAAGTATCCATGATATGCCTATATAAAAATAAACATAAAGGATAGAAAATTCAAAGGTAAATTAAGCAAGTTAATGGCCAAGCATATGCTTAGAAGATCCTATCTCCACTAACCCAAAAGCCAATCCCTTCTTTTTAAAGTTAAATTACATTACTTCCTACAGCTTAACTCATTCTTTATTAAGCCACCAAATAAGGGTTCATCTTCATCCTTCTCCCAAGCCCTCCAAATCTCCATTAATTTGGGTTCCATATATATACATACATGAAGATATATGATCAAGTTCTGTTTTGGAAGTCATTCAAGAAGAGAAAGAAAATTGATGGTCATCATCATCACAAAGTGTTTTGGTGGTCATTGAAGTACCACTTCATGTGGTACTAAATTTTCACTGGTTTGGGCAACTAGAGATCCTTTGGCAAATGCATCTATCACAAGATGTTATTTTATTTTGATACGGCGATATAGATCGAATACATCAGTGTTTGATTTTGGGGGAGGAGGAAAAGAACGTGCGTTCTGAATGTTTAAACCGTGGTGGAGTGAACATGAGATTTGACTTCTTTCTCAACTTAGCAGCACACCGGGTGTGCATCTATAATGAGATTTAATTTGGTGGCTCAGGAACCATTAGCTAAGCTATTTTTCCTTTCTTGTCCAAAACAAAACAAAAAGTTATTTTTGTTTGAGCTTTCTACATCTTAGAAAAGGGTTAGCTGCTGTCAAAGTTGAGCTTTGTATGTGGTATTCTATCTTATGTGATTGTGTTTTCTTTTCCCTCTCTGATTTTGTACCATCGTTGCAGAGAAATTCAATAGTTTGATATCCTCTAAGAACCTCCGAATCATAAGATGGTAAAGAGAGATTTTGTCTAATGTAGATTATTTGTATCTCAAGAACATGATATATGATTATCTGCTTATTCAATATCGATAAATGAATTTCAGATTTGGTATGGATTTTCCTTTTTGGTTGATTTGATACGGATTTGATCTAGTGATCTTATATATCCTCAGAATCTAATCCAGTGTTATATACATTAAAAAATCAAAATTATATATTTATATATAAATTTGCACTACATTACATTTATTTATTTTTTATTATAAGACTGGTTACTGCAAGCAAAATCTTGATATCAACCCTTATATACAGAGGCAGAGGTATTAGGGGGGCCCGGGAGGGCGGGAGGGGGGGGTTAATTGATCCCCTTCTTTCTTTTGAAAAAAAAAAAAATTACCCATATATATGCATTTTATAAAGTTCTGAGCTTATGTATATTTTATAAAATATATGGGGTTTTGTTTGATACTTTATATTTTTATTTGTTTGATCTTTGATGCCATATTTTGCTGCTTGTTGGTTTTTTGATCTTTGAATTTATAACTTAAGAACTTTAGTACCAATTTTGATAAATTTAGCCATAACTTTAGTTTGTCCTAATTTTGATAAATTTGACCCTAATTTCAATTAGACAGCTTAATGAATTGAAATTGATTTTTTTATCCAATTTGAAAAAATGGTAATAGATAAAATTTTGATAAAGAGAAAAAAGGTTTTTGAACAATCTTGTTCTCAACCCGAATTACAATCCTCTCTATATACAAGTCGAATATTGTATAAGCATAATTTTCTACTCAATTTGAAATTCAAATTTTTTTAAATAAAAAATTTGCCCCTTTTACTCTTATTCTTAACTTGGCCAATGCTTATATGTTTGATGTTGGCGTTACACCTAAGAACTTGAGTTTTGTGAACGATAGTACCGAACGTTGCAAATGTTAATTTTATATTGATTATTACTAGCCTCGTTACTTATACATATCTCAATAGTATTTTAGCATGATGATATTATCAATGGTGAGATATAATCGACGGTGAATCATCATAATCAAACAGAATGGATAGTCAAACTATCCGATTATTTTGGGGAACCTTTTTGATAAATTAAATAGCACCAACTTTAACCAAACCTCTTGATTTAGTGATATAAGACTGTTATTGGATAATCTTATAGTCGACTTAGAGCTCTCAAAGTTGATTCCCAGTGTTATCAAAATAATACTTAACCCGAAAATTAGTCGAGGTGTGCGAAAGGTGGCTCGAACACCCCACGGGAAACCAAAAAAAAAACTAGGACAAACCTTTAGTTTGACGTAGTTTGATGATATATATGTCAACACTTGCATACTTATATTAAACGTTCACTCTAATTTTATATCAAGTCTTTCAGTTTAATTTGATATAGTGTTTTAATTTAAAGTAAACTACCTTATGGCTCTTAAAACTATTTGTTCAATTTTATTTTGACCTTTAAGCTTTAAAATATTTTATTTAAATGCTTAAATTATTGTGCGAGTTTTACTTTAATCATTATATCCAGTTTCTTCATTTAGACGGACTCAAGGGCAAACCCTCACCCCCATCTTTCACCTGACAATACCCCACGCATACGCATATATATACACACAAATAAAGAGAGAAAAAGAATATATCCCAAGAGAAATGTGTGACTAAAAGAAATTAAATGAAGTTTTGAGTTTATATTTTAAAAGTATGTATATGTATGTATATATGTAGAGAGAGAAAATGAGTTTTAAGATTGACCAAGGTTTTGAAAAAAGTAAATTACTCAGTGCAAAAGAATATGGCACCGGTGGTGCGCGGAAATAACTGTGTGTGTGTTTGATTGGCTTTTTCTTCTATGAAAAATATTCATTTTTTATTTGATTTGACAATTTAAAGTGTTTGATTGGCTTTTTTTTGTAGACAAAATATTTTTCAACTTTTGCTCACATGCTCACATTTTCCACCAAAACAAGGAAAATATCTTCTTTGGGGGGCTTGTATTTATTTTCCAAGTAATTGCACATTTTCCGAGACAAAATTTCACCCATTTTTTATATTAAAAATGCTATAACTTAAAATATAAAAATCAAAATTTAATAAAAATTTAATATTTAAAATCTACTAATCAAGATCAATTAAACAAGATCCATCATGACTATATTTTTTTTACATTAAAAATCCCACAATACAACCAATATTTTCCGAGTAAAAAATTAAGACAATCAGACACATTTAATTGAATTTTCCATGCAACTCAATTCTAGACAATTTAATTGCCTAGAACTTATTTTCTTTTCATGCAAATTTCATGCTTGCAATCAAACGAGCCCTAAAAGTTGGTGGAGCTGATGTGAGAAAATTATTCTTTTTTTCTTTAATTTTCTATTAAAAAATTATATTTTTATTATTAGAAAATTATATTTTTATCTTTGATTCTGTCTAACTTAACATAGAAATTGGACAAAAATGAATCTCGCTCAATAGTTTTACATGCCTAAACAGAGCGTTTTAAAGTTTAACTTGTTGTTTAGTTATTTAAAAGAGCTCCCCTTTCTTTTCGGAATCTCATTAAATTGAATCCCCCCCCCCCTCCCTCTCTCCCAACCCCCCCCCCCCCCCCCCAACACCCCCGCGCGAAAAACATCAACACTTGCATTTTCATGATTCTTTTATGATCCTACCTTTATTACGCCCAATCTTACGTTTAACAAAAAGTTCATTTGAACATAATATTCTATTATAATTATAGCAGGTATTGTTTAGTGGTAAAAATGTGATTTGTTCTACAAATCCCCTTGAGGGATCTTTCGATTTGATTCATATTCCGATCAAAAACTTGATATCTTAAAAAGGATTGAATCATTTACTTTTCAATGACATATTCGAGTAAAAAGACTTTTCAGTTTTGGCAATACGTCACAAAAATAGTGCAAATGTCTTCCAGGCACACTAAGAATAAAAACCAACCCAAAGGGTTGCCATAGTTATAAAGGCAAACTTGGAACGATATGAGTAGGCGCACAGTCTCAATTCGATTCCTAGCTACATGAAACTTTTCTCGGGCCACTAGGGGACTCATGGAGTTAGTGGAGGTGGCAGTGGAGCCTCAATACCAATAGTCAACAACAACAATAACAACAAAAAATAAATAAATAAAACTGTGATCCATAGTACCAAATTGACCACTTGTTGCTAAAAGAAGAGAACATTTTCAGCAAGCGTGATATGATAGATTGTGAATATATATATATATATATATATATATTGATAACAATGGGTATAAAGGCCCCACCCCCACTAATCCCATGAGGCCTTAATTGCTCGACCGGAAGATGAAGCAGATAATCAAACTTAAGACCGTGCGCCTACCTACACAGTTTCAAAATTCGCTGTTACCGCTGTGGCAACCCCTTTGGTTTGATAGATTGTTAATATTGTACCACTTTAAGGCTTCAATAAGAATGTTGTGGAACCAAAATGAAATGAAGCGCTATTGCTCCTAGTAAACAAGCAATGATGCATTGGATACTTGTACACGATGCTTCAAAAATATTACTACCCAAAACTATTAGCCAAAAACAAACAGGTTCTTGATGAACCATCAACACTAGAGAATATATCACGAATATGAATGACAGAAGTTCTTAGGGACCTACAATATTAAATTGCGTCATAACAAAATAACAAGTCATTCAAACCAAATACATTAAACAAAACTCTTCCCAAAATGTAAAATTACTCCAAACGTTCAGATCATGAAGTCTTTTTTGCAGCAAATATTAAAAAAAGAAAAAAAGGGATAAAAAGGAGCAAAGTACTGATTTGCTAGAAATTATAAGAAAACATATGCGCTTCAATAAAAGAAGCCAAGTACTTTACCACCAACACCCTTTCTCCTTGCTTCTTCATGGTCCATGATGCCAGCAGACGTAGTCAGCACAATATACCCAAACTGCAAGTTTTTAACATACAAGAACAAAAATTGAAAACTACCATGTAAATAGATATACTACTCCTGAGTCAAATCAAGAGTCGCACTTTCTTTTCTAGGAAAATGTAAAATGAATGGACAAAATGAAAACACCAAACCCGAGCCAAGATTCATTTTTTTCTGGGTCAACTCAAATTAAGAGCCCCGTTTTCAAAATTAGGTTATAAGTTGATGTAATGTACTAAAATTAACATCTCATTATGAAGGTTAAAGATTGCACTAAAGTCAATTCATTTTCTCAACCTCCATTTTATAGAAAGGATAATCATAAGAGATAATAATGTTTTCTAATATTGGTGAATTTCAAAGCATGATTCCTATTTGTGAGGGAGTGCCTAGTGAATTTTTATAATATCTAGCTATTAGAGTTCAGAGCATCCAACTCAAAACCAATTGGCAATGGGTGGAGTAGCCCATTACTCATATATTGCTTTGGGAGGATCTCATTTCCTGATGTGGGATTTATAGTCTCAACACTAGTTCACTAACTTTATGCTTTTGGAATCTTTTCCAAAGGTGTAAGTACACTATTTGCCAGCTCCATATTAGCTCATAATGCATGTCAACCATTTTCTTTCCATGGAATTGAACCCTCCCATAAAAATTGATTTCCTTGTTTTTCTAAAAGTTGATGGATTGCATGGTTGTCCCACGGAATTTGTTTCCAGAAAAATGTTAGCTATCAAACATCAGAAAAAATGAACAGCAATTTTCCTCGGAAAGTATTGTCAATAAAAGATAACACTACTTGCATGCTTTCTCCATGGAAAATATCCAACACTTTAAATTTTCCTTCTTTAGTGGGTTTTGATTCCATAAATCGCCAACAAATCAATTTTCCGTGGTACAACTTGCTTTAGCCTAATTGTTGCCTTTCCAATGTTTCCCATCACACCACCAAGCAGAAACCAAATTCTTTTCCATGTAAAATCAATCAAACCCACCATAAAGAGAACTTCAGTTCCCAGCTTTAGAAATCAAATTACAAACACAGAAACATCATATAGTACAAGTGAGAAATTATAAGACTGACCTGTCTTGAGGGAAGAAGTCTTGCAGTCCAAGGTTCAATTTCTTTGACCCCGACGTCAAAACGAGGACTAATAACCCCACATTTATTCAGTCTTCCATTCAGTTCAACAACTATCTTTCCAGATCTATGGTCATCCACAAACTCAAACTCTCCAATATAACCTGCAACATATAAGAAAAATATAGTGAATACACACTTATATTTGAAGTGTCTGGTTTTATTTGGAAAACAGGATATTAAAAAATAGGGCTTTGTATGAAAAAGTTTTCTACAAAAAAAAAGGGAATAATATTTTTTTAAATTAAGGGCCTATATTTGACCAAATTCCAAAATGATTGCAAAGTTAATTTTGCAGTAAATTTTTAAATTGTATTTTTTTTATGGAATCATGCAAAATTAAGTTTGCACTACATGTTTTTAGCATATCATTATAAATAAGTGTTTAATTGATAGTGTTTTAGAATAATTTTAACAAATTACATATTAAAAACCTATTTATTAATAAAATGCACATAATAATTTTTTCGGAGTTATGCAAAGTTAAGTTTGCACTCTTTATTTTCTAAAATATTACTATGTATTTGTGTTTATTTGACGTTGTTTTAAAGTTTTATGAATGAAATATAAGAATATATTTGTTAAAAAATATAAGCACATCATGCAAAACAAATTTGCACAAAATTTGTTTGATTGCAAAGTTTAAATTTGCACAATACACAATTTTGTGCAAAGTTAAGTTTGCACTCGATACAATTTAGTGCAAAGTAAAGTTTGCACTAGGTCAAATCCCTTAATCTAAAACACAATTGATAAACAAGCCCATATCTCAGAATGATACTGATATTTAGGCCCTTATTTCTAAAAAATATTATTCATTGGTTTTTTTGCAAAAAACATTATCACGCAAACCCTTTTACCTTATTTCCAATTTGGAAAATAAAGTAGGCTAAAGTGCGAAAAAAAAAGTATAATAAAACTGTAGGATAGGAACTACCATGCTTTTGCATAACCAAAAGAAACTTGATAATGACTTTCGACGAAGGCCTGATCATGACCTGTCGTTTTCCCCTCTTCTCCGCATTGTACATGCACTTGAGAGCATCGTTCAGTACACTGACTCTCACCATCCTCACAAAAGGAAGCTGCTGCAAAAATTATGTTAAGATCAAACAATATTAATAGATATGAGAAGATTAAATGTAAAATTGGTACATACATGCAGTAAACAAGGTAAGCTATAAAAGGGAGACTGAATAGATTTCAAAATTGATTGAATACGCATTCCGATTTTCTGCCGGTCTGCCACTATAGCTGGAACAAATAATATTTACTGACCATTGAATGATGCGAGAAAATTATGAGCCCAAATGCTACCAGGCAAAAAAGAATTAATCTTTTGAAAACACAACATAGTTCTGCAAATTATACATCATGGTGACACAACCAAGTAGGGGAGAAAGTATAGAATAACTTGATTCCCAATCTATATAACAAGGGGCAATGGTTTTCAAATCTTGAAAATGTATAAGAGATAAAGAATTGCGCGGTTGAGAGTTAAGATGTTTTTTGAATGGTTGATAGTCGCCTTAGGCATGGGTTACAACCTAGTTGTAAATATGTCAAGCCAAACAAAAATCCGCTGAAAACCAAATTTTTCCTTTGTGGTTTGAACAAGAACCCCAATCCTATTCAAGAAGTACTGCTATGGTGTTATTCGAAAGAAAATGAGATGCATATCATCTTTTACATATGCCAATGATGTGATGATATTTTGCAAACGACACAAAAGATAACTCTGGAAAAAATTTAAAGCTGACGAGGGAAATAACATTTATCAAGTACACAACGAGTATAGCCCCACCAAGAAAATGCGAGTAATCCAGGAAAGAAAAGAAAATGTGAAAGAATGCATGTATGTGGGGAAAATGATGACTATATTTCTATTTTCATTCTTTCCCTTCCTCCCTTCAGGCGATCGATAGTCATTGAAGTAGTAGCATTGAACTTTCTACTAAAACACTCATTTCAACTTAATCATCGGTTAGAAGACAACTTTAAATTCAACTCAATCGAGGTCACAGATACAAGTTAATGTGAGGTTATGTATTCCAAAAATGGACTTGGATCCTCTCCGTTACTTTTTCATGAAATTTGGAGGAGATGATCCCTGTGACGAGTAGTAGATCATTCCCACAAATTTCATCAAGAAATTCAAACCGTTACGTATGTTCACTTTCAACCGTTAAAATTTTAAATGACCATTCACCCATCACTTTAGATTGAATGAAATTGTGTGGAGATGATCTACTCATCACAGAGACAAAATTCATCAACCTTTAAATTAAACTAAACCACATCAGACCAAGCCAAGTCCCAAAAAAGCAAAGTAGATTATTAGTTTGAGATGCAGGGAGTAGTTATTGATCTGTCGCTTTTAATTAGAGACCAAATAAATTCAGAAGTTTAGGGAAAGAGTTGAAATAATTGAAAAAACACAAGTAATTTTTATGATAGGTTAAAAAAAATAAAGTGATTTAGTGACGAGTTCGTCGTCTTTTCCATCAATTTTTTTTCTTACGCACCGTCCAAGGAAAGAATTTTACTCCGACTCAAAAATTAATAGAACTATTTCACTAAATTATTAATTTCTTTTTCAACTTCTCATAGAACTAAAATGATTTTCAAATCATTTTCCAAAATTTTATATCAAACACAACCTTACTAGTACACCAACCCAGATAGAGCAAAATTAAACGCACTGATTAGCCATATCTTTGGCAGAACTTAATCCCACTTGAAAACGAAAAAAAGGGAGGGGGCTGAATAACGGCAGATGTTATATATAGAAATGAATAGAGGAGGGTAGGAGGAAGAAAACTGACCTGAAAAGGAGTGAGTGTGGCGCGAGCTGTGGCTATAGAGAACCAATTCTCCTCGTCAGACTGAAAGTAAAGAAGACGACGGAGGCGAGTGGAACAAGGAGATTTTTAGGGTTACTAAAAACGTTTCCACCTTTCCAACGACGTCGTCCCTTGTTTTCCCTTTTTAAACCATTAATTACTGTATACTACAAATTTTCATTTATCTACACTATTTGTACTACGGGAATTTTTGATAAGTACGTGAAATAGCAAAATTATTCTTCTCATCTCTTTGTTATCATTCAAATAATTTTTTCTTATAGAAAAAAGTTAAAAAACATATCACTTAACTTATTTCTAAATATCTCACCAAAATCAGTTTTTTATTTTTATTATTTTCATCTTATACATTATACAGTTGAATTTTAAAACTAAATTTCACATCTCCCTTTATTACCTCTCCCTCTATTTTGAAATAAGTTAGAGCATCTCCAATGTTAGTATAATAGTATTTAACCTATCAATGAAAATCAAAATGTAGAGGAAAAAAAGGTAAAATTAATTTCCACGACAAATCATGTGTCGGGAGAGAAATGGATTTATTTATTTTGGCCACCACATCATGTCGTGGCAGTAGTGTCTTGTTGGTATTCCAAATTTTCTACTTCACGTTTAGCTTCACCTTTCCTGATCACATATCTCCGTCTCCATCGACCTCCACCTTCCTCACAACCTCTTCGGACCCAAAACACCACCATAATAATATTAATGCACTCACACCACACATGATGTGTCATGAGAGTGCAAAAATTGTGTTGTGGACGACTTATTTTTCTACCCCGATCTACCATGCATCGTGTAGTGTATAAAAATTTTTGTTGTTAAATTTGGCTTGTGTATACACTTTCTTCTCCACTTTTAGCTTTTTACATTGTCGGACGAGGCATGAAAAAATGTATATTTCCACTTTTAGCTTTTGGAGTAAAGATGGTCTTATGTTACTTACAAAAGGTAAAAATTATGGGTTTATTGACTTAACCCCCACGTTAATAGTAATAATGCTATTTGAGAAAAAAAAATCCCAAAATAATTTTAATTATACATAACTCACTAAAACTAGACATTGTTAACTTTTCGTCCATTTTTTATATTTTTTGAACTAAAATGCCCTTCTATATCTTCTTATTTATCCTAATTATAATTTAAGCCATAATCTTAAAGACCTCTTCTTCCCCACCATTCATGCACCACCGTTACCGCCATCATCACCAATGTTCCTTCTTTCTGGAAGAAAAAAAAACGCACCTTTTCTTTTAATTATTAATTCTAGATCCAACCACCTTAGCAATACCCCATATCTCACGGTTTTGTTCTTAGCAGATACACAACTCACCCCAAAAACGCATCTTACTAGTAAGTACATGAGTTCATGTACATATAGCACTTCAAATTTCTTCCCCCTTCCAATGTGGGATCTTATATCCTTCCGCACCATAGGAATTGACGCCCTCATTAACACAATCTACTCCGAGGAGTTTCCTCTAATACCACTATGTTACGTCTGGCCTCCTCCATGGCCAGATATTGTCTACTTTAGCATTAGGGCACCTGCTCAAGATAACTCCTGACCAGCTAGGCCACTCCACACCTCCGGTTTTATTTTTAGCAAGTGCACAACTCACCCCCAAAACACGTCTTACTAGTAAGTACCTAAAGTCATATACATATAGCACTTCAAATTTCCTCCCTATTCCGATATGAGATCTTGCATCCATTGTAACATCCTATATTTTTTATATATAAAAATTTTATATATATACAAGCAAGCTAGGTGGAGGTGTTAGTTATGTAGTATGTAGTAACTTTGGGTGGGTTTTTACATGGCATGTGTTTTGGATTAGTGGGATCCACTTGTTTATTGTTGTTTCTCTTACTAGTAAGGCCTTGCTATATGAAGAATGGAGAGCTTAAGAATAAGTAAAAACATGAGAAATGGACAGTGATATCGCAAATAAAATTAGACAGTGAGGATATGGATTTTATAGTGCTATTTTGAGGTAAGGGGATGTACCTAACATGCATATAAATCTCTAGAGTATTCGTTTATCGTCTTATTTATTGTATTATTCTTAAATTCGTTATTTGTTTTGAATTTAGTGTATTTATTTGACCTCACTAATTAGTGTTATTTATTGATGTTGACTAAATTGCCATGGAACTAATTAGTGTATAATTAAATTTACTCGTCAATAAGTCCTAATAAGCCACAGTTGTGTAAGGCTTAGGGATAAGTTTCAACGTGGTGATGTGGGTGAAGCGGATAGTATTTAACATGTTATTGAGAGGGGCCTGTGTATGAGGCATGTTGGTGATTTGTTGATTTTATCAAGATTGTTGAGTTGATTTGTGTTGTCTTGGATATTTTAGGGTTGATGATAAAATATCCAATTCCGATAGTCTCGTTCATGTGTCTTATGTACTGCATCATTTTTAATTTATTTAGCACAAGTGACTTGAGACGGAGTAGGAGTGCACGATTTAGTTGGATTATTTTTTTGTTGGCTAGAGGAGAGATGTGTTATTTTATTAGTAATGGAGATTGGAGATATTGTAATTGTATTTTTATAAAATAGTTTAATATATAAATAAAGTTTAATGTAACTTTTACTGTTTTTCGGACCCAACTGAGTCAAATCATCACAATTAGATTCAACTTTAATTTCACTATACCAAATCCTTAATTTATATTATCAAAGTTTGATTATATAATCAGTGGGTGTAATGAGAGTTTCTGTAAAGAACAAAGCAAGTAGCGTTCTAGATTTATATGTACGTGTGTGTAGATATATTTCCACTATATATATACAAGGCAGTTGACAGTAGGTTAGAGTAAGGATTATTGATTGGGTTGGGTGAGAGGAGAGATTTGGGGGCAAAAGAAAAGGTTGAGACATGGTTGAAAGGGTGTGATGTTCGTGGGAATCAAAGAAAAATAAGAAGAGGGAGGTCATCAATGGTTGCTACGGTAGCAACGATGGCGGTAAACAATGGGGGAGGTGGAGGTCGCCTGTGTTGGATGAATAACATGGAATGATGAGGTTGCTGGTTGGGATTGGTTAGGGAGCTAAGTTTAAGTTAGGGTTTAAATTATAATGATGAGGAAGAAAAAGAATAAGATAGATAGATAGATAGATAAGGGCATTTCAATACAAGAAAAGTGAAAATGGATGGAAAATTAACAATGTCAGAGTTTAAGGGGTTAAAACTAATTAAAATTATTACTTTTTTTTCCCTTAAAATGGCTCTATTAGCGTAGAGGATTAATTCAATAAATCCTTAAAAATTAAAGTTTTGGATGTGTGGTCTAAGAGATGAGGATAGAGACCATCTATTTTTTCAATGTAATTTTGCTAAAAATGTGCGGAATGTTATTCTAGGAAAATTATAGCTGTCCTCTCAGTGTGCTAGCTGGGATAAAGAAGTTTATTCAATAATTAGAAGATTCAATTTGTTCTGATTTGCATTTAAAATTAAGACTTGCATTTGTGATTGCTATGTTTTTTATGTGGGTGGAAAGAAACCAAAGAATTTTACTTGTAATTAAGTGTAAAATTTGGGGTGTAAAAATTTACATAGGACCCCTTAAAACTTTGGATCGACCCTGCTCACCCATAAAAAATAAGTTATTGAATAAGATCATCCAATGTGGGTACATCAAAAACCTATGTTTAGCAATTAACTTTCCACTGTGGGTACTATTGCAAGATAAAGGTAAACTAGAGCAAACTTTGTCACTGTCTATAAGAAATAATTTAGGCACCAAAATATATATGTATTAATAACAAAAATTAAAATAAGTAACGAAAATAATTGGTTGGCATACAAAGGAGAAGCGCGTCAAGACGCTATCCTAAAGCTTTTCTAACCTCCCTTACGTGCAGGTACTGGCGGTCTACAAAGACTCCAAGATACAATCCCAAAAGCTTGCAGCTAGTGTCTCTTATTGGCACGTCAACAAGAAGACTATGAGCACGTCTTATAGTCTAATTGCCCAAAAATACAATATATAAACTATATAGAGTGTAGAGCATATATAGAAGATGTAAATAGTGTTAAGAGATGTATGTGTGTGTATCAAAATGTGTAGAGAAGCCTTCTATTTATAGGCTTATGTTTGTAGTGTAACTTATAGGAATTATTATAACCATGTTAATGCACTCCATGAATGAGAATAATGACAATTTAAACCACGAAATAAAAACCAATAATACTCATGGGGTTACAAAATTTAAATTTGAATTTATTTGAAAAGTTTTAAAACTTTTAATATTATTTCAACAATCCCCCACAAGTTTTAAAACTTTAAAATAAAATAAATAAGAGGGCAACAACATATTATGTATTAGTTGTAGTAGTATTGTAAACTTGAACCTACACTTAATGTTAATATTATTTGTTTGAGGGTTCTGAGTGAACTACGTCTGGAACTCGACCCTTTGATCCAAACTTCAACATGTCACACGCATAATATTGACAAAGAGTTGGTTTTGCGGGTTTATACTATTAATAGCCATGCGCACTATCTTGATTCTTGTGAAAGTTCTTAGAAAATAGCCCAATTTTCATGGTCCCAGCCTTACGACGACTCTCACTTAGGTGAGTTCTCCAAGGGTACATGTGATATTTACCCTGCAGGAGTATGCCTGCCTCGATCTCTTTCAAAGCATTACCATTCCTTAACATCACACTTCAATAAAGCACTAATGCTTTAGGGATGAGCATGAGATAATATCCTCAAGAACTCTCATATAAAATAGTGATATCGTTGAGTCGTGCAATATGGATTGTTTCTACCCATTGAACTTCATTCAGAGGATCTCCAATCATATATAGAAGATAGGTTACCTCCCTAGGTGACTCCCTTATGGGTTTAAGCCCATCTCCCTTGACATATCTAGGACTACACTCATAGAAAGACATTTGGTCAATTGGTCGGCAATATTATTTTCTGACTTTATATGTTCTAAAGAAATCATACCCTTATTTAGTAAGCTTATTACAGATTTGTACCTTATTTATACATGCATACTCATATTTATGTTTGTGTTTCATTGTCTTACTAAGTCTATTGCCACCTTACAATCACAATGTATAGAGATGACTGGTAAAGCTTTGTTTACTAAAGGTATTTCCATCAATAAACCTTTTATCCACTTAGCTTATGTACATGCTTTGTTTAGAGCTATTAGTTCAGATTCCATAGTGCTTCTAGCTATTATGGTTTACTTTTTAAAATCCCAAGTTATTGCAGTTTCTCCTAAAAGAAATATATATCCACTTGTGGATTTAACGTCTATATTATCGGATATCCAATTTGCATCACTAAAACCTTATACTACCTCAGGAAAGCCTTTATAACATTAAGAATATCCCATAGTCCCTTTAAGATATTTAAATACTCTTTCTAAGGCATTCTAATGTTCTTCATTTGGATTATGAGTATACCTACTAAGTCTCCCAACATCATGTGCTATATAAGGTCAAGTTTTATTAGTTAAGTATAGTAAGGACCCTATCATTTGTGAATATTCTAGTTGAGAAATAGGTTTTCCCTTGTTTTTAACTAAATGTATATTCGGATCATATGGAGTTAATACGGGATTATTATTTAAATAATTAAATTTCCTCAACATTTTCTCTATGGTATTAGTTTGATATAAAGTAATACCTTCAATATTTCTTTCAATCTTCATACCCAAATTACATAAGCATCACCCATATCTTTCATGTCAAAATTCCTTGAAATATAAGATTTCATAGCAATTACTATTCCTAAGTTTGTCCCAAATATTAAGATGTCATCCACATAAAGACGTAATATAACATGATTGCTATCACTTTCCTTATAATATAGACATTTATAATAATCATTAATCTTAAAACCATAATCTAAGATAACCTTATCAAACTTCTCATGCCATTGTTTAGGAGCTTGCTTAAGACCATATAAGGATTTTACTAATTTGCAAACTTTATGTTCTTGGCCTTTAACTATAAAACCTTCAGGTTGTTTCATATATAATTCATCATCTAAATCTCCATTTAAGACGGCGGTCTTTACATCCATTTGATGGATTAATAGATTATGGATTGAGGCTAAAGCTACTAGTATCATAATAGTTGTAATATTGGAAACTGGAGAATAAGTATCAAAATAGTATATTCCTTTTTTTTAGTAAAACCCTTAGCTACTAATCTAGCCTTATACTTGTCCATGGTACCATCAGGTTTTAGTTTTCTTTTGAAAACCCACTTATATCCAATAGCTTTATTTTGAATTATGAAGTACATCTCATCATTTATTGCTTCTTTCCAAAATAATGCATCTATTGAGCTTATAACTTCTGTATAGGTTGTTGGATCACCTTCTACTATAAATGTATAGAAATCATACCAAAATTATTTTCAACTCTAGGTCTTTTGCTTCTTCTAAGCTCTTGAATTGGTTCAGACTCTTGTACAGAACTTGTAAAAAGTCCACTATAGGAAGAGGATAATTTTTTTATTGGTTACATAGATATTAATCTTTGTTTTATAGGGAAAAATATTTTCAAAATATGTAAAATCTCTAGATTCAATTAGTGTATTGTTTGAGATTTCACTTATCTCGAAGTTTATCACAAAAAATATATTTTTCGTACTATTATAAGCATAACCTAAAAATATAGCATCTATAGTCTTAGGGCCTATTTTTTTCCTTTTAAGTTCAGGTATAGCCACTTTTGCTGAACACCCCCACACTTTCAAAATTTGCACGTTAAGAGTTCTACCTTTCCATAATTCGTATGGGGTTTTTTCATTATCTCCTATAGTTATTCTATTTAATATGAAGCATGTAATAAAAATAGCTTCCCCCATAAATTTTATGGTACACCCGAGCTTATCACCATTGCATTCACCGTATCCATTAGTGTTCTATTTTTCTTTCAACTACACTATTTAATTGAGGTGAAAAAGGAGGGACAAGTTTATGTAATATTCCATAATCTTTACAAAAGGTGTTAAGCATATTTAGACTATACTCCCCACCTCTATCAGATCTTAACTTTCTAATCTTCTTTTCTAATTGATTTTTTCCTTCACTTTTGGATACCTTAAGTTTATTAATTACTTCATCTTTAGTTTTTATAAGGTAAACATAACAATATTTAGAATAATCATCTATAAAAGTCACAAAATATTTATTTTCGGCTCTAGTAGGAGGTTAATTGGAATCACAAACATCACTATGAATTAATTCCAAAAGTTGTGTATTTCTATTAACGGGCTTAAAAGCTTTCCTAGAAGACTTTGCTTGTACACACACTTCATATTTATGTTTTAAGTCTACACTTGACTTTGGAATTAAATGAAGATCCATCATTTTTTTAAGTTTTCCCAAATTTACATGCCCTAACCTCTCGTGCCAAATATTAATGTAAGATTCAACATTGAAAATATGAGAATAATTTTTATTAACTTCCAAGATTACATTTATTTTGAACAAACCTTCACTAACATACCCTTTTCCAACAAATACATTATTCTTAATAATAATTACTATATCAGACTACATCACTAATTTATAACCTTGTTGAACTAAGGATGAGCCACTAATTAAATTTCTCCTCACATCGAAAACATGTCGGACATCTTTGAGAGTTAGAATTTTCCCAGAAATCATCTTTAGACCAGTATCTCCAATTCCTAAAACTTGTACGATAGAATCATTGCCAAAAGCTACACTTCTTCCACTTGAGTTCTGATAAGTTTTAGAACAATCATGTTTAAAACACACATGTACATTAGTACCAGAATCTAGCCACCAATCTCTATTATGATGAACAAAATTTAGTGAATTAGACTCATACCTAAAAGTAGGTTCAATCGACTCTTCTCAGTTTACTAGCATTTTGACTTTGGCTCTTTGTTCTCTTTGACCTTGATTTAATCAACCTCTTTTATCTTTGTTAGGCGTATTCCTAGACTTGTACACTTCAGTCTTCCTAAAGTGGCAATCATTAGCATAGTGATTTGTTCTCCCCCACACATAGCATGGCTTGTCTCCTCCGCCTTTAGGATTTTTGGAGCTTCCATTTTTATATTTGTTTTGGCAAACATTTTGGTTATTGTTATTGTTTATATTATTTTTCTAAAAATTTATTCCTCTCGATTTATAGTAGTTATGGTTCTTGGAACTCTCTACTAAGTTTAGCTTAAAAGCTTTCAACATTTGTCTTGTTATCCGACCTATGTTTCTCTTTAATTATAAGGGAATTAATTACTTGAGTTAAGGTTAAATCTCCTTGTTTATGTCTAAGGGACCTGGCAAAATCCGACCAACTAGGAGGTAACTTGTAAATAAGACATGACACTTTGAAACTTTCATTTAAGTTTGTGCCTTTATGTTCTATTTTCCTAACGATGTCTTGAAATTCATGAATTTCATCACTCAAGGACTTATTTTCAACCATCACATAGCTATTAAAATTTGTGGCCGTGAATCTTTGAATACCGGCATCTGCTATCCCATATTCAGCTTCTGGTGCATCCCACAATTCTTTTTCACTATTTTTGTTTTGGTAAACATCATATAAGCTATCCGACAAAGCACTAAGTATTCTATTGTGACAATGATATTCAATTTCATTAGGAGTCATACAAGATGCCGACTACCCTTGATTGGATTGTAGTTTCTCTATTGCAGATAAAAGGTGTAAGATACTTAACCAATATTTTAACTGTCTTTGCCATCTTCAAAAAATTTATCAACCAAATTTTTCGGGTTTAACACCATTAGCTTCTTCAATGTTTGCCATATTTATTTATTTTTCAATAATAATATGATTTAAGGGCGAAGAAGTAACTCCTTGTAAACAAATAGCAACAAAATATTGTCTCACTTTTGCTATCTTTTAAACCCACAAGGTAAATTGGATATGAAACAAATCAATTTTAAAAAATTGTTTTTTCCGCTTGCCTTTTAGTAGACTGTTTTTTTTTCTCTTTAAGTAGTTTTTTGTTGTAAGTACATTTTTTTTTTTTGTAAAACAATAAACTTTTTTTTTCTTAAATATAAACAGAAACTAAATAAATCAGTCTACTATTTTAAAATATAAAACGTTTTTTTTCTCTTTTTTTATTAACAAAGTAGTCTACTGTTTTGATAAAAAAAACAGTTTCTTAGAATAGAAACATAATTTTTTTTCAAATAAAACAAGAAACTGTTTTTTATAATACAAAAAAACTGTTTTTTTTTCTTAAATGGATAAACAAAAATATATCATAAAGTGATTATATTATGGTTTTTTTTTTTTAAAAAAAAACAAACTTAAAACAATTTCTCTTAAAACAGTTTTTTTTTTCTCAAACTAAACCAACATAGACCTTAAATATTTTATTTTCAAAAACTAATTTCCCAAATTGAATTTTATATGAAAGAGAATGTGTATTGTCTACAAAAGCTTTAGATTGTTGCAAAATAAAGGTAAACTAGAGCAAACTTTGTCGGTGCCTATAGGAAATAATTTAGGCACCAAAATATATATGTACATATATATATATATATATATATATGTATTAATAAGAAAAATTAAAATAAATAAGAAAAATAATTGGCTGGCTTATGAAGGAGAGGCACATCAAGAGGCTGTCATAAAGCCTTTGTAACCTCCCTTGTGTGCAGGTACTGACGGTTTACAGATATTCCAAGATACAACCCCAAAAACTCGCAACTGGTGTCTCTTATTGGCACACAGTAAGAAAATTATGACCAATTCTTATAGTTTAGTTGCCCAAAAATATAATATAAAAATTATATATAGTGTAGAGCATATATAGAAGATGTTGAGAAGCCTTATATCTATAAGCTTATGTTTGTAGTGTAACTCATGGGAATTATTAGACCCATGTTAATGCACTCTGTGAATGAGAATGATGACAATTTAAACCACAAAATAAAAACTAATAATGCTCATGGGGTTATAAAATTTAAATTTGAATTTATTTGAAAAGTTTTAAAACTTTTAATATTATTCCAACAAGCACATAAAAAATGATATAAATATATATCATGTAGTAAGGCTTGGCTAAATTATAGTTAGGCAAATGAATGTTGCTCGCCCTTGCTCCAACGGGTTAATGTTGCTCGCCCCTCCCTCCCCTTCCCATCTTGCCTAAACATTTAATGAACGAAGTATAATAAATATGCAATTTCTATTTCTCTAAGTGGAAGTATGAGCAGTGTAATGGATTATGAATGAATATGCAATTTCTTTTCTCTCTTTATAATTTGCTTTATTCTGAATTTCATCCCTACGTTTCTTATCTTCACCTCGCTCTCTCTCTTATGATTGTCATTGGCCTTTGAGTTTTTTAATTTTCCATTAACCCATAAACACATATAAGCTCAAACCAAACAAATGATTTTGCCGTTCACCCTTTAGTCCAACTTGCCCCTAAAAATAACAAAATAGAATAATTAAAACAGTTGAAACCAACTTGATCTTGAAACAAGAATCAATCCATTCTTCAAGAAAATGAAGAATTGTTTCCAAGTGTTACGAAATAGAAGGTAAAAGAGAAATTGAAGAATAGTAAAATAATTGTATTGCTTTCTTGATATTATGAATGTACAATAGAGGGAATATATATACTAGAGAAAAAACCCTAATCTAGGATATAATTTAGGAAATTACAATGGGAACACAATTAATACAATATGGAAAGTATATTCTAATTACAATGGGAACACAATTAATATAATATGGAAAGTATATTCTAACACCCCCCCTCAAACTCAAGGTGGTAAGTGAGAGACCAGCTGGAGTTTGGAAATCAACGTTTGGAAACGGCTAGGCTGGTGAGCTTTAGTGAAGAGATTTGCAGGTTGGTCATCTGGAGATACGGACATTAAACGAATGTACAGATTGCGAATATGTTGGCGAATAAAGTGACAATCAATCTCAATGTGTTTAGTTCGTTCATGAAAGACATCATTGTGACTGATTTAAATGGCACTGCAGTTGTCACAATAAAGTGTAATGGCAGAGTCTTGAGGAGCACCTAATTCATCGAGGAGGCGTCGAAGCCATATTAGTTCTTGTGAAGTATCAGCAAGAGCGCGGTATTCAGCTTCAGTGCTTGATCGAGAAACTTCAGACTGTTTCTTACTACGCCAAGTAAGAAGGGAGTCCCCTAGGAAGAAACAGTAACCAGTAATAGACCGATGATCCGTAGGATCACTGGCCCAGTCTGCATCAGAGTAAGCCCTTAATACAATAGATGACTTCGAGGAGTAGTAAAGCCCATGAAAAACTGTCCCTTTGAGATAACAAAGAATCCGAATAACAGCATCAAAATGAGTGGAGCGAGGAGCAGCCATAAACTGACTGACAACATGGACATCATAAGCAATATCCGGACAAGTAACAATAAGATAAACCAGACTGCCAACTAACTGTCGGTATAAGGTACCATCAAAGAGAGGAGTACCATCAAATGAAGTAAGTCTAACAGTGGTGTCCAATGGAGTAGATGCAGTTTTACAATAAGTGAGACCAGCACGAGCCAGAACGTCAGACGTGTATTTCACCTGAGATAAATAGTATCCTGTTGAATCATAAAGGACTTCCAGCCTTAAGAAGTAGTTGAGACGACCAAGATCCTTCATTTCAAAAAATTGACTGAGAGATTGTTTGAGATCTGAGATACTAGAAATATCATCTCCAGTAATTATCATATCATCCACATAAAGGAGAAGAAGAATAGTCCCAGAATTTGTCTTTCGAATAAAGAGGCCTGAGTCTGACGAACTGGAGGAATAACCAAGCTTTGTGATGGTAGAGCTAAATTTTGCGAACCAAACTCGGGGAGCTTACTTGAGTCCATATAGGGCACGACGAAGTTTGCAGACCTGAGTGGACTGGTGTGAATAACCGGGGGGTGATTTCATATATACTTCTTCTGTGAGATCCCCATTAAGAAAGGCATTTTTTACATCCATCTGAAAAAGATCCCATTTGCGAACGGCAGCAATAACAATAAGACTGCGAACAGACGTCATCCGGGCCACAGGAGCAAAAGTTTCTTCATAATCTATACCATACTCCTGATTAAACCCCTTGGCTACGAGACGAGCTTTGTATTGGTCAATCGAACCGTCAGATTGTGTCTTGATTTTATACACCCATTTATACCCAACTGCAAATTTTTCAGGAGGAAGATTTACAAGATCCCAGGTATGCGCCTTATCTAAGGCTTATAATTCTTCTGTCATAACTTGCTGCCAAAGTGGATTAGTACTAGCTTCCTTATAGGATGAATGTTCATAGTGAGATATCATAGTAAAATAACAATGGTAATCACGAAGGTGATGAGGGAGCTCTCTTACCCGAGTGGACTGTCGTTGTGGTTGAGGTATGACAGGATCAGCAGGCGAGACATCATCATTGGGAGGTGCCGTATATTAAAGCTCGTTGGAAGAAATGACTTCAGGTGAGGATGGTTCAGGAGATGTTGGACTAAGAGGTTGAGGTGGTGATGCTGTGGCTTCTGGTTCAGGTTCTGGTGGGAATGTGACAACTGGAGTCTCAAGTTCAGGGGTGGAAAGATCAAGAGATGAATGAGTAAAGAATGAGAGTGGAGATTCTTCAAGGACATGAAATTTGGATAGAGATGAGAACATTTTATGTTCCCAGAAGACAACATGACGAGAAATCCTTAAACGTTTTGAGATAGGATCCCAACACCGATAACCTTTATGTTCTATCCCATATCCCAAGAAGCAACAAAGACGAGCTCGTGGTTCCAATTTAGAATGTTCATGAGGCTGAAGTAACACAAAACTAGCACAACCGAAGATTCGTAAGAAATTGTAATCAGGAGAGGTACCAGGAAGTCTTTCATATGGAGATTGATGCTGAAGAAAGGGAATAGGGATACGATTAATAGTGTAAACAGCAGTAAGAGCTGCTTCCCCCCAAAACCGTTCAGGGCAACTACTGGAGATAAGAAGTGTGCGAACAGTATCAAGAATATGTCTGTGCTTGTGTTCAGCACGACCATTTTGCTGAGATGTACCTGGACAGGAATATTGAGAAACAGTGTCATGTTCACGAAGAAATTTAAGAAATGAGGTTTCCTTGTATTCCATGGCATTATCAGCTCGAAAAAATTTTATTGGACGAGAAAACTGAGTTTGAATCATGCGAGCAAAATTATAATAGAGTTGGGGTAATTCTGAACGATTTTTCATAAGATAGATCCAAGTAAAACGAGTATAATCATCCAAAAAAATAACAAAATATTTTGAACCTCCCATGGTAGAATGTGGAGAGGATCCCCAAACATCAGAGTGAATAAGATCAAAAGGTGCTGAAGAAATAGAATCATTTTTATTAAAACATAATGCCGGTTGTTTGCCAAGTTGACAAGATAAACAAGATAATTTTCCAGACTTGATTGACCCTAACAAACCAGATGACACAAGAGAACGAATACGATCAAAAGACACATGTCCTAAACGGAAATGCCACAACTCAAATGAAGAAACAGGTGGTGGGGATGCAACAGGTGGTGGGGATGCAACAATAGGAGTGGGTGGGGTACATAGGTGGATGAGCTCGAACATGCGTCAAACTTTACGGCCGATCCCAATAATTTGTCCCGTCTAAGGATCCTGCACATGACAACCAGAATAAGAAAATATAACATTCAGCTCAAGGTCACACAATTGACCAACAGAGATAAGGTTGATAACCAGTTTTGGGATATGAAATGTAGAGGTAAATAGAGGCTAGGAGTAATAACCGTCCCAACATGACTAACAGGTAATTGGGAACCATCTGCAGTTTTAATAGTGGGTGTATGAGAATTATAACTTTTAGAAGTGAAAATAGCAGGATCAGAAGTCATATGATTACAGCAACCAGAGTCAAAGAACCAAGATGTACCGGGGATGGTAGCCATAGCGGAACCAGAAGAAGATGTAACCTGTTTAAGAAGATGTAACCTGTTTAAGAAGAGCTGTGATGTCAGCTAGAGTCACAGGTGCAGTAGAAATATCTGACTCAGATGAATCAGTGGTGGCAGCAGTGATGGTGTTGGAAGAGGATTTGGTGGAGGATCTCCTGGATGGATTCTTGTAACAGTCGGCTTGAAAGTGACCTGATCCCACCTTTTTACAAAAGAAACACGTCCTAACTGGACATTTTAGCAGCATATGGGTGGTGGCATGGCAGTATGCACATTCTCGTGAAGATGAAGTTTTGGTAGGTCTCAAACTCTGAACAGCGAACACATAATTAAGATTGTGGGCCCGAGTGGCAAACCATGTTTCTTCGGAGAGAAGCCCTGTCGTGACATCATTAAAAGATGGTAAAGGATTGCGATGGAGTAGAGCAGCCCGAACAGATTCGAATTTATCATGAAGTTCCATCAGAAGAGTGATAACACGTTGATTATCGCGGTATATTTCAAACTTTTCAGCATCATGCTCACAAAAGGTAGGTTCAGATTGGGCTAACTGATCCTATATAGCTTGGAGATCAGACAAATAATCATCAATGGACTGATCAGGTTGTTGGGTTTTAGAATGTAGAGCAGTAAGCAACTGGTATTGATGAGATAGATCCTTTGGGGTGTATCGAGATTTTAGAAAATCCCAAACTTCCTTCCCGATGGTAAAGCAACCAATCTGCTGTCCGATACGAGATATATCGGTATTCCGAACCCACGTTATAATCTCACCATTTTTGCTTTCCCAATCATCAAGACGGTCATTAAATTTATCATCAGTTTCGTCGACTTTCTTGATTGGTTTAACAATTTCGCCAGTAACTATTCGCCAGGACTTACGAGACTTCAAGAAACTGGTCATGGCTTGGGACCACTGAACATAATTAGTTCCATTGAGAATAATAGAGATTGGGCGTGAAAATTCATGTTTTTCCATTGAAGGCTTTAGGTAGTTAACACATCAACTGCAAAAATTACTCGGATTCTGAGAGATCTGAGGCCAGAACCGGATTCGAAACAATTGATTTGGTAGAGAACCGGTTTTAGGGTGAAAAGAATCGGTTTAAAAGTAAGTGAATCGGTGCAAGGAAAAAGGTCTGGTTCAGCAGAACCGGCAGAGAAAACCGGTTAGGGTTTCAGCGAGTACAGCAGGCGGCGCGTGGGCGCGTGGGCGGAACCAAGGGATGAAGAGGCCGCGCGTGTGGGCGCGTGAGACCTCCGATGGGGGTGATTTTGACGGGGTTCTCTTCGTATTGAAGAGACGAAGGTACTTGTGTATATTTTTGGGTGGTTTAGGTTCTGTGTGTGATCGACAGTGGAGCGACAGTAGGAAGATGGATGAGTGGTATTAGGTTGGTTGGATTTGTGATGTTAGGGTTTATTGATATGGGTTTGGTTGAAGATGGGATGAATATTGGTTATAGAGAAGGATCAATCCCTCTGATACCATGTTACGAAATAGAAGGTAAAAGAGAAATTGAAGAAGAGTAAAATAATTGTATTGCTTTCTTGATATTATGAATGTACAATAGAGGGAATATATATACTAGAGACAAAACCCTAATCTAGGATATAATTTAGGAAATTACAATGGGAACATAATTAATATAATATGGAAAGTATATTCTAATTACAATGGGAACACAATTATTATAATATGGAAAGTATATTCTAACACCAAGAAATTGAGTTTTGCTTCATTTTTCAGAAGTGGGGGTTAAATTAAGGAAAGAACTAATGCCTCGTTTGGTTCACTGAAGGAAAATCAAATCCCTTATCTTTTCCATAGAGGTGAGAAACCAAATTTTATGTCAAATTTTTTTTCTTGTATTTGATAAAGTATGAAAAGTATTTAGATAAAGGTATTGTTGTCCAAATTTTTTATAATAAATGCTTGAAAATCACATAGAAAAATCAATCACATGGGTTTTGAGATAAATGATTTTACCCTCTACTTTCTCCTCTATCGAGAAAGTGTTTCCGAAAATTGTGTTTATTAAATAAAGAAAAAAAAAGACTTTCATTTCTCGAGTTCTTAAATCAATGAATCAAACAAAGTCTAACTATTCCTCTCACAAGCGAATGACATTCATCCTTTCCTCTTCTTTTTGAACATTGCTTATTTTGAAACTCATCGGGTTAAAATAGCAATTTAGGCTAAAGTATACTATATACCCATAACTTGATGGCTTAACAAAGCAAAGTGAAATGTGTCAAATCATATTAATTGAAATGTGTTATATAATAAGAAAAAAATTTGCAACTCAAATGATTAAGTCAAAGAAGATACTTTTTAATAAAAGCAATTTCTATCAAAATTAATTTATTTTCAAGGATACTGATAAAAAGTCATGCGCCTGGGTATTGGGTGCACACATAGATATGTAATTAAGAAAATACAATATAAAGAGTTCTAAAATTATGTTTTGGATACATTTTTATCATATATTTATAAAGAAAATGGTGAGCGGATAGTTCACGTATTATAATTTAATTTTAATGACCTTTTTTGAATGAATAGTATTGGTAGGTAATGTTGTGCATATGAAGTGCAAATAATAAAATGACTAGAGTATGATTGTACCATCTGGTACGGCGCACTAATTTTTTTTTTAATCAAAAATGTTTGGGATGTATCATCTAATTTAAGATGCATTTAAAAAAATTACACGTAAAAGAATGAAATTTAAAGAATTTTTTCATTGTAATTTTTTTTATGGATGTGATTTTAAAAAAGTACATGATTCAATTTAATATTTAGCTACAAAAAATTACTAAAGATATATCCAGTTGAGTGTAACAAAATTGGCAAGATGATCGATTTCTCGACCAGCCAACCAAAGCTTGAGTCTCAAGAACTCTAATTATGTTTCTCATTCTTTCAAAGTTAATGTCAACAGGTGTATCGACATATAGCTTGTAATTATTAAAGATAAAGAATGTAACTGAAATAGTAATTCTAATTAATTCATTATATGTAATTTTTATTAGAAAATATTTTTTTTTACATAATTTTATAGTCACAATGTGAGGAGAGAGAAAGTTGATGTGGTTAATTGTGTATGATTGTGTGTGACAATGTATATTTTACATGTATTTTGAATTAAGTAGTGAAAATTGTGTAAAATCAAAAAAAATTAATGATATAAATTAATTTTTAAAATAAACTACATCGTATAATTAAAATAAAAATTAATTTTTTAAAACTTCATCTAAATTTTTAATTAAATTAATTTATTAAATTGTCCTTGATATTTTTTTGAAGTCCCGTTTTCACCTTTCGGACTAAGCTACTGTCAGTGGAATTTTATCATTATGGTTAGCTGTGGCCAGCCACAACGTAAATGATTAGTCACATTCTACTGTAGTGTAGAGATAAAATACGTGTGACTCTGTTAAAAAGAAAAAATAAAATAAAATGTCCCGCTTTCAACTGTATGCGCGACAAAAATATCATGCATCCAAGGATGATAAAAGCGTATCATCCATCCGTGCATTAAGTTTCTATCAACTACTCAATCCAACGGACAAGACACACGCCAACTCAACAATCCGCATCAATTTTAACGAACCAATAGAACCTCACCGATCTAATCTATATATTCATCATCCCAACTCCTCTCTTTATCACAACAAAACAATATTCTCTTTACAATCACCCAATCGAAACCCTTCCTTTCAACTTTCCTTTCATTTCCAATGGCTCCGAAAGCAGAGAAAAAGCCCGCCGAGAAGAAACCGGCCGAAGATAAGAAGGCCGAGAAATCTCCGGCGGAGAAGAAGCCGAAGGCCGGCAAGAAGCTCCCGAAGGAGGCCGGCGCCAGTGCCGGAGACAAGAAGAAGAAGAGAACGAAGAAGAGCGTAGAGACTTACAAGATCTATATCTTCAAGGTGCTGAAGCAAGTTCATCCTGATATTGGAATCTCGAGCAAGGCTATGGGGATTATGAACAGCTTTATCAACGATATTTTTGAGAAATTGGCTCAAGAGTCATCGAGATTGGCGAGGTATAATAAGAAGCCTACGATTACTTCAAGGGAGATCCAGACTGCGGTGAGGCTTGTTCTTCCCGGTGAATTGGCCAAGCATGCTGTTTCTGAGGGTACTAAGGCTGTTACTAAGTTCACTAGCTCTTGAATTTTAGATCTGATTGTATGGAATTTGTACTTTTCTCGATATCTAGGGTTTAGAAATTAGGGCTTTCTTTTGTGTGTTTTATTGTGGATGAAATGAAATTGGGTTGGCTCGAACTAATATGTGTTAGTGCCGCACATGATATATATTATTATATTATATGAAATATAATTTCTGAAAGTGAGTTAAATTCTTAATTAGTTAAACAATTATTAGCATAATTCTGTGTGGAATTGCGGATGCGTAGCTTTCTGAATATCTAGGATTAGAATATGGCTTCTTTTTTTTTTTAGGTGTTTTTATTGGGTGTGTGAGCTTGATTATGAATTTGGATTTTGCATTACTTGCTTTTTTCTTTCAATAAGGTAGAGTTGATGATGTCAATTCTATTTAGTAAAGACCTTAGTCTCCGTGTCCGAGTTTGCCAGTTGAATAGTTTTTAAAGGAAAGTTTACATATTTTGGTAATTGGTATACAAGTAAAACCGAATCCTTACAGAGTTGTAATTACTAATATCATTCGTATCCTAGTCCCTTTATCATTATACTTACCAATACTACTACAACTATTATACTTACTACAAGTATTATACTTACTATAATTTCACTCTGGCGGTACATGAACTTTGCGCCCGGTTCGTCTTTCTCTGTCGATCCAGTATGCTTTTTATCTGATATTCATCATTACAGGCAAAGTAGCGGTACAATGAGTAAAGCATGTGGTACCGACCCTAAAACAAGTGAAATAGGGATAGTGGATAACTGGGGAGAAGACGATTTTTTCTCCCACACCAAACTGAGTCTTTTTCTTCAAAAAATACTGGCCCTTGGTGGAAAAAGTACTGGTACAATGAGTGAAGCACCTAGCAGTGACACTAAAGCACGCGAAGAAGTAGTAGTGGTTAATTGGGAAGAAGACGAATTTTTCTCGCACACCAAACTGAGTCTGTTTCTCCGTAAAATATTGGGGGTTGATGAACGACGTGACACTGCGAAGAAAGAATAACTGAAATTTGAGAACTATCCGCTCCTATCCAAGAAATTTACCTCCACGCTTGTCCAACCAGGTTTAATGCACCACCACTTGCAAATAGTTACGAACTTTATAATTTATATTTTTTCGTAAGAGGGTTTTTCCCTTTTTAGTTTTTCTTTTTCGATTTTTCAATTACCAACGTTATATCTTCTTTCCAATAAAGTGCTTTTTTCAGTTTCTTCTGATTTTTGTGCTCTAGTAATATTGACCTTACTTGGATTGGTTGTTATGGTCATATACTTCCTCCGTTATTAATCGATATAGTTCGCTCTCAAATACTAATTTCAATTTAAGTAATATTTGACAATAAAACTTATTTTTAAAGTGAATTAAAATATAATGATTATATCTTGCTAAGTATTTTGGTTTATTAATTTGAGACATTCTAAATAAAAGTGGAATCATCAATTTGATATGACAAAAATAATATTTTGTTTGGATTGAAATTTCTAGAAATTAGGTAGAAGGGCTTATTTCAATTACCAAAAATAAGTAATATTTTTTTGAATGAGGGCCTATTTTTAATTGGTAATAGCGTAAAGGCCTATTTTGTTTTATATTTTAAATGAATGTATTTGAATAAATTTAAATTATTTTAATAAAAAAGTTATGTATTACCTAAAATTAAAATACACAAAAAATATGGATGCAAATTATATCAGTAAAATTGCTGCAAAGAACTTTGCATAAAAATTGGACTGCAAAGTCACATTGCATAAAATATGGATGCAATTGACTTTGACTAAAAATATGGACTCAAAGTTAATTGCATAAAATGGACTGCAAAGTTCATATTGCATCATATTTTAATGTATATTGGTATTTTCTTAGTTTATTTTAAGGGTTGGGATGTCATTTTATAATGAAAAAAAAAAGACACATGTCATATTACAATAAAATAAAAAAAGGCCCTTTATAAAAAAAAATATTCCTTGCTTTAGTTGAAAATCTTTCTCTAATAAGCCCTTTTTTTTAATTGCCCCTTGAAATTTTAACAAGAGATTATAAACTAATTATTTAGTTTCAGGTTCTTCTATCCCTTTCTTTTGTGGTATTTTTTTTTTCTTTCTAAATTAAAATATTTCCACCTATATCAATATTCTCCGTAGCTATTTCAATGTTACACGTAATTTTAATTTTAAATTCAATTTTTTTTTTTTGACACAAAGCATGATTTTTACGACCCAATTCTTTTTTATATGTTATGCCATAAACCACAACCACCAAAAAGTTTACAACCACACTAAGGTTGGACACAATAACAAATTTAATAACGATGGTTACGTGAAGCAATTTAGATTTACTCACTATGAGGACAATGAAGATCACAATCTATAAGTTATAAGGTCGTTCACAAAATCAAATTCAATGATCTTTAAATAACTTTTTAAAATTACTTATAGTGGAGTTCGAAATATGCTCACACAAGTCTTCGTGAAAGGTAGATTAAGGGTGTTGTGGTCAACCTGAAAATTGAACGGTTGAACCGAATAAAAAAAAAACACTAAAATTGAAACCGAATAGATTTGGTTCGTATTTGGGGTGTTCCAATGCAAAACCAAACTGAATCATTACAAATATGACTCGAAAATAATATTATTTCACCATTTAAAACTTTATATTCCTAAAAATTTACGAATTATAATTTTTTACTTTTTAGATCATCGCTACATTATTGAACCTAGGTATATTTATAGATGTTGTTTTCTTCCATGAATGTGTTTGAAACTTATCACTAGGTTATGGTTAAAGTCAATCCATTGTCTTACGGGAAGATTTCATACAACTAAATAGGTTCTACCTATTAATTAAAGAATCAGACATCTTGCTAATATTGGACTAGAAGTGTAATAGTGCCTTTGTAGTTCTTGAATGCTCCTCTTGAAGAGGAGGAAAAATCTATTAGTGTGCTACTGCACATTTTGGAATTTGGGACGTGAATATGAATTGAAAGTTGAGTTAGATACCCGTTTGGTTGTTCTTCAAATTGCGAATTAGATAATTTTTATAATTAAGTAATTTACAAAATTTTCATTTATTAGCGTTTGGTTGTATAAATTGAACAATTGTAAATGTGATCATTCAAGTTGATTCACAAAAACTCAAATTAAGTCATTTCAAATAAAACTTAAAATTGCCTAATTCTAGAATTAGATAATTCATTCCAACTCTATTTTTCGAAAAGATATAGTTTATACCCGTAATATTGATGTGTCTATACAAAATTTTAAATAACATAAAATAATAGAGAACATATTTTTATTCTAACAATCGGAATTTCTCGTTTGAGTTTTCCAAACACTACTTGAATTAGAATTGAATTATTCATAAATGAGCAAATTCACAATTCTTCAATCGAAAATTAATTAATTCTAAAATTAGGTAATTTACGCAACAAAACGGGCCCTTATTGTATTAATGGCGATGAAGAAGTTGGATTAATGGTGCTATATTGGACCGAAATTGCATTATTGCGAAGCCTTTGCAGTACATGACTTATTTACTTAAATGATCGGTTAGCTTTATTATATTCAAAATTTGTTAAAAATTAAACTGTATAAGTATAAATCAATTAATTTTATTTTTAAAGATAAAAAATTGAATTGAAGTTGAACCGAAAATTTTGATTAAAATTTGAGTTTAAGAGATTTAGAAACCAAATCAAAATTAAATTATCAAATTCAATTTGAATTTGAGTCTTTCTAACCTAAAAACACTCCTAAAATAGATACCGTTCTAGAGGCGAAAATTTGGTTTGCATCATATCTGGGAATTTTAAATATACTATTTTAGCGACAAGTTTATGGTACAGATTTGTGGCCAGAAATTTCTTTTCACTGGGTGGTAATAATTATTTGATGTATTTGATTCAGTATAAACATGTATTCATATTTATAGTAAATCTTGTGGTTCAATTACCTCGCAAATAATTATTTGGGTGATTTTTTTTTTCTATTTACAACTTTTTATAGTTTATCTACCTTTAAATTATGGTACTTTTTAATTCAACTTTTCAAAATTTTCTTATTAAAATTGATAAGTATATCCACCATTTTAATATTTTTGTATAAATTTTTATTTAGATTTTAGATTAGATTTTTAATTAAAATATGTTTCCTTATTCATCAAACTTCCAAATTTCTTGCAAAGGTTTTCCTTTTAATTAAAAACAGCTAAAATGTAATATAAAAAATCGATCAAAATTATAATATAAAAACTTGAACAATTATTATGTTGAGAAACAAGTCCATAAAAATTTACCAACACGAGATGCATTTCAAACAAAATGGGACAATGTTGAATTAAACAATGAGAAAAAACTAGGCATTAGGCCATCTCCAATGGTGGTTTCTATTTTTGCATTTCTATCCTATGTGTCAATATTATTTTATAATATTTCTATATCTATTGGCAATATATTTGAATTGGTGTAAAAGGATAGAAAAGATAGTCTCCAATGGTGATTTTTATTATTCCATTTCTTCCTTACTTTGTCTCCTATTTAATGAAAAGAGAGAATTAATGGGTCTACAACAACCAATGAAAATTTATCATGTCACATAGAAAATTTCTATCACCATTTCTACATGTAGAAATGGTGATAGAAATTCCCAATCCTACTAGACTTCCACTTAGGATAGAAATGCCCATTGGAGAAGATTTTTTCTATTATTCATTTCTATCATAGAAATTTGCTTGGGTAGAAAACACCATTGGAGATGGCCTTAGTTCTATAAGTATTTCCATCTCAATCTACAAGTGCTGTCAGTGGGAGAAGAATTAATCATTATGGGTGATTTTGTTTATATCCGAGATATCTTGTAATTAATTTGCGCTACCTATTAAATTAATCCGTGAGTATAGATATACTGAAAAAATAAATTATTGATTTAATTTTATAAAAATAATTCTTATTAATGATTTAGTATTAAAATATTCACTAGATTAATAATTACATTTACTTTAAAAAATTATGCTCTAATTTATTAACCAAACGGGTAAATCCTAATTAACTTTGCAATAAAATAATAAAAACTTTCAAAATTTTACCATCTTCTTCCCTCTTTTCTCCTTAATATAGTCTTCTTCCCTGTTTCCCCGCTCACTCCAAAGTCTCCTCCTTCTTCCCTCTTCCTTCGCTCACTCTAGAATCGATCACAATTAGGTACACCCCTTCTCAAAAACCCTAAAACTTTAGGGTGATTTTCGTTGAAACCCAATTAGCTGTAGTTTAAACCCATAAATTCGAAACCCTAAAATTAAAATTTGAACTTAATATAGTATAAACCCATATATTGATCAACAATAAGTTTAAATGAGTTTGAAGAGTTTGTTAAATTTATCACAACAGTTAGACTTCAGTTATGAAAGCTCCCAAATATTTTTCATGCGCGGATCGGTTCCATAATTATTTTCACCGGTTAGCAGCAAAAAGCTCAAACCCCCCCTCTCTCAGTCATATTTTTATACACGGATCGGTCTGCAATCTTTCAAACACCAGTCCGCTCACTATCGCAAATTAGAGGGGACCAATTTGGTAACTTTTGATGTCAAAATTAAATTTTCCCTTTTTCCTCCTTGCTCGTTTTTTTCTCTAATTTTCCTTTCTCCTCACCTGCGAGCACTCTCCTCTCCATATCTCACCATCCCACACCAAAAATCCTCTATAGCCATTACGAAATTGAAGCTTAAATACTTAAAAAATATCCATAAAAAAATCCATATTCGGGATAACGCTTCTTTTTCAGCGATCAAACTACGTACCGAAGTTTAATAAATCTTTTAAAAATTCTTTAAAGGAAAATAAATTAAAATGGAAGTATATTTTGATTAGGAATCTTAATTTATACAATTATAAATTAATTTTTAATTGGTGGATACTTCTCAATTTTAAAAAGAGTAAAATTGTGAAAGTTTCTTCAAAATTTTCATTAACTAAGGGTGGATTAATTGTAAGATATGACGGATAAAAACAAAATCACCCAAGCATTATGCGTGTGTTTTGATTTCTGTTCATCGCTATAAATCCTACTAAACTACAATTAATTTCATTACTTACATAAAAAGTCGTCGATTCCAATCTTACAAATCATTACTCGAGTGGAATTGCTATCAAATATAAGGCAGCTTGAGAAAATTAAACTATGGTTTTTTACAATGCACTCAATGTTTTTACCGTTCTTTTGAAGTTTACAATTTACAACTTTCCACGTTTTTCTTACAATTTGCAACATTGTATATGATAATGAAGTCACTTGATGCAGAAGTTTAATAATAATAATAAATGAATAACTAATATGAGAAGAACAATGAATGAAAAGTACAACAACGATAGAAGAAGAAACACTTCACGGTAAACCAGTGAAAAGTGCCGAAACAACTTGTGCGGGATGGAGGCTTTACACCAGAGACCTATGAGGCTATGATGATGATGGAAAAGATATTTGATTGTCTAATTTTAATCTTTGTTACTATTACCGTTACCTTTACTTTGGGTGGTGATGTTGGCACCCCCAATATCTATTGGTAACACTCCCACTCAAAAAAAAAAGTAAATTGTTATTTCCACCCCACTTCATTTAATCTAGTAAAAAAGTTAATTAACACTAAACTAATTTTTCACCCACTTGTTTTAATTTAAAACAAAAGTTAATTAATCTCTCTCCAAAGTTAATCAAACATTTATCTCCAAATTAATTTCCCTCCAAAATCTCCCTCCAAAGTTAATCAAACATTTATTCCCAAATTAATTTCCTTCCAAAATTTCTCTCTTCTACCAAAATAGGCAACAAAGCTTTGATCTCCACCATTGATGCAAAAAGGTAAGCATGAGAAGAATGGAAGGAAAAAAGAAAACTTTGGAACAAGATAAGAACACCAACAAACAAAACCTCCATTAATGCAAAACTCTAAATTTGAGGAGAATGGTATAAACAAAACATCCATTGATGCAAAATTCAAAAGTTAAGAATAACGGTAGAAGAAAGAAAGAAACTTTAAAATAAGGAAAGAAAAAAAAATAAGAAAAAGTTAATGAAAGGAAACATGAAGAAAGTTTACTCGGTTCTCCGTAACCGAGTTGCAGGCTTGTACACTCGGTTGCTCTCAACCGAGTATGAAATCCCATAAAATGTAATGCTCTCGGGACCTTCATTCGGTTGAGAGCAACCGAGTGTGTTTAATGTCACTCGGCTGCTCACAGCCGAGCATAATATAACAACACTCGGCTGCTCTCAACCGAATGAAGGTTCCGAGAGCATGACATTTTATGAGATTTCATACTCGGTTAAGAGCAGCCGAGTATACAAGCCTGCAACTCGGTTACGGAGAACGAGTAAGCTTTCTTCGTGTTTTAAACAAAAAATTTTGTTTTTTGTTTATATATTTGATGTGATGCTATAAAAATCATATAAACAATAAAACAAGATAAAAACATGTATGTATCTCTTTCATTAACTCTTTCTTACTTGTTTTCCTTCCTTTATTACAAAGTTCCTTTTTTTTCTACTATTATTTTCAAATTTTGAGTTTTGCATCAATGGAGCTCTTGTTTTGTTTTGTTTATACCATTCTTCCCAAACTTAGAGTTTTGCATTAATGGAGGTTTTATTTGTTGTTTTGGTGCTACCAAAATTTGTTGCTAAATAGAGAAGATAGTAGATATGGTAATTTTGCTTGTTTGAGAAGATGGTAGAGATGGTGGAGAAATTTTGAGGTTAGTTTGGGGTAATTTGTTTTATGTTATTATGTAGTTAATTACTTAATCATGTTATTAATTAATTAAGTATGAGATTAGTTCCTAAAAATAAGTGGGAGTGGTGGGAGTGGTGGGAGTGGTAGGTATAATATGGGAGTATTCTTAAGATAAAAATGTAAAAGTGGGAGTGTTAGTAAGAGTGGGAGTGTTAACAAAAAATTTGTGGGGTGCCAACATCACCACCCTTTACTTTTATCTTTTTAATGTTTAAATTAAATATTAAAGTAGATATATTAATTAATTTAGTTGATATTCTAGAATTAAATTATTAATATTTTTTATTTTTAAAAATTAAGTTACTAATTTTTTTTCCTAAATCTAGCCCAACATGTAGTTAAACTTAATGGATAATGTAGATTAACAATGTGAATAAATCACGAAATCGCGAATAAAACATAATCACCCATAATATTTATTTTTCAAATTGATAAAAGTAATTTCATAATGTAAGATCATTTCTAATGGTAATGTAAAAATTGACTTATAATTTACATGTGTCAACTCACTTTTACAAAAAAAACTTGCATACTAAAAAAAGATATGCTCCAATGGTACTTTTGCAAGAGTCTTGTGTAAATTTTAAAATAATCAAGTAAGTTGTCAACACTTGTTAACTATCAATTTAAGCAATTTATTATTATGTTTTCTTGAAATTTTTTTTATAAATATTTCTATTCTTTTAATAGGTCTGGTTTGTCAGTATTGATGCATATATTTCAAATATATAATTTTTATTAAGATCCATATTTTACATTTGAAATTATTACATTTTCAAATTTTATTTAAAATATAAAGATAGAGAAAAATGATACGGCCTTCGTAAAATGGGAGTTTATTTTACACAAACTTGTACTTTAAAAAACTGTTGGAAACAAAAGATTTTATAAATTGTGTAAATTTTACTCAGAGCAAAAATAATAATACCGTTGGAGCTGCTCTAAGATGTAACAAAATAGAAAGAAAAAAAAACATATAAGAATCCTCTTTTTTTCCTTTTTAATTAGGATTAGGCATATATTAATATAATTTGAAGTATTAAAACCCAATTTTGCTGAGTGAAAAAAATAAAATAAAAAATTAAACAACTAATCCCAATCCTTAAATTATTCGTTTTTAAGATCTTAATAAAAACCTAATCCCTTGACGGTAACATAATCCTATTAAAACCTCAACTCTGATTCGGTTGAGTTCAAGTATATCTTTTAAATTAAATACAGAGCTTAAGCAACCTTTTCGAGCCTTTTTTATTCTCTGGAATTAAATCTGCTTTCTATATAATAATGGGTGGTGATAATATCTTAACTTGGAAGTTGATTCGATGAAGAACAATTGAATCTCATTATTCTTTCTTCGTGGAATTCAATTACAAGTAGAAAAATTGAATAATCACATGGGTCAAAGTAACGAAGAAGAATCGAAGATGAATCAGATTAACGAAAAAGAGTCGAGGATTAATAATAATGTGAAGGATCAAAGTGGTGCAACGTGTGAGACAAACAAAACGGCATGCGAAGAAGAGATAGTAAATAATGAAGAAGAAGAAGAAGACGATTCTTCGTCACATTTCTCTTTTTTCCCTTTTACCAACATAGAGGCGTTCGAAGATGAAATAATAGATAGTGAAGACGATGATATAAAGTTCTTTTATTCTTCGGTTACGTCTTTTACCAATGTAAAGCCACGCGGGGAAGAAATAGTTGAGACTTGCATTGCGTCTTCTTCCAATTCCAATGCTGCAAACGAAGAAGAAGAAGAAGAAGAAATAGTTGAGACTTGGATTGCGTCTTCTTCCAATTCTAATGCTGCAAACGAAGAAGAAGAAATAGTTAAATCGAATTTCACTTTTTTCGTACATCCCGTACGACCTTCTTCTCCGTGGAGTACTGGACTCAGAAGAAGAAAAATCAATCACAAGAATCAAAGCTAGCTAGCTAGAGGTACGGTTATTTTCCTTTTTTTATATTCTTTGGGACTATGGGGTTGTTTGATTTGCCCACTTAAATTTAAAAACTTAAATTCTTTTTAGATTTAAGTGGTGTAAAAGTTGTTTGTTTGCAAAAAAATATTAAAGTCTTAATCGTGTGATCTAAATACACTAATAATCGTGTGATCTAAATACACTAATAATCGTGTGATCTAAATACACTAATAAGGATAAAATAATTATATTAAAAAGAATCTTAGATGTGTTTTATTCAAACAACCAATATTTTTTGAGATACTACTTTTCAAAAGTAAACAAACAATTTTTTCAATTTTAATTTTCAGTTTAAGATATTTTATGAAACGCTACCTACATCTAATCAAGATATAATCTATTTTATACGAGGACTACCCTATAATTCAAATTTTAAATCAATAACCAAATCGTAATTTCAAATAAAAAATTCAAAGTTTTTCCTTCCTGTTAAAAAATCAAAATTGTTTTTCAATACACGACAAATCCTAATTAATTAAGATCTTCATATAAGCAAATAATTGTTTACAAATCCAAATCTATACCTGGTTTTTATCACTCAATTCAAATTATTGTTAATCAGTCATAGTTTGCTAGCTCTTGAATTTGAGATACGTTTGTATGGACTGTGTTCTTCTTCTGCGTATCTAGGGTCTAGAAATTAGGGGGTTCTATGCTTGTTTATTGTCTCTTTGGTATTTTTGGATGTTTGTATTTTAAATGGAACAGCCACATGTGTTATATATTTGCGTAAATTTTTTTAGAGGTTACCTCTTATTTGCCTCTTAATGGTTAAGAAATTGCCTTTAAATCTGAAAGAAAAACAAACATATTTTTCAGATTCAATTTTCAAAAAATTTTAACAAATTAAAATTCCAATTCAGATTTAGATAGCGAAACGAGCGCCACCAACTTAACTAGCGAAAAGCCCCCAAAACGCCTAATTGAATTTGTATTGTATTGTGCACTAATCTTGTTCGTACTCAAGTGATTTGCTCTGCTCTGCTTTAAGTAATGGTTGCATTTCAATTTTCCCATTGCTTGTTGCTCATATGGTACAAACTACTTTTTGCTCATTTTGATTGGTACAGCGAACTGAAGTGCAACAATGAATTAAAGTAGACCAGATCAGAGCAAATTACTAGTACTATCAACGAAATCGTTGTGAATCTTACACAAATTTGGTAAATTAATAGTGGATCTTGGATCCAATTTCTTTGTAGTCCATTTTTCTGATGCATCAGATTATATGCTGGTTCTGGTTGGGGTACCATGGTTCCTATTTAACCACTACTTAGCAGATGGAAGCCCAATTTTAAATCGGCAGAAGCCAAATTGAATACCACGAATATATGGATTCAATTACCCGAGCTTGTTAGCATTGGATGCTATTAAACATTGAATCCCATTAACATAGGGATTCCATTAGAAACATCATCATAAGTAGAAGACAACATCATAGTTATGCCCTAGGATTCTTCTTTAATGTTTTATATTGTCTTTCTCCAATTATATATATATATCTTAATTCTATTCTCTCTTTCTCTCTCTCTATTCTCTCTTTCTCTCCATTCTCTATCTCCATAGGAGGTTTGACTTGGTATCAGAGGATATAAATCTCTCTTGTTTAGAGTTATCAAGACTGACTTCGCCTTTAAGCACCGTCGTCTTCGAATCATCATCTCCGTCATCTTACAAGTTCAGTTCATTCGTTTTCTATTGAAACGATCAGACGCGCCCTCACGCGCGGCTTGAAAATCAACGCTCCGCTCATGCGCCGCTGGCAGTTTCTGTTATTTGCAATTTGGTCCAGATAAGTTCTGTTATTCGCAATTTGGTCCAGATAAGTTCTGTTATTTGCAATTTGGTCCAGATAGATTTTTGTTTTTTACATTTTGATCCAGAAAAGTTTTTTTTTTGTTTTTGATCCAACAAATATTTCCCTTTGTTGGCCCCAAAAGTTTGCCCAAAAAACCTTTTAACTCTTGCAAATTAATCCTAAAATCTTGAGTCATCATGAGCGAAACACATATTCAAAAGCTTGAGGTGTCTGTTCGAAGTTCAAAAGGAGGGTCTTTTAGAGGTACTAAACTCAATGGTACCAATTTTTGTACTTGGAAAAAAATATTGTCGGTTTTTCTTCGGGAAATACATAAGATGCGGCATGTAACTGGAGCAATCAAGGCTCCCAGTGAAACATATATTGAGGCATTTATGAAATGGGAAGATGATGATGGGTATGTAAAGTCAGTTTTGTTCAAAGCAATGACTGATGATATATTACATATGGTAGAGGAGTGTGAAACCTCTGAAGCCATATGGAATACATTAGGGGACCTTTACACCAATGAATCTGATTTCATCCAGGTTCATAAATTAATGTGCAAAGTTGCTGGATTGCAACATAATGGGCAACCAGTATCGGTGTTCTTTACTAAACTGAAGAATGTTTGGGCAGAGATTAATCAGAAACGCTCTTGTACGATCAAGCATCCCGAATTTATTGTGTAGTACCAAAAGGAAAAGGAACTTGAGAAGGTTCATACCTTCCTGGGAGGACTCGATGCTAAACATGGAAGTGCTAAAGGAGAGTTGCTTCGCATGCTCGAACCTCCCAGCCTGATTGCAGTGTTTGCATATATTCGCAAGGATGAATCCCAACAAAACAATCTCCAACGGGCATAGGTTGAAGTCTCTACCTGGCTATCCAATCTAAGCCAACAGTACCTTACCATCAACAACAAGGTTCAAATTTGCTTCATCAGCAACGCACACCATCAGGTTTAAATCGTCCAAAGTGTACCTACGGCAATGAATTGGGACATGTTTGAGAAATTTGTTGGAAGCTGAATCCACATCTTAGACCTCAAAGGCAAAGTTATCATAACAAAGAAAAAGCAACTATTGTTCATTTGGTTCCAGAACCAGATTTCTCTGGAATAACTAGACAGGACCATCATACACCAACATGAACTGCTCCCAATGCATCTATAGCTGGTCGAGGTAAAATTGGTATGACATTAAAGGTTTCTCATTTTGTTAATTCGGATACTTGGATTATTGATTCTGGTGTATATGATCATATGACTTACGATAAATCATTTTTTACTGAATTATCTCCCCCACCAGTGTCCTATGTTACTAATGCAAATGGTGACACTTTTCCTGTGTTAGGAATAGGGTCAGTTCATATTACCCTGACTTTAGAACTTCACCATGTTCTATATGTTCCTGCCTTATCCCATCACTTATTGTCTGTTTCCCAATTAAATTCCGAATCCCAATATTTTGTGATTTTTTATCTCATGTATGTCCTTTTTCAAGATCTTCTAACCAGGGAAGTAATTGGAAAGGGGTATCTGAGGGGCAGATTGTTTCACCTAGATCAGATGTATGCTGGGGAAAGACCAGGAGCACCGTCCCGCACCGCTTTAATTTTGAATTCTGAGAAATTGAGTGAGGTCTGGTTATGGCATCGCCGTCTAGGGCATCTGTCTTTCAATGTTATGAGAAAAACTATGCCTACTTTGTTTATTGGTATTGATGAATCATTTTTGTGGTGTGAAACTTGTGTTATTACTAAGAGTCATCGTGCTACTTATTCTCCCAGAATTTCTAATAAAAGTACTATCCCTTTTGAGTTGATTCATTCTGATGTCTGGGGTCCCTCTAAAAAGTCCATTATTTCTGGTATGCGGTATTTTGTGTTATTTATTGATGATTGTACGAGACTGTCATGGGTAATTCTTATTAAAACTAAAAATGAAATCTTTCCAACTTTTCAAGCTTTTCGCAATCTAATTCACACATCACACATAGTATAATAGTACCATAAAAATTCTTCGTTCTGATAATGGGGGGGAGTATATCAATAATGCTTTTAGTGAATTTCTCCAAATACATGGCATTGTTCACCAAACTACGTGCCCACAAACACCCAAACAAAATGGAGTTTTTGAAAGAAAAAATCGTCACTTACTTGATATGGCTCGAGCACTTCTTTTTGGCTTTCATATGCTTAAATACCTTTAGGGTGATGCTGTACAAGCTTCCTCGTACTTCATTAATCGTCTTCCTTCTAGTGTACTCCAGGAAAAACATACACTTGAGATACTTGCATCTCATATGTCATTATTTTCACTTCATAATCTTTTAGGTCGTGTCTTTGGCTGCGTTGTATTTGTCCATATTCCTAAAACCAAAGGTCCAAGTTAGATGATAGAGCAATTAAGTGTATTTTTGTTGGTACAAGTGTTGCCATCCACATACACGAAAGTATTATGTCACCATGGATGTCACTTTCTTCGAAGACATGAGTTATTTCTCCTCACCATCCTCTGCCCTTCAGGGGGAGCATTTATATTTTGAAGAGCCGTCTCGTAGTGAGGAGGATGAAAATCCACGGAAATATGATACACAAACAGTTCCAATTCAGACACAGAAAGTTCAAATCATATATGTCCCCTCCACCTCCATTATCGACCATATCCTCGATCCACAACTCCTTGACACTGAAGATCACTCATTTGAGATATGTTTCCCTACTAGTAACGAGTCTAATGTATTACCTAATCGGTCAACCGGGGGTTAGCCACCAAAAAGATATGAACCTACCCTTCATGCAAAATCAAAGTATCCAGTTGCAAATTATATCTCCACTGACAAATTATCTAAGTCATATAAGTCATTTGTAAATCACATATCTACTGTATCAGTTCCTAACAAAGTGCAGGATGCCTTGGGTGATCCTAAGTGAAAAAGGGCAATCGATGAAGAAATGGAGGCGTTGCAGAAAAATAATACTTGGCAACTTGTTTTCCCACCACAAGGCAAAAATGTTGTAAGTTATCGATGGGTTTTTGCTATGAAGCATAATGCAGATGGATATGTGAATTAATAAAAAGCACGTCTAGTAGCTCAGGGATTTACTCAAACATATGGAATAGACTACGATGAGACATTTACACCGATTGTAAAAATGAATACTATTCGTGTCCTACTATCGCTTGCGGCGAGTTTTAATTGGCCTCTATAACAATTTGATGTCAAGAACGCATTTCTTCATGGAGAGTTAGCTGAGGAAGTTTACATGGCTCTCCCACCTGGATATGTGGCAGCTTCTCCTGGTAATTTTATTTGTAAATTGGAAAAATCATTATACGGGCTCAAACAGTCACCTCGTGCATGGTTTGGACGTTTCTTCCGGTTCATGAAGAAGGTGGGCTATAAACAAAGTAACTCAGACCATACTTTGTTTCTTAAGCACCAACAAGGGAAGGTAATTGCTCTAATTATTTATGTTGATGATATGGTAATCACTGGTGATGATACAATTGAGATTGATAAACTAAAAAAATAGTTGGCCTCAGAGTTTGAGATGAAAGAGTTGGGTGAACTTAAGTATTTCTTAAAGATTGAAGTAGTAAGAGGGAGTGAAGGAATCTATTTGTATCAAAGGAAGTACATTCTTGATCTATTGGCTGAAACTGACATGTTGGACTCCAAACATGTTGACATCCCTATTGAACAGAATCATTGCTTAGCAGAGCATCCAGACCAAATACCGACTGATCGAGCTCGCTATCAGAGACTAGTTGGGCGTTTAATCTACTTGGCTCATACCAGACCAGATGTAACTTATGCCATGAGCGTGATGAGTCAGTTCATGCATAATCCAAGTGAGAGCCACATGGATGCTGTTAACAGAATTTTGAGATACTTGAAGTCATCTCGAGGAAGAGGTGTGTTGTTTTCTAAACACAGTGATTGTCTCGAAGTTTGTGATTTTACCGATGCAGATTGGGCCGGGAGTGTTATTGACAGAAGGTCGACTTCCGAGTATTTTACCTTTGTAGGAGGTAATCTTGTTACGTGGACGAGCAAGAAGCGGAAAGTTGTGGCTAGATCAAGCGCTGAAGTTGAGTACAGGGGGATGGCTCATGGAGTATGCAAATTACTGTGGTTGTGAACTCTATTATGTGATGTGGGTTTCGAACTCAAAAACGCTATGCAGCTATATTGTGACAACCGAGCAGCCATTGATATATCGCAGAATCCAGTCGAGCATGATCGTACTAAGCATGTAGAAGTTGATCGTCATTTCATAAAAGAAAAGCTAGATGCCAACCTAATTAGCTTTCCTTTCGTCCCCACCGAAGAGCAGCTTGCAGATATCCTCACAAAAGGGGTTTCGAGAAAAGCATTCTACGACTCACTGGACAAATTGGGCATGGTTGATGTTTATGCCCCAACTTGAAGGGGAGTGTTAGCATTGGATGCTATTAAACATTGGATCCCATTAACATAGGGATTCCATTAAAGACATCATCATAAGTAGAAGACAACATCATAGTTATGCCCTAAGATTCTTCTTTAATGTTTTATATTATCTTTCTCCAATTATATATATCTTAATTCTATGTGTAATATAACCACCAAGAAACAATAAGAATTTATTTCTCTTCTATTCTCTCTTTCTCTCCATTCTCTATCTCCATAGGAGATTTGATTGAGCTTCCTTTAGAATATTATGATTCCCAAGTCCTGTATAATGCTGCCTGCATTTTTTACTAGGTAAGCCAATTAATTTAAATTAGCTTTACATATGCGTAATCTAAATCGAGCCAGATATCCTCTGGATCGGATGTCTTCGTTTTTGTAGTTTGTTTTAGTGGCCTTCGCTGTTTCAGAAAAAAAAAAAAAAAAACCTTAACCCCCCCGCCCCCCCCAAAAAAAAAAAATTAGAATTGGACCTATTGTTCAATATGAGCTCAAATCTATGTCTTTGTTTTATGTGTGGGTGTCTAGGGCATATTGCTGCCCATTGCAGACTTGCTAAGGATAATAAACAAAAACAAGTCCAAACGGACAGAAACAATACACTAGTGAATTGACTATTATTTCTCATTGCCCCAAGACAGGAGCAAAAAATAAATCCCACTCTTAATTTTCTTATAATAAGGTGGACTTTGGGCCATTTAATAAAAAAGACCAAATGAAAAGTACTACGTTGAAAAAGTTAGCCCAAATACAAAACAAGTTTGGTGGTTTGGTCCAGGAAAAGTAGTCCTAAAACCAATGAGAATAAATGAATAATGTTCCTTCACCTTTGCTCGATCGGTAAGGAAGATAATACTAAAATTCAGATTATTCAAAATAACTCAAGAGAGCAGCCCGAATTTTTTATGTAAACAAAGGGACATCCAAGAAAGTCATCATGAGAACCCGGAGCAATTTCAAGTAAAAATGAATGAAAAACTCTCTTCTAACATTGGATGGACTCCTTGGAACACACTGCTTTTAAACTTAAACACTCATTGGTGCTTCGTCAGAGGGTAACTGCATGGCTGGCATTGGGGTGGTTATTAGAGACAATAGAGGACATTTTATTGCAGGTTTAGCAGCCAACATTGGCAATATATAATACTAATGTCACAGCTGAAATTTGGACTATCCGGGAAGGCCTACGTTTAGCTCATACTAGGCAGATTCGATGCGTACATATTGAAACAGATTCTTACACTTCATTTCAGATGATTAGCAGGAATCAAGCGGAGAAACAAGCGCATCAAACGCTGCTGAGGGACACTCAAGCTCTTCTGCAGGAGTTTGAAGTGGTTTGGCTCGGATTTTGCTGTAGAGAAGCTAATAAACTAGCTGATCTTTTTGCTACTTTTGGTAAATGTAATATGTTTATGTATTAAACTTATGATGATCCTCCTAATTTTGCTTTAGAGGCTTTGCTTAATGACTTTGTTGGAGTGTAGAACCTCGTCTAATAGGAGAAATATGTAATCCTATTATTAAGTTAATATAATTAGCTTCTCTTTCCTGTTTAAAAAAAACACAATCAAAATCGTTGCGAATACTAACTCATAGTGTCAGAGGTGTTTTCAACATTAGGTGTAAATTTTGCTCGAATGAGATATACGTCTAGTGATTTTCCGAGGGGCGGATGTATCAAGTAGGTAGCTGGGGGAAGTGTCCCACGCAAAAAGGAGATATATATATATATACACATATTTTAAAAATTAGCCTCTGCAGAACCAAGCCATCCATCTAAATTAGTGGGTAAAAAAACGAAGTACGTTTCTAAATCCCACTAAATATTTAATGACTTTGATTCTTATTTATTATTATTAGTTTCTTACTTTTTCGAAACCAAAGTTTTCATATTAATTGATCAATAATTGATCAATAATTGATATTTGCTATTGTGTATTGTGTATTGTGTTATTATAAACATAGGTGTTGTTTGATAACACCGTTTAAAGTTGTTTGTCAAAAAAAAAGAGTGTTAACTTAATTTTCTCCACTTAAAATTGAAAATTTTCATCTAAAGTTTTAAGTGGTAAATTTTCCACTTAAAATTGAAAACCTAATTTTAAATAGAGTAAATCTTACATTTAGAATAATGTGATCCAAATAAACTAATAAATGCAAAATTGTCATACTAAAAAAAAATTAGTTTTCAGATATGTTATATTCAAATAAACAATTTTTTTTTTAAAATATAGTTTTCAAAACTAAACAAACAGCTTTTTCAGTTTCAGTTTCATTCAGTTTTTTTATCAAACGCCACCTTACTGTTTTTTTAAAAACATGTCACTTTTTTTTTTACTAAAAATTGTAAAAGAATTAAAAAGGAAAAATTTAAAACACTCATTGTCTCAGTGCCCACCAAATAAAATTATATTTGGCTCCGCCCCTCGATTTTCCTATAATATTCTCAAAATTTCCAAAAGGAATTTAATGTTTTTCAATTTAAATTTTTCTTCTCATAGCATAGAAGTTTATAATAAATACACAAAGAGGAGTAGAGGACATGGAAGAATTGGAGTTGGCCTGCTTACTAAATACACCATCTGGGGATCTGTTCGTTTACTCTTTTGTTGTACTATTCATATTAGGCTCGGATGCAAGAAACTGCTCAACAAAATGTAAAAAGGAGAGATTTTGGAATGCGTTGTTAAATTCTAAAAGGATGATGGTATTTTTACCCTTAATAATATTTGAACACTTAATAAAGGTTGTTATTCTAATTTTGAAAGCCGAGCATATAAGTTTAACATTGCCTTACTCAGCCCTTAAACAAGTACTAAGTTTATACTCAAATTTCAAGAATCGAAAAGGAGATAAAAGTGAAACTAAGCATTATTAAAAGTAAAAATAAAATCACACTTCAAAAGAATATAGTGCTATGTCAAGCGCACTCTTGTTTCCTAATCCCTAAAAAGTTATTTTAGTAAAAAGTAAAATTATGTTTGAGCTCCACACATTAGAATTTCTTGTTACTCAACCTCAAATTGAGCTGTATAAACATATCAAGACAACCACAAATTTTTGTTAGTTTATAAAGCTGAACAAACCTTGACTCAAGTACACAAACCAAATAATCAAGACTTATATGAATAAAGGATCATGTTAACGTATGCTCTAAGGACATAGGTTAAATATAACACAAATTCTTATACAAGATTTTATTATTTTCCTTTATAAAACATGAGCTCTAAGAGCACATGTTATCATTTTTAATGAATAAATTATATTCATGAATTCACTCAAGTTAACATCAAAAGCTCACCCTATTCAATTTCTTTTTACATAACCAAAGGACAAAGGCACCATACCCACACCAGCAAAAGAAAATAGTGCTTTAACACCCTACTACAAGATCTAAATGCACTTGAAATCAAGAAATTAAAAATATAATCACCCAAACAATAACTGCAAAAGTAACTAAAAACCCAATTCTACAAACAGAAGAAGATAACACCATACTGTACAAAATCAATGCCATTCGCCATACCACAGGAACATGAAACATCAAAATCTTCGAAGGCAGCATAAAGTTTAAGAAAGCTTTAAAACTATCAAAATAATCAACTCAAACTGAAACATAAGCAAGGGTATAAGACCAGCACCTAGTCACATATCTAAAAAAACATCTAAAAGAAGAGATCCAACTGTCCATTGACAAGCCAAAGAAAGTGGCAAACCAATCCTTTAAGCGCCAAAAGGCAAGTCAAAGACTAAAGACAGTGGAACGATGTAAGCAATGACAGTGGAACCGCACAACAAATCTCAAATGAGAGGTGCATAAAGTCGAAATTCAATTTGTTAACCTACAAACAAATTCAAATTGAGATTTAAACAAGCAGAATTATAGCTGATTACAAACACCTCATTTCATTTGCAGATCTTACACTCAAAAACCAAACAGAAGATCACAAAGAGACAACCAATGCAATAAAATTTAAAACAATGCATTTACAATCTTACAGTCCAAAGTAAGACTTTAACTGAAGAAATAAGTGATTTCTTTCATTGATCAACAGATGGCCTTAACATAGTGATGGTAAGATTAAGAAGTGCAAAACACAGCCCCTTACCAATTTCCCTAAAAATCACAAACCAAACTACATACAAAAATAGAAAAATTAAAACACTCTAAGATTATATAAGTTTCTAAGTGATTAATGGTATCCTAAGCAGCAGCCTTTTTGGGGGACTTGGTTGCCTTGGAAGGAGATTTAGGTTCCTTAGTAGCCTTATCAGTCTTTTTGGGCAAAAGAATAGGGTTAATATTTGGAAGAACGCCACCATGTGCAATGGTAACCCCAGCTAGCAACTTTCCAAGTTCTTCATCATTCCTCACTGCCAATAGAACATGCCTTGGTATTATTCTGTTCTTCTTGTTATCTCTTGCAGCATTTCCAGCCAATTCCAATACCTATAAAACAGTTTAATACATGTATTTTCTCAGTAACCAAACATAACTTAATACAGCAAAACAATTCACAAGTTACTATTGAAAAAAGGAAAAAAGATGTTTTTCTGTGTTATGATTACCAAGACAAAACAAATAGATCAAACAAGAAATTACAGAAATGATTTCTTTTTTCCAATAGAAAAATAAGATCAAAAGAAGAAGTACCTCAGCAGCTAGGTATTCAAGAACGGCGGCCAAGTAAACCGGAGCACCGGTTCCAATGCGCTGAGAGTATCGTCCCTTTTTGAGGTAGCGGCCAATTCGACCGACCGGAAACTGAAGCCCGGCCTTAACAGAACGTGAAACAGGCTTCTTCTTCGGACCGCCGAACTTCCTTCCACCGGCACCTTTCTTCAGTTTACCACCGGTCTCCATTGATCTAAACTTAAGAATTAGATCAGAGTTTTAGGTTTTACAAACGTTTGATTGATTTCTAGTAGTTGTGAAGTTAGGTTAAATACGGTGTTTTATATAGTTGTTCTAGAGAGGAGGGGAGGGGTTTTTTTGTTTATAAGATGGGTTGGTTCTGGCCGTTAGATCTTGTTTTTATCGACGGTGATGGGTACTTGTCTTGCGATCCGGGTGCTTCCAAATGAACCAATAGTTAGGGAGTTTCATTTTGAATTTACTAGAAAGAACATTTCAGCGCGCCAAAACAAACTTTGCCAAAATTTCTGTGTGCTTGGAATGAACCAATAGTTGTTGGAACTTTTGTGCGACAAATATTATATAGTTTACTAAGTCGTAATTCCATATTAAATATGTTATTAATTATTTTAAAAAAAAATCAGATAAATAATAATCTATCTTAATTAAAAAAATGTTATTTTTTATCTTATAGACAAGGGATGTACAAAATCCAATCAAATTATCTCAAATCGACCCATTCAATCCAATCTAATTTTGACTAGAATTGATGAATGAAACTAGTAGATTTGATTGATTTGCATTTTAGAAAACTGACTAAACATTTGATCAGTTTAGTTATCACAGGGACAAAATTAACGTCAAACTGATTCAATCCAACCTCAATTAAAAATGACACTTGTCTCTACGTAATTGATTATTATTATACACTAAATTATTAATATAAAGCCGAATTACACTTTATTATTGCTACATATATAAAACAACCTAATAAGCAAAACCTAATTTATTTATCTTTTATGTTATTAATGAATTAGACTTTAATATGGAATTACTTGATACTACGTATATATATAACACTCCCTTGTGTATATATATTTGTTACAAAATATTGATATGTGGATATACATATATAATATTTAAAAATATAATTTGTCCCACATTGGTATTATGGTGTTAATGACGAGATCACCTCATTTTAGAACATCTTCAATGGAATAACTAAAATTGAATAATTAAAATGACTTTTGATTATCCATTTAACAAGTTGTTAAAGCTAACAATATAGCCATCCCCAACGGCTATTTTTTCTCAATAACCAAATTTGTGGGAGTCCATTATATTGATTGGCACAAATTAATCAATTTGAAATCTGTTTTTGTTTTTAAAAAAATGAGGGAAAAATGATTTAAATTTGAAAATATTGTCTTTTATCCAACATGCATGCATAGGCACAATTTAGACCACTCTGAATGCCGGCACGGTGTTCTTTACCTTCTTTCTTAATTTCAATATGCCCCTTACAGACCGATACCTCCAAACGGCTTTACAACTCCAAGTCCACATGACTAGTGCTCCCAGGTTTCAACTACCAACTCTTCGTCACTAAATGATTTACATGGTTTAAAACCATGCCATTGATATCCCCATCTCAAACCCGCACTCAGATGAAGCCTTGTTGCTCAAGGTTGAGTCTAACCAAGCTCTCAGTTGTACGTATGTTCTGCGACAACTCCCTCGAAGTGAACTCATAAAGTTGTTACCTGACTCATGGGTTACTTCATATGAACAAAGGCAAGCAGGGACATATCCAGTTCCAATTCACTTTACGGATCCCATTTTCATCAGCAAAAGCAATAATGAAGTAAAGCTGAAGTTTCCAGAAGCCACTGGTGCCTCTAGCTCTCAAACTGCTGGCCCGTTCACTGCAGAGCTTAACATGCTAGAGCCCTCATATCCTCTCCCTATAGATCCACTATTGAGTGACTCCATGCCTCCCTCCATTCCTCTGTTGCACTTTGACACTGAAGGAAAAGGCATTTACTAGGGCCATGATCCAGATGGTCATATTTGGTATGACATCTATTACTACGACGCTTGTGAAGATGCTCGGTATGAAAAAGAATGCATGGAAGGTCGTCCAAAGAAAAAATGGAAAAAAAGCAAAAAAAAGACCTATCAAGATATCTTAAAAGAAAGGTATGAAGCCGGTGACAAAGTTGTTGACTTACTAGGAGAACCCTCTGACAAGTTTGATTTATTTGTTATTTACAAAGATGACACCATCAAGCCCCCACCAGAAGTTTCAAGTTGCTCTTCTCTACCAACGCCACTAAAGCCCACTCTCCTAAAACCACATGCTCTCTCGCCATACCACTAATAAACCCTTAAATAGTTGACTAAAAAACCCATCAAGCCCGCTTACAAGCCACCAATCCCATAGCCCATCTCATGTTACATGTTTGACCCTGCATAACTTTACTATAAGACTAAGTTTCCCAGCCTTGCTGATATTGAAGACAAACAACAAATGACCAATCATATCTGGAAAGTTAAAAATTATGTCTCTTCTAATCCACGTGGCCACCCAAAGGAAGTTATGCTTGCTGAAGCTACACTAAGTTGGCAATCAGATAATGCAGTTGCCCAAAATAAAGTGCTCACTCAAATTGCTCAGTCCCAGGATCGTATTAAAACAAGGATGAATATATGTTAAAAGTTAAAAACACCATCTTATCAAGATTTAAAAAATATATATAAACATGGAAAAAGGATTAGATGTTAAATATGAATAGAAAAAACATTTTAGTAAATTAGCTTTGATTATTAAAATATGGTATAATAACTTAAAAAGTTATAATATAAAACTTACTGAAATACAAATCTAATTTGCTAATCGTAACTAACAATTCAAAACATCATCTCATCAAAATTTTAAAGGAATTCAAACAGCGTTATTTTATTGAATTGAACTTCTCTATAATGATTTAAATCACTATAAATGAGAGTTTTAAGATTTTTTTCACCAACGATTTAAAATATTGATTGCTCAAATTTTAAAAAATAATTTGTATATCTAGCCACTATTGGGTGATGGAATCGCTAAAGAATATAATATTCATTTAGACATTGATTTAAATGGTAAATGCTCAAATTTATGAAGTAGTTATTGCTCTACTAATAAACATCTTATCTATGGTGAAGCTATCAAGTATAGAAAAACCGATCATCATAGAGGTGAAAGAGACGAGGCAAATTTATGAGTGGAGACTTGAAGAGGTGAATTAGTATAAGGGATTGTTTGGTTAGTTTTTTTGACGTGTTCTATTAAATTTTAAAATGTTAAGTGGGGTGAGAGAAATGTTTATATGGGTTCGAATAAAATTGTCCTGTTTTTATTTACTTAATTAAAGTGGATATGCTGATTAATTTAGTGGATATTTCAATATTAAATTGTTAAAAAAATATTTATAAAATTTGAATAAAAAAATATTTTTTTAAGTCTATATTCGCCCGCGCATTAATTTAATAAATAATGTGAAATAACTTAACAACGCGAATTAACTATAAAAAATGGTGGATACAAATAAAATTATCAATACATTTAGTTCATTATATATAAGTATAAGAGTGTTTCAAACCTTTTCAAATGGTGTTATTGTTTACATCCACATAAACATTATTTTCACCCCACCTAATTTTAAAAAAATTATTCGAAAACTTATTAATGTTAACCAAACAAGTCATAATATATCTTTATTCTTCAAAACCCTTTTTATCTCCCTCATATTTTACTTGCATAAACTCTCTTCGTCTCTTACCCTTTGTTGATTCTATTTGCCTATTATTGAAAACCTCTTTGCCAATAATACCTAAATTAAGACTTCTAGTCGTTCACCTTCATTGTTCAAGAAAATATACAACAAATACATACATATACACATATATATATATGATTACAAAGGCATATTCAACCTTCTTAGTTTTCTACTGAAATAGAGTTTTACTTTGAATTCGGAGATTTGGAACAATAATCCCCAAAATGAATTCTTTCAATTACTATGATTTTATCACACTTCAAATACCTCCCTCTATGTAACTGTCACTTTAATCTCTAATAATCATCAATATTTTAAATAAAAATTGGAATTTTTGTATGGTATTGGAATAATCTTTTTGAAATTTTGCTATTCAACTTATACAATTCTTTCTTTAATTTGTTTTTTTCTAGAATTCTTCTATTGCTACTTTCTTTCAAATTTCGAAAGTAAGTTTTGAATGCGAGTTTTAGTTGAAATTTGAGAAAAACGAAACTGATGAGATTTGAGTAACGAATCATGGAATCTAAGGCTATTAAAAAGGGATCGGATTTAGGATTTTTAGATCAATGCAAACAGATTGTATGTGTGTGTATATATATATTTATGTATTATTTTTCTGTTGTAGAACAGATAGCGGACATGTAATTAATTACACTGGATCGTCGTAAGCCCGCCTTACCCAAAAAGTGACAAGACAAGAATTGCATAGCGCGTGTCTAATTTGACCCAAAACGACCCAAAAAAATTAAGTCATGGCCTTTGGCGGTGATACACATCGTTTTTTGACCAAATTCATTCGTTTAGGCATATGAATCCGCGTTTTTACTATTTAAGGCATATTTTAATAACGTAATTAGTTGAGTTTGGAATGTCGGATTTGACTTCCATCAAATCCCATGTGATCCTTGACATCAACACAGCAGGATCCCATGATTTCTGCGATTTTTTATTTTTGGCATTTTTTTTTGAATTATTTCAAATTTGTTTCCTTTCTTGCATTTCTCTCTTCTTATAAGAGGATTTCATTGTGATCGTTGAAGGCACACTATCTTTTAATAAAATTTGAGTGTTTTTTTTCTATATTATGAGTTTATATCGCATTCATAACTTTCTGCTACGTCATTTTCGCATAGCTTAGATAGATCAAGTATGTGAGGGGGGCGAAAATCTGGAGAGCATTCGAAAGCTTTTGATAGATCAATTAGCTAGGTATTAAAGAGGTTTTAAGGTTTTGTTTGGCAATTGAAATTAAGGTAGGTGAGTTATAAAGTAAATTACAAATTATGATTTTTTTTCCTTATCTATGCATTTAATACATTTACTAATATTATGGTTTACTTTCCTAACTATCAATTTTCATTTTATAGAAGGATATTCTTTTATAATCGGCTTCATTATAATCTGCGCCTCATGCACATTTAGTTTTCCTATAGATATCCTAAAGACTTATAATATTTACCTAATCAGTTGGGTTTGCGACCTTTTATTTTAGGATAAAGGCAGTATGGGTTATACAACAAAATTCCAAACTAAGTTCAAGTTGTACCCATTTGGCAAGACCCTACTTGAATAAAATAGATATTTTCTTTAAATACCCTAACAAAACCATATAATTGCAACGCGTCACAGTGGATTGTGGTTGGCCGGATGAGTTCGGGCTTATGCATATAGTAAACAATACAGGTTAAGGTTTTTCAAAATAAAACCTATGTCAGTTGGGTCAAGTTCTTTTTAATTGACAACTTATATTGAATTTTTCTATATATATACATATCGACGTATTGTGTCTTACAATAAGAGTGTTTTCGATTTTGATTAGGGTAGAAATTAGGAAAGCCAAACCTAAACCAAATTTGAAATTTTGGTTTCGGTTCCTAAATCTTTCAAACTCAGACCCAACCAAACTTTTCGATTTGGTTTTATTCGATTTTTATATATACATATTTAAAATAAATTATAAGGCAACACTTACTGGGTCAGAAAAATAATTACCCATATGCATTGTTCTACTTATTTTGGACAAAAAAATATATTACCTTTTTCATTATACTATAATTGTAATATTTATGATAGATCGAAAAATCAGGTTCTCACTCAAACTTGTAAATTTTAGGAATGTAGAATTTTTAATAGATAAGTAATATTATTTTTGAGTCATATATGTAATGATTTGATCTGGCTTGATACAGTTTTAGATTTGCATGCCTCAAATTTGAACAAAACATATTCGATATCAATTTGGCTCTGATCTATCTTTCAGTTTTCAGATTTCGCACAACATCATACTTCTAAATGAGTTGGGTTTAAAAGAAATTTTAGATACATGTTACACAACAAAAATCTAGTATAAGTTCAGATAAATAGTGTTATAGGCATAGCTTCAAGTAGGTAGTGTAGTAGGTACTGATGTCTCTATTCTATTAATAAATCACAAAAGACTGTTGTTATCTTCTCTAGTGGTGGAAAAGATTTACCCTCATTCTTTTATCTTTGCTCTAACGGCTTATATGTGTCATGGCATTTTAATAATTTAAATCATAGTTATACCAGCATAGTTATATGTTTTTTTATATTTGAAAGTTTTTCAAAGGTATCCAAATTTTAATTTGTTTCCTTATGAATTCGATATAGTCATAAATCACAAAAGACTTTTAATAAATTTCCAATTAAAAGTAAAAAAAAATGCAACTATATTAAATATGAATGTATTTTATAAATAATCATATTTCTTAGTTGTCAAAAAGAAAATAAAAAAATTAAATATTACTTATTTGTTGACTGATATTAAATGTTACTTCAAAAATTATTTTCCTAAATTATTTTTCCTTATTAAGACTTAATGACTTGAAATATTGTATTATGAAATGAAATGAAATAAAAATAAATTTCACAATTAATTCTTATCTAATGGACTTAGACTAATTAGAAAAATCATAATATTTGGTTTATATCTATAAAAGTAATTAGATTAACCCAACAACCATTTTGCCCTGTCCAAAATATGATAATTGTTTAGAGGCAATTGGGAATAAGGGTTCATTCTAATAATAATATAACTGTAAAGAACAATTATAGTTTAGCAGTGTAAATTAAGGACATTGCATAAAAAATACACTAATAAACCTTCCTTATTTAACTAATTATACAGTAATCCTAATATAACATCTCATGTCTCCAAAAGACATTTAGCACCGATCTCGATCAAAAATCTCAAAATCCAAACAACCTTCTCTCTCTTATCTCCAAAAAACTCTTAGCACCAATTATCCATAACATAATAACTAATTACATGGTGTTAAAATATTTTTAACACTAATTGTCTAACACATGAATAGTACTAAATAGGTTTTAGCACATTCAATTTATTTATATGTATTCACATGTGGTGCTTAAACCTTTTTAACATTTTAAGTTTAGTTACCAGCGTTCATTTGTGGTGCTAAAATAGTTTTAGTACTAATTGTTCAACACTAGAATGGTACTAAAATAGTTTTAGCATCAATTGTCAAACAATATAATGGTGTTAAATAGGTTTTAACACCTTCAATTTAGTTATATATGTTCACATGTGGTGTTAAAACCTTTTTAACACCTTCAATTTACTTACATGTGTTTATTTATGCTGCTAAAATAGTTTTGTACAAATTGTTCAATATTATAATGGTGTTAAAACAGTCTTAACACTAATTATCCGATAATCGAATTGTGCAAAATAGGTTTTAACACCTTCAATTTAGTTATATGTGTTCATCAGTAGTGCTAAAACTTTTTTATCACATTCAGTTTAGTTATGCGTATTCATCTGTAGTGCTAAAACAATTTTAACACGAATTGTATGAAGGTATTAAAAATGCTTTAGCAATACATGTGAGTACAGATAACTAAATTGAATGCGCTAAAAATATTTTAATACCACATGTGAACATAAATAACTAAATTGAAAGTGCTAAAAAGATTTTAGCACCACATGTGAACATAGATAATTAAACTGAAGGTGCGAAAAAGTTTTAGCACCACATGTGAACATAAATAAGTAAATTGAAGATGTTCAAATAGTTTTAGTACTATGTAAAAAACACAAAACTAAAAAACAAAAACAAATAGAGATTAAAAAATGAAATATAACTATTAAAAAAATGAAATATAAAGAAAAAATAATAAGAAAATGTGTAGGAAAGAGAGAGTGATAAAAAAGATGAGAAGGGGGAAGAGATGGTAGAAGATCTGGGTTAAAAAGGTCGTTGGAATTCCATGCCTCCATGATCAACGAACCCTCATCCAATACATTATTAATTAATTAATACTTTAATATTTTACTTCAAATTTTCAACTCATCGCCGTCACTACCCTCGCTGACCACCACCGCCACCACCAGCGACAGCAGTGTTATTTCTAATGTAAGTTCATCTATACCCCACATTTGTCATCATTGTTGTTATAATGTAATCTGTATGTGAAAACCAGCAAACATTACATTAAGGGTTTATTTGACTATCAACATTTATCATTTTCTTTAAAATAAATTAATGTTATAAAAAGCGTTTTTATTGTAAAATCAAATTACACAATTAGTACTACTTCCATTTATTAAACATGTGTCAATTCTTAATGTCATAAAACATTAAGAAGCGAGTTACTAGAGCTTATTATCTCAATATTTTAAGTACTTATATAGTATCATACAATTATAATGTGCCATGTGAGTCGGGGTTCAATAGATCGAGTTTGGGCTTATGCATATAATAAAAAGTGTGGATTCAAGTTTTTCAAAACAAATATGTACACCAGTTGGGATGAGTTCTTTATAATCTGCTCATGCATTTGAATTTGCAATAAATATTATATAGACTAAAATATCCCAAATGATTCATATTTGGGAACTTTTTTTTAAGATCCTAGTGATATGAGTTCCACAATAAAGTATGGGTCAAGTATCGTTTTGCGTAAATTTAATGTTGTAATCAATTTTAATACTCGCAAGGGTACGAATCAATTTATAGTGTAGTGTGTAAGGGAGATCGATCACACAATGACTCAAACAGTATGTTTTATAATTGTCTTATTAAATTTTCACTAAACTCCAAATCTTGCTAGAAAAATTTATGAGAATCAAACTAATAAAATAAAACAAAGCAAGTAAAGTAAATTAAAGTAATGGAACTAAACTAAACAATATCAAGCAAGATAATAAAAATAATTAATTAATTGACTAACGTTTCGGAATCATATATTTAATATCTTCCTAAATATTCATGCGCATAAACTCTACTCTTATCTAGCACTAATTTGTTTCTAGACTTTATTAGATGTGAAAAATAAAATCATTCAAATTCAAGTAATTTATAAAATCCAATTATAATTCTTCCACAACCAAACTTATGTATAAAATTAAAACACTCACTATATCCGTCAAAACACCTATATTCGCTCTTAACAAATCATAAGATGAATTCAATAAAAGATAATGAAAATCCAACTGTATTTTTTTTTGTCAATTAAAATAGGCATCCAATAGGAATAATTGTATTTAACATTAAAGTATTAAATTAGTATAATCAATTGGCATGAACCCGTGTAAGGGAATCAATTAAATATATTCGATCATTCTAACCTCAGCACAAATTTACAATAACATTAATAAAAATAAATAACAAATCAAATAAAAATAAAAATTACTTGGTACGAAATTAATTAAATAAATATTCTTCAATCTTCAAAGTCTTCAATTAAAAGAAAAAGAAATTAAAGAAAATTGAAAAAGAAGAAGAAAAGGTGCTCGGCTTGCTGCTGTTGGCTGCGGCTTCCTTTTCATTATTCACACAATTGTATCATTTTATAATAATTGGTTCATAAAATTCTAGTGGGCCTAAGACAATTGATGGACTTAAAATATTTAATTGGATATGGCTTTACAGCTTAACACACTTGCAAATGGGCTGGCTATTGAAGCGTATGATTTTGGGCTCACATTAAAATATAATTTAAAATTTTCTCATATAAAATTGTAGAATTTTGTGTCGCAATTTCGAATCCTGAGATGATGGAATTTGGAAAAATACTGAACTGCAAAGTTGTAACTCTTCAAATCCTGAGAAGTGTATGATTTTGGGCTCACATTAAAATACAATTTAAATTTTCCCCATATAAAATTGTAGAATTTTGTGTCGCAATTTTGGATCCTAAGACGGTGGAATTTGGAAAAATACTGAACTGCAAAGCTGTAACTCTCAAACTTTTTCTTCAAATTATGTTAAAGAATCGCATTATTTGGAATTTCCGAGTAAAAAGTTATGTATCCAGAAGTATTGAGCACTTTAGGTATCTTTACAAGCTTCAATTTCTCTATTTTTTTTCAATCTTCTCTAATTCTTTTATAGCACTTGAAAAACAATAAAAAAATATAAATATTAATAATAATATACGTACTTTAAATTACTTATTAGAATAATAAATTATAACAATTTCTTGGTGCATCATTTAACACGTTTGTATGACCCTATACATAATAATTTTTCTATAAATATCCTTATAATATAATTACAACGAGTCAAGGTGGATCGAGGCTGGTCAAGTAAAGTTTGGGCTTATACATATAAAAACAGTTCGGGTTTAAGTTTTTTTTTTAAAGACTACACTAATTTAGTCTAGCTCTTTCTAACCTATTGCTTTAAATTAACGTTTGTTATAAATATTTAACGATCTAAATCGCTAGCAAGTAGGGTTTAGGATGAGTTTTTTTGTATGGTTTTTGCAACAAAAACCATAGATAAGGTTGGTAGTGCTATATGCTCATATATACATATATATATTCTTAAACTCTTAAAATTTTTCACTTAATCGATGCTAATACGTGTCTAATTTACTCTAATTATATTATGGGGCAATACAATATGTATAATTTTAAAACCTGAAAAGATCATCATGTCCATTCTCGCTATAAATAAAGGCCTTTATAAAACCATTTACAATGAATAAGTATGAAATATTTACCACGCATGCAACAATTAGGTATCGTAAGCTAAAACAAATTTTCATAGGTTCATGTTATGCTAAAACAAAAGCATATGCACTATTGTTTGCAAATAAGTTTAGACCATCTAAGGATTTAAAAACCCAATGCTTTTGGTTTTTCCCACAAAAAGCAATTGAATTTGGTTTTTATGCACATGTTAGTAACAAGAAAGAATAAAATAAATTTTTGAATTCCCCCTAGCCATGGTTAGTGGCGAAGCCATAAATTAAAATCAGGAGGGCCAAATTAATACGCTTTTAAAAATTTTTTACATGTACTTTTAAAAAAGGTTAAAATCAAAATACTATATTAAAATACTTAACATCTTATATGTCAAATATCATATATTTAGTTATAGTATTCTCCTTTGAAACTTCATATTTTGAAAATGCTTAATGGTATATTCATTATCAATAATTTTATATATTAATCTCCAAGCCAATTTTTTTTCAAAAATATCTTACTATATAAAATTCATTTTTTCCAACCTAATATTAAATCAACCTCTAAAGATGAAAGAATAAAAAAAAATGAAATCGATGAGCTACGGCACCAAAATGGAGAAATAAAGAAGCCCTAGAAAAAATAATTACAGTGTTAATAGTTAGTCTATTATCCAATTACGGAAATAACTTTGAATGTTTAGCTACATATAATATACATAACTTGGGCTTAATTATATAATCCGCCCCCATACTTATACAACAAAACGTGCACAGGGACCTCATCCGCTGAACTTTCAAAAATGCACAAACACCTTATGAGTTTCACTCTATTGCACAAAACCCCATATACTCAGTGAAAATTTATGAAAAGTCCAGGTTGGCCTGGTCCCCACGTGGCTCCACCCTATAGTCAATAGGAATAAAAAGTTTTCATGTATGTATATGGGTTTTATACTTTTTTGATATTTATATTTGTATAGTACTTTATTTGGTTTTTTGTTTTCCATTTAATGTCTCTTTCTCTTCATATTATAATATACATACATATATATATATATATATATAGGTTTTTCCATATATGCATGTGAATTTAGTGAAGCCTGATATGTATAAATTTGAGCATACAAGCAATACGTAGTTATGAATATTTGTTTACCGGCTACGTCAAAAAAATTATAAAAGAAACTAAGGGTGCGTTTGATTGCGAGCATGAAATTTGCATGGAAAGAAAATAAAGTTCAAGGTAATTGAATTGCCTAGAATTGAGTTGCATGAAAAATGTCAATTAAATGTGTTTGATTGTCTTAATTTTCTACCCGGAAAATAGTGTACTTTTTCATCTTTTGGTGTTTGATAGATATTATTTTCTATGGTAATTGTAACTTTTTCCAACTTTTGTTGTTTGCTAGCTATTATTTTCCATGGAACTTGAACCTTTTTCCATGGAACTTACATAAAAAATCAGATTTTTTAAAAACAGTTTCTTTTTTTTTTTTTCAATTTTACGTAATCAAAAAATAGTATTTTGATTACAATTTTACTTCATCAAAAAACAATTTTTTTTAACAATTTTACTTCATCAAAAAACTGTTTTTTTGAAAAAAGTTTTTTTATTTTTAACAAGTTTACTTCATTAAAAAACATTTTTTTAACAAGTTTACTTCATCAAAAAACTGTTTTTTTTTTATTTTTAACAAGTTTACTTCATCAAGAAACAAATTTGTTTTAAAACAGTTTTTTTATTTTTCTAACAATTTTACTTCATCAAAAAACAGTTTTTTTTTTTATTTTTGAACAATTTTACTTCAGTGAAAAACAGATTTTTTGAAAACAGTTTTTCGTTTTTGAACAATTTTGCTTCATCAAAAAACTGTTTTTTTTAAACAGTTCTTTTTTTTTTCTTGGAAAATAACAATTTTACAAGGAAAATGAGATGAATAGTAGAAAAGTGGGAGTTTTCATAAAAAGTAAATCAAAAAACAAAAGTAAAAAGTAAAAAACCATATTTTTTTAGCCTATCAAACACACTGAAGAGAAGAAAAGAAAAAACTTTTATAAGACTTGTGCAGTTGTTAAATTTGTATATTTACCAATTACTATTTGTTAAAATGGTTGGAAAATGAGGGGAGAAAACCACCCGATGGACCAAAGAAAATATTTCCCAGCTTTACACTGCGCGAGTTCTGAATCGTGAATGACGGGGATGAATAGTCAATCGCGAGAGGCGTGAATCTTTTACCCCAAGTGCGAAGAGGAATTGCTAAAATTATAATTTTTTTTAGGGTGATTTACCTTTTGACATTTATTTACCCCTATACTTTGGCACCCAAAGTTTGCAATAATTACCCTTTGACACCCATTTGGAATTCCGTGCAATCAAACGTTTAAATTCTTTTTCTACAAAACCCCTGTGGTAAAAATGAAAATCGCTATTTTCACAAGGCTATATCTCACTCAATTACGTCCAAAATGTGATCATATGGTTGGAAAGCTTTGCAACATAGATTATGTAAAAAATCGATAATAATATTTTATGCCAAATGACAAAAAATTACTTTTTTCAAAAAAATGTTTCACGAAGCCATCGCAAGGCCATATCTCACCTATCAAACACACATATCATGGAAAATCTTGCAACATAAAGATTACATTAATAATATTTAGTAATTATCAATTTAATTGCCTCGATTGCTGCCAAAGAAAAAACTTTTTTCAAAAAAAAAGTTCCGCGAAGCCATTTTAAGCCATATCTCACTCAATTCACAAATGATGCATCTCCTTGTAATATAGAGTGAAAACATTAACAATATTCAATAATAAGCAATCTAATTTCCTCTAAATTTGTTAAATTTGATAAAAAATCACTTTTTTCAAAAGAAATCACGAATTTACCATTTTTTGACGATCCATATATGCAGTGCAGATGCATTAATATTTATTAAAATGAAATTTCTGCATGACAAAAAACTCACTTTTTTCAAAAAAAAGTAAAATTTTTGCCATATCTCACTCTATTCACGTAGAATATTATTAAGTACTCATTTTCACAAATGTTTCAAAAAAAATGTAAAAGAATATTATTAATGTATCCATAATCTAGGGGAGCTTTCGACAAACATTTTTGACGTAAATCGAGTGAGAACGATGGACTTTTTTTTTTAAAAGTGAGTTTTTTGAATGCAATTATATTGCATGAATATTATTAAGAATCTGACACCACCCCGACATCGCCTGATATACAGTCATCACCTGACAATGACCCGCGCGATGTTCTAAACATCGCGTGATGTACAGTCATCACTGCGCGATGTTCTGAATATCGTGAGCAATTAAATTAATAATTACTAAATATTATTAATGTAATCATAATCTGACAATGATATGGGCATAGGCGAGTGAGATACGACGTACATTTTTTTGAAAAAAGTAAGTCAATCGCGAGAGTATATTATTAATGTATTCATAATCGTGCTTTCCAACCATATGATCACATATCGTGAATTTTTACCTTGTGAAAATGGCTTGATTTTCATTTACACACAGGGGTATTTTGTGAAAAAGAATTTAAACGTTTGAAAGAATCCATCCAAATTGCAAAGGGTAATTAAAATTATGAAATTTTGGGAGTCAAAAGGTAAATACTTTTTTTTACCATTTTACCTTACACATTGCTGATGGTCTAATAAGTCAAATTCGCGACCAGCCTCCGTCGAAAAATTCGAACTGTTTATGCACCGGATCTGTTCCACAGTGCCACTTAAATTTGACCACGTGTCCAGAAAAGTCGCAATCCCTACGAAATCCAATACATTACGTGTCTTCCCGCACCGTCGATTGTACCAAAAATCAACGGCTCTCTTCCCTCCCAAGTCATCAATCCGTTTCCGTCTCCACTTACCAACCAAAACAATTCACATCACCTATAAATACCAAACCACAACTCCTCCCATCAAAAAATCCCCTAACCTCCCCCCCCCCTCTCTCTCTTTGAAAAACAAACTCTCAATTATCTCTCTCTACAATGGCCCCAAAAGCGGAGAAGAAGCCGGCGGAGAAGAAGCCGTCGTCGGAGGAGAAAGGCGAAAACAAGCCAAAGGCCGGCAAAAAACTGCCCAAGGAAGTCGGATCTGTTGATAAGAAGAAGAAGAGGATTAAGAAGAGTACCGAGACCTACAAGATCTACATCTTCAAGGTGTTGAAGCAGGTTCATCCTGATATTGGAATCTCCAGCAAGGCTATGGGGATTATGAACAGTTTCATCAATGATATTTTTGAGAAATTGGCTCAGGAATCTTCGAGATTGGCGAGGTATAATAAGAAGCCTACGATTACTTCAAGGGAGATCCAGACGGCGGTGAGGCTTGTTCTTCCTGGTGAATTGGCTAAACATGCTGTTTCCGAGGGGACTAAGGCGGTTACGAAATTTACTAGCTCTTGATCTGTTTATTTTTTTTTTTGGTGTTTTGATGGCGGTGGATTGGTATACAAATTGTCTAGTTTGATTGGAAATTATGTGTTGAGATTAGTTTGGTTTCGCTTGATTTTGATGTTCGTGGTTTTGTTTGATGATGTGGTTTTTAGATAATCTTGATAAAAATAGGTGGAAATTAAATAATAAACGTATTTTTGGACAAATTTTTTTTTTTTTTTTTTTGGGTCTACAACATAATTTGGTTTGAAATTACATGTTTTTGATCTGCGTCTTGTTAGAATTAATGCGATGCTGCATTTCTGATTGATGTTCATTGGTGGAGGAGTTTGACGGTGAACGCATTTTGGAATGTATATGGATTACGGTATTTTTTAGTTTTAAGTTTTTCGATACAAAATTGGAAGAAAATTTTAATCAAGGTTCAAAATTCATGAACATGCGTTTATTTCCACTTTTCAACTTCGGGAATCCTTTGAAAAATGTTGCACCCAACCTATTCTTACTGTACTGTTATATTTACATGCCTTTTGGTGACTAGGGTGTAATCAACTTATCCATTTAACATCTAACAATGTTAAATGAAGAATTCATTATGTTGAATACCACAGTAGCGCGAAGGGTATCTAAAAACAATATCACTTTTAGAACTTGTTAATGTGTTATGGAAATGTCTATGTCTCGAATTTGATTAAACGCAATTCAAAATTGATTATATGCAATAGCATATGTATTGGTAAACACACGTTTACCAATTTTCAAGTTAGTGGCACTAATTTACCTTATACATTTATTATTTTATTACATATCAGACCATTGAATTTTTTTAGTGGGGTATTTACGGTCCGGTTGATATGTTTTTAAACTGGTTTGAGTACTTTGGTCCTAATTTTTTTTAGACCGGACCGAAGAACCCTCCAAAACCGAACCAATTTAAATGGGTTGGTTTAATTTTGTCCAATTCGATTTATGAGAAATAGCGAAGGTAATTAATTTAAGTTTTTTTGGGTTTGATTCAAACATGGATTTAGAATCGGAGAGGGGGGAGTTTGAAAGGTTGGTAATGGTGGTGACTGTAAGTTGAAAAATGATATAGGGTTTAGCTTTTTTTTTTTTGTGTGTGTGGTTGGGGGGAGGGGGAAGTTGGCTGGTAGGTAAAGTTTATTTAGGGTTAGCTTATTTATTTGTATTTTTTTTGAACAAAAGGGTTAGTAAATGGAATTTAGTTTAATTTAGGGTTAGCCAAAAACAAAATGTTCTCACATGCCTATCTGTAAGTTTAAAGTTGAGATTCAAAAAATTTAAAACTTGCTATCAACTATTGAAATAAATGGTGCTTCGTTTAATTTTATCCTATATTTTATATATAACTGGTTAAGTTTATAGGCTCATTTTTTCACAAGATCAAAGAGCGGAAAGGACCAGTTCAACTCTAAGAATTAGACCGAATTGGACCGTTGTATTTGAAAAATCCTAAAAAAACTCTATTATTTAGTCTGGTCTAATCGATCCATTTAGTCCTGTTCAATTTCTACACACCTCTAAGTTCTAGCAGTGAGCTTGCCAAACTTGTAAAATTGGTCTATATGATGCTACGATTAAAGTTGACTGTGGTTAACTGGTTATCATTCTAGTGTATCGAGCTACATAATACACATGCATGTTAAGGGAATCTTTTTACTGTTTACTATAGTATAAGCATTTGTGACTTTGAAATTAGTAATAAATAATTAACATTGAATATTGTGCAAGTTCAATAAAATATTATGCATCGAGCAATAATAGTTATGTAACGGAATTAAAGATTTTGAGTATTTTCAAGAGGAGTAGCAATGTTTTCTTCAAAATTGTAGTATGCTAATATATGTGACAATTTGAGGAGTATTTTTTATTATGTGTAAAATTTAAACTCTAATAGATTCTTCATACTTGCATTTTTTTTAAAATTTTAATTTAAAAAGGTTGATAAGGAGATACCATGTAGGCAATTGAATATCTATATATAAGATTATTATTTACATTTTCCAATAAGTTGAAGAACCAACTTCAATCTTCATATTTGAAAAGACAAAAATTACTCTTTGTTGATTAGTTTTCAAAAGAGCCTCTTGGAGAAAGAAAGAAAGAAGTAAAATAGATATTTTATTCTAGAAAAGATAGTATGCTATAAATGAAAATAATTAAAATGTATACATATTGTGTTTTTCTTCTGTACATATTTAGGTTTTTAAATGGAATGGTTTGTTCTGGAATGAGCTAAACAATAAAACAAAAGGGAGAAATGATGGCGTCGCCCGGGTTCGAACCGGAGACCTTCAGTGTGTTAGACTGACGTGATAACCAACTACACCACGACACCTTGCTGCTCTCCATTTTCCTAACTAAATATTTCTACCTTAAATCCTGAAACAACAATAATAGTATCCTTCTCTGCCCTCTTTTCCCCTTGGAGCTCTTTCCTCGTTCCGAAGAGAACTTTCGCATCCTCTTCTCCCTTTCTTCTCTATCTAAAAACCCTAATAATTTTTCCACGGATCTCTCTGTCTCTTCTTTATCATTATTGTTACTTATCCAAAAATGTCAGGTGCTGCTCTGGACATGACTCTCGACGACCTCATCAAAAACAACAAAAAGTCTGGCGCCGGTGGTTCTACCGCCAGAGGCCGAGGTCGAGGTCGGAGTTCCGGCCCCGGACCTTCTCGTCGCTTCCCCAACCGCGCTGCAAATCGACCTACCCCTTACTCCGCCCCCAAGGTCATATCTCTCTCTGCCCTTTACATATAAATGCTCTTCGTTTGTCATCTCTCTCTGATCGATACATATAAATTTTATTCTTCTTTGTTCAAAGATAGATCTTGTTGTTTATATAGATAACTATAGAATCAATGGGTTTATGTCTATATTAGTTTAATTTTTTGATTGTTGTGTTGATGAAGAGATTGTTTTCGATTTTGCTGCTGCTCTCCCCCTCTCTCTGATAAGTAATAGTGTTCTTTGTTTTTAGTTCAAATATTTACGTTTGTTATATATATGGATTCATTGACTCTATATTGGTACCTTTATTTTAATTTTTTGATTGTTGTGCTGATGAAGAGTTTGTTTTCGATTTTACTGTTGCATGTTCTTTGTTTTAAGGTCGAATATAGATGTAGATGTTTATTGTATAAATATAATTACCGACTCTATGTGTGTCTTTGTTTAATTTTTTTGATTGCTGTGCTGATTGTTTTTGATTTTGTTGGTTGCATTAAAATTGGGGGTGATAAAGGCGCCAGATGCAGCTTGGAAGCACGATATGTTCTCCGGGGATCAGGTAATGGCTAATGCAAGAGCCTCAGCTATTGAAACTGGAACGAAGCTTTACATATCGAACCTTGATTATGGTGTTTCTAATGAGGATATCAAGGTAAAACTCTTTCATCAATGTATAAAGTTTGTAACTTTGTGGATTTTCTGGCGAATTAGTCATCTTAACACAATGTGAAAGCTATAAATTTGTATATTTGCTTGGTTCCAATTGTATATATGTGGATTTTTCTGACAAATTAGTAATCATAATACATCATCAAAGCGTAAATTTTGTAGCTGATTTTGCTAGCATGCGTGATTCCTTGTTAGCTAATAGTTATTTCTGCTTGGAGAAAGGGTAGCTTGTTTGATTGCCTATGTTCTTTGGGCAGTAAGAAAATTGTTTTTGATTTCAAAAAATAGCTGGGGTGTAATTTTTATCATATATAATGGAAATTAGTATTTTTTTTTGTAGTGGCTTTAGTAATCTATCCAGTCATTATTTGTTACTTGTAGAACCATGAGAGTAATGCTACATAGACCAACTTAGTAACCCAGCAATGTGTTAGAAAGTGCATTTTTGTGGGATCCCCTAAAACACTAACTAGTGCACTTTCGAACATGTCATTTCACATTTGGCTATTAAGTCGGTCAGTGTATCATTAATCTAAACAAAATAAAGTGTAATGTCATAGTTATCTTGTAAGGTGATTGATGATTGATGATTTAAATTGTGGAAACAATTTGCAGTTGTACCACTTTCCACTAATCAATATGCTCACTTGTGATCAAATATTTTATAGCCCCAATGCTAAATTCTTATTTCGTTTAAGAAATACGAATTGGGCTAGTAACAGGCACAGGGCAATAGTTTTGAGTGATAATTATACTAGGCTGTTCATGTCTTTTCCTGTAAATTTGCTTCCCGTGTGTATTTGATTCTGTATTATGCACAAAGAGTTTTTAAGTATCTAATAGTAACATCTCTGTTTCTACCGTCTAGTTCAATCTTACGAGAAAGTGATCGTTGAGCTCTGTACAGGAACTCTTTGCAGAAGTTGGTGACGTCAAACGATATTCAGTACATTATGATAGGAGTGGGAGATCAAAGGTATACTTTTTATCACGTTCAGCATAATGCGGTCTTAACAGAGGCCCTTGTCGACTGCTGTTATTTACAAGAGCTCTTCTGTTCAGGGAACAGCAGAAGTTGTATTTTCAAGACGACAAGATGCTTTGTCAGCTGTGAAAAGGTACAATAATGTTCAGCTGGATGGAAAGCCAATGAAAATAGAGATTGTGGGGACCAACATTGTGACACCTTCTTCTGGACCTACGCCTGCAAATGGCGCTGCTGGAATCCTAAACGGAATTCCAAGAAGGTAAAAATTGTTTAAGTTCAATGTTTTAATTTAATTATATGTTGTAGAGTTCCAAGGGGTACTGCTAGTTTGTCATGCTTGGTATGGGCTGAAATTTTCATTTGAGTTTTGGCTGAGTTTATATTAAAGTGATGCTCCTCTAATAGAAAATATTCCAAAGACAGTTTTCTTATGCAAAGCCATGAAATAATTTGCTGTTGTGAAGATTTTTGTTAGCTTCTACAAGATTAATGGATGTGATCATGTTATGTAGGGGACTCCTTGACCTTAGAAAGACAGCCACCTTCATGTACTTGCATCTTTTCATGAATAAATTTCTTCATTTCTCATTGGGAAAAAATGGAAATAGTTATGAGACATCGATGTTTGCAATTAGTGGCATCTAAAAATCAGTCAATAAACAAATTGAAATCCAAGACAAACATAAAGTTGGACGTATCCTTTGACAGGACTTAAAAATTGATTATATGTCCAGAAGGCAATAGCTATCATATAGTTACAGGTTTTTGAGTTCTTTTGATTTTGGTTGTCTGCTGGTTAGCAAGTGTGATGATGTCTGTGCATTTGACTGCAAGCATAGATTAGAGAAGAAAATAATTCCACTCCAGGTATTTGGTTTTGGTTTCTAGAGAAAAGAAAGAAAAATAAAGACCTGATATCTCCACGAACTACAACCAGGCGAAGCATCACCCATCAAAACCTTCAATATGCAACCGAGAGCAACTAATAATACCCTACCCATCTCCAGTCACAAAATAATTAAACCAAAGGATAAACAATGTGAAGGAATATTGAATATCCAAATCAAGTCCTATGCACAACTTAATTAAGCCAAGGAAGCTAATGCAGAAATCAACTCCCCCCGGTCAAAAAATTCAGCAATTTCGGACAGCAAATCAGCACTTGGCTGAAAGGGTATAGGAATAGAATTTTGGCAAACATTGATCAATTAAACAAACCACAATCCCCCCATGGACCAAACCAATTTCCATCCTGACAAAAATCACCCTAAACAAATTGTGAATAACTTTGATGTGCAAACTAAGAATGAGATCAGCTAGATTCTCCATGGCTGGAAGGTGAAATCTCCATTGTGGCCCATCTACCTTCTAATTGCAGATGCATCGACACCAAATCGACTGAAATCTCAGCTTTTAAGACTCCCAATATGAACCATGGTACAGGTGATGGACTTTCAATGTTTAGCAGATCTGACATGACACTCTCCTCAAGGATGGGGATCAACTAAACTACAATTTAAATCATTCTAGCTTCAAGATCTAATCAAGTGTCCCTGTCCACAGCCTCACAATTGAACCGATCTACTTTAGAACAAATAAATTTAAGCATGCCTACCTTGATGAAGTTTTTTTTTTCTCTCTCAAAAGATAAAATCTTACTGGAGAAAGATAATTTTTTTGGTCCTATTTGGACCCCATTAATCAATGGTGTTGGGTGGGGTGGATTGGAGACAAACCTAAGTTCTGGCATTATTTGCAATACATCATATTCAAATACTTAACCTACTAACCTGACAATTATCAGCTTTAACTTTTACCATTGCACTAGGCAATAGCTTCTTCATCTCAACCAATTCCTGCAAGCAATGTTTTAAAAAGTGTGAGGCGTATTAGAGGCGTTTAAGCCTCATTTTTAGAAGAAAAAAGATAGAAAATTATTAAATAATATGGATAATTAATTGTAAAAAGAAAAAGAGAAAAACTTTCCTAAGAACCTCACAAAAGACCTTGCAGTCTTTACTAATGGGGAAAATGCAAGATAAACCTTGAAGTTTAGGGTCCTTTGCAAATTAAACCTCGATGTTTCAATTTTAGCAAGATGAACCTTAAAGTACAATTATGGCTTCAATTCAAACCCTCCGTCCAAATCCGTTTCAAATATTGGACGGGGTGCTGACCTGGATTTTTTGATATTTTTTTGTTACTTTCCAATGTGGATAATGGATGAATATAAACAAGAAATGGATGCCAAAGCACTAAAACAAGAGCACTACATACAATTCCATTCATAATAAAAGGCCAAAAACACTACTTCCACAATTACAAAACAAAACCCCATTGTTTCAACAAACTAACAATTCCACCTACTGTTTACTGAACAAGAAAACAATAATGACCCAGCAAAAACCATAGCTTTTTCTCTCTTCCTTTTTTGCCTCTAAACCTCGATTTCCCACTTGTTGGCTCTACCAACTAAACAAAAAATTATTTGTCCCGCTAGGTCACATATAGGAGGATCAACCCACATAAAAATCCATAGCTGCCAATACTTTGCATTTAGAAAGGAATAAAAGATTAAAAAGAAAGAAGAGCATGAAGAACTGTTACCACTATTTAGAAATAATTATTTACCCCAAATTGTTTGCATCCTCCAAAGCTTCTTCCCAGATTTGCAGCCGTCCATGACCTTCGAACCACAACGTTGAGACCACAAGAGCATGTTCCCGCATCTATGAAATCGGGGTTCTTTGGTCTCCAACTCACCTCTTATGTTTTATGGAATTAGGGTTAAAAAGGAATTTTGGGATTTTATTGGGGAGATCGATGCAACGGGGATGATTTTCGCGCCATTTTTACGGTCTACTCATCATTAGAGTCCAACTCATCGTGTATGTTGGCAGTCAACGCAACATTCCGTCCAATAGTTCAAACAGATTTGGATGGAAGGTTTGAATTGAAGTCATAATTGTACTTCAGGGTTTGTCTTGCCAACATTGAAATATCAAGGTTTGACTTGCAAAGGACCCCAAACTTCAGGGTTTTTCTTGCATTTTTCCCTTTACTAATTATATCCATATATGTATAGATAAATATATATAAATAATCTTTACTAAGAACAGGTCAACATATACACACACACACACACTTAAATATGTGTATTTTATACTTTAGATTATATAATACTAGATAAAAAAAAGAAAGTGGAACCCAATAGGATTGTATATGTATTTAATAATTTTTAGTATTGTATCCCTCTAAATTTACATAGTATACGCACATAGAGAGAGAATATTTTTGAAGTAAGATCATAAAGATGCAACATTGGCCTTAATCGAGGTTGAATGAAGATGCTGTAACTTGTGAGTTTGATGGATATTCAAACTTCGAATTTCGAGTTAGTGATAGGGCACGGTGTGGAGTCCTTTTTTTTTTTTGGGACAGAGTGGTGTGTTGGTGAAGACTAATATTTTGGCAATATTGATGTTTGTAGAGGAGGTATCCTACAAGAGAAAGGTTTTGTCGATTTTATTTTTTCCATATGTATTCTAATTCTTGGTCAGTAGGGATGTTAAAAAAAGTAAAAGAAAAGGAAAGAAGAGAACGTGAAAACACACTTCAAAAAACGTACGCCTTTAAGCCCTTGAGGGATGCGCCTCACGAAATTGAGGCTTAAGCCTCTAGTGCCACACCCTTTGGGTCGTAAGCCTCAGATCGCCAACCCTCCGCCTTGCCTTGTGCAATTTTTAAAACATTGCAAATGCGAGGAAGAAATCATTTTATTGTTATGAAATTTGTAATATCACAATTGTTGCATAAAACTTCGATAGCCACATGCCATTTTTTTCTGAAGCAAACCTACACTATTACATTGGGGGATGGGATAAATACTGGACTTGCAGCTGGTGAGACTCGTACGTGGTACCTCCAAGTTCGGGTGGGAGTCCTTTACCACTATTACAAATTACACACGCTCAATAGTCATGTACCTTTGGGCATCCCCCAAGGCCATGTTTTGAGACAGAATTTGGGGACAAGTCTTAAACATTGTCAATTATGAGTTTCTCCTGGAAATGTAGTCTTCAAAAGCTAACTTAACCAAAAAAGTTCAAGGCTTAAGTTCAACAAATTTTTTGGGCTTGGGCTTGGTCCTCAACAGAAATCTAGCTAATCAAATCATGCACTTAGATGTAGTGGAAATAGTATGGGCATGTGTCCCTTTTTCATAAAAAAAATCATGAACTACCTACATAACACCTTGTCAATTTTTTTAACTTTTTTTATGAAGTATCTACCAGGGGGCCTATTGGTTTTTATGTTCCCTCTCTCACCTAACGTTTGATTTGGTATTTTCAGCGTAACCTGTTCAAAACCATTATGAACCCAATAAAAGATACAAATTTATGATACATAATGGGGAAGAAAGCCAATTGGATAAGGGAAGAATGAATGACAGACACAGAGATACTAAAAGATAGGGAGAGGCATGATGTACCAGAGCTTGCAATTATATTTTTGAAAAATGAATTACTAAAGATGCTAGAGTGAAAGTTGGTCTGTACCAGGTCTCCCTCCCTAGCACCCTCATTTATGTGCATTTTCCAATTCTTTTGCTGCATTCTTTTATTTTGTTTGACCTGGAACTTGAGTTTATTCTTTATCATAAGCTGCGATATAATGTTCTCTGTGCCAAATAAAATTCTTTTGCCGCATTCTTTTATTTTGTTTCACCCGGAATTGAGTTTATTCTTTATCATAAGCTACGATATAATGTTCTCTGTGCCAAATAATGTCCTCATTTGTGATTTTGATAATATGATGCAACAGTGGACAAGGAAGGGGTGGTGGTGGATTTGGAAAGTCACGCGGTGGCGGCGGCGATGGCAGCCGGGGTTTTGGAAGGGGTGGACGTGGACGTGGAAGAGCCCGTGGTGGTGAGAAGATATCAGCAGATGATCTTGATGCCGATTTGGAGAAGTATCATGCAGAATCAATGCAGACAAATTGAAGGCATCATATCATATCACATCTCATATTTATTGGTTGGCCTTTCACACCTGATGCTCTGTAGCTATATTGTGTGCTTGATGATTCTATGTCCTCAAAACATTGTGTGTATTCCCTAAGAGAGTATCATGGAAGAAAGTACTTGTAGGCTAGGTAGGGGGAACACTTTTGGAACCTTGGCTTTTTGTGGAGCTTTTGTTATTTGGGATTTCTTTTAGATCCTTTTTTGTCTCTCATTTGGCTTCATTACATGAGCTGATGGACCTACTTGGGGCTCATTTGATTCTTTATTTAGTCCATGATTTATTCATGACATGGATGCACCAAGGGACCCGCTTCTCCTTTCAACGAAACATGCAAGTCTTTACTGGAAGGTGATGGATGAGGGGTTATACTACGGAGGTGCTTCACCACACTGTTGTGAAGCGCTGGGGATTGTTATATTGTGGAAGCATCGCTTGAGTTTGTGCTTTTTGCATGTTATTCTTTGTGTGGGGATACTTCCATCTTACAAGTTCTGCCTTCGCCTTTTACATTGGGTGCAACTTGCAAATTTGGTTAGGCAATTTAGCTGTTCTATATCACTCTTTTTCTCCAGCATTCTTTCCAGGGAGTCAATATTATATGCTTGGTTTAGAGCTTTGACACACAGATTATTGAAAATGCGTGGACATGTGGGAAACTGGTTAACGGCGATGGGTGTCATTGTCTAATTGGTTGTTGTACTCCTATGATAAGTCCTTCCTGGCCTTTGTTGGACTGGTCAGTTACACGAAGTTTGTGAGCAGATTTTAATAAGAAACAGGTAGGATGCAGTATCGTGTCCAGCTCTGCACATTCACCAGTATAAAGATTTTTTGTTCATTGAAGATAAGAATCCAACTAATTTGCAAAAGTAGGCTGTCAGTAGCTGTTGTCTGACTGATTGTTGTGAAGTGGAATATTATTGATTGATTATCGTTAGAGCTGCGGTGTTGTTATTCTACATCATTTGCTTATAGCAGCAGAAACGTATTTTGTTACTATTTGGAGGCAGGCTGATTCTAATCCAGAATTGCGTGTTTGGGGTATAATGATAACGTTGGTCTTTTGTGGGTTCCCTTTGGTTGCAGTTGTTTTAGTTGATATGCTTTTCTACTATTGCTGATAATTGCAGAAGTCAAAAGTCTACTTGCGAGCTCTTTTGGGTTTCAAGAACTACTCTTTACAGTTGCTATTGCACTTGTCACGAAGAAATGACAGCTACAATATGAATCTCGGTAAAGTTGGAGAGCGTAAGTAGGGGCATGATATAAAATGGGGTATATGCTATTTTCGCCAAGGCGTTAAAATTTTCAATTTTTAGAGCTTTTGCTGGGGTGCCAACTTTTGTGGGTGTAGATGTTGGTGCCCTTCTGTTGGGCATTCTATGCTGTGTTAAGATGTGAACCTGAGACTTGCCTGCCTCGATGTATTGGAAGTTTGAACTTGGGACTTACCTTATTCAATATATTGGAGAAGAGACTTGGCATGTGCAGGTTATTAACCAGTACCAAGATTGAACGAGTATGACGTGGTGATCCTCGTAATCTACACAATCAAAAACATAAAGACGTTCTGTTCGTGGAAATAGCAACAATTTACCTTTGCAGCTGTGCATGTCCCAAACATCAAGGTCTTGAATGGTTATACTAATTAAACAAGTCTAGGTCTTCGCTCAGTTCACTTGTCTTAAAAGTACGTATTGCAAGAGATAATTTTTGACCGTGATCAATAACATCCCTCCTAAATATAAGTTGGTAAATGTGTGAAAAGAACACAGATCAAGGTTGAAATATGGAAGTGAGAACGAACTGCAAGATAAACGTTAAGGGAGAACTTCCAATTGACGCCCACAAATTAAAGAAGAATTCCTCATTCATGGTTCAAAAAAGATAATAATGAACACACTGGGATGCAAATCAATAATAACATTATCCTCTTATGAGTTTTCACACCTGAAAAGTGAAAACCCAAAACACGGACAATCGGAGTCATTTTCTTTTAAATCAGTCCAGCCTGTTTGGAGCAAACTATATTTTCATGCAATTTCTCAATGGCAGCACTCCCCTCTAAAATGGCATTAAGATTCAATGAGACTTGACGCTTCATGAATTACATAAAATGTCTCACACCATACGCAATCCAACACAATAGAGAAGTCTGTTCTTTTGAATAATTTTTGCTTTAATTTACAACGATAACTAAACCTTTTTGTATACATCTAATGCTGGTTGGGCTTTATCAACTTATCCCAACTATTAAACAACACCCTTAACACAGAATAAAATACAGCCTGTATGCATGACATCACAAAGTTCCAGCACGACGAGGGCCAGTACCACGGATACAGCAATCTGAAAAACAGGCTAATTACATGCCGAGGATATCTCCCTACCTGAAACCATCCACGTCAGAACAAAGGTCAAATGTTAGTCACTCCTTCAAAGCACGGATTTTCCTTTTTCCAAAAAGGATAGGTGATATGTCAGTTAGTGTTGCTGAACCAAACTCGTTATAAATAATTCCATAAATTATTTTGTGGAATCATAATGAAAAACCAATTTGTTAAAATTTCAATGCTCTGAAAGAAATATAAATCTCACTATAATTCTCAAAAACATGTTTAAAATCCATCTGCTGTAATTATAGTATGCCAGAAATGAATTTAATTGTAACTGTGAATGTTTTTTTTATCTGCTGGTGCTGAAGGAGAGAAGGACGACTAACTGGGAAAAGAAAATCTAATGCATCCCAGGCTGCATGACGAACAGCTCTTGTTGGATACATTGGACCACCAGGAGATGTGAAACTATATAAGCAAGTCTTCAGTCTTGTACTTGTCGTCATTCTCAGTTCCAGACCTGTAGAGAATAATAATCATGTGCTGTATTGACTGGTTCAAATAGCTTAAGCCGCACTTACAGTTCAACATTCTTACGTTTGCGGATAATTTTTCAAAAATACGTAATTCATGTGATCTGCAATTCAGTTGGATATTTCAAAATACCATAAGTTCATAACTTAATTTGTTCTTCTGAACTTGAGATTCTCTGAGACCATATATCACATTTACCAAGCATATGAACATGAAATAATAAGACATGTATGTATATCAGTATATGAACTAAGAAAAATAGCCAGATAGGTCAGATGACCAAGTTTTCACTCGGCGAGGTCCTTAAATCATGCCATACTACAAAGGATCTTAAATTAAAACAGGTTGGATAATCTTAAAATTACAAAAAAATGGAAATCTTGGGTCTGCTGAAAAAATTGTGCAAAAAGACACAAGCTAAGATAATCATGGTTCAGTAATACTACCTTGGAGAACTTTAATCTGCGACAAGTAATGTAGCAGCACAGGCTCTACCTTCAGTTTCTGAAGCTGATCAATTGGAGAGAAAATATAAGGCATATGAAACTCCTTCCTCTATGAGCAACATAATCAATATTCGATTTTGAATATAGTTCTTCTGATTCTAACCTGATCAGATAGTTCAATAACAAATGTGTCTGCAGGACCACCAACTAATAAAGCATTTGGAAAACTGGGAAATTGCCTCAAGAAGCTTTCAAGATTGTCGACTACCAAAATAGAACGCATAGACATCCAACCATAAGAAACTACAATTTAAGGTCCATTTGATGAAAAAGTTGAAAAATGATTGGAAAAGCAATTAAATTTATTGAGTAGTCAAATAAAGAAGTGACATGTGCTCAATATTTTTTTTCATGGAATAATTTCTTACCCATCGACCAAATAATTTTATTCCATGGGAAAATCGAACATCGGCCAAAAAAGGAATAGAACATCTCACTAAACCGCACCTCTTTTTCCAACATTTTGTGAATTTAGTAGTGTTCTTCAATCATTTTCCAACTCTTTTATCAAACACGACATTAGTGTTTATTGATAAAGTTTCATTACTAATGAAGCCTACCTAGGTCGTAAAAGAGTATGAATCTCGAAAGTAGAAGAAAAAGTTCGCGCTGGGCCTGAGAAATACAGAAAATTGCAGGTTATTGTCCAAATATGTAACTGAAATCCACTTCATTGAATAGTGAATTTGGAGAACATTTAGGTTCTTCTTATAGAAAAGAAAAATGGCTGACCTGCAAAGGGATTTTGTTTAGTTTCTCAGGGACAAAAGCGACTTCCAAGAGAAGATACTGAAACATATTGAAAGTACAAGAGCAAAGTGAGATATGACTTCAACCTCATCTTCAAATAAATGAAAATTCAGTTGGACACAATGATTTTCTCCGAGAAGGCTTCTCTCACCCGAAAGAGACTATGGAAGCGCCTTGTGTTTGTTTGGATGTCAATCCTGTACAGAAGGAAGTAACTTTATTGTGAAAATCACCCATGTTTCTTCTTCTAAGAGTGAAGAGCAGATTAGACACGACTTTGCAAATGAGGAAAAAAAGGGGAAGAGCAAAAAAATAACATCAATATTAGCATTATAGAAATGAAAGAAAAATTAACAGAAAAAACATGAAAGGAAAAGATAGGCATCCTTATATAAAAAAGATTAAACGAATATATTTCCACAAGTTAGTTTTTGCATTGTAACTTGAATGGGCCGGAATGAAATAATTTTCTGTCCCTTTCTCTGTGTGTACACACTCTTATAGACAACCTGTAAGAAGTCAAAACATGTGAAAGAATATATTTGTTCGCAGAACAGTAGGTGAGAATTAGGGGGGGGGACACCTAGGCCTGGCCTGGAGTTTTAGAACATTGAAATTTATGAACTGCAACTATGTTCATTCTAAAACTTTGAATCCCACTTATAAAGTAATGTATGTATTGTTGAACTTAAGCCAAAGCATGATTTATAATAATAACTAAACATTCATAGCTATTGTGATTACTGATGAAATCATCTCCTGAGGAGAAAAGCCTATAGTATTATGCACATGTGACTGTACTAGTAGTCCATACCAGAAGACATTTGTAGCACCTTGAACGAGACCAGAAGAGTAACGGATGAGGTCTTCAGAATTATCAAGTTGAACTTCAAACAACTGGAATACATATACATCAAATATTATAACATTACTTCAACACATAGGATACTGCATAAAATGAAAGCAGTGATGCAAAAATTGTTATCACCAAACAATAAATTCATTTACCACCACCAGATGAGTGGTGTGACTATTGCATGCTGACATCCAATCAAATTCAAAAGTCAATCTTAACTATAGAAAAAGTTCAAACTCACTCTTAGACTATGCTACCTGGAAATTCTAATACTCACGTTCCAAGAATTAAAAATAAAATCAAAAACAGAGTGTGTGGTTTTTTTTATTTGGTTTTTGGTTTTGGGGTTGGAGGGTTGTTGTTAAGCATGATATTCATTACGGTTCCTTCTCCTAACAGCTTAAGCTTTTGGAAGAGATGGTTCCTAACATGGTATCAAAGCTTGGTTTTTTGGGACGTCCAAGGTTCAAGTCTCGGCACCTCCATTCCCCATTTGTTAATCTGAAATTCGAAATTTGTCTGCTCTCCATGTGTGAGTATGGGGTCGCATGTGAGGGAGGATGTTAAGCAACATTTGTTAATCTGAAATTCGAAATTTGTCTGCTCTCCATGTGTGAGTATGCTGTGAGTATGGGGTCGCATGTGAAGCAACATTTGTTAAACTCTGTACACAGCTATAAGTGCATACATATAACATAACATATAACGGACTGGTGCTATAAGTGCATACATATAACATACTATAAGTGCATACATATAACATAACATATAATATTTTATCATTTACTTTATTTCAGATTTCTAGCATCACTGGTGACATTAAACCCCTTACCTCTTCAAATGGACTTCTTTACCCCCTAGAAAGAAACATTTATAGTTGATCTGTTGGTATTTTCAAATGATAAAACCCACAATTGCAAATGCTTGGATCCTAAAGTAGATTGAGAGTTCCTTTTTGAAAGGAAAAATATAATTATATAATGTTCTTCCTTCTTCAAAGTATAAATTCACCACTTCATGCAATATTACACAAGCAAAAGGGAAACTACTTGGAAAACATAGCAGGGAATATTTACTTCAGATAAGCCTCACATACCCATTTGTGGAAGAGAAGGGCAAAAATATGGGAAGCAAATGCCTGGCTCCACAGTTGAACAATCAAATAAAGAATCGGTTCCCCATTTGCAGGCATCCAAACAAAATGATTGGCCAGCATGTCATAGAAGCATAATGGACCGTCGGTCCCTTCCTCTGCTACAGAATCTACATCGTCCTGGCCGAGGATTATATCTGTTTCAGATTCAAACCAGAAATATTAAAATATTATTAGGGTAGAAATTACATAAGCCGCCTTGGCACTCATCAGCAGCACTCGAGTCATGAATATGAGTTGGCTATAAAAGAGATGACATCATCATTATAAAGCAAAGCAAATTACGGGATCATTTAAGAGCAAATACAATTACATGTATGAAACAATGTTTACGAGTGCAGAAGGTCTTAATCGGCATATACGAAGTAATCCGCCAGTAAAATTAGGTAAGTAGAATGACTATTTTTACACCTAGAGGTAAGCTGATTTTCCATCCTTGGCCTCTGCCTTTTGCCTTTTGCCTTTTGCCTGTGTATAATGTATAATGTGTGAACACATAAACAACATTATGCACTTGCTTGGAACTCAGAGGTTAGTTCCTATATCCAAAATGCAAAAACAAGGGGAAAAGTAAAATAAAAAATAAATAGGACAATTATATTTGTTGAGATTTGTATATTCTATTTATAGCATGTGTATATTTAGGATATATTTAGAGAATCCTTATTAGAAGGAAACTCCTTAATATACTAGGTCTCTCTCTTGTATATATATATTTTGTACCTTTCTACTCAATAAAATAACACATTCTCACATTCTCACATGGTATCAGAGGAATCGATCCTCCTATAGTAACCAAACCCTAGCCACCTCACATAATAACCAAACGCTAGCCGCTGTGTTTCTATCTCAGCGTGTAAACCTTAGCCGCCGCGTATCAAAAAAAAAACTTACTGTTCATCCACGCTACTGTTCACGAGTTACTGTTCATCCGCGTTACTGTTCACGTTTTCAAATCCACTTTCTCTAGATCGTCTCTCTAAGATCTGTGTTCTAGCATATTTCTAATCTATTCCCAGCATTAGTTTGGTGATATTTTTGGCTTATACTACAAGACTCTAATGGGTACTCCAAGCGAAGAATCAATCCTTACGCTTTCGGTATCTGCACTAAATATGCTGAGTTCCTGCAATTCCAAGAGAACAAGCGGTCCATCTCCAATGCTTATGTAAATCAAACTGGTAACCCTATTGCCTGTATCTCTCAATCATCATCTCTTGGATCTTGGATTCTTGATTATGGTGCTTCTAACCATATGTCTGGTAATAAGAATTTGTTCTCTTCTATTATTTATTCTGATTCATTATCTACTATTATCTTAGCCGATGGCTCTCAAACAAAAGTTAAAGGCATTGGACAGGCCAAACCCTTGCATACCTTGTCTTTAAATTCTGTTCTTTTTGTGCCTGGATATCCTTTCAATTTGATTTCAGTTAGCAAATTAACCCAAACCTTGCCTTATTCTGTTACCTTTGTTGCTAATTCGGTTCTTGTGCGGGAGCAGAGTACTGGGAAGTTAATTGGAGTAGGACATGAGTACCGTGGTCTATACTACCTCACCCTACCATCAACCCCTGTAGCCTATGTTGCTAGTGATCCACCTGCACTCCTTCACCAGCGTTTAGGTCATCTCAACTTACAAAAACTACAAAAGATGGTGCCGAGTCTTTCTCGTGTATCATCTTTAGAGTGTGAGTCTTGTCAGTTAGGAATACACATTCGTAATTCTTTTCCCAATCGTGTTAATAAACAAGCAGATTCACCTTTTTCTCTAGTTCATTCTGATGTATGGGGTCCTATTCGTGTCAAGACAACTTTGGGTTTTCAATATTTTGTCACTTTTGTTGATGATTTTTCTCGATGCACTTGGTTATTTTTAATGAAAAATCGTTCCGAGCTATTCTCCATCTTTCAAACATTTTGCTTAGAAATTAAAACCCAATTTGGCACCACTATTCGTACTTTTCGCATTGATAATGCACGAGAATATTTTTCTACCTCCTTCCAATCCTTTATGACTTCTGAGGGCATACTTCACCAATCTTCTTGTGCTCATACTTCTCAACAAAATAGAGTGGCTGAACGAAAAAATAGACACTTGATTGAAACTGCTCGTACTCTCCTTATTCACAATCATGTTCCACAACGTTTTTGGGGAGACGCAGTCCTCACTGCTTGCTATTTAATTAATAGGATGCCATCCTCAGTTTTAAAAAATCAGGTACCTCATTCTTTGTTATTTCCCACCCAGCCTCTCTATTCTGTCCACCCCCGTGTCTTTGCCTGCACTTGTTTTGTTCATGACCTCACTCCTGGGAAAGATAAGTTACATGCCAAATCTGTCAAATGTATCTTTTTGGAGTATTCTCGCTTACAAAAGGGTTATCATTGTTTTTCTCCAGACCTTAAACGATATCTTGTTTTCGCAGCCGTCACCTTCTTTGAGACAACACATTTCTTTCCCTCTTCAGAGCGTGCTGCGTGTCCTATTGATATTAGTGAGTCCCCCATATCAAACGCTAATCCTATTCCATAAGTTGTGTGCTTACCTGATCCTGTGGCTCCTACTGCAACCTCGCCACCTCCTTTATTTACCTACCTTCGCCGACCTCAATCTACATCTGTTAAGAACCCCACCACCGAGCCTACTACTGAGACTATATCCGAGCCCATCTCCCCATCACCGGATCCATCGGCCTCATCTCCTACTCCAATTACGCCTCCGGTTTCGGCTCCTGACCTGGATCTTCTTATTACCGAACGCAAAGGTATTCGTTCTACTCGTAACCCTCATCCCATTTATAATTTTGTGAGTTATCATCGTTTATTTCCACAATATACTGCATTTGTATCGTCTTTGTCTCCTGTTTCTACACCTAAAAATGTAGGAGCCGCACTTTCTGATCCGGGTTGGCGTCAGGCTATGGTTGATGAGATGTCAGCCTTGCATTCGAGTAGCACATGGGACCTCGTGCCTCTTCCTCCTGGTAAATCAACAGTGGGTTGTCGTTGGATTTATACTGTCAAAGTTGGGCTCGATGGAAATGTTGATCGTTTGAAAGCCCGATTAGTTGCAAAAGGGTATACCCAGATCCATGGGCTTGATTATGGTGATACGTTCTCTCCGGTAGCTAAGATGTCTTCTGTTCGTCTATTTCTCTCTATGGCAGCCATTCGTACTGGCCCCTTTATCAATTGGATATCAAGAATGCTTTTCTGCATGGCGAATTACAGGAAGAGGTTTATATGGAGCAACCGCCTGGGTTTGTTACTCAGGGGGAGTCTAATCTGGTGTGTCGCCTTCGTCGTTCTCTTTATGGTCTAAAGCAATCCCCACGGGCGTGGTTTGGACGTTTTAGTTCGGTTGTCCTTCAGTTTGGTATTGCTCGTAGTGAGGCTGATCACTCTGTCTTTTACTCCCATTCGTCTTCTGACAAATGCATCTACTTGGTCGTTTATGTGGATGATATCGTTATTATGGGAAATGATCAAGAGGGCATACAGAGACTCAAACAGCATCTATTTCACCATTTTCAGACTAAAGATTTGGGAAAACTCAAATATTTTCTGGGAATAGAAGTTGCTCAATCCCGACAGGGTATTCTCATCTCTCAGCGGAAGTATGCCTTAGATATCTTAGAAGAAACTGGCATGACAAATTGTAAACCGGTAGAGACTCCGATGGATCCAAATGTCAAACTCCTACCTAATCAGGGGGAGCCGTTATCAGACCCTAGTAAGTACCAGAGACTTGTTGGGAAACTCAACTACCTCACCGTGACACGTCCTGATATCGCGTTCTCGATGAGTGTACTCAGTCAGTTCCTAAGTGCCCCGTGTGATATTCATTGGGAGGCAGTTGTTCGTATTTTAAAATACATAAAGAAGGCACCAGGCAAATGTGTTCTTTATGAAAGTAGAGGCCACACTGAGGTCGTTGGCTACTCCGATGCTGATTGGGCAGGCTGCCCACATGATAGACGTTCGACCAGTGGGTACTGTATCTTTGTTGGAGGAAATTTGGTCTCATGGAAAAGCAAGAAACAATCAGTTGTTTCTCTATCTACTGCTGAGGCAGAATATCGAGCAATGGCCAAAGCAATGTGTGAGTTGATTTGGATGAAACTATTATTACAGGAGCTGAAGTTCTTAAAGATTCAACAAATGAAATTAATGTGCGATAACCAAGCAGCTCTCCACATTGCCTCCAATCCAATTTTTCATGAGAGGACTAAACATATCGAGATTGACTGCCACTTTATTAGAGAGAAAATTCTTTCAGGGGAGATAACGATGAGCTACGTGAAATCGAATGATCAACTAGCTGATATCTTTACAAAGTCTCTCGGTGGCCCTCGAGTCAATTACATTTGTAACAAGCTTGGAACCTACAACTTGTACGCTCCAGCTTGAGGGGGAGTGTTGAGATTTGTATATTCTATTTATAGCATGTGTATATTTAGGATATATTTAGAGAATCCTTATTAGAAGGAAACTCCTTAATATACTAGGTCTCTCTCTTGTATATATATATTTTGTACCTTTCTACTCAATGAAATAACACATTCTCACATTCTCACAATATTAAAGCTAACTATAATATTTTTTTCCCAAAGAAATACGTACACACAAAATAGAAACCACGACACATTTGTGTGCAATATTTCGGGTTTGTTTTCTGTAATACATAAAAATCACAGGAATTTTATACAATTACTCAATTATAGGGGATAGTTTGCAAAAGTTATTTATTTTTTATTTTTTCTCCAGAAATTCTGACTGTATGAGGAGATATACTTGGAATTTCTTCTGTAAATACATCAACGATGGGGAGTTTTAGATGATTGTAGTTATTTTTTTATCAGGCGAGCATATACTAAACATTTTATGTTCATACCAGTATAACTGTCATTGCTTGGTCTGACTTGTTAATTTTAGTAATAGTGGACATGCATGTGCAATGCTTGCCTTGACTTAATCGATAACCATTAACCAGGACCATAGTGGCACTGAAATGGTTTTAATTATAGTATATAAACATCAAAAGTTCTCATAACTGAAAAATTAGGTGACCTTTGCACGTTTCATTGAAGTATTTCCTTTAATTTTTTCATCAAGTTCAGAAATGAACAATTTTATTCAAGTAATGAGAAAAAATTATCCACAAAAATGGAAAAACAAAAGCAGATAAAAAGAAAGAAAAACAAAAATGGGATTCACCAACCACAGTACTAACTTTACAGCTCAATTTATACGGCAAAAGAACCAAGATGGAAGCAGCATTCCCTGCTCCAGATGACCCAGTCATCCAGAAGTACTTACTAGCGTTCCAGAACTCTAGCACAGACTGCCCCGTCCAAGAGTGAAAAAACAAGAATAGGAAATTTTGACTTTTGAATAGTATGTAGCTACTTCTATTAACTGACATTTCATGGTCAGGATTTCCAAGGACATTTCGAGACAAGTGCTGGCCATGTTCAGGAATACTCTGGGTATTGATAAAATGGATTCTATTCAAATATAGAGTACAGGTAGTCCCAGGCAACTGTAAACTATAATGGACATCCTGTACTTAATGTAATTGAACCTGTTGATAGAACTTAAACAGGTTATAGTTAACGACTCATCGACATTTTTGTCTTATTTAAACCAACAAATATAATATGTGAGGTTTTATGAGTTGAGGTACAAAGCAGTATTTAGCTACTTTTACCAACTACCACCTGTAGAACTAGAGTGGCAGCTACAACGAACCCAAACCAAGAAAATTAACAAAAGACGCATTTGGAATAAATTGAAGTTAAGGTTGTTTGCATTAGCGTGAAAACTGCACATACATAAGTACATAACCAGTCTATCCCCTATAGTTGTTCCATATTTAATTCGAACAGTTGTGGCAAGCAGAATCTGCTACTTGGACCTTTTATCCTCTGAGGGAAACCACGTAATTTTCTTAAAATGAAGTCTCTGGTTGCACAAATGACACTAAAAAATCAGCATTATACACATTCCCACAACCAACAACTTCCATGCCATCCCTAGAAGAAGAAATGCATACATGTCATTACCTAGAAATCACATTGTGAGACTTTGATAATAATCGTGACTGATAAAAGTTTTTGCAGTATTCCTTTGTTATTTCTTGTCAACATGATGTTTCAACAAATATAGTAGCCAAAATCAAATGATATAGGTAGATGTTATGCAACTATCCAGCAGTGATGGTATGAGTTTAAGATTACACTTTCCTTAGTTTTCTTTTGCTGTAATCAGTATTATCATTAGCTGCTAGATTGACCAAACACATTTTTCCTCGCTTGTAAATGGTAGAACATAATGGAATTATTCAATTCCCACAGGCTTTTACAGAAAATGAAAATTGATACTTGAAATGACAAGAACGTAATAAGGTCAAGCAAGCGAGAGTTGCATAGTTGATCTACATAATTTCAACAATCCATGAACGAAGTTAATCACCAAAACAATAATTAAAATGAAGTTAAAGCATTGACTGGCCTTTTGCTCGGTCATCCACTTCTAGTGCTATGTCCGCGAACAGCTCTTGCAACAAGTTCCGTCTCTGTGATGGCGAAGCTATAGCCTGCATCATATCATGTTCATTGCAAATTTGATCAAATCGCAACTCAGTCAACATATCTACTAATGCAAAGTTGCAAGCAGCACTAATTTGGTAAAAATCTGAAAACATACGCTGTTACACCTACCTACATACATATATAGATATATATATATACTGAGTGGCTCCTCTAAGGACCGTCCTTGTTTTAGGATAGATATATATCTACTGAGCAGCTCCTATAAGGACCGTCCTTGTTTTAGGAAAAATAAGGACCGTCTATTTCGAGGATTAAAAGAACGAATATTTTCATTAAACTTGGTGGAGATGATCAATGAGACATCTCTGCAAAATTTCGTCAAAAAACTCAATTTAGAAGTTGGTAATACAATCATATAAAGGGTTCAAGCTCTGGCGCAAGCTTATTCTAGCGCCAGGGGTTTTCTAGGGCTTGAAATTCCTTAAATATATATATATATATATATGATCATATAAAATTTCAATGGACGAAACTAAACATACATATCACATTTTCATCGCACCCACTTATGGTTTGAAAGTCACCCATTTACTCCTCGAAATGGACTGTCCTTATACGAGCCGCATATGTGTGCATGTCCTAATTTGATAAAAGTCCGAAAAAAAATATGCTTTTACACTTGCATACATATGTGTGTAGCACTAATTTGGTAAAAATCCGAAAACATATGCTGCTGATACTGATGTGTGTGACTATTAACTTGGAAAGAGAATGAAAAAGAAGAAACACGAACTCGTTGAAGCTTTCTCTCGATCTCTTGAGTGAGGGCGGTGAGATAAGCGGAGCTTCGATGCGTTAAAGCTCGTAGCATTCTTCTTCTTCTTCTTCTGATGATGATCAAAGAAGCCTCGAAGAAGAAAGCATTTGCTTGCTGCTGCTACTGCTGCTGCAAATACACAAAAACCCTAGCCCTAAATTGAATTCCAGATTGATGAATCTGTACTGAATTGTTTAATAATGATGGATTTATTATGTGAATTGGGAGAGAGGGAATTAACAGTCAATGTTGTCGGTTTACGGTTATTAAATTAAATTTAGTTAATTACGAAGTAAAGTAAAGTAAAAGCAATGACGGGGCAAGAGTGGCCGGTGGCGTGGCGTGGCAAACTGGGAATGAAGAAGAGAAGTCCCAGAAAGTGATATGGTAATGGTATGTATGATACACGTGTATATATCTTGGATAATTCTATTTGTACACGCCTACAAGGTGTCATATTATTATTATTAGAGATAATGGGTTATAAGGTCTCGCTCCGTAATGTGTTATAACTCTAAGGACGGATTCATGTTTAATAAATGGAAGTAGTACTAATTTCATAATTTAGTTTTACAATAAGAACACTTTTCATAATATTAATTTATTTTAAGAAAAATGATAAATGTTGATGGACAAAACTACCATACTATATCATTTATTATAATTATACAAAAGACATATTATTCTCTCTTACATACACATAGTTTAGAGAGAGAAAACAAAAAACAAGAGAAAAGAGAAGTTGTCTCACCACCACCACCACCACCTTACTCTCCGATCGTATCTCCGAGAGGATCATCATTCTCATCATCATCGTTCTCATCATTATCATTATCATCATCATCATCTTCTTCTTCTTCTTCTTCTTCTTCTTCTTTTTCTAGATCTGCAATCGTAAAACATATATAACTTTTGATCGAACCGTTGGATTTGGCTGATTTTTGGATATGTTGTTCGGAAGACAAAGTTATTATTATTGCGCGAAAAATTAAGACGATCAGAAGTCGTTTTGCTATCGAAATCGATCAATTTTGATAGCCCAGCGGGATTTGAAAAAAGAGAATGATTGTAACTCTTTTTTTTTTACGAACCCTACGTCGATCCATATCTATATACATATAAATAAATTGAGTGGATGTTGATCTCATCAATTTTGTTGTTCTCTATTTTGTAATGGTGCTAAAATTATTTTAGCACCTTCTGATTTGTTGTTCAAGTGGTGTTATCTTATGGTTGTTGTTCAGAAGGTGCTAAATGCATTTAGCACCTTCTGGTTGTTATCTAGATGGTGCTAAATGCATGTAGCACCCTTTGGTTACTATCCAGAGGGTGCTAAATACATTTAGCACCTTCTGGTTGTGGTGCTTAATGTATTTAGCACCTTCTGGTTGCTGTCCAGAATGTGCTAAATGCATTTAGCACCTTCTGGTTGCTCTCTAGGGGGTGCTAAATGTATTTAGTACCTTTTGGTTGTGGTGCTAAATGCATTTAACACCTTATTATTGCTGTCTAGCGGGTGCTAAATGCATTTAGCACCTTCTGGTTGTGGTGCTAAATGCATTTAGCACCATTTGGTTGCTGTCCAGGGAGTGCTAAATGCATTTAGCACCTTCTGGTTGCTGTCCAGCGGTGCTAAATGCATTTAGCACCTTCTAATTGTGGTGCTAAATGCATTTAGCACCATCTGGTTACTGTCCAGGGGGTGCTAAACTCATTTAGCACCTTCTGGTTGCTGTCCAGGGGGTGCTAAACTCATTTAGCACCTTCTGGTACCTTTTGGTTGTAGTGCTAAACGTATTTAGCACCCTCTGGTTGCTGTGCAAGGGGTGCTAAATGCATTTAGCACCTTCTGGTTGCTGTTGGTGTTTATAATGAGACGATATTATAAGGAAGGGGTATTAGTGTATTTTTTGTATAGTGTCCTTAATTTACACAACTAATTTTTAAATGTCCTTTATAATTATATTATTATTATAATGAGCCCTTATACCTAATTGCCTCTTATTATTATTATTATTATTATTATTTTTATTTATATATATTTTTTAATATTTTAATTTATAATTTATAATTTATTTATTAATAAAAATTATACATTAAAAAATATATATAAATTAAGACATATCAAACAACACCCATTATACATATAAAATTATTAATTTATTTTTTATGATTAATGGACAATTTTTTAAACAATATCATTAGAGATGATTTTTATAAAACTTTTACATCAAGAGATTATTTTATATCACATAAAAAATACATGTTTACATGTCTATGATTGAAAATAATCCGATTGGCAATCCATTTAATTTTAATTTAATGCAATAACAATAATAATAATAATAATAATAATAATAATAATAATAATAATAATAATACAGTACAATCCAACTCAAACCTAAAAGAATCAAATCTACAGTTAATTTGAAACGCATTTCAATCTCTCATTTATTTCTCTCATTCAAGAGTACGTCCGGCAGATGTGTGCCTAAATTAATATGGGCCCATTAATTTGAAATGCTTTTCAATATCTCATTTATTTCTCTCTTTGAAGAGTCCAGCATATGTGTGCCTAAATTAATATGGGCCCAAACTTTGAGATTATTATTACTCCCTCCGTTCATTTTTTTTTTCACATAGATTAAAATTTTTTATTTAATGTAATTGAAACTATAATTTTGTTTCATAATTTTTCTATTATACCCTCATTTACTTTCTTTCTATAATAAATACATTAGATTGAAATCACATGCCCCAAGAAAATATGAGAAAATTTTTGGAGTTGATTACTCTTTTGGAGCTAATAACAATATAATTAAATAAGGGTATATTAGGAAAAATGAAATTGTAGTGCATTCTTTAAAAAACAAGTGGTCTATAATTTGAGACGGATAAAAATGAAAAATGAGTCTATTTTTATGGGACGGAGGGAGTATTATTTTTTCGATATACCGAAGTTGATATATCGAAATCATTAATTAATACAATACGGTAATAATACTTTACTAGATCTACTCATAGGTATTTTTTTTGTTAAAGATCCACTCATAGTTAAAAAGAAAAAAAACAAAAAGTGAAACAAGTTTAACCACATCTACTTTCAAACTCCCAAAACACATTATCAATTACTAGGAGTTTTAGTGGAATTCTAGCACCCAATGAATAAGTGAATTTAACACCAACGCATGATTATATTTAAAATGTGTTATGGATAATAATTATATATATGTATAGTAGAAAATAATTATAAGGGAAGTTTATGAGATTGTGCTTAGAATAAAGGATCATTTTTTGGAGATTTAGTTTAAATGACAATTTTTTTTAATGGACATTTTTTTTATTCAATGACAAAATATTAATTATTTAATTATTTTAATTAATTAAGTTGAATTCCGATACTACCACTCTTAAAGTTAAATACAAAAAATTAAATATACTATTAAATTCGAAGTTAAATCAATAAAAATAAATTCAAGCACATATCACAAGAAATTCAAGCAAGAAGACAACATAAGAATTATTCAAAAAAAGTCAAAGAATGTAAATGTCTCAAACTAACCGGACATAATATAAGACAGAAGTTGTAAATATGTCCGAGATACAATCTTCCCATAATAACAATCATACAATTTAAGTTACGTTATTCTAATTAAGTTTTTGGCATACATATTAAATTGTTGGGATAGTAAGTATTAATTTAATTGAACAAATGTAGTCTAGTTAGTAAAGGCTCCCACTCAGGTCTAAGAGATCTCAATTGTTGTGAGTTTCACGTGGTGTTGAGAGGGGTAGGACTTTCTTTGTTATTGTAATAAAATGAGGATAATTAGACCTTCTTTTTTTAAAAAAAAATAAAATAATAATACTAATTCTAATTAATTAAAATTGAATGCAGTGGATTCTTTATCATGGGTTGGTAACTTGAGTATTATTTGTAGTTTGCGTGATTGACCTGCGACTTTGTGATGCATTGGACTCTTCTTCAAGATCGTTTGTGTGTATTGTTGGTAGTTGTAGTGACTTGCTCCCTTTAAAGTGTGGATATAATATTGCTTAAAAAAATCAGTGCGTAGTAAACAAACATCAAAATTTGCCAAGTCGAGTTTGATTTATATTTGGATTTCTTGGTGGTCCTTTTTTAAAAATATATTTATATTAGGACTTTTTTACGTGCCCATGTATGTTAGGCCTTATAACTCTTCATTACTAGCATTGTGGGCCATTCTTAAATACGTTATAACACTAAAAGTAATTGGTCGAACAAAATGCAACCCATTTATTTAATTATGTGCCTTCACCGCTTATGCCCTTTAGTTAAAGTTGTCTTCAATATTCTTAGATCTAAATCATTGTGTTGAGTCTAACAATTAAACTATCCTATTGAATCCCGATTTTAGTCATCATCCCCCTAATAATTGTGTTTAAGTTGATCATCATCATAGGATGGGACGGGCTGGGCTGTTATGTTATTTCTTATGGCATTGACCCATTGAATGATTGTTTCCTTAATGATCACCGGTAATGATTTTCATTTCTCGAGATCAAGTTGTTTTTTATTTAGAAATTTTTATTATGCTATAATGTTCTACACTTATCATGGTTGTCAAAAGCATCAGTTGATAAAATAGTGGACCTTTCTTTAGTGAAGGTTGATCTTATTCACCGTGTTTATAACAACTTATAAGACTTTTATAACTTCAAGGGTGTGTTTGTCACACAGGATTAGATTAATTATTTATATCTAGTATTTGTTGTCAGAAATGATAGGATAAGCAAATCATATTATTTGTTTGGTGCAAACGTGGATAGGATATCTTTATCCTATCCCGTGTTTGGTGTAACGTAGGATATGATTACACTCAGGATTAATTATCATTTTATCTCATTAGAACTGAATAAAACTATACCATCCTTATATGTGGTATTATTTTATCCTATGATTATCGGATAACAAAACAAATATAAAAAATAAAATTTTTATTTATTTATTTTTATTTTTATCTTCTTCTTTACGCCTTTTAGATAATTAAATTGATTAATAAACAATTTTGACCACCCAAAATCATAGTAACTCAACTAATAAAATTTATTTCTCATATAATATAGTATTTTTAATTTTCTTTTATAAAATGAAGGTATTTATAAGAAACTTGTTTTATCAAAAAGTTAATTTTACATTAGAATTTGAAACTGTATTTAATGCCTAGTTCGTAAATATTGTATGTAATATATAACTTTCTCGCATAAAAGTTTTTATGAAGCTTATTTATAAATAGGAAAATCGCATTAGCAAACACAAATAATTTTGTGGACAACAATTCAAATAGCATGTATTTTTAAAATAAAAGCGAGTTGTGGTATATAATATCTGGACTTGTAATCTAGCAAGTTTATTAAATCTTTATCCGACTAGTTCTTGTCATATTCAATCTCTCTTAATTATTATCTGATTGATTTATTTCTCATCTTATCTCACATAATTCTTATCCGACTAACTGTGACTCTTATTCTATTCGGCCTTTATCCTATCTGATCCTATTTCCTTATATGGCGCGCCAAACGCATACCGACATATTTTCTCTTTAGTACATTATATCACGAAGAAAATCCGTTCATATAGTTTAGTTTCTCGCATTACGCTTGCCTTACATTCCCCATGTATGTTTTCTTCCTTTTTTTGTTATTATTTTGTAAATTTATATACATATTTTACAAATTTTTTTTTCACGTGTTACGGTATTTTTGATCATTTTGCTTATTCATCCTTTTTTCAATCGCTTATTCATCCTTTTTAACATGTCTGAACATGTTTTTGCTCTTATTGTGTAACTTTTTAATATGTCTAAACACCCAGTAGTTTGGTGTGAAGTCGCAAATATATTGAGAATGAGGCAATGTTCATTCGTTTTCACGTAAGCATCAATATTGGTAAGTTTGAATTAGGCTTATCTATTTAGTTGATTTTTTTATAGGGCTAGGACTGGTTCGGTTCCTAGTCAATTTTCGAAGAACCGTTAACCAAACTATTAAATTATAACTGTTCAGTTCTAAGTATAAAAAAGTGAAGAACCGTTTAAGAACCGAATCGGTTCTAACGGTTCGGTTCCTCTAGTTTATCGGTTAACCGTTAACAAAAGAAAAACCAAAATATTAATTGTTATTCGGTTTTTCTGGTTTATTGGTTAACCGTTAACAATAGAAAAACTGAAATATTAACGGTTATTGTAAAGAAATAACGGTTCTAACGGTTCGGTTCTTAAGCATTGTAATAGAGCTTAGAAGGAAAAGTTCAATAACGGTTATTGGAAAGAAATTATAAGAACCATTAACCGAACCGTTAACAAATGACAAGAACTGAACTGTTAAAAATAATTAACAAATTTTGAAGAACCTAACCGGTTTTTATTGGTTCGGTCCGGACCGGTTCTCCGATTCCTGGTTCTATTTTCCCAACCCTACTTTTTTATTAGAAAACTTGATAACTAATTGACTTTGTTTTTACATTTTAAATGTTTGAATTTTTTTGGAATCCATTTTTTGAATTCATAACAGTAATTTTAGGTATTTACTTATGTTGTCAATTATACATTTAATAAGGGTGTTTCCAGTATTAACTTAATATAGCAAATGTAAATAAAAAAAGTGGTATTTTTCCTTCAATAAAATTGTCCTCAAAATTAATCCCTAAAAAAAGTTTGTCCTTCGTTAGAAAGAGAGGACATTGTTTGTCCTATATAAAAAAAAAGCCCATGCATATCGTAAGGTATGCTTATTTTTATAGTTGGCACCAGAATGTTTTTGCAATTATCGGAGTTCGACTTGGGGAGTTCCTAGTCGACTCTAAAATTAAACTCAAGGCGATATACACTAGACTAATTCTGATAATCAATAGTATTATATTTTCAAACTCGCATTGAGGCAATATAATTCTAGTCTCATTATGCTCTTGGTTTACAATCATTTCATGAACTGGCTGTTTATCTCATGACATTAGCACTGACTCCAAATATTTTTGACCCATTCAATTGTGAATGTTTATATTTTTCTTCTTACAAAAAATTAAGAAGGTTGACATATCTGTCTACTTGATTTGTTAGTGCATTAAAGAAACATGACAATATTAACCCTATTATTAAATAAATGCATTACTCAATCAAGTAGTGAAAGATCATACACTTGAGTTAACGTTAATATGATCGTCTCACTTGATTAATGAGTTTATTAAAAAAACAAGAGAGCGTCAATTTCATAATTAAATTAAGGTAGCCATAATACTAAATCAATATTTTCTTTACTAAAGTATAATATTGCTTTTGAAAAGTTGTATTGTATGGTTGTAAAATTGTATATCTCTCATGCAATATAAATAATTGTTTTGACAATAATACTATAATTTAAATTAGTCAATTTTGTGATTGAAGATCGTGTACTTGTCTTAATGCACACATGAGCAAGGTCAATAAGTGAATTGCGGAAAATACAAAAGTATCGATTATAAATTTACTAGGTATTGCCCGTGCCGTCCGGCACAGTGAAATAAAAAAATATTAAATACAAATAAAGAAAATCCATGTTCGAATTGTATATGTCAACTTTACTAAATTTAGATAATAAACTATCATAGATAAGAATGGCATTAGGTAGGGCTTACGTGTTTTTTTGCCAAATTTTAAATCGTAAATGAAAAAGCATATTAATTTGAGTATAAAATAGTTAGCTTGAGTGATAAAATGGTAGACAACACTACGGGAAGTTAACAAAACTCACATACATAAAGGGGGGGAATAAAAACCGAACAAAATAATATTATACAGGATATCAAAAAAGTATAAAACTCACATGCATGCATGGAAACTTTTTTATTCATATTCCTATTGATTATAAAATGGATATTCAACGCACATAAAGGTAAAAATTCAAAAGCATATGCACTATTCTTAACATAGGCTGCCACTAAAACAAATAATTATTGGATCCTCAACTAAATATACATATCATAAAATAAAGCTGCAATCTCTAATTAAATGATTTAATAATTGCTAATAAAAAATGAGCACCCATATATACATATTATTCAAATGAGTTACATAAACCCATATATATACTTTCTTCAAAAAAAAAAAAAGTAAACCACAAAATATTACATTCTTCAAAAGAGTAAACAACAAAAAGGGTAGAAAATCTCAAGTATTTTGATAAGTGTTTAGCCATGAAAATCTTAAGAAAGAGTACATAAACCCATATATATACCTTCTTCAAAAAAAAAGGTAAACCACAAAATATTACATTCTTCAAAAGAGTAGAAATTTTCAAGTATTTTGATGGGTGTTTAGCAATGAAAATCTTAAGAAATGGAGAATATATAAATGTATATATATATATATTTGGTGAGAGAGAAAGAGTGTTCTTGTATTTATAAAAAAAATTGTGAGGGGGAAATGTGAGAAAATTTTGAAATTTGAATCTCTAATTTCTGTATATTTTTATTATTATATTAAGGTGAAAAAAGACAATAAAAAGTATTATGTAATTGGGTAATTTGATATCTTAAAAACACATCTAAAGGGTTTACATTTCTTTTTGGTCTGTAAACAAATTTTGACCATTAGTTAATAATAACAAAATAAAAAAAATACATCTTATAATATAGATAGAAAATTGCTACTAAAAAAAATGAAATAGTTTTATTTCATCGTGCCGGACGGCATGGGCAATACCTAGTTTTATAATAAGAGTAAGGAAAGTAGATTATAATTTTAAATATACAAATTTTGTTTTACACGTAACTTTATATCTACAATTTTAAATATACAAATTTTTATTGGTAAATTTTAAGTATACAAACTCTTACATGGTATTTTGTTTTAAATTTAATGTATTTTGAATTTCATAAAAATAGATAGAGAAAAAAGATAAGAGATTAAAATTGGTGGAATAAGAAAGATAAAAAGTTGTTGACTTTCTTGATTTGATGGGTTGAAAACACATCTAATGATCCAATTTTTTTCTTCTTTTTTGCAAATTAATGTGGACCATTGATTAGATAATTTGGTGATGTGATGGTTCTTTCTCTTATAATATTAATTAATACAAATTTTGTCTTACACATAACTTTATATCTACAATTTTAAATATACAAATTTTAAGAGTAATGTGAATTTTATAATAAGAGTAAGGAAAGTGGATTATAATTTTAAATATACAAATTTTGTCGTACACGCAACTTTATATCTACAATTTTAAATATACAAATTTTTATTGATAAATTTTAATTATACAAAATCTTACATGGTATTTTGTTTTAAATTTAATGTATTTTGAATTTCATAAAAATAGATAGAGAAAAAAGATAAGAGATTAAAATCGGTGGAATAAGAAAGATAAAAAGTTGTTTACTTTCTTGATTTGATAGGTTGAAAATACATCTAATGGTCCAATTTTTTTTTCTTTTTTGCAAATTAATGTGGACCATTGATTAGATAATTTGGTGATGTGATGGTTCTTTCCCTTATAATATAGATACAAATTTTGTCTTAAATGTAACTTTATATTTACAATTTTAAATATACAAAATTTTATTGGTAAATTTTAATTATACAAACTATTACATGGTATTTTGTTTTAAATTTAATGTATTTTGAATTTCCTAAAAATAGATAGACAAAAAAGATAAGAGATTAAAATTGGGGGAATAAGAGAGATAAAAAGTTGTTGACTTTCTTGGTTTGATGGGTTGAAAACACATCTAATGTTCCAAATTTTTTCTTCTTTTTTGCAAATTAATTTGGACCATTGATTAGATAATTTAGTGATGTGATGGTTCTTTCCCTTATAATATAAATTATTTTTTATTCCAATTAACAGGATGTGAGAGCAAGAAAATATTCAATACAATATGACAATATCATGTATTCATAATTTTTTTTTTCTCAAAAAGTTTATTTGTTTTACTCAATCATATGATTTTTTTTGTGTAGAAACTTTATTTAATGTAAATATATATACACACAATATATTTCTAGTGCTGACCGGTCCATATGCTTTTAGCGACATTTTTTCATTACCAAATTTGTCCCTAAAGTGTGGTCCATACTAAAATTTTTCTGTATATAAATTATATTATACGTATGTTGTCCTTATCCTTGGTTGATTTGTATCAGATGAAAATCAACTAATACTATTTTCTACAGTTATTTATCATCAAATTATTAAAAATAATATAAAAATTAATAACGGCCCTTTGATTTATGCCAATCAAATATATTATTTTACGTTTTATGCAAACTCCCCCCGGTAGTTGTAATCCGGTTGACAATTTTTAGCCCAATCAGTTAAACTCGACCCAACTACTGAATGAGCTGACGGAAGTAAGCCAATTGTGGTGAAATCTTAAAGAGAACCCATAAATGATTACTTGATAGTCACGAATCACGATTAAGAAAAAAGCAATGCTACATATACCCGTGAATGAATACCGGATTTATTGGTAGGTTTAGGGCTGGCAATTCGAGTTCGCGTGTCGTGTTCGGGTCGTGTCAACACACAAGTATTACAGTATTAGTGTCAACTCGAACACGACCCGTTTAACTAATCATGTCATTTATATTAACTCTAAGCCTGTTTAATTACAGGTACACGACACGACCCGACTAACCCGTTTAATAAAAATCATGTTAAATCTGCAACTCGACAGAACGATAACCTTTTAAGATTATAATAAATAAGTCTCATATAAAAAAAATTACTTGTTTTATAATAGTTTTAAATTTTTAATAAGTAATAATAAGTATCACCCAATACCAAAATTCAATATTAATAATCTAGAGTCAAAATATATAACATTCCATCACCGAAGCATAAACATAAAAAATTAGTATTTTATCCATCATTAAAAACATAATAATTATCATCTACTACCAATACTCCAAATAAAAATATAATTGTTCAAGAAAATGGCAAAATAAAAATATATATATATATAAGCTGTAAAAGAAAATAAAAATAATAATCGTGTTAATTGCGGGTCAATTTCGAGTTAGCGGGTTAACCCGAACACGACCCGTTTAGTTTGCAGGTTAAACGTGTCTGACCTGAAATTGACCCGAACTCGTTTATGCTTGACCCAAACCCGCTAACTCCGTGTCGAGTTCGTGTCGGGTTAGCGTGTCATGTCAAATATTGCCGGCCCTAGGTAGGTTTTAGACTATCAGATGTACAACTACATATACTTGGTATGATTATCCCATAAAAAAAGTTGATAAGAATATTATTTTCCTTAAGAAAATGTGTTGCACATACGCAAAAAAACAAACACAATTGTTAGTGACAAATACAAGATGCAAACCCAAATTATACATGAAGTGGATTATTCATGATTATAATCGAATAGAGCAAAGGACAATAATATTATGTCAATGTACATCTCACATACACTTAACAACACCAGTGCACAGAGGTGGAGCCACGTGGAGACCAGGCCTGGACTTTTTACAAATTTTCAGTGAGTATGGAGGGTTTTGTGTAGCAGTGTAAATTTCAGGGGGCGTTTGTGCAATTCTACATGTTCGGCGGAGGAGAGTGGAGGGGCCTACGTGCGATTAGCTTTATAAGTACAGAGGCGGGTTTTTGTAATTCAGAGCAAGGCAGGTATATTACTTGGTGTCAAATATTTGGGGTGAAATTCTATAATAGGAGAATAGGCTAACTATTAACGGTGTAATTATTTTTTTAGGGCTTCTTTATTTTTCCATTTTGGTGCTGTAACTCTTTGGTTTCATTTTTTTTATTCTTTCATCTTTTGAGGTTGATTTAATATTGGTGCTGTAGCTCATTGACAATGGAAATATTATTAAGCATTTTCAAAATATGAAGTTTTAAAGGGAAATACTGTAACTAAAAATGTGATTTTTGACGTATAAGATGTTAAGTATTTTAATTTTAACCTTATTAAAAGTACATGCAATTTTTTTTTAAAAGCGTATTAATTTGGCCCCTCCTGATTTTAATTCTTGGCTCCGCCATTGCCAGTGCACAAGTGTAAACTACAGAAAAGGAAAATTTACACCGGCTTAAAAGGAAAAACACTATGCAAAATGGCAAAATGCTTAAACAAAGCATCTAATACACTTCAAGCAATACCGCTTACAGCTAAATTAACCTCAAACTAGCTTCCGAAACATTCATAGTTTAAGTACTTGTTAAGCATGCAGTTAGGGATGTGCAAGGTTCGTTTAACTGATCGAACTATAATCGTTTTCCTCTCAAAGATTTATCTTACTTGAGGCCCCACTTTGTCCATTTAAACAACTTTCCCTCAGTATATTTAGAGAGCTTAAAACTATAAATAAACAAACAGAAACAACATAAGAAGAAAGAGGCCATTCGAAAATCGTGTTTTGACAATTTTCCATGGAATTTTCTTCTAGGGTGCAACATTGTTTTCTCTTTTTCCACGTAATTCAAGAATCATTCCTCCCCTCCGTGAAAAACTTTTCCATGTAATACCAAGGCACAAGGGTGCTTTTAATTGATTTACACGGATAATAATTAAGTTCCATGGAATTGTTTTTCATGGACAAATTTTCCATGGAAAACAAAAACTTCATAAAGAGGTTGTACCTGAGCATTTTCAACAAAAAAGAGGTGCACCCTAAAAGAAATACTCCCCTCCTAGTCCTACCAACTAAAGTTTCACATTTTTCTTTTCAGGAGGCCCCAATTTAAGATTCACATTTTGAATCTCAAGATAGTTATGTACGTTTTTGTTTGACTCTTGATCACTGTGATTAACTAACATTAGAGTTTCCATAGAAGGTTTGAAAGTCAATTATTGACTCTGAATTCACGAGGAGAATTTATTTCAAAGTAATGCTGCTAGATTAGCTTGGTTTGATCCGTGTTTGCTTTTATAAGCAATCCCACTTTCAAACTTTTTTTATGTATCAAGAAATTTTAAAATATATGTTCAAGAATACAAACCACAGGCAATTAGACGTGTGCAAGGGTTAGCTACAGCGCTGTACATATAGATATGATCTACAGAGATCATATTATGGTGAGGAAGATGTACCATAACAATGGCAAGCAACAAGACATGAGATCAGCTCACCAGCCCATCAATGTTCTTCTAACCTTATCTGCAATGTGATTTCTAACTCCCTTATTCGACAATTGAAACTTGCAGTTCTCATCTAAAAGGAATCTGTACACCTCCCACTGACGATCTGCAGTTGAGTGCCTTCCAATTTCAGCCTACGAAAGCAAGAAAATTAGTGGGATATTGTTAGTGTTTTCTATTAACGGTCCATAATTGGTAAAGATTCAAGAAAAAGTATGCACTATCTGTTACATACAACAGCCCGCTCACAACGGTAGGGTTGTCACAGGCTCTTTGGTTACCCATTTTTTATTAGGTTCAAGCAGGTTCTTACTGGATTTAAAGAAGTAAAAGGATGTGTTGAAGCCTTCTTAAAACGTAATACCTTCATCACATTCTTTTACTTTTAAAAATCATTGCACAATATAGCCTATTACAGCATGATGAAATCAATCTTCCTTCAAGTTGTCTCACAGTGGGACCATTAATGAGGCAGAACTCATAATGTGATAAATGGTTCTTTGAATAATATTTTTTAATAGTATCCATATGCTTACCGAGAAGATATAGATCCCAAGAGTCTTTAAGGCAAGAGTGACATCATAGAAAACCCGTGGTCTTCCTGTTCCACATAGCTCCACTGGATTAGCAACCAAAAGTTCTGTATCTGGCCCACGGTCTGCTACAACAACGCGCAAGGGATGGAGCATTTCTAACTTCAAGCGAGAACACAACATTTCTTGCTTCTGGGGATCCACAATCTTTCTACTGTCATTTTGCCGAATAAACAGGTCTAATTCACGATAACCCTTTTTAACTGGTGAGAATCGACCGTGCGCTATCTAATAAAAAGGAAAAAACAATGATGTGTTAGTAGGTGATATCCGGTCTTATTACTTGGACAATGCTTGAGCATCAAAACAGACATCTCTTGCCCGCTGAATTGAAACATATGAGATGTTTGCATAGTGTGTGAAGTACAAGAACTAACAGGTGCCTGAGCATGCAAGTGTTTGTTGTGGGCAAAAGGCCTAGAAGGGAAACCCGCTCAATTTTTGTATTTTTTGTTCGTAGAAGTTGGTTCCTTATGTCTAACCTAGCTGTTTCTTTTCTTTGTTCTTTCAATAGGTTTATGTCCCCCTCTATTATTGTTGTTTGAGGGAGATGTCCCCAAGTAGTTAATGGGTGTCTTCGAGTGGATGGCAGTGGTCTCCGTAGCATTAGAGTTAGGTAGAATTAAGTTGTATTTTGTTTTCTTTTTTGATCAATAAAACTTTGAGATAATGGGTTATAGAGCCTCGCTCCGTAATGTTTTATAACTCTAAGGACGGCCATGTTTAATAAAGAAAAGAGTACTAATTTCATAATTTGGTTTTATAATAAGGACACTTTTCATAATATTAATTTATTTTAAGGAAAATGATAAATGTTGTGACAAATATACCCCTAATTGTTAAGTTAATGTTAAAAATAACAAATCTCTCTCTCTTTAGTTCTCATTTCTTCTCTCTTCTCTCTTCTCTCTCTCTAAAATCAAATACATTGCTCTCTCTCTAAAATCAAAGACCAACCTTAGCTCCTACCAACCATCTCACCTCCTCCTCCACCACACTACCACCACCACCACTTGACTTTCCGATCGTTTCGCCAAGATAGGAGCACCGTTCTCATCTTCTTCTTTTTTTTTTTTTTTTTTCTTTTCCTGCAGATGTAATCTAAAACAGATATAACTTTTGATTGAACCGTTGATCTAGCTGATTTTCGAATATGTTGTTCAGAAGACAAAGTTACTATATTTCGCGTAAATTAAGAGATCAAGGTCGTTTTGTTGAAATCGACCAATTTCGACAGCCCAGCGGGATATTGAAAAAAAAAAACGTCGTAATTTTTTTTTTATAACCTACGTCGATCCATATATATATACATATATATAAATAGAGTGGATGTTGTTCATCAATTTTGTTTTCTATGTTTTGTAATTTGTAAAATCATTTTAGCAATTTTGGTTGTTGTCAAGCGGTGCTAAATGCATTTAGCCCTTCTGGTTGCTGTCAGAAGGTTGTACAGGTGGTGCTAAATGCATTGCACCTTTGTTGCTGTCCAGGTGGTGCTAAATGCATTTAGCATCTATTGGATGCATTTAGCACCTTTTGATTGTTGTCCAGATTTAGCACCTTCTGGTTGCTGTCCAGGTGGTGCTAAATACATTTAGCAATTCTGGAGGTATTTAGCACCTTTTGATTCTGTCCAGAAGGTGCTAAATGTATTTAGACCTTCTGGTGCTGTCCAGGTGTACTAAATGCATTTAGCACCTTCTGAATGCATTTAGCACCTTTTGATTGTTGTCAGAAGGTGCTAAATGCATTTAGCACCTTCTGGTTGCTGTCCAGGTTGTGCTAAAGCATTTAGCACCTTTGGAGGCATTTAGACCTTTTGATTGCTTCCAGAATGTGTAAATGCGTTTAGCACCTTCTGGTTGCTTTGTATCATAATTTGACGTGAGATGTTTAAGGAAGGGGTTTAGTGTCTTTTTTGTATAGTGTCCTTAATTTACATGTCTAATTTTTAAATGTCCTTTATAATTATATTATTATTATAATGAGCCCTTATGCCCAATTGCCCCTAAAACTTTTAGGAACTTTGCCTATCTTTGCTTGAAAAAAAAAGATAAAAGGAAAAGAAGAGCGGACAACAAATATTCATTTTGTGTCCCAAATGGCTATCTGTTGTCCATGTGGAACCTAATGGGAATCACTCGTCTGTATGATAAGGAACTTATCCAAACTCAAATTTACGTGTCGCCTAACATACAACACAGTGTTATAGGACAAACTTATCCTACAAATTTGGACTGCTGTGGATGGTCTAACATTAAACGGAAAACTAAGATTGGGTAAAACAAAAACCAGTACCTGAATATTGTAGTCTTTGAATGTTCGCATAATGTCATAAAGAAAACCCTTGTGATCAACACAACTAATCTGAAGCAGTGTATGAGCAGGGCTCAAGGAATTGTCTATCATTACGCTTGTCTTCTTCAATTTCGTCACGTCTGGGCTAAGAGCTTGTGTGCGTGTTTCCTTTTCCGAGAGTTGACATCTAAATAATTCCTCGGCAACAGAGGGAGAAAGATAAGAAATACTCTGAGGACTACCATACTGTGGACCTGCCAACTGAAGTTCGCAACAAATGCATAAATCACCTAAAACGGCAAGCAGTTGCTCACACAACTCTTGTTGTCTTTGTTGCGTGTGTAAGAGCTCCCTGAAAATGAGATTGCAACAAGTCGTAAATATTTTTCATTCACTCCCTCTTACTTATAATTTCAAACAAATTATAGTCTTTCTTATTGTAGCTTCCCTGAAAATGAGATTGCAACAAGTCGTAAATATTTTTCATTCACTCCCTCTTACTTATAATTTCAAACAAATTATAGTCTTTCTTATTGTAGCTTCGCCTTTCTAGGATTTTCCTTTTGGCTTTTGGATGTTTTGACCTTGGTTTGAAAATTATCATTGATCCATTTAGAATCCTACAGGATTCTACAATATTTCTACTAGAATCAGCAATTAAATTTAACTAAAAAGTTTGGATAAGCAATGATTGCAAGTCGGGAAGACTCAGATCGGATTCGGGTGCATCCACCCTTTCAAAGATCCCTTGCTTCCTAAATTATAATTGACTGGAAATTTATGCTGAATATTTTGAAGTCTTTTAGCAACTCAGTTCCAGATGAAAAATATAATAACGAAGGACTAATAACTAAAACAATGCATAAAGATTGTGAATAACATTTTCAAACAGGTCATGAGGCTTTGCTCTAATAACATGTAATCAAGAAACACTAAAATATTCTCACGAAAAAAGGACTATACACTTATAAACAAACCCTCACAAGTTATCTGTTATGAAGAAAAGATCCAGAACTCGGTCATCTGGTGTTGTCATCACTTTTACTCTTTGAATCGTAAGCTCGTGCTCACAGAGAACTTGAGTAACATCTAAAAAACAATAATGTTTGTGTGACAAATATCAGAACACCACCCATAATATATATCAATAATGCTATGCACACATAGAGTATATATATAATGCTCTGTATCAGTTACTGCATTGGTAAACAGTTGAATGATTTCAACTACTTTTTGATAGGCCCCGGTTTTTGAACAACCAAATGCATTTTGTGTACTCTTCGTATGTCTAGCACTACTTAATATATATATATATATATATATGTATAGGTATATGCACTAGAAGAAAGAAGATTACTTGTTTACCATGTAACAATCCTTTGCGGTTAGCGCTACATAATTTCAAAGTGTAAACGGGGGAAGTTTTGGAGCGTGGAGATGCGGGGATCAAGTAAAACGGGACCAAACATGGCGGACATGCTGATAGAAGCCGTTCTTTTAAATTTGACCATCTTACTGGTAGAATTGTAGAGTGAGGAACTACCCATAGTACTACGAAGCACCATATCCCATCAGTCGAAACATCTAATTCAAAAGAGAGATGGTCAGTATGCATATATGGTTGTTGTTGTTTAATCTGAGAGAATCACATTCAATTCGACACCATATATATAATAAAAGAATTAAAGAAATTAAGAAATCATGGAAATAGAAATGATTTTCTTTTCTTTCTTTTTTTTTACAACAATGAAGTTCCATTTGTGAAATTCAATGAAATACACACAAAATGTTGGCATATTAAACGAGGAGACAGAGAAAAGGGAAAATTAATCATTTCGAACCGGTTATGATAAAAAAAATAAAATAAATCATAATCGAATTTTAACAAGAAATCAAAATTAACTACCAGAAATGGCAAATTATAAAGAAATTGAACAAAACATTTTTTTTTTAAAAAAAAAACAGAGCAATGGATGATTAAATTATCAAGTGTATACCTCCTTTGGTAATGTAGAGACCAAAATCGAGAATGATACGGCAAATATCGCAACCGAGGCCAGTCTTATCGGGACAATTGACGGTAATCACGTAAGGTTCTCCAGGTTTCTTCCCTGGCTCTATCACTACAGCGTCGTCATTCGGAACACCCATACCCCAACTCCCCCGCCGACTCTAAAAATAAATTTCCGGGATGGATCGCCGGCGGATATTCAGCCGCGGGAGAGGAGAGAAAAAATAGATGATTAATAATTTTTGTTTGAAAAAGAAAGGGGAGAGGGCAAGGTTAGTTGTTGGTGTCGGTATTCGTGCCCAAAATCCTTGTCAGAATTCTCGTTGGTTCCGCTTTGCATACGTGGCTATGACATAGTGCTGGTCCCATCAACCTCAAACTCTAGGCACCAATGTAGTGGATGCAGCCGCCGTACCAGTGTGACCACATATTTTCATTTTTGATTCCTAATTTTTTTTTTTTTTCATAAACCGAACTAAATTTTGTCTCACACATGAACACCATATACGAATGTTTTGTATTATTTAAAAGTTTAGAAATTAGAATACAATTACCTGTGATCACATTTGTGCAAATCGCTTATTAATCGGGATTTAAATCCTATTTAACTTATACTTTTTATTTATATGATAAAAAAAATTATAGGATCATAAAGTAGTTATTTTACTGAATAAGAGTATATTATTTTTATATAAGCAATACAATTTTAAATAAGATTTTTAATTCAAAAGTAAGTTGCAGTAGTAATGCATATAACAAATTGTGGGCGTAATTCGAATCCTATTACCAGCAGTTTGACGAGAAGTTGATTAATCCCTTATAAGATGGTGATGTAAGTATGGTAAGCCGAATTCATAGCAAAAATAAATTTTTGAAGAAGAATTCAAGAGCGGTAAGATAGTCATAGAGTATGACGAAACCAAAGCGAAAGTAAATTTTCAAAGAATAGCTCGAGGGCGATAAGATGGTAATGGAATATGATAGAACCAAAATAAAAATAAGTCTTTGAAAAAGAGTTTGAGAGCTGCAGTGATGCAGGCTCAACACCCTGTTGTGTTTTAGTGAAACTTGTTTGAATTACTTCTTAATTTGGGTTTATATAGATAAAGAAAAATTAGAATTCTTGTATTCGGGGATGAAAGATAATGGCTCAAGGTTAAAAATAATAAACAATAAAGGGCAAAATAATTTAAACATACAAAATTTGAATAGAGTTAAAGGTCAGTACTAAAAACCAAGAGGTAAGTTAAAGGATAAATGTTCTAGAGTTTCGTATTAATAATAAGAAACAAAACTCGAAAAAGCTTTTTTTGCAACTCAGACTTAAGAAACTCAACTTACATACCGACCGTATTCTTGCTCTAAGTTTCAAGTAAAGAGGTGGTATATTTGTGGCAAAAATTTAAAAGTAAACTTAAATAACAAAGGGTTTTTATAATTTGAAAAAAAAAGGAAGAAGGTGCATTTAAGCTTCCAACTCTAATTCTAGAGTAGGCCATCATAATAACCCCTTATATACATGTAGTGGGCTATAATAGTCCCTTATATACAAAAGGGCCTCACGTAACAACATACGTTACAAATAAATATACCAACGAAAAGAAATATCCCACTGCTCAATTATGAGACACCTATCCAAATGATCGTGTTTCAGCCCATTTGCCGTTCTTTCTCCAAAATATCGGATCGTTATGGGTTGTTGCTGGGTCAACAACAACCAACACGTAATTAATTTAACTCTAAAATTGAATAGCTAATGCTCGATTGATTCATATTTTAACATGAAGTACTTTTAGCCTCCACTAACTTTTCGTTTATATATTGCAATTGGAATAGGGAATCATGTTAATTTCTAGTAGCTGTAGTTCAACCCTACAAACTAATTCCACAAAACCAAAAATCAACAAACAAAAACCAATTATATTCTGATTTAGATAGATAAAAAGTAGACTAAAATTCTTCATTATAGCAGTACACACTCCCAAATAGAGGGAATGCGAGTAACAGAGGATTAAGACAAAAGCGAAACAAGATTTACAAAAACTAATAATAGATCAACTGAAAACCCTAGCCAAGCAATCTATCTAACCACCGAATCCATAGAGAGTCCTTCCTTGCCTTTTCAGGGCATAAACCACATCCATGGCAGTAACCGTCTTCCTCCTCGCATGCTCCGTGTAAGTAACTGCATCTCTAATCACATTCTCCAGAAAGATCTTGAGAACACCGCGAGTTTCTTCGTATATCAGACCAGAAATCCTCTTCACACCGCCTCTCCTAGCGAGCCTGCGAATTGCAGGCTTTGTGATGCCTTGGATGTTATCTCTCAAAACTTTCCTGTGCCTCTTTGCTCCTCCTTTGCCTAATCCCTTGCCTCCTTTGCCTCGGCCAGACATCTTCAAATAGAGAATTGATTTCTAGGGCTTAGACTTTGGAATTGGATTCTTCTGATTGGGACCTGGTGAGGAAGTGAGGTGGTTGGGGTTGGTTTTTATAGAAGGGGAGGGGTGGATTTGGGGATTTTGAAATTTTGAGAGTTTAGAATCGTGGTCGTTGGTTTTTGAGGGCTAATTGACGGATGGGAGTGTTGATCCGTGTCAAAAGGTGATGAGTGCATTTCAGTCGTTGATTGTAGGTGAATGGACGATGCAGAACTCATCTAGGTTCTGGTGCGGATTGTGCTTTCTGTTAGATAGAAAAATGGCGAAGGTAGTTCCACGGGCACTTTGGTAACAACAAAACGCAAAAGCGGGTTCAGTTGATTTTTCCTTTTTTTTCTCTTAACCATTTAGTTGAGTAGTTGTATTGTTTATGAAATGTTTTTCTTTCTTTTGTTTATTTATTATAATTAGAATTAGAAAATAATTACATTCTTTTTAAATTGGGAGTCCGACGACTCCGACTTACATACATTTAAAGCAAATGCAAATTATCAAATTTTAATATAAAATTTGATAAATTTCTTAAGGTTATCAATTTTTGTAAATTTATTATGTTTCGAGAAAAAAAAAATAACTTATCAATTTGAGACATAAAAAGTAAAAAGTGAATTATCAATTTAAGTGATAGAACATAGACTTAGCAATGAATTGATTTTGTGTCGGATCTTAACAAATGAGGGTAAATTTTGCATCCACCCGAAAACTATCAGATAAGCTATTGAGTGATATGTTCGAAATTTGTAGACGATTCATTATGTTATCAGGTGGCATGATTCAATTCTACCCTAATGGAATATAGACTTACAAAGAAAAAAAAATTCTAAAGAAATTTGCACCAAAAAATATGGATAAATAACTAAGAACATCTTCAACAGTCTTTTATATCTTTGTTTTTGTATAAAATTTACACAACATGCAATTTTTTTCGTCTCTAATAGTCTTTTAAAATTGAAATTTGTGTAAAATATATTATCATTTTGTGTAAAATTGAAATTTTTTTCGTCTCTTTCTTCATTTTTTTAATAAAATTTGTAAATGTAATAACTTCAAATTTAAAATAAGGATTTTAATACAAACTATACATTTAGAATATGCTAATCAATACCTATAAATAAAAATCAACTATAAAATTATTTATACAAAAAATAATAAAAAAAAATATTTATTTGATATTTAACAAGTGTTGGAATCTTAGTCATTATTTCAAAATGCACACATGACTTTACAAAAGGACCATTGGAGTATTTTTGTTTTAGTGTTTAAGTTTTTTTTGTAAAAGTGGGTTGACACATGTGATTTACAACTCAATTTTTACGCTACCATTAGAGATGCTCTAAAATTAAAAGAAAAAGATAAAAAAATATAGGAATAAATATTTATAAATCATAAATTTGTATTAAACATTTAAGAGTAGATCTCTAATGGTTGTATAAAAATTAAGGTGTATATCCTATGTGTCAAACAATTTTTCCACAAATGTTGAAGTATAAAAAAAATATACTCTAATGGGAATTTTGTAAACTTTTGTGTAAAATTGAAAAGAACCAATAAGATACAAACAAATATTATATGTTATTTTTTTTTATCATTTTTTCTTAAATTTATATATACATAATAATATAATCACAATGGATCTTAATTTATAAGTCTTGATCAATAGATTTCAAATTTTTTATAAGTTGTGTAAATTTCATACAAACGAAATTATGCACTATTGCTAGAGATACTCTAACAAGTTTTCACTTTTATTTAAACATTAAAAAGTTTAACTAGTCTAATGGATCACCCGAATTCGTTAAGTGTAGACTATTAACCGAGTCATTATTATTTCATATTTAACGGGTGAATTCGATAATTATCCGAATTCGTTAAGGATCCACTCATTAACTTATAACTTTGTATCGATTCGTACGATGACATAGATACAATCACAGGCACATCTCTTATAATTTAACATACACAATATAATACAAATAAAAAAGAGGCTTTTACGAAGAAGGACAAATATTGCTTTCTCTATATACTCCAGACACATTTTTTTTTGGCAAATTGTTTAAAAGCCAAAATTTTTACAAAAGGACACATATTAAATAAAAGTACATTTTAATTAAAATTTGAATAATAAATTAAATTAGATAAAATTAAAACTGATATGAAATTCAAACATATGTTTAAACCAATTGAAAAAGATATTGAATATCCAAAAAGAATATTCAAGCTAAGTAGGAAGATAATATTAAGAAATAGAACAAACATTTTAATCTAGAACAATGCATTGTTTAAAATGCCCGTGTTTAAAAATGTCGCTCACGTCCTAACTTAAGAAAATGCTTGAAAATTGTAAAATGCCTGGAAATTACATAATCATATTGATTTCTTTGTAAAGTGCGTAATGCAATAAAGTCTGACCTATATATGACTATACCTTTTAAGAAAAATATAATTTCATGTTTGATCTATGCATAGATGAAAAAGCCTAAATTTAGTATATAACAAGAAAATGTTTCCTAAAAAAATGCCTCAATCAAACACAAGTTCAAGTAAATAACCCAACAATAAAATCCCATCATTATATGTAAAATATCGGAAAAATGAATTACTATTCTTAAGTAGTAATAGACAACACCTTAACAAACATGCTTCCAATATTAAATGAATAAGAAACCCATACCTAGTAATTGAACTGACCGAAAGCTGTAGACCCCTTCGTAGATGACTAAACGACATACAAAGGTTCAGAATGGATCAAACTAAGGGTGTTAAAGTCAATTCGAAAACTAACCGAACGAATCGAACCGATCCGAACCGATCTGTAAAATCCCGAACTAAAAAAAATTTGAAACCGAAAACAAGAAAACCGAAACCGACAAAGTATTGGCTTCGGGTCTTGGGGTAAGTTACTAAAACCGAACTAAACCGAACCGAAGCCAAAATTTTTAACAAAAGGACACATATTAATATAACTTTAAGTACACGTTAATATACTTAATACAAAAAATATGAAATTTTTTAAGAATATATTTCTTGTTAATGCATATGATAATCTTAAAAAAAATTAGATTAAGCGCGTAATTAAAACTGATATTTGAAATTCAAACATATGTTTAAACCAATTGAAAAAGATTTTTTTATTGAATATCCAAAAAAATATTCAAGCTAAGTAGGAAGTTTCATTCTTATAATATTAAGAAATAGAACAAACATTTTAATCTAGAACAATGCATGTTTAAATGCCCGTGTTTTAAAAAATGTCGCTCACGTCCTAACTTAAGAAAATGCTTGAAAATTGTAAAATGCCTGGAAATTACATAATCATATTGATTTCTTTGTAAAGTGCGTAAAAAAAAATGCAATAAAGTCTGACCTATATATGACTATACCTTTTAAGAAAAATATAATTTCATGTTTGATCTATCATAGATGAAAAAGCCTAAATTTAGTATATAACAAGAAAATGTTTCCTAAAAAAATGCCTCAATCAAACAAAGTTCAAGTAAATAACCCAACGAACCGAACCGAAAATCCCATCATTATATGTAAAATATCGGAAAAATGAATTACTATTCTTAAGTAGTAATAGACAACACCTTAACAACTTTTATTTTTGGTTTGGGTTTGGGGTATGCTTCCAATATTAAATGAATAAGAAACCCATACCTAGTAATTGAACTGACCGAAAGCTGTACCGACCCCTTCGTAAACACCCATACAAAGGTTCAGAATGGATCAAACTAAGGGTGTTAAAGTCACTTTAGAAAACTAACCGAACGAATCGAACCGATCCGAACCGATCTGTAAAATCCCGAACTAAAAAAAATTTGAAACCGAAAACAAGAAAACCGAAACCGAAAAGTTTGGTTCGGGTTTGGGGTAAGTTAGTCTAAAACCGAACTAAACCGAACCGAACCGAACCGAATTATGTATAAGAAAAAAAATGTTAATATATACTTTAAGGGTACACGTTAATTATACTATAATACAAAAAATATGACATTTTTATAAGAATATATTTCTTGTTAATTGCATATTATGATAATCTTAAAAAAAATAGTTATTAGCGCGTAACTTTATTATTTAATTAACTACATAATGCTAAGATTTTTTTATTACATACATGATAGAAAAATAATTCATTATTTTATTTAACTTTGGTGTTTCATTCTTATAAAGTACAAATAAAATTGTAATTAAATAGAAAATATGGTATTTATATGTTGCGCCGAATGTGGTTCTAAAAAATAATCACTTTAATTTGAATACAAATCATTATTACATTACTATTAGTATTATATTTTTTATGTTAAATTGATTTAAAAAAAAATATTTCAAAACCAAATAAAACTGAACCGAAAAGTTTGGTTCGAGTTTGGGTTTCGAAGATTTAGAAACCGAAACCGAACCGAACCGAACCGAACCGAACCAAAACAGAACTTTTATTTTTGGTTTGGGTTTGGGGTACCTTGGTTTCTATCCCGACCGAAACCGAAAACACCCCTAGATCAAACCACTTTAGTGTATCCGCAGCGGGTATGCTAAAAATATAATTATACGAATGTGTTTCACTCGTATAATTTTTATGCAAAAAAAAAACAAAAACAAAAAATGGTCATATAAATGAAGCTCATTCGTATGACTTTGGGATCCAATAGCCATACGAATGTGGTTCATTCGTATGACTTCATACGAGTGAGCCACATTTCTATGACTTTTTTTTACTTCGTATTAATGATACGAATGAGTCACATTCGTATGGCTAAAATTTAGTAAGATAGTAAACTTACTTGTTCTCTACTCTACTTGTCAAAATTTTAGCCTAAATTTCTCTTTACTGTAAAAGGGGTATCAATTTACCCTACCCAATGAAAATGCTCTTATAGTATAAAACCTTAAGGCTTTGTTTGATTCGGGTATTAAAAAATGGGATGAGATTGTTAATACCACTTTTTTTATAATACCTTGTTTGATTCGCATAAATGTGCTGAGATTACTAATACCGGTACTAACTTAATACCACTCTTTTGTGGTATAATTTAATACCAGGGGGTGGTATTGTTTATCCAGAATTAAGAAAAATGAATCATATATTTTCAAAAATGCCATTATTACTATAATATTTTAAAAAATGCCACTATTACTATATTATTATTATTATTATTATTTTAACTTAAATTTTTTTTTTAAAAAAAATTTAATATTTTTATTTTTTTTCATTTTGTTAGTCCAAAATATAATCCCGTATAAGAGTTACAAAATTAAATATGGTATTAACGTCAACATGAGATATTCCAATATTAATACTGTATGAATCAAACAAGGTATTAGTATTAAATTAATACCAAAATTAATAGTTCAATACTATTAATACTGATATTATTAATTCTACTGACCCTAATTCCTGAATCAAACGAGACCTAAATGTAAAACCCAAATTTAAATACTTGACAGTCAATTGCCCTTATGGAGTGGACACCATCCCAAAACCATTATAGGATATAAAACCTCCACAATTTGAAATGCACATGATACATGGACGAGACAATCATGAAAGGCGGTAAAATAGGACAATGCATATTTGAAAGCGCACGGGATTGGTGATTGCAACTGTTACAACAATTAGTTACAACTAAATGGAAAAACCTAAACGTGCGCTGAAGTATAGGAAAATAAACAAGGGGGAATATAGACAAAGTATCTAAGTATTAAAGTTTATAAAAAAAAAAAATTAAAAAACTAAAAAAAATTAAATTAAATACAATTGACTAATTTAAATAATTTGTCCTTAATTAAAAAATTTGGGGTTTAAACAATGGCTTGAAAATGTATGTCCTTGAGCCAATTGCTTCAAAAAATGTTGAATCTAAGCCTAATTTTCTAATAAAAAATAAGCATATATTTAGGCTCCCTTTGATTACAAGTTGGAAAAGAAAAAATAAATTGAGTTACTTTTGATGAGAAAATGAAAAATAAGTTAAGTGCTAGGGGTAGACCTGACAAAACAATACGCGACACGATAACACGATACGAACCAACACGAAGTTATAAGTTAATGGGTGAGGTCTTAATAGTTTCGGGTTGTATTGGTGCCAACCCGATAAGACACGATAAGTTAACGGGTCGGGTCAGTCACTATTCGTTAACACGATAATAACCCGTTTGAACACGTTAATAATATACATAGTTATATAATATTATAAATGTACATGTATATATGTATATTTTTAATATTTTTAATATAAATGTGTATAATTTATATAAGTATTACATATATATTTGTTAATTCAAGGTAAATTTACAATATATACATATAATATTATATAAACAAACATATTTTTTAATTATATATGTACTTAACGGGTAATAGCGGGTCATATCGGGTAATTCGTTAAAACCCGAAAAGATAACACCCGAAACACGATAACACCCGATAAAAAAATCACCCGTTTAGACCCGAAACAATAACACTCGAAACACGATAAAAATCGACACGAACACGATCCGAACCGACCCATTGACAGGTCTAGATAGGGGTGATATCCTTTTAATTTTTAAGTTTTTCTATGAAAAAGATTTCTTTACTTAGTTGTAAGGAAAAAGTTTTCACAAAAAAAAATAAAAAAATAAAAGATGTCTATTCATAAAATTTGCAACATTTCTCACTTTATGTTATATTTTTTATATAAATTAATTAATTTTCTTTTTTTATCATCTTTGTAATCAAATGGCCTTATTACATCTGATTTACACACAGGTAACATGATTTAATTTTAATTTCACAATCAATTTGTCACTCTAACCAAATATCTTCCTTCACTATCACACGGGCCTTGAAAACGGACTAATAAGCCCGGCCCATAGTTGAGGCCTGCCATTTTTCTTTTTCCTTCCCTTTTTTTTTCTTTTACTTTGCGTTCCAATTTTATAATCTGCGTGCACTTCGCAACTCCAGAGATTAAAAAAAAAATTGAGAGAGAGAGAGATGAGGAAATTCGATCCGTGGCCAGTTTTCTTCAAGAGAGAGTGGAAGCGTAACTGGCCGTTCCTCGTCGGCTTTGCCGTTACCGGCACAATCATCACCAAGATGTCCCTCGGCCTCACTGGTTTTATTCTTATCCCCGTTGATATTTCTGTGTATATATATATATATTCATCAACATTTTCTAAACCCTATTGAATCTAATCTATTACTTTTTTCAATTTAATGTTTGTGCAGAGGAGGATGCAAAGAACTCGCCCTTCGTGCAGAGGCACAAGAGGTACTATGCTCCATTGCTCCCCATCCTGATCCAAAATCCCTAATTTTCCAATTTTAATATCCGTGTTTAAACTTCCTCATGCCAATTCGTTGATCTGTTGTGCTTGAAACTAGGGATTTGATTTCATTGTCCTAGTTACCTATATCTAATTAAGAGTCCTCTTAAATATCAAGCTGGCGATTACTCATTGGTTAAAATAGATTTTAATAATGATTGAATTTGATATGGTTCCACATTCTAACTAATACATATTAGCCACACTAGATATATCAGTTTTTATGTCAGTGTATATATATATATATTTATATGTCCGTCTAGAATTATTGATATAATTATAATTATTCATCATTAAAAAGGAATGAGATGAAATGGAGTGCAAACTGGATGGTGCTGTAGATGTTTACAGTTTTAGTGGTTTTGAAGGGTTTGCAAATTCATCAAAATGGGTTTATATATGTTAACTGGGAATATAATTATTCACCATAGAATAGGAGTGAGATCATGAAATAGTGTGCAAAGTGGATAGTGCCATAGATGTTTATGGTTTTAGTGGTTATGAGTCTTATGAAGCGTTTATGAATTCAACGAAACGAGTTTCTGTCAACTGTTCATCTCCGGTCCATAATGAGGGATTACTTTGAGAGTTTGAGGACAATATATATATATATAGATATAGATATAGATATGTATTTATATTTAGTGATTCTAATTGTTTTATAGTCACGATTGATTGTATTTTGATGGATTGTCTACTGTCTAAAGCCACTCTCCCTCTGGATTGCCTTGTCATGTATATACTTAATTTAATGCTTTGGTTCCCTATAACGTTTGGAGTTTGGACTAATTTTCACTGCTAGTCAGTTCTCATCTCAAAGACCCTTTTTTTGCGTATTATGTATGCTTCATTATTCATAAAGAATTTTGCTCGTCATGTGCAATTTGAGGAACTAGTAGTGTATATAGTAATTAAGGCATTAATTTGAGTCTCCTCCTCCTAGGTAGCTGAATGGGTCAAAAAAAGGAGAGTGCAGTAATAATCTGGAGTGACCTCCATTCACTTTCGCCGTTAAGAAAATTGTGAATCTTCTGCTTAATTCAATGCGTGTTTTGTGTGCACGCACAAGCATGTATGGTAATTTGGTTATGAACATGTTTTAGATATGGCATTTTTCAACTTTATGAGCTAGACAATTCAAATATTTGACACTTTTAATAGGAATAGTTGGTGATTCATTCACCTTGGACACATGCTGTTAGATGTAGTGCAACTATTTTTCTGCCCTATTATCCTTATTTTTCTCACTGGCCTTTACTCCATATAACCTAAGGAGTAAAATTTGTTGCATTATGAGAAAATTTAGGACATAGGATGGTCCATTTGAATTTTGTTTTTCTTATGTTACAAGAATGACCTTAGATCGTGTAGAATGGAAAATAATATTGGTCTTGGATTGTGCCTTAGACTTAATATTCGTGCCTGCAACAATATCCCTGCTTGTGTCCACGACAAATTATCCCTAATAATGTGAGTTAGCTATGCTCGATATACTTTAATACAATCTTTTGTAGAGTTGTATGATGCGGACTGGACACAGGCACGATGGGGGATATATTGGTTATTATATAATATATATATATATATATATAAGAATTGGGTCTTTTGAGGGGGTAAACAGATGGTTTTTTGGATGAAACTTGGCGAATATGTTTAGTAGATCATCTCCACCAAATTTCATCAAAAAATTATATTGGAAAATTGAACTTCTTTCTAATCTTCTGAGATACATTACTGTAACACTTTGGAAGATATTTAAATGTTGGCCCTGGCCATATCTTAATGATACATTTCCGAGCAATTGGCAATTAGTTACACAGGATAAAATTACCCCAACACCCTCACACAAGTAAAGAGAGTAATTCTACATATGGACTCATCACGAAGTGGACTTGGAAAATGTAGCAACAATGCATTGGTTACTTATCACTCTACGCATCAACCGATGCATTGAGGCCACCTCATCCAAGTCCTCTTGTGAAGTTTGGATTCAGTAATTTCAATTTTGTTTCGAGACTGATGTGTTGAAATTTCGACTCGGTGTTTTGTAGGTGAAATCCCTGAAAGAGTAGGCGGTTTGGTTGTCAGATGTGCACACATTCCCGGGAGAAGAGGATAACTTGCTTTATTTTTCTTTTCTTTTCGTTTTCTTGCCTGTAGTTTGTAATATCAAGTGGTATCAGACTTGAAATAATCTGTTTGCCAAGTTTGCAAGGATCTGTTGGCTTTTAATAAAAGAATACGCCTTTTTGATTGGCACATTTCATAATCATTTTGAGAAACAGGTCTACATTTTTCTCACTTAAGTATAGTCCCCACTTCACAAATTAAGATTTGCAGATTTTAAGGAAATACTGATTTCAATGGAGTTAATTGAAAGAATATAACTTAGGGGGTGTATTTAATTTATATTTCATAGGACTTTTTTGGATTTTGAATATCATTGATATTCAATTGGGATTAGGATTTTAAAAAGTTTTTTTTTTAAATCTTGTGGTATTCAATTAAGATTAAAAATAGTCTTTTAAAATCTTATGGTATTCAAAACTCAATAAATTTTTATGGATTTGAGGGTATTTTTATGAATAATAAATCTACATGACAAATCTTTATCTTTAAGTGGAAGATTTTACTTGGATTTCTTTTTCATTTATTTTCTAAACCTTAGGTATTATTTGTTTATTTATATAATCTATTAAACTCTTTCACTCTATTTTCTATATCTAAAACCTCTTCTTTTTCCAAATCCTATGGATTATTTGTTATTTGTATCTATAATCTATTTAAATTCTTCCACTTCATTCACTTTATCTAAATCCTCTTTTTTTTTTTAGATACTGTTATTTTCAAAGTTTTAATTATCTAGTTAGTTATCTTCTTCTGAAACTACATCTATGTAGCATCCTTGATTTTTTCTCCAATTTTATTAATTTTTTAGATAGAAGATGAAAATTGAATAGAAGGGACAAAAAAAAAACACCCTAATCTGTTGGGTTTTTAGACTTGATCCGAACTTTTTGCGACGGATTTATAATTTGCTTATTATTTTAAAGTCGTAATCAAAATTCTTTTATTATTTATTATTTAATATTTTTATTATAATTAGAAGAATCACTGAATTTGTTAAAATTTATAGAAATATTAAAAAGTTCATTCTTAAAAATCTATTAGAGTCTGTATGAATTTTTTTAAATCTATTAGACTTTGTATAAATTTAAAATAATATATGGATTCAGAAGAATTCATGAATTTTAAAAAAGTTCATAATTTTTTTTTTTGAAATCTGAATTGAATAAACTGTCCTTATTATGTCTCGTGAATCTTGTGGTCTTAGTGTAAACAGCTTGCCTATGACTAGACAATGGAGAGACCTTGTCTTGGGTCTGCAAGTTGGCTCAAAATATGTTTATAGTTGAGGGAGAAATACGCAAGTCTTGGATAGTAAAGATATGGTGAAGTTGCTTCAGCAGTTTTGTTCAATTTGGTATTAACTTAAGAAGCATATAGGCAGGGAAAGCTTTCAAATCTTTGATCTATTATGTAGTAATCCACTCTCTTTCTTTCCCTTTTCTTTTTTTGAAGAGAATATTTAAGGTTTTTTTTCTCTTTTTTCACTTTTAAGAACACACGTTTCTTTTGAGGCATCTCAAATAAAGAGACTTGTTTCCAAAATAAAATTTAATTGGTGATTTAATCAAATAGTTCATGCCTAAAATAATCTGCAACTTTGACATGCATATAACTGACGGCATCATAAATGACCCTCCTTACCAAATTGCTGAATGTATGGCCCCACTGGGATGAGCCACATACAAGTTGCAAATCCTTTACTCGTCAAGAGGGAGTTTTGCGGAGGCAATTAAGCGTTGTCCCTTCCCATTCGTTACTCTATTTCATAGAACCCCACACCACCTCTCTTAGTTTCATAATTTTCCTCCAAATCCAGCAGATATCACCATTGAACGCATGAACCCATGTTACTTATTGCATACATACGCTCAAATGAGGCATTATTGTAGGGAAGATGACTTAATTTAGCATTTAGGAGTCATTCATTGCTGGAATATCTAATAAATTAGAAGTTCAAAGTGCCTGTTGGATTTGAGTTTTTATACTCTCATAGAAAGAGATTTTTGTAGTTTCATGCACTATAAACTTTGAGTTTCACCAACATAATGGGAACCCGTGATTCAAGATTCTTGGAACGCAGAAAAACTCCAAGGGAAAACAAAAGTTGATTATTACCCGGGGTGCTATAAAATAAATAGGATTTAAGTGTGAGCTAAACGACATGAGTAGAGCTCTATAGTTCAATGCTAAGTCCTTGTTAATGAGCATTCTCGTAAGCGTCACATTTGTAGTTAAAACCTTTCTCTCTTCCTTGAGCTCCAACCTTTCCCATTGGAAGCCCTATTCTCTTCTTCATGAAAGCAAGAATCATAGTCTCAAATGAATTCTTAAGCTGAACTTGTATTACTATTCAACTTTCAGCACTACTAATAATCCAAGGATCCTAACAACCTTCTTTGAAGATTTTTTTGAGATTCAAGTATTCAACGCGAGACATAAAAGCATACAAATCAGTCTGCTTGTTATATCATTACAACAGTATGGGCACCTAGTCCAGCTTATGTTATTCCCCTATGCTGCATTATCTTTATTCTCCACAATAAAAGAAAATTGATCAAGAACAGAGAAACCTAGCGCACAATTCTAAACACACAAATGTGTTAAAATATTATTCTTTCGTCTTTCCACACATCATGAATGTTTCCTCTTTCTTTTTCCCTTTGACTGCTTTCATCATTATGTCTCTTTCTATGCTCTTCTAATCTTGTATATATATATGGCTGATATCCTTGTAATGAAAGAACACACATATATATATATATATAGAATATATATTCTTTCTCTCTTCCTCTACATTTGTAAATTCTCTACATTTATCATGGTATCAGAGGGGTTTAAATTATAATCCATCCATCGCATCTCCACTGCCCAAATCAATCATCCAAGCCACCCAACTTGCCCAAATCCTAACCAAATCCTTTCTCAATCCTCACTAAAAAAAAAAAAAAACACTCTCGAAAAACTACTCAAATCGCCTCCAAAACACCGAACTCCACCACCATTGCCATCGTCCCGAAGAGACGATTCCAGCACCGTCAAAATCACCTCGAAATTCGTTCCCACGAGCTTTTAATGGTGGTTACTGACGCCGTCATCTTTAACGGCGGTTATTGACGCCGTCATCTTTAACGGCGGTTACCTAACGCCGTCACCTTTAACGGCAGAAATCTAATGCCGTTAAGTTACTATTCCAAAAAAAATAATAAAAAATATATATACTTGTTTCCTTGTTTTGTCAGCTGGAACTCATGGAGCCACAGTGGACTACTTATATGGAATTATGGGAAACCTTTCGTGAAGAGACTTGACTTGTCCAATTTCTCATGGCTCTCAGAGAAGAATTTGAACAGCTACGAGCTTCCAAACCTCTGCCTACCGTTGAAGTGGCTTTAACTGAATTAATTACTGAAGAAACTCGCCGAGGTATCTCTTCAACTCTGTCTTCAGTATTTATTGCAACCCCTCGCTCTCAGTAACACTCTTACTGACCTCCCACAAATCACCCTACTCCACGCCCTCCCCATATCTCAACATATTCCCACCAAACTTCTCCTAGGCCACCCTGAGGTTTATCATAGGTCTAATGTAACTACTGTAAGGAATTTGGCCACACGGTTAAGTACTGCCCCACTCCTACTTCTTGTTACATGCAAGGCCTCCAAAAATCCTCCTAATCTGCTGCTGCCTTCACAACATCTGATCCATCTGGTATTCGCTATATGCCCCCACCTGGTTTCTGTCCGCCCACCATTCTTGAGGACCCCACCAACCCTTCCCAGCTCAGTCATACTGTTGCATCTGCCTTCTCTGCTTCTTCTGGTACATCCACTTCTCCATGGTTCCTTGATTCTGGAGCTTCAAACCACATGACATTTGACTCTACCCACTTTGTCACTTCTAGTCCGATGCACTCATCTCCCCCGATTCATACAGCTAATGAGTCCACCATCTCTGCTAGCCACATTGGTTCCATCAATACCACCAACGGTTTGTCTGTTCCTGATGTTCTTCTTGTCCCTCAACTATCTATGCAATTTTTATCTGTTGGCCAATAATGTGACCTTAGGCTAATTATTTCATTTGATTCTTCTAGTTTTATTGTGCAGGACCGTTCGACGAGGACATCAGTTGGGACAGGCCATAGAGTTGGACGCCTATATGTGACAGACATATTACAAATTCCTTCTCCAAGTGGTTCCTCCTTCGTGACATTTACCCCCAATCCCTCCTTATTCATTTCCTGACATTCTAGACTAAGTCATGTTTCTTTTTCTCGTCTTCATTTTATGGTTACTAAAGGGTTGTTAAGATCAGTTACATTAGACAAAGATCCCTCTTGTGTTGCTTGTAAACTGACTAAACAACCAGCTCTTCCTTTTAATAATAGTACTACTGTTTCCAACTCTCCATTTGATCTTGTGCATTCTGATGTCTGGGGTAAAGCCCCGGTTACCTCTATGGGTGGGGCTTTATATTATGTTGTATTCATTGATGATTACTCCCGTTATACTTGGACTTATTTACTTTATTCCCGTTCGGATTTTTTGAAAATTTACATTGAATTTGCCACTATGATTAAAACTCAATTTTTAAAAACCATTAAAATTTTCGATCAGACTCTGAAGGTGAATATCTGTCTAAATCCTTTCTTGATTTTCTTAAATCTCAAGGGACCATTCCTTAACTTTCCTACCCCGACACCCTTCAACAAAATGGGGTTGCCGAACGCAAACACCATCATCTTGTTGAAACAGCCCGAACTTTACTTGTCTCATCCTCTGTCCCTTCCGTTTTCTGGGGTGAAGCCATCCATACATCTGCCTTCCTTATTAATTGCATTCCTTCCGTGGTTATCGGTAGTATCTCTCCTTTTGAACGTCTCTTTGGTACCAAACCTGATTATCCCTATCTTTGTGTTTTTGGAGCCACCTGTTTTGTGCTTCTTCCAAAACGAGAACGCACAAAACTCACACAAAAAAAGGCTATGTGCGTCTTCTTAGGGTATGGCGTTCAACAAAAGGGCTATCATTGTTATGATCTTATCACAAAAAGACTCCGTATTTCTCGACATGTCACCTTCTGAAAAATACCCCATACTACACCCTGTCTAAGGATTCCGTGTCTTCCACTGACCCCTCCCTACCGGTTGATCCATTTTTTGACATTTCTACCACTGATTCCCCTTCCCTTCAACCCACTCCTCTCCCTATTCCTGATCCTGCACCCTTCCATACTCCTACCACTGATATTGTATCTAGATGTCCACCTGTTGATAACTCTACGTCCTGTCCTGACTATATCTGTTCCATCGACAGTTCTGTGCCACGAACGACTCTTGATCGTCGCCCGCCAGCCAAGCTCTCCGATTATCACTGTTTTCTCTTTGCCATGCTGTCTCACCATGAACCAACCTTCTATCGCACTGCTTCTTCAGATCATCTCTGGCAACAAGTTATGACTGAGGAACTTAATGCTCTCCAACAAACCAATATATGAGATCTTACCACCTTACCTGTCGGCTACCCTGTTGTTGGTTGTAAATGAATTTACAAAATTAAAACTAAGGCTGATGGTTCTATTGATCGATACAAAGCTCGTTTTGTTACCAAGGGCTTTACTAAAGAATATGGCATTGATTATGAGGAAACTTTTGCTCATGTTGCTCGTATAACTACTGTTCCCACTCTACTTTCAGTTGCCTCTATCCGACAATGGACGATTCATCAAATGGATGTCAAAAACGCCTTTCTTCATGGTGACCTCTTTGAAGTGGTTTATATGCAACATCCTCCCGGCCTTCCTCATTCTTCCGGGCAAGAATGCAAACTCCGGCGTGCTCTATATGGTCTCAAACAAGCACCCCGAGCCTGGTTTGAAAAATTCTCCACCGCTGTCCTTGATCATGGATTCTCTCAGAGTGCACATGACTCGGGTATATTCACATTTTCCTCATCACATGGCATTGATATTCTTCTGATATATGTTGATGATAGGATTATTACTGGGGACGATTTGGACGGTATATCTCGACTCAAAACTTATCTGTGTTCATATTTCGAAATGAAAGATATGGGTACTCTTCGCTACTTCTTGGGCATTGAGGTTGATCATTTATCTACGGGATACTTCCTTTTTCAGATGAAATATGCTTCTGATATTGTTGACCGTGCTGGCCTGACAGATAACAAAGTTGCAGATATTCCGCTTGAAATGAATGTCAAGTTTTTTCCTTCCGATGGTACTCCTCTGACTAATCCTACATTATACCGACAACTTGTGGGTAGTCTCAACTATCTCACTATCACCAGGCCAAATATCAGTTATGCTGTCCACATTGTGAGTTAGTTTATGTCTGCACCTCGCTCTGTTCACTTTGCTGCTGTTCTTCGTATCACCCGCTACATAAAAGGGACCATATACCAAGGCCTACATTTCTCGTCGGCCTCTAGTCTTACGCTACAAGGGTACTCTGATTCTGACTGGGCAGGTGATATTACTGATCGCTGATCGGCGATCCGCCACCGGCTTCTGCATTTTTCTTGGCAACTCTCTCATTTCGTGGAAAAGTAAGAAGCAAACTGTTGTTGCTCGATCGAGTGCTGAGGCTGAATATCGTGCTCTCGCTCACACTACCGCCGAAATTGTTTGGCTTCGCTGGCTCCTCCAAGATATGGGCATCTCTATTACGGATCCCACACCACTCTTTTGTGACAATTGAAGTGCTATTCAAATAGCCCATAATAATGTTTTTCATGAGCGCACCAAGCATATTGAAGTGGACTGTCAGTTTACTCGTTATCATCTCTTCCAAGGACTTATTCAGTTACCACACATCTCTTCTGTTCTTCAACCAGCTGATCTCTTCACCAAATCACATGTGACTGCTCGCTTCCAATTTCTGGTGTCCAAGCTCCACATGCTTTCCAAGCCATCCTGAGCTTGAGAGGGGTGTTAAAATATTATTCTTTCTTCTTTCCACACATCATGAATGTTTCCTCTTTCTTTTTCCTTTTGACTGCTTTCATCATTATGTCTCTTTCTATGCTCTTCTAGTCTTGTATATATATATGGCTGATATCCTTGTAATGAAAGAACACACAGATATATATAGAATAGATATTCTTTATCTCTTCCTCTACATTTGTAAATTCTCTACATTTATCAAAATGCACCAAAAAACTCTTACCATCGATATTTATTACTAATCCATAATTATCACAAGGAAAAGTACATGAACTAGCTGCATCTCATTTTACTAATAAGGCAGGCAGATACAAAAATGAAAAGGACAAACTAAAACCATTTTTAAAAGGTGACAAGGATAAAATAGACTTGCATTTTAATTGCTATTAGTAAATTATTTCTTGGGAACTCCGAGCCTGCGCCTGAAGTCCTCCTCCATGAGGGGAAGGCCATCCCGCAACTTGACTTTAGGCTCCCACCCAAGTACTTCCTTCGCCTTTGTGATGTTCGGTTTCCTCTGTTTGGGATCGTCTGGTGTATTTTCCACTTTCTTTATCTCCACCTTTGGATTGATAAGCTGTGTACAAAAACACCAAAAAGCAAATTCCAGTTAAAATGACTTCATGGACTTAATTTCTTTTTCACAATATACTTTAAGATATTCTATTCAATAGAGTCTATTTGTTCAAGTTATCTCACCAAATCACTCATCGCATTCTCAAACTTCTAATAAAAGTTAGAAGCTTTTTTTGAACATTTTCCATATTTGCAATCTATCGCACCCTTGTAACTTTTCTTAGTCATTAGTGATTGTCATGATTTTAGTAAGTCTGCATATATGACATATGAGGTATGCAGAAGAAATACGGATCGAAGAAATAACTGACCTCCTTTACGGTGTCAGCAAGTTCATTCATGGTAAATTCACCTATTTGTAGGAGAAAAAAAATAATACTCATGTTAGTACCATTTGAAGATGTAATAATGTGTTTACTCTAATTGAACAACATAATATTTTTGGGACGGAAATTGTATAATAACCTGGATTTCCAATGTTGATTGGCCCAGTGTCATCTCCTTCCATGAGCCGAATGAGGCCATCAACCTTCCACATTTTAAAAGTAAATTGGTGAATATAGGAAGATCTACCAACACCTTACAAATCAAAGTAGTATCTAATATATTCTTTTGCGTACCATGTCAGAGACATAACAGAAACTGCGAGTCTGTGTTCCAGGGGACTGCACTGTCAATGGTTCACCACTGCAAAAGAGCAAATCAGGGAATGAAGATAGTACCAGCAAAATAGTTTTAATTTTAGTATTAAAATCATATTCAAACTTCTTTAAATATATATTCCCTCTGTCCCAAAATTAAAAGTCTATGAGTCTATGACCTTTTACGCATTTTTAAGGATAACTATTTTCAAAATAATTGATGGATAAGGATTAAACTTAACCATCATCGTGAGATTTGGTATATTGATCATGTCCCAAAAGGAAACTAGATGCATAATTTGGAAATTCATCTGCTCCTTTAATTTCTTCTAAGAAAAAAGATTAGTACTAAATTGGATTCCTTGAGAAAAATTTTCGGACTTGGTCCTGTGCATAAGGACTTACCGAACTGCTTGGGCAATGAAGTTGCTGACAACACGGCCATCATCGATATTCATGCGGGGCCCATAGGTGTTGAAAATTCTAGCAATTCGTATTTCTGTTGAAAAACAGAGAAGAGACCATATCAGATCAAAAGATTTTAGTTCAAAGGCAGACATTAATTATTCATAGAAGAGGAAGTAACATGTTAACCAATTCCATGCTGTCTGTGATAGTCAAACATCAGAGTCTCAGCCACTCGCTTCCCCTCGTCATAGCAACTCCGAACTCCTATTCAAAAGTTTAAAAATAGTACCATTGATGAGATTCCGTTCTCTTAAATTTACATCATATTTGTTAGAAATATTAGGCTAACCATGTATTATTAAAGTGTAAATTAGCATCATTATTTTCCTTTTTCCTTTTCCATGTTTTCCTCCATGTCTCCCTCCTTGTCCCCTCCATGTTTTCCTCCATACTTTAGGCCATGTTTTCCTCCATGCTTTAGGCCATGCTTCTTCTTTATCTTGTATATATATATAAGGCATTTCTCCATTGTAAGCAATACAAGATTTAATGAGATCAACAATTCTTTACTTCTCTCTTTAAGTTTTCTACATGGTATCAGAGGTAATTTCCAATCCTTTATCACCTCCATGTCCTGATTTTCCAACACCAAAGCCATAACACCCAAAACCATCACCAAAACAAAATACCCAGAACTTCCAGAGCTTCGTTCATCCATTATATATATCCAAATCCAGAAACCATCACAAAATACTGTTCTCACTAAGAAGACGAAACAAACCGCGTTTGAATCACCAAAATTCAGCCCCTCACGCGCCCTCACGCGCCACCAGAAGTTTCACTGCCAATTCCCGTCATCCTCACGCGCCACCCAGTGGAGAAGAGAAGCCACGTCAGCCCTACTTGCCACGTCATCGCCACGTGTCAGCCACGTCATCGCCACGTGGCATCCAGTCAGCGCCACGTGCCAGCCACGTCAGCGCCACGTGGCATCCAGTCAGCCGTTAACTGCCGTTTACTTGCCGTCAGACTTGACGGAATATTCCAGACGCCGTCAGACTTGACGGAATATTCCAAGCGCCGTCAGATATATTTACACTTTCGCCCCTGTACTTTCTGATATTTCTGTTTTGACCCCTAAACCTTCTGTTTTTTCTTATTTTAGCCCCCAAACTTTCTGGTTTTATTATTCTAGCCCCTAAATCTTCTGATTTTATTATCTGTTGGGCAACTCTGTGATCTTGGCCTTACTGTTTTATTCTCCTCTTCTGGTTGTCATGTGCAGGATCCACGGACGGGACAGGTTATTGGGATAGGCCGTAAGTTGGTCGCATGTTCGAGCTTATCCATCTTCGCACACCACCACCTGTTCCCATCTCTACTCTTGCTGCTGCTCCCACCATTCCCACTTCATCCATGGATCTTTGGCACTCTCGGTTAGGCCATATGTCTATTGATAAGCTCAGAACTCTTATTTCCACTGGTCGATTAGGAACTGTTAAGTCGGAAAATATTTCATGTTTGTCATGTCAACTGGGAAAACAACCAGCTTTATCTTTCAATAAAAGTACTTCTCTTTCTTCCGCAGCTTTTGATCTTATTCATTCTGATGTATGGGGACCTTCTCCTCACGATACTATGGGAGGATCAAAATATTTTGTTGTTTTTATAGATGACTACACCGTTTTACATGGATATTTCTCATGAAAAATCGCTCTGAACTACCACAGCTATATTACCATTTTGCTCAAATGATCCAAACTCAGTTTTCTCGACCAATAAAAATTTTTCGTGCTGACAATGCTATGGAATACAAAGAATCTAACTTTTTAAATTTTTTACGTCAGCAAGGCACCATTTCTCAGTATTCTTGTCCTGGTACATCCCAACAAAACGGCCGTGCTGAACGTAAACACCGTCATATTCTTGACACTGTCCGCACACTTCTCATATCTAGTGGATGTCCTGAACGCTTCTGGGGGGAAGCGGCTCTTACTGCAGTATATACCATTAATCGCCATCCTATTCCTACCTTCCACAATCAATCACCTTATGAGAGGTTGTATGGCAATACTCCTGACTATAATCCTCTCAAAGTTTTTGGATGTGCCTGTTTTGTCTTACTCCAGCCTCATGAACATTCAAAACTAGAACCTCGGTCTCGACTATGTTGCTTCCTAGGGTATGGGATAGAACATAAAGGCTATCGGTGCTGGGATCCTGTTTCAAAACGACTTCGTGTGTCTCGCCATGTCATATTTTGGGAACACAAAATGTTCTCATCCATTTCCAAATTTCACGTCTCCAATCCTACCATTATCCCTTTTTTTACTAGCTCCACTGATGATCTCCATCCTCTCCACACATCTGTTACGCCCACATCTGAACCAGAACCTCCTGACTCTACCTCATCAAGTGAGATTTCCCTTCCCGCTGACTCTACCTCACCAAACCCTGACCCTAATTCATCCATCAACATATCTCCTGGGCCTGCCACGGACTATCCTAATGACACTGACTCGTCCACTGATCCGGCCATACAATCCATTCCTCGTCAGTCCACACGGGTAAGACAACTTCCTCATCATCTTCGTGACTATCACTGTTATTCCACTATTTTCTCTCACCATGAGCCTTCCTCTTATAAAGAGGCTAGTTCTAACCCACTATGGCAGCAAGCAATGACTGAGGAATTGCAGGCATTAGAAAAAGCCCAGACTTGGGAATTAGTCAACCTTCCACCAGGAAAGACAGCAGTTGGATGTAAATGGGTGTACAAAATCAAGACCAAATCAGATGGATCCATCGATCGATACAAAGCCCGACTTATTGCAAAGGGTTTTAATCAAGAATACGGCATTGACTATGAGGAAACTTTTGCACCAGTAGCTCGTCTAACTTCTGTCCGAAGCCTTATCGCTGTTGCCGCTATTCGCAAATGGAAACTTTTTCAGATGGATGTAAAGAATGCATTCCTAAATGGTGATCTTTCAGAAGAAGTTTATATGAAACCTCCTCCAGGGTTTCATCACTCCTCCACTCAAGTGTGCAAGCTCCGCCGTGCCTTGTATGGTCTAAAACAAGCCCCTCGTGCCTGGTTTGAAAAGTTTAGTTCTACTATTCAAACAATGGGTTTTACCTCTAGTGCTTATGACTATGGGCTCTTCATCAGAAAGAGGACTACAGGTATTACACTTCTGGTTCTGTATGTAGATGACATGATTATTACCGGGGATGATACTAGTGGTATCTCTGAACTCAAACAATCTCTCAGTCGTCATTTTGAGATGAAAGATCTCGGTCGTCTAAACTATTTTTTAGGGCTTGAAGTGTTATCTGATTCTGCTGGTTACTATCTCTCCCAAGCCAAATATGCTTCTGATCTTCTCAGTCGTGCGGGTATCACCGACTGCAAAACTGCGTCTACTCCGTTGGAAACAAGTACCAAACTTACTCCTCTTGATGGTACTCCTCTTAGTGATGCAACTTTGTATCGACAACTTGTTAGCAGCCTGGTCTACCTCACTGTCACTCGTCCGGACATTGCCCATGCCGTCCACATCGTCAGTCAATTTATGGCTGCTCCACGATCCACTCATTATACTGCCGTTCTTCGAATTCTCAGGTATATTAAAGGAACAATGTTTCATGGCTTGCAGTTCTCATCTACATCCTCCTTTGAACTACGTGCGTATTCAGATTCTGATTGGGCTGGTGATCCAACTGACAGACGATCAACTACCGGTTACTGCATATTCTTAGGCGATTCGCTTATATCTTGGCGTAGTAAGAAACAAACACTAGTTTCTCGCTCCAGTACAGAGGCAGAATATCGTGCTCTGGCTGACACCACTCAAGAAAGTGTTTGGCTCCGTTGGCTTCTCTCGGACATGGGAGTTCCTCAAAGTCTCCCAACTATGCTTAGATGCGATAATCAAAGTGCTATTCAGATTGCTCACAATGATGTGTTCCATGAACGAACGAAGCATATTGAGATTGACTGTCACTTCATTCGCCAGTATATATCCAGCAAAACTATTCGTCTCATACCCATCTCATCCATAGATCAACCCGCGGACATATTCACTAAAGTTCATCCCACCGGTCGATTTCAGAATTTGCTTTCCAAACTCAAAATGACATCTCACATGCCACCTTGAGTTTGAGGGGGGGTGTTAGAAATATTAGGCTAACCATGTATTATTAAAGTGTAAATTAGCATCATTATTTTCCTTTTTCCTTTTCCATGTTTTCCTCCATGTCTCCCTCCTTGTCCCCTCCATGTTTTCCTCCATACTTTAGGCCATGTTTTCCTCCATGCTTTAGGCCATGCTTCTTCTTTATCTTGTATATATATATAAGGCATTTCTCCATTGTAAGCAATACAAGATTTAATGAGATCAACAATTCTTTACTTCTCTCTTTAAGTTTTCTACAATATTAAATTGAGAAAATTTAAATTTACATAACATATTAGTTAAATGGTGCACAGATAGGTATTGCATTTGTGTTGTGAACCATAATGATGTTCGTAATGTTTAAAATAGAGGTAATGCTAAAGAGTCATTTTTTATTGCTGTAAAATAGGAGTTTGGAACTGGACATACCATTTGGGTTAACATTACCCCAATAGGTCTCACTTTGGGGATGCTCAAGAGGATCACCATATACCTCAGAGGTTGAGGTTAGCAAAATCCTGTGAAAGTGTCATATGAGATAATTGTATGTATGGTAACCCCATTCTAAAGCAATGGAATTAGAATTGGAGCAAAATTGGTCCAATGTTAAAACTAGCTTTGCGCCGATTCCTATTTCAAAGTTGGGAATTAGGTTTCCCAAAGTATAAAAATGCATAGTGAAATTTCCAAACCTGGCTCCAACTCGTTTGGCAAGTCCCAGCATGTTCAGTGTGCCAATAACATTTGTCTTAATTGTCTGTCAACATACCATTTCCAAATCAGAAAATAATATTCCAGAACGTCGAACATATATTTATGGGGTTGGTTACATAAATTTGAAGGTGACAGAAGTACAAGATCGGAGGTAGGAATTTCTTGGCAAAAATAAATGAAATACATATCAACCCAAACCTAACAGGCCATGAAGATTACAAAATGGACAGGCATAAATAGTGAAAATGCCACCGACTAATAAATTAGAAAATAATTCGTGATGACCCTAATATGCAAACCTTCACAGGATTGTGCTTATAAAAGATTGGTGAAGCAGGGCATGCAAGATGGTAGATGCGATCAACCTCAACCAACAATGGTTCTGTGACGTCTGCAAGAAGTAGAGTAAAGCTTTCAGTTATTATCCACACCAGTTCCTTTGAACACCATAGCGTATAATAGTTAGTAATTCAGAATCAGGTGCATTGTAATTTTCTATGCTGACAAATTGACAACAAAAGAGCTTGGAGAAGTACCATGACGAATAAGTTCAAATCTTGGGTGACCAATCCATTTTCGAAGATTGTCCTTTGAGCCAGTGAAGAAATTATCAGCAACAATTACCTGGGTCCCCCCAAAAAAAAAGAAAGAAAAGAAAAACACATCCATATGATGAGTAAACAAATTTATTTACTGGCAGAATGTTAAAACAGGCAGGCATCAACTACATGCTTAGTTGCTTACCTCATTCTTTTCATTTTCCATCAACTTGTCCACTATGTGAGAACCAATGAATCCAGCTCCTCCAGTTATCAAAATCCTCATATTGGACTGCCATTAAAGTGAATAGGTATAAACCCACAACGACCGTGAAGACGATGTTGATAGAATGGAAAATGCCCGAAAAAGCAGAGAGCTTAAGCACCAATAGCATGTAATAAATGCTTACCACTGCTAAGGCAAAATGAAGACTGATAGCCTATCTAACTATACTTCAGAAATAAGAATAGGTAGCTGGGAATGATGACACGTATGAGTCCCACTTTCAGAAATAAGAATAGACTATACTTTCAAGTTGGACCTCCTAATTTGAGGAGGGAGTACATTTTCTCAAACAATATCATAGTCTATTAGTATTTTTTTGTTTGTTTCGTCATGCCGGATAGCATGGATAATATCTAATTTCTATACAATATGCTCTCACAGGGTCATACTTTCACTAGCTTCAAAGAATATTTAAACAAAATACTTGTTTTTTTTTGAAGTTAAAAGTGACTCTTTTGGTCAAGACTTGAACTCTTTGGATCAAAAAAATAAAAAAGATCGCATTGATGAGTTGATATTCAGAAAGTTTGATTATAAAGACAATATCACGCAATTTTATAAAACATGAACGACTTACTGAAAATGTGTCAAGGATTTTTCTTCAGCATAAATGACTTGTTAAAAACGTGCATGTATCGCTAGCTACTATCAGTCTTTTCCTTTATTTCTGTTCTACTAGTGGCATTATTGGTTGTGCTCCATTAAAACAATATCTTGACGAGTTTCTGATAATTCCGCAGTGTCAACATATATATAAAAAAACTACCTAATTATATTTTGTTTTGGCCTTTTTGTAATTCAAGTTGAGATAAAAAAATCAATAATGATGAGCTGTCTATTGAGTCTTTAGGGAAAGAATTTAGGATTCAAATCCATTATCATTCATGAATTCACAACCACATTACTATGGCCGAAACAACAATTTTTCTGCCATTAACATTTTTTATTTGACTAGAAACAACAAGCATTGGTTCACAATAATATTGGCAACTAAATTTATACATAAGAAACAAGGGCAGGGCATGATAAATATATACATATAAACACATGATACTTAAAATCAGCATTAAACTTTACTTGAAAATATTTTGAGAACCGCAGAGGAGATGGGACTGGAGGCGTCTTAATAGGTTCGTTCGCCATTGCTAAGATCTCTTATAAATATAAACTTTCAGCTGCAACAATATGACAGATTAAATACAATCAGAATCTACCAACCAAATTCATATTCTGTTCAAACACTAAAAGCCTTCTCATTAAATAAAATCAAACCAATTATACTTCAAAATCAACCGGACAAAACTAAAAACACACAATTTATTGGTTATGTTCTCAATCATTTTTCAGATCACCAAAAAAATCCAATGCAGAACAGGAAACAAATTCACAGAGCAAAACAAACCTGACTTCACACAAAAACTAAACAAGTTGATTAATTGATGATTTTTCCATCAAACCCACGCACATACATACATACATATATATATATATATATATTTGTGCACGTGAATGTATCGCTTATAAGTTATAAGCTTTCAGGCTGAAACAATGTGACAGATTTAATACAATCAAATTCATATTATTTCTGCTCATGCACTTAAAGCCTTCTCATTATATCAAACCAATTATACTTAAAAATCAACTGTACCAAAAAAAAAAAAAAAACCTTCATTGGTCATGTGTCTCATTCATTTTTCAGATCACCACAAAAACTCAATGTAGGATCAGGAAACAAATTCATAGAACAATTCGAACCTGAATTCACACAAAGACCAAACAAAAAGACTAGTTGATGATTTTTCCATCAAATATGCATACATATATATAGATATACATACAAGTTTAACAACGTGACAGGTTTAATACAATCTAGCCTATCAACCAAATTTTTAGTAGTTCTGCTCAAACACTAAAAGCCTTTTCAGTAAATCAAACCAATTTTACTTAAAAATCAACAGGACAAAGAAAAATGCAAACTTCATTAGTCATGCATCTCATTCATTTTTCAAATCACCACAGTAACAATAAAAAAAACCGAGTTGCACACGAAAACCAAAGAAAAATAGTAATTGATAATTTTTCCATCTCTATATATATATGCATGAATAATTGTATCATAATTACTACGAAACGATGAAAAAATGGAGAATTGTTGAGATTAACGAGTAAATGGAAAAGGAAAAAAAGGAGTACCAAATTGAATGTTTCAAATTGAGGAAAACCAAAACTTAATTACAGTATAAGCGGAACAGATCAACCGCACCAAACATATATAACTTTGTGTTATAATTAGGTAGTCTTGAGATCTGAGAGTAGACGAAATAACAGGGGAGGTCAAAATCTGAAAAATTCAAACTAATTTACCTTTGTTTGTGTAGAAAGAGCATTGAGATAATGGGAGGTTTTGAGAAAGGCGAATAATGCGGAAGCAACGCAACGATCGCGTGAACAAGTGAGGAAATGATGGCTTTCTCTTATATATGCATATACACAGTATACAAATCGCATGCCAGTACCAGTAATGCATGTAACTGATAATCTGTCTGATATATATATATATATATACATACATACAGAGTGAGGTACAAAATGATTCTCACTTTTAACAAAAATAAAGAGATTTTTATAGGTAAAAATAAATGAACATAGAAGTGAGTGTATTGAAAAATTGATATGTATTTGCATTAGGCCATTTCCGACGGATACTTCCATTTATATTAATTTTTACGATAGAAATGAATAATAGAAAAAATATGCTTTAATGCGGTTTTCTATAATTATTTTTATGTGAATTGGAAGGTGAGTCATATCGGTAATTTCTATCATCATTTCTAAATGGTGATAGAAATTTCCCATTTATCTTGGTACATTTTCTTTGGATATTATAAAATTCATTAATTCTCTCTCTTCGTAAATAAATGCCAACTGAGAAAGACATGAAGCACCATTTGAGACCAATTTTTGTATACTTTTTTTGCCTATATAAAAAGCTTGCCAACTTGATATAGAAGTATTCTAAAAAGACACTCCATATAAGATATAATTGAAAAAATATAAATTATCATTGGAGATGGCCTTATTAACCTTTAAATTTCTTAATAATCATCTGACTGACTTCTGAGTTGAATATTTTATAAAATTTGGTGGAAATGAACTATTCGGTATATATAGATCATCTCTACTATAAAATTTCATAAAATAGTTTATCTATTCACCCCTCCAAATAAGAATCCCTTTTTTTTAATTTTAAAATAATATATCTTATACCCCAACTCTCTCTCTCTCTCTATATATAAGTATAGAACTATTTTTGTATCACAATTAGCACTTAAAATATATATGATCAGAGTTGCTCAAATAGTTAGAGTACGTTGAAATCGTGAAAGGTGGATGGTTAAGTCCCCTTGCATTTTGGTTTTGTATCCATTATATATGTATGACTCAATTTTTATTTTTTTTACTATATATTTTTAATGTAATTTTTTTTCTAAATATGATATTGTAAACATGTAAAGTGTGACCTTAAACTAATTTATAAAATATTAGTCAATAGCTCTTTTTTTATTTAAAAATATATACAAATATAGGGGTAAAATTAAAAATATCAAATTGAATGTTATAACTATCAAGAAACACATATTGAGTTTCTAGAATGGAACCATACCCAAAAATCTGACCCAAACTTGACTAATTACAGAGATCTTAGACCATTGGATATTTATAAGAAAACTCACTATAAGTAGACAATTAAAAAGAACCTTACCCGATTGATGTAGGTTTTAAATTTGAATATGCATCGTTTTCATATGCATAAGTCCAAATTCGACCTACCCAATCTTGGCTTCGACCCACCTCGACATGTTATAATCCAATGAAATTATAAGAGTATCTAAAGAAAAATTATTAGATTTCAATTAGGTTGGGCCAAATATATTAAATTTAAGTACATAGACCCGACCCAAAATTATTATATTTCAATTAGGTTGGGCCAAATAAGTTAAATTTACGTACATAGACTTAAACCCGACCCGAACTTTTGCAGGATTTTTTTTTTATAAAACCCATACCCATCTTGATCTTAAAAAAATTAGTCACAAACCCGACTTCATTAGAAGTTGTTTGTTCATAGGATATTTTTATGAAATTTAATATGCATGAGTTATTTGTTATTTGTTAGAAAGAAGCCGATACAATTGGCGCATATTTTGTGTTGAGAAATTTAAAACCTGCACTTTTTATTGTACACATAACTCGAACTCGATGTATTATGCTCCAATCCACCCGTGTTGCAATTATATGATATAATTTGGTATTTAAAGAAAAAAAAAATTATATTTAGGGAGAATTGGGTCAAACAGGTCAAAATAAATTTTATAAGAAGAAATAAACATTACCTCTCTAACTAATTTAAATATCTCTACAAAAGAATTGGAAAAATCAATTTTAGTAAGTTTCATATTGTAATTTTTTGAGTTACTGAAAATATTTTTGTAATACAACATATTCCTGAAAAGATTTCTTCTACTAATATTAATTTATTTTTTTCTGAAACTAAAGAAAGGTAAATGTTTTTAGTTTACAACTGTCCATGCAAATTATGTCGATATTCATTCATCAATAATTAGGAATAAATTAAATGCTTTGTATTTAATTAATAGATAGCATTAATCAATATGAAAATAAATTAGATTTTAAGTTTCTTTGAAATATTTCCAAATTTAATAGAATATACATATAAGCATAACCATGGATTATCCAATATTAGAAGATAAATAAATGATAAGAGCGTTTTTTTTTTTTTTGGAATTCATACCCGAAAGTAGATATATATATATATAGATAGGTAGATTATATTATATTTTAATTAATAATATATTATTAATTTAAAATATTATCATCTTCCTCTCCGATAAGCATGTTCTATAAAAAATTGACTTGCTTCTATTAATTATCTTTACTTTCCTTGTCTTTGAGAGGAGACAGTTGAACTACTCAGCTTGTTGCTACGTGGATGTGTTCACTACAAGAGAGGAAGGATTGATTTATATTTTGGGTGATTTTGGTTCTATCTATCATATTTTACTGTTAATTTGCGCTATTAAATTAATTCGCATTACTTATTAAATTAATCTGTGAGTGTGGATAGATTGACAAAAAAATATTAATTTAATTTTATAAATATTATTTTAAATAATAATTTAATATTAAAATATTCACTAAATTAATAAGTACAACCACTTCAGAAATTTAGATTCTAATATTATTAAGGGTTTGGCATAGTTAACAAAATCTAAAGGTTAATTCAAAATAAAAGGCTAAGATTTAGACACCTAGCTGATTAGTGATTACATTAGAAAAAGCAAAAAAAGACTTTGTTTCATTTTTTTGATACAGACTCTATTTAATTAAATGTCTAATATAACACCCGTATTGGTAATGAGATCACTGAGGCTATGTTAGAATTTTTCACTAATGGTAGAATGCTCCGAGCTTGGAACAGTACAACTTTCACTCTTATTCCTAAAATTCCTGTCCCGAACACCATGAAGGATTTTCGACCCATAGCGTGTTGTAATGTAATTTACAAATGCATTTCTAAGGTGATTGTGTACATGTTGAAAAAGGTGATGAGGCACTTGGTTGGTACACAGCAATTTGCATTTATTGAAGGCAGGGATATTGTAGACAATATTCTCTTTATGCAAGAGATTGTCAAAAATTACCATAAGGAGGAAGGGGTAGCCAGATGTGCTCTCAAAATCGATGTACAAAAGGCTTATGATACTATGAAATGGAGCTTTTTAGATGAGGTGTTGTTGGCTATGGGGTTCCATGTCATAATGAGGAATTAGATTACTGAGTGTGGTGTTACCTCTATGCAGTAAAAATTCAAAACCACAAAAAACCTTTATTAGCATGAATGGATCACCTCTTGGAAGGCAACTTTTTTACGATTAACCACTTCGAAAATCATGGAGCATCACGCGTTCTCTACGCGCCAATGTTTCAAAAAAGTCCGAATTACGCGCCAAGCAGTGAAGGGAGTTTCACTCCCAGATCAGCCCTGATATGTGCAGACGTCACTGCATGTCTGCCACTGCAACACATCTCATGTTTGTTTCGAATATTGCTGACGCCGAGTTTTAACGGACCTGACGACGTTTATTTTCTGAATATTCCTGGGCTGACATTAAATTCTTAACGCCATCAATGTTATCAAAAAGGCGTTGACCCCAGAGTTTCTGGTATTTATATTTTACCCCTGTACTTTCTGAAAGTTACATGGCCCCCGAAACTTGCTGGTTTATTTCCTAACCCTTAAAAAAGCAGTATTTTCTTTAGTGGGGTGATTTCATTCCTGATGAGACTAAACCCCGCAACCTGCTATCACTAATTTGCTTAACATGGAAGTGAAAGAATTGCCTGTGAAATATCTAGGGGTTCTTCTCATTTCCACTAGACTGAGATATAATGATTGTGAGGAGTTAAAAGCTCGAATGCTTAAAATTCAAAGTTGGCATGCTTGTTACCTCTCATATGCGAGTAGGGTTCAATTGATTATTGCTGCGCTAAATAGTATCCAAACTTATTGGTGTAGATTTTTTATCCACCCTAAGAGGATATTAAAGAGGTTGATGCTACTTTGTGCACTTTCCTGTGGGCTGGTACTAGTATGGGTAGAGCTCTAGCCAAGGTCGCTTGGCATGATGTTTGTCTTCCCAAAATTGAAGGTGGTCTGGGTATTCTTAACATTGTCAGTACTAATAAAGCCTTGATGGCTAACCACATATGGGATTTGGCTAAGAAGAAAGATTAGTTATGGGTCAAATGGTGTCATACGTACATTATAAAGGAGAAATGCATGTGGACTTGTAATTGTAATCAAAATGCCTCTTGGACATGGAGAAAAATCTTAAAGTTGAGAGGGGTCGTGCAGCCTTTTATTAAGTATAATGTAATGGTAGCTCTATTTTTGCTTGGCTGGATAATTGGCACAATTTGGGTCCCTTTCTGAACAGATTTGGAAACAGAATAGTTTATGATGCAGCTAGTACCATTCATTGCAAGCTTGACAGCTTTATTATAAATGGAAATTGGGTGTTTCCTGCACCAGTGTCACATGATCTACAGCAGGTGTGCAGTGATCTTCCAACTATTGATGCGAGCAATAATGATACAGTGAGTTGGACCTTACATAATTCAGGGGTATACACCAGTGATTTTGCTAGGGAGGCTTTTAGAGATCATAGAAGCCATGCTGTTTGGTGGAAGGTTGTTTGGTTTAAAGGTTAAATACCTAAGTTTACTTGCATTTTGTGGATGGCTTGTAAAAGGAAGATGCTCACTAGAGAGAAACTGAAGATGTGTGGTTGTATTCAAAATGATATGTGTGTACTGTGTGATACTCAAAGTGAGACTCTTGACCACCTGTTTTTTCAATGTGATTTTACTAAATGCCTATAGAATGTGGTGTTGTCCAAGAATGAGCGTAATAGATGTTAAGTTTATAGAAAAGAGAAAAATATATTTGTATTGAATAATTAACCATCTAAGAATGGAGCTCTATTTATAGAGTTTGTACAAGACCTAGTCTAACAAGGAAAAGGAAAGCTAATCCACTAAGGAAACAAACACGAAATAAATAAATAAATAACTAAATAAATAAATAACTAATAACTTTAACACCCCCCTCAAACTCAAGAAGGCTTAGAAAGCATTCGGAGTTTGGAAACGAGAAAGTGAAAACGGGCGGTCACATGAGTTTTGGTAAACAGATCAGCAAGTTGATACTCAGACGAGACGAAAGGCAAGCGAATAGTGCCATGAGTGTAGTGATGTCGAACAAAGTGGCAGTCAACCTCAATATGCTTGGTACGTTCATGAAAAACATCATTATGGGCTATTGTGAGAATCCGCAAATGCGACCCCCCGGGTTCTCGTTCCCGTTGGTGGGCGTCTGAAACATCGAAAAGGATTCCGTTGTTCCCTTTTGCTTCTATGTGTTGATAATTCATATCGGGAGTCCCTCTATCCTATTTCTAGATGCAAGAGGGTTCGTTCAGAGTCGCCAGTACGTTTTACGAGAAAACGGACAAAATGACTGTGTAAGAGGGAAGGCTACAGATAAGCCTTTCTTTACACGTTTGTCTACGAAACCAGGATTCTATAGGGTTCGGGAACTATATTACGGTTTGGGAAGGTATTAAGCACCCATTCCGCCCTTTCGGTCTCTAGTGGTCTTATATGTTTATTCTATGTTGAAAAACTTGGATGCTTTTACTGATATTCTACTGCTTTCTGGAAATAACTAATGAAAACCTGTTTTTCGAGCGCGTTAGGAATCTACCACAACTATGTCGCCACTTCGCTTACTAGGACGGGGATCGACCTGCCCGGTCAGGTCGCGGGGTGCGGGGCAGCGCCCCGTTAGAAAAATCGAGTTCTAAACAAGTCTACAATAAAACTAATATACAAATATCTTATTTAATTACTAGAAGAGACTTTAGTTACCTTCCCGACGATATATATAAGAATAAGAGAGAGAAAATATAATACGGCAGAGAAGACCTCCGGCGAATATTAGCTTTTCCTCTTAGAAATATTTCCAGCGGTCTGACTCTAGAAGGTGGCACTTCGAGTGCCAAGATTAGATCCGAGACTCTTGCGGAAATAAATGTTATCGCAGATGCTTCCGGAGAAGGCTTAAAGATTAGAAAATATGAGAGAGAATAAGGAATTTTAATATAGAAATTGTGGCGAGAAGTTGCCGTCTTGAACCCTTGGGGGTGTTGGCCTATTTATACTGCTCGGAGAGGATTGTCGCGCGACATTTCCCAACTTTATCTGTTTGTCGCGCGACATATCTGTTTGTCGCGCGACAAACGGCTGAAGTGATGGGTTCTGACACTGTGATGTGTCAGAAAGTGGTTGGTCGGGTGCAGAGAGGGATTGTCGCGCGACATGGTGGGATTGTCGCGCGACATTGCGATATGTCGTGCGACAATATTTGATAAAAATAGGTTTGTCGCGCAACAAACCCCCCGGGGTAGTTTCTGGTGCTCGGATGGGTCCCAGACCCCAAAAATAGTAGTTCTCGAAGGTCGTTAGGGTTCTTGCGGGGGTCACGGATCGGGGTGTCTACAGCTATCTGAATGGCATTTTGACTGTCACAAAATAACGGCGTAGGAGTAGGAACGTCAATTCCCATATCTTTAAGTAACCAACGAAGCCAAACAATTTCAGAAGTTGCATGGGCAAGGGCGCAATACTCAGCTTTAGCACTAGAACGGGCAATCACAGTTTGTTTCTTACTTTTCCACGCGATGAGAGAGTCACCTAGAAAAACACAGAATTCTGTTGTAGACCGGCGATCAGTTATATCACCCGCCCAATCGGAGTCGGAATATCCTTGTAACTCAAGACTGGAAGTGGATGAAAAATGTAATCCCTGGAATAGTGTCCCTTTAAGGTACCGAATGATGCGGAGAACAGTAGCAAAATGAACAGAGCGTGGAGCAAACATAAATTGGCTTACAATATGAACAGCGTAACTAATATCTGACCGTGTAATGGTGAGATAGTTGAGATTGCCAACAAGTTGGCGATATAAAGTAGGATTAGGTAGCAAAGTCCCGTCAGAAGCATAAAACAGTTTGACATTCAATTCAAGGGGAGTATCGGCAATCTCTCTCTCTTGTTGTCAACAGTTAAACTAGCAATTTCGCATTTAGAACAGGGAATGTCGGAAGCGTATTTTACCTGAGAAAGAAAGTAACCAGTAGACAAACGATCAACCTCAATGCCAAGGAAGTAGCGAAGAATTCCCAGATCTTTCATTTCAAAACAAGAGCACAGATAGGTCTTGAGCTTGTATATTCCATCGAAATCATCCCCAGTGAGCTTTTTAATCAGGTGTTGTTGGCTATGGGGTTCATCGACATAAATGAGAAGAACAGCAATGCCTTGTGGAGAGGAACATGTAAACATTGCTGAATCATGAGCACTCTGTGAAAAACCATGGTGAATAACGGCTGTGGAGAACTTTTCAAATCAGGCTCTGGGTGCTTGCTTAAGGCCATAGAGTTGGCCGCTTATATGTTACAGACACACTTCACATTCCCCCTACAACCAATACATCCTTAATAGCATCTACCTCACACCCATCATCATTTTGGCACTCTCGATTAGGACATGTTTCTTTTTCTCGTCTTAAATATATGATTAATCAAGGGTTGGAGGTTAGTATTATGGCCAGTTATTTCCATTAGATAAAGATTTTCCTTGTGTTGCTTGTAAACTGGCCAACAACCAGCTCTACCTAATTTTTAATAATAGTATTGCCTATAGTTTCAGGGGTTTTCTCCTTTCCACTGATCTTGTGCATTCTGATGTGTGGGGTAAAGCTCTTAAAATTCAAAGTTGGCATGCTTGTTACCTTCTATGGGTTCAATTGATTATTGTGCCTAAATTATCCAAATTATTGGTGTGATTTTTTATCCACCCTAAGAGGATTTAAAGAGGTTGATGATTACTTTCTGTGGGCTATAGTTGGACTTATTTGCTTCAGGTCGCTCATGATGTTTGTTCCAAAATTGAAGGTGGTCTGGGTTTCTTAAAATTTATATTGAATTTGCTAACCACTATGATTAAGAAGAAAAAATGGGTCAAATGGTGTCAGTTTTTTAAAGGAGAAAATGTGGACTTGTAATTGTATCAAATGCCTTTTCATGGAGAAAAATCTGATTCCGGAGGCGAATATCTGTCCAAACCCTTCCTTGACTTTCTCAAATCTCAATGTTGGTAATGGACTATTTTTCTTCTGGATAACTGGCACAATTATCCTGTCCTGACACTCCACAGATTTGGAAACAAAGTTTATGGCATTGCAGAACGTACCATTATTGCAAGCTTCACCGTCATCTTGTCGAAACTGCCCGTACTTCCTGCACCTGTGTCACATGTCTACAGCTGTGCCAGTGATCTTCCACTTTTTGGGGGGAAGCCATCCATACAGTGAGTTGGACCTATATTCATTATAAACCGCATTCTCTCTAGGGAGGCTTGTAGAGATAAAAATGGTGTTTCTCCCTTTGAGCGTCTTTATGAAACTCGTCCTGATTATTCTGAACTTCGTGTCTTTGGATCTACATGTTTTGTATTACTTCCCAAAAGAGAGCGTACCAAACTCACACCAAAAACCTCTATGTGTGTTTTTTTAGGATATGAAATTCAACAAAAGGGTTATCGCTGCTATGATCCCATTGCCAAAAGACTTCGCATTTCTCGACATGTTACCTTTTGGGAAAATACTCCATATTACACTCTGGCCCAAAATACCACCATATCCACTGAACCTGCGCTGCCTGTTGATCCATTCCCCGAGACCTCGCCAATAGAAGCCTCTCCCCTTTCACCCAATTGCAGAAATTGGGATGAAGAAATCCAGGCTGCTATTAAGGAGAATTCGGGGAATAGCTTTGAAGCTAAAATCAGGAACATGGCCTTTGCTACCAATGTGTATCATATATGGATGGAAAGTAATGGCATATTTTTTAAGAATATTAGACATACTTGGGAGGACTATGCGATGAATAGAGTAAATGAGAGTATTAAAAATGCCTCTTGCAACTGGAGAGCTAGTAGAAATTATAGGAACTGGACTTTTTGTCAAAATTGGGGGTTATATGACCCAATTATTCTTGGTTAGTTTCGTTTTCTTTGTTTTTCCTTTGGCTGTAAATATGGTTATAGTCCATTGTATATTGCTTTTGTGATCTATATATTTTTCAAATTCAACCAAAAAAAAATATAACCCGTCGTTGCCCTCTGTTTTAATAAAACTATTCTTTGCAAACTATAGAAAATATATCCTACGAAAAAGAGAACAATTAATACTCTGTAATTAGTTTCGTCATCTGTTGTTTTGGGGATTGGATACTTTAAAGATACAAAGTAATTTATATCAAAATTCTTAATATTTTCATATTTCATTTGTGCTTTCTTGTTTAAAATTCTAAAAAAGTAGATTTTGTCCATGTTTTAAAAAAGGGTAAGCTATAAACCCATTTTCACCTACTTGTCTCTTTAAAGTAACTTCAAAATCCATTGTCATCAGCCACAAATAACTCTCCATTCTTATCCCAATATTTTCCCCATTGATTCAGACCGCAAGTTTATTTCATATTGCAATTGTTTCTTGGTTTGAAAACATTATGAAATATATTCAAAAGAAAAATCAATTGACAAATCCTTTACTGACTTGAATTGGCGGTAGTTCTTCGGTGGAAGTGGATTTTGTACTAATCAATTTACGATATAAGCAGTATGTGTGTGTTTCTATTAAAGCGTTGAACACGAATGTGAGAGACAACGTTAGAATAGGTTCAGACAAACAGCGTCATTTTGATTTCTAGTGATATAATCGAGTAGTGTTTAAATCTAAATTGACATAATTATAATTTAATTTTAATTGGTGGATGTACTTACCAATTTTGAAAAGGTTAATATTGTAAAACCTTATTCAAAATTTTTGATTTAAGGGTGGATTAACTCCAAGATAAGGCGGATAGAAACAAAATCAACCTATATTTTTTTCACTTTCTTTTTTTAGTTTTTTCTTCAAGCCTTTTTGTCTTTTATTGTATAGTTAAATTTGCCAGTTCTATTCTTAATTGTTTGATTTAGAAGGAGGAGGTACCTAAGTTTTTGACTTCCTATTACTCCCCTTCCAAGTGGATTCTTTTTTTCATAATTATTTTTTTGCTTTCCTTTTCGGTCTTTACTTAAAAAAATAATAATAGTAATTTACTGACTGGCCAACACAATATTTTTCCCAAAAATATGGTTCTTATCTATCGCTTTTATAAAAAATGGGTAGATGAGGCAATTACTATGGCACACTTACGCACACATAATTATAATGACTAGTTAGTCACCCGTGCGTTGTATGGGCGGGTTGCTAAAGTCTTTTTATGTAACCTATGTCTAAACCATTGTGAATTCATACATACCTTTAGTCATGTTTGAAATAGCAAATGTTGCATAAACATTAAAGCTACATTTTACATCTTAGCGTAACTACTACATAAAAGGAAAAATAAAATTATATGCCCTTGTTTGCAATGAATTGTATTTAACTTTAAGACAACCAAATATTGAAAACATAAGTTAGTTTTGGCTTATAACTATGAAGTAAAACTAAACATATGAGAAAGGAACATTTTGAACATCTGACTGCAATTTACTGCCTTTATAATCGAAAATATGTGGCTGCTATGATCCATCTCTTATTGCATGAATCCCATTTAATGGGCTGGATAATTATATGTACATTGATGCAATCAACGATGCACTTGCCATTCCATTTAGTTTATAAGCACGGGAAATAGGAAAAGAATATGAAAAAAAAATAAAAAAAAAATTAATTATTGCCAAAATAATGTAGACTTACATGCAACTTTGTCTGCACACGACTCAAATATAAAAATCTATCTCTATACACAGCTGAAGAATTTGAATTTACAATAAGCTGGAAAGGAAAGAATAAAATAAAGGAAATAGCTGGAAATTATAATTTTTATTCTTTTAGCTATTGCTGGTATTAATGCAACTATATAATATTTTAAATTATTAAGCAAGTCGGAGAGAAAGAGTTTTCAACTGAAAAAGTGAATAAAAATGCTTCAATATTCTGATGAATAAACTATATACATCTATAGCAGATGCATTTTAGTTTGCATATTTTCTTTTTCCTGTTTCAAGTATTCATATAAATGTAAACTGCCTATAGCATTAAAGCAACATAAAGCAGAGTTTTAAAGCATTCTATAACTCAAAGTAGCCAAAAACCAAGTCTGCCTAACCATACACCGCGCGCCTACTATTTGTATCCCAACATAAATAAATAATCATATATGAATGCTATAAACAATCAATTAATAGTTATGTTATCTTCATACTCGACACTTTACTAAATTGACTTATAGGATATAAATAATTTTTTTTCACTTAAATAATTTTCAACTACTACACATTATTATAGTTGTGTATTTTTTTTTTCTTAAAGAAGAATTTTAGCTCATAATTGACTTTCCAAGTAAATGCCCTGTGAATTATGAGGATTTTTAGCTATAAGCATTGAAAGTTCAAACATCTTAAGGCTACCCTCATCTTTATATATATAACTTAGTCTTCCTGCCATTAACTAATAACAAATGAAACTACACATTCATTGTTATAATATACTGTTTATAGTGATTGGAATTAATCCAAGAAGCGATACCAAGTTTAAACAATGGTGTAATTAAAGGTCTTTAGAGAACTAGTATAATTTCAAGAGTCATTATTGGTGACCTTCTTAGATATCATTCAAATATTTAGTTTAAACATATATTTTAAGTTGGGATAGTAAATTGATGAGTACAATTTCAATACTAAAATTATTTTTTTACCTAGAATGAAGAATTATAGGAAAGAAATGAATTTCACTTTGGTGCACCTTTTACAATTGGGCCATAATTACTTTTCAAAAAAATAGAGATGGAAGTGGAACTGCAAAAGTGAAATAAGAGCATTAGTCAAACATAATAAGAAGAAATAATAAGATGAGTAATCATTATCTTTAAGTTTTGTTCAATAAGTTTAGCTTATAGTTTACCCAAGAGTCTCAATGAATTCATTATTCCCCTCCAAAGAGAGGTAGGTTGAAGTGGGGTTAATGAACATTAAGGCTCCATTTGATAGCAACATAAAAAATGAAAATAAAAACAACTAATTTGGGTGAGAAGATGGAAACTAAGTTGAGGCATATGGTGAGATACTCTCCACCTCATACTCATTTTTGTGAGTATATGTACTCCATCCTCCTTAATATTTTGTGGAAAAATTTTCTTCACCATTACCCAAAGAAATTTTGTCATGGAAAAAAGCAAAAAGAAAGAGTTAATCTCACCACATCCCTCAACTTATTTTCCATCTTCTCACCTAAATTAGTTATTTTTCTTTTCATTTTTCATGTTGCTATCAAACGGAGCCTAATAAGTTCATTCAATTGAGATCCTACTACTCAAAAAATATATAGAGGGAGATATGTGTTCTTTTTGTGCTCTTTCGTTTAGACGAAAAAAATAGTCTTTAATAATGACACTTAGGATAAAGAAACATTATTTCTAACCAACTACTAATATTTATATATGCAAAATATGATGAAAAATATTAATGCATGTTTTAATACACATTTTAAGGAACTCGAAAATGGTAACTATAAGACTATATGAGCAATATCAATTGATGTGTATTGGACCTAGTTCTTTATACTTATCAGTAATATATGTTCCCATAAGATGAAGAATGGTGACAAATATGTAATGCAATTTGCAAACATTAAAATTACTAAAAGAGTAGTATAAACAAATCAAAATGCTTTACCCGAAATAAGATTTGAATTATAAGTAGGCCAGACAATTGATAATCATATTTAGGTAATTATATATTCTTGACTAATCAACCCCCCAAAGCTACCCAACCGTTGTATTAAGAACAAAATAATTATATGGAAAAACTTGTCTCATGGATTTATAATCCACAATCTGAAAAAAGAAGAGCGACGTGCGGAAGCGAATTAACTAAATTAACCCTAGGATTGTTATTCGGCGATTGGATTCTTAAAAATAAATTTTAATCGAATAAAAAAGTAAACTCTAATAGTCTATGGATTTTAATTCTGAAAAATTGTTTAATCTTTTTTAATACGCAGCAATTAAACAGATAAGCAAACACCAGAATTAACGAGGTATCCCTGCAATGCAGGACTAATCCTCAACAATCTACTATACGCAAAAAGATTTACAGACTCGATTAATCACAAATCACATAGACTTACAAAACTTGAATCGCATAAGCAGCCTGCAAAAGTCTCCACCTTTTGTGCGTACAGTCCTCGTATCCGAATCACACGAACATGTTCACAACGAATCACTCGCCATGGTATCACACTGTTCTTCAACTCCGTTTGCGAATCACACGCACTTTGGGATCTAATTTGTTCTTTATAGAAAGAACGCTTGCTTTGGCATGAATAAAAAGACCTAAGATGGTTTTATGTTTTGAGGTTTCAATATCTCTTTAAGGTGTAAAAAACTCTTTCAAAACATATGTAAAAGTGTGTTGAAGTCCTTTGCCCTATGGGTCTATTTATATAAAAATATAGAGACCAACTTACTTTAAAAAAAGGTTAAAAAAAAGTAAAATTGAATTTTTTGCGATAAAAAATCACTGTCCAAAAAATATAGCCGGACCGGTACACATCGCAAAACTTGGACCGGTCCGAAAATGTGAATTTTAATTCCGCACCTCAAATAGTGCCGGACAGGTACACATTATAAATGTGTGGACCGGTCCACCCTTGAACTTGCTTTAAATCCTTTTTAGACCACCATCCAATAAGTGAAACATGGCAATGTTCCTTGATTTAAAAAGCAATAAAAAATAAAAGAGAACCACACATTTAAAAAGGTACACACACGTTGGTTTTAAAAATATGATACTTTGACTTTTTCAAATTTCCTTTATTCATTATTTTATTTAATAAAATCTTTTCTTTTATTCTTTTTTAATTAATTTTTCTATTATTTTTCTTTTTGTTTTTCTGCGTATTAAATTTGTTTGAACTCTAATTCGACTCAAATTTTCAAAACAACTCTAGGAATATATTAGAGATATAATCCAAGAGTTTTCTCATAAATTTGATTCGCTGAAGTATTACGAATGCGGGAAAGATATTAACAAAAATAATAAAAGAATTAATTCGACCCAAAAGGTTTTTCTAAAAACACCACCTAGGAAATTATATTCAAATGCCAATAATCACCGTATCTATCTAGATATAATCCTTCAATGCATCGCTTTGGTAGCTTGACTTACTTGTAATTCTTCAGATGTAATCTCGAACGAATCAAACAACTTACAAGTAAACGTGTTTTTGTCGAAGGAAAAAAACTAACCAAAATATAGACTTTACACAATCTATTGCTTTTGAAAGTGAATCACCTAAGCTAAATAGGTAGAAAAAAAAATAACTTTCATTGCAACATTTTCAACACAAGTTGAAATTATTTAATCCCAAAACAAAAGAGCCCTTAATGTACATAATAACATGATCAATTGAACTAATTCACTAATTGGCAAGGAAAGAAGATGGCTGCTCTATAATTTCAAATATTCTTTTGCTTGGTCTTGGCAATGCGGCATAACTTGCAATTTATTAATTTAAAATTAATTTAAAGGAGCTCACCAACAGGCACCAATAGTCTCTAATTGATAGTCCTACTTTGATTTAGGTATGAAAGCATTACTTTCGACACAGTGAATGGTAAAATAGCTCCCCTTCTAATAGAAACATGAATTTCAAAGTTTGTCCATTGATTATACTCATTCTCTTACTGAAGTTCTTGACTTGAGTATGCCTGATAAATAATTAGGATGCCACGAAACATAAGGCGAGGCACAAAAACAGATTGCATCTTTTTAAATTTAGTCATATTGCAATGTTCTAATTTAGGTATAAAAGTGAAGAAATTTGATGAGATATTGTCTCAGAATTCTAATGTTTAAACTTCTATTGGTCAAATATATATATATATACACATAGATCAAACGATTTCTAGCATGAGCACATATTGAAGAAACCTTGATCAGTAGAATTTTATTTAAACATTTTATCAAACACCTTTCATGCATTCTGTTATACACTGTGAGAGATTGAAATTGTTTATTGCATACCTACAATAATTAAACTAGATTCGTCGCTGACCCATAATAATAGAATAGAGTATGGCAACACTGCAACCACAATTGTAAACAATAAGTTAAATCAAACATTCAAAAACAATGAGCACAACTTAGAAGAAAAAGGGGATAAGCAATACCTTAAGGAAATTGCCAAAAAGAAAGTCAGAAACAAATTGTCTATTACGTTTTGTTAGAGACTAAAAAGCATGAAGAAAAGGGCATATGAAAAAATTAGTCCCAAAGAGATATTTTTTTAACTAATAAGATATAATGAGGGTGATCATCAATAAAATGAAAAAGGAATAAAGTGGGGGAATGGAGAAGAAATAACTTAAAACAATAGAAATTGCACACAGTAGATTCTTTGTGGAGTGGAGTTTCGATGCCTTTATAACTGTAGATAAGATTATTGGGGATTGATTGCCCAATGAATGGGGAAAAGCTATGGGTTTTTCATAACTAATGAATTGGGGAGAGGAGAAGACAAAGAGAAGATCAAAAGTGTGCGTACAATGAATTTGGAGTTTCGTTTGATCACATAGATTACAGAGTAATTAGGAGCGGGAGACAGGGGGATTCAGAGATGAATGGAATATTAATGCGGAGTAATTAATAGGGGAGAGGAAGAGAGCTTCCTCCGTTTTACTTATATGTTATAGATTATGGTAAGGATAAATTCAAGATATAACAAAAGAATGAGTCGAATAAGTGGAGGGAAATAAATTATTTTTTATACATATATTTAATATCTTTTCCATTTTAAATTAATAGTTTAATTTTTTTTTAATTTATCTTGAATTGATAATTTCATTGTATTTTGGGATACAAACAACGTACCAAATTGTACCATATAGAATAAGTTTTTAACCATTAATTAAGTTAAAAATAGTTAATTTTTTTAAAGTACAAAAATAAATTAGAGAGAATGCTAGAAAGTTTTGTGGTACAATTGAAATGTGATGTGTAACCAAGATAAAGTGGGAACCATAGCATGATATTAACCTTTTCGATTTGTAGACCTCGTTTCGTGTGGGTCATATCTCTAAAAAGGTCAATAAGCTTGGTTGCTTATGAGATGAGATAGCGGCTTTTGCTTTAAGTTCATGTAGCTTGGTTGATCAATAGAGTGTTGAAGTTCCTATTTGGATCTCTGATATTACTTCTTTGAATATATCTGTGTAATTCCTTTTCGTTTTTTTATCCATATACATATTTGTCTAATAAAATTAAATTAATTTTCATAACAAATATATGTATGAGATATCTATACTATTATTTAAGTGAGTAAAGTTTTTAGTACCAAAATAACTCTCTATGATAAGAAAATAATTAAAACTTAACCATGAGAATTGAACTCGCAATCTTGTACATGGAATAATTTCACTTTATCACTTGAACAAATACATTAATTTGTTATAAAATTGTTACCCCTTAATCAAACCCCTTTTTCGGTGTCTCTATACAATTATTATAATGCTTTCCATTCTCTTTCCCTTTTTCTATCAAGGATAACTTAGTAAAGTGCCGAAGTGGCGTTTGTTGCATTCTCAGGTTTCTCCACACTATTTGCACGAAATCCCCCCTTTTCTCTTTTTTGACCTAATAGTTACTAATCTTGTTTTCATAATAATAATAATAACATTAATCTTGTGTAATTTAACTAATTTGATGTTTTAAGTAATAGCCACAACTTTTTGATTATACGTAGACAAAATCGACAAGCCGAAACTAAGATCATTCTTCTACAAAGTTTACAAATCTCTTTTGTCTTTCACCAGACATCACAACTTAATCAAAGATCATTCATCATTACAAATAAATGAGGATCAAAGACCAAAGCAAGTGAAGAATTGAAGAAACTTCCTAAAGTAATCAAAGACTCGTTTATTCAAGATTTGAGTGAGTACTTTAGAATACGTGTAAAGTTTCTTATTTGATCATCATTATAACTCATACAATGTTTTAACATTATTAGTTTGATCAAATCAAAGTTTGAATCAAGATTCTTTCAAAAACTTCATTCTAACAAAAAACTGTTTTTGAAATAAATTTATTTTAATTTCAAACAACTTTATTTTGAGCTCTCCCGCATATAGATGTCTTAGGAACCTATATTTAATATTCCCCAAGCTTCAAAATTGATTTTTGAGCTAATTTGCAAAAGTATAAAAAAAAAGGATTTTTGGACTTTTTGGCCCCAAACCAGTGGGGACCATCAGTCGACTAATGGGCATGGCCCAGAAACTAGCTATTGGAGATCTAACTTTTTTGTTGTTTTTGGCACTAAACCTCCATTAACTCCCTCCAAACGGCCATTTGATGTCCTAGACTATATATACACTATCTAAGACTTGTTTAAACTTTTTTGAATCATTATATCTTCATTCTCTTCATCTATATTTAAAGATTTAATAACATTGTTTTGATCAATCATTTTTATTTTGAGCTATAAATTATTGATCAAATTTGATATCTTTTAGTGTAAGCTTAATTTGTACTCTTCAAACACTTGAGAGTTATTGTACATTGGTGTTTGTCACTAAAATCTTATTCTTCAAACATTAAGAGAAGTTCATTTCTTAAACTAACAAGAGATTCTTCTTGTGTGAGTGTTGTGAGAATTTAACATTTGTACAGTGTGTGAGAAGGATACACTTGTAGATGTTTGATCTTCATCCGGAAGAAAATTGGTATTAGTGAAAATTCTCGGAAAACTATCCGAGCGCGGAAGTAAGGTCTAATAGACCGAACTGTGTGGATAAAAAGTTTGCGACTTTAATCGGTTCAACATTTCTATCTATAGCTCTTTTATTCATTAATATATTATTGTGTATGATTGAGATTGCTTGCTTGATTGATTGATATATACTTTAAATCTTTTTGAATCATTTTCAAAAATCCGATTTAGTTTTTAAAACCCTATTCACCCCCCTCTAGGGTATTTTTCCACTTACAATCTTTACACAATTTATCAACTAAAAGATGGGAAAAAAAAATTGTACTCCTCAAGGTATGTGTGAGATATTATAATATCATATAATATTTTTTTTCTTTAATGCATACTTTTATTATATTATATAGTTAGAATGGATCATAGAGAATCAATTCGGATCAAGACAAATTTGGATCCAAGCAGGGGTGACAATTCGTGTTTCTTGTTGTGTTTGGGCTTAATACAACACGAAGTCATATTATTTTTATGAAACAGAATCTGCTTAACACACAACACGAGACGATAGACATGATTATAGCTTTTGGGTCCTAATAAAAACATTATAACACAAATATAAACGAGAATGTTCTTGAATTAGACATAATTAATAAGATCTAATTAACATGACAAGACATGATTAACACAATATAGTGTCCTAATAAACACATTATAATACGAGTAAAAACAATGGTTTCCTCTAATTTAGACATGATTATCCTAATTAACACGATCAGAGATGATTAACACAACATATCTCTAATTTTGTTTTAATATTTGGACATGAACACGACTTCATGTCAAAAAATTTAAACCCGAGCGTAAATTCTTGAGTCAATTTCGTATCGTATTATCGCGTAATTTTTAAAATTGTCACATCTAGGACCAAGCACAATTAATAGGGAGGGTTCAAATTTTCTAACATAAAACCGCCTTGAGTCTCATTAGGAAGGGTTTAGGTTAGGCATACTTTTAAACAAGTTGGGTTAAGATCTTACCAACCCGCTTGCAACCTTCCCATTACCATGCCTAGTAACAATTAAAAAAAGGGTTCATATTAAATTTGCTTTTCAATAAAGATATATAACTAATTATATATGGCAATCAAATCTATGGAAATTAAATAATCTATAATAAATCAAGAGCTTATATTTTAAAATTGATACATATAGAGAAAGATAATGGGAAGAAAAACAAATTACTATTTTACAATACGTATACCTTTATTTTAAAAAAATTATGTTCATGAACATTTAAAGCGGCCTTATAATAAATATTTACTTTTTTATAATCTATAATGTGCACAAAATTAATCAAAGAAGACATCTGCGTACATTAATTTATTACATAATTATTTTTTCATACATTAAACTAATTATATTACTTATGATACATAGTATCATTTTTTATACAATTTATTTATTCCATCCGTTTCACACACATAATGTAAATTTTAGAGGCTAGTTATTATTATGCATGGAAATAAAACTTGAGGGTCCTGGTTTTTATCTTAAAATGACAGAATTGCCCTTAATTTAAAAGAATAATTATAATTGCAAAGAAACAAAGAAGAGTTAAACCTAGAATCGTTTAGGGCTGGGACCGGTTCGGTTCTTGTCCTAAATGATAAGAACCGGAACCGAGAACCAAAAATTAAAAACGGTTCGGTTTTTAGCTTTTTTTTTCAAGAACCGAAAGTGGAACCGAACCGGTTCTAACGGTTCGGTTCTTCGGGGAACCGTTGGAACCGTTAGAACCGTTAGAACCGTTAATAATCGTAGGAACCGGCCAAAAACGGTTCTAACGGTTCTTCGGGGAACCGTTAGAACCGTTAGAACCGTTAAAACCCTTAAAATTGCTAAAAAACCGGTTTAAAACCCTTAGAACGGTTCCTAACGGTTCCTTTAATTAAATTGACCAAGGAACCGAGAACCGAACCGTTAATAACAATTAGGAACCGAACCGGTAAAAAAGTCCACTTTAATAATAAGAACCGAACCGAACCGGTTTTTTTTCGGTTTTTTCGGTTCGGTTTTCGGTTTTCCGGTTTATTATCCCAGCCCTAGAATCGTTTAACAAATACAAAAATAGGCGGTATTATTTACACCCGCCATATTTGTCACAAACACCCCTTAAGCTAAATTTCTAATCACTAACACCCCCTAAGACTCGCCTAATGAAAGGTGAGTGCAGTTACACACATGCCTCATTTGGGGAGAGTTGGTTTGTAAGAACTCACCTAACATCAGGCAATGGATTAGTGGAGTGTTTTTCAAATAAGGACCATCAAACGAGAGGTGAGTGTAATTATATAAACTCGGCTCACATGAGGAGAGTGCGTTGCTAAGCACTCACCTAATATTAGGCAATGGAGGGTGTTGACCTTAAAGTCAATTAATCTTATTTTGATAATTATAATAAGTTAATAAAGTGTTATTTAACTCGGTTGTTCCAATGATGATAGCCATTTTAACCGATATATCTTCCGACCAAGTGTAACTTCAAACCGAAGCAATCAAAATCTCACACAAGCTTTACAAACGCCTCTACTCACAAGAAATGAACTCAAGTGATATACATGTGCTATACAAAGCCAAGAAAAGATCTAGATCATCAAGCAAGTGAAGATATGCACAAGAATGATCTCCATATGTCCTACAAATTATCAAAACCAAGAAAGGATCAAGAACATCAAACAAGTAAAGATACGCACAAAAAAATCAAGCATCACGAAGACTCGAATTATCATTAAATGGAGTGAGTGCTTAGATTTTATGTAAAGATACTTTATTGATCAAATCCCTATAGCTCAAACATATTCTTGCATCTTTTAAATATTGATTCAAATTAGCTTGAAATTGAATTTATTTGAAAAACATCATTTTACAAAAACTGAGTTTCAAAATAAATTCATATTAATTTTAAATGATCATATTTTAAGCTATAATAAAAATAGGTATCTTAGAAACATATCTTTGAAGTTCAAAAATCATTAGAATTTTATTTGGAACAAAATTATTAAATTGCAAAAATATTTTTATTTTACGTTTAAAATTCGCTCAATTTTTGCCCAGTTTTGATCTAACGGTAAGATGGAGGCCTTCCCGGACTCCGATCATTTTGAACTTTTTACAGTAGTTAGACAACATCTCCTGACACTTTTGACTAAAATTTGAGCATGATCCAACGGTCAAATTGGGACAAATTAACAAAACAAATTTGAATTTGTTTTGTCAAAACTAGCTGTTGGAAAGTTTGGAAATGTATACCTTGGAGCTAAAACCTTTCTTAATCATCCCCAACGGCCATATGATTTTGCAACTATAAACATGAGTTTTAAGACTCATTTTTAATAACTTGAATGATCATACAAAACCATTTTTCATATATTCTTATTATTCAAGTATTCTAGCTAAAGCATTGATCAATCTCTTCATTCTTTGAGCTTATATTCATTGATCAATATTGATATCTCTTAGTGTGAGCTTCATTTGTATTTTGTTATACACAAGAGAGATATTGTATATTGGTGTTAGCCACCAAAACTTATTCAAATCATATTTGTGAGAGGTGTATCTCATAGAATAGTAAGAGGGATTTCTTGTGAGAGTATTGAGGGTGTTTCAATACTTGTAAGAGTGAGTGAGAAGAATACACTTGTTGATGTTTGATCTTCACCCGGAAGGAGATCGGTTATAGTGGAAATTCTCGGGGAACTAACCAAGCGCGGAGTAGGGGAACAAGCCGAACCGTGTGGACAAAAAATCTTTGACTTCGATCGGTTCAATCTTTCTATCTCTTGCTCTATTATATTGTGCTATTTATTCATTGTGTTTGGAATTAACTTTGTTCTTGATTGCTTGATAAACATAGACATCAAATATTTTTTAAATCATTTTTAAAAATCCGATTAAGTTTTTAAAAACTCTATTCACCCCCCCTCTAGGGTATTTTCCGACCTACAGAGGGGAATGCCTGTGATAAATAAAATGGTGTTAAAATGTGTTTTTAGTTAAATTTTGGAGAGAGTGATTGTGACACATTTGATTGATGTAAATAACACCACCCAAAAAAAACGTAGCTTAACCACTAAAAGAAATATTATTTAATTAGCAACGGATATAATATGTCACAATTTCTGCTTATTATTATGGATAAATATATAAATAGACAAGTGTCTGCATATGATGTTGATGCGTTTATACAAAATTTTAAATAACATAGAAATACTTAGAACATGTTTTTATTATAATATTTCAAATTTCTCATAAGACACTCCATGAATTAGAATCGAATTATTTATAGGTGCACAAAGTCACAATTCATTAATTCTCTCCATAAAAAAGAGAGAGTTACAATTCCTTAATTGATAGTAAATTAATTTTTAAATTAGACAACTAATGCAATCAAATAAGTAAATTAAAAGAAAATCTGGTTGGCATTTTGTGGTTGTAGTTTAGTGGTAAGAATCCTAACAATCACACCTTCCATTTTCTCCATTTTTCTTCGGGTTTTCTAAATTTGCTTCCAATATTTCTTTTATTTCCTTTCGCATTATAAGAATATTTAAGGTGTTTCTTAAATGCACCTACATAATTGGTATTTTTGCCCCGCCAAAAGTCAAAATTATGTCAATTTTAACCTAAAAAATAGCGTAAAACTCTTTCTTCTCAGCCTGATTTCTATACTTTGGAAAAATTGTCACTAATTTGTCTTTACACACTTAAATTTTTAAAAATTAAAAATTAATTAAAAAACTCCATTTTTTCGAGCAAACAAGTCAACAACTCTTATTCCTCTTCTGCTCTTCTTGGGTGCAGCTTCTCTGTAGTGAGGCAATCCATTGCAGATCGAGGTGAATTTTATACATTTTGACCCCGATTTTCATAAGTTGCTAAGATTTAAACATGAGTTTAAATCAAATGTTATATCAAGTTTTGCATTTTAATGCCGTTTTACCCCACCGATCTCTTCACTTTTATCTTTATCTCTTCCACCATTCCATTCAATTAATCACGATCTCGTAACTATTATAGACCAACGGGTTAACACTCATAATTTTTTTATATCAATTTTGTATATGGATTGTTTCTTTGAGAAATTTAAATATTTTATGTTACATTGAATCTCAAATTTTGAGGAGAGCAAGGTTGTGTCTTGAATTAAACCTTAAATTATGTTTAGGTATTCATTAAATCAAAACAAAAGACGAGCATCGGAGGTGGTAAAGAAAAGGAAAAAAAATCTTCTTTTTTTTCCTCCAACCAAAAAAGGAAGGAGTTGATCCGTTGAAAATCCACCATTAGTGATGGAGGTGTACAAGGGAGACGAATTTTAGGAATTGTTAATAGAAGTTATGGTGATTTGTTATTGAGAGAAGGGGTGGAATTTTGGTTTGTTAATTTGAATTTTGAAGAAAGAGAGAGTGTTTAGGAAGAAGAGCCCGGGTGTTAATAAAAAATAATGTCTATGGTTTATGATATGAAATATCATATAATCGTTTAAAATGTATTTATCACAATTGATATTTGAGTAAATAGCCCATTTGGCCACTAAACTTTTGATCTAGTACCACTTTGCCCATTTAACTTTAAAATGAACCACTTTAACCATTAAACTTTTTAGTGAGTACCATATTGCCTATTCCGTCCAAATGAGGTGTTAAAGTAACGGAATTAAGCCATGTGCCTAACACATGACTTTATTTAAGGGTAAAATGGTCATTTTATGATAAAATCTTCTACACCTCTGCTTGAATGAACCTGGCAACATTTATTAAAAGGAGAAAAAAAAAAGAAACATTATATTAGTGAGTTGCTCCCCAATTACTTTTTTTTAATCTCCTTAGTTTCCCCAGAATTTATCAAATCAATTCGCCATCTTGCATTAAATTCTTGTTTCAGCTCAATTCATTTAAGATTTTTAGGCAACAATTCATAGCTCACCTCTGTACATATTTGCAGTGAGTTGCTTAATTCATTTAAGATTATTTTGAAGATTTGCAGTGAGTTGCACAATTCATAGCTCACCTCCCCGTCTACGATTTACTTCCGGCGACACTATTTCTATCAATGAATCTCGTTTCTCTCTTTGATCTTGCTTTGAATATGGGTTTTGGGGAACACCAGTGGTGGTCATTCCAATGCCGGCGAGTTTCATTCTTTAAATCTAGTTTTGAGATGGGTTTTTAGGTAACTCCGGTGATGGTAAATCCAACGCTGGTGAGTTTCTATACCTATTTCATATCTTGATACCTAGAACTAGTATCAAAGCTTCTTGAGGGTCGTGGCGGCGTTGAATGCCGTGATGGAGTGGGGATTGGAGATGAGGGTTTGCTCTTGGTTGTGGCTGTGGTGGTGGAAGGAAGATGAATGAGCAACTATAAACACGTCACAGAAACCATCCATTCCCATCTCTAGCGCTAGGCCGTAGTTTATTTGTCCGGACGATGACAACCACATTTCGACGTTGGGACCGTTGGCGGCAGTAGTGCCACCACTGACAGTGGGGCTAGCATTAAAGCCTAAAGAAAGGTCTTCTATGCCTCTGCCGGTAGTGGATGATGATGAAGCCACCCACACATCCCCTTTGAGCTTGTAGAAGATGACTGGTGCAATTTTAGTGTAAAATGACAATTTTGCCCTTAAATGAAGTTATGTGCTAGGCACATGGCTTAATTCTATTACTTTTAACACTCCATTTGGATGGAATAGGTAATACAATACTCGCTAAAAAGTTTAATAATTAAAGTGGATCGTTTTAAGGTTAGTGAGCAAAGTGGTACTAGACTGAAAGTTTAATGGCTAAATGGGCTATTTATTCTTAGTATTTTACATTTTTTCATAGGTATTATGACTTGTATGTAATATTTTAATGCAAAAGTTAATATTATTTAATATTTTTACTTTTAACGACAAAACTTTATTATCCTTGTATTATTTCAATAAACTCACCTCACTACTAGAGTGAATTGCCAGATTTTTCAAAAAATTAATGTCTCAGTGGGGTGAAAAAAAATATTTTCACATGGAGGTGAAAAGACAAATTTTTTGAGTATATTTAAAAACACCCATATTTGTTAGGCTTTGTTCCTTACATAATAGGTATTATAAGACTGCTTCCCAATTATTTTGTTGTTATACTTCTGTATAATGAGAATATTGATTGAACTTTGCTCATTGCATAATAAGTATTCAAAAGTTGCTTCCCCTTTTTTTTTGGTTATTATACTTTCTTCGTATATAATGAGAATATTTATTAGAGTTTTGATCCTTGCATAATAAATATTAGTCCCCCCCCATACGGGCAGTGGCGGAACTATTGGGGGCTGGACCAGGCTTCAGCCCGGGTCCAGCTTGTGCCTACCTTACTATTAGTAGTCAGTCTCACATTGAGTTCTCAGCCCATTCAATATATGAAGGCATTTGTCTTTTGTCTCTATATAAATGATCCAACGAGTTGATCGTAATTGTCATATTTGACTGGACCCTTAAATGATTTTACTTTTATTTATTATTTGTCTTGATTTTAATTTTATATAGTATTGTTGTCTCACTTTCAAAATAAAATAAAATATATAATATGTGGATGGGATGGGCTAGTGCAACTATTTAACATCATAATTTTCTTTAGACATAGCTTATAGTTAAGTGGCAAAAATTCTCTTTATAAGAGCATCCACAGCGTAGTGGAAAAATTTAGGCTAAATTTAATATACATTTAATTACATTTTTGAGGAGAATACAATGGATAGGGTAAAAAAAAAATTAAAATGATGCATACGAATGAAGCTCATTCGTATGGGTTAAAAAAAAGAGCTCATACGAATGAGCCACTATTGTATGAGGTTTATAAAAAAAAAAAGTCATACAAATGTGCCACTATTGTATGAGGTTTTTTACAAAAAAAAAGAGCTCATACGAATGAGCCACTATTGTATGAGGTTTATCAAAGAAAAAAAAGTCATACAAATGTGCCACTATTGTATGAGGTTTTTCAAAAAAAAAAAAAAAAAAAGTGGTCATACAAATGAGCAACTATTGTATGAGGTTTATAAAAAAAAAAGGTCATACGAATGAGCCACATTCGTATGAGTAAAATTTAGCCGTAAGGTAAATTTACTCGTTCGGTACCCTACCTGCTAAAATTTTAGCCTACATTTTCTTCTGCTGTGGCTTGGGTAGGGTAAATTTATCATTTTACCCTATCCACTGTGGATGCTTTAAGAGAATAGATCTTTGATTTTATTTTCTAACTTCAATTCTATGTGTATAAATAGCGCTATATAACTTTAATTTTGAATGTGAAACACTAATTTGGGACGTCACAAAAAGGACAAGGATGACTCTTAATTTGGGACTGATGGAATAGTATTCTTTCAAAATCGCCGGTTTTCTATTTATAGTTTAACTATAATGTTATTAGCTCTGCTCATTATAAATTTCTGACTCTGCCGTTGTATACGGGAACGCTTTATAATAAATCAAAAAGTGGTCAAAACCAAAAGCTAGTGTTTTGTTACATCTTCTAGCACACGATGATCAAACAACATTTTTTTTATGACTTCTAACTTACATTTATCATATTTTGTTACTTTTTTTCATTTTCTTTTGTTATGTCGAAGAAAATAAATACGTACATATGTATGTATGTATGTATGTATATATTTCACCCTCTTTTAAAGTGGTGTGGATGTGAAGAATGAAACGCATTACATCCACTTAGATTCTAGTTTACAGATAACCAATTAAGAGAGGTTCCAGTACAACTAAACGATAGTATCTAGTTTGAATTGCCTATGTCTAGACCGTTGCGCAAATGCCAATGATTGAAAGAGATGAAAGCTTTACTTAATTGACAAAATAAATTTACAATAAAGTGATAATATTCGGTGTAGGCCTTGTAATAGGTCGTGTACGGGTTGATTTTATATCGGGTTGAAGTTGTGTCAGGTGAAAAGTGCCTCTACCCATACATGACCCGTTTAATAAATGGGTGAAAAATTTAAATTCATACACGATCTATTTAATTAACGAATGACACGACTCGATTCATTTTAAGTCGTTTAAAATAAACGGTTTGATTCGGGTCGTATACAAATAACATTTAGTAACCAGTTAATAATTCAATTAAGTAATTAACTATTAAAATTTACACACTCAATAATTTATATATATATATATATATATATTTAACAACAATAGCTAAAAACAATCGTATATTGTAATTGTGTTAGAACTTGAGAATTTGAAAAGTAAAAAAATTGAGAGGCGTAAAATTAGTGTGGAGAAAAGGAAAGTTCACGATGGAAGGTAAAAATTTTAATACAAAATTTTAATTTTTCTAAAAGCCTTAAGTAAATATATGTTTATCATATATGGGTTACACGAGTTACTAATAGGTTTACATGATCCGAAATCGACTCATATTCTTATCAGATTAAACGAGTTTTATTCGAGTTTCGCGAATTTACACGAAATCGACTCGTTTAATAAACAGGTTTGACGAGTCAACTCAATTATAACCCGCACCCGTTAAATGTTCACCCAAACCTAATAAATTTGTGTCGATTTCTTGTCGTATTGTTGTGAATTGCCGGATCTAGTTAGGTGACATAAGAGTTAATATATCACATTTAAAATACTAGTTTTTATACATTTTACATAAAATTTTCACATTATTAAAATATTTTTATCATTAAAATAATTATATCTTTTATAGAATATATTATTATTTGAAAAAAAATTATTATAAATTTTACATAAAATTTTCACATTATTAAAATAATTATATCTTTTATAGAATATATTATTATTTGAAAAAATTATATTATATATTATTTTGTTAATAACTATAATGATTTACAAATAGTGCCAACCTCCTTTTATTATTAATTTTCGTCTTCTTATAAAAGACTGTTACTAAATTGACAAATGATTTTATATTGAACGGTTGTGACGTGGCAACAGCCAAGGTGAACAACCTGCATGACTCCCACGTGTCACAATAAGCAGCGTTGAAATATGGAAAAGCTGAACACGTGTAATAATAAGGACACCTCATCACCCACACAATCAGCCGAGGCAAAAGCCCATAAACAGACAAAAGGGCCATTTCAACTATCCACCTCTTGTTCCATTTGATCATTTTCTAAATCTCATCATCCCATTTTCCAAAATTAAATCATTAACTTATCTGTGTTTCAAATCATAATATATATAATAAAAAAAATGGCGTCAAATCTCAACCCTGCATTTGCCTATACAGTGATTTACGTAAAAGATGTAGCCAAGTCCGTTGCTTTTTACGCTAAGGCCTTTGGTTACAATGTTCGTCGCTTAAATCATACCCACAGGTAATATATGTGTATAGTCAACATGCATGTTTGTTATGGTTAATCCTTTTTCTTTATTTTTTTTGGTAAGTCATGTTAACGTGCATCATAAAAATATATAGAAAGAATAAAGTTTCAGTATGGGTAAATTAGACACAAATTTTTACAAAGAATGATATTGTTTCTATTCATAGTATATTTATGATGTGCTCTTGGGACACGTGCACATGATAACATTTTTTTTTCTAAATAAATTTGAGGAGATATTCTACTCTTTATCATTTTTCAAGAATTTTTTTTTTCGTATTCAAATTCAACTATGGATGGTGGGATCAGAGGCGGACCGAGAATTTTTTTGAGAGGTGAGTTAATAATAATATACAAAAAAAAAGTGAAAAGAAAATTTAATAGTATAGTTTAAATATTTGAATTCATACATAATGAAAATTATTTAATAAAGTTGAGCTCGACGAATTTTTAATGATTTGAATTTAACTATTATAGACTCTAACTAATTTTTTTTTATTACAAGTGTTAGTAGGTTTTTCAAAATTTTCTCATGTGTTGAAGCTCACCTTGTCTCCCCCTAAGTCCGCCCCTGGGCGGGATGCATGTATAGAGAGACATATTGGCTGTTATTCTTTTGCTGTTGAATTTTTTGATATTGTGCCTGCATTTTTTATGATGTAATTGAGTGGTGGCGATTTGTTCATTTTGGACGCACGTCTACCAATTTTGCCGAAATAAAAACTGATAATTAACGATTTCCACGGAAGTTGAGTAGTATAATATTAATATACCGTGTGATTTTAAATCCATCGACATGGTTTGTAAGTGCATTCGCATTTGATGAGACTGCAAGTTAATCCACATTTTCTTTTCAGTTTATCAACTCAATGGGATAAATCTACAAAAAAAAATTTAGATAATTATGTTTTTGTTGATTTATATTTAATTCTTTATTAAAGTAAGGTTAAAACTGTGATATTCCTAAAATAGCCTTAAAACTCTAACCCTAAATATTTTGACCCATAGATTGAAACAACAAGAGAATCTCAAAATTATAATTTACAATTTGTAAAATTTTGTGAATTATTTCATCAATAGTTTATTCAATAATATTCCTTGCCATTAAGCGTGTTTTTGTTATCAAAGCAGCATTAATTAAAATTGAATCTCTTGGCAATTCTTTGATGGATAAAGAGTTAAAGACTATTTTTGTTATTATTAATTTGCGTTAACAGTGATGTTGAACAAGAGATTATGTAATATATATATGTATATGAAACGAAAACAAAATTTATAGAAAACCTAAATTTATATAGAGAGGTGGATCAGAGAAAATATAATTAGGTAGTAGTTAAGCTAGATTTGTTTTCTTTCCAACGTCTGATCCATGGTCAGCCATAAAAGGATTGCTACAGCCCATAGTTTTTCTCATGATGTGCATAATTATGCCCTTAGAGCATCTCCAGCAGTAGTGTATATTTAAGTTTTGTGTAAAATATACAAAACTTGTAAAAATTTTGAGCTCTAGCAGTCTTTTAAATTTAGCTTTTGTGTAAAACGAATGTGTAAAATACACCTCAAGTTTAGATTGCCACATCAGCTTTTTCCTTTCTCAATTATTTTACAATACTTTAAAATGTAATAACTTTTAATAGAAATTATATAATTTAATAAAAAATATATATATGAAATCTACTCATTAAGACCAACAAATCAAGATCCATTGTTGTTATAATATTATGTATACCAAAATTCAAGAAAAAATAATAAAAAATTGCATAAAATAATATCTAATATGTATAATTATCTTATTGGTTCATTCAAAATTTACACAAAAGTTTAAAAATATACCATTGGAGCATATTTTTTTTACACTTCAAGTTTTGTGTAAAATTGTCTTGACACATAGGATTTACACAAAAATATTTACACAACGGTTGTAGATGCTCTTAGGAATGAGAGAACATAGTTGATAGTGGCCTAGCCCAATGGCTGGGTTTGGCGAGGAGGAGTTAAATTTAGGGTTTTGATTTATATTTTTTACGTGAGAATATGGGGATATTTTGGACAAATTTTTTTCCTAATTATAATTAATAAATTTCGGTGGGATAATTTTACATTGCTATTATTTTTGGCAAAAAGGGCCAACATTCCATAATTTTAGGGTGGATGGATTTATAAATCAAGTGGATGGAAATAAAATTACCTTAGGGTGTGTTTGTTGCGCGGGATTAGAAGCGGGATATGATTAATTAATCCTATCCGGTGTTTGTTGTCGGAGAGGATAGGATAAATAAATCCTGTCATGTGTTTGGCGCAAGGGTGGATAGGATATTTTAATCCTATCCCACGTTTGGCGCAACATGGGACTGGATAGCATTCGGGATTAATTATCATTTTATCCCTTTATAATCGGATAAATATATACCACCCTTATAGGTGGTATTATTTTATCCCATGATTGCTGGATAACAAAATGAATATAAAAATAAATTTTTAATTAATTTTTTTTAATCTTTTTCTTTACACCTTTTAAATGATCAAATTTGTTAATGAAAATTTCCAACCACCCAAAATCACAGTAACTCAACTAATAAAATTCATTTATTTTATAATATGGCATTTTTATTTATTTTTTTATTAAATGAAGATATTTATAAGAAACTTTAATTTTAGAAAAAATGGTAACACTAGAATTTGAAATTGTACTTAATGCCTAGTTCGTAAATATTGTACGTGATATAAAACTTTTCTCCCGAAAGAATTTTTTACGAAACTTATTTATAAATAGAAGAATCGCATTAGTTAAAAAAAAATGTGCACAACAATTAAAATTCCTTATATTTTTAACAGAAAAGTAAATTGTATTATATAATATCTGAACTTGTATTCCGGAACTCCATCAAATGCAAAGTTTATTAAATCTTATCCGACTAATTCTTATCCTGTCCGATCCCACTTAATTCTTATCCGACTAATTCATTTACTATCCTATCCCACATAATTCCTATCCGACTAATTCCGATTCTTATCCTATCCGGCCTTTATCCTATCCTATACTACCTCCTTATCCGGCGCGTCAAACGCACCCTTAATGTATTCACCCACATTAATTAAACTATTTAAATTTTTTTGGCGTATGATTAACAATCCATGTTAACATATAATTGATATGATAGTTCATATTTTATATATTATGTTCTTAAATTAGTTTCACAAAATATCTTCCCTTATAATAATTAGGATTATTTTTTTTCCTTCTGTTATCATTCTTTTAGCCCTATATAAAGGGTTATTTGTTGTATTATTTATCAATCAAGTCATATATATACAAATTTTCTCTTTCTACATGGTATTAGAGCATTAGATTCTCAATCTTATCCCGAGGTTTTAATCTTAATTATTTATGCGGTTACTGGCGGGCGATGTATATTGTTGCCCGCTGGACCATCATAGTTGCCTGCTGAACCACTCTTGCCGCTGCACAACTACACTAGTGTTAGCCTCATGTCGTAAAGAAACACCACCCCTTAGTGGACCTCTCACCTTATCTCTCAACTCAAAACCACTGTCTACCTCACATCTAAAGCTTGTTGGAATTTGAAGGTTCAAAATTTTAAAATAACTCCCCATTAAAATATAATTAATTGTTATTGTGATAATTATTTTGATTTAATTCGTATTTGTAACTCTTGATTTTATCATCTTTAATTTTGTTAATGAGATGAATTATTGTGTGTTCTATTTTGTAATTAATTTTCTTGACCTCTACCATTGTATAAGGGTGGCGAGGCTTTTATTCGGATAAACAAGAATACAAGGAAAAACATATACTAAACAAAATTTTAGGATCGTATTGCCTAGTTTGATTTTAGGGTTTTATCAAAAACTATTTTAGATTTGATAACTGCCATCAAAACCATAAGTTAATCAATTTTACAGTTGAAACCTGTGTTGTGTTGTGTTGTTTAGCAATTACGTCAAGCAATCACACAACACAAGGAAGTAACGAGGTATCTTTATTTGCGTATGACTAATTCTCGGAACTAACGGACAGTACTTCACTATGATCAAAACAGAATTACAGATTTGATGACTTACAACAACTCACTGTTCATCAAAATTTCACATCCACCCTTCGAAACCCAACCATCCACTGTTCATCAAAATTACCAAAACTACCCACTGTACATCAAAACCACAAAAACTAGCTATTGTCGAACACTTTCACCATTGTCAGGTGTTTAGTCCTTCAAAACATCAGTCGCAGTTCTAAACATTGCCATCCCAAGACTGGAATAAAAAAATATTCAATTTAAAAGGCCTTACTTAGTTTTGCAAGCATTTCCAATTTTCAGTAGGGGAGCAAAAGGTTAAACCTTAGAAAGTCATCGAATTTTTGTATTTATATTATTATTATTATAGAAAGCTCTTTTTTATTATAGTTTAGCTTCACAAGCTACCCCTCTCTTGATTTGAGGTGCGAAAAAAGGATATATTTTTTTATGACTTCTACTCGATTACACGGTTACCAAATTAGAGAGTTTTTTTTTTCACTTTCTCTTCTCTCGAACGCTCTCGGACTGATCACCTTGCTGCAATAAAGCCATCTTAGGAAGAAAGATAATGGAAATTTAGGTTTCTGTTCGCTTGGAAGATTCTTTGGGCATCTTCACTAGATCCACTGGAATGCACTTTCACGTGTGGCCTCAAACAGATCGCTCTCTCACTTACGCACTCGTATGCATTCATCTTCGTGCTTTTAATCGTTCGTTTACATACTCATGCGCTCACCTTCACGCTTTCAAGCGTTAATCTCTATGCTATCACATTGGACCTAAACAGCGCCGGACCTCATGCAATCTTGTATTGCTTGTTGGCAAAGATGAAACTTTTGGACCACCTTTTTTCATCCAAATAGCAATTGATCACTTAGCAATGAACACTAATTGAAAGCAGCAGGGAATGAGTAACTATCTTTTACTAGAATTGAACATGCGTCTTCGACATGAAAAGACGATGTCCTAACCACTGTACGAAAAGGTGTCGGTCTTATGATTTGGCCCCATTATAGGCATCTTGCTTCTCTATAAGGTGTTTAGAAGCACACCACGTCTCTAATCTCCTACTGCCCTCTGCTTCTTTGGTATCCTTTTGTGTTTGCTCCACACCCCCTCGCAACAGTTCATTGGCTTAACTAGTTTCATGATCTTACTTTCAAACTTAAGTTGGTTTTTCATATACCTAAATTTGAGAGGGGATGATAACATATAAACTAGCATATCAATTATGACAACTACTTGACTTTTTAAATATTATGTTCCTAAATTAGTTTCACCAAATCTTTTCATTTTTACAAAATCACAGGATGGCATTTTTTTTAAAGCCGTGCTTAATTAACATCAATAAGAAAGGGAATCAATCTATAGTGGGTGAGATTTAAACTTGGGGTGTGGTTGATCTATTACCTTTTATTTCATATGAACGTTACTTAAGAAAGTGTGAAAGTCAAATATGAATTCTTAACCTAATTGGGGAGGTACCACTTAAATCTTTGAGGAATTCCTGTTTTGAGTCTCATTAAGAGGTTTTGAGGTGGATTTTCGTTATTTGAAGTTAAAGGGTGAGATTGAGACAAAAAAAAATATAAATTCTTAACCTGGAGAGAGGATGGTTTATAAGAGCATCCACAGCGGTAGGGTTAAATTTACCCTACGCACGTCCACAGCGGATGAATATATATGGTAAAATTTAGGCATGTAGGGTAGAGAACGAATAAATTTACCTTACCACTAAATTTTAGTCATACGAGTGTGGGTCATTCGTATCACTCATACGAATGAACCTCACTCGTATAAAAATTAAAAAAACAGTTATACGATCTTGGCTCACTCGTATAACCATTAGAGATATATATATATATATATATATATTTTATATAAAAAATCTCCTCATACGATGAGGCTATATTCGTATGGCATATATATAGATATTTTTTTTAACTTTTTCCTCCTCATACGAAGAGGGCATAGTTGTATGGCAATTAATATTTTTTTTTGTTTTATTTCTTTTACCCTTCTCAATGCGTCTTTCAAAAGTTAACTAAATTTATGCTAAATTTAGCCTATCAAGTTACCCTAACAATGTAGATGCCCTAATACATATAAAGTCTCTCTCTATATATTATCTGATTACATTTAGTGTTGAATGAATACGGGGTGTGATGTTATGTAGATGGGGGGAGTTAGAAAGTGGGCAGACAACGATAGCATTTACACCGGTGCACCAAAAGGAGACAGATGACCGGAGTGGATCGGTGTTGACTCCTAGGTCTGACCTCGAAAGGCAACCTCTTGAGGTTTGCTTTGCCTACGCTGACGTGGACTCAGCCTACAAGGTAATTTTGTATTTCCCTATTTATGTATGAAAAGTGCTATATATGTAACTCAAAAAAAGTCCTAAAACGGTAGCCCAATAAAATGCAGTAGGATGCGAGAGAAAGGGTGACGGGGTAATTTTGTATTTCCCTATGTATGTATGAAAAATACTATATATGTAACTCAAAAAAAGTCCTAAAATGGTAGTATGCAGTGGGATGCGAGAGAGAGAGGGGGGGGGGGGGGGGGTCCGTGGGTCTTGTATATGTATGACCATTTATTTTATTATTTTTGTTAAAAGACTTCCTAGAGTGCACAGTTGAAAAACTTGGACATTAGATAGCTTAAGATTTTAACGACTAGTTTACTACCCGGGGCGGAACTGTGAAGGGGCTACCCCGAATTATAGCCCGGGTCTAATTTTTTAAAATTTTGTTTTTAGTAAAAGGTTTAAATTTTTTTAAAATATATATATATAGCCCACCTCATTTTTTTTAATATTATTACTCTACACCTATTAAAATTTTATCCATTATTTACCACTCCATTTAAATAATATTAACTAAAATAAATGTCAAATACCCTTTTTTTTTCACTTTTTCGAATTTCAATTGTCTTTTTGTTTGTATTTATGGTGTACAAGGCTAGATATAAAAGGAAATTATTATATTTTTTTGTATATTTTTGAATATTTCATATCTACACTTCCGATGTATATAAAAAGCTAGAAATTAGGTAGAAGGTCTTACTACACATTGATTTTTACCAAAACTCTAATGAATAATATTTTTTTGAATGAAGGGCCTATTTTTAATTGGTAATTAGTGTAAGAGGCCTATTTTGTTTTATATTTTAAATGAAGGTATTTGAATAAATTTAAATATCATTTAATTAATAAAAACATGTTATATATTACTTAAATTACCCCCTTTTTATGAAATTTGTACAAAAAATATGGATATTGCAGTGAAATATGGACTGCAATATGAACTTTGCACTAGAAATATGAACTGCAAAGTTCACATTGCAGTAAAATATAGACTGCAATATGAACTTTGCACAAAAAATATAGACTGCAAAGTTCATATTGCAGTAAAATATGGACTGCAAAGTTCATATTGCAGTGAAATATAGACTGTAAAGTTCATATTGCAATCCATATTTTAATGCATATTGGTATTTTTTAGTTTATTTTAAGGGTTGGGATGTCATTTTATAATGAAAAAAAAACACGTCATATTATCAATAAAATAAAAAATAGGCCATTTATTTACAAAAAAATTATTCATTGGTTTTAGTGTGAAAATCTTTCTCTAATAAGACCTTTTTTTTAATTGTCCCTATAAAAAGTTGGTATCTTTTGTATGTATTTGAATATATTATATTTGCATTTTGGTTTGTTATATTTTAACGTTGTCATTGTTTAATTCTTAGCTAGTGTTATTTATAATTTATGGCTACGCCCATGTGAACTATTATTTTTCTTAACAATTTTATTTTCATCTAGTTGTCCAAATTTATAACACTAATGAAAATAACTGAATATTGTTAGTAGTGGCTAGCTTTTTAGTCAATTTATTATTTCAATATGATTGGAACAGAGGGCAGTGGAGAATGGAGCGATCGCAGTAAGCGCGCCGGAGGAGAAAGAGTGGGGACAGAAGGTTGGGTACGTGCGGGACATTGACGGTATAGTTGTTAGAATGGGAAGCTACGTGAAACAGTAGTCAATTTAATTTAATTAAAATGTTTGCATTTTAATTAAATTAAAATGCAAACATTTTAATTCCATCTAAGTATCTCCTCTTTTATGTCCTCCTTTTTATATTTTGTTCTTGTAGTTAATGTCAAATACTTGTACGATAAAATAAATAAATTTATTTGGTTTTAGAATGTTTAATCGTTTATCTGAATTGTGTTAAAAAAGTTGCGACGAAGCAAGTTTTTGGTACTGAATTGTACTGAAAAAGTTGCGACCAAGCAAGATCTTGGTACTTTTAACCTTCTCAAATTCAAATTACAGTGAATTTGGAAGTCGATAGACGATATTTCGAAATTAGATTCTAGATATCTGAGCATGTCTTAAACTGTTTTGTTTAAAATGGTGTGTACAAACTATAAGCCATTTTTTTTTTTTTTTTGTTGAGCATGGTATTTTTGTAATTTTTTTTATCCTTGTCACGAGTTGTCTCAACACCTATATTATGGCTAAAAATAAAAGTAAGAATTGCTCAAGAAGATTTATTATTTTATAACTAAATATAATTATTTTACCAAGCAACTCTCCTTCTTGTTTAATTGTTTTATGCCTCAATTTTAGACACAAAAATATTCACACTTAATTATGAAATTATGATATATAGGCATTTTTCTAATATACCATTGCCAGTATGGTTATACACTCACATCAAGATCTTAGGACTTTTTTTTGCTAGTTTTATGGATTTATTTTAGGCAATTTGCAACAAGTTTTTAAAAGTTTAATATTGTACTATTATATTAAATTGATTTTTTTAAATTTTTTTTGTATAAAAATGGAATAAAATAGAATTAAAATTGAACCTAAAAATTTGATTGGATTTGGTTTTCAAAAATTTAAAAAGAAAAAGTAAACTTTTAAATTCGGGTTTGGTTTGAATTTTTTTAATTTTTATTCCTATCAAAATCAAAAATACCTCTAATTATATTACTAGAAATAAGGTAAAAGGGTTTGCGGCATAATGTTTTTTTTAAAAAAATCAAAGAATAATATTTTTTTAGAAATAAGGGCCTTGATATCATTATCATAATGAAATAATGGTTTGTTTATCAATTGTATTTTAAAATAAGGGTTTTAACCGAGTGCAAACTTTACTTTATACTAAATTGTGTTGAGTCCAAACATAACTTTGCATAATTCCAAAAAATTTATTATGTACATTTTATTAATAAATAGGTTTTGAATATGTAATTTGTTAAAATTATTCTAAAATACCGCCAATTAAACACTTATTTATAATAATATATTAAAAAAAACATGTAGTGCAAACTTGATTTTGCATGATTCCATAAAAAAAAAAATTTCAAATTTTACTACAAAGTTAACTTTACAATCCTTTTAAAATTTGGTAAAATATAAGTTTTTAATTTAAAAAAGTATTATTCCTTAATATCCCAAAATAAAATAAATAATCGTTTTGAAAATAGTGCCCCCCTTTACGTTTTAGATTGATGAATAAGGGTAGTAACTTTTGGAAATTTTTTTGTACAACCCATAGTTTTTAGATTTTTTTTTTGGTAGAACCTATAGTTCTTAGATTATTGTGCAATGAACAAAAAAAGAAAGAAAAAGATTATTGTGCATAATATAGGTGTCAACAGGGGGCGTGGGCAATGGGTGAATTCTTGGTACTAGTATCCAACTTAATTTAATATTACAATAGAGACTAGCTATAAATTTGATATAAAAAATAACTAGAAAATATTTAATTTTGTCAATGCTAAAACATTATAAAATACACATGCAAAGGTTGGAAAAAATAGATTACAAGGAAAAAAAAATACGGAAAAAAAGGCGTAAAAATTGAAAAAATGGTTTGAGATTATAATAAAAAATAGGTTACTCGTAAAGCAATATATAAATGCTTCTCTAAATTAAGACGTATGTCCTAAAGAGGACAATTTTTTCAAAGAAGTAATGAATTAAAAGAATCTTCAAAATTTTGTGGGGAATTTAAAATTAGGTGAATGATAATAATTTAAAAAAGAAAAGAAAAGAAAAAGAAGAAGAAGGTCTAACTACTTAAAATACACTAAATTTTCATTACAAGCATTTCTTGATTGAATTGAGTTGTCCGGTCTATATACTGTACTAAAGATTTAGCGATATGATTGAAAATTAAGAACGTAAATTGTATGAAGGCAACAATTGAGTGATAAACTTACCTACAATTAATGATAGATCCTTCTAAATGTGAGCTTCATCCTTAAAATCTTGCAAAGAAATGTTAAAAGAACCAAATTTTTTACAGTGGAGTACATGTAAGAAAAGAGGAAAATATGATAAATAAAAGTAGGAGATTTAGATTTAAAGAGAATTGTAAAGTGATCCATTATCTAAATAGAAGAATTGTGAAGATCGATGAAAAACATTTAGATTTCTTGTAATCATATATTAAATATTATGTACATATGAGTGAGGGGACCAAAAGAGTCTCCACTGAAAGGCTGAAACAAAAAAGGGGAAGGTGAAATTGCGTATTAATTTGGCATAAACTATTTACACATGCCACTGTATTGTTAATGCGTATATGAAAAAAGAGGTGGACAAAATATATGTAAGAAAAAGATTGTATAGATGTATAGGGTAAAATGTAATTAATAGGTAATATGAATGGCAGGGGATTGCAATTTTATGACTCGACCCACTAAGGTAATTCGAGAAACATGCTAGAGTGAATGGCAAGAGAGGTGAGATGTGACAAGAATTTTTTTGGGTACGGTAGGTTCTCCCAGTAGTGCTTATGCTATTCAGTAATACGTCCTCCGTTTGTGTGTGCGGTTACTGTATTGAGCTTTAAAGGCAAAAATCAATAGTGTTACAAACTTTCTCTCTCTAAAACAGATTAAATAAACTAGTAACTACTTGCCCAGATACTCAGCCACCAACCTTTTTTTCGAGCCTCCCCTTTTATATTTATACATATAGAATTAGGGTCGCACTTGCTCATTAGGGTTAATAGTAAAATGACTAAATAGAGTAAAACTTGGATAATACTACAGCCTTCATTCCCTTATCTACTACTAACAATTTTTGAATTCGTACGTTGGTAGTGGGGCAGTGAAGATCTGTACGATTCCGTACAGACCTGTACGATTTGGCATGATCCTTTCCACGTATTTCTCAAACATTCCACACCTGCTATGGCGCGTGCACCCTTCCCTGGGGTCTCGGCCCTAGTTGTCCGTCCCGGCTTGCCCAGACGCCCTCGCTTCGGCATGTTTTCTAGTTGTTCTTAAACTTTTTAAGCGTAGTTTGCCCGCTTGGCCTAGGATATGGGCCCCTGAACAGGTTAGGCCGATCCAATTTACCTTAACCAAATTTTATCCTCCCTCATGAATATAAATTAATTAGCTTTTAATTAATTGTTTTAGAAAAAAGGAAAAAAAATTATGAAATTTTAGTGATATATTATTAATGTGTAGTGATATACATACATTTAATGAAATGCCATATGGCGCGCAGCTTGAGAATGAAAGAGTGAGTTTTATTATATATAATAATATATATATATATATATACTAGTTTGCCAACCCGTGCGATGCACGGGCGATTTAAAATTTTTATTTAAGTTATTACATTTAAAAATAATATATTTATTTTGGTACAAACACTTTTTGTATGATAGATCTTATAAAATCTTTCTAATATCACGTTTCAAGTTTTAACTATCACAATAGTTTTCAATGAAAAAAAGAAAAAAAAGTTATATAAACGAACGAGACATAAATATATTATACATCCTCCATCTTAAACTTACAGTTATGTCTTTCTTTTTATGAAGTTTAAATTAAGTAATCTCATTCGATCAAAAATAAATAAATTAAGTAGTCTCATTTCTTTTTTGGCATGTAAGTCAATGTAACTAATTTCAAAATCGTATAAACGTTGAATGATTTACTATTAATTAGGTTAAAATTGGTAATTAAGAAAACAAACTATTGCATTCAAAACAATTAGTATTTGTATAAGAGTGTGGAGATTTAATGTACTTTTAATTTTTTTTAAAAAGGGAACAATAAAAAGTATATTCATTAAAATGGATATTGTTATAAGACAAATGGAATAACTAAGATTAAAACAGTCATTGAAAGTATGTGAACCAAAAAAAAAGTAGAAACGCCTTAAAACAAACTCAGAAAAGAAAAAGGAACATATTGGACATAGGTCAAAAGATTAAAGGAGAGGTTTACTTGTGATGTAATACTAACCTTTTCTAAATATGAAATAATTATGAAAATAAATAAAAAAGCTTCAATTATTTAAGAAAATATTATTACATGTGGAACAAAACTTGAAGAGAGATACAATTGAATTTTATGCAATGGCAAGAGTGGAAGAAATATGCATTGTTAATTGAGAAAAACGAAAGTGAATTAATGGGACAAAAAAATGCCATAAAGATTATCAACCATAAACTTTTAACAAAGAAAGATATATGTGTGTCTGTATAAAGAGACATTATGAGAATGAAAGATTCTGAAACTAAACTGCTCGGTTATTAACAAATAGGCAGGAGATTGAAACGAAATGAGAGACAACAATTGAAAACCCTAAAGGCAGTTAAAAATGAAAATGCAGTAAATTTCAATATTCAAACACAATTATAAAGGACATGTGTCAATTCCTTGTCATGCACAATGTATTGATGTCTTAAAATAAAATTTGATAATTTAATTTAATAAAATATACTTATACGATTTATGACGTTATATTTATGTACACACCAAAAAATTAAAGTAATAATTCTTATAAATAACAAGACTTGAAAGGATAATACGTACACGCCCTTAACAAATATGAAGACCTTCAGAATTTAAATAACTTATGTACTTTCTGAACAAACATATCCGGGATTTTTTTTATTTTTTATTCTAACAATTGAAATATCTCATTAGAATTGAATTATATAATTGCACATATTTACAATTTATATTGTAGATGAACTAATATTAAAATCATACAATCTACATAACCAAACGGACATTTCAATAATAAACTCCAATTTCCGGATTACTCAAAGAACATGCATGGAAGAAAAAAGACACATAAAAATAAGAAAAGGCAAGTAAAAATAGCATATATTACTTACCTTAATTTTCAAGAGTAATTAAATAACTGTTTTTGTTCCACAACTATTTAGTAAACTTGATAATAACTTAAGGCCTCGTTTGATTCGGGTATTAAAAAGTGGGATGTGATTGTTTATACTTGTAGACACCCCGATCCGTGACCCCTGCAAGAACCCTAACGACCTCCGAGAACTACTATTTTGGGTCCGGGACCCACCCGAGGACCCGGTACTACACTAGGAGGGTTTGTCGCCCGACAAACTTGTTCTTTAGAGAGATTGTCGCACGACATATCACATTGTCGCGCGACAATCCCTGATATGTCGCGCGACAATTCCACTATGTCGCACGACATTCCCCCTCTGCACCAGACCAACCACTTTCTGACACATCAATCTGTCAGAACCATCACTTCAGCCGTTTGTCGCACGACATTCCCGTATGTCGCGCGACATATCACAATGTCGCGCGACATATCACAATGTCGCGCGACATTCTCCTTTTTTAAGGAAATGTCGCGCGACAATCTCTCCCGAGCAGTATAAATAGGCCAACACCCCCAAGGGTTCAAGGGCAGCAATTGGAATCTGAGAATTTGGAGCTTTAGATTTGATTTTTATCAAGCACTTTTCTATTATTATCTTATTTCTGAAGAATTATCGAATCTATCCTCGACACTCGACGTGTCCCGTCTCCGGAATCGATTTCTCGGAAATATCTGAAGAAAGAGAAGATTATTATCGCCGGAGATCCCTCTGCCGTATTATATTTTCTTTCTTATTATTATTCTCGTCGGGAAGGTAAAGAAAGTCCCTTCTAGTATTTAAGATTAGATATCTGTGTACTTGTTTTACTTCTGTTATTCTGTCCACGTTTTATTTGAATAAACTTATTGTCAAGTTACCAATAGTCTACCGTTTTCAAAACAAAAGACCCTGATAAAACTACTTTCAAAACCAGAAGAGTAAGTACATTATCGTCCGGATAAACCCTGTTTTCAAACCCCGGACCGATAAAGACTTATCTAGGAATTAAAATCCACATATCTTGTCTTTTCCATAGACTGCGACGTGTCTGATAAACTCTCCTCAAAGAGTTCAAATTCCATATTGAATTAGTCCCGACATAAAGATCCGAACCTTTTTCAAAATAATCACAACTCGAGAAAACCGTCATTATCTGAGGAAATAATACGGAATACTCTTTCAAAAATAAAAGGTTTTTGTCATTTGTCATTTCATCTTTTAAATATAAAAACATCGGATCTCGGAACACAAAGGTTTTCATCCCTTTCCCCGTTTTCCCAAATTAGGGTTTTTTTTATTATTTAGAAAGTAGTAGACTGTCGGTAAAAGCATCCAAGTTTTTCAACATAGAATAAACTTATAAGACCACTAGAGACCGAAAGGGCGGAATGGGTGCTTAACACCTTCCCAAACCGTAATATAGTTTCCGAACCCTATAAGAATCCCGGTTTCGCAGACAAACGTGTAAAGAAAGGCTTGTCTATAGCCTTTCCTCTTACACGACCTTTTTTGTCCGTTTTCTCGTAAAAACGTACTGGCGACTCTGAATGAACCCCCCTTGCATCTAGAAATAGAACGTAGGGACACTTGATATGAATCAACGAAAACGCTCCAGCAAATGGAACGACGGAATCAGTTCCGACGTCCCATGACCCCCACCACCAACGGGGACGAGACCCGGGGGTCGCATTTGCGGATTCTCACAGTGGCGACTCTGCTGGGGACGTCATTAGAAAACTAGACTCTTATATGTGGACCTTTGTTTATCTGTTGAAAACTTGCTTTTACTGCTTTCCCTACTCATGTTAATTGATTGAGAAGAAACCTTTTTCTAAAAAATGGGAGTTTTTCGAAAAGACGTAATAAAGATAAAGATATTTGTGAAACCAACCTTTCGAACTTTACACGCACTATCACAAATCATGCATTGGTTCTACGAGTGTGAATTTACCCCAAACCCTCGGAAGTATTATAAGTGAGTAGGGAGTTGGCTTGCTTGGGCCAACATAAACCGAAAGCATTTACTTCCACTCTCCTTGGCCAAGTACGCCCCCGAGGTATATCGAGTGACGAGAACACTCACGTACCCGGGAAGTATATCAAAAGATTCTTGCACGTACCCGCCCTTGGGGTATATCGCAAGGTCTTGCCAAAAAGGAGGGAGCCTGAAGCCTTAACCGTTCGAACACCTGCGCTGCATCTAAGATTGAGTCAGTTAAAACACTTGTCATACAGCTGTAGGGGATGTACCACTTTACGGCTTACTTTACCACACCTATTTTCCGAGGTTTTCTCTCGACCATTTTTAGTGATTCTTTTGGCAAAAATCGAGTCGCATCATAGTCTCCCTTCATCTTCGCCACGTGGTTTCGTCTACAGCCATAAAGCGACGTCAGTCTGGAAGGTTGGGCCGGTCGAGATCATACCGGAAGACTAGTGAGACCAAGCATACCTGAAATGGCCGATGGACGAGAGAATCAGGAGACAAATCAAGAGCCTAGCCGAGGCGTCTGCAGTTCAACCGACTTTAGCCGAGATGCACCGTTTGTTGATGACCGTCAGCATGAATTTGGCAAGCCTCACAAGTGAGCAACAGAACACCCGGATTCGAATGGAAGAGTTGTCAGCCGAACGGACCGCACCACCCGGGTTTGAGCAACTACCACCGAATCGAGATCCGAATCAAGGGCAATCTTCACAAGTACTTCCCCCAATCCAAGGAACCAATCCACCCCAAACGGGCCCCAACATGGCCGGTCCCGTTCAAACCGACCCCAACAATCAGAACCAATGGGCCCCGGATTCAGGCCCCACATACCAACAACAAGAGCCACCCATCGTCTGGCCACAACCTCAGCAAGGCCTCGATCCCCAATATCAACCATGGCCACAAGTCCCCGCAAGACCTATTCCACCAGCCCCAATAGCCCCTCCCAATGAGTACCCAGACGTCAACCGACTCCAGGCAGCATACGCAGAATCGATGATAGCCCGGGAACAGCCCGATGAGGTGTCAAGAGAGAGCGAAGAAATGAAGAAATTGAAAGAGCAGATGAAGGTTCTGCAAAGAGGTGTTTCTCTGATGAAAGGGGTAGACGAGATCACAGACATGAACGCCTTTTCCCTCTACCCAGAAGCCAGACTACCTCAAGGATTTAAGCTCCCCTCTATCACCAAATTCACTGGTACTACACCCCCCAAAACCCATCTCCAATCCTACATCAGATCCATGCAAGTGTCCGGCTGTGGAGAGCCGGAGCTGGCTCAGGCTTTTCACATGACTCTCACAGGGGCAGCCCTGAGATGGTTCTTCGACCTAGAGAAACACCACACGAAAACTTGGGGGGATATCGTCAAAGAATTCATGACCAAGTACGGGTCCAACGAGAATTTGGAAATTACCCGTAAACACCTGGAAATGGCCAAGCAAGGCGAGAAAGAAAGCTTCAGCGACTTTGTCACCCGCTGGAGGGAAATGGCATCCCAAATGTCCAAACGGCCCGACGAAGAAGAGCAGTTAGAAATCATACAGAAGAATTTTACTCCAGCTGTATTGAACTGCATGGGAAAGCATGTATTCCCACACTTCAGAGCCCTGTTGAGTATGGGGTCACAGGTAGAGGAAGAATTGGCCAGAAAGGCGGACACGGATACCAAGAAGGCCTCTTCCACTGGAAGAAAGACGGCCACTCCAGCCGTAAACCAACTAAGCTCGTACCCATATCAACAAAACCCATTTCAGCAGTCACCGCAAGTCCCCCCAATGAGTTGGCCTACGCAGGGAGACTCTTCAAACACCGAGGTCAAGAAAAGGAGAAATTTCTGCACCCTCCCCACTACTCTGGTCAAAAGCCTGGAACTACTCCAAAAGGCCGGACTAGTCACCCCACTCAACCCACGCCCTCCACCAAATCCTATCCCCAACACTTGGAGAATGAATGAGAACTGTGCGTACCATCAGGCGGCAGGCCATGACACGGAACGTTGTTTAGCTCTCCGCCATCGTATCCAGGACCTCATTGAAGCCGGAACCATCCCCGCACCCGGCGGGCCCAATGTTACCAACAACCCCCTCCCCAATCATGCTCCACCTGCAGGAATTAACGCCTTAACCACTGACGAAGGCTTTGATCCCGTAGGACTCATTCGGGACGATTCAACCTATAAGGCACCCGTTATGCTATCGGCAAAAGCACAAGTTTCCCCAGGCCTCAACCCAATAATTGACCAATGGATGGCCAAGATGAACTTCCTATCTGGGCAGGGCTTAGGAAAGACAAATCAGGGGATCTCGCAACCACTCACCATCAAAACCAATCCTGGGAAAGCTGGGATAGGATGGACCCAGGACAAGAAAAAACAACCATGGAAACCCCGCCCCCTCATAAGGAGACAATCTGTATGACAGAAACCTCCCCCGGGACTTTTAGTTGGTCGGCAGAGCCAGAGTCGTCAGAAACTTCAGAGGGATCAGACCCAACATCCCTTTGGATACAACAGATTACCCGCTCAGGAAAGGTATACCAGCCACCACCGATGGATGCCGAAAAATCACCGCCTCCAAAAGAAGTAGGAGAAGACCGAGTACTGGAACAGTTGAAGAAAACCCAGGCACACATCACCATTTGGGGCCTCTTGGTTGCCTCCAAACCTCACAGGACCGCTTTCATTAAACTCCTGGATGAGGCTGTCATATCGCCGGACTCCACGCCCGAACAACTGCCAAACATGATCGGGTCACTCACAGTCCAAAGAAGTCTGTCATTTTCAGATGAAGACTTGTCTCCGTTGGGGAGAAAACACAGCCTGGCTCTCCATATCACCATCCGAACCCGAGGAAAGATCTTGCCACAAGTTCTCATCGACAATGGGTCAACCATAAATGTCTGCCCCCTAAAGACTGCCAGATGCTTGGGTATCTCAGATTCAGAGCTCTCACCATCCGCTGTAACCGTCAGGGCCTATGATAATACCAGGAGGGCCGTTCTGGGGTCTCTGAAACTTGATCTCATGGTTGGTCCCGGAAGCTTCCCGGCCGACTTTCAAATCATAGACATTCCTTCCAGTTTTAACCTACTGTTGGGAAGAGCATGGCTACACGACATAGGAGCACTCCCCTCCTCCTTGCACCAAAAGATCAAGATACCGTTTGAAGGGAACATAATTACCATCCAAGGAGATCCTGAAAGGACCTTGGCGGATATGGAGTTACCAGTTTTGGGAATCGGGAGCCAGAGCATACAGTTAGGAGGCTTTTCTTACGAGCCTCAAGTGCAAACTCTTAGCACCCAGACAATCAGGTATCTTCCCCCTGACAATATCCCCGGTCTCAGCACCAAGATTACAAATATGTTGAGAATGATGAAATACTTGCCTGGAGCCGGTCTGGGAATGGGACAACCAGGACTACTTCAAGCATTGGAACCAGTAGCAAGGTACGAGAGGGAAGGTTTGGGGTACCAACACACTGAAGAGGACGATCAACAAAAAAGGGGTCGAGGGCATCAGTATCCGAGTTTCAGCTCTCTGAACGGGTTCTTTGTCAAAGAAGGAGAGGACTTCCCCTTTTGCGGCTTCCAGGAGCCTTGGAGAAACAGCGACGGAGAGAACCTTCCTGGGTGGGAAATCTTCTATGAAGAGGACCTATATATCAAAGAAAACACCGTACACAGCTTCGCTACCAAGTTGACAATCGGGCCGAAGGAAGAAAGTGAAGACATGAAAGGCGAAGAGGAAGAAATGATCGGAGATCTCTTCGACATCATGGCTCTGGGAGATGATGAGCCAGGAGACGACCCTGTACACTTGATATACGCTGATCCAGACTACCAAGGGGAAAGGGAAAAGAGCGAAATTGTAAGGGTGAGAGATAAGAGTGAGGGTAAGGATAGGAAGGAGTCACTCCTAAATGAACTTTTTAAACTTGTACCTGTAAATACTAGTATCAATAAGGAAGAGTCTATTTTGCGTTATCCTGTTATTTTTAATTCTGTAATTGCTTATATGGAATTGGAAAGAATGAACGAACACCCTGAACGGGAGGAGCAACGTATACAAAGCGAGGAAGGAGACACTCTTGTGATTAACCTCGGAACAGAGGAGGAAAGAAAAGAGGTCCGCATTGGGGCAAGCCTAAGTGGGACAGAGAGAGAAGAATTCACACAAACTCTAAAAGAGTATGTGGATGTCTTCGCCTGGTCTTATGCAGATATGCCGGGTTTGAACAGTCAGATAGTCATGCACGAAATACACACCAATCCAGAACTTAGGCCCGTCAAACAGAAGCTGAGGAAACTTACGCCAGAATGGTCCTTGAAAGTGAAAGAAGAAGTAATGAAACAACTGAGTGTGGGATTCTTACGGGTGATCGAGTACCCCTCGTGGTTAGCCAACATCGTGCCTGTTCCAAAAGCTAATGGGAAAGTCCGCATGTGTGTGGATTACCGGGATCTAAATAAAGCTTGTCCAAAGGACGATTTTCCATTGCCCAACATCGATTTGATAGTAGATAATACTGCCAACCACGCCCTGAAGTCATTTGTGGATGGTTTTGCCGGATATAACCAGATCAAGATGCACCCGGATCACCAGGAGAAAACAACATTTATCACACCGTGGGGAACATACTGCTACACCGTTATGCCGTTTGGGCTGAAGAACGCAGGGGCAACATATCAGAGGGCAGCTACGGCTATCTTTCACGACATGATTCACAAAGAAGTAGAGGTGTATGTAGACGACATGATAATCAAGTCAAAAGAGAGGGAAGGCCACGTACCAGCCTTGCGAGCCTTCTTTGATCGGCTCCGCCAGTATCAGATGAGACTCAATCCGCAGAAATGTGTGTTCGGGGTAACCAAAGGAAAACTCCTGGGATATGTCGTCAGTAAGAAAGGAATCGAGGTGGACCCCGCTAAAGTTCAAGCTATCCAAGACATGCCCGAGCCTCGTACCGAGAGGGAAGTCCGAGGATTTTTGGGCAATCTGCAGTACATCAGCAGGTTTATCTCTCAACTCACCCAAACTTGCGAACCCATCTTCAAACTCCTGAGGAAGTCTTCACCAGGAGAATGGAACGACCAATGCCAAGAGGCTTTTGACAAAATCAAGGAGTACCTCTCCAAGCCCCCAGTATTAGCCCCGCCTCAGACCGGACTACCACTAATTCTATACCTAACCGTCACTGACTCATCCACGGGAGCAATGCTAGCCCAACACCTGACGGATACCCGGAAGGAGCAGGCCATCTACTTCCTCAGCAAAAAGCTGTCCCCGTTCGAGATAAACTACACATCATTGGAGAAATCATGTACCGCTCTCGTCTGGGTAACACAGAAACTACGGCACTACATGCTAGTTTTCCCAGTCATCCTGGCATCACGAATTGATCCGTTGAAATACCTCTTCGAGAAACCGGCTCTCTCGAATCGAATGGCAAAATGGTTATTTCTACTCTCTGAATTCGACATCACCTACATGACCCAGAAGGCAGTCAAAGGCAAGATCATAGCTGATTACCTGGCCCACAATCCGATATTGGGAGACATGATAGAAGAAGCCGAGTTTCCGAACGAAACCATCATGAACGTCGAGATCAATGAAGACTGGAGGTTGTACTTTGACGGGGCCGCCAATCGGAACGGAAACGGGATAGGCATCCTGTTAGTTTCTCCGGACCAAACTCACTCCCCGGTGTCATATCGTCTGGACTTTTTCTGCACCAACAATATGGCTGAATATGAAGCCTGCATACTCGGGTTAGAGATCGCTCTTCAAAGGGGTATAAAGAGAATACAGGTATACGGAGATTCAGCACTAGTGGTCCATCAAGTTCTGAAGAAATGGAAGATCAGAGATGAGAAATTAGTCCCTTACCTCGCCCGACTAGAAGAAGTCGCAGGAAGGTTCGAGCGTGTGGAGTTTTACTATATCCCCAGGTCCCAGAACAGTTTTGCTGACGCATTGGCAACCCTGGCATCTATGATCAATATTCCGGAGGGGATGGAAGAAATAACCCTCACGGTACAAAAGAAATCAGGACCCGCCCACTGCATGACCCTTGAGGTGGAAATTGAAAAAGACGGTGACTCAACCGTTTGGTTTTATGATATCTGGAACCTGCTGAAGAACCATCAGTATCCCGAGAAAGCAGACAAGAGAACGCGGGTCACACTCAGGAGACTAGCATCAGGATTCATACTCTGTGCCGGAAGATTGTATAAAAGGAACTACGACGGGACTCATCTTCAATGTCTCACCGAAGAAGAATCGGTTAGAATGATGGATCAGATACATGGGGGCGATTGCGGACCTCATATGAGCGGGCATACGCTTGCCCGCAAGATCATCAGGCAAGGGTATTTCTGGTCTACCCTACAAACTGACTGCGCTGATCATGTACGCCGTTGTCACAAATGCCAAATTTATGCTAAGTCCCAGAAGCTTCCTCCAAAAGAGTTGTACAACATGACTGCTCCCTGGCCTTTTTCAGCTTGGGGAATTGACGTCATTGGGAAAGTCTCACCCAAAGCCAGCAACGCCATGAATTCATACTAGTAGCCATCGACTACTTCACCAAATGGGTGGAAGCCGAATCTTACCAAACCCTGGATGCCAGGAAAGTTGCCCGATTCATCAAAAGGAATATTGTCTGCCGATATGGGGTCCCACACGAGATCATCTCAGATAACGGCACCCACGTCGAAGGAGAAGCTAATACAGTCATGGAAGAATACGGTATCACCCGACACAAATCTTCGCCATATAGACCACAAACCAATGGGGCAGTTGAAGCCGCCAACAAGAATTTGAAGAATATCCTAAGCAAGATGACCGACACCTGCCGGGACTGGCCGGAGAAATTACCATATGCATTGTGGGGATACCGCACCACCGAAAGGGTCTCTACCGGGGCAACCCCGTTCTCGCTTACATACGGGATGGAGGCAGTCCTCCCTGTCGAGTTAGAGGTCCCTTCCCTCAGAGTAATGCTAGAGAATCAGGTCAATGAACTGGAGTGGGTCCAGGCACGTTATAACGAGCTAGCCTTACTAGATGAGAAAAGATTGAAAGCCGCATACCACCATCAAGGGTATCAGAAGAGAATCGCTCGAGCATTTAACCAGAGAGTGAGGACTCGGGGTATCAATGAAAATGACATCGTGTTGAAAGAAATTCGAGAGCCAGCCAGAGATCCGAGGGGAAAGTTCGGGCAGAAGTGGACAGGGCCGTATATCGTCAAAGAAATCAATACAGGAGGCGCCGATATACTCACTGACCTAGACGGACAGTTACTACATTCACCAGTCAACATGGACCGACTGAAGAAGTATTATCAATAAGCACGACGTGTATAAGAACTACGTAAACCTGAGCCCCAACTCGAATATCGTATTTTCTGGAAAAATCAAAAAGGGGGGAACGTAGGCAACCTGAGAAGTGACTTCAGGCCCGGTTTAAAGCTTTGTAAAGAAATTTATTTCTCATAAAAAGTCCCTTCATATATTATTAAAGAGGTGGTTCAGAACACCAAGAGTTACAAAGGAAGTACAGCATACAAAGAAGAAACTAATCCCTAGGGGTTGGCCACACTGGGTCCTCAGCGGCCAAATCAATTCGAGCCTCATCCAAAATCTGGTACGCAAAGACAATGCCATCCTCTGTAGGCTCAGAATCCATGAATCGGAACCACTCCATTTGAAAGGGGTCATCAATCAGCTCTCCTTCTAGAGATTGCCAGCAAGAGCGGATAATGTCAGCCCGGAGAGGCCTGGAAATACCGAAACGAGCATAGTTAAACTGACGAGTCAGTCGAGCACGACACATCCTCTCTACCGATAAAGAAACATGTGGGGTCACAAATTTAGACTCAGAAGAGAAGTTGTTCAGACCAAGGGGAACCTCCTGAGGAATGTTAAACTGTCGAAGAAGACACCCAGGGAGATAAAAGGAAGTAAACCAGAGCCCGCGGAGCCGAACGTAGTTCTGACCCCCAGTACTAAGTACCATCTTCCTCAGCTTCCACCAAGGAATGTTCCACCGGATAGCCCGAAAGTTCTCCGAAAACCACACCGTCCAATCAGAGGAAGACATGGTCAAAGCACCAAAGAGAGGCCGATGGAAGAAATGAGTCGGATTGTCGAGCCGAACTCCGCTGAAATCCACCGATCGAAAGCGCTCTAGCAGCCACATGTATAGCAGACGCGGGCTCCCCCGAAAGAAGGGCGAGGCCCCCCGTTGAACATCATCAAGACCATTCAGGGTCTCTGCAAGAATGATCGGCACTATAGACTCCCCATTTCTAGCCTGGTAAATCAGACTCAAGATAGTCGGATCAACACGGGAAGAACCCGTCACCAGCAGCATATCAGAAACCAGGCAAATCAGGGCCGCTGCAGTACGCCCCACGCCGTAAGAGGCCCTATCTTCATAACGATGAAAGAACCTCACCATTTTGTGGAGGTCAAGGAGCCCGTCGACAATGAAACCATCGCAGGCCGCTTGGGGAATGGCTAACAGAGCAATTAGCATGTCGCGGGGACCGATTCCTTCTATAGGAACTGCCATCGGGAGACGAACGTCAGAACGTAACAGCCAGGAGAACTCCTCATAGGTTGGGTAGAGCTCATCTAGTCCAAAACGGAAGAGATGGTCCGCAGGACTCCAGAAATACAAAGCACCTGACAGAAAGGAGAAATCTACAGGACGATGGCACCAGCCCGCCAAAGGACTGAATGCACCAAAGTTCAAACCATTTTCAGAAGATATCAGAGCATCTCGAGCTTTAACATAAGAAAAATCAGAGTTGGTACGGTAGGAAGACATTTTGGAGAGGTGTGGGGATGAAGGAAGGAAGATGGGTGTATTTATAGCAAAAAAGAGGGTCCTGTACCTGTTTGTCGCGCGACAAACCCATTTTCAGGGGGAAGTGTCGCGCGACAAACCCATGACCAGGAGGGATTGTCGCGCGACAAACCCATCTGGGGGGCACCCTACTTTTTTCTTATACATAATGGTCATCTTTGCCAAAAGAATCACTTCTGGATGCTTTTCTGTTCTCACTTTGTTCTTTTTTGCAGGAAACATAAGTATCACTACACTAGAAGGTACGACTTTTAAATTACCGACTCTTATATATATATGTATATATCTTGCACAGACAGAAAATAAAAGTATAATCAAACACAGATAAAGATATTTTATAAAACCAATAAAAGAACAGTTTTTAAATATCCGTCTAAAATAAATACATATCTGTCCAACTAACACTAAATGCAGAAAAGGGAAAACTAATCTACTCGGGCGCGTTTTGACACGCTCCCACTATCTCCCGAGCCCTCCTCGGGGGTAAGATCAACAACTGGGACGCTGGGAACAGAAGGAACTGCCGCCTGAGAAGGCCCCGTGGACTGGACCGGTGCCATAAGACGGATCACCGAAGATCGGGATCGCCTAGAAGTCCGACTACTACTCCGCCTAGACTCCGACCGAGCATGGGAAGAGGTCAGGGGGTCGTCCGGCTGTAAGGAGACGTCGATAGCCCTCTGATAGTCGCGCATGTAGGCTGGAGGGTCTCGACCGACGTACTGGAGCAGGTTCCAGCTGTAGAAATACTGGGCATACCAAGCCCGAAGATCTGCCACCCGTACACCCACTCTCTGTAAAAAAGACATACAAAAAGAGGAGAATCAGCACAGTCAAAATAAATAGATATAAACATGAAAGTATCAGGAGAAGTTGAAGAAGATACCTCATCATCAGAGCGACCACCCAAGAAATCAAAAGTATCCTCGGGAAGAGGATACTCCGGGACAGAATATCGACATAGGCCCGCGCCGACATAAGAAATATCTCTGGGGAGTGGAGGTAGGTCTACCCACGAAATCGATGACCCTGCACGAGTAGCTGCAGAAGAAGACCCTCCCTCCTCACGAATGGGGAACAAGGGTGGACGAGAGGATGAGCCGCCAAAGCCCGGAGATCGGGCGGGAGGCCCCATGACAGTCGTCGGTAGAGGGGTCAACGTAGCATATGTTCGGACCCCCGGAGGATCCACCATGGCCGTCGCCCCCAAAGGAGGTACTCCACTAGAAGGAGTAGTCGCCGCCGCGGGAGGAGTCCGCCCAAACTGATCAAAATCTGCCCCAAGGTCCGCGGGCTCCCAGGACCTCTCAGAAAATCCCGCTATCCCCTCAGCAGCCTCAGCAGCAGCAAAAAGGCCCCCCGGAGACACGGAAGGGCCGGTGGGAAACTCGAAGCCCTCAGCGCGCTGCTCCCCTGCAGGTGTCGCCTGAGGTGGCGGCTCCGGAACCGCTGTCGCATCTCCTCCCTCGCCCTCTGGCCGATCACCGCCCTCAGCCGCAGCGGGAACATCCCTCTCTCCCTCAGGATCCTCATCCTCAGAATCCGGAATGTTGTCCATCTGATCAGGGACAGGTGGCAAATGACCCGGGACAGCCCTAGCTAAATGAGTCTGTCCCCGTATGTAATGGGGATCACCTCCCAAAGTCTGGTATCTCTCGTAGAAGACCCGTCCCCGAGTCCCCTTCGGCTCCCTCATCAGGTAACGGGCAGCAAAAACAGCGTAGTCTCCCTCCTCGACGAACGTCTGGAAACCGAGTCCGTCGACTAAAGCCTGCACCATCACCTGATCAATCTCACCCGTCCGCCTCATCAGAACAGGAGGGAACAAAGGGACACGAGGCCACTGGGACGGCGTATGCTGACGGATGACCCTCTCGCCCAAGTAGAAGAGAAGGCCGTACTCATCCCGGATAAGCCGCCTGGTCCTCGAGGCGGTCAGAGCACGGCGATACCCATAATGATGACCCAGATCACCCCAAGGGGCCCACTCAATCTGAAAAGAGAATAAGATTTTATTTCAGTATTTTATATATTCTACTCTATCTGACTATTGAAAAGCAAGAAGACTAAAAATATTTTACCTGCTCCTCCCGCCGATCATGAACAGCAGCAGCTCCGGTCTCCCGAGTCCGGTATACATAGGGAGCCCTATAGTTCCCCGCGATGAATCGGCGGAGAAAAGGGAACTGGTCCTCGTTCTCAACGAGGAGATCCACCTGGGCGCGACCCAGACGGGTATAAGCTACAAACCAGCTCTGAAAAGGAAAGATAGAAGAAATCAGCAATGATCAACAAGTAATGAGCAAAGAACTGAAGCAAAGACAGAAAGACTAAAAAAAGTACCTCCCACAGCAAAGAAAAGCCCTTGAGGTTCAGGGCTAAATGACGAGAGACCTGGTCCATGGCTTCGTAAAGGACTGCAAGAATAAAGCCTCCCCAGTCGTAGTCAAACAGGAGGCTGAAGTCCCGAAGATAGGGCAACCACCAAAGATGAGCCGTGTCCCCACCACGAGCCTCGAATAGATCATGGAGTGTTAATAGAAGAAAGACGCGGGCATACTGGCGCGCCTCCTGACGGGTCATAGGAACCCCTGAAGCAGCTAGTCGAGCCCTCTCTGTGGCTAACCGCGTAACCAAGACGCCCCGAGGAATCGTGTCACCGGAACTCCGTCGCTCCGGAAACCATCCTAATGAACTAACGATGCCCTCGGCTGTCAGACGCAAGGGGACGTCGATCTGAATGGGGACCCCCCCTGAAGGGATCCCGGTCAAAGCAAACAAATCGAGGGGGGTCATCGTCATCTCCCCCCAGCTCCAGTGAAAGGTATGGGTGGTGTCCCACCAGTGGCAAGCCAATGCCGACACCAAAACTGTCGCCCTAGAAACCCGCTCCGGGAGGGCGTCGAAGAGGGAGCCAAAAGGAGTTGCGAGAATCAACTCCTGGACAGGGGCCGGTGCCCGTCGCCACTTCGAAGATATAGTGTTGGGGGAACCCCAACCGCGGCCAACCCACTGCAGACAAAGGAACGAGTATGGGGTTATGAGGGTACTTCGGTATAATTATGAGAGTTATAAGGCTATAGGGGTAAATTATGTAATTTTCTAAAAACTGAGGGTACTTCGGTATAATTATGAGAGTTATAAGGCTATAGGGGTAAATTATGTAATTTTCTAAAAACTGAGGGTACTTTGGTGTAATTATGAGGGTTATGGGGTTATAAGGGTAAATTATGTAATTTCCAAAACCTGAGGGTACTTTGGTGTAATTATGAGAGTTATAGGGGTTATAAGGGTAAATTATGTAATTTCCAAAACCTTAGGGTACTTTGGTGCAATTATGAGAGTTATGGGGTTATAAGGGTAAATTATGTAATTTCCAAAACCTGAGGGTACTTTGGTGTAATTATGAGAGTTATAGGGGTTATAAGGGTAAATTATGTAATTTCCAAAACCTGAGGGTACTTTGGTGTAATTATGAGAGTTATAGGGGTTATAAGGGTAAATTATGTAATTTCCAAAACCTGAGGGTACTTTGGTGCAATTATGAGAGTTATAGGGTTATAAGGGTAAATTATGTAATTTCCAAAACCTGAGGGTACTTTGGTGTAATTATGAGAGTTATAGGGTTATAAGGGTAAATTATGTAATTTCCAAAACCTGAGGGTACTTTGGTGTAATTATGAGAGTTATAGGGTTATAAGGGTAAATTATGTAATTTTCAAAACCTGAGGGTACTTTGGTGTAATTATGAGAGTTATAGGGTTATAAGGGTAAATTATGTAATTTCCAAAAACCTGAGGGTACTTTGGTGTAATTATGAGAGTTATAGGGTTATAAGGGTAAAATATGTAATTTCCAAAACCTGAGGGTACTTTGGTGTAATTATGAGAGTTATAGGGGTTATAAGGGTAAATTATGTAATTTTTCAAAACCTGAGGGTACTTTGGTGTAATTATGAGAGTTATAGAGTTATGGGGGTACATTATGTAATTTTCTAAACTAAGAGGTATCACAGGTAAAAGTATGTGTTCGCTAAAAATCGGGCGTTATTCCTAGTTAGACATGCATACTAACATTATCTAAAACGAATACAGGAAACGACAAGAAGCAGAACAGATAAATGCACGAAAGAAGACATACCAGAGATCGACGACGAATCTCGTGAGAAACGGGCTCCATCAAAAGCCACGGGACGTCCGGGACCGGAGCAGCTCGGATAGCATCCCGATAGACCACCGCCCGACCGCGGTCTATCCCATCCTCATCATACCAGTCCAAGTCCGCCCAGTCGTCGTGATGAGGGCTGCAGCGAAGAACGCCCTGAGCGTCAATGAAGGTGACCTCCTCCTGGTCACCCTCCAATCGGTCGAGATGAGCAGGGTCCATCGATATAGGTAGAATATGTGTGAAAAGATCGGAAAAATAAAAAACACGGCAGAGCTTCCGCGCTTGGGAGAGAAGAAAAGAGAGAAAAAGAGAGCTAGAGAGAGAAAGAGAAAGGAGAGAATGAGGTGGAATGAGCTCAGCAAGGGGTTTATATAACGGGTCAGTTTGTCGCGCGACAAATGGCCACATTGTCGCGCGACAAAGAGCCAGACACCGAAGTGTCGCGCGACAATCCCCCATCCTCCCTGATTTTTTTTTGACCTTTGTCTCATTTTATCTTCTGCAGAGGCACTTCGGAGAAGCAGTTTTCGGAAAATTGCTAAAAACCGCACACCCATGATAAAAAGTTCAAAGAGAAAACTTCCAAATCATCTCTCCGAAAAAATGCGAAAACAGAATGCCGCGATTAAAAGTAGTCTCTGATCTCACAGAAGGACCGAGACCATCAAATAATAAAAAGCAGAATAGCGAGATAAGACGGGAATAGAAAAAATTGAAAGAGTAGAAAAGAGGAGAAACCCGCATGAGCGCCCAAAGCGAGCGAGAGAAACAGACATGTAGAGTGACAGGGAGAGCCACACCGAAAGTGATAGCTAGGCCAAAAAACGGCTCAGGGCTTCGTTTTAGGGTGAGTAAGGCTCCTGATCACGACAAAGGGATGAAAAGACTCCTGGTCAAAAACAGAGAGGGCCAGGAAAAGTCTTTCCCAAAAGAGGGAGAAATAAGGGCATCGAAAAAACAGAAAACGATGTGGGCCCACCAAAAGAGAAAACTAAGAAAAGAATAAAGATCAGAGATTGAACTTTCAAACAAATTTTCTTTTCAGCACGATACAGAAAAGATGATTTGGAAAACCTCGGACCATCACTCTGCGGAGAGCAAAGAAATCCGAAAACTGCCTTCTGAGTGAAACATCTTCACTCGAGGAAAACATGAGAGTAAAGTTCAGAAAGATACAGGGAAACGGACATCCCGAATAGACCCTGAGAAGTTCTTTTTACCTTCGCAAAATCTACTCTCTCTCACTCTAGCAGTCTAAGGGAGGCAATTCACCAACACAAGCCCTCTCCGGAGGCAATTCACAAACACAAGCCCTCTCCGGAGGCATTCACCAACACAAGCCCTCTCCGGAGGCAATACACAAAATCACAAGCCCTCTCCAGAGGCAAAAGTTACTCATGAAAGTCCTCTCAGAGGCATTTTTTCCTTCTTCTTTCAGATCTAGAAGCCCTCCCAGAGAGGCACAACGGTAGTCCTCCCACCTGAGGCGAAGCCCTCCCAGAGAGGCACAACGGTAGTCCTCCCACCTGAGGCGAAGCCCTCCCAGAGAGGCACAACGGTAGTCCTCCCACCTGAGGCGAAGCCCTCCCAGAGAGGCACAACGGTAGTCCTCCCACCTGAGGCGAAGCCCTCCCAGAGAGGCACAAACGGTAGTCCTCCCACCTGAGGCGAAGCCCTCCCAGAGAGGCACAACGGTAGTCCTTCCATCTGAGGCGCAATGGTAGTCCTCCCACCTGAGGCGCAAAAAAGATCAATGGTAGTCCTCCCATCTGAGGCGCAATGGTAGTCCTCCCACCTGAGGCGCAAAAAAGATCAATGGTAGTCCTCCCATCTGAGGCAAGTGGAGCAAGTCAAAGCCCTCGAAAGAGGCAACGAGGTAACAAAAGCCCTCTCCGGAGGCAAAACCAAACACGAAGCCCTCTCCGGAGGCACTCACAAGTACTTCTATACGCATACACTTTCTTAGAGTTCCTGCGGGAGCCATGGATCAAGGTCTCTTCCAGTCGCCTCACTTCCTTGCAAGCAAGGAGCTTGAGTCGAGAGGGTCTGTAGACACCCCGATCCGTGACCCCCGCAAGAACCCTAACGACCTCCGAGAACTACTATTTTGGGTCCGGGACCCACCCGAGGACCCGGTACTACACTAGGAGGGTTTGTCGCCCGACAAACTTGTTCTTTAGAGAGATTGTCGCACGACATATCACATTGTCGCGCGACAATCCCTGATATGTCGCGCGACAATTCCACTATGTCGCACGACATTCCCCCTCTGCACCAGACCAACCACTTTCTGACACATCAATCTGTCAGAACCATCACTTCAGCCGTTTGTCGCGTGACATTCCCGTATGTCGCGCGACATATCACAATGTCGCGCGACATTCTCCTTTTTTAAGGAAATGTCGCGCGACAATCTCTCCCGAGCAGTATAAATAGGCCAACACCCCCAAGGGTTCAAGGGCAGCAATTGGAATCTGAGAATTTGGAGCTTTAGATTTGATTTTTATCAAGCATTTTTCTATTATTATCTTATTTCTGAAGAATTATCGAATCTATCCTCGACACTCGACGTGTCCCGTCTCCGGAATCGATTTCTCGGAAATATCTGAAGAAAGAGAAGATTATTATCGCCGGAGATCCCTCTGCCGTATTATATTTTCTTTCTTATTATTATTCTCGTCGGGAAGGTAAAGAAAGTCCCTTCTAGTATTTAAGATTAGATATCTGTGTACTTGTTTTACTTCTGTTATTCTGTCCACGTTTTATTTGAATAAACTTATTGTCAAGTTACCAATAGTCTACCGTTTTCAAAACAAAAGACCCTGATAAAACTACTTTCAAAACCAGAAGAGTAAGTACATTATCGTCCGGATAAACCCTGTTTTCAAACCCCGGACCGATAAAGACTTATCTAGGAATTAAAATCCACATATCTTGTCTTTTCCATAGACTGCGACGTGTCTGATAAACTCTCCTCAAAGAGTTCAAATTCCATATTGAATTAGTCCCGACATAAAGATCCGAACCTTTTTCAAAATAATCACAACTCGAGAAAACCGTCATTATCTGAGGAAATAATACGGAATACTCTTTCAAAAATAAAAGGTTTTTGTCATTTGTCATTTCATCTTTTAAATATAAAAACATCGGATCTCGGAACACAAAGGTTTTCATCCCTTTCCCCCTTTTCCCAAATTAGGGTTTTTTTTATTATTTAGAAAGTAGTAGACTGTCGGTAAAAGCATCCAAGTTTTTCAACATAGAATAAACTTATAAGACCACTAGAGACCGAAAGGGCGGAATGGGTGCTTAACACCTTCCCAAACCGTAATATAGTTTCCGAACCCTATAAGAATCCCGGTTTCGCAGACAAACGTGTAAAGAAAGGCTTGTCTATAGCCTTTCCTCTTACACGACCTTTTTTGTCCGTTTTCTCGTAAAAACGTACTGGCGACTCTGAATGAACCCCCCTTGCATCTAGAAATAGAACGTAGGGACACTTGATATGAATCAACGAAAACGCTCCAGCAAATGGAACGACGGAATCAGTTCCGACGTCCCATGACCCCCACCACCAACGGGGACGAGACCCGGGGGGTCGCATTTGCGGATTCTCACAATACTACTTTTTTTATAATACCTTATTTGATTTGCACAAATGTGCTGGGATTACTAATACCGGTACTAACTCAATACCACTCTTTGTGGTATAATTTAATACCAGGGGGAGGTGGTATTGTTTATCCATGATTAAGAAAAATGAACCATATATTTTTAAAAATGCCATTACTACTATAATATTTTCAAAAATACCACTACTACTATAATATTTTCAAAAATGCCACTACTACTACTATTACTATATTATTATTATTTTAATTTATTTTTTTTAAAAAAAATTAATTTTTTTTTAAAATTTTTTAGAAAAAAATTAATTTTTTTTTAATTTTGTTAGTCCAAAATATAATCATGTATACGAGTTACAGAATTAAACATGATATTAACATTAGCATGAGATATCCCAATATTAATACTGCATGAATCAAACAAAGTATTGTTATTAAATTAATATCAGGATTAATAGTCCAGTACTATTAATACTGGTATTATTAATCCTACTGACTCTAATACCCGAATCAAACGAGGCCTAAGGGAATTGACGGTCCTGGATAACATAGAACATATATAAGATGTGGAATAAAAAATGAGGGAAAAACCTATTCAATGCCAAAAAAAAATAACAGTAGTATATCCATTTTTCTTCATCTTCACTCTATTGTTGGATTACTGGTGATGTAGAACGAGAGCGGGCGGGAAGAAGGAAGAATACTGTCTTCAACCTTGGCTTCTTGATTTCACAAGAACGAAACAAAAATTCATAGAATTTTTCGAGAACAAAGAGATTTCTCACATAATTTTTATTAATTCATAATTAGTTGGTTACAATGATATGAAATAAGCACTTATTTATAATCTAAAATCATAAACCTACCTTAAATAAAAAATTCTTTACTTAATGAAATTGAATTATTATAATCTAATTATATTTAAAACCTACCAAAACAAATATTCAAATTCAAATTTCAAAAAAAGACTATAAATAAAGAAACTATTTACCCTAATTAATAAAATAAAAATAAAAATAAAAAGCAATAAAATAATAATATGGTCTTCATTTCCATTGCATCATTCACCCACTCTTTAAAAAAACTCGTCCTCGAGTTTAGTGAAGAAAATTGTTGTCGTTTCATACCAGCCAATCAGATATTTGGTTTGTTTGACTATCGAATCACGAATTTCTTCACATATAATCTTTCCCCAAAAAATATTTTTCTTCTTGTTGTCCATGAAATATTGCGCTACTTGGGAACCAAGAGGAGTGATGAACATGTTGACACCAATAAAATCGATGTCTTCCAAACTTTCTTCAATTTCTTTTTCATGATAATTATTTTCAAATAACATCAAACCTCTTATACAAGAATCTTCCTTCCTTTTAAGATTTTCAACAAGTTTTAGAAGATTATTCATTTCTTGATGTGGGACAATAACATGCACAAGTGGTGAGACGGAATATTTTAATACTTCAATAAACTTTATTTTTTCCTTTTCCTTTGGCACATCTTTAACAATTTTTTCACTTGATTTAATATAGGCTTCCTCAAAATCATCATAAACCTAATTAAAAATTTTGTTAATGGAAAACATTATTTCTTCAAAATCGTTTGAATAGTATTCTTCAATCAAAAGAAATTAATACCCTTAATCCGCATGTATTAGTTGGAAGACCACCAAATCTGCGACGATCACGTTGAAATTCGTCCCGCCATAATTGTACACTTCGAGTAAGTGCACCATAAATATACTTAACACCTTCGACTTTTGAGACTTTGAAATCATATAAATTGACCAATCTACAAACTCGTATTTGTTAAATTGAACATTAAAAATATGCCATTGATTTTTTTGTAATGCGGGTGTTCGCTCACGTCGACCATACTTGCAAGAGTAGTGGGATAACGCCTTGCCTCGTGATCGGTGATGAACACATGAATGGCCCTTGCGATCAACGTTAACAAGAGGGTTGCTAGCCTCAATATAAGTTAACATAGCAGTAGGGCGAATCTTGGATTCGAAACCTACCTCTGATACCAATTGATGTAGAACGGGAGCGGGCGGGAAAGAGGAAGAACACCGTCTTCAACCTTGGCTTCTTGATTTCACAAGAATGAAACAAAAATTCATAAAATTTTTCGAGAACAAAGAGATTTCTCATATTATTTTTATTAATTTATAATTAGTTGGTTACAATGATATGAAATAAGCACTTATTTATAATCTAAAATCATAAACCTACCTTAAATAAAAAATCCTTTACGTAAGGAAATTGAATTGATATAATCTAATTATATTTAAAACCTACCAAAACAAATATTCAAATTCAAATTTCAAAAAAAAGACTATAAATAAAGAAACTATTTACCATAATTAATAATAATAAAAAGCAATAAAATAATAATATGGTCTTTATTTCCATTGCATCAACTCGGAATTATCATCCAGTAATTCGCAAAACAACCAATGTACACCTACTCAAATGCCAAAAAAAATAACAGTAGAATATATATTCTTATTCATCTTCACTCTGTTGCTAGATTACTAATAGCAATATTCCTGATTACCGCCCAATAATTTGCAAAACTACCAATGTAAACCTACTCAGTGTTAAAAAAAATAAAAGTACAACATCCATTCTACTTCATCTTTACTCTATTGTTGGAGAACTGGAAGCAGTAATCCAAATTATAATGAAACACAAAAACAATGAAAAAGATGATACAGAAAATCAAATCGAGATAAAGATGAAACTCGATTATTATCCATCTCACAAATCAAAATGTTCACAATGGAGATGATGTCCTAGACATCAACTTTCTTAGATCCACTTTCTCTCTCTAAAACCTCCCATCTCTTTTCCCATTACAAAATTTTCACTTTTTTTCTCTCCCTCTCTATGTCTCCCCCCCACTTACTCTCTATTCTCCACAAATATTACTGGCACAAGGAAAATCGGCGTCAACCATAGTAATGGAGAATGGAGATGAAGAATAAAAGTTTGTGAAGAATGAAAAATTGTGAAAATCAATGGAGATGATGATTGTGAACGACACCCTCTATCTTGCTCGTGTTTCAAAATTCCTGCAAATCAAAAATTTCGCAATCGTGTTGAGCAAGAATGGTAATTCAAATTAAGATCTTTTTTACCTATGTTTAAATATGAGGGTAAAATCAGAATAATATTTTAAAATTGTATTAATAAGAAAAAGAAGGGATAATCTCTTGTAATTAGTGGTCAAATTTTAGCATGTTAAGAGTTAATGGGTAAAGGTGGGCTGGAGGATGTAGTTATTGGTCATTTTCCCTTATTTATTTATTTGATTTATTAATTTATTTTACAAGGCATAACTCAAGAAGTAAAACTAAGTATATATTGCAAAATTTGTTAAAATAGAGACTACGTTTTATATTAAACTTTGAACTAAAATAATGAATTTATTTTATTTATCATAAATGACGCAATAATATTCACATTAGATTATAAACCATTGCATAAATCCAAATGACTCATTATAATTTAAATTTGATATGATCTTGAATATTTCATACTAGTAAATCATGTATGGTGTAAATATGACTTAAGTCTTTATTTTTCCTTTTTATTCCATACATACTTGCTTGTTTCCCTCTCCTAAGCTTATAATAAATGCTTTCTTGTCCTTTCATTTCTTTATTTCTCTTGTTTTTTTTGTCTCTCTACTTGAATAAGTAGATATCTTCTATATATACATGAGGCTCAAGCATACTCAGTCTCCTGGAGCCATGGTCACAATTGCATGTAATCATTTGCAGTAGTGGGTAAGACCCATGCTTGGCACTTGAGTTTTGCTTGATCTTCACTTTGAGCACCTTACTGTGGTGGTTGGAGTGCATTTAACTAACATAGTTTTTTGCTTCTGTGCAGCGTATCATACTGTTAGAAACATTGTAATGGCCAGCTGCTCTGTCATTTTCCCTTGCGACAGATCTCCTTGAGCCCTGCCATCCCTGAGTGTCTGTCGCATAAGTCTACTGAGTTAATGGCGAGGGCTATTGGTTTGCTCCACACAAGATTCTGACTTGTTGACTTTGTTAGATCGAAATTCACTCTCATCAATAATATTATTCAATATTATGATATTAAAATGCAACCAAGTCTACCAAAAATTTTAAAAAATGATAAGTGAAGGGTCAATTTCTATGCAGAATTTTTAGTTACATCATTGTGAATACTGAATTAGCAAGTGGATATACCTTTATTAACCAAGCCTTTTGGTGCAGTTGCATAAGACTTTCACTGGACAACTTTGTGGTCGACTTGGTACTTCCAAGGTTGATTTTTGGCATTATCAAAATAATGCGATCTTAGCCAGCGATAGCGACGCTCCTACTAGCAGAAATTAGTCGAGGTGTAAAAAAGTTGACCCAGACATCCAATATAGTAACCCTTGAAAATAAATAAATAATATAACTTTGTTTATATCATTTACACGTCTATCAAATTTTGTTCCCTTACTTAAATATTTGTTTTTATATATATATATATATATATATATATGTTTAGTCCATATATGTTCAGTCCATTAATTTGCTGCTGAAACTTAAAAATGATTACAGTTTATGCTTATGAGCTTATATATATAGATTTGAAGTTCAAAATTTATTTAATTTCTAATTTTTTTTCAATCATTAGGGATCAATTTCTAATAGAAAAACATTGATAATAAAAACTTAGTAAAAGAACGACCTATTCAAATTATAGAAAGAATGAAAATAAAATTGATCACACTAGATAATTGCTCGTGCCATCACTAAGGCTATCTCTAGCCGATAGTGTAAAAAGTTAAGTTTTGCTTTTTTCTTGATGCAATGTGTAAGTTAAAAATTAAATATGTAGTGTAATAATGAAGATGTAATGTAAATATAAAATATGTTTATATTATTGGCTGTGTGATATTATTACATCGCGTGATGCTAAGTTTTACTAAATAGAGCCGCACGATATTCATTTCATTGTGCAGGAGTTTCGAAGTTATGCAAGTCTACTGCACAATTACACGCGCTATATTTATTCCGTTGCACAGTGTGTACTGATTTAGCTTGGGCGCTAGCGACATTCAGTAGTATAATTTCATACGCTTTTTCTCTTTGTGCGCTGCAAATTTCTACGGTATATTCACATTCACCACTTTTCTAGGAAATTATTGTTTAATTGTTTTTTTAAAGAAATTGAACGTTATTGTCTTCCCTTTTTTTTTTTTTGTTTTGTACTACCGACTGACCTGCATTGTGTAAATAATAGATATGAGAGGACCGCGTAAAACAGAAATAAGAAAATTTCGAATGGTATAATTAAAATAATAATTTTAATTAATTTTAATAATGTTGATTAAAAATACTATTTTAATTGTATAATTAAATGTTAACAACTTTTTAACTTTTTAACCATTAACCAAATTTATTCCTTTTATAATCAAAGTTAATAACATTTTTCAATAATTAAAATGAACGATCGCCAATTTTATAGGGTAAAAGAAAATCTTTTTAAATTTAAATTAACATTTTTTTTAATTTTTTTAAAACAAAATTTAAATTAATTAATTTATAATTAATTAATATAATAAACCTTATAAATTTAGTTATTAAAAAAAAATAGTCATCGGAGATGCTGTGAGGGAAGACTGAATAAGAAAAGAAAAAAAAAATTTGAAGTGTAGATAAGGTTAAAAAACAAAACAGAAAGGAACACGTGATAGGTGTCAGGCACCGTAAAAATAAAAAAGATATATTTTTTTTGGCTTTGGAGGTGGAGAAAGGTAACAAAAGATATGGGCCCCTCCCCCCTTTTATCTCTGTCATATCTCTGAGTCTCCCTGCATGTCCCCGTTATCATTTCTCAAACGCATATACCCCGCGTACCAATAGATTCCAAACTAGTGCTTATTGCGCGCTTACCTTATTACAGATTTAAAGTACTTACATTTTTGTGGGAGAGCGATTCATTTAATAAAACATTACGAGTTTGATGTTAATAAATTTAAAATTTTTATAGTTTGCAATAAATTTAATTTCACATATATAAATTAATTTTACATGTAATATAATTTAAATACATCTTCCAGACTACCTAAAAAGAATAATTCAAAAATGCAAATTTTCAAATTTTGATTTTTGAAACATAAGTACTAATTTCAAACTCTCTCGATCTATAAAGTGTTCAGTGATATTAAATTTAAATAATGTTGGCAGAAAGAATCATATTTAGATAATATACTACTTTACTTTATATATTTTTCCATAGTTTTGTGGCAAAACCCCACACACTTTTCAAATTGGGTTTAATTGAAAGGATTTGACGAGATAGTAACACAAAAATTATTTTTTAACACACTTTGTTAAAACTTACTGATAGTATCACAATATTATATTATGTCGTATCATGCGTTATATTAAGATATACTTCTGTTATCAATGTCGCAGACAATTAGGCTTTTAATATATAAAAGTATAGTTATTGTTACGCTCAGTTTTTTCTGTAATACTTTAATATTGATTTGATATAATAGACTCAAGTATGTAAATATTGACTCGACAATATACCGATTATGTATATATTATTTGATGCAATAGAATTAAATCAACTTTTTTTTTTCTTTGGTTCTCAACGATAATCCAACTTTATTACATCAAACAAATAATCACATACCCAATTTTATTGTACCGAGTTAATGTAAAAAATGTTTTAAGGGTGGCAATAGCCCCACCCATATATAAACTAAACAAAGTTTCCTCATTCTCTCCGTAGATATAAGATTGTACGAACCAGTCGAATTAAGACTTTTGGCAATAGTAATAACATTAAATATGAAAATAAAAACAACTAATTTAAATAAGAAGATGAAAAATAAATAAAGGCATATAATGAAACACTCTCCATCTTATAGTCATTTTGGTGAGTATATATCCTCCAACCTCCTTTAATATTTTGTAAAAAAATTTTCTCCATCATCACTCAAAGAAAATTGTCATAAAAAAAAATAAAAATAAAAATTAATCTCATTACATCTCTTAACTAACTTTCTATTTTCACACCTAAATTAATTATTTTTCTTTTTATTTTACATGTTATTAGCGTATGAAGTCTTGTGACGAAAAACTATAACCAAAAGTCCGGTCAATATAAATTTTTTTTTTTAAACAGCGAGACTTTAAGATCGACTCCATTAAAATCATGTAATGATCAACAGAGAGGCAGATTAACATCTTAAAAAGTACAAAACGAAAATGAAGACAACATTACAACCCAAAAACACCAAACAAACCATACACATCTAAACACTAAACCAAACACAGCCTTTTAGCACATACATTTACTTGCTCGATCGATGTTTCAACTTGTACCCAAACACCACCCTCCCTAGCTCGTTTACTAGTGGCAGAAAATAACCTTAAGCTCACGGGGCGAAGAGCACTCGTGCGTGAGCGACGGACTGTCATGCGCGTAGGTAAAAGTGGCGGGACAAGCATGCTTAAAAAACTCGGAGAACTTGGAACCCTTGCAAGTTTGCGGACTATTAAAATGATTCCTACAGCAGTACTCATCGGTATTAATGGCTTCACACGCGCTCTTACACCCCACCACGTGGCCAGCCGGTGAACGGAGCTGCAGCCTTTCTGGACACGTGGGGAGCAGATCGGCCCTACATCCTACAACCGGGCAAGTACCTCGGCCCTCGTGCGGGGTCACCTGTACGTACGTAATAAATTTACTAATTATAATTAATTAATTAATTATTAGCAAACACTTACAAAGGCCAAATCATCATCATATCATATTATATTTATTTATAGATATAGATAAAGACTAGCTAGGCAAACTCGACAAGATGCCATTTTGCTGTTGCTGATGACTTTATTCAAGATTGTCTAATTTGAAATCGATGACATTTAGAGAATATATCTGAGGTTGATTGAGGCAAACCTTGTCCATTCAATATTTACCCAAAATAAAACAACCTTATAGTAGGTAAATTTTTTCCTGAGGTACCTACAATCCGTACACTTCATATCTTCTAAGTAATATTATTTGATTTGAATAAAACAGGCGAGGCTTACTTTAACTTGAGATTAAAAATATTTTGTACAAAATGATATAGTAGCACTTAAATAACCTGATTGGCAACGCATTTGATGTGTTGTCAAGTTTATACAATTTTTTAGCATGTTTAATATCCTCTTATTTTTAATTCATAATAATAATGTTCAAAATGAAAGTCAAAAATTTCTTATATTACCGTCATGGGTAGGTTGTAGCCATCAACGAGGCTAACGGCGTAGGAGGAGAGGTCGGTGTGGCCGTGGTGGAGGCTGAACTGCGCGAGGGTGGCCGGGGCGGCACCGCCGAGGCCATCGCACTCGATGCGGCCACCGCAGTCGCCGGTGGCACAGGTGAAGTGGTTGTTGGCGTTGGTGCAGCCAGTCCGGCCCCAGATGCGGCCAGACCAGTGGGCGGTGGGGGCCGGGAAGGAGCGGTGGGTAAGGGAGTGGAGGGCGAAGCCGCCCCGCTCGAGGACGGGGTGACCGGAGTTGGGCTGAATGGCTGGATAGACGGTGAAAGGGCAGTTATTGACTACTGTTAGAATGAGACCCGGAGGGGAGGCTCTGGAGAGAGAGAAGAGAGTGAGGAGGAGAGAGAAGGAGAAGAGGAGAGAGGAAAACATGGTTGTGGATAGAGAAAGGAAAAGGCGGTGGTGGTGGTGGCGGTGGCGGTGGCGGTGAAGGTGAAAGTGAAGGTTGAGTTGGTATATATATAGACGCGAATAGTGTGATGCAGCGATGAAGGTGAAGTGATGTTTGTACGCGACTGTGGGATTCAAATGTCTGAAATGCCCTTGTGTGTTTTTTGTTTCAATCTGATTTTGTTTTAGGAAGAAATATATATAAAAAAATGTAAATAATAATAAACAAGTCATCCTCTTTTTATTTTTATTTTTTTTTTAAATTAAGGGAGGTTTAAGTCTCTCCTTTAATCCTACGAATAAAGAAAAACCCTCCCCTCTCACCCCATGAATCGAACCCTTGACCTCAAGTCAAGGGTGGATGTTACCTACTACTGTTAACAAGTCATCCTTGTTAACGTGTATTTTAATGATATATTTATTTTAAAAAATAATTAATTCTTAATATATATTAAATATAATATAAATTTTTACACAAATTTTTATTATTTTTATTTATAATAATTTTAATTTATACTTTTAAGATAAATATTATTTTTTAAAATAAATATAGGATCACCTTTAATATTTTCAGTTGTTTTTCCTTTATATTCAAAAAGCTATGTGTCAGTGATAAAAGATGTTTCGTAGTTGTTGGCTTTGTGTTCTTTTTTCGAGGCCTTGTGATTTGTACTTTCTATATTTTTCATATTTTTTGCAGGTTTTCCATACGGCCCTTTTATCAGAACAAGTTTTGCTTTTGCCCAGAAGTCCTTCCTGTAGAGTATCCGATAGGTTTTCCTTTTTATTTATTTACATATTATAATAGGAATACACATATCATCTTTCCCTTAGCAAATCAGCTAATCTATTAACTTATCGATAGCAAAAGATGGCCACGCCACTTCAAATTCTTGGACCAGAGCTTAAGGTGATATTTTGAGTTAAGTTTGTAATTTGAATTTTTAAAATTTGATATTTATTAGAATTTAGAAGTATGTTAAAAAGTAAATTTAATTTCTATTTGAGTTTTTTCAAACAGTTAAAAAATCTCATAAATTTTTTTTAAAAAATAGTCACAATGGCATTTATTTTATAGATCTCGACGATTAAGTTTTAAATATATATTTTTTATTTAATTTTGATTTTTGAATTTAAAGTTATAGTGTTTTAAAAAAAATTTAAAGAGAGAAAATAAAATGAAATAAATTTTAAAAAATATAAAAGTAAAGTTAATTTTAAATTAAATTTTAAAAATTTAAAAAAAATAAATAAAAATAAACGTTTACCAAACATGCCCTAAATGTCTCTCAACAATCCTTGTGAATCATTTGGAAAACTGTGTGTGAGCATCTTTCTCAATCTGGATGCTGTTTATAAAATTTTTCCGAGCCAATCAATATCAATCCATCTCGAATCGCCCATTTAATTTTGTTTCAATGTGTATGCAATATGTTTCTACCAATAATTCTGTGGTTTCCCAATTTTTGCTATCTCAATTTCATAATTTTGTTTTACTTTTTTATTATTAATATAACATCGATTTCAACATGATAAATGATCAATTTATCATTTTTTTATGTGAAATTTAGTATCATGATTATATTAGAATCAATTTGAGACATTCTAAAAAAAAAACTATTTATTTAAAATGGAGAAATATTGTTTAAAAATTGAATACATGCCTGAATCTACTTATATGTTCAAAAAACCTAGTTCAATGATTTTTTTTAAACTGTGTAAAATTTGAAAGAAACAAAGAAATAAGATGTCATCACACATGGTTTCTAACATTTTTTTTTATATACGTAGTTTTTTACTTGGAATAAATCTTCTTGTATAGATTCGACAATAATTTTATCTGGTTGGTATATGTTAGTGAATTTAAGAGAACATAACTTTGTATTATATTTATAATATAAAATAGTATTTTTACCATATTTTGCTTAACTATACCATGGATTCATAACGTATATTTGCCTTACATACCTTACTATCGTAAATTTTCTTACAAACTTAAGTATTATTTATCTTGTAATATGCATTTAAAAGTTCTTATCTTAATATGACAGTAAAAAGGGATGAAATAAATGTGAGAATATTTTTCCGTAATTTAGTACAATACATTGCAACTTTTTCTAAAGCAAAGTTGTATCTTTCCTAAAGTACCCAAGAAAGTTAAAAAAGAGAGACACATAAGAATGATGTGACTAAAATAGCGGCTTTTCCAATTTTCCTCATCCTTGTTTTGCAAAATAAAACTTTCACTCTGAACTTGTTATATATTTTTATGTATTAATTTTGTCATTAAGAAACATATATATTATTATAACTACTTTACAATTTACAAATTAAGTAAATACGTTTACAACACTTCCTGCTTTTCCAACTTTCCTCGTCCGTGTATTAGTCTACTTTTTATGGATCCATATATGCAATGATATGAATTCTTATTTTTTTCTGATGGGCTGATTTTGGAAAAGACAGTTTGCAGTCTCAGGCCTAGTGTCTTGTAAACTTGGGCTCCCAAAGGGCCTGTTGGGCTTTTTACACTACCAAAAGGGGCAATTAAAAGTAAATTTTGCTAGTTCAAACCCTAATAAAAATATATCCCCATCCGACTGATAACATCGCTTTGACTTTAGTTTTTTAAAATTACGTCAGTTTTAACCTAATTAATAATTAACAAGATACCTTTTTTTTTTGTGACATTTATACATTGACTTTGTTCAAAAAAATAAAATTAGTCAAGTTTGACAAATCGGAAAAAGAAAATTATATATCTTTACTAAATTTCTAATTCATTCAAACATCAAACTATACAACATTTGAGGGGCATGCTCTAGGATATTATTGTAGGACTTTCTCATATTATTATTACTAGGTTTCTTAGCCTTATAACTCTCAATATCCTGTAGACACTTGCTGGCCGCCACCAAACACAGCCCATAATATTTGCACATGTCGACGTTGTAGTGTTCCTGTGTTTGCTTTAATACCATACGTAATCATTCGGTTCTTTCTTAAAATGGTTAGCCCATGTTCTAATTTAGGATCATAGTACCCAAATATATAACAAGGACTTTTCCATTACAAAACATGATTGTTGTTTTTCACCGGATCAAATTTCTTAGCCTACTTTTCTTATTTTCCACTGAAATTTAGAAAAAAACTTCTCCCTCTAGGTTTTGTTTTCCAATGAGAATCATATAAAACTATTTCAAGGATTTATTAAGTCTTGTCCATATAACCCAATCAAATGCAAATACATAATTTTTCTAACTCTGCAATAAATATGCTATTATCCGTTTTTTATTTATAAACCATGTAGGTGAGAATAGAATTAAAATAAAATTACCGGATCAAATTTATACTTAATACTCAAAAATCAAATATATATACCTTATTTAATTGTCGAAGAGCAAATAAAAAATAAGAGTATTACAATGCGCTTATTTTTTTGGTTCTCTACTGGGTGTCTAGTCCAGCTTTCGCGCACCTCGACTAGTCCCCACTTACTATTCGTAACTACCGCTGACCAAATATTATTTTAATAACACCAAAATTTAACTTTGAGAATTCCATATTGACCAAAAATTATCTCAATAGTAATCTTATATTGCTGGGCAAAGACCACCGAAATAAACCGCAAATTTTTTATTTACACTCAAGCAAGAGTGGAAGGTACGAAATTTGGGCTTTGTCGGCGCAATCGAGAGGCTTAGCCGCGTAAGGCACGAGTTACGTAATAAAAAAATAACAGAAAAATAAAGCAACAGGACACGTAAACACAGGTTTCGAAAATTCTCGAACCAACCAGAGAAGCCGAAACCAAATTAAAAAGGAGAAAGGAAAAAGGGCGGGAGTTAAAACCAGAACCTTCCACATTCATCGGCCGGCCCAGAAGCCAGCCTTGTCTACTCTATATATAAACCACCTCTGCTGTTCTATTTCTCATATAATTAATCAATCAATAACAAATTCATAACCTGCAATTCGTTCGCTCTAATTTCTTTTTTTCTCTCTTATTATTGTTGTTCCCTGTAATTTTCTGATTGGCAAGCGAGAAATATGGCCGGAAAAGGCGACGGACCAGCGATTGGGATCGATCTCGGAACGACCTACTCGTGCGTGGGCGTTTGGCAGCACGATCGAGTTGAGATAATAGCTAATGATCAGGGTAACAGAACGACGCCGTCTTATGTTGCATTCACTGATACGGAGAGGTTAATTGGCGATGCTGCTAAGAATCAAGTCGCTATGAATCCCACCAACACTGTTTTTGGTATGTTTTTCATTCCTTTCTAATTTAATTTATTCGAGCTCCAAATATCACTTCTAATATATATATATATATATATGTCTACGAATATAATGCGCCTGTTCATGTGTTTAATTGTTTCGATAAACATTACTATCGAGATATATGCTTTAACTTATTAAAGATGTTGTAATTAGAACTTTTGATTTTGTGTGATGTAGATTTTACCATCTTCTAATACTGTCTTATGTTTTTATCAATCTTTATCAATCTCAAGTTTCCTCTGTTACCTCATCTAGTTTTTAGAACTTAAAAATCAACACTTTTGTAAAATTTGATTGAAAGCTAAGCATTTTGATTTCTATCTGAATTTTACACGATAACCTCATGTGGTTATCATACTAACGTGGCTATGGGCTTTGTAAAAGAAACAATTTTAGTATTTTTCGAGAATTTCGAGAGATTTGTTTTCAAATCGGACTTGTTACTTTCTGTAATTGACATGTTGTTTACAGCACTTAACCTTAAGCTTATAATTTATTTGTTTGATATTTAATCTGATTAGAGATTTTATTTCACATGGTATTTCAGATAATCACCATATATTTGCGAATTTTGTACAGTATCATTGAGTAAATAGTAGATCAGTCCAACTAGAATTGGAGCCAATCATTTATGCTATCTTTTACTCGTATAATTGCCTGATAGTGGACATAATTGCAATTTTAAATTGAGATAAAAGAAACAAATGCACCCTTAGTTTAAATTCATTTTGCTCCTGCAGAATTCAACCTTAAGTTCTCCTCAGTATCGTTGTATTTGGTCTGATTTTGGGTTTTGTTTGTTGAACTTCAGATGCAAAGCGTTTAATAGGGAGGAGATTCAGCGATGCTTCGGTACAAAATGACATGAAGTTATGGCCATTCAAGGTCATACCAGGACCAGGCGACAAACCCATGATAGTTGTCACATACAAGGGTGAAGAGAAACAATTCTCAGCTGAAGAAATCTCCTCAATGGTCCTCACAAAGATGAAAGAAATTGCAGAGGCATTCCTTGGAACAACGGTGAAAAATGCAGTTGTAACAGTCCCTGCCTATTTCAATGATTCCCAGCGCCAAGCCACGAAGGATGCTGGTGTAATATCCGGCCTCAATGTTCTGCGTATAATCAATGAGCCAACTGCAGCTGCTATTGCCTATGGGCTTGACAAGAAGGCTGGAAGTGTTGGTGAGAAGAATGTGTTAATCTTTGATCTTGGTGGTGGCACATTCGATGTGTCACTATTGACAATTGAAGAGGGAATTTTTGAGGTCAAATCTACGGCTGGGGACACGCATTTGGGTGGAGAGGATTTTGACAACAGAATGGTGAACCATTTTGTTCAAGAGTTCAAAAGGAAACACAAGAAGGATATTAGTGGGAGCCCAAGGGCGTTGAGGAGGTTGAGGACAGCTTGCGAGAGGGCAAAGAGGACACTCTCCTCTACTGCTCAAACTACTATAGAAATTGATTCTTTATTTGAGGGAATCGACTTTTACACGACTATTACTCGTGCGAGATTTGAGGAACTCAACATGGATTTGTTTAGGAAGTGTATGGAGCCGGTTGAGAAGTGCTTGAGGGACGCAAAAATGGATAAAAGCAGCGTACATGATGTGGTTCTTGTTGGTGGGTCTACAAGAATCCCAAAGGTACAACAGTTGTTGCAGGATTTCTTCAATGGGAAAGAGCTTTGCAAAAGCATAAACCCTGACGAGGCTGTGGCCTACGGGGCGGCGGTTCAGGCTGCGATTTTGAGTGGTGAAGGGAACGAGAAAGTGCAAGATTTGCTCTTGTTGGATGTTACTCCCCTTTCACTTGGCTTAGAAACTGCAGGTGGCGTTATGACTGTTCTAATTCCCAGAAACACAACTATCCCAACAAAGAAAGAGCAAATCTTCTCCACCTATTCGGATAATCAACCAGGTGTTTTAATCCAGGTTTATGAAGGTGAAAGGGCTAGAACCAAGGACAATAACTTACTGGGCAAGTTTGAGCTCTCTGGTATTCCGCCTGCTCCAAGGGGGGTCCCACAAATCAATGTTTGCTTTGACATTGATGCAAATGGAATCTTGAATGTATCGGCAGAGGATAAAACCACAGGGCAAAAGAACAAGATAACAATCACAAATGACAAGGGGAGGCTTTCAAAGGAGGAGATTGAGAAGATGGTGCAAGAAGCAGAGAGGTACAAGTCCGAGGACGAGGAGCATAAGAAGAAAGTGGATGCCAAGAACGCTTTGGAGAATTATGCCTATAATATGAGGAATACTATAAAGGATGAGAAGATTGCGTCAAAGTTGAGTGCGGGGGACAAGAAGAAGATTGAGGATGCCATTGAGGGGGCGATTCAGTGGCTTGATGGGAACCAGCTTGCAGAGGTGGATGAGTTTGAGGACAAGATGAAGGAGTTGGAAGGTATATGTAATCCAATTATTGCTAAAATGTATCAAGGAGCTGGGGCTGATGCTGGTGTTGGTTCAATGGAGGAAGATGGCCCTTCTGTTGATGGAAGTGGAGCTGGGCCAAAGATCGAGGAAGTTGATTAAAGGGTTTTTCGAGTATGGTCTTTATTTTGTTTTGATGTTTGATGGTTTTTTGGTTTTTTTCTTAACTTTTCGCTTTTGTGTTAGTCTTTTGAGTTACTGATGAATATTGTGCTTATTGGGGAATTTGATTGAAAAGTTTATTTTGAGTCAATGGTAATGATATTGGAAAAAATTAGTCATATTTTTTGGTTTGGTGTTTGTTAATTTTCATTTTTTCTTTTTCTGTTCCTTTAGTCTCTGAGTCGGTTATGGATGAGTGTTCTGTTATTTCTGCTTGTTGGGTATTTGATGGGTTATTTTGAGTGAATACGGAAAAGATGATTTTTTGTTTTTCAAAACAAAAACTTGTATTACTAAAATGTGATACCGAAAACTGCAATCATGTCTTTAAATTGGTCGAGAGGAAAACCTCCTTTGCACATTGTCTTTTGTATATTTAAGAGAACACATTAAGAGAAGAAAGACCATTGATCAAATGATTCCAATTGTAATCTACTTGAAAACAAACAGTTTTTGTCAAAAAAAATATAAAATTACACTAACCAGCTCAGTTGTGTCCAAAATCTTACCAAAAGTTCTATTGCACTTGTATTGCTCCGGAGGGCCAAACTATGGAATGAGCTTTGGAGAAATTGATCAGCTTGAAGATGTCTTGAGGACAAAAAAAATAAAATCACTTAAGCTGCGTTTGACGCACAGGGTAAAAGGATGGGATATATAATTTTATCCTATCTCATTTTTGGTGTTCGTCGAAGATTGGATATACGAACGGATTATTTATCTTATTTAACCTTCTAATCCCCGAAACAGGGATTAACAAATCCACCTAAAAGGTGAAATTGTTTTATCCCATCTGGATAAGATTAAATAATTTTATCTGGCTCTCGAATCTGGCACGTCACACCCACCCTTAATGCCTTGTCAATCAATGAAAAGGTCTTTTATGAGGGGTCTTTGTGTAATTAGAGGAGCTATTTATGTAGTTTTCAATTTCGGTTAAGAAATAAATTACTGTATATTTTTCTTAACACTTTTGCATTTTACCGTCCAAAGGGAAAAACTTGTTCTTAAACCCCATTTTTCTATAAGATCTCAAATAAGAGGTTACGGTTTTAATTAGTGTATTCTACAACAAGCTTAACACCACTGCTATATCTCTGTCCTTTGTAATTAGTGTATTCCAAATATGAAGCCCTGAAATTTGAAAAGGATGGTTGCAATTAATATATTATGATTTTGATATTTTTACTATGTAAGACATTAAGTATTTATATATATATATATGTATATTATTTTGATTTTTTCGTCATTTTACCATTTTAAAATTTTTGAAAACCTCCAAAGCTAGCCCCCTAATTTCAATTTTTTGCGTCCGCCACTCATTAGAGGGAGCTGTTTTAGAAATTCTTAATTGCCAAGGCAAAACCTAGGCCAAAGAAAAGGTTGCGAAATAGTTTTCAACTAGAAAGTAAAGTTACTTGGTGATTTAAGGGGAATTTTTATAATTAATTTGTCATTATTTTATTCCTCACTTAAATATAATAAAATTCGACTTTGATGTGAAATATACCTTAAAGTAGTAAAGTTTGTCGAAATTCAATATTTTATGAACCGAAATTAATTTTATTTTATTTTTTTGGATTTTCATTTTGTAATTATTTAAACTAAGAAACTAAACTAATTAAATTAAATCAAACAATCAAATAATCAATAATAGGAAATCCAAAGGAAAGAGAATCCACTACCATGAATATAATTAAAAAGTATATAATTATATTTTTAATATCCATCCTTATTCTATAAACAAATTTAAAATCACTATCATTCTTTCTTTAAAACTAATGTAAATACATATAAATATCGCTTGTATCCCCAATTATGACGATCACTAGAGATCATTCCTTTATTTTAAAAACAATTAAAGTAATAGAAAGAAAATACACATTATAATAATAGTAATTTAAAATTTTATTTTAATTCAGGACAAATAATTAAAATCAATTAGAATTAAATTAAACACATTACATTCATAGCGGTTTCATCTCTCCCCTTTGGGAGATAATTTAGCCAAACATACTAATTAAAGAGCATATGCAAATAAAATAATAATTAGTTGTTAAAACTAAATTATTTAAAGTAATATTTATAGCTGTGTTTTTTTTTTTTTTATCTTTATCTATTTTTTCCTATATGTTTTATGAAATTGCAATATCCTCATCTTTCTTACTTACTGATTTTTAATTGACTTCTTCCATATTTTTAAACTTTTTACCACAATTTAAATACTAATTATATAGTAACAAAATATTATTTTCATATTTAAATAACACTTTTAGGTACTTTATCACTTGGTTAGTACCAAACTAGCCATGCCATTACCCCCATCACAAAGATACTTTATGTTGCTTGTACAACCTCTAAATACTTCAATGTGGGACAATGCTTAGTTAGCACAAAGATGATGTCTACTACTTGTAGATCTCACCTGCACACAGTCTAGCTTTAGTAACATTAATTAAAACTCTTTTAAGGAGGGTCACTATGATTTGGCATTTGACCTTATTTGGATAAAATGTGAAGGACACACTACAATCACACTAATTATTATTTTATTGAATATGCCATTGAAATACAAATTCCTAATGATCCCAAGTCACAAATTTTTATTTTTCACATAAGCATATAATATTGTTGTGTATAACTTAGCACAATGGTAAGTTTATTATTTAGCTATTATATGAACCCAATTTTTTATACATTTAGCAATACCTATCCCTCCAACACTAGAAGCATTATTGCATGAAATGTAAAATTTGATTATATAGTTTATATTTAGATAGTCATATTAAATAAAAAAAATGATTTTATGTACTTCTTTTTTTTTGCTTTTGTGTTTATTCCTCCTTTAGTGTTTTGTCATGCTCGTAAAAAGGCATAATTAAAAAAGCAATAATTGTCATTTATCATCTTTAATCTTGTTTACAAATTAATTAAGGTAATTCAATGATATGTTCTTAATAAATTTGGATTTAGATGAGAAAGATATGATACAAACATTTTTTTAACTAAAATTCTTTTTTTGTCAATTCCACATTGTTATAGATAAAAGTGCCCCTTAGCATTTTTTAATCTTCAAAATTTAAAATCCAATTAAATAACATACCCCACCTTAACGATAAAAAAATAAAAATAAAAATCTTTAGGGTGCGTTTGGCTCACTAGATAAAGAGGTGGGATATGAAGGCTGGATAAGATAATAGTCGGATAGGAATTAGTGGGATAGTATAGGAAATGAATAGTCGGATAATGATTAAGTGAGACTGGACAAGATAAGTACTAGTCAAATAAAAATTTAATAAACTTTATATTTGATGGAGTCTCGGAATACAAGTCCATATATTATATAACTGTCACGCATCGTATTTTGAGGGTGAGAGTTACACATAATAACAATAGATAAAGATTTATTAATATAAGTTGTCTTTTAAAACTGTTACCAAACTACTACTAATTTATTGTAGTAAATGGAGACGAACCGTTCTTCATTCCAAGTAGTTGTTATATGCTTGTATTTCCTTCTGGCGACCCTCTTCCTTATTTTGTCAATATATTTTCTATAGTTATAAGTACCCCCCCCCCCCCCCCCCAATTTTAAGAATATATACATGAAATGACAAGAAAGGATAAACAAATGGTGAGCTAAAAAAATATGCCTAATAGGTGTTATTAAGCGGTGGTCGTGGTAGGGTATCAATACTGTATTGACTTGATGAACAATGGAACAATGGATCACAAAACGTTTCCTACAGTTATGTATAAAGTTAAGTATAATAGAACAATAGAAATATATATATATATATATATGTATTAACATAAGTCACTAATACCAATTATCAGGCTAGTTTTTAACAAACTACCGGATCTACCAAGCTTAACTCAATTTCGAGCATCTATGCGTAGTATAGCAATAATCACCAATGCATTCAACCTTTTGAGCCCTTACAAGTAGTTAATTTCATGAGTTCCCTATTATTGACGAATAGAGAGAGAGATGAGATAATGAATTATATTGATATTAACGAAAGAATACAAATGTCCTTTATATAGGGATGATAAGACCTAAACATGCTTTCCATGATTCTCGGAATCAATGGAGGTCAACTATACCATATATATACACCTACCATATATATACATATTATATATTCTAACACCCCCTTAAGTTGGTACACATTTATCAAATATGCCCAACTTGCTAATCAACTTGGTGAATATCTTCTTTGTCACAGCCTTGGTGAGTATGTCGGCTAACTAATCTTTTGAGCGTACATGAGGAACATAAATAACTTTTTCTTTTAACTTTTCTTTGATGAAAAACATGTTTACTTCAATATGCTTTGTCTTATCATGTTGAACCGGATTATGTGCGATATGGCATGTTACTTTATTATCACAGTATAGCAACATAGGTTCTTTCGGAGGGAAACCTAGATCCGTAAGTAGCAGTTTTAACCACAATAGCTATTGAACAACAACTGCCATTCCTCGATATTCTGCTTCAGCACTTGATCGGGATAACACATTTTACTTTTTACTCATCCAAGTGACCAAGTTTCCACCTATAAATGTGAAGTACCCGAATGTAGAAATTATGTCACATATATTGCTTGCCCAATCAATATCAGTATATCCTTCAACCTTCAGGAAATTCTCATTTTTCTGGAACATGATTCCCTTTTTTAAGAGCTACTTTGAGATAACTGATAATCCTCATAACTGTCTGTATATGCTTCTCCCCTGGATTATGCATGAATTGACTGACAATACTCAATGCATATAATATATCAGGTCTTGTATGTGCTAGATACATCAACCTTCCCACTAATCTCTGATGCCTTTATCGAGTGGTACTTGATCTGTTTCGACCTCTAACTTCAATTCTTCCTCCATTGGAGTCTCTGACGGTTGACAAGCAGACATTCCGGTTTCACTCAGTAAATCTAGTGTATACTTTCTCTGAGATAGTAAGATGCCTTTTGATGATCTAGACACCTCGATTCCCAGAAAATACTTCAAGTTTCCAAGGTCTTTCATCTCAAACTTCTGAGATAAGAGCTTACTTAATGCCTGTTGTTCTCGAGGGTCCTTTTCTGTGAGCACAATGTCATCTACATAAACAATAAATGCCGTAATCTTCCCATGACTTTTCTTCAAAAATAACGTATGATCATAATTACTCTAAATACATTCAAATGTTCGCATCAATCTCGCGAATTTCCTAAACCAAGCTCTGGGGGATTGTTTTAGTCCATACAAAGATTTTTTCAATTTGTAGACTTTATTCGTATGCTTAACTGGGATCTTATATCCAGGTGAGAACTCTATATACACATACTCATCTAACTCCCCATGTAAGAAGGTATTTTTACATTGAACTGTTGTAGAGGCCAGCCTAAGTTTGCAGCTAATGAGAGTAACACCTGCATGGTATTGATCTTTGCCACGGGCGCAAATGTCTCCAAATAGTCAATCCCATATGTTTATGTGTAGCCTTTTACAACCAGTCTTGCTTTGAATCTTTTGATTGTTCCACTATCTTTAAATTTCACAGTGTACACCCACTTGTAACCCACTTTCTTCTTTCTTGCTGGTAATTCGGTTAATTTTCATGTGTCATTTTTTAACAAGGACTTTATCTCCTCATCCATTGCTGATTTCCACTTAGGATTACATAAGGATTCCTGCACATTGTTAGGAATAGATGCATAAGATAATTAATTCATAAATGATTTGTTAGATGCAGTTAACCGATCATAAGATACATAGTTACTCATAAGATATTTGGCTTTACTAGTAAAGTTTGGGTCATATGTAGGTTTAGGTACACCTCTATTTGCTCGGTTAGAAAGTTACTTTCTAGGAATAAAAGAAGATAATACCTGGGAGGACTCAGTTTCAGGGATATTTGAAGTGGACAATTGGTTATTTACGTCAGGCGAAAACGGAGACGGCACAACTTCACTTGGCAAGATTTCTACTGTTACCATATCAAGGGATGACGTGATTTTGGTTGTTTTTGCTGCCGATGGTAAATTCAAAGTCAACGTTGGAACCACCTCTATTGAGCTTGTAACCACCTATATTGAGTTTATCTCTTCCTTATTGATATTTTCAAATAACTGAACTTCCTTATAATGACCCCTCTAAAGTTCAGCTCGGTGAAAGTACATAGTTTCTTCATAAAATGTCACATCCATGGTGACATACATTTTATGTGTGGGAGGATGATAACACTGGTACCCCTTCTGAGAAAATGCATACCATATAAAGACACACTTGAGAGCTCGAGGTTCAAGTTTGTTCCGTTGCTCCTTTGGTAAGTGGACAAATGTAACATATCCAAACACTTGAGAAGGAAGATTTGACACGGTAAGAACCGAGACAAACTTAGCTAACACTTTAAAGGGTGTCTGAAAATCAAGTACGGCGAAGGGATGCGGTTTAATAAATAGACAACCGAGGAGAGTGCTTCACCCCAATACGAGGTCGGTGCGTTTGAGCAGATTAATGATGCTCGAACTATTTATAACAAATGACAATTTTTTCCTTCGGCAACCCCATTATGTTGAGGAGTATAAGGACATGTAGTCTGATGAATAATCCCATGAAGTTTGAAGTATGCCTGTAACTCGGTACTTATATATTCTCCACCATTATCACTTCGGAGAACTTGAATACTATCATTATATTGTGTACTGATCTATTTACGAAATCTTTGAAACAAACCATTAACTTCTCCTTTGGATTTCATGGGACAAACCCACGTTATTCGAGTGCAGTCATCAATAAACGTGACAAACCATCGAATACCAAAAAAATGTGAGACGGGCCCCATATATCTGAATGAATAATCATAAATAGAACTGAACTCTTAGTCAATAAAGGCTTAAAGGAAGTACGATGACTTTTAACCAGTTCATAAATCTCACAGTGAAAACTAGAAGAATCAACTTTATGAATTAAACGAAAAAACTGTTTATTTAAGTAACCAAACGATGCATGCCCTAACCGGCGATACCATAACCAAAGTTCATTTGTAATTTTCTTTTCAGAGGTGCTAGTGTTCAAGCTTTGTGCAAGCGATCTATGCTTTTGAACTCCAAGTTCAGATAGTAGAATTTTTCGTGCTTAACGCCATAACCAATCGTTTTCTTTGTCTAAATATCCTTAAAAACACAATGAGAAGGCCAAAAATGACAACAAATTATAGGACATTAGTTATTTGATCAATAGATAATATATTATAATCTAAGGATGGTACTATAAAGACGGAGGTTAGGTTCAGAGTGTCAGATAAATTGATTGATCATTTTCCTAATACAGGGACTGGGGCACCATTGGTTGTGGAAACAAAGGTCTGAGATGATGAGGTTAAATGAGTAACTATTTTTGAATTAGATGTCATATGATCAGTCGTACCAAAATCAATTACCCATATATTATTTAAAATAGAGATAGAATATAAAGCCGTACCTGATGTACCTGTGGTGGTAAGTAAGCTTAAGGCTTATGTGTTACCATTTGCTGTGGTCTGACCTATTCTACAATTGCGAGAATTCTTCCACCAATTTGGATATCTAATGATTTCAAAGCAACCTTTTTTCGAGTGTCTCGTGAGTCCACAGACAGAGCATGGAGGGTATCTGAAAGTGGAATATCGAGAGTTATTTAGTTGATTACCAGAGCAGGATCGTTTATCTGATTTTCGCTAGTTAGAAGGGTATCCAGTTGATGATCTGGTCATGGTTGTGGGGTTGAGAGCCATTGGAGAGTGTAATACTCAATGATCAAGATCAAATATGGAAATTCTGAGATCGTGGTTGTGTTCAAAACGTTGAAAAATGCTAGGAAGGGTTTCTGGTTGTCTGCGGTTAACGCAATCAACGATCAATGGCGATGTGGCAATGACGTGGCAGGTGATGTGTCGATGATGTGGCAGGTAAGGCTGACGTGGCAAAAGGCGCAGCGGCAGCGGCTCGTGGATAAAGTGCGGCAAGAGGGCGGGAGGACAGTTTACACTCGCAACGCATAAGGGCGTGTGGATGACTGTACTGAGGTGTTTCGAACGGATTTAGAATCGTCTCTTAAAGACGGAGTTGATAGTGTAAGGTTTGGTTTGATTAGGTGTCAATATTGGATATACGAAGGTTCAGAAGTTCTGGGATGTAGGGTCGGTTGAGATTTGGGGTTTCGATGTTGAAAATTGGGATGTAGGGTCGAGGGTTGTGTGAGGGGATTACTGCGTGGTGTTTGATGAAGGCTGACAGTGGCTGTGTGAATGGGTTAAGGAGGCTAGAGTTTTATGGTCGTGTATCCCTCTGATACCATATTGACGAATAGAGAGAGATGAGAAAATGAATTATATTGATATTAACGAAGGAATACAAAGGTCCCTTATCTAGGGATGATAAAACGTAAACATTCCTTCCATGATTCTCGGAATCAATGGAGGTCAACTATACCATATATATACACCTACCACATCTATACAAACTATATATTCTAACACCATATGGATATTAATTAATTAACTTACCATCTCCCAAAGTCACATGTATATAGTAACCAATGCAATACATATAATATAACTAATATTAACTGTAGTAGAATGGGTATATCACAAAGTTTCAACACGATAAATGAAGTACAATTAAAACAATAATTGTATTTTAATATTTTAAAAAAAATGTAGTCACAATGATATCAAAGGTGAAGTGAAAAGAACGGATTTGAATTTAAGTAGAGGTAAAAGTAATGATAAATAATTAAAGAGTAGTAGAAAAACACCTAGTTTCACTAGGTGATTTGTTTTCAAAATTTGACTGGGTCCTGACTTTTGCTATGACAAGTGTATTTATATAAATCAATACACAATATAGAATTGAAAAAAATTAAAATATTTGATTAATATTATTTAAGTCTTTACAAGCAACTTTCGTGTTTTAAATTTTATAAAATAATGTCCCGAAGATACAATTATAATACACCGGTATTACTTTTAAGAATTGCATAAATAAATCTATTTATGAATTTAATAAACCTATGTTATTTTATAACATTTATAATTAATAAAATTTGTCTTTAGGAGAAAATCTATTATATATACATAATGCACAAAAATAATATGAAACTTTCTATAATTTGAATTATTTGTTTTTTAATCCTTGTAAATCCTTCATTTGATATCCAAAATACATCATATAATACATCAAATCAAAGCTCTCGATGAAAGGAAGAGAATGGTGAAAACTAGAGCTCCATCAGAGTTCTTAAGTGCTCACACACGCCCCCTGAAGGTGGCTACTCGCCATCACTCTTAACCACACGCTAGCGCGAATGCCTTCTTCTTCACTCAGCTCGATCTAACCTTCGGCTGAGACTAACTTATTTTGGGCTTTTCTTACTTATTTCTTAACATTTTTTCAGTGATTCAAAAGCCTATTTTGTTTATGTTTTTGAAAGGAATCCAAATCTATAAATATAATTGTCTAATTCAAAGTATTGAAAGAGTTATTTTGTTTCGGTTTGAATTTATCAAAACTACCAATTTAAAAATCTAAAACTGAGCATGCTAGAGTTTATATTAATGAAATACAACCTTATATAACTTTTATTTGGGTTTGAAAACATTGTTTTGTGTCATTATTGTTTCATTCAATTTCGTTCTGAAATGACTAATTTACAAAATTGGAGGGAAAATGGTGTAGTTTTAGTTTTTACGAAAGTTGGTGTACCAAATCTAAATCATTTTCAAATTAAACTTCCAAATCCCTTATTAAAACTATATTTAAGTATTTTGTATAGCCAATTTTGAAGTAATATCAGTATCAAAAGATCTAGCATTATTAAGTAAAGTTTTAAAATGAATGTTTCTTAATTGTACCAAAACGGAAAAGCGGATAAACTAGAATTTGGGAAAAGTAACTAAAGATAAGAATTAAAACCTTTCTAGAGCTCTTCCAATGTTTGATTTGGACAGAAACTTCTTAGTAACAAATACCCAAATGTGGCTTAAACTATTTTTTATGTATTTATAAGGTTTGAGGTGCTGAATCGGGAGGTAAAAGAAGCTGGAGGTGTTTCACTCTCATGCAAAGTTTATTGCATGTTTAACACGTAGGCCATTTACTAATCAATTTAAGCACCCTACTCACCAAAGTTATTTTTGTTACAATGCAAGGCTATTAAGTGACTATGCAAAGCTATATATAGGCCCTTATCAATAATTACAAGAATTTGAGGGACTAAAATGAAAGTATAGTCTAAAAAATAACTCTAATTTGACCCCCTTTATGTTTATAAATTTGCATTTTAAGTCCTCTATATATATGTTATAAAACTAGGCCATTCCTTAAAATTTAATCTCTAGCGATATAAATAGTGTGTAAAAAACATTATGGGTAGAAGATGTTTTCTTGGACAAGCTTTTCGAAAACTGATGGTCTAAAATAAAATTTTACAAAGTTTGGGGGAAATGAAAATGATCAATAGGGATCATATTCAATTATATCATTATATAAATTTCAATGGTTTAAAATATACATATCTATATATATATATATATTTAAAATATAATAGAGTACTAATTTGCTATTATAAAATTTAAGGGCCATTATGTAATTTTAAGAAATTAAGAGTATTTAGGTTTAATATAAATGAGATTCCATCTCTATCTATTTAAACACTATCTAACTATAAACCATAAAAATAAAAGTACAAGGGCTAACGCGTAAATAAAGAAACTTTATTATAATTTGGGCTATTACAATACACAACTCGCTTTTATTTTAAAAATATATGCAATTTTAATTGTAGTCCATAAAAATATATATATTTTTTGCTAATGTGATTCTCTTATTTATAAATAAGTATTGTAAAAACTCTTCTGCGATAAAAGTTCTATATTATATACAATATTTACGAACTAGGCATTAAATACAGTTTCAAATTATAATGTAAATTATAATTTTTTTTATAAAATTAAATTTTCTTATAAATAGCTTAATTATATATATTTTTTTGTAATACCTCGTAATTTAATTTGTAAAAATTAGTCTTGTATAAGCCTTAATTAAGTGAAAGTTTAGTGTGGACTAAACTGTAATGTTAAAAAAGTTTGGAGTTAAAATAATAAGATTTAAAAAGTATGGGATAAATTATTGTAATTTACCCAAATGATGGAATTTTCTAGACAAATCCACCCACTTCTTTTATTGCCTTCATTTTCTCCTTTTTTTGGCCGAGCAATAGGGAGAGAAAAGGACTCCATTTTAGTTTAATTTTCAAGCTTTCTCTCTTTAAATTTTGGTCTACCGAACTCAGCCAAATCGCGTCGAATTTTTGGGAAAAGTTGTGTAAACACCTCATTTTGAAACCCCCGCAAGAATCCTGAACTCTAAGAAAATGAGTACACATGCATGCACAAGAATTCTTAGATGAATACATACCATATACATGTGATACAGGTCAAACAGGGAAGCCAAAAGAACACCCGGATGAGAAGTTACAAGAATGACTGGAAGCCGCCGGAATCAAAAACCATTAAAACTCCTGGAAACTTGTGAAAGGAGATTTAACCATTTCTGATCATTCTCAAACTTTGAGGGTTATTATACATTTCCACAAGGAGAAACATACTCAAAAATTAGCTCAATTCGAATGCCGGATTTCTAGGAATTCAGAAAACCGAGAGTTTACTTCGAGTAATCAAAGGACAACCTTCCCAAAGTTCAAATGAGATAAAATTTGGTTTGTAGACAAAGTATATAATGGGGAACAACATTCTAAAAAATAAGATCGATTCGATAGCCTGTTTGCCAGGAATTAAAGAAACCGAGTACGGATATACACCCCTAGGGGTGTGTCCCTACGACACACAAAGGTGTGTGGCGTGAGGACATGTACCATCAAAATGGATTTGAAGAAAGCGTACGAAAGAGTGTGTCCTCATGCCACACAACTTTGTGTGTCGTGGGGACACAAGCCTTTGGGGCTTGTGCCCGCAGATAAACCTCTCATAGTTGATTTTTCTTTTTTTCTCGTTTTGATACTTTTGGAACTCCAAAAATCATGAAATTTTATGGAGATCTATAAAATGTTAGTAAATAACATATTAAAAAATTAGCTCGATCCGATGGTCGAATCTTCGAGAATTGGAAAAACTGGGAATTCGTCTTGGAAAATCAAATGGAGGCTTTTCCGATGTCCAAAAATTCTGAAATTTGGATAGTAGGTAGGTCTTAACATGTGTAATAACATGTTAAAAAATTTGATTAATCCAATATTTATTTTAGCTGAAATTGCAAAGAAATTCACGCGTTTAAATCAGGGGTTTGTCCGTGGACAAACATTTCCAACCCAGCCTATTAATTATTCTATAGCTATAAATACACCTGCATTGACCCCATTTGAAGCATTAGTCAACTCTAGGATTTTGGGAACATCGCTATAAAATAGTATTATACTATTTTTGAGTCTCTCAGGTATTTTTTTATTTTAATTTGGCTTTATTTTTTTATCTATTCTTATTTTATCAGTTATAATTGATCAATTGTATGTAAAAATTGTTGTTTATTTCAAAATGAGTCCAAATTTCACATTTAAAACCCGTTTTTAAAACCGAAGGTGTAGAATGAGCTGTAAACCATTTTAAACATATTTTTATTAGTTAATTTCATAAAATTTCGGTTTTATTAGTCTCGGTTTACGTAATAATCAATACACATTTGTACCCGGTTTAATCTATAAATCGTGATGCTTACTTAAATATCCGATATCAGAGTACTGGATTCATCAATGCCGGTTTAAATTATTAAACTATCGTAGGGGTGGCATTTTCTAACCGTGAACCGAATACCGACTGAACCGACCATCTTTGGTTGGTTTACCGACCGACCGTCCTTTATCGGTTACCGAACATGCGCGGTTGCAGAATCGATTTTCAATTAATGTAATTTCGATTAAGACCGACCAATCGACCGTTTTAGATTTTATGTATTATTTCATATAAATATAAAATATTAGTATTAGTGTGTGTATTACCTTATTAATTTGAAGGTGGAAAATTGTAACTAACTAAAATAATTTATTGTTTTATAACTCTCACTCTCTCACATTCTCAGACTCTCACGATTCTCACCCCTAAGTCCCTCACTCTCGTTTCTCTTCTCTATTTCTCTCGCTGTCTGTCACTCCATCCCGTCTCTCAATCTCTCGGTCTCTCCCACTCTCCCACACAACCACAAGACGGAAAGACTACTCCCCCCCTCGCTGAGCCGCCATCGCCGCCATACCCTCCGGCCTCCACAGTACGCACTATGCAATCTGCAACTCTGCATTCTCTCTGGTATTTTTTCAAATTTTCTATCGTCTTATTTTTTCGTTATATATGCCTTGGACACATTGACTGACTTGGACACTTAGTTTCTTTGTGATTTATGGTTAGAAAATAGAAATTAGGGTTCAAATAGATTTATAAATTAAGGCACAATCTAACCAATTACTTATATCATTATATATATCAATGTATGTATAGGTGTTTGACACCATTCACCAGAATCACCACCATATATCTAGTAGATTGGTCATCCCACACAAATTGTTGTGTTTTATAACGAAAAAAATAAAATGGATATATACTTATATATATACGTGGTGTGGCTAACTAATTGATTGATTATTTGTATGAAGTATGAAAAATTTTCCTTAGTTTTCTTATCGTACATTCATGTATAGTTTCTGCAGTTTATGCACGATAATGCTAATGTGAGAATCCGCAAATGCGAGCCCCGGGTTTCCATCCCGTGTTTGGGCGTCTGAAACATCGGAAGGGATTCCGCTGTTCTATTTGCTTTTACATGTTGATAATTCATATCGGGTGTCCTTCTATCCTATTTCTAGATGTAAGAGGGTTCATTCAGAGTCGCCAGTACGTTTTACGAGAAAATGGACAAAAAGGGGTCGTGTAAGAAGAAAGGCTATAGACAAGCCTTTCTTTATACGTTCGTCTGCGAAACCAGGATTCTATAGAGTTCGGAAACTATGTTACGGATTGGGAAGGTGTTAAGAACCCGTTCCGCCCTTTCGGTCTTTAATGGTCTTTTATATGTTCATTTTATGTTGAAAAACTTGGATGCTTTTACTGACAATTTATTACTTCCCAAATGAAAAACTCTAATTTTGGGGAAAACGGGGAAATGGATGAAAACCTTTGTGTTCCGAGATCCGATGTTTTGTTTTGAAAGATGTAAATACAAGTGATAAAAGCCTTTTATTTAAGAGAGAGTTTCCCGTATTATTTTCTCAGATAATGACGGTTTTATCGTGTTTTGATTACTTTGAAAAAGTTCGGATCTTGTATCAGGACTAATTTAATATGGAATTAAAACTCTTTGAGGGGAGTTTTATCAGACACGTCGTAATCTATGGAAAAGATGGGATATGTCGGATTTTAATTCCTAAGTAAGTTTTATCGGTCCGGGTTTTGAAAACATAATTTTGTCCAGATGATAGTGTACTTACTTTTTTGGTTTTGCAGATGGTTTTATTAGGGTCTTTGTTTTGAAAAACAGTAGACTATTTTATAACTTGGCAATAAGTTTATTCAAATAAAACGTGGACAGAACAACAGAAGTAAAACAAGTATACAAATATCTAATTTTAAATACTAGAAGAGACTTTCTTTACCTTCCCGACGAGAATAATAATAAGAAAGAAAATATAATCTGGCAAAGAGATCTCCGGCGATAATAATCTTTTCCTTCTTCAGATATTTTCGAGAATTCGATTCCAGAAGCAGGACACGTTGAGTGTCGAGAATAGATTCGATAATTCTTTAAAAATAAGACGATCGTATAAAATACTTGATAAAAGACCAGAAAATCAGATATAAAACTCAGAATTCTTAGATCCTAAGTTACTGTCTAGAACCCTTGGGGGTGTTGGCCTATTTATAGTGCTCGGGGGAGAATGTCGCGTAACATTTTCCCAGAAAGGGCAAGTGTCGCGCGACATGTTGAGCAATGTTGACATATCACCAAACAGCTTAGGTTGACATATCAAAGCATTTGAAGATTCGTTAATTTGATAATTGAATAAGTGCTTAGGATTTATATAAAGTTTTTTTTATTGATCAATACCTATGGCTCAAATATGTTCATGCATCATTTATAGATTGATTTAAACAAACTTGGAAATAAATTTCTTTGAAAACATCATATTTCAAATGAATTTATTTTGGAGTTATTGTTCATTGGTGTATATCACCAAACAGCTTCTATTATTCATTTGTGAGAGGATTTTTTATAATTTAGCAAGAAGGTTTTCTTGTGTTGAGTGTGGTGAGAAAAAATACACTTGTTTGAGTATTATGAAAATAATAACACTTGTTGAGTGTAGTGAGAAATATTACCCTTGTATTAAGGTTTGATTTTCACCCTTAAAAAAATCACTTAGTGGAACTTCTCGTGCGCGAACGTATAGTCTAAACAACTGAACCACGTGAACAAAAAGACTTTGTGTTTTATGGTTCTATCTTTTTAAACTTAAGCTCCTTACATATTATTATTGCTTTACATTGAGTTTATTTTACTTGGCATATTTCCTTGATATGTAACTTACTTATCACTTAAGCATCTTTCGAAATTAATTTAAATTCCGCATTTATTTCCTTAAACCATATTCACCCCCCTAGGGTTAATTTCTGACCAATATGTCTTTTCTTTACATTCTTGCATTTTCATTTGAGGTAAGCAACTTTACACCAAACAAACACTTTGGGCATAAGAATTAAGTCGACTTAAACTAATTCCTCATAAATTTTAACCTTACATGATCTTATACGTTATTAATAGGAGAGGGGGAACACCCTTAGAAGAATTCCTAATTCATGAATACTATACATCATGTAGCCAAACTTTTGTACTCAATTATTTTTGAACATAGTATAAGAAAAGCTTAAACTTAAAGGCTGTACATACTAGACTACTATCCATAGTGTAACACCCCCGCCTTAGTCTACAGGATAACACCCGTATTTAAGGCCTGAAGCGTTACTCACCCATCCTAGTAAAACTAGGATATGCGTATATGAAGATAACAAATACACAAAAACACAAATGCATCAAGTATTTTAGACGTAGACCATGTCAAAAATGTAGTATCATGTTCAAGCATACATCACACCTATACGTGTATATGAATTCAAAACCGCATGCGTTCCAATAATATATACAATTCTCGGGTCGGCCGTGGCTTCCCGAAAAAAACATATGCATATATATATATATATATATAAAATGAACCGTATCAGAGCTCCTATTTCGTCCCTGATCCCACTACTTCTTTGTCCTCCCGGGACTCGTGAATACCTGTGATAGTTTTAGAAAATGGGGTGAGCTATATGCTCAGTAGGGGTAAATAATCACAGAGAAAACACAATTAAGTGGAAAACATCTCTTTATTTCACAATGCAATGCATATGCCAATGCAAGTTACCTCCCATGTGTCAACCATATAATAACGTAGCTCAAATGTGCTAATGCTAATACTGAATGCAAGGTGGCCCGACCGCCATCCGATAACAACCATAAGTTGGCCCAACGGTCTTATAGAATAGCATGCCCATCGGCCCCAGAATACATCAATAGATTTCATTTTGGACCTCAAGTCCACAGATATAATCATAACCATAGAACCATCAGTGCCTTGCCAATTTGCCTATGTTCCCAGGCTTCACACCGGTGGCTGATAGACAGCCATACATTGCTCCCCCAGGGGTTTAGGGCTTTTCAACCCAAGGGCACTGAGCCCTGCCTATTTTTCCCATCCCGACAAGCACCGTATCGATACAACCATCTGTGAGAATCCGCAAATGCGACCTCCCGGGTCTCGTCCCCGTTGGTGGTGGGGGTCCTGGGACGTCGGAACTGATTCCGTCGTTCCATTTGCTGGAGCGTTTTCATTTGATTCATATCAAGTGTCCCTACGTTCTATTTCTAGATGCAAGGGGGTTCATTCAGAGTCGCCAGTACGTTTTACGAGAAAACGGACAAAAAAGGTCGTGTAAGAGGAAAGGCTATAGACAAGCCTTTCTTTACACGTTTGTCTGCGAAACCGGGATTCTTATAGGGTTCGGAAACTATATTACGGTTTGGGAAGGTGTTAAGCACCCATTCCGCCCTTTCGGTCTCTAGTGGTCTTATATGTTTATTCTATGTTGAAAAACTTGGATGCTTTTACCGACAGTCTACTACTTTCTAAATGAAGAAAAACCCTAATTTGGGAAAACGGGGAAAGGGATGAAAACCTTTGTGTTCCGAGATCCGACGTTTTTGTATTTAAAAGATGTAAATGACAAATGACAAAAACCTTTTATTTTTGAAAGAGTGTTCCGTATTATTTCCTCAGATAATGACGGTTTTCTCGAGTTGTGATTATTCTGAAAAAGGTTCGGATCTTTATGTCGGGACTAATTCAATATGGAATTTGAACTCTTTGAGGAGAGTTTATCAGACACGTCGCAGTCTATGAAAAAGACAGGATATGTGGATTTTAATTCCTAGATAAGTCTTTATCGGTCCGGGGTTTTGAAAACACGGTTTATCCGGACGATAATGTACTTACTCTTCTAGTTTTAAAAGTAGTTTTATCAGGGCCTTTTGTTTTGAAAACGGTAGACTATTGGGAACTTGACAATAAGTTTATTCAAATAAAACGTGGACAGAATAACAGAAGTAAAACAAGTACACAGATATCTAATTTTAAATACTAGAAGGGACTTTCTTTACCTTCCCGACGAGAATAATAATAAGAAAGAAAATATAATACGGCAGAGGGATCTCTGGCGATAGTAATCTTCTCTTTCTTCAGATATTTCCGAGAAATCGATTCCAGAAACGGAACACGTCGAGTGTTAAAAATAGATTCGAGAATTCTTCAGAAATAAGATAATAGTAAAGAAATGCTTGACAAAAATCAGATCTAAAGCCCCAAATTCTCGGATTCTAATTGCCTCCTAGAACCCTTGGGGGTGTTGGCCTATTTATACTGCTCGGGAGAGATTGTCGCGCGACATTTCCTTAAAAAAGGAGAATGTCGCGCGACATATCTGTTTGTCGCGCGACAATCGGCTGAAGTGATGGGTCCTGACACTGTGATGTGTCAGAAAGTGGTTGGTCGGGTGCAGAGAGGGATTGTCGCGCGACATAGTGGGTTTGTCGCGCGACAAGCGGCTGAAGTGATGGGTCCTGACACTGTGATGTGTCAGAAAGTGGTTGGTCGGGTGCAGAGGGGTTCGTCGCGCGACAAGACATGATTGTCGCGCGACATATCAGGGATTGTCGCGCGACAATGTGATATGTCGTGCGACAATCTCTCTAAAAAATATGTTTGTTGGCCAACAAACCCACCTAGTGTAGTACCGGGTCCTCGGGTGGGTCCTGGACCCAAAATAGTAGTTCTCGGAGGTCGTTAGGGTTCTTGCGGGGGTCACGGATCGGGGTGTCTACAGACCCTCTCGACTCAAGCTCCTTGCTTGCAAGGAATTGAGGCGACTGGAAGAGACCATGATCCATGGCTCCCGCATGAACTCTATCGGAGTGTTTATGCAAAAAGTGCTTGTGAGTGCCTCCGGAGAGTGCTTCGTGTTTGGTTTTGCCTCCGGAGAGGGCTTTTGTTACCTCGTTGCCTCTTTCGAGGGCTTTGACTTGCTCCACTTGCCTCAGATGGGAGGACTACCATTGATCTTTTTTGCGCCTCAGGTGGGAGGACTACCATTGCGCCTCAGATGGGAGGACTACCGTTTGTGCCTCTCTGGGAGGGCTTCGCCTCAGGTGGGAGGACTACCGTTTGTGCCTCTCTGGGAGGGCTTCGCCTCAGGTGGGAGGACTACCGTTGTGCCTCTCTGGGAGGGCTTCGCCTCAGGTGGGAGGACTACCGTTGTGCCTCTCTGGGAGGGCTTCGCCTCAGGTGGGAGGACTACCGTTGTGCCTCTCTGGGAGGGCTTCGCCTCAGGTGGGAGGACTACCGTTGTGCCTCTCTGGGAGGGCTTCGCCTCAGGTGGGAGGACTACCGTTGTGCCTCTCTGGGAGGGCTTCGCCTCAGGTGGGAGGACTACCGTTGTGCCTCTCTGGGAGGGCTTCGCCTCAGGTGGGAGGACTACCGTTGTGCCTCTCTGGGAGGGCTTCGCCTCAGGTGGGAGGACTACCATTGTGCCTCTCTGGGAGGGCTTCTATATCTGAAAGAAGAAGGAAAAAAAAATGCCTCTGGGAGGGCTTTCATGAGTAACTCTTGCCTCTGGAGAGGGCTTGTGATCTTGTGTATTGCCTCCGGAGAGGGCTTGTGTTTGTGAATTTGCCTCCGGAGAGGGCTTGTGTTTGTGCATTGCCTCCGGAGAGGGCTTGTGTTGGTGAATTGCCTCTCTTAGACTGCTAGAGTGAGAGAGAGAGTAGATTTTTGCGAAGGTAAAAAGAGCTTCTCAGGGTCTATTCCGGATGTCCGTTTCCCCGTATCTTTCTGAACTTTACTCTCATGTTTTCCTCGGGTGAAGATGTTTCACTCAGAAGGCAGTTTTCGGATTTCTTCGCTCTCCGTAGAGTGATGGTCCGAGGTTTTCCAAATCATCTCTTCTGTATCGTGCTGAAAAGAAAATTTGTTTGAAAGTTCAATCTCTGATCTTTATTCTTTTCTTAGTTTTCTCTTTTGGTGGGCCCACATCGTTTTCTGTTTTTTCGATGCCCTTATTTCTCCCTCTTTTGGGAAAGACTTTTCCTGGCCCTCTCTGTTTTTGACCAGGAGTCCTTTTGTCCCTTTGTTGTGATCAGGAGCCTTACTCACCCAAAACGAAGCCCTGAGCCGGTTTTGGCCTAGCTGTCACTTTTGGTGTGGCTCTCCCTGTCACTCTGCATTTCTGTTTCTCTCGCTCGCTCTGGGCGCTCATACGGGTTCTTTCTCTTTTCTACTTTTTCAATTTTTTTCCATTCCCGTTTTATCGTGGCATTCTGCCTTTTCTCATTATTTGATGGTCTCGGTCCTTCTGTGAGATCAGAGACTACTTTTAATCGCGGCATTCTGTTTTCGCATTTTTTCGGAGAGATGATTTGGAAGTTTTCTCTTTGAACTTTTTATCATGGGTGTGCGGTTTTTAGCAATTTTCCGAAAACTGCTTCTCCGAAGTGCCTCTGCAGAAGATAAAATGAGACAGAGGTCAAAAAATCAGGGAAGAGGGGGGATTGTCGCGCGACACTTCGGTGCCTGGCTCTTTGTCGCGCGACAATGTGGCCATTTGTCGCGCGACAAACTGACCCACTATATAAACCCTTTGCTGAGCTCATTCCACCTCATTCTCTCCTTTCTCTTTCTCTCTCTAGCTCTCTTTTTCTCTCTTCTCTTCTCTCCCAAGCGCGGAAGCTCTGCCGTGTTTTTGACTTTTCCGACCTTTTCACATATATTCTACCTATATTGATGGACCCTACTCATCTCGACCGATTGGAGGGTGACCAGGAGGAGGTCACCTTTACTGACGCTCAGGGCGTTCTTCGCTGCAGCCCTCATCACGACGACTGGGCGGATTTGGACTGGTATGATGAGGATGGGATAGACCGCGGTCGGGCGGTGGTCTATCGGGATGCTATCCGAGCTGCTCCGGTCCCGGACGTCCCGTGGCTTTTGATGGAGCCCGTTTCTCACGAGATTCGTCGTCGATCTCTGGTATGTCTTCTTTCGTGCATTTATCTGTTCTGCTTCTTGTCATTTCCTGTATTCGTTTTAGATAGTGTTAGTATGCATGTCTGACTAGGAATAACGCCCGATTTTTAGCGAACACATACTTTTACCTGTGATACCTCTTAGTTTAGAAAAATACATAATGTACCCCCATAACTCTATAACTCTCATAATTACACCAAAGTACCCTCAGGTTTTGGAAAATTACATAATTTACCCTTATAACCCCTATAACTCTCATAATTACACCAAAGTACCCTCAGGTTTTGGAAATTACATAATTTACCCTTATAACCCCTATAACTCTCATAATTACACCAAAGTACCCTCAGGTTTTGGAAATTACATAATTTACCCTTATAACCCCATAACTCTCATAATTACACCAAAGTACCCTCAGGTTTTGGAAATTACATAATTTACCCTCATAACCCCATAACTCTCATAATTACACCAAGGTACCCTCAGGTTTTGGAAAATTACATAATTTACACCTATAGCCCTATAACTCTCATAATTACACCAAAGTACCCTCAGGTTTTGGAAATTTACCCTCATAACCCCATAACTCTCATAATTACACCAAAGTACCCTCAGGTTTTGGAAATTACATAATTTACCCTTATAACCCCATTACACCAAAGTACCCTCAGGTTTTGGAAAATTACATAATTTACACCTATAGCCCTATAACTCTCATAATTACACCAAAGTACCCTCAGGTTTTAGAAAATTACATAATTTACCCCTATAGCCCTATAACTCTCATAATTACACCAAAGTACCCTCAGGTTTTGGAAAATTACATAATTTACACCTATAGCCCTATAACTCTCATAATTACACCAAAGTACCCTCAGGTTTTAGAAAATTACATAATTTACACCTATAGCCCTATAACTCTCATAATTATACCAAAGTACCCTCATAACCCCATATTCGTTCCTTTGTCTGCAGTGGGTTGGCCGCGGTTGGGGTTCCCCCAACACTATATCTTCGGAGTGGCGACGGGCACCGGCCCCTATCCAGGAGTTGATTCTTGCGACTCCTTTTGGCTCCCTCTTCGACGCCCTCCCGGAGCGGGTTTCTAGGGCGACAGTTTTGGTGTCGGCATTGGCTTGCCACTGGTGGGATACTACTCATACTTTTCACTGGAGCTGGGGTGAGATGACGATGACACCCCTTGATCTTTTTGCTCTGACCGGGATTCCTTCAGGGGGGGTCCCTATTCAGATCGACGTTCCCCTGCGTCTGACAGCCGAGGGCATTGTTAGTTCATTAGGATGGTTCCCGGAGCGGCGGAGTTCTGGTGACACGATTCCTCGGGGCGTCTTGGTTACGCGTTTAGCCACAGAGAGGGCTCGGCTAGTCGCTTCAGGGGTTCCTATGACCCGTCAGGAGGCGCGTCAGTATGCCCGCGTCCTCCTTCTACTGACACTTCATGATCTATTCGAGGCTCGTGGTGGGGACACGGCTCATCTTTGGTGGTTGCCCTATCTTCGGGACTTTAGCCTCCTGTTTGACTACGACTGGGGAGGCTTCATTCTTGCAGTCCTTTACGATGCCATGGACCAGGTCTCTCGTCATTTAGCCCTGAACCTCAAGGGCTTTTCTTTGCTGTGGGAGGTACATTTTTTAGTCTTTCTGTCTTTGCTTCAGTTCTTTGCTCATTACTTGTTGATCATTGCTGATTTCTTCTATCTTTCCTTTTCAGAGCTGGTTTGTAGCTTATACCCGTCTGGGTCGCGCCCAGGTGGATCTCCTCGTTGAGAACGAGGACCAGTTCCCTTTTCTCCGTCGATTCATCGCGGGGAACTATAGGGCTCCCTATGTATACCGGACTCGGGAGACCGGAGCTGCTGCTGTTCATGATCTGCGGGAGGAGCAGGTAAAATATCTTTAGTTTTCTTGCTTTTCAATAGTCAGATAGAGTAGAATATATAAAATACTGAAATAAAATCTTATTCTCTTTTCAGATTGAGTGGGCCCCTTGGGGTGATCTGGGTCATCATTATGGGTATGGCCGTGCTCTGACCGCCTCGAGGACCAGGCGGCTTATCCGGGATGAGTACGGCCTTCTCTTCTACTTGGGTGAGAGGGTCATTCGTCAGCACACGCCATCCCAGTGGCCTCGTGTTCCATTGTTCCCTCCTGTTCTGATGAGGCGGACGGGCGAGATCGACCCGGTGACGGTGCAGGCTTTGGTTGACGGACTCGGCTTCCAGACGTTCGTCGAGGAGGGAGACTATGCTATTTTTGCTGCCCGTTACCTGATGAGGGAGCCGAAGGGGACTCGGGGACGGGTCTTCTATGAGAGGTATCGGGCATTGGGGGGTGATCCTCATTACATACGGGGACAGACCCATTTAGCTAGGGTGGTTCCGGGTCATCTGCCACCTGTCCCCGATCAGAGGGACAACATTCCGGATTCTGAGGATGAGGATCCTGAGGGAGAGAGGGATGTTCCTGCTGCGGCTGAGGGCGGTGGTCGGCCAGAGGGCGAGGGAGGTGATGCGACAGCCGTTCCGGAGCCGTCACCTCAGGCGACACCTGCGGGGGAGCAGCGTGCTGAGGGCTTCGAGTTTCCCACCGGCCCTTCCGCGTCTCCGGGGGCCTTTTTGCTGCTGCTGAGGCTGCTGAGGGGAGAGCGGGATTTTCTGAGAGGTCCTGGGAGCCCGCGGACCTTGGGGCAGATTTTGATCAGTTTGGGCGGACTCCTCCCGCGGCGGCGACTACTCCTTCTAGTGGGGTACCTCCTTTGGGGGCGACGGCCATGGTGGATCCTCCGGGGGTCCGAACATATGCTACGTTGACCCCTCTACCGGCGACTGTCATGGGGCCTCCCGCCCGATCTCCGGGCTTTGGCGGCTCATCCTCTCGTCCACCCTTGTTCCCCATTCGTGAGGAGGGAGGGTCTTCTTCTGCAGCTGCTCCTGCGGGGTCATCTATTTCGTGGGTAGATCTACCTCCACTCCCCAGAGATATTTCTTATGTCGGCGCGGGCCTATGTCGATATTCTGTCCCGGAGTATCCCCTTCCCGAGGATACTTTTGATTTCTTGGGTGGTCGCTCTGATGATGAGGTATCTTCTTCAACTTCTCCTGATACTTTCCTGTTTATATCTATTTATTTTGACTGTGCTGACTCTCCTCTTATCTTATGTCTTTTCACAGAGAGTGGGTGTACGGGTGGCAGACCTACGGGCCTGGTATTCCCAGTATTTCTACAGCTGGAACCTGCTCCAGTACGTCGGTCGAGACCCTCCAGCATACATGCGCGACTATCAGAGGGCTATCGACGTCTCCTTACGGCCGGACGACCCCCTGACTTCCTCCCATGCCCGGACGGATTCTCGGAGGAGCAGTAGTCGGACTTCCAGGCGTTCCCGATCGTCGGTGATCCGTCCTACGGCACCGGTCCAGTCCACGGGGCCTTCTCAGGCGGCAGTTCCTTCTGTTCCCGGCGTCCCAGTTGTTGATCTTACCCCCGAGGAGGGCTCGGGAGATAGTGGGAGCGTGTCAAAACGCGCCCGAGTAGATTAGTTTTCCCTTTCTGCACTAAGTCGTTAGTTTTGGACAGATGTGCTTAGACAGATATTTAAAAACTGTTCTTTTATTGGTTTTATAAAATATCTTTATCTGTGTTTGATTATATTTTTATTCTGTCTGTGCAAGATATATACACATATATATATAAGAGTCGGTAATTTAAAAGTCATACCTTGTAGTGTAGTGATACTTATGTTTCCTGCAAAAAAGAACAAAGTGAGAACAGAAAGGCATCCAGAAGTGATTCTTTTGGCAAAAATGACCATTATGTATAAGGAAACAAGTAGGGTGCCCCCCAGATGGGTTTGTCGCGCGACAATCCCTCCTGGTCATGGGTTTGTCGCGCGACACTTCCCCCTGAAAATGGGTTTGTCGCGCGACAAACAGGTACAGGACCCTCTTTTTTGCTATAAATACACCCATCTTCCTTCCTTCATCCACGCCTCTCCAAAATGTCTTCCTACCGTACCAACTCTGATTTTTCTTATGTTAAAGCTCGAGATGCTCTGATATCTTCTGAAAATGGTTTGAACTTTGGTGCATTCAGTCCTTTGGCGGGCTGGTGCCATCGTCCTGTAGATTTCTCCTTTCTTTTAGGTGCCTTGTATTTCTGGAGTCCTGCGGACCATCTCTTCCGTTTTGGACTAGATGAGCTCTGCCCAACCTATGAGGAGTTCTCCTGGCTGTTACGTTCTGACGTTCGTCTCCCGATGGCAGTTCCTATAGAAGGAATCGGTCCCCGCGACATGCTAATTGCTCTGTTAGCCATTCCCCAAGCGGCCTGCGATGGTTTCATTGTCGACGGTCTCCTTGACCTCCACAAAATGGTGAGGTTCTTTCATCGTTATGAAGATAGGGCCTCTTACGGCGTGGGGCGTACTGCAGCGGCCCTGATTTGCCTGGTTTCTGATATGCTGCTGGTGACAGGTTCTTCCCGTGTTGATCCGACTATCTTGAGTCTGATTTACCAGGCTAGAAATGGGGAGTCTATAGTGCCGATCATTCTTGCAGAGACCTTGAATGGTCTTGATGATGTTCAACGGGGGGCCTCGCCCTTCTTCCGGGGGAGCCCGCGTCTGCTATACATGTGGCTGCTAGAGCGCTTTCGATCGGTGGGTTTCATCAGAGTTCGGCTCGACAATCCGACTCATTTCTTTCATCGCTCGCCTCTCTTTTGGTGCTTTGACCATGTCTTCCTCTGATTGGACGGTGTGGTTTTCGGAGAACTTTCGGGCTATCCGGTGGAACATTCCTTGGTGGAAGCTGAGGGCGATGGTACTTAGTACTGGGGTCAGAACTACGTTCGGCTCCGCGGGCTCTGGTTTACTTCCTTTTACCTCCCTGGGCGTCTTCTTCGGCAGTTTAACATTCCTCAGGAGTTCCCCTTGGTCTGAACAACTTCTCTTCTGAGTCTAAATTTGTGACCCCACATGTTTCTTTATTGGTAGAGAGGATGTGGCGTGCTCGACTGACTCGTCAGTTTAACTATGCCCGTTTTGGTATTTCCAGGCCCCTCCGGGCTGACATTATCCGCTATTGCTGGCAATCTCTAGAAGGAGAGCTGATTGATGACCCCTTTCAAATGGAGTGGTTCCGATTCATGGATTCTGAGCCTACAGAGGATGGCATTGTCTTTGCGTACCAGATTTTGGATGAGGCTCGAATTGATTTGGCCGCTGAGGACCCAGTGTGGCCAACCCTAGGGATTAGTTTCTTCTTTGTATGCTGTACTTCCTTTGTAACTCTCGGTGTTCTGAACCACCTCTTTATAATATATGAAGGGACTTTTTATGAGAAATAAATTTCTTTACAAAGCTTTAAACCGGCCTGAAGTCACTTCTCAGGTTGCCTACGTTCCCCCCTTTTTGATTTTTCCAGAAAATACAATATTCGAGTTGGGGCTCAGGTTTACGTAGTTTCTTATACATGTCGTGCTTATTGATAATACTTCTTCAGTCGGTCCATGTTGACTGGTGAATGTAGTAACTGCCCGTCTAGGTCAGTGAGTATAGCGGCGCCCCTGTATTGATTTCTTTGACGATATACGGCCCTGTCCACTTCTGCCCGAACTTTCCCCTCGGATCTCTGGCTGGCTCTCGAATTTCTTTCAACACGATGTCATTTTCAGTGATACCCGAGTCCTCACTCTCTGGTTAAATGCTCGAGCGATTCTCTTCTGATATCCTTGATGGTGGTATGCGGCTTTCAATCTTTTCTCATCTAGTAAGGCTAGCTCGTTATAACGTGCCTGGACCCACTCCAGTTCATTGACCTGATTCTCTAGCATTACTCTGAGGGAAGGGACCTCTAACTCGAGGGAGGACTGCTTCCATCCCGTATGTAAGCGAGAACGGGTTGCCCCGGTAGAGACCCTTTCGGTGGTGCGGTATCCCCACAATGCATATGGTAATTTCTCCGGCCAGTCCCGGCAGGTGTCGGTCATCTTGCTTAGGATATTCTTCAAATTCTTGTTGGCGGCTTCAACTGCCCCATTGTTGTGGTCTATATGGCGAAGATTTGTGTCGGGTGATACCGTATTCCTCCATGACTGTATTAGCTTCTCCTTCGAAGTGGGTGCCGTTATCTGAGATGATCTCGTGTGGGACCCCATATCGGCAGACAATATTCCTTTTGATGAATCGGGCAACTTTCCTGGCATCCAGGGTTTGGTAAGATTCGGCTTCCACCCATTTGGTGAAGTAGTCGATGGCTACTAGTATGAATTCATGGCCGTTGCTGGCTTTGGGTGAGACTTTCCCAATGACGTCAATTCCCCAGGCTGAAAAAGGCCAGGGAGCAGTCATGTTGTACAACTCTTTGGAGGAAGCTTCTGGGACTTAGCATAAATTTTGCATTTGTGACAACGGCGTACATGATCAGCCAGTCAGTTTGTAGGGTAGACCAGAAATACCCTTGCCTGATGATCGCGGAGTGTGCGGGCAATATTGAGGCCCGCTATATGAGGTCCGCAATCGCCCCCATGTATCTGATCCATCATTCTAACTGATTCTTCTTCGGTGAGACATTGAAGATGAGTCCCGTCGTAGTTCCTCTTATATAATCTTCCGGCACAGAGTATGAATCCTGATGCTAGTCTCCTGAGTGTGACCCGTGTTCTCTTGTCTGCTTTCTCGGGATACTGATGGTTCTTCAGCAGGTTCCAGATATCATAAAACCAAACGGTTGAGTCACCGTCTTTTTCAATTTCCACCTCAAGGGTCATGCAGTGCGCGGGTCCTGATTTCTTTGTACCGTGAGGGTTATTTCTTCCATCCCCTCCGGAATATCGATCATAGATGCCAGGGTAATGCGTCAGCAAAACTGTTCTGGGACCTGGGGATATAGTAAAACTCCACACGCTCGAACCTTCCTGCGACTTCTTCTAGTCGGGCGAGGTAAGGGACCAATTTCTCATCTCTGATCTTCCATTCCTTCAGAACTTGATGGACCACTAGTGCTGAATCTCCGTATACCTGTATCCTCCTTATACCCTTTTGAAAAGCGATCTCTAACCCGAGTATGCAGGCTTCATATTCGGCCATATTGTTGGTGCAGAAGAAGTCCAGTCGATATGATACCGGGGAGTGAGTTTGGTCTGGAGAGACTAACAGGATGCCTATCCCGTTTCCGTTCCGATTGGCGGCCCCGTCAAAGTACAACCTCCAGTCTTCATTGATCTCGACGTTCATGATGGTTTCGTCCGGGAATTCGGCTTCTTCTATCATGTCTCCCAATATCGGATTGTGGGCCAGGTAATCAGCTATGATCTTGCCTTTGACTGCCTTCTGGGTCATGTAGGTGATGTCGAATTCGGAGAGTAGAAATAAACCATTTTGCCATTCGATTCGAGAGAGCCGGTTTCTCGAAGAGGTATTTCAACGGATCAATCCGTGATGCCAGGATGACTGGAAAAACTAGCATGTAGTGCCGTAGTTTCTGTGTTACCCAGACGAGAGCGGTACACGATTTTTCCAATGGTGTGTAGTTTATCTCAAATGGGGATAGCTTTTGCTGAGGAAATAGATGGCCTGCTCCTTCCGGGTATCGGTGAGGTGTTGGGCTAGCATTGCTCCTGCGGCTGAATCAGTGACGGTTAGGTACAGAATTAGTGGTAGTCCGGTCTGAGGCGGGGCTAACACTGGGGGCTTGGAGAGTAATCTTTGATTTTGTCAAAAGCCTCCTGGCATTGATCGTTCCATTCTCCTGTTGAAGACTTCCTCAGGAGTTTGAAGATGGGTTCGCACTTTTGAGTGAGCTGAGAGATAAACCTACTGATGTACTGCAGATTACCCAAAAAACCCCGGATTTCTCTCTCGGTACGAGGCTCGGGCATGTCTTGGATAGCTTGAACTTTAGCGGGTCCACCTCGATTCCTTTCTTACTGACGACATATCCCAGGAGTTTTCCTTTGGTTACCCCGAACACACATTTCTGCGGATTGAGTCTCATCTGATACTGGCGGAGCCGATCAAAGAAGGCTCGCAAGGCTGGCACGTGGCCTTCCCTCTCTTTTGACTTGATTATCATGTCGTCTACATACACCTCTACTTCTTTGTGAATCATGTCGTGAAAGATAGCCGTAGCTGCCCTCTGATATGTTGCCCGGCGTTCTTCAGCCCAAACGGCATAACGGTGTAGCAGTATGTTCCCCATGGTGTGATAAATGCTGTTTTCTCTGGTGATCCGGGTGCATCTTGATCTGGTTATATCCGGCAAAACCATCCACAAATGACTTCAGGGCGTGGTTGGCAGTATTATCTACTATCAAATCGATGTTGGGCAATGGAAAATCGTCCTTTGGACAAGCTTTATTGAGATCCCGGTAATCCACACACATGCGGACTTTCCCGTTAGCCTTTGGAACAGGCACGATGTTGGCTAACCACGAGGGGTACTCGATCACCCGTAAGAATCCCACACTCAGTTGTTTCATTACTTCTTCTTTCACTTTCAAGGACCATTCTGGCGTAAGTTTCCTCAGCTTCTGTTTGACGGGCCTAAGTTCTGGATTGGTGTGTATTTCGTGCATGACTATCTGACTGTTCAAACCCGGCATATCTGCATAAGACCAGGCGAAGACATCCACATACTCTTTCAGAGTTTGTGTGAATTCTTCTCTCTCTGTCCCACTTAGGCTTGCCCAATGCGGACCTCTTTTCTTTCCTCCTCTGTTCCGAGGTTAATCACAAGAGTGTCTCCTTCCTCGCTTTGTATACGTTGCTCCTCCCGTTCAGGGTGTTCGTTCATTCTTTCCAATTCCATATAAGCAATTACAGAATTAAAAATAACAGGATAACGCAAAATAGACTCCTCTTTATTGATACTAGTATTTACAGGTACAAGTTTAAAAAGTTCATTTAGGAGTGACTCCTTCCTATCCTTACCCTCACTCTTATCTCTCACCCTTACAATTTCGCTCTTTTCCCTTTCCCTTGGTAGTCTGGATCAGCGTATATCAAGTGTACAGGGTCGTCTCCTGGCTCATCATCTCCCAGAGCCATGATGTCGAAGAGATCTCCGATCATTTCTTCCTCTTCGCCTTTCATGTCTTCACTTTCTTCCTTCGGCCCGATTGTCAACTTGGTAGCGAAGCTGTGTACGGTGTTTTCTTTGATATATAGGTCCTCTTCATAGAAGATTTCCCACACCAGGAAGGTTCTCTCCGTCGCTGTTTCTCCAAGGCTCCTGGAAGCCGCAAAAGGGGAAGTCCTCTCCTTCTTTGACAAAGAACCCGTTCAGAGAGCTGAAACTCGGATACTGATGCCCTCGACCCCTTTTTTGTTGATCGTCCTCTTCAGTGTGTTGGTACCCCAAACCTTCCCTCTCGTACCTTGCTACTGGTTCCAATGCTTGAAGTAGTCCTGGTTGTCCCATTCCCAGACCGGCTCCAGGCAAGTATTTCATCATTCTCAACATATTTGTAATCTTGGTGCTGAGACCGGGGATATTGTCAGGGGGAAGATACCTGATTGTCTGGGTGCTAAGAGTTTGCACTTGAGGCTCGTAAGAAAAGCTCCTAACTGTATGCTCTGGCTCCCGATTCCCAAAACTGGTAACTCCATATCCGCCAAGGTCCTTTCAGGATCTCCTTGGATGGTAATTATGTTCCCTTCAAACGGTATCTTGATCTTTTGGTGCAAGGAGGAGGGGAGTGCTCCTATGTCGTGTAGCCATGCTCTTCCCAACAGTAGGTTAAAACTGGAAGGAATGTCTATGATTTGAAAGTCGGCCGGGAAGCTTCCGGGACCAACCATGAGATCAAGTTTCAGAGACCCCAGAACGGCCCTCCTGGTATTATCATAGGCCCTGACGGTTACAGCGGATGGTGAGAGCTCTGAATCTGAGATACCCAAGCATCTGGCAGTCTTTAGGGGGCAGACATTTATGGTCGACCCATTGTCGATGAGAACTTGTGGCAAGATCTTTCCTCGGGTTCGGACGGTGATATGGAGAGCCAGGCTGTGTTTTCTCCCCAACGGAGACAAGTCTTCATCTGAAAATGACAGACTTCTTTGGACTGTGAGTGACCCGATCATGTTTGGCAGTTGTTCGGGCGTGGAGTCCGGCGATATGACAGCCTCATCCAGGAGTTTAATGAAAGCGGTCCTGTGAGGTTTGGAGGCAACCAAGAGGCCCCAAATGGTGATGTGTGCCTGGGTTTTCTTCAACTGTTCCAGTACTCGGTCTTCTCCTACTTCTTTTGGAGGCGGTGATTTTTCGGCATCCATCGGTGGTGGCTGGTATACCTTTCCTGAGCGGGTAATCTGTTGTATCCAAAGGGATGTTGGTCTGATCCCTCTGAAGTTTCTGACGACTCTGGCTCTGCCGACCAACTAAAAGTCCCGGGGGAGGTTTCTGTCATACAGATTGTCTCCTTATGAGGGGGGCGGGGTTTCCATGGTTGTTTTTTCTTGTCCTGGGTCCATCCTATCCCAGCTTTCCAGGATTGGTTTTGATGGTGAGGGGTTGCGAGATCCCCTGATTTGTCTTTCCTAAGCCCTGCCCAGGTAGGAAGTTCATCTTGGCCATCCATTGGTCAATTATTGGGTTGAGGCCTGGGGCAACTTGTGCTTTTGCCGATAGCATAACGGGTGCCTTATAGGCTGAATCGTCCCGAATGAGTCCTACGGGATCAAAGCCTTCATCAGTGGTTAAGGCGTTAATTCCTGCAGGTGGAGCATGATTGGGGAGGGGGTTGTTGGTAACATTGGGCCCGCCGGGTTGCGGGATGGTTCCGGCTTCAATGAGGTCCTGAATACGATGGCGGAGAGCTAAACAACGTTCCGTGTCATGGCCTGCCGCCTGATGGTACGCACAGTTCTCATTCATTCTCCAAGTGTTGGGAATAGGATTTGGTGGAGGGCGTGGGTTGAGTGGGGTGACTAGTCCGGCCTTTTGGAGTAGTTCCAGGCTTTTGACCAGAGTAGTGGGGAGGGTGCAGAAATTTCTCCTTTTCTTGACCTCGGTGTTTGAAGAGTCTCCTTGCGTAGGCCAACTCATTGGGGGGACCTGCGGTGACTGCTGAAATGGGTTTTGTTGATATGGGTACGAGCTTAGTTGGTTTACGGCTGGAGTGGCCGTCTTTCTTCCAGTGTAAGAGGCCTTCTTGGTATCCGTGTCCGCCTTTCTGGCCAATTCTTCCTCTACCTGTGACCCCATACTCAACAGGGCTCTGAAGTGTGGGAATACATGCTTTCCCATGCAGTTCAATACAGCTGGAGTAAAATTCTTCTGTATGATTTCTAACTGCTCTTCTTCGTCGGGCCGTTTGGACATTTGGGATGCCATTTCCCTCCAGCGGGTGACAAAGTCGCTGAAGCTTTCTTTCTCGCCTTGCTTGGCCATTTCCAGGTGTTTACGGGTAATTTCCAAATTCTCGTTGGACCCGTACTTGGTCATGAATTCTTTGACGATATCCCCCCAAGTTTTCGTGTGGTGTTTCTCTAGGTCGAAGAACCATCTCAGGGCTGCCCCCGTGAGAGTCATGTGAAAAGCCTGAGCCAGCTCCGGCTCTCCACAGCCGGACACTTGCATGGATCTGATGTAGGATTGGAGATGGGTTTTGGGGGGTGTAGTACCAGTGAATTTTGTGATAGAGGGGAGCTTAAATCCTTGAGGTAGTCTGGCTTCTGGGTAGAGGAAAAGGCGTTCATGTCTGTGATCTCGTCTGCCCCTTTCATCAGAGAAACACCTCTTTGCAGAACCTTCATCTCTCTTTCAATTTCTTCATTTCTTCGCTCTCTCTTGACACCTCATCGGGCTGTTCCCGGGCTATCATCGTTTCTGCGTAGACTGCTGCCCGGAGTCGGTTGATGTCTGGTACTCATTGGGAGGCTATTGCTGGGAATAGGTCTTGCGGGGACTTGTGGCCATGTTGATATTGGGGATCGAGGCCTTGCTGAGGTTGTGGCCAGACGATGGGTGGCTCTTGTTGTTGGTATGTGGGGCCTGAATCCGGGGCCCATTGTTCTGATTGTTGGGGTCGGTTTGAACGGGACCGGCCATTTTGGGCCCGTTGGGGTGGATGGGTTCCTTGGATTGGGGGAAGTACTTGTGAAGATTGCCCTTGATTCGATCTCGATTCGGTGGTATTGCTCAAACCCGGGTGGTGCGGTCCGTTCGGCTGACAACTCTTCCATTCGAACCGGTGTTCTGTTGCTCACTTGTGAGGCTTGCCAAATTCATGCTGACGGTCATCAACAAACGTGCATCTCTGCTAAAGTCGGTTGAACTGCAGACGCCTCGGCTAGGCTCTGTTTTGTCTCCTGATTCTCTCGTCCATCGGCCATTTCAGGTATGCTTGGTCTAACTAGCTTCCCGGTATGATCTCGACCGCCCCAACCTTCCAGACTGACGCCGCTTTATTGGCTGTAGACGAAACCACGTGGCGAAGATGAAGGGAGAACTATGATGTGACTCGATTTTTTGCCAAAAGAATCACTAAAATGGTCGAGAGAAAACCTCGGAAAATAGTGTGGTAAAGTAAGCCGTAAAGTGGTACATCCCCTACAGCTGTATGACAAGTGTTTTAACTGACTCAATCTTAGATGCAGCGCAGGTGTTCGAACGGTTAAGGCTTCAGGCTCCCTCCTTTTTGGCAAGACCTTGCGATATACCCCAAGGGCGGGTACGTGCAAGAATCTTTTGATATACTTCCCGGGTACGTGAGTGTTCTCGTCACTCGATATACCTCGGGGCGTACTTGGCCAAGGAGAGTGGAAGTAAATGCTTTCGGTTTATGTTGGCCCAAGCAAGCCAACTCCCTACTCACTATAATACTTCCGAGGGTTTGGGGTAAATTCACACTCGTAGAACCAATGCATGATTTGTGATAGTGCGTGTAAAGTTCGAAAGGTTGGTTTCACAAATATCATTATCTTTATTACGTCTTTTCGAAAAACTCCCATTTTTTAGAAAAAGGTTTCTTCTCAATCAATTAACATGAGTAGGGAAAGCAGTAAAAGCAAGTTTTCAACAGATAAACAAAGGTCCACATATAAGAGTCTAGTTTTCTAATGCTGTCCCAGCTGAGTCGCCACTGTGAGAATCCGCAAATGCGACCTCCCGGGTCTCGTCCCCGTTGGTGGTGGGGGTCCTGGGACGTCGGAACTGATTCCGTCGTTCCATTTGCTGGAGCGTTTTCATTTGATTCATATCAAGTGTCCCTACGTTCTATTTCTAGATGCAAGGGGGTTCATTCAGAGTCGCCAGTACGTTTTACGAGAAAACGGACAAAAAAGGTCGTGTAAGAGGAAAGGCTATAGACAAGCCTTTCTTTACACGTTTGTCTGCGAAACCGGGATCTTATAGGGTTCGGAAACTATATTACGGTTTTGGGAAGGTGTTAAGCACCCATTCCGCCCTTTCGTCTCTAGTGGTCTTATATGTTTATTCTATGTTGAAAAACTTGGATGCTTTTTACCGACAGTCTACTACTTTCTAAATGAAGAAAAACCCTAATTTGGGAAAACGGGGAAAGGGATGAAAACCTTTGTGTTCCGAGATCCGACGTTTTTGTATTTAAAAGATGTAATGACAAATGACAAAAACCTTTTATTTTTGAAAGAGTGTTCCGTATTATTTCCTCAGATAATGACGGTTTTCTCGAGTTGTGATTATTCTGAAAAAGGTTCGGATCTTTATGTCGGGACTAATTCAATATGGAATTTGAACTCTTTGAGGAGAGTTTATCAGACACGTCGCAGTCTATGAAAAAGACAGGATATGTGATTTTAATTCCTAGATAAGTCTTTATCGGTCCGGGGTTTTGAAAACACGGTTTATCCGGACGATAATGTACTTACTCTTCTAGTTTTAAAAGTAGTTTTATCAGGGCCTTTTGTTTTGAAAACGGTAGACTATTGGGAACTTGACAATAAGTTTATTCAAATAAAACGTGGACAGATAACAGAAGTAAAACAAGTACACAGATATCTAATTTTAAATACTAGAAGGGACTTTCTTTACCTTCCCGACGAGAATAATAATAAGAAAGAAAATATAATACGGCAGAGGGATCTCTGGCGATAGTAATCTTCTCTTTCTTCAGATATTTCCGAGAAATCGATTCCAGAAACGGAACACGTCGAGTGTTAAAAATAGATTCGAGAATTCTTCAGAAATAAGATAATAGTAAAGAAATGCTTGACAAAAATCAGATCTAAAGCCCCAAATTCTCGGATTCTAAATTGCCTCCTAGAACCCTTGGGGGTGTTGGCCTATTTATACTGCTCGGGAGAGATTGTCGCGCGACATTTCCTTAAAAAAGGAGAATGTCGCGCGACATATCTGTTTGTCGCGCGACAATCGGCTGAAGTGATGGGTCCTGACACTGTGATGTGTCAGAAAGTGGTTGGTCGGGTGCAGAAGGGATTGTCGCGCGACATAGTGGGTTTGTCGCGCGACAAGCGGCTGAAGTGATGGGTCCTGACACTGTGATGTGTCAGAAAGTGGTTGGTCGGGTGCAGAGGGGTTCGTCGCGCGACAAGACATGATTGTCGCGCGACATATCAGGGATTGTCGCGCGACAATGTGATATGTCGTGCGACAATCTCTCTAAAAAATATGTTTGTTGGCCAACAAACCCACCTAGTGTAGTACCGGGTCCTCGGGTGGGTCCTGGACCCAAAATAGTAGTTCTCGGAGGTCGTTAGGGTTCTTGCGGGGGTCACGGATCGGGGTGTCTACACCATCTGTTCTCGAGAGACACCAGCTTTCCATTTCATTCACGAACCATAGAATCCTTTCAAGAGGCCAGTAATACAATCACGAACCAAGAAATTGATCCAGAGCTTGCCATGATCTTTCTGAGCCTTTGGTTGACACAATAATAATATATACAGTATGCAAACATGCTCATTTATACAAACATCAAGCAAGCTATCCCCTACCCCCTCAAATACAACCAATTCTATATCTCTTGGTGTGTATAAATCAATCAATAGTTTTATTTTTCTCACAAACAGTATCCACACCGCCAAGAGATACCGGATATGATTCCAATAACATAGTACAACCTGTGGATAAGGCATATCATGCTTTAAATCATGCAAACATAGCTTTATAAATCATGCAAACAATATGAACCATTTTTTATCTTCAAGTTTTTCACACAAATAATGATTAAAAACCATGATTCTCAAGTAATAAAAGCATAATATCAAGTTTTGAAAGCCATAGAACCCCTACCTCAACTTATCAACGAGAAAGAAGAAGAAACTTTGAAGGTTCAAGTCTTATCCGAAGAAATCCCAGCGAGAAAGATGATGAATAGCGACAAGGAAGATGATTCGGAGGATTTGGAATTTTTATATCGAATTGATACTGAAAAAATGAGTAAGAATCCTTCTAAGAACCACCTTTATCTCTCTCTAAAGCCCTCAAGTTGATAGGAGTGTGTTTAGGTCGCGTTTTGTGAGTTTATGAAATAAATGGTGAGAAAATATGGTTAAAACTCTAGAAAATTCGTCACACAGGGGTCTGGGACCGATCCTAGGATTTCTGGAACCGATCCTAGGTTTTCCGGGACCGATCCCAGAAACATTCTGTTTAAGTTTAATTTTAGTTGCACTGACCACTGTTGGTAATTCGATCATAACTCCTTGCTCGGAACTCGGATTGAGGTGATCTTTATGTCCACGGAAAGGTAATTCAAAGATCTACAACTTCCTAATTGGAAGTTTTTCCAAATTATGGATATATTTCTCCAGAAATTCGCCGAAGCATTATCGAATGACCCAAATTTAGCGATAGGCCTACTTTGCGCCTTATTTTGACCCACAAGGAGTGCGAATTAGCTTCTTATCAAAATACGAAAGTTGTAGAATGGTATAAAAACTAGACACTCAAGTGAACATAATCTTAATCGGACAAGAAACGAAGAAATTACGATAGCTCAAAGTTAGCTAGAATCAACGAATCGCAAAGAACAAAAACTTCCTATTTACCAACCAAAATCGATTCGGACCACCCGAATCACCAAACGATCATTCACATATATGTAATGGGATTAATACAACATAATTAAATACAGGATGTTACACATAGGCTGAGTGAACCATCATCTCAAAAAATCTTTTTTTTGTCTGTGTGTGTTTGATTCATCCCATTATTTTTTATTACCAATCAACTACAGTCTAGCACATTCACCTTCAATATTATGAGCAACTAGTCTTAGCATTTGTTGACCTTACAAAAATAGTAAACATAAGGTATATAATATTAAATTGTTAAACAATTTATAGTATGAAATAATTTGAATTTACAATATATATGTCATAATATATCTGGGTACATATGTCAAATCTCAATGTAATTAATTCTAATTTTTTACTTTGCATTAATTATGGCTATAAAGGGTGTTTTTGTTGTATTAAACTATCTTATCATATAAGGAATATTTCTACCATTTTTCGCTTTAACTATAGTGATATTTTTAAATGGATGTGTGAAGGTAAGGTATATTTACCTGTAACATAAAATTTAATATTAGCCATTTTTCTAATAATTAATAACTCGAGACTTTAATATATTAATTTTTTTAATTAGGACAATTTAAATTTTAGGATATTTAAAAACTAGGACATTTTATTGATACCCTTGTCTACTATTATAAAATATTATATAATGAAAGAAGATATTTTGGAGTTTTCGATGACGTCGTGTCAAGTTTTTGTTCTTTAAATTATACTTTACTAGGCTTTTATGTCCCAAAATAATTTATATTACAATGTAAGCAAAGGGATTCGAAATCTGAGTGTTAGCGAAACAATAGTGCTCTTAACCACTATATCAATTACAGTTTTTTCTTTAAATAACTTTTTCTCTTTAATTTTTATATAACTGATTACACATGCATTAAATGTGCACAAAATCAATCAAGTAAAAAAAATGATGAATAAGTCTGTATAAAATGATGACTAAATCTAGTATAAAGTGATGGCTACTATAGAAATTAGATAATGTAAGTGAGCTAGCCTACATTGGAAGGCATTTACTCGGATTTGGAAGATATCAGATATTTGAGTCTCACTAGGGGTGGTTTGAGGGGATTTTAGTTGTTTGTACTTAAAGGGATATATTTAAACCTCCATTCCCAAAAAAATGAAGAAGGAAGAAATGAGATCGAAAAGGGGGTAGTGTTTTGATTTACTCCAAAAGATAATGAGAACAATTTTTCTCTCTCAAATATCATACACTACCCAAAAAAGAAAATGAAAAACAAAAGAATAGGACAGTAAAACAAGTTTCGAAAATTCTTGAATGGGAATATGACAAAATAAACTCTGAAGTATGTGGTAAATTTCAATGTTTAACTTGATATTTCAAAAGTTGTAAGTTCATCCTTAAAAATATGTTTACTGTTGCAATTTTAACTTTTTGTTAACGTCAGGTTAGAAAGGCTAACAGTTGTTGACACAACACGATGGTGTGGAACAAATTTTTTAGAAAAATATCAAAATTAATCCTTGAAGTATGATGTTCGTTGCAATGTTTCCCTTTACGTTTCAAAAGTTGCAATGTCAACTTCGAGTAAATTTTAACTCATATTTAGCACACATTCACACATTTTTGTACAGTAAATTTTGATTTGATTCAAAGTTATTACAACATTTAGTGGAACACAATTATGACCTATAAAAGTATTAGGAACATTCATAGGCATCTATCACTTTTGCTAGCATTTTCTATTTGCCTGTATAATGTTGTTATTGTCTTTGAAAGTCTACGAATGATTTTGTTTCCTTAATTCATATTGATGGATCAAACCATAAGGAAAATTTAGATCCATACTCAGCCTCAAACAAATAAATTTAAAAGATTGAATGAACAAAATTTTGGATAAAAATCAAAGAAATAAATGAGCAAACCTACACCGAAGCTTTGGCGACCCCTTCCTCCTGACTAGAATTTGTCCATGAAATCCGTATAACAATGGTTTGCTATGGTAATAAAACTTTCCATTCAATCTAATTAAACCTTCATTGCAACTTTTGAAACATCATTAGGAACATGATAACTAACTCCGTATTTCAAGATTTAATTTGTCATTTATATTCTTGTTTCAAGAGATTTTGTTCCATATCATCAAGCCACATTATCAGTAATGAATTTTTTTAACTTAAAGTTAACAAGAGGTTTAGAACCTTTTAAAAAAATGAATGAAAGGTTTAAATTCAAGCACTAAACGTACTTTAAAGTTACAATTACAACTTTTAATATATTAGGAAAAACATTGATATAGGTTATACTTCAAGGTTTGATTTATAATTAACTATTACGAGTGACTTAGTGGTAGTGCATATGGGCAGAGAATTAGGGGTGGGCTACAAGTTTTTCTTCTTGAATTAATTAGAATATTGATGTAGGAGTAGCCCAGCCAAATATATATATATATTCAATGTCAAGGCTAGCCCACCTAGGGCTGGGACCGGTTCGGTTCTTGTCCTAAATGATAAGATCCGGAACCGAGAACCGAAAATAAAAAACGGTTCGGTTTTGAGCATTTTTTTTCAAGAACCGAAAGTGGAATCGAACCGGTTCTAACGGTTCGGTTCTTCGGGGAACCGTTGGAACCGTTAATAATTGTAGGAACCGGCCAAAAACGGTTCTAACGGTTCTTCGGGGAACCATTAGAACCGTTCTAACGGTTCTCGGTATTAATTAGAGTACTGATGTAGGGGTAGCCCAACCAAATATATATTTTCAATGTGAAGGCCATTACATAAAAAGTTGGTTTGTAACTTACGTGGTGAGTTGCCTTCATTTAATAACAAGTGTCATCCGTTCAACTCACTTAATTTTTCTTTTAGAAGTTACATTTTTTATGACCTTCTCTTTCTCTTGCATCATTTTGCTTTTTAATTTTTTCTTGTTTTTTTCCTTTATCAAACCTTATTGCCTCTTGTTAAAAAAAAATAAATTTTGACAATTTTATTTTAGGTATTTATGATTAATATTAGACATTAATTTAAGTTAATTTTGTGATTAACTTTAAGTAAATATATGATCATATCAAATTTACATATTGAATTCTTTTCATAATGAGTTTTTTTATGATAAAAATTTGGTTTGTTGCTTATTAACATATCATAAAAAAATATTTATAGATACTTATTATTACTATTGACAAAACAAAAATGAATAAGTAGTTTATTAAAGTTAGTATAGTACTAAAATAAAATAAAATCTTACAAGTGACAAAACAATGGCAAATAAGTAATTTAGTAACAAAATATTCATTATTTTTGAAATTTGCGACGATAACATTTTCATTAATTCTTAATTTTAAACTTATTCATTTAAAATTATATTGTATCGCTTTACATTATTCATTCTTTCCAAAAATCTTGATTCTTGAATCTAATTTTGATAGTACACTAAGTTCAATTTTAAATTTGACAAATAACTTCTTGACTCGAGTCAAGTAACGGAAAAATACTTTAATAGCAGGCAACTAGCCACTATTTTACGAGGAAGAATTATTTGAATTATGAAATACGTTAAAACTAGTAGGAAATCCTTACAAAAAAAAAAAAAAAAAAGGAAAAAAAAAGAGGATTTATTGTAACCGACCAGAGAAGAAAAACAAAATAAAAAAAGGAAAAACGCAAAAGGGCGGGAGTTAAAACGAGAACCTTCCAGAATCATCGGACGGCCTAGAAGTCACGATAAGAACGTTCTCGAACTCAGCCTTGTCTACTTTGTATATAAACAACCTCTGTGTTCTACTCCTCATCCAATCAATCAAAAACATCAAAAATTTTAACCTGCAATTCGTTTCTGCGTTTTATTTTCGCACTCTATTATTATTATTATTATTATTATTTTTTTCTGTAATTTTCCGATTGGCAATTGAGAAATATGGCCGGAAAAGGCGAAGGACCAGCGATCGGTATCGATCTCGGAACAACCTACTCGTGTGTGGGCGTTTGGCAGCACGATCGCGTTGAGATCATAGCAAACGATCAGGGTAACAGAACGACGCCGTCCTATGTTGCTTTCACTGTGTTAGAATATTAGAATATTAGAATACTATGTATAAATACTTTTTTATGGACATATCCCTTGTTTTATGCCATAGATTAGATATATATTCTTTCCCTTGTTTTATGCCATAAATTAGGATATATGTTTCCTTTCATATCCCTTAATTTATGCCATAGATTAGGGTATATATTCCTTTGTTGTATTGCTTTCTAACCCTATATATAGGGCTCATTTGTATTGTTTCATGATCATCAAAATACATCATTCTCTTCCTCTCATCTCTTATATAATTATCTTCATCAAAATATTCTTTTACATAATTATCTTATTCAAGCTATCATGGTATCAGAGCGATTGTGATCCTACTCAAAATCATTTTCCATCCTAAGCTTCTTAAATCAATCATCCAAAAAAAAAAAAAAAAAAAAAGCAGCCACGTCATCACAGCACAGTCATCATGCCAGCCACGTCATCACCCAGCACAGTCACCTGCCACGTAAGCAAATACTTCTTATTATTCCATATTGACCCCAGAATTTTGTTTATTTCCATATTCACCCTAGAACTTTCTGTTATTCCCATATTCACCCCAGAATTTTCTGTTATTTCTATTTACCTCAGAACTTTCTGTTATTCCAATATTCACCCAAACTTTCTGTTATTTCCATATTTACCCCAGAACTTTTTGTTATTTTCATATTCACCCCAGAACTTTCTGTTATTTTCATATTTACCCCAGAACTTTCTGTTATTTCCATATTCACCCCAAACCTTCTGTTAATTCCAAATTAATCCAAAATCTATCCAAATCCCCAAATCTCCAAAATCCATCCCAAATACTTTTATGGATCGTCCCGAAATCTCTCGACCTATTTCCATCACTCTCAATGGACCCAACTACATCCATTGGGCCCAGGCCATGACTAGTTTCCTACAAGCTCGAAGGGTGTGGCGTCTTATCACTGGAGAGGTTACTAAACCATGTCAAAAGGAAGATGAGTCAGATGAAAAATTTTCCATCAGGCAAGATGACTGGATCGCTAACAATGGTGATATCATTACATGGTGCCGCAATTCTTCTATTTCCTCCATTAATCAACAGTTTGGCGCTTTACCACTGGAAAGAAGTTTGGGATTTTCTCAAATCTCGATACACTACTAAAGATCTTGCACACCAATACCAACTTTTGACTGCCCTCCAAGCCAAAAGACAACAACCTGATCAATCCATTGATGATTTCATATCTGAGATGCAAGCTATATGGGATCAATTAGCTCTTTCTGAACCCGTCTGGTCGTGTACCACTGATGTCGAGAAGTTTGTAACTTATAGGGATCAACAACATGTGATGACACTACTCATGGCTTTGCATGACCGTTTTGAGCCTGTTCGAGCATCTTCTCTCCATCGCCATCCATTGCCAACTCTTGATGACGCTGTCACGGCCCTTCATTTTGAAGAAACTAGACTTGGGTAAATTCCAAGAACTCTAGTGGAGTACTTGCTGTCACTCAGTCAAAATCTGGACAATCATCAAAGGAATGTACATACTGTCATGAGACTACCCATACGCTGCTTTACTTACTCCCAAACGGGTTTGTAAGTACTGTCATAAGCGAGGTCCAAAACATTTCGGTTCTGATTGTTACAAGAATCCTGCCAGAAATAATAATATTAGATCTGACACTGCTGCTGCCGCCACTCAACCACCACCTACTCCAGCATCACTTGTCACCAATAATGATCTTGCAGAAATGCTAAAACAGGTTTTATCTGGTCCATCTAATGCAATGTCTGTAACTTCAGGTAATTCTTGGTATTTTTGATTCTGGCTGTTGTAACCACATGACATCTGATTCCACAATATTTCTTTCAAAACATTCTACCCCCACACACATCTCCCATTAAAACAGCTGATGGATCCCAATTACCTGTTAACTATTTGGACCAATATCCACATCCAATCTATCCCTTGCATCTACATTTCACATTCCTAAGTTGACTATAAATCTTATATCTGTTGGTCAACTCTGTGATCTTGGTCTAAATGTTGTATTTTCTTCTTCTGGTTGCCATGTACAGGATCCAAGGACGAAGCAAATCATTGGGATAGGCCGTAAAATTGGTCGGATTTCGAGCTCATTCACCTCCATACACCATCTGAACTCACATCTACTTTGTCCACTGCTCCAGCTCTCTCCAGCTCTCCTTTCGAACTGTGGCATTCTCGGTTAAGTCATATCTCCAAAGATAGCTTAAATCTTTATTTCTACTGGTAAATTAGGAACTGTCCAATCAGAAAGTATATCTTGTCTATCGTGTCAACTTGGAAAACAACCTGCGTTATCCTTTAATAAAAGTGATTCTCTTTCCTCTGCACACATTTGATCTTATTCACTCTGATGTGTGGGGACCCTCTCCTCATAGCACCATGGGGGGGTCAAAATATTTGTTGTTTTCATTGATGATCACACTCGATTTACTTGGATATATCTTATGAAAAATCGTTCCGAATTACCACAGATATATTACAATTTTGCCAAAATGATTCAAACCCAGTTTTCTAAACCAATCAAAATATTTCGTGCTGATAATGCCATGGAATATAAAGAATCCAACTTTCTAAATTTTTTGCGTCAGCAAGGAACTATCTCTCAAATTCTTGTCCTGGCACTTCTCAACAAAATGGACGAGCTGAACGCAAACATCGTCATATTTTAGACACAGTTCGAACCCTTCTCATATCTAGTGGATGTCCTGAAAGTTTTTGGGCGAAGCAGCTCTTACTTCGGTCTATACCATTAATCGTCATCCTATTCCATCTTTTCAAAATCAATCGCCTTATGAAAGGTTGTATGGTCATTCACCAAATTATAACCTTTTAAAAGTTTTTGGTTGCGTTTGCTTTGTCCTCCTTCAGTCTCATGAACATTCCAAACTGGAACCTCGTTCTCGCCTTTGTTGCTTCTCGGTATGGGATAGAACATAAGGATATCGGTGTTGGGATCCAATCTCAAAACGACTTCGCATTTCACGTCATGTTATTTTTTGGGAACACAAAATGTTTTCATCAATCTCTAAATTTCATATCACCACCGAAACCTCTCTCCCGTTCTTCACTAGATCTACTGCCGATTTATACCCATCCGTCTCCTCTACACCGTCGCCGGTTATTAACGAAATTCATGAACCACCTGCTGACACTCCGCCCACAGAGTTGAACCCATCTATCACTACCACTGATCCATCTAATGACTCGTCTCTTGTACCAACAACGGACTATTTGATGATGCGGTTCGTCGTCCAACGATTCTGAGCACCAAACACCTCAACCTCGTCAGTCTAATCGGGTAAGACAGTTACCTCATCATCTTCGTGACTATCACTGTTATTCTACCATATTTTTACATCACGAACCCACATCTTATAAAGAGGCTAGTTCTAATCCTATGTGGCAGCAAGCTATGTCTGAAGAATTACAGGCTTTAGATAAAGCCCAAACTTGGGAGTTGGTCACTCTTCCACCGGAAAGACAGCAGTCGGATGCAAATGGGTTTATAAAATCAAAAAAAAATCAATGGATCTATTGATCGATATAAAGCTCGACTTGTAGCTAAAGGTTTTAATCAAGAATATGGTATCGATTATGAAGAAACATTTGCTCCCGTTGCTCGTTTAACCACTGTCAGAAGCCTTCTCGCAGTTGCTGCTGTTCGTAAATGGAAACTTTCTCAGATGGATGTAAAGAATGCCTTTTTAAATGGTGATCTTTCTGAAGAAGTCTACATGAAACCACCTCAGGGGTTCCACATTCCATCTCTCAAGTTTGCAAGCTTCGTCGAGCTTTATATGGCCTTAAGCAAGCTCCTCGTGCCTGTTTGAAAAGTTCAGCTCTACCATTCGAGAACTAGGTTTTATTTCTAGTTTCATATGACTATGGTCTTTTATTCGAAAAAGGGGACTGGTATCACACTTCTTATTCTCTACGTGGATGACATGATTATCACTGGGGATGATGTTACTGGTATCTCTGATCTCAAACAATCTCTCAGTCAACATTTTGAGATGAAAGATCTGGACGTCTGAATTATTTCTTGGGCTTGAAGTTTTCTCTGATTCTGCTGGTTATTACCTCTCTCAGGCCAAATATGCTTCTGATATTCTTGCCCGGGCTGGTCTCACAGATTGTAAAACCGTTGCTACTCCACAAGAAGCAGGTCTTCGTCTCACTCCTCTTGATGGTACTCCTCTTGATGATGCAACTCTAATCGTCAGATCGTTGGCAGCTTAGTATATCTCACCGTTACTCGTCCAGATATTGCATATGCTGTTCATATTGTCAGTCAATTTATGTCAGCTCCGCGATCTACCCACTATGTTGCAGTTCTTCGCATTCTTAGATATATTAAAGGACTTTATTCCATGGTCTACATTTTTCATCCACATCATCTCTTGAGATTCGCGCATACTCTGATTCCGACTGGGCTGGTGACCCTACTGATAGACGTTCCACTACAGGATACTGCATTTTTTTGGGGGATTCACTTATATCTTGGCGCAGCAAGAAACAATCACTTGTCTCTCGCTCGAGTACTGAGGCAGAATATCGTGCTCTTGCAGACACCACTCAGGAACTCATTTGGCTACGCTGGCTCCTTTCAGACATGGGAGTTCCTCATCGTCTTCCAACTGTCATTGGGTGTGATAATCGGAGTGCTATTCAAATTGCCCACAATGATGTTTTTCACGAACGAACAAAACATATCGAGATTGACTGTCATTTTGTTCGTCAGCATGTGTCCAGTAATTCTATCCGCCTTATTTTCTATCTCCTCTGACGATCAACCAGCCGATATATTCACTAAAATTCATCTACCAGGCCGTTTTCAAGCTTTAATTTCAAACTCAAGATGGTTTCTCATTTACCACCTTGTGTTTGAGGGAGGGTGTTAGAATATTAGAATATTAGAATACTATGTATAAATACTTTTTTATGGACATATCCCTTGTTTTATGCCATAGATTAGGATATATATTCTTTCCCTTGTTTTATGCCATAAATTAGGATATATGTTTCCTTTCATATCCCTTAATTTATGCCATAGATTAGGGTATATATTCCTTTGTTGTATTGCTTTCTAACCCTATATATAGGGCTCATTTGTATTGTTTCATGATCATCAAAATACATCATTCTCTTCCTCTCATCTCTTACATAATTATCTTCATCAAAATATTCTTTTACATAATTATCTTATTCAAGCTATCACACTGATACGGAGAGGTTGATCGGCGATGCTGCTAAGAACCAAGTAGCTATGAATCCAACTAACACTGTTTTCGGTATGTACTACATTCCTCTCTGTTTGAGTTTATTCGTGCTTCAATTATCGCAGCTTCTATTTATTATGAATATATGATTCTGTTAATGTGTTTGATTACGATGTTCTAATTAGAACTTTCGATTTCGTAATTTTAATTCTATACATTCATCATTCCTCTTTAATTAGAGTTTGCTGTAGCTCCAAATTTCACATCTTCAATTTATGATATGAGTTTATGAGCCTGTTAATGTGCAATTGACTGTATTATAAGATGAGATGCATATGTTTCAGCTGGTTAAGGATGTTGTAATTAGAGCTTCGGACTTTGATATTGCGATTTTATATTTTCTAGAATTGGATCATGTTGTCATCAATCTCGGTATTTACATCTTCACCTAATCTAGTTTGTAAAAAGATCTACATAATAATCAACAATTTTAAATGGAATTAATTGAAAGTAATTATGTTCTTTATGGTCCGAATTTGGTACTATTTTCTTGTATAGCAATCATAAAAACCTAGCGAGTAATTATTGGCCCACATAATTATAATTATGTTGAGAAATTCACTAACATGGTTTTAGAATCGGTTAGATTTTAATTAATATAGGAGTGTTTGTGATGTACTTGTTATTTATTTATTTTAAAAAAGGGAAGGCACAAGGCCTTTCCCTTTGTTATAATAATAACAAAAATCTTCGAATTTAGGTGGGATGATTTACCAATTAAGTTAGCTCATTTGCTTTTCCTTAAAAATTATGTCTGTTATGTTTTGTATTTAATTTGATCAAAGCTTTTTAACTCAATGGTATTTGAGACCCACATGGTAATACGTGCCCTGCTTATGTATGCAAGTTTTGTACAGTATTATTGCCCGGTTTTTGTATGCTAGATTTCCTTTGTACTTTGTGGTTTAGAGCATATCTCAGAGAAAATTATCATATTGGACAGAAGTGCAATTTTGAAATGAGCTGAAAGAAACAAATGCAACCTTATTTTCAACTTATTTTGCTTTCGCAGAATTGCATCTTTACTTTTCCTCAATATCCCCAAATTTGGTCTGATTATGGATTTTGTTTGTTGAACTTCAGATGCTAAGCGTTTAATAGGGAGGAGATTCAGTGATCCTTCAGTGCAGAGCGACATGAAGTTGTGGCCATTCAAGGTCATACCAGGACCAGGTGACAAACCCATGATAGTTGTGACATACAAGGGTGAAGAGAAGCAATTTGCAGCCGAAGAAATCTCCTCAATGGTCCTCACGAAAATGAAAGAAATTGCTGAGGCATTCCTTGGAACAACGGTCAAAAATGCAGTTGTTACAGTACCTGCTTACTTCAATGATTCACAGCGCCAGGCCACAAAAGATGCTGGTGTGATATCCGGTCTTAATGTCATGCGTATCATCAACGAGCCAACTGCAGCCGCCATTGCCTATGGGCTTGACAAGAAGGCGAGTAGTGTCGGTGAGAAAAATGTGTTGATCTTTGATCTTGGTGGTGGCACGTTTGATGTGTCCTTGTTGACAATCGAAGAGGGGATTTTTGAGGTCAAATCTACAGCTGGGGACACGCATTTGGGGGGAGAGGATTTTGACAACAGAATGGTGAACCACTTTGTTCAAGAGTTTAAAAGGAAACACAAGAAGGATATTAGTGGGAGTCCAAGGGCATTGAGGAGGTTGAGGACGGCTTGTGAGAGGGCAAAGAGGACACTCTCCTCTACTGCTCAAACTACTATAGAAATTGATTCTTTATTTGAGGGAATCGACTTTTACACGACTATTACTCGTACGAGATTTGAGGAACTCAACATGGATTTGTTTAGGAAGTGTATGGAGCCGGTTGAGAAGTGCTTGAGGGATGCCAAAATGGATAAAAGCAGTGTACATGATGTGGTTCTTGTTGGTGGGTCTACAAGAATCCCTAAGGTACAACAGTTATTGCAAGATTTCTTCAATGGGAAAGAGCTTTGCAAGAGCATAAACCCTGACGAGGCTGTAGCTTATGGGGCCGCGGTTCAGGCTGCGATTTTGAGCGGTGAAGGGAACAAGAAAGTGCAAGATTTGCTCTTGTTGGATGTTACTCCTCTTTCTCTTGGCTTAGAAACAGCTGGTGGTGTTATGACTGTTCTAATTCCCAGAAACACAACAATCCCAACCAAAAAAGAGCAAGTCTTCTCCACCTATTCAGATAATCAACCAGGTGTTTTAATTCAGGTTTATGAAGGTGAAAGGACTAGAACCAAGGACAATAACTTACTGGGCAAATTTGAGCTCTCGGGTATTCCTCCTGCTCCAAGGGGAGTCCCACAAATCAATGTTTGCTTCGACATTGATGCAAATGGGATCTTGAATGTTTCTGCCGAGGACAAAACCACGGGGCAAAAGAACAAGATTACAATCACTAACGACAAGGGGAGGCTTTCGAAGGAGGAGATTGAGAAGATGGTGCAAGAAGCAGAGAGGTACAAGTCTGAGGATGAGGAGCATAAGAAGAAAGTGGAGACCAAGAACGCATTGGAGAATTATGCATATAATATGAGAAATACTATGAATGATGAGAAGATTGCGTCAAAGTTAAGTGCAGGGGACAAGAAGAAGATTGAGGACGCGATTGAGGGGGCGATTCAGTGGCTCGATGGGAACCAGCTTGCTGAGGCGGATGAGTTTGAGGACAAGATGAAGGAGTTGGAAGGTATATGTAATCCTATTATTGCTAAGATGTATCAAGGAGCTGGGGCTGATGTGGGTGGTGGTTCAATGGAGGAGGATGGCCCTTCTGTTGGTGGTGGAAGTGGAGCTGGGCCAAAGATTGAGGAAGTTGATTGAAGGGTTTGTCAAGTTCGGTCTGGATTTTGGTTTAGTGTTTGATGCTAGTTATATTTGGTTTTCTTTATTTCCATTTTCCCTTTGTTTGAGTTACTGATGAATGTTGTTGGATTATTTCGAGTTGAATACGAAAATGATGTTAGTACATAGTAATGGTTTTGGGAAAAATTAGTCAGATTTTTGTCATTTGAAACCTGCAGTATATTTTATCTTACTAAAATTTGAGAGGCATGTATACAATCGTTTCTTTAAATTGCACCAGATAAGAAAAATAAAAACCTTGTACGTCATATAAGAGATGAAAGACTCAAATATTTCCAGCTGAAAGGCTTGAAAATGAAAGTGTTAAACTATGGTTATCTAATTACACAAATTAGATTTTGTCAAAAGGAAAAAAAAAAAATTACACTAATCAACTTTGGCGTCTGTCTGAAATCCCGCTAAAAGTTTTACTGCTTACTGCTCAAAAGAGCCTAACTTTGCAGTGAGCGTGGAGAAATTAGATTCGATAGATCCAACATGCAGAAAAAAAAGGCTCACTGGTATTCGATATTGTAATGGGAGGAACGGTATCTGATTTTGCGAAACGCTTCGAGTTAAAACCTCTGTAGGCTTGCGACATTAAGTGAGATGATATGCGTATTTTGTGAAATGTTGTGGACACTACGTGGGTTAGTGACAATATGATGATGTTCAAGGGTAACAAGGCATGCTGACTTTGTGTAACGCTTTGAGTGCTCTGGGTGGGTTGGCTACAATGAGTCATTTTAGAGAATGCTATCCTGGCTTGTGCAATGGTTTAAACGAGTAATAAGTGTTGGGAGTATAATATTAGCAGGCATTTAATTGAAAACAATATATACAAACATACACGCAACATCTTTAAATTCAACTTAGGATATCTAAACATGAAGGGTCACATATGAATATAGCTATGTTAATGAAGTTTATACATATATTGAATTGAGAAAATGCGTAAATTTTTTTTACTTACGTGTCAAAGCATGCGCTGATTTTTGTTATGCCCATCAGGCAACACCATGTTGGATACTAGCCGAGCAGAGCACTTGTTATACGCACAAATTATAATTTAATTAAATAAGATAAAATTTACTTTGTAGTTAAACAATAAAATTCTTAACAAACTTAATTCGGAATAACTAATAATTGTCATTTACGTATTAAATGCAAAAACATGTGCAATGCCTAATAATAGAACAAATTGTATATGTACACAGTTTATTATACAAACACACAAGAAGAGTCACAATACAAAAACATTTGAAGATTGGATCAATGACGGCTATCTTTCATTTAGAAATTTTTTATATAATTTTATTTTCACAAAAGATCTTGTTTTATAGACATTGATTAGTAAATTTTATTAAAAAATGATGTTTTAATTTGAAGTTATGACAATTTTATTTTAAAAAACGGTTGATGAGAGAGAAAGTGTGAACATGAGTAAATATTTGGGTGCATGTGTGAATGTGTGAGTGGGAATATTTGGTGTTTCAATGTGAAAGGCAACCACATGTAAAGGCTAACATTTACTACATACTAATTAGATGCGTTGCGAGTCTTTAGATGAAGGGACTTTGAAAGGTAAGTGGTTGGTCAAACGTTGTTTTTCACGATATAAATTAAAAGATAATTCATAATCTATTTCTTATTGGGTATTTTTATTGTACAAAAGACTACACATTTGCTCACTTCTTTTTCTCGGTGCTTTTTCAATACAAGACATACACTTACATATACATATAAGACAAAAGCTAAAAGAAGTCTAGAACGCTTAATGGGGAAGGCAAGTTTTTCTTCTCCTGAAAACTACTACCTTTTGTTAGAAAATGGGTATTATAAAACACATTTTCTACCATTTTGAGGGCAAAATTGTAATAAGGCTTTGCACTCGGTTGTGAAAGTTCTTAATATATCCGTGTTCTCTTACGTGAGTACATCGAAATCGTGTATTTATATGCTTAAAATGGTTAAGTGGTGAATGAGAAATTGTCACCCAAAGTGAACAAGTTGAAATTGAAAAATGCAATGAAAATGGGAAGTCCCGCATAGGAAAGATGGAAAATTTTTTATGGGTTTATAACTAAGCTCATGGGAATGCTTTATTGAATGATTCAAGATAAGAGGTTCTCTCTCGCGCACACAGGCGTGCAGGGGGATTGTAAATCAAGGACCGAAATAAGCCTGAAACCATTGCGGCTCGTGTGTGCCCGCACCTGCGGACACGAATGCCGGACCAAAAAGCGAGCCTTGTCTCCGGTGGTAAGTTCAAGCATTTTCAGTTCGATCAGTGTGCTTACGTGCTAAAGTACTACGCGACGTAACTGTTTTAAGGAGACTGTGGTTATCATAGGACTCGGTGTCGGATTATATCAGTTTTTATGTTTAAAATTGCATAAAATTTCTAACACCTTCTTCTACTTATATTTAAGAATATAAATACATGTTCAAAAACTCTTGTTTTCTCTTTTTGTGGGATAATGACATCGATGCTTATTTACACTGTTTTGCCAAGCTTTTGTAGTATTGTCTGATGTCATGGCCGACGTTTAAAATCTGTTATTGTCATTACATACATCTTGCTAGTCTTCCATCATATTTTCAATATAGTGCCTTTCAGTGGAATCCAAGGAAGAATTATCACTGCTTCTAGTTAGACTGAATCGATATTTTTGTCTCTTTTCAAATTCTTGTAGCGAAGTTTTTTATAAAATTTCTTGAATGTTTTTAGAATTTTGTACTCTAACTCTAGTTATTCTATAGTTGTTTCCAAATTCTAGAATATAAAATGACATATTAAAATTCTCTTCAATAAATTAGTAAAAACAATGTGTATTCTTGAATTTATACAATTGTTGATGGACTTTGTAAGTAATAACAGTATCTTCATCACATTTCTTTTCTGGCAATTCTCTTGCAGTATCTCCTTTATGTAACATAATATAATCTTCTATGTGTTTTATTACAACTTCACGTTGGCCATGTAATATCTCGCTATTATTTACCCATTTTGGTAGTATACTAGTAATCATTAAAAGAAATTTTTGAGGATCTATTGTTTATCCCTCTTTTTCAATTGTTTCTCTAAGATTTTGAGGATACAACTCTTTTGTTTGAAAATCTATTGCTTTTAATAATCTTTTAGGAAAATTTAAAAATTTTAATATTTCTTTATCATCTAAGTAATAGTATTCAACACTAGACAAAAATCCATATTCAAGTAAAAGGCTAATAATAATTTCTATTGTAATCTCACCATTTAAAGGAAATAAATAATTTTTTTAGAAATAGTAAAATTTTTTGAATTTAGAAAGCTCCACGTCTACTAAAATTATAGTTTATATTTTATTATTTATTTTGTCATAAACTTTTTTATATTTATATGTACATCCTTCAGGTGCATAATTATTTTGAAAATATTTTTGTATCTCAATCCAATATTCTAAATTCTTTTTATTATCATGTGTAAATATTCTATAAGAAATATCGTTGGATAATTTATATTCAATTTGCTTTTTCAAAATATTTTGGAAGAAAGGATCAAAATAACATAAAAATCTAGTATTAGAAAGTATATTCATAGTCTCTAAATCATTTTGTAACTTTTTCTTCTTTTTATTTAAAATACGAAAATGTTTCATCAAAGTTTCATAGTCTTTAAATATTTGTTCTTTTTGTAGAGAGTGAATTTTAGACTCAAGACTTTGAATATACAAATTTGTTTCAAACATATTTTTATTAAGAAAATTCATTGTATGTATAAAAGATTTTTTATTATACTCTCTGTAAAACCAAATATTGTCTATAATCTGCTTTTGCATCCCTGTAACTAGCATATTGTTTCGAAACTTTTGAGCTGGATTGAGAATAGTAAATAAACTATTGCTACTGGTGTTAGTATCATAAAATATATTGTCATCTTTGGTGACTCTTGAACTTGATGCCATCTGCAAGATTAAGATTAAGAAATTAGTTTAGAAAGAATATCAGCTAAATAATTATCCTTTTCATTAATATGTTCAAATTTGGGATTAAAGCATTTACCGGTAATATTATCAATAAAAGCTATCCATCCTTTGCTAGTTGCTTTGGAACTTTTGGCTTTATTAAAGTGTTTTATTATATTTTTACAATCGGTTCTTATTAAAAATTCTCTATTTAAATATAATTGAAATTTATATATACTATTAATTACTCCTAATATTTCTAAATCAGTAGATGGTAAATTTTGTTGAGTTTTAGAAAAAATTTCAAAACAATATCTACATATTTCTTCTTGACTCTTATTATTTTCTTCTGATGGTCTTTGTAATAATATACCTACCCAATCTATACTAGATGCTGTCTCTTTGAATAATTTTGTAACTATTTTCTAATGGTAATTTTAATAGTTCTAGATTTTTTATCTTTTCTTTTAATTTTTGGACTAAAGCTATATCTTCCCTATTAAAATATTTTTGTCCATTTTTTCCTAATTTACTATATAAAGGTCCTACTAGTTTACTTAAATTTTGAATATAATTTCTTCCATAATTTAATAATCCTAAGAAAGCTTGTAATTATTTTGTATCTTCTATTTTATCAGGAAAATCTAATACCTTCTTAATAATATGTTCTCGTAATTAGATGTTTCCTCCTTTAATATATAATCCTTAAAATTCAATTTTTTGTTTTTCCAAATATATCTTTTTACTACTTATTAATACTCCATGTTTTATAAATTCGTTAAATGTTATTTCTAGATGTTTTCTAGTTCTGTTTTATTATTACTAAATACTAAAATATCATCAATATATACAATACAAAAATCAGAATATTTTTTAAATATTTTATCCATTTTTTGTTGAAATAATTGTGGTTCATTTTTTAATCCAAATGGTATTACTAACCATTCAAAATGTCCTTCAAGACAAGTAAAAGCTGTCAATTCTATTGAATCTCTACTTATTTTTGTTTGCCAAAATCATGATTTACAATCAAATTTACTAAAGATTTTGCTTTGTTGTATTTTATTTATTAGTTCTTCTTTATTAGGTATCTTGTAACTATTCTCATATGTATTCTCATTTATTCTTTTATAATTAATTACCATTCTAGCTTTGCCTCTTTTGATTTTTGAATGTTGCCATAAAGGCTGGTGATTTATGTCTACTATTAATTTTTCTTATTACGCCTAAATTGAGTAATTCTCTAATTTGTTCTTTAAACTCTTGTTGGTCTTCTAAATTACAGGCTATATCTGTTGTTTTTATAGTAATATCAGGATTGATAATTTCTAACTTTATATTTTTTCTTAGTATTCTTATAAGGCTTATAAAATTCTTTTGTATGTTTCACATCCGAATTGGGGTGGAAAATCTAATTTTCTACAAGTATAATAATATTGTTTCTTTATTTGCTTATTATCTTTTAATTTTCTACATTGTTCTTTTAATGTTTGATAAACTATATATATTCTTGATCCTATGGCTAGATTTGTTTTATAGTTTTATGTTTTTGTCCATTTATCCCATATCTTTTCTCCTATTGTTCCAGGTAATTTTTGTAAATATCTGTCTAATATATTTGGATCAGTAATTTTTCTAGTGGCATTCCAATATTCTATGAATTTTCTTATATATTCTCCTATATATTCTAATATACATATTTGTAATTATTCTAGATTTCTTAAAGCTTCTCTTTGTTTATTTTCTAATGCTCCTCTAGATAATCTATTTTCTCCTATAAATATTCTTTTAGTTAAATCTACTTTCATTTCTTCATATTCTGTAGTATTCTTAAATCCTATAAACCAATTATAAACACTTCTTTCTAATGTATTTTCAAAGTATGACAAAGTTTCACTTGGATTTGCCCATACAATTAATGAACTAGTTCAATAACTATTTCTTTCCCAATTTTCTATAGCTTCTTTCCAATCTTGGGGATCTACTATGTCTAAATTAAAGTTGTTCCATATTTATTTATTTTATTTTTAGGAATTTTTCTTTCTTTTGATGTTGTTCCTATTACAGTTAATGGTCTTTTATTTTCACTATATTTTTCTGTTGTACTTTTTAATTTTGTATTAGTATTTTTTTCTCCATTATTAGTGACTCCACTGTTTTATCCTATTTATGTTGTATTAATTTCTCCTATACTATTAATTTCTTCATTTGTTAAGAATTTATCTAATCCTACTATTAATATGTAATTTTTATGTTATTCATCTGTTCCTTCTACACTATATACCTTAAATATTAATTCTCTAACTCCTTGATTACCATACATTTCTTCTAATTCTTCATTTTCTTTTGTATCATAATCTTGTATTATTTTGTCATAAATTTTATCTTCATAGTTTTTAAATAAATAATTTTGCATATTTTCATTTAATTTTTTTATTGTTAATTATTACATTTATTTCTTATATTCTTTCAGGTTCTCTTATAACTTTATAATTTATAAAGCTAATAGTAACATTTCCTTTTGAATCTTTATACTTTTATTAGGATTTTTACTAATAATTTTATTTATTTTGGGTAGTGGCCATTCTAGTCCTTCATATGTAGTATTATCTACTTTTGTACCTTCTATCATAGTAACATATTTACTTTGAAAAGATTTTACTATACTGTCGAATTCTGCTTTAAAATTTACATAATATTTATCGAATAATTTTTCTACAAATAAAGTATGTATTAATAGATTATTATATCCTGTTGTCATATTATAACATTTAGTTCTCATACTAATTTTTATATGTTTTGTAAATTCTTTTGAGTCTATTGTTAAATTTGGTATACATCTGATTACTGTCGAATTCTGACTAAGGTCTAGTTCAACACTGGCTATTTGGGCTTGTGCATGATTATCCCATCTATTATCATATATACAGACTAAAGCCTTTGTTCCTTCTTCTTTTATAGTTAATCTTATTAGTCCTTTTATTATTACACCTAAATGCATAAATTCAAAATTTTGTTTTCTAATTTCTTGTTCACTTTCTAGTGGTACTAAATCTAAAATTATTTCATTGTCTATAGCACTTATTTTTCTTTGACTATAATAACTATAAATTATACAATGTCTAATAAATTATAATCATATAATTTTTGTGACTTTACTTTTTTCATTCCCTTTTCTATAAATTTTTGTGCATCTTTTTATGTATTATATAGTTGATCTATTTGAAAACCTTTTTGATTTCTTGATGAGGGCCATTCTTTTTCACAAAAAGGATTGAATCTTTTTGGTTTTTTATCTACTCCTAACTTTTGAAATTTATCTATTATTTCGTCTGACTCACCAACTTTTTCTTGTACTCCTAATTTCTTTTCTAAATTTGCTAATTTATTTTGTATATCTTACTTCTTGTTCTATTATTTTTTGTATGCTTTTTGAGATATTAATATTTACTTTATTATTTTCTATTTGTTCCTTAATATAGTCAAGATTATTTAGTAATCTTATAATAGTATTTTTGTTTACTAGTTTGTTCTTGAGATAATGGGTTATAAGGTCTCGCTCCGTAATGTTTTATAACTCTAAGGACGGATTCATGTTGAATAAAGGGAAGTAGTATTAATTTCATAATTTGGTTTTACAATAAGGACACTTTTCATAATATTAATTTATTTTAAGGAAAATGATAAATGTTGATGAACAAAACTACCCTAATATATCATTTATTCTAATTATACAAAATACATATTATTCTCTCTTACATACACATAGTTTAGAGAGAGAAAACAAATAACAAGAGAAAAGAGAAGTTGTCTCACCACCACCACCACTACCACCACCACCACCACCACCTTACTCTCCGATCGTATCTCCAAGAGGAGCATCGTTCTCATCATCATTATCATCATCTTCTTCTTTTTCTTCTTCTTCTTCTTCTTCTTTCTAGATCTACAATCGTAAAACATATATAACTTTTGATTGAACCGTTGAATTTGGATGATTTTTGGATATGTTGTTCGGAAGACAAAGTTACAATTATTGCGCGAAAAATTAAGACGATCAGAGGTCGTTTTGCTATCGAAATCGATCAATTTTGACAGCCCAGCGGGATTTGAAAAAAAAATATGATCGTAACTCTTTTTTTTTACGAACCCTACGTCGATCCATATATATATACATATAAATAAATTGAGTGAATGTTGATCTCATCAATTTTGTTGTTCTCTATTTTGTAATGGTGCTCAAATCATTTTAGCACCTTCTGATTTGTTATCCAAATGGTGTTACCTTATGGTTGTTGTTCAGAAGGTGCTAAATGCATTTAGCATCTTCTGATTGTTGTCCAGGTGGTGCTAAATGCATTTATCACCCTCTTAGCACCTTCTGGTTACTATCCAGGGGGTGCTAAATGCATTTAACACCTTCTGGTTGCTGTCCAGTGGGTGCTAAATGCATTTAGCACCCCCTAGTTGCTGTGCTAAATGCATTTAGCACCTTCTGGTTGCTGTCCAGGAGGTGCTAAATGCATTTAGCACCTTCTAGTTGTGGTGCTAAATGCATTTAGCACCTTCTGGTTGCTGTCCAGCGGGTGCTAAATGCATTTAGCACATTCTGGTTGCTGTATAGTGTGTGCTAAATGCATTTAGCACCTTCTGGTTGTAGTGTTGTTGTCTAGAGGGTGCTAAATCTATTTAGCACCTTCTGGTACCTTCTGGTTGTAGTGCTAAATGCATTTAGCACCCTCTGGTTGCTGTGCAGGGGGTGCTAAATGCATTTAGCACCTTCTGGTTGTTGTTGGTATTCTAATGAGATGATATTATAAGGAAATGGTATTAGTGTCTTTTTTGTACAATGTCCTTAATTTACACAGCTAATTTTTAAATGTCCTTTATAATTATATTATTATTATAATGAGCCCTTATACCTAATTGCCTCTTTGTTCTTTATGCTTGTATTTTTTTTTAGAGATATAGATAAATTTACTAACAAATCTACTATTGTATTTTCTACAGGTATTTCAAGTCTATGAAAAAGATGTTTATGATCTTCTTCTGGAAAGAAACAAGTAACCTTATGTTGTCTATCTATAATAAGTTTCTTCTTTTACTCTTTAGATACTTCTATATCTAAATTATTATTCATAAAATTATAATCTACCATTTTCTAATTCTATTGCTAAAGTATTACGTAACCTTTATAATTGTCTCTCTTGACTTATTAAGCTAATAAATAAGTGCTGCTACTCTATGATTTTTTCTTGCTTTTTCTTTTTCAAATTAAGTTTTTGTTTGTCTTAACTAAACTTCTTTCAATTATTCTAATAGTAATTCTTAATTCAAATATATCAGTATTCATAAAATAATTGATCTTCTCGTTCAGAATTAATTCTTGGAGTATTATATTCTAATTATCCTTGTTATTAATAATCATAAACCTCTGATACCAAAAAGAAATGGGAGTAAGCACAATTACTACAGCGGGTTGAAGACTAAGAATTTCACTAGTCTATAGCTCTGTTTTAATACAGAGGCCAAGGTAATCAAGCCCAAAACAACACCAAGAATACGGCAATACGGGAAAAGGCAACGGCTCAACACAAGGCTACCGTGAAATTATTAATCAGCAACAAAAGCATAGTGATTGTACGTGCATATTCTCTTCTTAAAAGTTTCAAGGATCCATGATTGTTATACAATAAGTAAAATCAGAACATAATATTCTCCTGATTATTCTTTCTAGAGAAGATTAACCCTAAATAATATAATAAAGAATGAATAAAATAAATAAACTTGAATAAAATTAAGCAAAGAAATAAATACTTACAATGATAGGAAAGCAATCAAAGTTTATAAGAGGATATTGAGAAAAAAAAAGAGAAAATTTTATTGATTCTTATGAGAATTTGGTTTACAATGTAGAATACGAATATCTACTCTGAAAACAGATGCCTACAACTACTCTGGAAACTACCCATTGTCAATTTGGCAATACAACATCAACTCTAAAAACTATTTGATGAAATCAAGATAACTATGTTTTCAAGCAAAAGAAAAAAGGATTTACCTTTCTCACGAAAGCAGGCCAAACCAAATCCCGTTAAGAGGAGATCAACAACATTCGCTGGCAGCTTCTCGACCACCATACTATAAAACTTATATATGCCCAACAATATCCTCTCATTTTCCTAGGTCCCAAAATTTATAGCAACACCCTTTCTCTCGAACCTCATACTTTTCTCATATCTTGTGGAGATAGTTCTTAGATTTAATGGGAAGATCGTAGTTTATAACAAGTGACACTTGTTGAACATCAATCCCATAGGTAGCCATGTCTTTCCTAACGGAATTTGTTCATGAAATCCCTAAAACATTTAAATGGCTACAGTACTAAAATATTATATTTATTCAACTTATATTGTAACTTTTGAAACATTATTGGGAAAATTGCAACTAACTACATATTTCAAGTTTCAATTTATCATTTATATTATTGTTTCAAGGAATTCTTTGTTCGTGTCATCAAGCCAAGTCAGCAATAGCAAATTTTTTTAACTTGGAATTAACGAAAGGTTTAAATTGAAAACCTAAATATACTTTAAAGTTACATTTACAATAATTTAAAATAAAGTACTTATATTGTCAAAGCAATAATTAACCTTGCTGGAGAATAATATTACTTTAAAAAATTGTACTGTTATATATTAATTTGACAATAATTATAATTAGTATCCTTAAAATTGAAAAATGATAACTTGTATTCTTATAACACATGTTTAAAATATTATGAACAGAAAAAATAATAACATGTATAAGAACCTATACCCTATTAAATATGTATTTCAATTTTTTTCTTATTATAAATGTAAATAAGCTGTTAATTTATTAACATGCGATTTTATAGCAAATGATAACATGATTGCTTAAAGTATTAAAAAAAGGTATTGAAATTGACCAATGCACGACTTAATTTATCATTGGCTCTTATGGAACCGACCAGAGAAGCAAAAACAGAACAGAAAAGGAAAAACGCAAAAGAGCGGGAGTTAAAACGAGAACCTTCCCGAATCATCGGACGGCCTAGAAGCCACGATAAGAACTTTCTCGAACTCAGCCTCGTCTACTTTATATACAAACAACCTCTGTGTTCTACTCCTCATCCAATCAATCAAAAACATCAAATTGTTTAACCTGTAATTCGTTTCTGCGTTTTATTTTCGCGATATATTATTATTTTTTCTGTAATTTTCCGATTGGCAATTGAGAAATATGGCCGGAAAAGGCGAAGGACCAGCGATCGGTATCGATCTCGGAACGACCTACTCGTGTGTCGGCGTTTGGCAGCACGATCGAGTTGAGATAATAGCAAATGACCAGGGTAACAGAACGACGCCGTCTTATGTTGCTTTCACTGATACGGAGAGGTTGATCGGCGATGCTGCTAAGAACCAAGTCGCTATGAATCCAACCAACACTGTTTTTGGTATGTTAATTCTCTATTCAATCCTCTGTAATTGAGCTTATTCGAGCTTTAATCATATCAACTTTACTTCCTCCCTCGTATTCTGTATATGAATATATGCGTCTGTTTATGTGCGTAATAGAATGTATAGACTAATAGACAAAGATTACGCTGAGATTTATCCTTCAAATTGTTAATGACGTTGTAATTAGAATTTAGGTCATCGTGATTTCAGTTTTATATCTTCTAATACCGTATCATACTGTTATCAACCTAAATTTTTCGCTTCTGGTGATTTAAATTTATGTCTTCTGACACTGTATTATACTGTTATCAATCTCGTTTATCTATTGTTACCTCGTCTAGTGTTTACTAATCAACATAGTAATTAACACTTTTTATAGAATTGGATTGAAATCTACACAGCATTTGGCACCAGCTAATTAAAAATTTACACAAGAACGTATACTTTTTGATTGAAAGCAAAATTATGTTGTCATCAATCTGAATTTTGTACCATTACCTCATAGTCATATAGCAGTCATATTAATCTAGCTTAGAACCTGTTATCAATCTTATGTTTTTTGCCCCCTCTAATTTGTTTGAGAATTTCGTGAGTTTCTTTTCTTTTTCCAATAGGTATCTGTAATTACTTGTTATTTAACGAACTTAACCTTCAAGTTTTGTAATATATTTTTTTGTCATTTAATTTGATTACAGATAATAATTCATGGTTTTCAGTTACCTCGTACAAGTATGTGTGTCCTGTTTATGTTATATTTACCTTGTAATAGTTTCTGTTTTAGAGGTAATTAACTCAGAGAAAAATCCTCATATTGAACATGAGAAAATTTATCAATTCTAAATTGAGATGAAAAGGAACAAATGCACCCTTAGTTTCAATTTATTTTTCTTCTGCAAATTTTACCTTCAGTTTGCCTCAAAATTATTGAATTGATTCTAATTATGGTTTTGTCTGTGCAACTTCAGATGCTAAGCGTTTAATAGGGAGGAGATTCAGTGATGCTTCAGTGCAAAGCGACATGAAGTTATGGCCATTTAAGGTCATAGCTGGGCCAGGTGATAAACCCATGATAGTTGTCACATACAAGGGTGAAGAGAAGCAATTCGCAGCCGAAGAAATCTCCTCAATGGTCCTCACAAAAATGAAAGAAATTGCCGAGGCATTCCTTGGAACAACAGTGAAAAACGCTGTTGTAACAGTCCCCGCTTACTTCAATGATTCGCAACGCCAAGCCACAAAGGACGCCGGTGTCATTTCCGGCCTCAATGTTATGCGAATCATCAATGAGCCAACTGCAGCTGCAATTGCCTATGGGCTCGACAAGAAGGCGGGTAGTGCTGGTGAAAAGAATGTGTTAATCTTTGATCTTGGTGGTGGAACATTTGATGTGTCCTTGTTGACAATCGAAGAGGGGATTTTTGAGGTCAAATCTACGGCTGGGGACACCCATTTGGGGGGAGAGGATTTTGACAACAGAATGGTGAATCACTTTGCTCAAGAGTTTAAAAGGAAACACAAGAAGGATATCAGTGGGAGCCCAAGGGCGTTGAGGAGGTTGAGGACAGCTTGCGAGAGGGCAAAGAGGACACTCTCCTCTACTGCTCAAACTACAATTGAAATTGATTCTTTATTTGATGGAATCGACTTTTACACAACTATTACTCGTGCGAGATTTGAGGAACTTAACATGGATTTGTTTAGGAAGTGTATGGAGCCAGTCGAGAAGTGCTTGAGGGACGCAAAAATGGACAAAAGCAGTGTACATGATGTCGTTCTTGTTGGTGGGTCTACAAGAATCCCAAAGGTACAACAGTTGTTGCAGGATTTCTTCAATGGAAAGGAGCTTTGCAAAAGCATAAACCCTGACGAGGCTGTGGCCTATGGGGCAGCTGTTCAGGCTGCGATTTTGAGCGGTGAAGGGAACGAGAAAGTGCAAGATTTGCTCTTGTTGGATGTTACTCCCCTTTCACTTGGCTTAGAAACTGCAGGTGGCGTTATGACTGTTCTAATTCCCAGAAACACAACTATCCCAACAAAGAAAGAGCAAATCTTCTCCACCTATTCAGATAATCAACCAGGTGTTTTAATCCAGGTTTATGAAGGTGAAAGGACGAGAACCAAGGACAATAACTTACTAGGCAAATTTGAGCTCTCGGGTATTCCTCCTGCTCCAAGGGGGGTCCCACAAATCAATGTTTGCTTCGACATTGATGCTAATGGGATCTTGAATGTTTCTGCCGAGGACAAAACCACGGGGCAAAAGAACAAGATCACAATCACAAACGACAAGGGGAGGCTTTCAAAGGAGGAGATTGAGAAGCTGGTGCAAGAAGCAGAGAGGTACAAGTCTGAGGATGAGGAGCATAAGAAGAAAGTGGAAGCCAAGAATGCTTTGGAGAATTATGCATATAATATGAGAAATACTATAAAGGATGAGAAGATTGCATCGAAGTTGAGTGCAGGGGACAAGAAGAAGATTGAGGATGCGGTTGAGGGGGCGATTCAGTGGCTTGATGGGAACCAGCTTGCTGAGGCGGATGAGTTTGAGGACAAGATGAAGGAGTTGGAAGGTATATGTAATCCTATTATTGCTAAGATGTATCAAGGAGCTGGGGCTGATATGGGTGGTGGTTCAATGGAGGAGGATGGCCCTTCTGTTGGTGGTGGGAGTGGTGGAGCTGGGCCAAAGATTGAGGAAGTTGATTGAACGGTTTGTTACTCTGTTTTGGTTTGGTTTTCGATGTTTGATACATTTGGTTTTCTTTGTTTACGGCTTTTTTTTTCTTTCTTTCGGATGAATGTTGTGTTGTTTCTGTTTGTTTGGGATTTAGTGCAATCTTTTGTATAAATCCTCAAATTTATTTTGAGTCAAGTATGTAAATTAAGTTCGTAACGACTTTAAATATCTCTAGTAGATCTGATCTTGCGAAAATCCGAGACACGACTTTAAATATCTCCTCCAGAAAGATATAAGAGAAAGAAATCGTTGGAATTAGTCTTTTGTACTTAAGAGAAGAAAGAATATATCTACCGTTATATAAAGCAGTTATTGAAACTGTGCAAGATATTTGATTTTTTTTTTCCTAATTTTGTTGTCAGCGAAAATAATCTCTGTGAAATTTGGCTCTGCAAAAGGATTACCATAATCGATAATAGAGGTGGCAGTGGACTTTTGTGGTTTACATGATCCATCATGGTCCGGGGCAATTTTTAGTACAATTTTTGACTCATTTTGTATGTATACTTGCGCAAGGACTTGAGAGCTAAAATTTGAGAGAGGTTTTTTTTTTCTTTTTTTCTTCTTGTGTGCTTGTTGTAATTAATTCTTTGTTTTAATTATAAATAGAAGTTATTATCTGTGTGGATTAGTGGTGATTATGGTAATCCTTTGAGCTTGTGTGATCTTTCAACGTTGTATCTTACTCGGTTGTGAGCGGTTTGGTGCAACAAACTCTAGAGTACTATGCTATTTATTATTTTTAAATATTATATTTTTTAATTATTGATATCCAAATAGCATATGTATATATGGCTTGTACCTGAAGCTCTAACTAATCATATAATAAAAACCAAAATTGGAAACAAATCAGTTAAATTAAATTATGATTATCCAAATACCCAACTTAGGTTGGTTGTGTCCAAAATCCCACCAAAAGTTTTATTGCTCGAAAGCCCTATAAACTATGCAACGAGAATGAGATTGGAATGATCAGCTGGAAGGAAAAAAAAACACAATTGTTTCTGGGCCGAGTCTGGACATTAGTAGTACTACATATACAATGCTACAATGCTTTTTTGTGAAGTGATTATTTTGGACTTTCTTATTAGAATACTTATCCAATTGACAATATAACAAGATACAAAAAAAAAAATATTTCGTAAATCAACCTTTGTGAAGTGAGTATGTGGACTCTCTTACCGGAATGCATATCCAATAGACAGTATAAAAACATTCAAACAACTAGGATTTAAAGATTTTAGGGCTTTACTCAGATTAATTCCTCTCAATGGGCATAACTTGGGCCAAATAGGAGGTTTGGAAATAAGACAATCATTTGGCATAACCTAATCTCCAAAGTCTTCATTGTGGGACAAACTTACCTAGCACAAAGATCCTCTCAAGTGCTTCCACTTGTACGTAGCTCTCACCTGCATTGTCTAGATTGGTTCACCTTCTATAACGGGGTCACTTTGACTCTTGCTTTTTGTGGCAGTTGAATAAAATATGAAGAACCCATTACAACCACAAAATACTATTGTGTATGAACTCCGACATTGCATTTTATGGCATTTTGTGGCATTTGACTTACCCTCTACTAAGGAGAGGGTATGAATTCCATCCTCACCCTAAGCCAAATTAATAACAAAACCTTGAAATCTTGAATTTAATTTGGTATATGGAGTAAAGGCCTCTATTAGCCCAGGCCTTTAATTATAAGTGGGGAATGCACAATATTCTTTAGTAACATACGAAAGTAAAACAGCCAATGTCTAGGCATATATAACAAAAATTTGAGATAAACGATACATTGTTGAATAATCCCACTAACAATATAAAAAAAAAAAAAGAAGCCACTCAAAATATAACATGCCTAGCTGCAAAATTCATAGAACCAAGAACGGAAATTTCATCAAAAAAAGTCAAAGAAAGTATGATCTTGCTCATTTGTGTCACAAGAGCTTGATGGAGTAGGAGTAGTAGTGGAATTCTCAGCCGAGGTTGTTAATGATGAAGAAAGAGAAGAGTTTGATGTAATTGATGATCTTTCTAGTAAAATCCCAGTTGGATGCAGAGGAAACAGAGGCAATGTTTCTTGTTGATTGAGCTGCCCACTGTTATCTCCCATGTGCTGTAACACACTGGATACGGCCCCCGCGGGTTCGTGAACTGGGCTGACTTTTCGCAGTCTTGGTCTCTTCTTGATCCCACCAGGCACAGGTAAGTTTCTATAATTGGAGTTGAACCCTAACTGGTCTCTTTGTGCAATGGAATATGGATTGCAAACAACTGGGAAAAAAAAATACAAAAATCCATATATCTTTATTAAAAATGATATATTATCCAATCAAACTTAAATATCTAAAGAATTAAGTCTTTCAAATACATGGGGAGAGCTTGCAAATTGCAAGATCGCCTATACTCATACTAGGCCCTAGTTTGAGTCTAATTGAGCGTGTATGAGTGTCATGTGGATCATTTTAGTCTTTTAATTAATGTACTAGTAACGTTTATTTTTTAAAATTGATATATGTTAAAATGTGTTGTACAAAAGTCTGTACCATAACCAATTTGTTTTAATTTAATAATTAAAAAATTTATGTAGAAAGAGAGATAGTATTAGAGACTGGAACAGTAAATAAAAATTATAAAGAACAGAATCCAAGATGATACAAGGGCACAAGGCTACAAGCCGATATTTTTTTTTCATTTTTCATTTTGTTGTTAAATGTCAGTCAAAACTCAAACACATGCATGCATGCATGCTTTTTAATATATAGTTTGTTTGTGAAGAATATTTGATTGAGAAACCTAGGTAGACAACTAACAAACAAACAGATAGGAAAAGACAGTTCGAGATTTATTTATATTAATTTAGTCCAATTTTCACATATATCGAGCCCCTATGCATGAAGAGTCAACCTGATCATCATACGCAAACTAATACAATCCTCAATTATTAATTTTTTGAACAAATTATATACTTCTCATTTTCTTAGAAAGAAACATTGAATAATTATGTATGCTTTTAAATATTAAATAATGCCTTCTAATTTACCAGAAAATATCTTTGAAATAGGTTTCTTCAAACATTTAATCCTATTCTAAACAATTAATATTTCTGTTTCAATGCATAATAAACATTTAACTCCCCTTCCCTCTTCTAATTTTTTGGTAAGTTATTGAAAAAAACAATTTAAAATAAATGCATTTGATTTGTTTGTACTTGAAGGATTAATTTTCTTGAGAAGTGCTTTACAAGAACATAATTTACATGGGAAATAAAAACTTATCAGCGGTGATTTACGTACGTTCATGGAATGGAGGCAAATTAAGTCAAGAAAAAGAGACAAATATAAATGCAACAAAACGCTAATGCGGAGAAACAAAATATGAAAATATATAGAAGTATAGAACTAAGTAACATTATTAATTCAGTCATCCACTGGCACATTTGATTCATTTCCATAGAACGTGATTTAATTCAATGCACACAAAATAGGCTAAAGGAGTAAAGGGTTGTAGTTTTCAATCATGTAAATTAAATAAGAAACTAAGGCTAAAACAAATTGTACCAAAAAAGTTAATTCAATCAAATATTATACAACCAATCACCACAACCAAATCCAAAATTTGGAGTGAAGATTCTTAATTTAGCTAGGTTAGTATAATATTTGAACCATTTTTCATGAAAAATAAGTATAACTAAAACACATGCATCGTGCACGCGTAAAAATTATTCTTGATTGATAGAATGGGATGTATGAACACAGGCATGCATATAGCCTATATGAAACCTATATATACATACTGAGGAATTGAATTAGTACGCACCATTTGTGGTCGGAGGAGGAGGAGGAAAAAGAGAAGGCTTATGAAGATAGCCATTGAAATAATGAAGCAAATGATGTTGATGATCCTTTTGTTTTTGCCTTTGCCTAGCCTTGTGATTTTGAAACCAATAGAACACATTTTTGCCTTCAATGTGACCATATGCCTTTAGCCTATTTGTTATCTCTTGTATTTGCTCTGCACTTGGTGTCCTAATCCCTTGCCCGTACAACCCCTCTAGCATGCTTATTTGCTCCTTCGTCGGGTTCCACCTCGCCGTTGCCGGAGTACCTCCGGCCGCTGGCATTTCGACGTTGACACTTTCCATGAGCATATATCACAATTCACAAGGGTTTAAGAGACAGATAGTGAGAAAAAGAAGTCTGTTGGTTTTACTTAATTATTATTACTTTGCATGGTTTTTGAAGTCTTTTTTATAGGGTTAGGAGAGTGATCAAAGTAATCATTTACTATACTCAATTACATTCATAAATTACGCTGTCAAAAAAAGTGCATCGGTAAATTACAAAATCCACCTGGTTATAATCTATTTTTTCGTTGTGCCTTCCAACTATAAAGAAAATAACATAGCCGCCCTAGGGCTAGAATTATAAACTTATTGTTATATTAACTTCTGAGAAATGCTAATGATCCCTAAAAATGTTCTCCAAGTTATAGAGCTAAATTTGAATCACGGGTCATTATTAAATTTTGAGAGACAGAGAATAGTGAATGATAGTAATTAATTGAAAACTACTTTTGAGCTGTTATTTTGTAATTTTTTTTAAACTTTGTAAAATTGCTCAACTTTCTTTGTCCCTAATTTCAAAATTTGAAAATTTTGTACTAAATATATATAGCCAAGTATCTGAAATTAAGGTCTTGTTTTATAATTCCCAAAGTTCACGAATTGGGCTTTAGAATTAAAGAACCTTCGAATTCCCATTGTTTGTAAAAATAAGTAAAAGAACCTTAAAATTGAAGTTAATTCTAGAGAAATAATATGAGGTAAATTATTGGAATATTTAGAATTGCTCAATTGCATAGTTTACAATTACCCCTATAAAACTTGAGCTTACAACATACTTTGAATTTTTATTTTTTTCCCATTCATAAAATTTATCTTTAAATATAAATAAGTACTTACAATTCTACCTGTTATGAGTAAGAAAATTAAAATTAAAGTTAATTCATAAAATTTATTTAAGTGGTAAGTGACTCTATCCGAACCTAAATTTTTTTGTTCTATTGTTCAAGTTTTTTTTTTTTTTTTTTACGATTGTTAACGTCTTCTTACCTGTAAAACATGTGTAATATTATTATTGTTTAATTCAAGGAGAAAACTTAAATTAGTCTAAAATGTAAGGGTCTCTTCTGTAATTTAGTACAAACCTAGAATACGCGTAGAAAGAGTCGTCAAACAGAAAGGCAAGAGGAGCTTTGTCATGCGTATTGTTTTTGGTGCCCGTGTAACTCTGAAAGCATGGCGGGGGTAGCGGCTAACTGTAGCCGATTTAATCGTCTTTAAATGAAGAGCACCAACTTAAAAGACAATAATGCCCCTAATGTCCGTCAATTTTGTTGCCATGTCTCGGGAATGATAGAAAGGGGCATATTAGGAAAGTGAGAGAAAAAGACAGCCGCTGTTGGGCTCGTACAAGGTGTAGGGTAGGGTTCATTGGGAATTGTAGGGCAGTAGATGATCCACAGAGAACGAGGTGACTCTTTGATGGGTGAGGGTTAGGGAATCAGCAAATCAGAGTTCGACATGTGTAAGGCACCATTCACACAATCAATTCGCAGAGTTTTTTTTTTGGGTACTTTGGAAGTAATAATAATGAGAACAATTACCAATTATTGAATAATGAACTTTGTTTGAATTTATTTTTTTAAAAATAATTAAAGAATAATTTAAAAAAAAATTAAGAGTCTAAATTTGACCGAACTCTATATAAAGTTAATTTTGTAATAAAGTTTTAAATTATAATTTTTAAAGAATTGTATAAAATTAAGTTTGCACTATATATTTTTTCATATATTATTATAAATAAGTATTTAATTGACATTGTGTTAAAATAATTTCAACAAATTACATATTTAACACTCATTTGTAATAAAATACACATGATAATTTTTTTGGGGTTATACAAAATTAAGTTTGCACTCTTTATTTTCTAAAAATATTACTATGTATTTTGGGTTATTTGACATTTTTTTAGAATTTTATGAGTGAAATATAAGAATATACTTGTTAAAAAATAATAACATGTCATGCAAAATAAATTTGCATTACATTTTTTGGATTGCAAAGTTAAATTTGCACAAAACACAATTTTGCGCAAAGTTAAATTTGAACAAAATACAATTTTGGTCAAAACCCTCATTTTAAAACACAATTAATAAATAGACCCATATTTTAGAAAAATAATAAAAACTAGGCCCTTATTTCCAAAATAATATTATTTGTTGGATTTTTTGCAAAATACATTATCAAACAAGATATTTTACCTTATTTTCAATAATAATTATTATGTGAAGAAATGATAGTTAAGATGGAGATTAAATATCATAATTATTTGTGTGTACAATTTCGGAATAATTAAGCTGACATTTAGCCATACAATTCTTTCATTCGGTTCTTTTAACAATCAGATCTAATTGCTTTACGTTAGTGCGTGATCTGTTTTTAACTTAATTAGAAAAAAAAATTATTAATGCGCATAAATTGGTCTAAATTGATATTCTTCTTGTTAAACCAGAGAGAGAGAGAGGATTGTTACAATATCGGCAATGAGAATTGCAATGCTAATATATGTGTTTGCTCAATTTTGTCACATTTTGTTAGTGTACGTTATAAGATCACATCACACATGTGGTAAGTCACGTAGGACACGTAATTGTATGCATTATGTGCATCGTATTTTTGCACTTTCAAATATCACGTAGGATCGATCTTGAGAGTTTGTTATTGGACAATTGCATGAGGCCTTTGTTATACAAAATATTTTTATAGCTTATATAAGGAGTCTAACATACATCCGGCTAAATTTCATCAAAAATTTAATTAAAAGTTGAGGGTAATTAAAAATTAATTTGGGTAGTTATAAGCGCCGAAAACTTTTTGGGTTGAAAAATGCTTTTATTACTTACAATTATTACAACCTATTTTTACTGAGTGTATTATATGGATTGTATCCTTGTTGTATCTTGTGAAAGTACAATTCATGTAATGCATGCCAGTAAAAATAAGTGGTAGTAAGACCCAGTAAATATAACATTGCTTTTTAACCACTAGAATTAATATAGAGGCTAGAACTCGTTATCGACTAGTGGGAGATCTCGATTTCGAGTAATGCCCAGGCATGGATGTATTCAAAAAAAAATGTTAAATATATTTACTTACCATTGCTCTTTAGGGTTATATTACCCACTTCTGCATTTATTTACTTTTTATTAAATTTTGTCTAAATAAAATTGTAAAAATAATATCCACAATTTTTGTACAAATAAAATGCATTTACTTACCATTCAATTAATAATTATTCCAATTAAAAAGAAAACCAACATGTTTATATTATACATATAAATATATGTATATATAGGAATGATCAGGTGCGGACCAATTCATACGAATTGGTCCCTTTTATGACGGTTTTGCGTCATAAAAAACACACCTCAAGTGTTTTTATGACATAAAACCATCATAAAAGTACCAATATGTAAGGATTGGTCCGTACTTGAAATGAACTATATATATATTAGTTTAAACTAAATATATTTGAGTAGTACACGCATCACATGTTCATGTAATTTAGTATATATATTAGTTTAAACTAAATATATTTAAGTAGTACATGCATCACGTGTTTATGTAATTTAGTATATATATATATATATTGGTGATGGTAGTGGTAGTGGTGGTGGTGCAGCATCGAAAGACATTTTCTTTCTCTAATAAAGAACCAACACTTGAGCTAATTACTTGACTTTATTGGTTTGTCAAGATGTTATCATAAGATCGAACATGGCAAGTAAACTCAAACCATTAAGCCTTTATTCATTGATAAAATTAAATATGGCGATTGCCTTAATTTTTGCATCGGTGAGATTAATTTTTCATTTCAATTTGACGGTATGTGATTTTTTATCTTCAAATCAATCTAACTTGTTGCCAACAATCTTGTATCACCAAGTTAATTATTAGTATTAATCGATATTTGAGAACAAAACAAAAGAAATCAGAAGTTTGAACCACATCGTTGTTTTGATTATAACATGTTAATACACCACATTATTGGAATTCGAAAAAAAGACCCACTTAGCATGTTAGTGTATATCTATAGTATATATATATATATATATATAAGTAAAATAGAGGAAATCCCTCCATTAATGCATAATTAATATGCGATAAAGATGCAATTAATGTAATTAATTTGCTTCTTTTTTTTCAGCTTTGCTCCATAATTACGTGGTTTGACCTATTTATTGAGTTTATATATATAAAATAAGAGAAGTGAAAGTATTAATGCACCTTATTTTTTTATAATTAATTAGGCAATAAATAACACACTTAATATCATACTTTAATAAATAATTAATTATTCACCTTAATAAATAATATAATTATAATTATTATCCATACTATATAGTGTTAGGAAGGAAGTAGATACATTAATTATTTTGCTTATATTTTTAATTGTAGTAACATTAATTACTTAGTAACATTAATTACTTATTAATTGATTTTTTATATTCTTAATGCATAATAAAATAATAATAATTATTAAAATATTGGAAGTAGCTTCATTTATTATACTATTTTTTTAAAATGTGTTAAATTAATAGTCTTATTTTTGGTTTGTCATAGCAAATGAGTTGTATTATCAACCATTAATTAGATTGAAATTAATATTTTCTTGAAAATAATAAAGTAAAACTTGCAAAATTAATTTTAAACAGGGGCAATATATATTTTATTCTCCTACACAACATATTAAAGCCAATTATTTGTCAAACCTATTAAGACAAACACTACTAAAATTGCATATTTATCAAACACCCGTGCATCGCACGGGTTGTTAACTAGTTTTGTCTAAGATTTAATCCTCATTAATGTTTTTTTGTAAATTAAGCCCTTGTTCACAATCGGCTGCTAGTAATTAATGTTATTTATGTGTAATGAAATTTTATATTTCTTCGGTGCGTATAAATAAGCTAAAATAAAATAAAATGAGATGGTTCATTTATTCAGCCAATAAAAAAATTGGAGAATTTTAAAAGTTAAATGCTTTGTATAATAAAAAGGTAGAGAATAATTAAATAACATTAAAGTCCCAGCTGGATCAATGTGGGAGACACGTGTAAATTGTTGTCCAACTATGCATTCGTGCGTGGATACTCCGCGTGATGATGCAATATTTTGTTGTCTCTCTCTTTTTCTTTTTTTTTTTCCCCTGTTTGTTTCAATGATATGAATTATTGGGGTCCATTTATATGCACTTTAATTAGTCTTTTTTGAACTTAGAGCATTTTTAATACTAACATAAATTAAATTTACTAAAAATATGAATATATAAATATATTAAACATATGATTTTAAAGTGTCACCGAAAACCTTCTTTATGTTGAAGTTATAAAAAAAATTGTTCTTAAGGGTGTTATCAATAAAATTACAATTGACAGTATCAATGAAAAATCATAAATAAATACAGATCTTATTTGATAGATTTGGATGTATACTTTTTAACAAAAAAAAAATATTGAAAATTAAAGTTAAAATATTTTAAAGTTAAAAAATATAATATAGAAGCAAAAATGATGACATAACAAATAAACATTGTCTATGAGACCAGTCACCCTCACAATGTCTTTAACTATTTTCACCAAATCATCTTCATCATCATCATCCATATTTGCATTGGAGATGGGTATTTCACTTAATTATCTAATATCTTAGGTGGCACTCTATTTATTTCCAGTTTATAGTTACATTAGAAATGCCCTTAAGAATGCAATCCCCTATACCAACCGGTATATTTAAGTATTTATAATATTTTTCAGTATTAAATTCAAAAATTGTTACTAACAAACTTAAGATTTATTGCTTTACGAAATATCAAGTCTAAAGTAAGTACAATCTTACTACTACTTATTTCTTTTTTCACCCCGCTGTCTATATATTTTTTCATCTTAATTAAAAAATAACAAAATAAAAATATTTTTTAAATAGCTTTCTATTCAATAATATAATACACACTTTTGCTAACCCCATGTGAGTTTCCGCAGCATGTCACCCTTCAATCCTTCATGTTTAAAGTCTCTGACTTCCAATCATTCTATAATCACCAACATTTGCTCCTCCCTGCTCAATCAAATCACAATTATAAAAATCAAACTAAGAAATATTTTCTTTTACATCCTTAAACTAAGAAAACTAGTTTCTAAAATAAGAATGTTTTATTTTACAGAAATAAGTTAATATTTATTTCAACAAGAAGTTATGCTCTATCGCTTTTTCTTTTCTTTTCATTTTTATTTTACAAACTTTTTTTATCTCTAAAAATTATCAAAACTTATAATTAAAGCAATGAAATTATCAACCGTTAAATTACTTATTACTTATTCTTTTTTTAAGTTTTCTGTTTTTAAATTATGGATATTCATTCAATGCGTGCATACTAAACAAATGTATGATGCAATTATATATCTATATTATAAAACATCATATTTGACCATTTTTTTTTAAAAAGTATAAGAATCTAATACTTGAAAATACACATGTTATGGTGTGCATTACTTTTAAACCATTGAATGAGTTTTATATACACAACAAGATGTCACATCAAATTTAAAATACTCACACCAATAATATACACACAATAAACTCTCATACACCAATAATTTTATTTACATTAAAAATGACATAACTTAAAATAATAAATTCAAAATTTAATAAAAAATTAATATTTAAAATCTACTAATCTAAATCAATTAAAAAAGATCAATCATGATTATAGAATTATGTTTAAAAAAATAAGAAAAATTATTGAGTAACAATAATGTAATTTAAGTGTTCATACATTATTAATTATCTCAGTCTATTGTTTTTAGGAGTTTCCGTGATACATGAGTCCAATTTTTGGACTATTTTCAAATTATATTGACAAAAGTGGTTTTATTATTTTCAAATTTGACCTTGAATTTAATTTGTTAAAAAAATAATTTCCTGAGATCAAAATAGGTTCAAAAAATATGATTAAAAGATTAGTTAAAAAATTTAAAATATTTTGGTCAAATCCCCTCTATTTTTAGTTTTTTCTGCATTAAGATATATTGAGTATATGTTTCGGTTATTCAAAACGTGTCAGTTTAGATTGTCGCACGTTAAACTTTTTTGTTCAGTTATCGGATCATATTTATTTTAACGTACTGGATGGCACCAATATACCTTAATATATATATATATATATATATATATATAATATTTAGTTTAAGATGTCATTTGATAAAAATGACCACCTCTTTGAAAGTTTGCGTGTGTGTATATATCTACTGCCAATATATATACACCGAACGTCTGTGATTATGGATCCTAACACTATTATACTATATACACGTGTTTTTATACAATTTCAGTTTTGGATTAAATGCTTGAAGAAATTATTTTAGCATAAATTTTTTTTCTTGAGTACTAAAATCATGAGTTATTAGCGCATGATATTAAAATATATAAATATATATCTTAGGATTAAAATTTAGGTAAAAAAAGTTCCATGATGGAATTAGACTCAATGGAAAAAAAAACACGTAGACATATATATTTAAGGAAAAGCTACAATCAAACAAACTTTTAATGTTGGATTTATTGATTGATGATTTTGTTTTGTTCAATTATTTTAGGAATTGTTGATTTGGGTGTTGGAATAATTTTATTTTAAAAGTTAACCTCTAATTTTTTTTTTTATCTTTTTGAAAATTTTGTTATTACACATATTGGTTGCTGAATTTGGCATCGAAATTAACCACGCATTGTCTGTCGACACAAATTAATTAAATTTTTCGATGCAAAAGCCACACTATCTTAATTACTTTTGTCGATCTAGTGATACAAATTGCATTCTTTGACGCAAAAAACTATCAATCCTTTTCTTCTGTAATTTTTGTACATGGATAAACTCGCAGTTCTATATAATTAGAAAAAAAGGGGTTTAAGTGCCAAATATAATAACTTGCACTTATTAACTCAAGTTCTTTAACAAGAAACTTATAAATATATAACCTATACATATATATATATATATATATATATAGCTGTACCTAATTTCTTGAAATACAGATTATATATGTAGAATTCTAAATATGAATCATTTCTAGTATTTATAGTAGGATTTCAATAGGGGTAATTTTGTTTTTATCCGCAAAATTCATCGGTCTATTCACCTTAGTTTATAATCCATTATGACAAAGTTTTTAAAAATTTCCTTTTAAAAATTAAGAAGCAGATTTACCTAAATAATATATCAAAATTTTATTTTCCTTCCTTTTACAATTTCCTTAACTTTCCTAATTAAAATATAATTTCAACTATTACAATTGTACTTCAATCATCTCATCGATTTTTTTCATGATTCGATCAAATGGTGCATTTATCTTCTACTTTGCTTCAATCAAGATTCAAATTTCATATTTTTCAAGTTTTAACTAAAAAATACATAAAAACATGAAACACTAATAGCTAATTTTAATTTTAATACTATTTAACATAGGTCATTTTTGTAGCCCAAAGCTGCACTTGAAGCTCAAAATTATAAACAAAAACGATAATGCATGTGGTGCGATTACCTTTGAACTATTTATTATCAAGTTCATTTAGGGGGTGTTTGTTTGGCCATTTGAAATTTGAAAATTTAAAGTTTTCAAATTTCAGTGGTGTACGAGTTGTTTGTTTGAAAAAAAAAAGTGTTGAGCCACTGAAATCTGAAAATTTTGGTCCAAAATTTTAAGTGGCAAATATACCACTTAAATCTGAAATCTGAAAACACACCAATACAAAATATCTATTTTACCCTCATTCAACCCTAACAACACAACTTCTCCTCTTCTCATTCTCATTTCTCCTCCACGCAGCTGCTTCTTCTCTTCTGAATTCGATTTCTTTTCTTTTTCTGAAATCGAATTTTTATGATGTCAGTTGTAGTGGGATTGAATTACTTCAGTTCTAGATATGTTCAATGACAATTTATGTCCATTTTTGGGGATTTTTTTTATTATATTGTATAGGAATTAACGTTGAGCAGGATAAATTTTTTTCATATATGAGATTTCAACACCACCTGCCATAGTTGATTCAAGTAATTATATAATCTTTTTTTATTTTCATTTACAATAATTTGGTCTAAATAAATTGTTAAGGGAAAAATTGTCATACTAAAAAAAATTCAGTTTTCAAATGTGTTATATTCAAACAAACAACATTTTTTCAGATACAATTTTCAGACCTAAGCAAATAGTTTTTTCAGTTTCAATTTTCAGTTTTCAGTTTTCAGTCGTTTTATCAAACGCCACCTTAGTTTCAAAAGAAAATAAGAAAATAAGTATTGAATAGAATGTTTTTTTTAATACTTGAATCAATCATTACGGTGGTATGTAAGTCCAACTTTGGCCAAGTAAAATAGAGATCATCACTTTGCATGAGATTCTTCATCAATCTTTATTGTAATTATCTAGTTTAAGCAAGAAAAGTAGGACATATATTTTAAATTTTGAAATTGTGAATATAGTTAAATAACTTTTGAATTATTAAACTAACATAGTTATATAAAGATATCAACAATATGTTTTGCAAGCACTATTTATTTTGTAAGTTTATCCCAGTTTTTTGTGTGTGTGTGGTTTTTTTTTTTTTTTACAAAAGTCGCAAATAAAAACAAAATCATTATTTCAATTGCAAATGTGTCAAACTTTTAATTTTCTATTTTGTGCTTATAATCGTTATTTTCTTCTCTTTTTTTTTTTTTGGATAAAAATAAGCCTCTAGCGGGATTTGAATTTATGCCTACAAGCTACCTAAGGGTGTTTAACGACTCAACCATAAATTATATTAATATAAATTATATATATCATGTTTGGAGAGTTAAGTACAACTAAAATTGTACAGTAAAAGCGAATAACTCACGCACAAAAACGATTCCGTTTAAGAAGGAATAACGCTGCATCTGTGCAATAATTGGTTGTAACGCATAACAATTTCACTGCCTATTTTCCTAAATCTTATGACCGTCAATTTAAGAAAGTAAGAACTATTTTTTTAATTTTTGGTACGCGTGTTTGGGCAAAAAAAAAATAAGGCCCCTAAGCCCACAATTTTTATTTAAGGAATCAAAACTGCCTGTTTTCAGCATGTGAATTTTAGAGCAAAGGTCCCCCTTTTGAGTCAATTGCTTCTCAACCCCTCTCTCTACTCTTATTTTATCAGCAAACTTTGAATCGTTTAAAGCAATTCTCTTCTGGATTCTATGTTTTGAATTGGGTGAATTCTTTATCTTGGGCTTCGGCACTCTGGTCTCACAGCAAATCAATTTGATTCCTCAAAATACTCCATTTTTCAATTGAGAAATTTCCCGTTTCTTGTTATTTTCAGTTGTATGAATTAAGGGTATTCTTTCAAGTTTCTTTTGTGTTTTTCTTCAACAAAACTCTGGGTATTATAAAAAATAATTCTCCAATGCAAAAATGGGATCTTTCAGTGCTTTAGGAATTGGTTTAAGTTTCCTATTTGGCTGCATCTTCTTAGGCCTAGTGGCAGAGCTCTACTATGTGCTATGGTGGAAGAAAAAATTCACCCAGAAAGAGCCCCAAAATCACTTCACCAAACACGCCACTGACCTCCCCCATCTCTTTTGCTTCAAAACCCACAATTGTTCTCTCAACAAAAACTCCAAAACCCATCAAGAACAACATCAGCAAGATCAGGATCCAGAGCTGGGGTTAGGGTTAGGGATAGCCATACCCAAAGATTTGCTTAAGGGTGGCTATGGTGAAGAAGGTGTAGAATCAGAGCTAATGAGGGCCCACAATCTCTGTGGGCCCCCAAGATTTCTTTTCACAATCAAAGAGGAAACAAAGGAGGATTTGGATTCTATTGGCACCCCTTTAGCCTCTATAAGCAGCCCCCTGGCCTCTCCTCCATTAAAGCCCCATTATTTGAGTTCTTTTGATAATAAGAATAATAATCACCATGGATTCAAATTCAACCCTTTGTTTGAATCATCAAACGAGGCAGAGATGAACAGGTTTAGATCTTCACCACCTCCTTCATTCAAGTTCTTGAGGGACGCAGAGGAAAAATTGATGAAGAAATTAGTGGAAGAAGCGGAGAGGAAGAAAATAGTGGGGTTGAATGTTCAAGATTCTAGTGGTGTTATTAAGGCTTCTTCACAGGTACTTCCATTGGCATCTTCACCCAATTCCGAGAGTTAATGAAATTCCATTAATGTACCTCTTTAGATCTGTCTCTCCATTAATTACCATGAATTAATATTGGGTCTTGGGTACTTTTTTTCTTTGGTTGACCGTTATTTGACCTGTTTATTTAAATTTACAAATGGGTACTATTGTGTATGGATTAATTGTCTAATAGAAAACGGTGATATGTTCGTTGTTTTTACCAATTTGACAAACTAACACCTTCAATTTATATTTTTATCAGTTTTATTAACCAAATAATCGGTTTGGGTATATTATTTAGTTGTATATTTTGATAGTATATAGTTCTTCGATCCTCCGATATAGATAACCGATTGTTGAAAGTGATAAATGTATCATTACTCAATATGATATTAGTAGACTTGTGGGGTAACTATTTTTTCTATTTATTTGTAGTATTGGTGCTGCCATTAATCACGAAATGGGTTTCTCTGTGGCCTTTTGATCTCAGAATTAATGAACTTTGAATTGTTCCATTTAGGAACATCACTTTGAAATTAGATTGCATTTTGGAGCTTTAGTTCCATGTTTGCAATTGGACTACTTTAAAATTTGAATTATTTGCCCTATTTCAGTTCTAAATATTAAATTTGAGTAATCAAATGATTGATTCTTTTTAAGAAAAGCTATGAATAGCAGTTCTCTACTACAATGGTTAAAATTGAAACAAAATGAGTTCAAATTTTGAATTTATTATGGGCCAATATCTCTTCCAAACTTTAGGATGTAATTTCGAAAACGTTTACCACTTATGATGCGATTGTTTTCGTTGTCTGAAACTGAAAACTGGTTTTGAAGTCTGAAAATTGAATCAGAAAAAAATTGTTTATTTTGCTTTTGAATGTCAAATCCTCCTATTTTATACAAATGACTATATCTAAAAGGATAAATAGCAAAATAAATGTTTGCTTGAATTTTTAAACCAATCAACAAAATTAATATCTGGTAAATCTGAAGGGACTAGCCATTCAGACTTTAGGGATTCAATCAAACAACCCCTTAGTCAAGGTATATTCTTATATCATGACATTGGCAAAATACGAAACTTTGGTACATTCTTTGAATCATGCTTGAAAAATCTTGAGATATAAGTTTGTTAGTTTTTCTAAACGCATATATACATTTTTTTTTTATATCTTTTAGCAGTATTGGATTTATTTGCACAAGCGATTCATGTGTTACTCGGATATAACTAATTTAAAATAAGAAAGTTAAAAAATAATAAATAGTGCACTTGTCATATTTCTCTTTAGCGAATGTTTGAATCATGTTACTTGCTCTACAATAAAAAAAATTCTAGTAAGCTTTGGTATTACAAAATGCCTAAATGATGTGTAGAAATTTAATCCCCACTCCATAGTACAATATAATCTGGAGTGCAATAAAAGACATAATTACTCAACACTTGCAACTAAAAGCAAGATAAATCTTGAAAGATAGCCAACAATAAGTCATTAATTTGTTGAAGAAATTAAGCTACTTTACTTAACTTTTCCTTGTTAATTAATTTAAATGCGCACACTTCCGATCTAGCTCCCTCCACCTAATCAAAGGTGCATATGTTATTGAGAAAAGAAAAAAAGGAGCCAAATTAATTACTTTAAAAAAGAAAGGTGCATAGGTCAATTTTTATTGCCATAGGAGTAAGTTTTTTTCAAACAAAAAGTGTCAAAGTTGATTAAGAGAAATGTTTCTTTGAGATGTGAAGGTTCGATTAGCTTTTACGTAACTAACAAACATGTCATTGTTACTATATATACTGTCCTCATCTTAAAGCATCTATTTAAAATTACAATTAAAATTTTGAACTACCCCTGATCATGATATGCGCGCATATTGAGAGGTTATATATATATATATATATATATATATAAATAATATATTAGCTTCAATTTATTCATTGGAGTATTTGTTCATAAATATTCAAATTAATTCCTGTCAATATAATAAAGTGATCAAGGCATTTATGCATTTCCATCAAACTCATGTACTAACGTTAAGATGTTTTAACTTTAGTACGTTTAAATGGTTTCTAGACAGGGATGTACCTAGCAAGGCTCGAGAGGGTACGGTCGTACCTCCTCAATTTTTTTTTTATTTTTTTTTGTGTATGTATGTTAAAAATAGAAGAATGTTCAAATCACACTGATGTAAGATTAAAAAAATTTATATTGTTCATAATTTTTTTTTATATTCATAATTTATCAATTTCATTGTCAGATAAGCTATTTGTATTGTGTTTATCAAGTATGTAAAATTTCAAATCAATCTAATATTTGTAACCATATAATCACAATAATTTTTTTTTAATTTTTTTTAAATTCATAATTCAGTATATAACATGATTACAATGAGAGACTTCTGCATCTCCAATTAATTTAATTTTTTACACGCATCTTTGAGATATTATAATTAACTAATTTAACGGCTAGATCGATGAATTAAGGTTTATAATTTAGTATATAACATGATTATGATGAGAGACTTCTACAGTTCTGATTAATTTAATTTTTTGCACACGTTTTTGATATATCTAATTCAATAGCTAAATCAACGAATTATAAAATTGAGACAAAGTTATTAATAGGTGTAAATCTTTGTTTTACACCAAATATAACTTGAACCGTTCCCTTAAAAATATTATGTATTTGATACTATATTAAATAATAAATACTATTGCATTTAACAATGCTCAATTTATCACTTGTTGATTTTTATACTCCTTAAGGATGTATCAATTTTTGTTAAATATTAAAACTTATTTTTTATTAAGAGATTTAATTTATCGTTATATCCATAAATGGAATGAGAACTTAATTTGAGACTGGTAGAGTCGTTTTTACCCAACTAGCTTATTCTACTGCCAAATAAAACATGATTTTTGGCAAAGCTAAATACTTCTGTGGAATGCCAAACCTAAAGAATACAAATGTGGGCATACATTTGTATGACTTCTCAAAATATATAGCACTTGGTTTAGTCAAAAGCTATCGTTTGGGGGAGGGGGGGTTGTGAGCGTTAGAACACACGATTATTATACATCTACATGATAGTGGTCCTATGTTCCCTATGTTTCCATAGGAAACCACCTATGTCCTCTTCCAGGATAACTAGCGCAATGTCTAAGTGTAATTTAGATTTCTTCAACCCACGTATAAGCCAATTAAAATCTCCTCATTACATTATCGATGTACGATATAAGTTCATTATATAATTTCTTTTGATATCGTATCCCTTCAAAAGAATTCATGTGTGTGTCCCTGTTTCTAGAAAGTGTTAAAATCAGCCTCAAACACTCGCTAGCTAGCTACTTGACTAATTGCTCTCTCAATTCTCAAATATTAATTTGTTTAAAGTGGAGGGCCAACTAATTATGCCCCAAAAATTATGATATAATATTAAAATTATCAAGTTCTAATTGTATTCGAAGAAAATATACTAAATATGTATATAATTTTATATTTACAAAGCATACCTAGCCTATATTTTTTCCACGTAATATTAACTTTTCTAGGAGGTCGTTTTTTAAATATTTTCAAATTTCTACTACTATTATATAAAGTCGAAAGACAATTCATTTATTATTGAATATGTGTCAGATTTTGGTTTTCCAATTTTACCCTTACATACACAAAAAAAATATTATCTTAGTACAAGTAATAGGGTTTGAACCCTTATGTTTGCAAGGGTTATAAGACGCATCAATCACATTGCCAATTATTACTTATTAAATTTGTTTCCTTTAATCACTTATATCCACAACGTACACGCATCGCGTGTGTGCAAAAATCTAGTAAACATATATAATACTTGTATAATTCAGAAACAAGTGAAGTTTAATCATTAGATCTATTGTCCAAAACAAAATTGACGAGAAGGTTCACATTCATATGATTGCATCTATTTATTTCAAGCAACTATAAAATAAAATAGTTGGTGAAAAGAAAAGACAATAATAAAAGGGAAATGGGAAAAATGTTCAAGATATGGTTGATGAAAAAAGTTAGAATGGTGAATTTTAGTTAGCCAAAATGAGCTCTTCTTTTTCTTCGTCTTCATTGGTTGCAGACTACGGTTTGGTTTCAATGAGAGGAATATAATATGGGGTTGCTTGCGATGGTCGATAGATTATATCTGTTTTATTAAATGATATGTTTTTGCTAATAAAATAAACTAGGCAACTCCTTAAACAAAGAAAGGAAAAAAAAAAAAACAACACTCAGTCTATCTGCCTAGTCTGAATGGGCGGCAACCTAAATTCGCCTAATTCATCAAACGATTAATCAAACCACCTAGACACTAATTGCAAGGCCCCAATATTGCCTTGCGCTGCCTTGCATCTAAGCGCCATCTAAACGGCCGCCTTATACTTAGGGGCCACCTAACCAGACTTTTAAAACTCTACAATTTTATACTTATATATTAGCTATATAAACTCACGTGGCAATGAAAATCATTCAAAACAACTTTTGTATTCAATATTGCTATATTATATTGTAGATGAATGGCTTAAATTTGGACATCACTGAGGAACAAGATAAGTAGACTAACATAATTTCATCTGAGAATAAGAAATGGCCAAACAAGTGAGTGGTCCAAATTTATAATAACTATTTTTTTTTGGTCTCCCACAAAGTGTGTTCTTACTATATTAAATACGTGAATAAATTTTTCGTTTGCAGAACTGAGTCTGTCGATGGTCAACAAAAGAATTGTACTTGTAGTGAATTGAACACAGAACATTTCACTAAATAGATCGATTATACAAAAATCAAATAATAGACAAATTACTAAGCCAACCCCTATAGTTTATAACAACTAATTCCAAACAAAAGAAATTTATAAATGGAAATTGGGGAGGGACCACATTTGTTTCTGACCTTTTCACAAGTTGTAATATTGCTATGTGCCTTGAAATTTGAATTTATGAAGAGGAGACCCCAGAACTTACATTATTTATCTTTTGGGATTATGACAAATCTCCTTGAGTTGTGTTTGGACAAAAAGAATTAATTTTTGGACTGGCAAGAAAATAGTGAACATGGCCAGGGTTTTGACTCATTTTGTTTTTTTCTCTATGTGTTATTCTTGTGATCTTGGTTTGTTTTTGAGTGTGTGGGAAGAGATAAAATTATTTTTAACTGAGATGAAGTTCCATTCAAATATAATTATTACTAAAATAATGTATAATTATACAACTATATGGTAATTTAATTTGATATGACTATTATATTATTGCTTTGACAATATATAACTATTGTCAAAATTATTCTTGCACTTTAAATTTGTTGCCAATGTCCAAATAAAAAGAAAAATCATAGACACAATGACTCAGAGTAGTTAAAAAAAAAATCTCGAATCACAAGTCTACTTGATTATGTATTAGAAAATGTTGTTCTTACCATATATTCTTATCGGGTGCATCATATGGATTATACTTTGATTATATTTTATAAATGTAAAACCTATGTAATGTATGTCCGGTGAAAGTAGGTAGTAAGAATACCTAGTGAATGTAGTATTATTTGTATTGAAGAGAGAAAAAATAAAGTCTTTAGAGTTTGTTAGCGATAATATTTAAAATTATGAAACGTAAAGTTTGGGGTTCAAAGTTTGAAAGACACACTAGTCACGATTAACGTCCTGTGAGTCCAGAACCATTTTAAGACTTTTAAGTTGAAGACTCCCGTGAGTCCAGAACCATTTTAAGTTTCAAAGTTGAAGACTTTTAAGTTGAAGACTCCAATTCTTTTGGTGTATTATTATCTATAATAAATAAAAATAAAAATTCCGAAACACACTCACTCCTGGTTTTACTTTATTATAAATAACTGAGTTGCAAACTTGGTATTTGAATTTGATGATATAAAGTGACTTGTGCTGAGATACACGTTAATTAAATATATATTATGAACAAAAAGAATAAAATTTCATACGAAAATTTATATAGTGTATGTTGTCATTTGGCCGGCCTGCGCGCATGTGTTTACCGTTGTAGTTCAAACTTTTGAAAAACATAACCACCAAAATTCAAAATATTCAAATTCACCGAAATATAAAGTCCAATAGCAAATGATTACCACTTTGACAATTTGTATGTCACAATGCGCGTATGAATGAAAATTGGGGGAATCTGTATATTAATAAAGTGAATTTCAGCGCATATGGAATATAATTTTATTCAAGTGCTCAAAGATTCTCACTCGATCTCTATTTTTGGGTCTCACTTTTTTTAAGACTGCCGCACATATATATTCTTCTTCTCAATGTAATAGATTCAATTTACCAAAAAATAAAATAAAATAAACTAGCGCCAAAATTAGTTCTCTAGTTGTTGCAAAATTGAGTCTTGGGGTTTAAACTTCAGCCGTTTCGGTCTTTAGTTATTTTTTAAAAAAATGTAAATGATACTCATTTACCAAAACTTATAAAAGGTTGCAAACAACCATGGTTTAGGGTAGTCAGAGGTCTTCGTTAATCAGTTTGATTATTTAAAGGTCGCAAACAAAAAAAATGAATTAAAGATTTAATTTTGTATTTTTTTTGCTATATATTTGTCAACGATGGGAATTATTTATTATATCTTATTATATCCTTTCTAACAACAAACACATAATATAATTAAATAATTATATCCTACCTTTTATATAATCCCGCGCGATAAACAGACCCAAAGAATCTTATATTATCATGAGGTATATATAATGCCATGTAAGAAATTAAGCGCACATTTTCCATGTTTTCTATTTACCTATCTTCTAACCGTCATTTTAGTTTATACAAAAGTTTTGTACAATCTTTGAGTGTCTAATACATACTCAATAACTCAAAAATTTTAGACGCATGCACCATTTTTGTCAAATTATCTTAATGCATGGCAACTAAACATATTGAATTGGAGAGCTAGCTTTTAACCTATTACCATTTATCTTAGTTGAATAGATTCACAGGAATCCAATATTTCACTCTCTTCTTCTTCTTCTTTGCAAAAACTAAATAATTCAAATTTAACTTTTCTTGATAATTGGCTCGAGTTAGACATGTATATTTTGTAATCCATTGAGTCTGTTTGATTGGTCGTATTAAGAGAGGGGATATAATTAAATAATTTGTTTGGTGTATTATTGGATGAAATAGGTTAAGGTATTGTTAATCCGGACTTAATCCTTTATTCCCCAAAGTACCGGATAACACAATTCTGGAATTATGTTATCCAGTTCCTTGAGCTAGAGATAGAGGATTAAATAAAAAAAAATACAATTTTACCCTAAAAAATTATGAAAATCCTACTTTAATTCATCTTCTTCGCCCACAAAAAACTACTACATACAACCGAAACTACAATTGCTGTTATCGCTCCATCACCAGTAAGACCACATCTCTCTTTTTTTCATTTGTTAGTATATATACATTGATTAAGTGTATGGTTCCTTTTTTTTGTTAATTAATTAATTAATTAATTTATATACATTGATTCAATGTATGGTTCCTCTTGTTTAATTTTGTGTTTTATTACATCTTATAATTATAATTAATTTTTTTGAATTTAGTGAAATTGTTAAAATTTACTTTGTTAAATGCACAATAAGGGTACATTAGTAAAACTGATAAAACAATAATCTTATCGGGCACATTTCAAACATTGAATTGTATGGTAATATCCTATCCGATTATTTAATCTGGGACTATGTCAAACACAAGACTGGAATAAATGTTGGCCGCCTGATCTTTATCCTATCCTTTCTAATTCTTATTTTATTCAATTTGACATTTTTACTCAGTGTGTCAAACGCAACCTTTATTATAATTTGTTTCTATCACTATCAAGATTTAGATGAGTTTGACGTTGCTATCTTAAAGGAAGGATACAGTGCAAGTGAGTTTCTATCACTTAATTTCATTTTAAGATGAGAGATAGACACCAATAATTAATACTCCCGTCATATTTATGAAATGATATGAGGCTTTGGTGTTTAGCGTTCGGTGTTTTTTTATATTTTTTAATATATCTACCTTGATAAGATGTTAGGAAGACGGGATATTATATTAACATTCTCCCTTACGTGTATTCGAATAAACATAGAGAGCAAAGATAAACAGAATCAAGTAAAGAACTGACATAATTAAAATTAATGAATGGGGATGGAAGATGGTCATTAACATGATATCAGGATTGGTTGTTTAAGATATTTCCAATTTTCCATGGTTTGATCCTGATCACATCCATCCGCCATCTATTAATCATGCATCTGTCTATATTGTCATGAAATTCATTGGAATATTGTTTCTATCTTATATCCACTTGATCCTCATTCTATCCGAGGTCATGTTAATTAATCGCATTTATGTCTGCTTTTCCGCATGCAAGAATACGACCACACTTAGGAAAAAGATTTAGCACGATATTTGTTATAATACTTATTTCTAACAGCATAAACTTTTGATACAAGTTAATGACAGTATCTTAACGCGTCTAACGTAAAATCAACCTTTTTTTTTTTTTTGTAAAGTGGAGAACACACTGATAAGGCAAGCAGCCAGCTGAAATGGGTTGGAAGATAAGAAAAGAGACAAACTGGCCAACAAAAAAAAATGGACAGAGATGATATGATCCTCATCATCCACTTGCACTAACATTCTTAATTAGTTAGGTATTAAAGGATATGTTCACGCTTTATTTTCAGCTTAGAGCATCCCCACCGAGTATGTTAAATGGCCAAATTTAACACACAAAACTTATAACAAAAAAACTTGTATGGTATAGAACGAGTAAACTTATTATACCTTTACTCGTATCAACCATACAAGTTTAGCTCACTCATATGAAAATAAAAAAAAATCATACAGGTGTGGGACACTCGTATGAGTCATATATGACCCTTATGAGTGAAGCATATTCGTATGGCACTATATGTATATATAAAAAAAATTATTCTATCTCACAAAAAAAAAAGAAAAATAAATAAATAATTGCTCAAACGAGTGAAACTGACTTGTATGAGATCATACGATAAGCATTTCTTCTTCCTTTTTTTTAGCACAAAATTGATATGGGCGAAGTATACTCGTATGGCTATTTTTTATACCATACCCGCTATATCTTCTCTCATAACTTAGTTAATATTTACAAATTTCACTCTAAATTTTAGCAATCATGCCGTGGATGCTCTTATTGTAACATCAAAAGCATATTTGGTATGAAAAGAGGGGATTTATCTCATTTTCATTATCTTTCAGTTCAATTCCATCCAAGAAGATCTAGTTTGAGAACTAAATTAATTAATTTTTTCTGAAACTTGGTAGAGATTCTAGATCATCTCTACAAAATTTCATTAGAAGACTCAATCTAAAAATGGGTGAGATGATAATCTAAAATTTGAATGGTCGAAAATGAATAAATGCATCAAATTTTTATCACGCTCACTTCCAGTTTGAATTTCTTTATGAAATTTTGTGGTCATGATTTACTCATCATAGAGATCATCTCTACCAAATTTCATAAAAAAAATCAACTATTTAGTTCTCGAATTTCAACCCCCCCCCCCTCTTTTTTGTCGGAATTAGACTGAAGGGGTAATATAGAGGAGCCAAGTCCGAAAAGAGGGACTAGTTCAATGGTACGCAATTTATATCCTTACCTTGAGGTAGGAAGAGGAGTTTTTTTTATTTATAATGTTAAGTGAGAGATGTAGACTTCCTTTAATATTATTTAAAATATATATATATATATGTGATACAGTGTACTTTTTTTTTCACACATATTATGCGATATAAAAGAAAATATATTTAAAAAATAAATAGTTGTTCTTCCCAGCTTAAAGGTTTTGGTTTTGAAGCTTATATTGCTTACACTAATTCCTTTTATTTTATTTTTTTTGGGGAAAAAGTTATAATTGGGTCAAAATTGGAAATTCTAATTTTTGTGTGAAAACGCTAGCTAGTCAGTTATACTTTTATATAACTATACACTGATGTATGTGTACACATTTTTGCACATACATAATATGAAAATATATAAAAGAAATAAATAATGGTTTACTGGTACAAACGTAAGAAAGAAAGAAACCTGTGTCAAAAACTCAAAATTGAAAAATCCCTATTTTAGTGTCAAAATTACTAGGTGAGTATCTTTATTTTTTTCAATTTTTTTTGAAAACAGGTGAGTATCTTTTTTTTTTTTTTTTCTGAAAACAGGTATCTTTGTTTTTATATTTACATAATTAGAAATCCAAGTACTTGCGATGCGCCGATGCATGACTTTATTTGCACAAATAATCTGATTTAACATGCACTTTTATATATAAATAAAAAATGCATATCTAATAAACCTTATGAATTTTAGGTCTCGAGGGTGGTCAAAAAAACTTGATTTCTATCATATTTATCACTTTGCGCGATGTTTGTGCGACTATAGCGCTCATTTGAAGAGAAAAATAATACAAAAAAAATATGACAAATAGTTCTAAGAGAAAAATCCCATTATTTGATCTAAAAACTTTAATGAGTGAGAAAGAAAATGTTTCATTTAATTTTCTATTAAAAACTATCATCATCTCACTGTAATAAATAATAATTTTAAAAAATACAAAGGTTAACATTTTAGTGTTTGATCACGAGGAAAGGAAAAGGAAACAAGATTCCCAATAACAAAGAAGAACAAAGAAACACCTCTCAGCCAACTTGAAAGAGAAAAGTGATCGGAATGAAGGAGGAGGATCTATGATTAAACAATGTCTTGTTTGGTATTAAAATTAAACGTAAAAGGTTAAAATGAAAAGATAAATTTCTCCGACAGGATTTTCAAAAGCCAAACAATAAATACAGTGTTTATGTTTAAAAAGATAGATTTGATAAAAAGTATATATATTCGCTTTCTCATCCATCCCCAGAAATTTTGTTTCCTGATGAAAATAGAAGAAAATTTATTCTCAAGCCTCAAAGAATTAGTAGTACCAATTGCAAAAACTAAAAAAACGAAATTACTCTAAAGCCAAAAATAGCAAAGACCGAACTTTCTAATCCTCTATTTATTAATTACTGCGAAAAATAAAACGAAATCCTTGGTTACCAAAAAGTACGGCCTTAACCAGACCATACAAAAATCAAACAAAATGGCACAAAGCAATAGTTAAAATAATAGTTCCACCCATATCCAAAGTTTTTTAAACCGAGCCATTACTCAGAAAAAAAAAATTAAATAAAAATATCAAATCATAATACTACTCTAGTCAACCTCCTCGATCTTGGGGCCAGCACCGCTACTGCCGCCAGCCGAAGGAACGTCATCAGCCATCGAACCACCCACATCAGGACCCGCACCGCCTTGGTAAATCTTGGCAATGATAGGGTTACAAAGACCCTCCAGCTCTTTCATTTTGTCCTCGAATTCATCTGCTTCTGCTAGTTGGTTGTTATCGAGCCACGAAATAGCCTGATCAATCGCATCATCAATTTTCTTCTTGTCACCTGCACTAAGCTTAGACGCAATTTTCTCATCCTTTATGGTATTCCTCATATTATATGCATAATTCTCCAATGCGTTCTTTGCCTCAACTTTCTTCTTATGCTCCTCGTCCTCTGACTTGTACCTCTCTGCTTCTTGCACCATCTTCTCAATCTCCTCCTTCGATAGCCTACCCTTATCATTAGTGATTGTGATCTTATTCTTCTGTCCTGTTGTTTTATCCTCGGCCGAGACATTCAAAATCCCATTTGCATCAATATCGAAGCAAACTGTGATTTGTGGGACTCCCCTTGGGGCGGGAGGGATACCCGAGAGCTCAAATTTGCCCAAAAGGTTATTGTCTCTCGTTCTTGTTCTTTCACCCTCATAAACCTGAATCAAAACACCTGGCTGGTTGTCCGAGTAAGTTGAAAACACTTGCTCTTTCTTTGTCGGAATAGTTGTGTTTCTTGGGATCAAAACAGTCATTACACCGCCAGCAGTTTCTAAACCAAGGGAGAGAGGGGTTACATCGAGAAGAAGCAAATCCTGCACTTTCTCATTCCCCTCACCACTGAGGATCGCAGCTTGTACTGCAGCACCATAGGCAACAGCCTCGTCGGGGTTTATGCTTTTGCAAAGCTCCTTCCCATTGAAAAAATCCTGCAGTAGCTGTTGTACCTTGGGAATTCGGGTGGACCCTCCAACAAGGACAACATCGTGGACAGAACTCTTGTCCATCTTGGCATCCCTCAAGCATTTCTCTACGGGTTCCATGCATTTCCTAAATAGATCCATATTCATTTCTTCGAATCTCGCACGGGTTATGGTGGAGTAGAAATCAATGCCCTCAAATAGAGAATCTATCTCTATTGTGGTCTGAGCTGTTGACGAGAGTGTTCGTTTTGCCCTCTCACAAGATGTCCTCAATCTCCTCAGAGCTCTTGGGTTGCCACTGATATCCTTCTTATTCTTCCTCTTAAATTCTTGTACAAAATGGTTCACCATCCGGTTGTCAAAATCCTCACCGCCCAAATGTGTGTCCCCAGCTGTAGATTTGACCTCAAATATCCCCTCTTCAATTGTCAAAAGAGAGACATCAAAGGTGCCACCACCAAGATCAAAGATCAGCACATTCTTCTCACCAACACTGGTGGCCTTTTTGTCGAGCCCATAGGCAATGGCTGCAGCAGTTGGCTCATTGATGATTCGCATTACATTAAGACCAGAAATTACACCAGCATCCTTGGTGGCTTGGCGTTGGGAGTCGTTGAAGTATGCAGGGACAGTGATCACAGCATTCTTCACGGTTGATCCAAGGAAAGCCTCAGCAATCTCTTTCATTTTAACAAGTACCATAGAGGAGATTTCCTCAGCAGCAAACTGCTTCTCCTCGCCTTTATAAGATACAAAGATCATTGGCTTGTCACCAGGACCAGCAACGACCTTGAATGGCCACAACTTGATGTCACTCTGGACAGAGGAATCGCTAAATCTCCGACCAATTAGACGTTTTGCATCTGAGGAAAAAACAAATAAAGGAAAAGAAAAGGATAAATTTAGCACAAACAAAATGTAACATGTCCCATTTAACTATTTTTAGAACATGGATGCTTATGAAAGTTTATTTCGAAAACGCTAGTATTGAAATTGAAACCTAGCACATTTTATTCATGCCAGCAAAGAAATACCTTAAAAAGCACAGTCCATGTAGAATAATTTATCACTTCAGGCAAACTCGAGTAGAATTTTGGGACAACAAATTAAAACCTTCCTATAGATTTGTTTCTTTCTCACACAAACATGCCAAGAACACAGCTTATCATAGAGTTCTTGACCTTATTATAATGAAACAGACTAAAGCCTCCATTACTAAGGAACACAGAGCAATAACAAATTTCATTGATTAATCAATTCCAAGAAGTCAATTAGCAGACCTGGCCTCGTGCTCAAGTTGTTAAGGGCAAGTGCAATGGCACGCAAGTTTTAAGAGTTCAATCTCTACCACTTCCGAAATGATCTCAATCACCGCATCTATCTCAGTAAAATAATTTAGCCCGTTGGAATTAAAAACCGAAATTACACTTTCCAATTTTTATAATTCCACAGTAAAATAATTTAGCCCGTGGGAATCAAAAACCAAAATTACACTTTCCAATTTTTATAATTCCTTTTTCTTGTAAAAGATGTTAGTTTCCTTTACTTTCCCTATCATAAAAAAATGGAGATCTTTTTCCTTGAATATTGATTTATACCCCTAGTGAATCCTCACCTTTTTGGTTTATTTTAACATAAAACTCCAATCCAGTTCATGCATTTTTGAGAGAACAAAATTTCATGTTCTAACCTCTCACATGAATTAAGTCCAACACCATAAGCTAAACACAACAACGATAAACTGTGAAATACTCTAGAACAAACAATTCAATGACCAATTAACATAAAATCCAAAATGCAGAAAGAGAGAGAAAAAAAAATCACAAGCACCTGAAGCATCTGTCGCATTAATCACATATACACAGACACAAATCCATACACTAAATATAGTTATTGCAGTAATCGCATCTTAAAATCAAAATCATAAGCACCTAAAACAGGATAATGCAGCAATCTCATTACATTTGAGCTCTACGGACAAAATCATAAGCAGCTAATGAGCTAAAGCAACCTCACATTACAGATAAATGACACACGAATCTCATTTCATCATAATTAAAGTCTTAAAAGTCGAAATCTTACCAAATACCGTGTTAATAGGGTTCATAGCCACCTGATTCTTCGCGGCATCACCGATCAAACGCTCCGTATCTGTAAAACCTACGTAAGAAGGAGTAGTTCTGTTGCCCTGATCGTTAGCGATGATCTCCACACGATCGTGCTGCCAAACACCTACACATGAGTATGTCGTTCCTAGATCGATTCCGATTGCCGGACCTTCGCCTTTACCTGCCATTGTTTCTGTTTTTTGATTAAAGAAAAAAAAAAAACGCTTGATAATATATATAGAGAATGAAGTTTGAGGTTAATATGAGTGAAAGAGGAATAAAAAAATTAGGGTTTGATTGTGAAGGAACGATGAGGGGTATATATGGTGATTTTTAGCACCGCGTTAACGGGTTCCAGAATGTTCTGATGGATGTGCGGTGGTATAATATTGGGATTCTGCCACGGCGTTCACGGGTTCCAGAATGTTCTTTCTCCAACCGTTTAACGGTTTCCCATTATGTTTGGCGGTGGGGTAGCGATTTGGATCCTGGTGGGCCCTAGTGGCCCATATCCATCGAATTTTGGCCTCAAATTAGATTTTTGAGGGGAATGGTCAGATTATGGTAGTTATTTATACCGGCGTAAATAAATATTCAAAAATTTAAAATTTATTTTAAATTTGAATTTGTATTTTATGTATATTTATTTAAATAGATATTTGAAAATGAGAATTAGATAATATTTATAGATATTCAAAAAAAATATATAGGAATATAAATAATGATAATATTCGACCCGGATAATTTATATTTGATTATCCATAATTGCAGAAATCTAATTTACCAAATTTTTGCTATAATTTAGTGTGTGTGTATATATATATATATATGTATATCCCCATTTAAAAAAAAAATTGAATATGATTTAATTTACTATGCATAAGCTAGTCACAATCTACCAAGGAAAAAGAAAGAAATATTGTTGACAACATATGAGATTTGTTAAGATGAAAGATCTCTATATGATTATATTACGATTTTAACATAAATCTTATTGAGTTATACAAAAAAAAAATGTTAATCATTCATTATTTTAATACATTTTGCAATATTTCGTTATACTTCTAGAGTTTTTAATTGAAAGATTACGTAATCAAATATATTTTTAAGATTGAACTAATTTTTAGGTTAACAAAACATGTATGTAATTAGATAGAAAAATGGATAGGGATATTATCTGAATCCAAGATATCCAATAGGATAAAGATAAAATGGTTTAATATACTATTCGAAAAGATAAGGTTTTGAATAGTAAATTTAAAAAGACATAAATAATGGATAGTGTGATATCCGGTCCGTATTGGATCCCTTTACACCCTAGTTACCTATTATAGTTTTTATTGAAATTGGTTGAATAATCTATAAAAAATAAATTAATAATAATTTGAGTCATTTGGTGATAAATTTTTAGTGTATGAATTTAGATAAAAAAAAATATGATATAAATATTTTTAACCAAAACTCCTTTTTTATCAAAATTACATTATTATGGACAAAAATGCCCATTTAGTATTAGTTTCAATTTTCAAAAATTGAACTACAATAAGGTAACATTTATTACACCCTTTTTTAATTTATTTATTTTTAAAAAAAAAACTTACCTAGAATATTATATTAAAATATTTATTAGAATACTTGTAAATTTACAATGAAAAATATAATTACAAATTAGGAGACAATTGAGTATTGACTACCATATTTTTTATATATTTATATTTTTTGGCATTACTCAATGAATCTAATAAAAATAAAGATAAATGCAATTAGCAAATTAAGAAATAAGTCATGATAGGAAATAATTTCTATCTACAATATTATATATATATATATTAATTCTATTTTTTTCCTTCTTACAAATTTGTTCATATAAGAGATTTTCCCATATTTTTCCCAAATAATGTTAGTATCACAAATTGAAGTATATAAACCTGAAACATCCAAATCGAAAATACCGAACAAATTTAGTTTGGTTTCGATACTACTTATACCAAATTACCCTTACAAAGAGAACGGAGAATATATAAGCCCGAAAATACTAACAAATAATATTGAGAACATTAATTTTAAAAGCATAGAAAATACATAACATTAAGGCTCCGTTTGATTGCAAAGATGTAAAAGAAAAATAAATTTAGTTAATTTATGTGAAAAGATAGAAAATATGGTGATAGATGTTACTCATTTTATGAGTACATATCCTCCATCTTTCAATATTTTAGGTGAAAAATTTTTACTCACTACCAAACAAAGAAAATTTTTTTATGGAAAAACTTAAAAATCAAGAGGATATCACCTCTATCACTCAACTTATTTTTCATCTTTTCATCAAAACTAACTCAATTTATTTTTCTTTTCCACTTTGCAATCAAATGGAGCCTAAGGTTTCGTTTGATAGCAACATGGAAAATGAAAAGAAAAATAACTAATTTAAGTGAGAAGATGGAGAATAAGTTGAGGGATGTAGTGAGATTAACTCTTATTTTTTGTTTTTTTCTATGACAAAATTTTCTTTGAATTATGGTGGAGAAAATTTTTTCACAAAATATTAAAAGAATATGGAGGACATATGCTTACAAAAATGAGTATGAGATGTAGATGATCTCACCATATGCCTCAACTAATTTTTCATCTTCTCACCTAAATTAGTTGTTTATATTTTTATTTTTCATGTTGCTATCAAACGGAGTTTTAAGATTATTGAATAATTATACACAAAGAATGTCTAATAAAACTAATACCACAAATTTCAATGATTTCAATACTTACAAATTGCTATTTTTTATAGTTATACTGTGGAGTGTTCATGACAAATCTTTTTTGTAACTATTTGAAAAAGTGTTTCTTAAATTGTTACAATTTCAATCTAAAATTTAGTTTCCAATCCAAACTTCTCTAGGTTTTTTAAAACCAAAATGAACCGGAAATATTTATAAAAGTTTACAATAATAATATTGTTTACTAAAATAGAAATTAACTATAATTACCAAAAGCAAAAATTTACCAAAAAACAGAACAATTTAATATTAGTTTTCAGTTTCAACATTGATTAGTAAGCTGGTAAAACTGGTACCGAACTTCTTATTTTGGTCTTTGTATTAGTTAGAGTCATTTACTGACTAACCTATTGAAATAACACCCTTATGTTGGACACACTTATCACTTTACTCCTTAGTTAATGCATTGTTATTATATTAATTGAGTTATTTTTTTATTCACAATCTTAAGCTCTTTAAAATTATTATTTTAATTTTTTCATTTACTAGGACAATATTAATTATATATAGTTAAATTTCAAAAAAATTATATAAAAAAAGGTCATTTCCAAAATTTCCAACCAACCTATTCAACTTACTACACAATTATAATTAAGTGTGCAAGTCTTAACTTGTATTTAGCGAAATTTTAAAATGCAACACATAGTTATATTTTTCACCTCTAATGGTGTGTAAATCTCGTTTGACTTAGTAAAGCAATAAATATATATATACTTTTGGGTAGCGAATGGCTTATGTGTATAATGACTAGATTATTTATGAATGACTTGGCAAGTTAAGACGGATATAATTAACACAAGACATGAATTTTAGTGCTGGTCCAATCTTGTTAAGGGTCTTACTTGACCCCAGTTAAATGAACTCAGGGCTCAGAGGGGCATTTTATATATGAACAAGCCTAGATCTTTGCAAGACAATGAGCACAAGGCTGTATATTTCTCACAAGCTTGTCTAATAAGTATTCTCTAATAATTCTACCATTTTTAGGAAGTATTTTGATCCAATGACTATTATTTAATTCGCATTAATTGCCAACGTGGTGCTCTATGGTTGATTAGTACTTCGCTATCAGGCTAAAACACTCCCAATTTACATGCTCCTTTTAATACTCTGTTCCAGACCTCCTAGAGGTCTGTTAACTTTTTAGGTCTGCATAGTAGGTCTCTGATAACCTTGCGAACGTGTGTGAAAAGTTTGTTGAGTCAACAGTATGGTCATCTATGCTTGCTAATGTGGACCTCGACGTAGGACATGGACCCATCGACTTATATGATCAAAATTCACCTTCATCAACCTCTAATAAAAAAAATTGTAACACAACCCACTTATTATAGTATTATTTAGCATAATTACAGAGCTGGCCCATATATGTGAGGCAACCTAGGGCCCCACATATTGAAAGGGCCCCATCATTTAGGTGCAATGTGTGGGTCAGAGTTCTTAAAGGGTAAACTAACGTTCGAAGGAAAAAAGGGTAAACAAAAGTAATATGATTTTTGTTCTATTGGTAGGGCCCACAATTGACTTTCTTTATCTGAACTTTATCATAATAATGCTCTTCGTAGCCATTTCACCTCTTCTAGAGCATTTTTAATTACTTAATAAAAATTTTACAAACTAAAATAAAAATGAAAAAGAGAATCGAGTATACTCTCTTCGTCAAAATTACATTATTTTACTAAAATTTGGATATCAAAAATAACAAGCAAGCTCTTTGTTATAATTGTAGGTGGCGTAAATTTTATAGCCCAACCCACTAAGATGATTCAAGAAACAAGTTTGAGTGAATCCAAAAGAAAGTGAGATGAGACAAGGGAATTTTTTTGGTTCAATAAGTTCCCCCGGCAACAATTATGTTGATCCAGTAGTACGTCATCCATTTGTGTGTGTGGTTACTGTATTGAGCTCTTAAGGCAGTATCAATGGTGTTACAAGCTTTTCTCTCTCTAAAACAGATCAAGTAAACTAGCAACTATTATCCCCACTTTTCAGTAACCAACCTTTTTTTCGAGCCTCCCTTCTTCTATTTATACGAATAGAATTAGGGTTACATTTACTCATTATGGTTGACAGTAAAATGACTAAAGAGGGTAAGACTTGGATAATACTCCAGCCTTCATTCCCTTATCCGCTACTAATAACTTTTGAATTTGTACATTGGTAGTGGAGCAGTGGAGATCTATACAATTCTATACAGGCCTGTACGATTTGGTATGATCCTCTCCACGCATTTCTCACATGTTCCACACGTGTCATGGCACGTGCACCCTTCCCAGTCTCGGGGCGTCCAGACGCCCTTATTTCGACATGTTTTCTAACTATTCTTCTTCGTGTAGGCGTGGCTTATCAATTTGGCTTAGGGTATGTGATAAGTGCATTATATTTCACTTGTATAAGCCTATGCATGCGCATTATAGTACACTTATACGGCTAAACACATAAAATAAGCTCCAAATTACAACTTGTGGTTTCAATAGTAAATTAGGTTGCTAATCCAATTTTGCAAGCTTAAAATGTGTATGAAGGATTAATGTGTGAAGAATGATCAAAAACATCTCCAAAAAGATTGATGAAAAAGATAACTAAGAGTTGGATAAGAATTGAATAAGTTTTGAAAAAAGAAGGAAGAATCAAAACTGGCTCAGGACCTGGGACCGATCCCAGGTAATTTAGGACCAATCCTAGAGTAAAATGTTTGAGGCATAAAACTTCTGGGATCGATCCCACCATTCTAGGACCGATCCTAGACCTTGCCCATGAGCCAAGATCGATCCTAGCCACCTGCAGATTTTTTTTTCCATTTATTGAAGCTTTCACACCTAGATTCAATGCATCACAACAATTTGTCCACTTGCCCCCACCTCCTTAGAACTTCTATAAATAGAGGGCATGGCCCAAGCATAGAGATAGACAACTTTAGAAAGAGAAATACTCTTGTAATTGAAAGAGAATTAAAAGAGAGAAACTTCCATTTTCTTCTTGTATTCTCTTCCACTTGTAACAAACTCTTCCTATCTTTATTAATACAAGTGTTGTTTTGATTCTACATCTTCTTTAATATGTTTTCATCATTTATAGAGGGGTGAATCACCTAGCTTAGGTTAGGGGCTGAACTTGTTGTAAACATAAACATGGTTTAGGTTCCAATTCCTTTAAGCTTCATGTCCAGTGTTGTCAAATAATTATGCTTATCTATTATCAAACACGTTTCATACTCTTTGATGATTTAAAACACCATAAAGATTATAAAACTTCCATTTAAATTTCTTTTGCTTTCTTATGCCAAGTATATTGAATTCTTTGGTAATTAATAGATAAGTTTAGTATATCAATGATATTTAGACTTTTCATGCCAAGTATGATGAGTACTATATGAATCATTAATATACAAACAAAGCACCTCAAATGAGCATATATTATTCAACAACCACCATTGTAAATGGATGGCTATGCTATTCATATAAAATTAAAAATGTGTGTTTCAAATACAGTTACATCTTGTGGTTAAGTGTAAAGTATGATTTTATTTTTCCTTGTCACCTACAATGCTTAAATACACTTTGTGCTTATATTTGAGAACTTTCTAATTGCCTATTTATTCTTTTAATGTGATGTTTGTCTTTCTTCATTAGGTGGCCTAGTGGAGTTGAATTGGTTGTATTTCCTCGAAATCTTTTACCGCCAACGTCTAGGCTACCTTTTGACAAGCAAATAAAAATCACACTAAAGTAAATAAATGAGCCGGATTGGAATCATCAAAACATGGATATTATAAAACAACAAATGATCCCCCAAAGCCTTTGTTTTCTTTAAATACATGAACAATTTCATAAATTCTAAAGTTTGTTTTAAACTTTCACAAAACAATTCACAATACAACTTTTAATCAATCAATATCTATTATATAATGCTCGTGACATACAAAGCTTTCACCCCCTCCCTGTGGTTCGATACTCGGACTTTCATAAGTCTATACTACAACTTGACTGCCTACACTTGGGTGTATATGATTGCACTATTTTGCGCGCGTCAATATGAGCCTCTGAACAGGTTGGACTGGCCCAGCTTACCTTAACCAAATTTTATGCTCCCTCAATAATAATTTTGCATTTTATAAAACTTTATTAAAAAGAAACTAAGATATATTCTTTTGCAAGATTAAAAGGAATATTTAAAATTTCAATTACCTTTTGTTTTTTTAACTACGTATAAAACATATCAAAAGAATTGACATATTATTAACGTTTAATATGATATTAATTGATTTATTTATTTAGAAAAAAATCATTTTAGTCAATAAAAACATTTTTATGCATTAATTAAGAGCTTGTGTAGATATAATCTTCTTGTTCGATATGTGCATGTATAGATTTATTTTGCACAAAACACCTATTTATTTACAAATAAAGATGGCCCATTTTAAAATTTTACCTAGGACCCCACACAACCTAGGGCTGCTTGTGCATAATTATATTATTTATTATTTGTCTTCTGTAATGGTTAAGGATCCTTTTAATATGAAATAGTTATTTAACTAGACATAAATATGGAAAAATTTAACTAAAATTTAGATGATTCTAAAAAAAGTATAAGTGGAGTTTTCAAGTAATTAATCTAAAAAATTTCAAGAAAAAGTATTTGGTTCAAGTCATTGATTTTCTGGGTTAAGGGGTGTTTGTTTACATGAAAAAAAAATCCAATAATGAAGAAAGAACATATAATACAAAGAACGTTTGTTAAACTATTCAGAGACAAAAAATACAATTTATCAAGTGGGTGTAGAAGCGAGATGTAGAAGCTTGTGCAAAAGTAATTACACAAAATCATTTGAATTTGAGAATTAGAACGAAGCAATTAAGAGCTCAAGAATACGAGTGTCATGAGATTACAACACATCTTACAAAAGATTAGAAAAATTCAATCTATATATTAAATGCTAATAACAATTTGTGATACATCCCTAAGAACGTCTATTTCGCGTATGACAATTTGCAAAATTTTCATTTGCATAGTCACGATGTGACTTATTAAATAGATAAATAAATTTACCTATAAATGGTAGCACATGCACAAAACTTAATTTTTACTCACACGAGTTAGGTTTACTCGTATGAAACCAAACGTGTAACCTTAACCCATTTAAATTCTTTATACACCTGCTCACTTGTTTAAACCGGCCATACGACCCACCCTTTAATTAAAGCAATGTTTTTTTTAAGTAAAACGAGTATGGTATATATCCTCTTTAAAAGGAATTGGTGTCAAAGTTTGAGATGAAAATTGTTCATACGAGTTAGGGTGACTATTTTTTTTAACTCTTTGTGGTATACTACCTCTCCAAATTAACACTGCATTTACAAATATATTCATTTATCATACCATATACATTTTGGGTGTTCTAAACTGTTTAAAATATACTTATCAATTACTTTTTACGAAAATGAGTGGATGAAGACTTAAATATGTTTGATGCTTCGGATTAAAGAGTCGGATTGGATTATTTAATTATATACATATAGGATAAAACAATCCCACCTCTTAAGGTGGGATTCGTTGATCCCTCTCTCAATGAGATAAAAAGCTTTAGTTAGATAAATAATTCGCCTAGATATCCAATCCTAAAGAACACCAAACATGGGATATGGTAAATTAATCCTATCCCATCCTCTTATCCTACACGTCAAACCCAGCCTAAAAGTATAATGTTTTGAAAAAGGCAAACTTTATTTTAAGCCAATTTCTAGCTAAATTGACTCACTTGTTAACTAAAAAAAAACTTTTTTGAACGGTTAAGTTGACCCCCACCTTATAAACAATACAACCTTTTTTAAACCCTCCCAACTCAAACCAATCCTACAAATTCGAATCGATGACCATTTTTTAAAACTCTCCCTCACAATGGTAACCTCTTCAGCGAAAGCTTAAACCTTCTAAACTTTAATCTCTTACCAACTTATTACTCATCTCCTTCTCAAACACGGATGTCAGAAGATTATATTGTTCATTCTTCCTTCAATGATTCAATCACAATGGGATTTAATTAGCCTGCAGATTCTTTCTCTAGATTGATTTCTCTATATGTTTTTATTTTTGCTGTCCTAGAAGTAATACGAAGATATAGATATAAATTGTTACATATAACTTCAATCTTAATCATCAAAACACTCTTTTTCCCATCACTTTACAACCTTTCTCCATCAATTATTACATCTTTAACTACTCATGATAATAATGTTGGATCCATAATCCAACATTGGGCTTATATATGAAATAATTATGTGTTGTGGACTATCGTATGGTTAAGCCCATTTTAAAAGTGATCAGCTAAGGTTTATGTTATTTGGGCTTTAATGTGTCTAATAGGGTGTGTGCCTTTAATGTGTAGATACTTAAGGATAATTTTTATTTTTATGATGGACTAAAATAGAAATACAAAATAGATAGTAGGGTTTACTATCTATATATTGTGTTTGTGGTTTTTAGATTGCACGTATGTATTATGTCTCTATTGAGCCCCCATCATCACAGAGAGTATATATAAAGTTTAAAGGATTCTCTAAAAAAATACGTGTAGATTTGAAAAGCTAAGCTACAAATCACACGCTATAAATTCAGGTACGTTTTCTCATATTAATTTTTTTAATTCTTGGTGATACAATATAAACAATTCTAGAGTTTATAATTATTTAGATCGAACAAGTGGTATTATAGGGGGTATTCATGTTGAATCATTGAGAATCAATTTATTTTCGATTCAGATCTACCGATTTAGATATATATATATATGTATATATAAAATATAAAAAGATAAACAACCGATTGATTGGTTGGTTGCATATATATGCACGGTGTGATTTAATTATAGTTAAGGATATGTATTATTTATTTATAAAATTCAAATCAATTGATTGTATATATATATATATTCATAGTTTACGGCACACACACACACATATATATATGTCAACATGATTTACGATTCAAAAGAAGAAGAAGGTATTTTCGGTTGATTTAAAGATAATATTTTACATATGAGGATCTTTATTTATAAGGATGTGTATATATGTAAATTGTTTGGTTTTAAAATTCTCAGAAAGTATGCTCCTATTTTTTGGCTGATTGATTACATAATCGCACGCACACGCACGTGCACACACACACACATATATAAGTCTGTGCCATTTAAGATTATCATATAAGGATATATATATATATATATATATATTTATAATTTGTTTATATTGATGCAAATCTGTTTATATATAATCATGGATTGTGCATATATGAGGATGTAATATATTAATGGTACCGATTGTGTATATATATTAGGATATACACATATATAAATATAAGCTAGTAAGTGTATCAGAATGAGTTTTGCATGTTATCCGGTACGCGTAGACACATAATTTTTTTAAGGCCTAAGTTTATGTTATATGGGTTAAGATATGGCTATGAGTTTATAATCCAATAAGCTTTGACCCAACCAATTTAAATTCAAATATTGGTATATTTAAGTATATATATTTTTGAGATAAATTAATTGAAATGACATGTCGCTAAAGTGACATCTCTCATGGAAATTAATTTATCTAAAAATATAAACGGGTGTGCACTTATAATTTATGTGAATTTTGAGTGGCCCAAAGGAATGTTGACTTTTAATAGAATTGCATGTACATTTATGGGAATAAACAGTGATGATTATTTGGTTTTTCCATGTGAACAATAAATCAGCCCAAATGAAAATTTATTTGGTTTTTCCAAGTGAACATTAATAAAAAAAATAAAATTAAATCTTTAATCTTCTAGTCTTCAAAGTAAGAATAAAAGAAAAGAAAAGAAAAGAGAGGATAAGAGAGGTGCACAGCAGTGCTGTCGGCTGCCTTGTGCTGCTGCTCCAATTTGCTATCATGTGCTTTTCTTATACTTCAGCAATATTTCTTCAAATAGGACTACGTTTAATACATAATTAGGTGGGCTTGATTTGGTTGCATGGGCTTAAGTGGCCTTTGGCTCTATAAGATTTGTATAAATGAGCTTGGACTAAACTTTGGTAGCTGGGCTTTTTAATATTAATATAAAATATTTGAATTGGCCCATAATTAAATTCATTGAATTTTCGCTATAATAAACTGCAGAATTTTGCTTCATAATTTCGGGCTCTGAAATGGCTGATTTTGAAAAAGTTATGAACTGGAAAGTTGTAGATCTCGAAATTCTCTTCAATTTATGCTCAAGAATAGCATTATTTGGAGTTCCTAGTAAAAAGTTATGTATCTGAAAGTATTAAGCACTTGTAGGTGTCTTCACAATATTTAATTTCTCTATTATTTTCAATTTTCTTCAATTCTTTTCTAGTACCTGAAAAACATTAAAATTATAAAATTACTAATAATATATGTTCCCTAAATTATAAATTAACATAATAAATTATACCAATTTCTTAGTATATCAAATTCTCCCCAACTTAAACTTTGCTAATCCTCGAGCAATGCAAAAGTCTTAGAATAAATTATTTTCCTAAATCCAAGGTTTCCAATAAAATTCAAACACAATGGTTCTTTTTAAAATTCAATTCCCCTTTCTTCACCAATGTAACTAACTCAACAAAGACATTCAGACACCCACATACTAAAGCAGTGTGATGCATATGTAATATCAAAATTCTCAAACTAGCAAGATTAATAAAATATTTCATTCTTACCAATCCTCACCGTAAGTGTGTGATTTGACAACAATATAACATCATTGATATCAAAGTAAACAAACTTTTGAATTCCATCCAAACTATACTTCAACTCAACTCCTTACATGGCATACACTCAACAAATGAAACTCTAGAGAATATGGTGTAAATGCTCTCATTACATGCGGGCAATAAAGAGTAAATGTACGTAAATTCAAAAGCCTCTCGTATGTATATATGAAAAACGCTATAAATGAAAAGAATATTAGTCTCATGAATGAATATATGCCACTAGAAAAGCGGAATGCATAAATAGATTCCCTTCTACCACTCTCGCCTCCAAAGAATCATTAGGACTTTTCAAGTTGTAACATAAGGCTTAGGGTAAGGTTATGAAATGAAGGGTATATAAGGGATTAAAAAATCTAAGAAATATATTGAGATATAAAATTGATACTTTGGGCTTAACTTTTGACTTCATTTGAGCTTTTTCTTTTGCTTTTTTCTCATCTTTTTCTATTCTTTTTTTATTTCTTTTTTACATCTCCTCTTTTTCATCACATATTTATTTTTCTTTTGATATTTGAAGGAGATTTCATCACTTTTTTCTTCTCTCGTATTTTTTTCTTTTTCACTTTCTTCTATCATAATTTTTTTTTCAGGCTCACTTTTCACTATTACCCATACATAAAATAAATAATCTCAACATATTCTTAAATAAAAAGGTAGGCTATAAATATGGGTTAAACTCCTAACTATAGTAGGCTAAGGATATCAGGTTAACAAAGAAAGGCTAATAAAAGAAGGCTCAAAGGGGTGACTAACGGTATAAATGTAAAGGTAGGATAAGGTTAATATGTAGGCTAACAAAGACGGCCTAAATCACTTCCTTTGGTATATAGCTCTTCGCTTCAAGTAGTATCAATAATCCTTAAAAAGTTGCATTCCATGGACGTACCTTTCTAGTGTTCAATTAAAGCAAAGAATAATAAGACTTTTCAACGAATTACGCTTTTAAAAAATTTGGAGTTGATGTAAACCCTCAAAAAGAAAGATTTGCTCAAATTCTCACAGGTTATTTAGTCTCCACATTTATGTTTTTCAGGAATTTTAAATTATGCTCACTCATCCATCTAGTCATGTATTAGTTGTCTTATGTGCACAAATATAATAAGGATCGAAAATCATAAAATTTCTACTAATAAAGACAGTAAAAGAACTAAGTATGCATATGTAAAGTATTAAGACGAATGCGTCATCATCAGGACACTGATTAGAAAGGAAATCTCAATTAAAATCGAAGAACCATTGCAATTGTTTTAATTTTTTTCAATATATGCAGGATTAGCAAATTAACAATTTTATCCACTCCCCCCAACTTGAATGTTGCTTTGTCCTCAATGGAACACATTAAAATTTAAAAAAAAATAAAGAGGGATTTTAGATATCACCTGGATACACGATTCATCAAATAAAATAATTCATGCACACTAAATAAAATTGTAAGCACATAATATTTATTAATCGTTTCAATAATATAAATGGTATCCAAAAGTACGTGAAAATAAATCCAAAGCCAAATATATCATTATTAAATATTTAATATCCCAAGTTTATCATAAATCAATAATCTAAATAGTTTAGGATCATCCCAATAAAACATGTATATCACTGTAAGCTTGAAAATATAATCAAAATAAATATAGCAGTTAAACTCAAGATAATAAAACTTCATTATGTAATCATAACCTACTAAATAAGAAAAATAATCACTTGGTGGTGGCCATGGGTCTTGAGATATACGAAAAAAATTATGATCATTCTTAAAAGAATTATAAGCATCGTAGATATTATCATTCACATTGGGCTCAAAATAAGGCAAATTAAAATTCAACACTTCGACATTATGCCTAAAATTTTCTAATGGTGTATGAAATAAATTAACGAGCTCAATCTCATCTTCAATTTTACATAAATTTAAATTCATTGATTTATCAATCACATCGAATGTCTTATTTAAAATTTTTGGGTCCATCATTATAATATTTTCACACTGAGAAGGATTGCTAAAACCTTTATTTAAGAAATTATCAATATTTCTCTCTAATTCATTAGAATTAATATCATGAAGAGAATCAAGAAAAACACTAGCTTCACAAGATATATCATCATCAATTGTACCACAAGTTTTTAAGAATTCTTCTAATGATATGTCACTAAAGTTCACATCTTCTTTTAAAAAAAAATAATCAACATTATTTTTAGAAAATTTATCTTCTATTAGACTATCAATTAAATTAATTTGGCGAACACATTCATCTTCATAGTCTAAGAATGTTTTAGTTACATCAAAAATATTAAGTTCAGCAGTAAGATTGCCAAAAGATAATTTCATCACACCATTTCGACAATTTATAAGGGCATTAGATGTAGCTAAAAATGGTCTGCCTAAAATTACTGGTATTTGTCCTTCTATATTAAAATTAGGTTGAGTATCAAAAACAACAAAATAAACTGGATAATAAAATGTATCAACCTTAATCAAAACATCTTCTATGACTCCTCTAGGAATTTTTGTTGATCTATCAGCCAATTAAAGTGTCATATGTGTATAATTTAATTTTCCAAGTTCTAATTTCTCATATACAGAATACAGCAAAACATTCATGCTAGCTCCTAAATCTAGTAAAGCACGCTCTATATGACGATCTCCTATTTTACATGATATAGTAGGACAACCTGGATCTTTATATTTAATAGGAATTTTGCATTGAATTATGGAGCTTGCTTGTTCAGCTAAGAATGCTTTTTTAGGAATATTTGTTTTCCTCTTTTGAGTTACTAAATCTTTAAGAAACTTAGCGTATGAAGGCACTTGCTTAATTGCATCTAGGAATGGTATATTAATATAAATTTGCTTAAATACTTCTTGAATTTCTTCAAATTGAGCTTCCTTCCTATTGTTTTTTAGTCTTTGAGTAAATGGGGCTTTAAGCACAAACTTTCTAACTTCAACTTCTTTTGAATCATTAGGATTAATGGTAGGATTGTAATCTTTCACATGAGTGTTTAACTCCTCGGGAGTACTTTTCTCCTCTTTTTTCTCTAATTCATTTTCATTACTTATTGGCATTCTAACTTGATTATCAATCTGGTGCCCTGATCGTAAAGTAGTGATTGCATTAACTTGCCCTTGATTATGTTCAAAAGGTGGATTTTGAATTTGATTAACATTGTTATTAATAATACCTTTAGGATTAGGGACAGGTTGACTAGGAAATTTTCCTTTTTCACGCTCTACTAATTGGTTAGCTAACTGGCCCATCTGATTCTCTAAATGTGTTATTGCTTGGGTATTTATCAAAGTAGTATTTTTTACCTCATTCATAAATTATTTCAAATTATCTTCTAGGGATAAAAATTATTATTGTGGAACAAAAGATGTGGCATTATTCATGTTCACATGAGCTCTAAAACCTGGTGGGTTTTGACGAAGGTTATTATTATGATTTCCCATATTATTAATTAATTGATTTTGGGACCATAAAAAATTAGGATGATTTCTCCACCCATGATTATAAGTGTCTGAATAAGGGTTGTGATTTTGCCTAAATTCATTCATAGCATTTACTTGTTCTGAATCGTCTAAGGTGGAGCTATATGCATAGGACTAGTACAAATAGAGCACACTTCATTCTGCACAAGGTTGACCAGATTATTAGACAGTCTTATCGTTAAGGTTTCTAATTTTTGGTTTAGACTATTTAATTGTCTTCTAGTTTCTACATCCTTATGAATTTCATAAATTTCTCCCTTTTTAGGTTGAGATTGTATACCCCTGTTAGAAAAGTCCCATTGTTGAGAACTCTCAGACAAATTCTCTAAGAATTGATAAGCTTCATTTTCGTTTAGACTTATAAAACTGCCCCTATTCATAGATTATGTCATATTTCGATTAGTTTGTGAGAGACCATTATAAAAATATTGAATTAATCTCCAAGTTTCAAAACCATGATGTGGACATCTAAGTAATATATCTTTAAATCTTTCCCATGCTTCAAAGAATTTTTCATCATCTTTTTGGCAAAAATCAATTATCTTTCTTCTAAGTTCATTAGTTTTAGCCATAGGAAAAAATTTTGCTAAAAATTTAGTAACTAACCCATCCCAAGTTGTGATAGATCTTGAGGGTAAAGAGTTTAACCAAGCTTTAGCTTTATTTTTTAAAGAAAAGGGGAATAAACGCAACCTAATAGATTCATCAAAAAAAAATTTAAAATCTAAAAATAGCGCATATTTCTAAAAAGTCTTTATATGCAAATAGGGATCTTCTATCTCTAAGTCATTAAAAGTAGGGAGCAATTGAATTACATGCGGTTTTAATTCAAAATGAACAATAGTAGTAGCCGGTAGAACAATGCATGAAGGAGGACTAGTAGATATAGGAGTAAAGAGTTCTTTTAAAGTCTTATTGTCTTCATATTCCGCCATCTTTAATTCTTCTTTAAACAAAGGATTAATTTCTAAATTTTCTATCATATTAAGTCTCACTTTTCCTTGTTTCCAACAAACGCTCATAAACTAAACAATTCTCCTTTTTTAAAATTTTTATTATTTAATTAATTAATTTTTAGATTCTTTAAAAATGATAATAATAATATACTATTAAAATAATAAAATCCCTTTTTTTAATTTTTTTTAATTAATCTTTTTTTAATAAATAATAATATTAATACTAATACTAATAAAAATAAAAGAAATAATATTAATAATAACTTATCTAAGAGGTATTAATAATAAATTTAATTAAATAATAATATTAATAACAATATTCTAATATATTTGAGTAAATAAAAGGGTTAATAATAAGGATGAAAGGTCTTAAATGCTTAAGACAAAACAAAACAAGATATTTGTGGCTGCTAAGTATTGAACCTGTGAACTCTTCTAACCAAAACTAAATTCTTACCAACCAGGACAAAAACACTAATTTTAAATATTCTGTTCCACTTTATATATATTGTTTCATGCCCATATCCTTTAATTACCCCAAAAATAAATAAATAAACTTTTTTTTAAGAGTATATATATATATCTGAATATTCTATTTTCTGTTTTTTTTAAAGAACCTTCCCACTGGTTTTATAATTGGTTCCTCAAGTTTGGGCCTGAGAAAAATTTTTTTCATGAAAAAATTAAACCCATCTTTAAAGAGTATAAAACCATCCATCCTAAACATTTAAATGAAACTCAACCAATTAGGAATGCTATTTTGTTGCATTTCTTGGGACATTATTCTATTCCTTGGATTTTCCAGTGGTCTTACGCTATTGGAAACAATCAAAATCTTTTTATTCTTGCCTGAGATTTGTTTTACAAATGGTGGCCAAAATATGAGTTCGATGAACTGATTCCTAAAATGATGTTGGATTTAAAGGCTTACAATGAATATAATTTACATGTTCAAGAAGAACAAAAAATGAAGAAAATCGAGGCTTATATGAATCAAGAATTCAAGACCCTTTCTATTGCCTCCATTAAAAAGAAGTATCCTAATGCTTCGCCAGAAGAAATTAAAAGAAAAATGGTTAAAGCTTTTATTTCTCAATTGGGTTTTTTCGATGATGACAATATGTCTGTGTCTTCTAAAGCTCCTTTCGTTAATTTGGAAGATTTAGAAAAAAATATAGATTTTGATGAAAATAAAGATATGGAAAAATATATGGGTATGTCTTGGGCGGACTAGGTGGACGCCATGGAAAAAGTGAATAAGGAAAAGGTTAAGAAGACCAAGCCAAATGCGGAGGGGCCTAAATAAGTAAAATTATTGTTGTGCTATAATTGAAGCGATTTTATGCACCAGCTGCCGCCACAAAAGGACAATTGAGCTGCTGTTCATCTTCAATTATTTCCAGCTTTCGTCAGCTCATATGTCATTTGGATTTGTAAAATTTTGTAATCCGTTTTATTCTAATTAGTAAATAAGTTAGAAAATGCACATGTTAGGGCATCTTTTTCTTTTCTTTGTTTTGTATTATCTCTCCCTCTTTGTAAACTTTTCTCTATCAATAATATAAAAGTTTTTAATATTTGTCTCCGCTTCGCTCCGCTCCACTTTTTTATTTTATTTTTATTTTAAATCCTCCTGTTCTCCATTTTGGTATCGGAGGAGGTTATTTAATTGATCAACATCTAAGTCGCGTCGGAATCTCTGCCTGTTTAAACCAAGGTATGGTGTTTTAAGGCTTTTTTTTCCGTAATTCGTTAACAGTTGAGTTAGATTTTGCCCTCTCTATTATTAATTTTGTGAAACGGAATATTATAGCACTTTTCAAATATGTTGACTAGATCACAATCTTCTATTATGAGTCGTTTTAAATCAAAACCCTTAATTACAAATAGAGAAGATATAGAATTTCATGATATAGAGAAAACTCTTTTAAACTGGAATATACCCAAAGTTAGTCCAGATAAAATTTATCAAACTGGGATGTTTAATTTATTTTCAGCTATGTCTGTTAAAACAATCGAACAAACTATACCAGTAGAAAATAATTTTGATTCTACACAGTTAATCACACCAGAAGAGATCGAAAGATATAAAGATCGTTACAAATATTTACATATAGGGTTAGTGCAAGTAGCCCTTAAACCCTTGACCGTTGAAGGTCTAAATACTTCTTTTCTTATAGCTCTTCGTGACTGCCGTCACCTATGTTTTAATGATTCCTTGTTGGGAATGATTCAATCCAATCTTTGTAATGGATCTGTATATTTTGATGCTCATCCAAATCTTCTTGTTTATTTATCTGAAAGAAATATACTTGATACTTTAACAGTAAATCTTCAGTTACATGGTTATAATATGAAACCACAAGGATCTGAACCGGTAAATCTCACCTATATAATTTATTATAGAGTTATGAACACATTAAGTCCTCGTGCTCATCTTTATGATTGTAAAGATAAAACAATTTTACTTGAGACAAATCTTTTAAAATCTGATGTAGTTATCCCTCGAACTATTATGTGGAGGGATGTCATTCCTCCTTCAACTTGGTTATTAGAAGCTGCTGTTCCACCCGAGCCTGTAAAAAATAGAAAAGTTGAAGAAATAATCCAATTCAGTGATGTTGATGTTATTATAAAATTTAATAATAATAAAACAACCAGATTATCAACTAGTTCTAGACACTCTTTTAAAACTTCTTCAAAAAAATTTTATACTCCTGCTAATACTATAGCTAATACTATAGCTACTTCATTTGCTCAGTCCTCTAGGCAAGGAGAGTTTTATACCCCTGCTTCATCAATTATAAATTATGCTACTAAAGCTAATAATCTTGTATTCGAAGGAATTATAAACTCTAAACAAAATATACCTCATGGTGTATACCATCCGGCTAGTTCTAATGAAGAACAACCTGTTAAAAATAAACCAGACATTATATCAGAATTGGGAATAAATATAGTAGATTTAGGTATAAAAAAAAGAAGAAAACTAGTAGAAGGAATTTAAGTACTAAATTAACAAGATTAGATTAGAGTCCCCGGCAACGGCGCCAAAAACTTGTTGTGATAAATTTTAATACTCGCAAGCGCACGAATCAATTTATAATATAGTGTATAAGCGAGGTCGATCCCATAGAGACTCACACAATATGTTTAAATTTTGTTTTATTAATTTTGCACTAATTCTTAATCTAGCCAAGAATAATTGGTGAGAATCAAACTAATAAAATAAATCAAATTAAATAAAGCAAATCAAAGAAAGTAAATTAAAGCAATGGAACTAAACTAAATAATTTAAGCAAGATAATAAAATTAATGAATTAATTGATTAGGGTTTTAGAGTCATATATTTAATATCATCTTCGTCAGTATTCATGCGCATAAACTCTAATCTTATCTCATACTAATTTGGTCTCTCGACTCTATTAGATGCGAAAAATAAAATTATTTAAGTCCAATTAATTTATAAAATCTAATTATAATTCTTCTACAACCAAACTAATGTATAAAATCAAAACACTCACTATATCTGTCAAAATACACCCTATATCCGCTCTTAACAAATCATAAGGTTAATTTAACAAAAATTAATGAGAATCCAACTTTTTTTTTTGTCAATTAAAATAGGCATCCAGTAGGAAAAATTGTATGTAACATTAAAGTATTAAATTGGTAGAGTCAATTAGCATGAATACGTGCAAGGAAATCAATTAAATATACCCATTCTAACCCTAGCACAAATTTACGCTAGCATAACAAAAATTAAATAATAAATAAAATTAAAAAAAAAACTTACTTGACATTAATAAAAAAATAAAATTAAATCTTTAATCTTCTAGTCTTCAAAGTTAGAATTAAGTAAAAGAAAAACAAAGAGAAGAGAGGTGCACGGCAGTGCTGTCGGCTGCCTTGTGCTGCTGCTCCAATTTGCTATCATGTGCTTTTCTTATACTTCAGCAATATTTCTTCAAATAGGACTACGTTTAATACATGATTAGGTGGGCTTGATTTGGTTGCATGGACTTAAGTGGCCTTTGGCTCTCTAAGATTTGTATAAATGAGCTTGGACTAAACTTTGGTAGCTGGGCTTTTTACTATTAATATAAAATATTTGAATTGGCCCATAATTAAATTCATTGAATTTTCTCCATAATAAATTGTAGAATTTTGCGTCGTAATTTCGGACTCTGAGATGGTTGATTTTGAAAAAGTTTTGAACTGGAAAGTTGTAGATCTCAAAATTCTCTTCAATTTATACTCAAGAATAGCATTATTCGGAGTTCTTAGTAAAAAGTTATACATCTGAAAATATTGAGCACTTGTAGGTGTCTTCACAATTTTTAATTTCTCTATTATTCTCAATTTTTTTCTAGTACCTGAAAAACATTAAAATTATAAAATTACTAATAATATATGTTCACTAAATTATAAATTAACATAATAAATTATACCAATTTCTTGGTACACTAGTAATGGAAAATTTAGTTTATTTCTGTAAGTACCTGCGTTCTCGACGCTCGGGGATCCTCGTGGGCGACGATTCTGTTTGTTGATTTGGAAATTGGTTTTGAAAAGAATAAGAGTCGCAAGTTTGTTTTACTAAACAAACAAAAAAGATTTGTGTAAAAGAGACGTATTTATGGACTAAATATCCTCTTATACACAATGTATGCGAAACCAGTTGATTCGAAGGTTCGGGGATTAAGTTACGAATCGGGAATGTGTTAGGCACCCAATTCGCCCTTTCGGTCTCTTGAGTAAGATATGCGTGTGTTATAATTCATTTCTTACATACTATTAATATTATTTTACAGCTTTTCGTACTTGCCTTAGAAATCGGGATTTTGGGATTGGGATGAAAACGATGTGTTTCCTAATTCGCCCACGATTTAAAAATAAGTGTGTGTGTGTGTGATTTGAAAAAAAAGAGAATTTGAGAATAATAAATGCAATGAAACAAGTGATTTTGTAAAGTATTGGGATTTTCGGAAACTGATTCAATGTGGAATCTTATACTCGATATGATATGAGGCGAGTTGACCAATCGTATACCAAAGTCTATTGATTAAACCGATATAGATGGCAATAATGCTTTCATAATCGAGTATTTGTCACATACACACCGCAATCTATGAGTTAGATTGGATATATAGCGATTATCGATTCCTTCGTATAACAATACTACTAATCCGAGCTTTTGGAAAAGTAAGAAAGTAATAATACTATTTTAGAATTGGATTAGGGTTTATTATACACCTTTGATTTTGAAAACAATTTGAAAAAGGGTTTTAAAAAGCTATCAAGTGATAAAAATTATGCAGACAAGAATATGAATTATAAAACTGACAAATAAATAAAAGAAGAGAGAGAAAATTATACCTGAGCCTCCTTGGATGGAGAGAATAAGGATCTCTTGGTGTGTACCACGAAATCCCCTTGATTGTTGATGAAAATAATGAATGGAGGGGGGGTCTATTTATAGTTGTCAAAATACTTGGAGAGCAAGAAAAGATATTGCAACTAGGACTCTTGGAAATTATCGCGAAGCCTTCCCACCGTTGGATCATCCTGATTTTTGGATATGTGTTGTAAATAGGAATCTTATAGATCGCGTAAAAATTTCAGGTCGATCAGAATTTGGGAAGGTCTCCTTTCGTTCTGATTGGTACGAAGAGTTTGTGTCCGCGTAGGAAAGGTACTTGTTGTAGACAAGGTCCCTTGTTTGCTAGACAAGTCGGGTTCTAACCGTTGGATCATGCTGAATTTTGGATATGTATTGCCAATATAAGTCTTCTAGACCCTTTAAAAAATTGGAGGCGATCGGAGTTCGGGAAGGACTCGGTCTCCTTGGCTTGGTACAAAGAGTTTGTTCCCGCGTAGGAAACGTACTTGCGTACAACAATCTCGACAATTGAACTTCAAACCGTTGGATTATACTGATTTTTTGATATGTTTTCCCTCCAAATGTTTTCTAACTTGTGTCCAATTTGAGATCGATCAGAATTCGGGAAGGCCACCATTTATTTTAATTTGCTACAAGGGACATTTCAACTAGAATTGCACGATAGACAAATTGATTCTTGATGATCCCATGTCTGACAAAGCTGAATTTTGAATATGTATTTCCCCACAATAAGGCCTATCCACTTACCAAACTTCAAACCATTTTAACTTCGAGAAGACCTCCATTTGACCACCCGAATCTAACTCATGATTTTCTGAATTTTCGGAGATCCGACTGTCGGATTGAGCTGATTTTCAAGTATGCTACTCCTCATGGTAATTTCTAACAACTCTCGAAGTTTGAGGATGATCCAAAATGCACAACTCTCTTTTTACAAGTTTTCAGGAGTTTCGACGGTTTTTGATTTCGGCAATTTTCGATAATTCCGTAACTCTTCATCCTTTTGGCTTTCTTCTTTAACCTGTATCACATGTACATAATATATGCATCTACGAATGCTCGTGCATGCATGCGTGCTTATTTTTTTTTTAGATCAAGATTCTTGCGGGGGTCGCAAAATGAGGTGTTCACAGTTTCATGATTCAAAATTGGTTGGTTCCGGTTCTTTGTGAGGTTATAATGTATTTATTTAATTGATATAAATGCTTTATTTAATGAATCTTTGCAATGAGTTATAAAAGGAAAATTAATTATTGAGAATTCAACTACGTTATGACACATGAGATTAAGTCATATCTCCAAATGGATAATAGAGAGACTCATGTCAAATGAAATTCTAGAGTCCTTAGATTTCATAAAATTTCATATTTGTGTTAATTGTATAAAGAGAAAACAAACCGGTAGAAGAAAATATGAAGCTAGCAAGACTTCAGACATCATAGAACTTATAAATTTTGTGGGCCATTTCCAACAGTTGCTTGGAATTGTCAACCAGGTTATTTGAGGATGTAGAGTTTGCGAGGGGAGATACAACCAGGACTTTGTCTTTGAAGGAAAATATGTTGATATTTTCAAAGGTGTAATTGAAATTGACTAGGATCCCAATCCTGACCTTGTTCAAGACAAAGTAGATCAAAACAATGTCAAAGAATCTCCCATTTAATAAATTGTTTTAGAAGAACAAACTCTACCACCTTAAGAACCTATGTCATTAAGGAGATCCATTAGAGAAATGAGAAGTGCGGTGCCACATGATTATATTGTATTTCTCTAAGAACATGAAGTTGACATAGGAGTGATGAAAAATGATCTGATCAACTTCAGTCAAGTTATGAAAAGTTCTAATTCTAAAAAATAGATTGATGCCATGAATGAGAAAATTAAGTCAATGAAGAACAAAGTCGTATGAGATCTTGTCCCATTGCTAGAAAGTGCAAAACCTATTGGATACGAATAAATATTTAAAACCAAAAGGGATTTTAAAGGTGATATGGAGAGGTACAAAGCTTGTCTTGTCACAAAGGTTTTACACAGAAGGAAGGCATCGATTATAAAAAAACTTTGTCTCTGATTTCTTCAAAAGATTATTTTATGACTCTAATGGCATTGGTAGTGTATTCGATCTTGAGTTACATCAGATGGATGTAAAGACGGCATTTGTCAATGGTAGCATTGATAAAACAATATATATGGTGCAGCCATAAAACTTTGTCGTGGGAGACCCAAAGAATATCTTTGCAAACTTAAGAAATTCATATATAGGCTTAAACAAGTATCTTAGCAATGGTATTTCAAATTTCATCAAGTGATCATCTCATTTGGTTTTGAGATGAATTTGGTCGATAATTGTATATACTATAAGTTCTATGGGAGTAATTATATTTTTTTGGTTTTATATGTTTAATAACATTTTGCTTGCTAGCAACGATATAGACGTATTATACAAAACCAAGAGATTTCTGACTAAGAATTTTGAACTAAAAGATCTTGGTGACGCAACTTTTATGTTAGGTATACAGATACATCAAGATCGTTCCCAGGATACTTTAAAATTATCAGAAAAGGGCTATATCGAAAAGATTGTCAAGAGATATGGCATGGAAGATTATAAACCATATGATACCCCTGTGGCTAAGGGATATAAGTTTAGTATCAGTTAGTGCCCTAAGAATGATTTTTAAGAAAAGAAAATGCAAAAGATTCCTTATATATCAGCAATAGGGAGTTTGATGTATGCTCAGGTATGTACGCGTCTAGATATTGGGTACATTATTGGGATGCTAATAAGATATTTAAACAATTAAGGACTAAACCATTGGAAAGCAATGAAAAAGGTCCTACGGTATTTACAGAGAACAATATACTACATTCTCACATATCGGAGGTTAAATCAGCCTGAGGTCGTTGGGTATACTGACTCCGATTTTGTTGAATGCCAAGATAGTATGAAATATACATTGAATTATGTTTATCTGCTAGATAAGGGTGATATCTCCTAGAAGAGTGCTAAACAGTCTCTTATAGCCTCTTTTACCATGACAACAGAGTTCATAACATGTTATGAGACGTCCAACCATGGAATATGGCTACAAAATTTTGTCACCAGACTAAGAATAATGGATAGTATTGAAAAATCACTCAAGTTGTTTTGTGACAATAAGTCAACAGTTCTATATTCCACGAATAATAGGAGGTCGATGAAATCTCAGCATATAGACATCAAGTTTCTAATTGTCAAGAAAAACATTCAGAGTAGACAGGTATATATAGAACACATCGATACAAACTCCATGATTGCGGATCTGCTTACTAAGGAATTACCACCCAAAGTGTTTCATAAGCACATTGGTCGTATAGGTGTCATGTCTTTTCAAGATATTTAGTTTTAATGTTTATATGATATAGACATGTTTAGGTTTAAAAACATCTTAAAGTTATTTTTTGCATAAATAAAGTTTTGATTGATTCACACTCAAATTTTAAATATGGTTTAATCTCACTAGTTAAGGTTTAAGGAGGACTAGTTAGAAATAGGCATGTTAAGATCACATTGCATGAAATTTCTATACTATTCATCCATATCATGACCCATGTCATTCGGTTATATTAACATATTTGACCACTGATGGGTCGAGTTACGATAATCATAGATAATGCTTCTTTGATCTTATATTAATATGATTGATGGACCGGATTAGATATAGATACATTTCAGTGATGACAGCAAGATTAAGCTCAATTTTATAATACATAATTTATAAGGTTATATATATAACCCAAGTATGAGATTGTTGAATCATTAATCCAGCATTAGGCTTATATGTAAAATAGTTATATGTTGTAGATTGTTGTATGGTTAAGCCCACTTTAAAAATGATCAACTAAGGCTTAAGTTGTTTATGCTTTAATGTATCTGATAAAGTATGGGCCTTTAATATGTAGATACTTAAGGGTAATTTTTATTTTTACGATGGACTAAAATAGAAATACAAAATATATAGTAAGGTTTGCTATCAATATATTGTGGTTATAGTCTGCAGATCGTAAAAACGTATTTGGAAGGCCAATCACTCGATTACAAATCATACGTTATAGATTCATGTGCGTTTTCGCATATTAATCTTTTGATTTTTGGTGATAATATATGAACAATCTTAGTGTTTATGATTATTTAGATCCAACAAATAAACCACAAAAATAAATTTCACCAAGTCCACTAAAACTTGCATAGGGTTATCAAAACTCGAAGAGTTTTTCGACAAGCCTTTTTTTGTAGGAATAAAGCTTGCTAAAGAAGAAAGGTCAAACAAATGGTCATAAGTTTGAGGATTTGGTGAGGGTTATATCTTATATTATATATTTATATAAAACAGAGGAAGTAGGTAGCTTGAAACAAGACGTTGCCACGTGTAAGCTATTAATGATGGAGTAATATTATATAGCGCTTTATTTAGGATTTTGCATTCACTGGTGTTTTTTCTTTACTCAGATTGAATTGATTGTTGGGTTTATATTTTTAGTTGACTTAATTCCGATATTAAAAACACTTTTTTTTTGTTGTATTTGTTTGAGTCGAATTGAAGATTTGAAGATATGATGTCAACGGAAGCTCACCGAACTTACCAAATGCACCATAAGAAAATTCAGAATCTAAGGTAAGTTAGTTATATGGTTTGATTCAAAATATAGGTGATGGATTAAGCGTTAAATTCAAAATCAAAAATCTTTTGAGTCAAATTTATTTTTAAAGTATTTTACCGAGTTTTGCCAAAATATTAAAAATTCGTCGACACAAATTATTGAAAAACTTAATTTTTTTTTTCATATCTAATATGTTCCATAAAATTGTTTTAAAAATTTGAGTAAAATTAGAATTCAAATGAATTTAATATGGCGAAATAGAAGTAACAAGAAATAAAAAGAAAATAATTTATTTTAAATAAATAATTAAAAATTTTGAAAAAAAAGGAAGGAAAAAGTAAAGTCAAAAGATAATAAAGCAAACCCACCCCTTTTTAAAACCGGCCAACCATTTAATCATATAGTGTATATATATATATATATATATATAAGGGGCAATTAAAAAAAAGGGCTTATTAGAGAAATATTTTTACACTAAAGTCAAGGAATAAATTTTTTTAAAATAAAGGGCCTATTTTTTTTATTTTATTGATAATATGACATGTGTCTTTTTTTTTCATTATAAAATGACATCCCAACCCTTAAAATAAACTAAAAAATATCAATATGCATTAAAATATGGACTGCAATATAAACTTTGCAATCTATGTTTTACTGCAATATGAACTTTGCACTCTATATTTCACAGCAATGTGAACTTTGCACTCCATATTTTTAGTGCAAAGTTCATATCGCAGTCCATATTTTACTGCAATGTGAACTTTGCAGTCCATATTTTTAGTGCAAAGTTCATATTGCAGTCCATATTTCACTGCAATATGAACTTTGCAGTTTATATTTTACTACAATATGAACTTTGCAGTCCATATTTTTTTGTACAAATTTCATAAAAAGGGGTAATTTAGGTAATACATAACATGTTTTTATTAATTAAATGATATTTAAATTTATTCAAATACATTCATTTAAAATATAAAATAAAATAGGCCTCCTACACTAATTACCAATTAAAAATAGGCCCTTCATTCAAAAAAATATTATTCATTGGATTTTTGGTAAAAATCAATGTATAATAAGCTCTTCTACCTAATTTCTAGTATAAAAAATGAGAGGAGTGAGAAAATTTACTGCATTAAATGTTCACAAAGGTCTTTAGTTGTCATGTGTAATATTATTTATTACATTATATTTATATATAATATTATATTTTATATATATACTATTATTTATATATATTAATTATTTATATTTAGTTGTCATGTATTTATATTTATTGCATTATATTTATATATATACTATTAGATTTTAACAAGATTTTAATAAAAGAAAATTTACATGAGTTTTGCAATAAATTTCTAATGATATTATTTAGTAACAGTCCTTCAATCCCTTTATGTTATGTCTATGAAAATCTTACAATTGAAAAGAATAATTATATATCTCTAATTTAAAATTCATCTAATAAAAAAAATTAAAATATATATATATAAATAAATTTATAAATAAGTTCATTCATTGCATGGGTTAGAAAATTCGTTTATAATGGGCCAAGCCCATTATTCATTCTTCTTGCCAATGCCACGTGTAAGTAAATAAAGAAGAAGGCATTGCACGAATAGTACCGAACGGATAAAATTTTTTTCTGGCGCAAAATTTGTCCAAACTCCAATGATTTGATTTCTAAATTTTGGACCGGTCCGAAATTTTAGAAGCTGTATCGGTTCGACTTGTAATTTTTTGAGCACGTATTTTTATCATAACTTTTTTTAATTTTTTTAATTTATTTTAAAAAAGATGTTGACCCAATATTTTTTAATAAATATAAGAAATTATTTTTAGTTAAAAATACATGATTTTAGAGATATTTTTTAGGCAAAAAATATTCAAATGTTAAAATCAATTTTTATGAGTTTTAAAATATCACATATATTTTGTTTACTTGCCATAAGAGATACTATTATTTTACAAATTTAAGAATTAGGGTTTTAAACGTTCACGGTCCTGCAGGAATATCTTCGATTACAATTGGAAATGGGTTGAGCGAAGTGATTAACTTGCGTAGGAGGAGATTATGGGTAAGCCAGAAAAGCGAGAAGCGCTACGTCAAGTCAGTTGCGGTTGGATTCTACATTTAAGGGATTGGAGAGAATATTGCATAAATTATTAGTCCTATGCAAGTAGGGATATCTCGTTACTTCCTTATGTTGTGTATTGCTTTTATGCAATTGCTTGGTTGATATAATTAGTAAAAAATACAATACATGTTTCGACAATAAAATTAATCAAATTTAGAGTATTAATTCCGCTTATCAAATCTCAAATTAATTTTGATAAAAACCTTAAAATTAACTTAGGCAATATAATTTTTAAAAGATTTTTCTTCAGTGATTGTTTGTTCCCTATTCATTCCATATACATTTTGTTATTTCCTGCTAGTTTCCTAAGTGATACATATGTCACTCTTCTCCCATCTAATAATGGTTTTGCATGCCTTCTTGGTAGTGGCATGGGCGAAAAACGTGTCTTTTGGGATGACAACAATGATTATTATGTCTAGCATTACATGATTTGGATTTCTTCCACCCCCACCTCCCTTTCTAATGTTTGTTTTGGCAGTGATTGTCTATAGATATATAAAACATGTATTATTCTAGAGTAATGTTATAAACACTTTACAAAAGTATTTTAGCATTCTAAAACTATTTTTAATGACTAAAAAGTGTACCAAAAAATCCAAATAAAGTGTAACTAAAAATAATTTTGGAGCCTAGAATACTTTTGTAGAGTATTTAAATTACCCAACTCTGACCATTACCTTGCACCTCGACATGTTATAATCATACGGAATTATAAGAGTATTTAAAGAAAAATTATTATATTTCAGTCAAGTCGGGCCAAACGAATTAAATTTACGTAGACTAAAACCCGACCTAAACTTGTGCTAGAATTTTGTTATAAAACCTATACCCAACTGATCTTAAAAAAATTAGTCATAAACCCGACATCATTAGGAGTTGCATGTCCAATATGCATCAGCTATCAGTTAGAAAGAACCCGACAGAACTGGTGCATATTTTGTTTTGAGAAATTTAAAACCTGCACCTAATTTAAAACCCACACCTTTTATTGTATACATAACTCGAACTCAATCTATTCTACCCCAATCCACCCGTGTTGTAATTATATAACATTATATGGTATTTAAAGAAAAAAAAATATTAAGGTCGAATCAGGTCAAAATAAATTTTATAAAAGGAAATAAACATTACAGTTCTTTTAACTAATTTAAGTATCTCTACATAAAAATTGGAAAAATCAATTTTAGTAAGTTTCATATTCTAATTTTTTTAAGTTACTAAAAAATAGTTTTGTAATAAAACCTATTCTCGAAAAGATTTCTTCTGCTAATATTTTTTTTTAACTAAGAAAAGTAAATATTTCTTATTTACAACTGTTCATGCATATTATTTCGATATTCATTCATCAATAATTGGAAATATATTAAATGCTATATATTTTAATTAATAGATAGCATTAATAAAAATCAAAATAAATTACATTTTAAATTTCTTTGAAACATTTTCAAATTTAATGGAATATACATGTAAGCATAACTATGAGGAATGCTATCACACATGTTACCAGGGACGTTCGCAAGAATTTTATTGAGGGGGTGCGGAAATAAAATACTGCAAGAGTTATTCAATTTTTTAATTCTTTAAGAAACTACAAATTGTAATAATATGAAAAATAAAAATAAAAATAAAAACTACTATGTTAAAATAAGTTTTTTTAATTTGTGCTAAAATTCTTTTGAAAATTATCATCACAAATCTAACTATTGAGATTTATTTTTCCAGCTTTACTATTACGAGAACAAAGACAAATATTAAAAATACAAACAACGTTAAAAAGTTCTTCTATAAACAAATAAAGTTGTAATTATTGCAAAAGTTAATTCTGGGTGTCGCGTGCACAAAAATGTAAATTAAATTACTAAAAATAGTACGTCATTACCTTAAGTATTATAATTATGTGTTGCAACATGCACAGAGTTGAAATATAATTGCTTGCATATGCTATAACAATTTATTGTATTTCAAATTAAGAGTGACACTTGAACTTTCCTTTTTAGAATATCTCAAATTAAAAGTTCTATTTCCTTTTTGATACATAATCAATAGATGGACAATAGAAAATAAGTTATAAGTTTGTGTACTGATAAATTAAGATGAAATTAGTGTTTTCATAAAAATTAAAAATTTGAAGTGAAACTCTTAATTTGATGTGAAAAGAGTAGTTTATTTAATTTATGGACCAGTAAAATGTATCATATTATATGTTATAATATCAAATACATAGTTTTTTAATTATTATATATATATATGATCGATTTTTTTTTCCAAAATCAAGGGGGTACGACCGTACCCCCTCGGGACTTAGTGTGTCCGTCCTTGCATGTTATCCATTATATCATACGATAGATAAACGATCGAGGTATTTTTTTGTTTGGAATCCATAGCCGAAACTTGTTGGTTGTTTCAAACCCAAAAGCAACCAACTAAACAAAACTAAAGAATCTAATCCAACATGTGTAGGCTTTGTTTTTAAAACTTGAACCCACGTGTTTCCATATACATAAGCCCAAATTTGAAATGTTCAACACCGCTGCGTTGTAATTATATGATACTAAAATTAAATAGATCTAATTTACATGAAATTGAGCCCAACATGAATTTGTGTTTGGTTTTCATTACGAAATCCACACCCGCCTCAATCTTGCAAAACCACGTCCCAAACCCAAGGCGGAGGGAGCATGGGCCTTGTGATCTCCCACTTGGATTTGTAAAATTTTCATAGCAGGTGTAAAATTTTATATTTTATAGGGACCTTGTGTAAAGATGAAAATTATGATGTTAGGTGTGTAAAATATTTAAAAATACGGGTCTCACGTGTAACCATAATTAGAAAAGGAAAAAAAGAGAGTTATTTGACCTTTGACCCCCACTAAATATGTAGAAACTAATCTTGACATAAAAATTTTACATATCGTAGATTTGGCTCTCATAAGTTATTTGAAGAAAAATTATGACCTTTTTTTTTTGGGGAGGGGGTTGAAAATGTTTGAATTTATAAATAAAAAAAAAACTTCTTAACACTAAGAAAGGTATTGAAAATAATCAAAAATGAAAACGCCTTTCTACGTTTTCAAAATATGAAGGCTCGCATATGATTTTTGTAATATATTAACTTTTTTTGTCTTTTTATGTAAGTAATGTTTAATATTGTTATATAATATTTTTGTTTTATTATTATTACTTATAATTTTTAAAAAATTATTTAGAATTAATCAAGCCCCATTAAACTAAAATCTTAGCTCCACCACTGCCCAAACCAGACTCATTTGGGAGAATTCAAATCCAGAGGATATTTTATGCATGAGCCGTAATTAGAAAAAACTCGATACTTTTAGTGCATATTTTATTTTAGAAAACTTGAACCCACACCTATTACTTTATACATAAGCCCGAACATGATTTGTCCCGTCACGACTCACTTAACGTACTATAAATAAAAAAAAATATGGTCGGGTTGGGTTTTGGTATGTTTTATGTTATAATTTTTTTACATTACTAAAACATATTTTAATAATAAGAACTAATTGAAAAAAATAACTTTTCTAATTATATTAACATTTAAATCGAACAAAAAATATATTCTTTTAAGACTTTTAAATTTACAATTGTTCATCATATGGTTCATATTTAATAATCTTTCATTGTTAATAAAGAATTTATTAAAAGTCTTTAATTAATAGACGGTTAATTAATATAAAAACAAAATAGAATTGAATATTTTTGAAAAACTTTTAAATCTAATTAATATGAAAAGGAGTTATAATTTTGATATGTTTGAAACACTTTGAAATTTAATAGAAAATATAATTACACATAATTATGCTTTAAATTACCAACGTACCATGACACTTATAAGCCATTAGATTAAAAGACAAACACTTGAGGACAAATCATACCCACTACTTATGCATTTGACAATTTTTCGTGCTTTATTAATAGATATGTATATAATCTTCAAAAGAAAACCGGACTTTCAATTTGAGACGAAATGACATTTTTTACATTCAAGGCTAAGCTAATTATTTTTGTGTTTTTTAAATGTTCAAGAATCTATATATATATATATATATGGTGGAGATATTGGCACCCCCAAAACACTTGTTAGAACCCTCACTTTTATTCGGTCCTTCTCAAACGAGCAAGATTCTATTATTTCATTCTAAAAGGCAGAATATAAGCTTATATACTTAGTCTTTGACAACCGAGTAACATACACTTTACTCGGTCCTTAACATATTAATATAAGGACCGAATAAAAAGTATGAATATTTTTAAGAGATATTGAGGGTGTCAATACCTTCATCCTATATATATATACTAGGGGTAACCCGTGCCAAAGGCACTATGGTTCAGCTCGTAGTAATAAAGTATTTATAGGTAATGTATGCTCTTAAATCATACAAATAATCCACACAAAAAAATACTCCCTCCATCCCTAATTAAGAATCTTAGTTTTGATTTTACATTTTTAAGAAAAAGCACTAATTTAATTAGATCAATGGTTTGGAACCAAAACTTGTGTCTCACCATGAATTTAGGTACATTAATGTTGTTCTGAAAAGAAAAATAGAGAAATTATATGCAAACAAAATGTAAAGCCTTAACTGTGATACGATCAGTTGGTCACTCTTGAATTCTTACCTTGAGTGCACCACTATGAGAGTTGTACCTACGAAACAAAGGTTACAAATAAAATTAATTAAATTTTAGTTACCAAACACCAAATAAACAGCCATTCATTTTTTTTTCATTTAAGGAATTAGAAGAATGTTATGATTGTATAATGAAAAAATTTATACCTTCCTTAATTTATTTATTTTTCAAAAAATAAAAGGGACAAAAAGTATGAGGGTAAAGGAAAAAGGGGAAATGTAACTCAAACTAAAAAAATAGTTTATCCTCTTTGTATCAAGTGAAAGACATAAGTGAAGTACAAAAAACCTATTTTGATCGAATTACAAAAATTGCATATGGATAAGGGAAATTTACTTAACAATCAATTAAAGAATAGCTATGGCTTTGGCGCTAAGGTAGCAGTTGAACATATATATAGCAAAGAAAAGGGTGTGGTTATTGGCTCTCAATGAAAAATCCTTCTAGTACTCCAAAACATCTATAAAAACAAATACATAAAAAGAAAGCCCAAAATGAAAAAGTATAAGTAGTCATACCTTACGTGTTGCCTTTATAGCATGCATTGTCTTTCCATTTATAGACCTAATTCAACAAAGTGAATGAATATATGGTTACTACTAACAAATCACAAAATTTTGAATATACACTATGCATGTATTAAATTTAAAAAATATATATGCTATGCATGTATTACCTTTGGGTACTCTAGCACTCCATAAAATGTATCCGCTATCTAAAAAGTGTCCTAAAGTATACATATAAAGTGCCAATACATTAAGTTTGGAGTGTTAGGGTATTCATTTGGAGTGTTAGTAGGCACACCCCTATTATATAGATAAATGCCACTTTAGTTTTGAAATTATAAAAATTTCATTTAATGTTCCTGCAATTCACTTCTTGGAACCCAAGCATAGAGGAAATTTTTTAAGAACAAATCCATTTGTTGCATGAAAATCCATTTCAAGAATAAAAGAAGTATAATTGGTTTAAACCTCACTAATAAAGAACAAAAGGCATACACATGATGACCTTACAACATGCATATGAACACAACCCGAACTTACTGAAAACAAAGTAAGTAGGATATATTTATTTTTTCTATTCTATTGTGCTGGACTGAATTTTTCTATCATACTGCTATTTCACATATCTTCACCAAGTCTCTACCTTTTTACTACAAATAAATAACAAAACCTCCCCCACCTCGAATGAGTGTCAAACTCAGTATATCCCAGATATAGGCGAGCGCGCTTGCCACTAAAAACCCGAAGAAAAAACTCTTGCTTCTAATACTTTTTAAATAAAGAAGGCTACAAAAATGTTTTAAAAAATAATCTGTTTCAAAACTTTTTAAAAGAATGTTAAATAGTCCTTGAAATTATTAAAAATGTCAACAATAACTCGACACAACTAACTAATATCAAAATTGTCAACTATAATTGGACCTCGTCACCCGAGTTGACACGCGGAACCTGTTTACAAAATCTACAAAGATGAAAAACATAATATTTATCTATATATATCATTTTATTTTATTTTTTTTAAAAAAGAGAGGACTAAGTCTCTACCTTTTTACTACAAATAAATAACAAAACCTCCCCTACCCCGGATAAGTATCGAACTCAGTATATCCCAGATCTGGTTGAGCACGCTTACCACTAAACACCCGAAGAAAAAACTCCAGCTTCTCCATAAATCACACAACAAACATCAAATTCTAGCACATGCATCACAAACACCAAATATTGAATATCGTAGCTAATAGTACCGATCAGATTTTGTAACTAAGAAAGTTTGTAATGGAGAAACTATACTACTGCATTGAAAATATTAAACACCAAAGTAATTGATAACATAGTAATTTAATTCAAAAAAAAATTACTTACATAATTGACACCACTTCTCCTTACATAATTGTCACAAATTTGTTTTCAAAAACTATAAGCCGGATGAAGAATCTGCACTCGACATAAGAAAAAAATTAATATAAATAATAATCCAATAGAAAAAGAATAATTAGTAAAAGTTAATAAATAGACAAAAGTAACAAATATAATATTTACTTTTAAAACAACCTAAAACATGAAAAAGTTTTAGAATTATAAAAATTTCATATAATGTTCCTGCAATTCACTTCTTGGAACCCAAGCATAAAGGAAATTTTCTGAGGACAAATCCATTTGTTGCATGAAAATCCATTTCAAGAATAAAAGAAGTATAATTGGATTAAACCTCACTAATAGAGAACAAAGGGCATACATGTGATGATCTTAAAACATGCATATGAACACGACCCGAATCTACTAAAAACAAAGTAAGTAGGATATATTTATTTTTTCTATTCTATTGTGCTGGACTGAATTTTCCTATTATACTTCTATTTCACATATCTTCACATAGTTTGTATCTTCTTGTTATGTATACATGTAGGGGTGTCTTCGGTTTTAGTCGGGTGGGGAATTAGGGTGAGCTAATTAATATTAAAGCTACCAAAGAGCAAGGAGAAAAAAAAAATTCTATTTCATCATTACAATATTAACTTTGTAAATCCATAGAGAAAATTGAATAGAATGAAATTAATTAATTAATATTAAAGCTAGCAAAGAGCATGGAGAAAAAAAAAACCTTACTTGCAGTTTGAACAAAATTCACTCAATTCATGATATCCAACAGTGAGAACTAAGTTTTCTTGGTATTGAAAAAAAAAAAAAAACAAACAAAGTCAGCCACAAATCGGGTAACTCGTATATCAGTAGTCTTTCTCTCTTAATTTTTTTTTCACTTGGACTGCATGTATTAGGATAGATAATGAATCTATAATGTTCCTGCAATTCACTTCTTGGAACCCAAGCATAGAGGAATTTTTTTAAGAACAAATCCATTTGTTGCATGAAAATCCATTTCAAGAATAAAAGAAGTATATATAATTGGATTAAACCTCACTAATAGAGAACAAAAGGCATACTCGTGATGATCTTACAACATGCATATGAACACGGCCCGAATCTACTAAAAAAAAGTAAGTAGGATATATTTATTTTATCTATTCTATTGTTACGTATACACTGTAGGGTGTCTTCGGTTTCAGTTAGGCAGGAAATTAGGGAGAGCTCAAGCCAAGTTGAATCTGAAAATTTTATTTTGGTTCAGTTTCGGTCTTGGGTGTTCGATTTTTTATATGGAGTGTATGGAAAAAATGCATCCCCAAGTATGACAATCAAAAACTAAGCTAAAAAATGCAATAAACCAAACAATAAACACAATCACACTACTGACTAATTAAGGCCAGGCCAAGTATAAACACCCAAATCGAGATTTCCTTTTATTCTTTCTTATATACTAAGGCTAAGTACAGATGCCCAAGTAGAGAAATACTTAATTATTTTATTTCTATCATTCTCTATTTTCAAAACCACGTACCCTTTACCCCAACTTAAACTTCTTGAATGGAATTTGACTATTACCCCAAAACTCAACTATCAACCACCCGAAAGTAAGAAATCTGATAGTGGGTTCACTCCCCAAATCCCCAAATCTGATGGATACATTGCTGGTTCATTTCATTTATGGTGGATATAAAAAAGCCCTAAAATTTGAGAATGAATAGAGAGATGATAGAGAGAAGGGGGATAATTACCTAGTCGCCAGTGGTTCGGTGACGACGATGACTCCGATTGCTCTGGCCGTCTAAGAGAGGAAGAGAGTTTGTGTGGAGTGGTTTGGTGACGATGTGTGGAGTTGTTCGATGACGACGACGACGACTCCGATTGCTCTGGCCGTCTAGGAGAGGAAGAGACTTTGTGTGGGTTAGAGTGAGAGTGTGTGGGTGAGAATGAGAAAATATGTATGTTTAAGGGCTTTTTAGTGGAAATAAGAGAGAGAAGCGGGAAACCTTTTGCATCTGAGCCGTTCACTGCATTTTTGGCTAATTAATAGCCACACGAATTTTTATAAGACACATACATTTTTAGATTTGAAAACCTTTCTCCCTTATTATATAGATGTTTATGCCAAAATAATGGAGAAATCCAAGGCGAAGGATAGCCCTCTAATCTTGTCTCACTTCAAAGTTGACAGGTTATACAATATTTGGATGTGGAGCAATCTTCTAGCAAGTGAGTGTTACCATTTGCCCGTGACAAATTGAGAACACAGTTACTTGGAATATGTGGAAATAATAATTATATATGTTAACATGATTGTCTTAACATATTTATGCATCGCGTATATATTAATCTAGTCGGGTATATGTTAAGGTCAATTTTAATACTACAAATAAATTATTTGAGTAAACTTACCAGGTTGGCTAACTTAGTTAAAAAAGGAGTTTAAATAAAAAATTTCTTTGAAAAAATATGAAAAAAAAAAAGTTAGCAAATAAAACCATATTTTGTAATAATTGGTATTTATTATTACATACAATATCTATTGCGTGGAATTCCTAATATTCATTATTGTCAATTACTTAAAAGGCCATCTGAGGTGGGATTTCAGATTGTTTCTACATAAAAAATTAGAACTTGGCCCATTGGGTGGCAGCCTGATGGTTCCTGTAAGAAACAGGCCCATTAAAGCGAACTTGAACGACCAGATTTAAGCTTGGTCCGTTTTTAATGCTAGATCAGTTAATGGGACGTGTTTGGTTGATTTTTAAAACGACAGTCCCACACCCAACAAATATTTTCGACAGGGTCAGAATTTTTTATTTTTATTTTTTTACAAAAATAAAAAATAAACGACGGGGTCAGTTTACAAATCATTATTTATTTATATTTATTAAGGCATTTCGCTTGTTACTTCTTAATACACAATACACACTTAATGTTAGAATATCGGGGAATATTCTTGCATATTCTTGAAAATATCTTATGGTTGATTTTTGTGATTTATGTCCATATTTAACCTACCATATTTAGCCTTCTCAATTCTTTAATTATTATATAGAGAATTCATGGATTTTTTTTATTTGTAACCTACCTTGACCCTATATATATAAATGGCTATCTGTATTGTTTGATCCTTCAATCTCAATTGAAAGTAATTCTTCTCTCATCTTTCTATTCTTCTAACAGTGTCAGAGCAAAATTGATCTTCTTACCCTCAAAATTGATCTAAAAACTCCACTCAACCACTCTAGAAACCCCATTGCTCAATCAAAACCAGCTACAGTCACAAAACCCACTGTTGTCAAATCCAAATGTAACTGAATCATCACCAAACCCACACCATCATCATCGTTTTAGTGAGATGACCCCAAAAATCTAAAAACCACCTTGAAAACATGCCTCGCGTGCCCTCACGCGCCACACGTAGCCATTAGGTACCGTCTAGTCAAAATCTACGACCCCCAGCGACCATGTCACCGCTAACCTGCCATGTTAGCGTTGACCGCCACCTGTTAGACACATCAGCACCTAATTGATGTCACTCTACCATGTTAGCGTTGACCATCCACGCCAGCCTTGAACCAAAATTTCCATTCATTTCTATTTTGACCCCAAACTTTTTTATTATTTTTATATTTACCCCAAAACCTTCCAGTTAATTCTATATCGACCCTAAACTTTTTAGTTATTCCCATATTGACCCCAAATCTTTCAATTATTCTCATATTGACCTTAATCCTTCTAATTATTCTCATATTAACCCCAAACCTTCATGTTAATTCCATATTAGGCCTAAACTTTCCAATTACTTTCATATCAACCCCAACCTCTCCAATTATTTCCAAATTACCCACAGAATCACTCCAAACATATATCAATTCAAAGTTACACGCCATTTTTCCATCATTCTCAATAGCCCAAACTACATCTATTGGGTTCAGGCCATGACTAGTTATTAGTAAGCTCGTCGAGTCTGGCATATTGTGACAAGAGAGACTGCTAGCCCGATTCAAAAGAAATATGAATATGATGAAGAATTTGTAGTGAGATAAGACGAATGGATAGCAAAAAATGTTGATATTATTACTTGATGCCGAAATACCTCGATCTTCACCACCAGTCAATAATTTGGGCATTTTTCCACTGTAAAGGAAGTTTGGGACTTTCTAAAAGCTAGATACACCACCAAAAATCTTACTCACCTGTAACAACTTTTGATCGCTTTACACACCAAACGTCAACAGCCTGGTCAAATTATCGATGATTTTTTTATCTGAGATGCAAGTCTTATAGGATCAACTAGCCCCTTCAGAACCTTTCTGGACATGCCCCACTGGCGCTGCTAAATTTACTGGTTATAAAGATCAACAGCAAGTTATAACACTTCTAATGGTTCTCCATGATTGGTTTGAACCTGTTCGATCCTCTCTTTTCCATCGCCATCCATTGACACTTCTTGATGATACTGTAATAGCACTTCACTTTAAAGAAACAAGACTTGTTACAAACCTTTAGAATTCTAACAAAGTGCTTGTAATCACTTACTCAAAGTCCGAAAAGTCATCAGATACATGCACATACTGCCATGAGATAACTCTTAGGTTACTCTATTATCCCAAATGGGTGTGCAAGTATTGTCACAAGCACAGTCCAAAACATTTGGGCTTTGATTACTACTCTAGTAGATTATTCTAATGATACTGACTTGCCCAACGATCTTGTTAGCCAATCTACTCATCCTCGTTAGTCCACTCGAATAAGACTTCCTCATCATCTTCGTGACTACCATTATTAGTCCATCATAGATCCTCACTCATCATGAACTTTTTTTATAAAGAGGTTAGTTCTAACCCATTATGGTAGCAAGCTATGTCTGAGGAATTACAGACCTTAGAAAAAGCTCAAACTTAGGAGTTGGTTTATATTCCTTTAGGGAAAACAACAGTTGGATGTAAATGAGTTTATAAGATCAAAACCAAATAAGATGATTCCATCGATCGATACAAAACATGGCATGTAGCAAAAGGTTTTAATCAGGAGTATAACATCAATTACTAGAAAATTTTTACCGTTGTTGCCCAATTAACCTCTGTCCAAAGCCTTCTTGCCATTGCTGTTATTCGAAAATGGGAACTATTTCAGATGGATGTGAAGAATGCGTTCTTAAATGGTGATATTTCTGAAGAAGTCTATATGAAACCTCCTCTAGGGTTCCCTCATTCAACATCTCAAGTGTGTAGGCTTCGCCATGCTTTATACGGTCTTAAGCAAGTTTCTCGTACCTGGTTTGAAAAGTTTAGCTCTATTATTCAAACACTGGGCTTTACCTCTAGTGTTCATGATTAGGGGCTTTTCATTAGAAAAAGGGATGTTAGTGTTACACTTTTGGTTTTTTATGTAGATGACATGATATTACTGGGAATGATATTAATGGTATTTTTTAGCTCAAACAATCTCTCAGCCGTCACTTTGAGATGAAAGATTTTGGTAGCCTGAATTATTTCTTTGGTTTTGAAGTTTTATCTAACTCTGCTAGTTACTACTTCCCATAGGCTAAACATGTTTACGATATTCTTGCTCATGCCGGTCTAACTGACTGCAAAACTGTGCCTACTCCACTGGAAATAAGTATTAGACTTACTCCTCTTAATGGTACCCCTCTCAGTGATGTTACTTTGTATCGACAGATAGTAAGATAGTAGGCAACCTAGTTTATCTCACTGTCACTCGTTTAGACTTACGTATGTTGTTCACATAATTAGTCAATTTATGTTAGCTCCACGGTCCACTTATTATGCCGATGTTCTTCACATTCTCAGATATATTAAAGGGATAATGTTCCACGGTCTCTATTTTTTGTCTACGTCTTCCCTTGACCTTCCTGCTTATTCTGATTTGGACTCCACCGATGACCCAATTGATAGACGTTTAACTCTGGTTATTACATTTTCTTGGGATATTCACTCATGGTGAAGCAATAAATAATCACTCGTTTTTCGCTTTAGTACAAAAGTAGAATATCGTGCTCTTGATAACACCACTCAAGAGATTGTGTGGCTATGCGGGCTCCTCTCAGACATGGGATTTCCTCAACACCTTTTGACTGTCATTGGGTGTGATAATTGAATCACTATCCAGATTGCTCATAATGATGCCTTTTATGAACGAACGAAGCATATTGAAATTGATTGCCACTTCATTTGCCAACATATGTCTAGCAATACTATTCGTCTTACCTCCATCCCCCCATAGAGCAACCAGCTGACATTTTCACTAAAGTTACTTTGGCAGGTCGATTTTAGAACCTACTTTATTAACTTCTTATTATACTACATAAATGTATTATATATAATAAAGTAGTTCTTAAACCCTTGCGATGCACGAGTTTTTGTATAAAACTTTAATTAATACATGTTTTACATAGCTTTATAGAAGTTGAGAAATATAACATGATCATCTTCATTCTAAGTATTGTATAATACCATCAAAAATATAATTAGTTTTCAAACTCCATTTGACATGCAATGAAAGTTAATAAAATATATTACAAAGTTACAACATAAATATATAACTCTGTGTGTGTGCATGTGTGCACATCATTCATATTCTAAAGATCCATAATTTAATTCTCTAAAATATATTTAAAAATTAACTACCCACAAGTGCCTAGTGATAGTATACTATGATCAACGCTTAATTTGACTGGGAGCTCCTTGGTTTGAATCCTGGCAGCTAAACAAAATCTAGTGGCTAGCGGCTGGCCATTGTGAAAGTTGGTCCAACACCTTGTGATACTAGAAAATATTTGGACAATATATATATATATTTGGACTTCGAATCATAACATAATGTATAATTATAAATATTGAATATATTGAGTAAGAGAGGGAATCATATCATATCATATCATATATCATATATATATATATATATAACATATATATATTTATTTATATAAAGTAAAATGCTTTCTTTCGATGAGAGCATGACATGTGACACATAATAAATATGCTTTAATTTATCTAATTTTCCTAATATTCTCAATTTTTTTTATAATCTAATATCCCATATCTAATTTCATTTATCTTATTATATAGTTAGTAAAATGGACTAAAATAACTATATTGTCCACACAACACGCTATCAATGCGTCTTCATAATTAACCCTGCCTAATATCTCTCTCTCTCTCTCTTTCTCTCTCTCTCTTAACATTTTCTTTCTTTATCCTAGCGGTTGAATGCTCTATATTATTCTTGCAATGTAAGGTTTCAAGCTCCACTGCTTGTTTTGATATATATATATATATATATATATATATTGTGAAATTAGAGCATGAAAGGGCAAAATCGTAAAAGTAAACCTAACAAGGGTTTAACGCCACCGAAATAGCTTTTAACTTTATATAATAATAGATTTTAAATTCTTTTCCTATAATTTCATTCTAAATACTCTCTCCCCCTATTATAAACGATCTTCTAATTACTCTCTCTCTCTCTCTCTCTCTCTCTCTTTCTCAAAGTATACAAAAAAATATATTTTACGTTCAATTTTTTTAATAAAGATAATAAATATATTAAGTTTTTAATTATAAACTTAATTGTGTATATTTATGAATAGATTTATGATATCATTATTTTATAATGTAAAATTTTAGGCTTAATGAGATTAATTATAAGATTTATGATGGTTAAATGTTCACTAGAATTATTTTTTACTATATAAAGAGTCTCTCAATGATAGAAAAAATTAACGAATAATTGTCTTACTATCGAATTTTTTTTTATATTATCTTTTGTAATTATCATGAATCTTATGCTTATTTTAAAAAATTTTGGGGCAACATAATTGGATTAGTCACCGTTGCGGTCTTTTAAATTTGCATATAAAGGAGATGAAAAGCTCAAATTTAATTTTTTTTTCTTTGTTTTCTTACAATTTTTAGTACTTATATCTTATGGGTTTGATGGTAGTGCAAGGAGATGTGTTGATCCAAATTACATTTTTTACTCTTGAGTTTTGAACATTCTTACATGTATGAGGTACTATTCACTTATGTTTTGCACATCAATTTGTAATGTATGATGGTTGCACTAAAGTTCGCATAATTGTTAGTTGTTCATATTCTCATATGTTGCCTGTCAGAAGAATTACTTTTTACAACTTTGTTATTATTAGCTTGAACAAGAGATTAATACAAAGAAAAATAAGTGAAAGTATAATGTACTTTTTTGTTCCATTTGAATGAACAACCAAAGATATGAATATTTGAGTATTGGTTAGATTCTTCCCTTTATTTTTACACAAAATAATACAATGAAAGCAAAGTTATACTTACTGTTTGCATCAAGCTATCATAAATATATTATATTTCAAAATAGGTTCTTATATCTTGAAAATAGATATATAGAATTATACATATGTTACTTTCTAGAATATATATTGCATTTGCCTATTATTTAAATTATTAGATTTTTTTTTCGTACAAGTGGTAAATAAGAATCGGATGGTTTGAGGGGAAGGAGATATGGGTTTGGGGAACTCAAACATTATACTTTTGAAACATAAAATTATAAGATATTTTTGAAGGTGTGAATCACATTTCTTTGTTAAAACATGATTAGTTTATTATAAAAAAAATTATAAATTTTCTTAAACATAAGAATCGACCCTAAACCTATTACTTCTTATTATTTTCACAATTCTCCCTTTAAATTTTTACGTTTAATTCTCACAATCACTTGCACATCGTGCAGATTGTAAACTAATAATTATATAAAATGTATACAAAACAGCGCAATAAATCAAAATGAGCATCAACTAAATGCCTTGTGTCAACAAATGGGAGGAATACTCAATAAATGGAATTACTTCTTCCATAAAACAACTTAATATTTAGTTCGGATATAAATTTTCTTTCTTTTAACGTTAAATATACCTTCTCTATAAATGATTGATTCCAAAAGTTGAATCACATTATTGACAAAAAAATTATGCTTAATTATTACCGGTGTAATGTACAATTGGGTAATTAGCAAAAATGAACCTGAAGTTTGACACAATTCTCTTACTCGTTCATAAAGTTTAATTTTAAGTTGAAGCATCCTTAGAGTTTTTAATTTGTCCCTCGCTCATCCAAAAGTGGATGCCCCTTTAAAAACTTGGACGGAAAACATCCGAGAATAACCGTTGAAATTTGTCCCTCATTCGTCCAACCATATGTGTTTTCCGTCTAAGTTTTTAACGGAGCATCCACTTTTGGACGAGCGAGGGACAAATTGAAAATTTTAAGGATAATTCAACCGAAAATTAAACTTTAAGGATAAACGAGAGAATTGTGTCAAACTTCAGGGGTCATTTTTGTTAATTACCTTGTACAATTTAAAAAAAATACAGTACTATATATTCTAATAAAAAGAATATTGATTTGGCAATATAGTTATCCATAAAGAAATAGGACTAAATAAAACACCAATTGCCAAACTGAAGTTGAGATTCAATTTAAGTTTTTAAATTTTGTTTTTAACTGTTAAATTATTTGTTATGAACAAATTTCCTAATAAGACGAAACATTTTTTTTTATCAACATTGTACTGTTGTCATCCGGTGTAGGGCTTAAAATGGATGAGGTGTCCTTGCAAGTTTATTTGTTTGGGTTATTTGAGGTATGAAGTACGCAGTTTTATCGAAGTGGAGTTTAGGGGTTCATAATTTTTATTTTTTGGACTTTGGGGTTCATGTGGACAATTTGGTTAGTCAATCCATCAAAATCATTAGTCGACTAAGAAAATAATGCAAATTGTCTATTTTTCCTCTCATGCAAACTACCCAAACTCAATTTTACCATAATTATGGACCCCAAAGTCTAAATAACACTTTTTTAATTGTTCTATTTTATATTGCATTTATACAAAAAAAATCAACAAAGTCATTGATTCTTTTTTAATAAATAAAAGTAGTGAATTGATCCAGGTGGTTCAAGCTAGCAGAGGGAAGTAAGAAGGAGTGGAACTCAAACTTATGTGCCCTGTTTGAATACTTAAACTTTAACCATTTATACTTTTAAAAATAAAAATATTACCATAATATTTTATTTTGTTTATCTTTTATATAGTTTCATCAAGCTAAATTTTCCTTTGTAACAATGCAATTTAATTATTAAAACATTAAATGTTTGTTAATTATTAAATTATGCATCACAATTGACAATGGATCTTTTAAGAGGAAACTTGTAATATACCGTTACCAGGTCAAGACCAACCCCTCTTCTCCTTTTTTAGACTTAATTGGTTAATCAAAGTTAGTGTCTTCGGTTCTAGCTAGTTTGAGTGAGTGTTCATGACTTAATTTTTGGAGGATGAATGTAGGCCCTCATTTAGGTTAGGAGAGAGAGAGACTCATTTCACTTCTATTAATTTATTGACCCATAGATTATTGTATTATTATGCCGATCATTCTTTTTTGTGAAAAAAGGAATTGATACTTGTATTAGTTAAAAAAGAATTTGTAATTTTGTTGAATTTGATTTTGTATAAATGCAATTTTAAACATGAAAAAAGGGTTTATTTGGACTTTGGGATCCATAAAAAAGGATCTTTCTCTCGAGACGGCAGGTATAAAGAGACAATTGTTTTCTTATGAAAATGGTTAAAAACAATTGAAATCCAGTTTGTAGATTTGCATGAGGGCAAAATAAGTATATCATTTTTTTTGTTGATTAATGCTTTTGATGGTTTGACTAATATCCCAAATGGATCGATCCCAAAGTCCAAGAAATTAAAACCGCGGATCCTAAGTCAACTTTGATAAAATTATGTACTTCAAAACCCAAATCAATCTTATTTGTAGTTCATGCTATCCTTAAACTGAATCCAAAAAATTCAAAAGGGAAAATCTTGTCCCGTTTATTGCATATGCTTGTAAAATTATTCCTTTGCAACAGTAAAATAGAACTTACAATTAATATGAGATATTTCGAAGAAGAGTGTGAGATCACTAACAATTTAGCACGGAGATCGAGAGGTAAATCTTTATTATCATCCTTTTTCATATGAAAATACATCAAATGTTGAATTGACTTGTGTTAATATTTCAGAAATTTACACAATTAGTTCAATTAATAAAGTTGTCTAAAATCTATCATAATATTCCAAAAGCTACGCAAATTTGCTAAAAAAATTTGACAGATTTCATCTAAAATAGAAACAGTGGATTAAAGAAAAGACATGTAGGGGTTAATGTGTTTTTCTACTTTTATGGCTCAGTTGAGCAAAATGACAGTGAGGTACGTTTCAATACATGCATAGTACCATAGTTTGCCCTTACTTTCAATCAAACTAGTAATAATTAACACATATATAGTACTCATAAGCGTGTGCACAGTTTATTTTGCGATGATTACTTGCTTTTGATCATGGTTCATAATCATGACAAAACTAATGACATTTTTTTTTACTAAAATAAGAGTGATGCTAATGGATTACAGTACGTACAATTGGATCAACCATATAAACTTTGTTTCATACCCTGAAAATTAAGCCACCTTAATATTAATGTGTTACTCCCATAGTAATTTGTTAATTAACAAAACTTTCCCTATATATTTGCTTTTTAAGTGGATATTCTAGCTAATACTAATGTCAAGTGTCAACTACCTCGATCTTATGTCTTAATTAGTTAGGTTATTATTGATAAGAAATGGTTATTTCTATTTGTGTATTTTCACTTTTTGTCAATAAAAACTTGGCTCTAGTAGAATTTGTTGTCTTTTGGACATGACAATTATGCCAACGAACTTCAACATGTACATACAAATAGTACAATGTGGGGTACGTTCAAATAGTAAATGTGGGGAAATTGCCTTTTTCTCCAGCCTTTGTTCCTTGAATTCAGAAATAAATTAATTGTACTCCAACATGTATGTGCTTTTGCTTTGTGTACGTAAAAAGCGAGGGTCATGGTGCATTGTGGGCTTGTGTCAAACTGGCATGGCAGCTATATTATGTCAGCTATCCATGTGCAATTATTGAAAAAATATTTCCTTACACAAGAACACGTGTATATACACATGCTAGTTTTTTGGACACACGCGATTTTAATATTAATGATTTAAAGAGAACATTTTAATGCACTACATCGTATTTTGGAAAACTTTTTGAATATTAGTGCTTAATTTTAATTTGTTTGCTGACTAATTATAATTAAAGAAAAAAAAAACGAGTCACTGAATGCATTGCCAATGCAAAAATGGTTTGAACCCCGGTGCTTTGCACCAAAGAAATTAATTTGTCGCTACAAGCGAATTAGTAAATTATGAATTAAGACGTGGGTTCATCATATGTAAATCCCTCAATGCAAGGATGTACACAATTATGCTTAACTACCATGTAAGTCTATTTATCATTTTTTAACTTTTTTCTTTCTTTTAACTCATATCCAAATTGCATACGTGTGCACAAAAAATAGTATTGAAAATATAGGAGCTAGTTATTTGACTATTACCTACTAAAATATTTTGTGGGACACTATCCATCTTATATATGCTGTAAACTAAGTTGTGGCACACGCTATATATTCTCAAATTATTATTTTCTAAGATTTTCAGGAATAACTGACACATATATTTATCAATAAACTCAACACATTTCAGTACAACCAAGTTCTAGAAAGGCTTCATTCTTTTAACTAAATAACGGACTTCCTCTTTTGAGGAGGCAAATGATTGAATTTTTTGATAAAATTTGGTGGGGATGATCTCCATATATATGATGAGTAGATCAATTCTATCAAATTTCATCAAAAAATTAAACCGGCAAGTGGGTGATTTAAAAATCTAAAATTTCGACGGTCGAAACGCACGCATATATATCAATGTTTAGTCCACCCATTTCCTGATTGAAGTTTTTGATGAAATTTGGTGGAGTTGATCTCATCATGGAGATCATCACAACTAAATTTCATCAAAAAATTAAATCATTTATCCCCTCAAAAGCAGAAGTATGTTATTTAGTTAAAAGAATAATACCTTTCTAGTTGGAGCCCGGCTCTATATACAAATATATAAATTAGACCACCTACATACACTGCACGCTTATACAATTTCAGGAGAAAAATTTAATAAAAGTGAAAGATGACTAAGTGATTAATTATAAGAACAGATTGTTTAAAAGAAATGTTTCACTTCGTTTTACAGATTTTTTTTTTTAAAAAAAAAAGAAATCGCAGGGATAAAATAAAATTTTCAAATATATATAGATATATATAGTATAGATTGATGGGGATTTGCTTTTAGCATGGATCGATGTTAAAAAAAGAAGGTGACTGTCAAGACATATTGGGGAATTAGATTCTAACACCACTAGCTTCCCAATTCTCAATTAATTAATTAATTAAGCTTCTCTTCTTTTCAATTAACAAATCTAAAACAGATCCATGCATGTTTTTTAATTAACAACGGCACGCGACAGCATCTCTGATTCTCTGTACAGTATATCTTAATTAAACAGAATATATATATATATATATATATATATATAACCTGGCCTATAACTAATTAAAATTACACTAAAGTTTATTTTATTTTTATCTTAGAGATCCATGCACGTGCGCAGCATGGTTTAAAGTACGTACGCTCTTATACTTGAGAAATTAAATTGGGGTAATTGGGTGACCTTTTTACTATTTTATTTATTATACTAGCCCTTTATGATATATTAAAATAGAAATTGAACATCAAGCATTAAATTCAAAATTTGATTAAACATAATTCCTACACCAAATTTAGCCCTTTATAAAAACAAATTTTTTTTTTGCACATTTGATCTGTTTGCTACACAAATATAATTAATTTTACAAAACTGAGATAAATTAATAATAATGAATCATATTACTCTAATCTTGACGGTTTGATCAGTTGCAACCACCACGTATCCATCGTTAACATTTTTTGGCCAAAAAAGAAAAAGGGAAAAAAATTGATTGGCTGGAAAAATGAAAGTGTATATATATCGAAATCTATTCTTCTTAATTTGCCAGTGAATTTTCACAGTGATATTATTATTGGTTCTAACCCAAAGTAAATTCCAAAGATAGTTAAAATTAAGGTGCAAACTTAATACATAACTACGTTCAGTTTTAATGCAACTGTTGTGTCCATATTAGGTTTTACTTGCTAGTTCAAAACTAAGAATATATGTTATTTAATTTGCTGGAACATAATCACTATATCAAATTTTATATAATTAACTCAGTTTTCTTTTCTTTTTTGACTACACGATGAGAGATTCGAACTCAAAACTTTCGATTAATTGGAAGTGAATTCTAGCCACTAGGTTAGTCCCAGTGGTTATCATAAAAGGGCCCGACCCATCAGCCTTTCAACCCGAGTCGGTCCTAGCGGGACATTTTCATTTATGAACTAGAAACACGTAAGGGTTCCAAACAAATCTTGCCTAAGTACATGTTCATGTAAATATATAATGTTTTTCTGACCAATAAATATTTTTATAGTGTTATATAAGGGTGGTGCTATGTGCACCTCCCATATGACTTAGAAATACTCTCGGTCCATGTAACACTCGCTATTGAGAGTTTCTCTTAATTAGTAACACTTACATACTCCAAGTAAGATTCACAACCCTATAATTATGTGTTAGTTACCATTAATTATTAATTACAAGTGACCACTCTAATGGCTCACAAAAAAACTCTCATTTTGAAATCTCTTTTCCTCCTTCTATATTACTTGTCGAAATAACCAACAATCCTCTTCCCCAAATCCAAAGTTCGGCAACTGAGGATCCTCTTCCCCAAAAATATAAACCAGTGATCATCTTCCTCCCCAAAAATCAAGTAAGAACCCTAACAGTGAAAATCCTCCAATTTTCTCGCCTGAATTTGTTATAATGAGGAATTCGATTGAACTTAAGGAATTTGTTATTAAACTCGTATGTAATTTAAACCATAAGAACTCTATTATTCATTAAAACCCTAATAACAATAATATCAAACCTATAAATTGGAGCCACAGGTTAGGAATTTGAACAAACACATATGAAACTGTACTCATTCCCCTGTAACCGACTAAGGTATAAGTGACTCAGTGGATAAGGGATGATCATTTGCCAATTTATTCCATTTAGGGTCCAATTGTCACTCGTTTAATATCAAGCAAGTATGGTATAATATTTTTAGTTGATAGCAATTAGCAGCCAAGTATGAGTAATTGCCTAATTAATTTTTTTTTCCATCTTATTCTTGGTTGTCTACTAAAGTTGTTTAAGATGCATAAACAAGCCTCACTCGATTAGTCCTAACCAAGTTTTTATCTTTCTAATTGATTGTTGTCAAACGAATATGGTGGAACGCACATAATCGGTGGGTAGGAGCCGAGCACGTGTAAATGCGTCATTTTTTTTTTGTTTTACCTATTCTTGGCTTGGTTGTCTAATTTGCATTGTTTTTTTGTTGTTTTGAGCATGACTAAGGACAATTCTATGACTACCTCTAAAAGGCAACGGAGAACAAATTAAGCATGTTGCAATGGCTACAAATAAGAAGTTTAGCGGCATGTTTGAAAGAAAAAAAAAACTCTACACCAACAAAAGACACGCCATCACCCTCATGTACCTCTAGCCACACCATCACCATCACCATCACCTTCAACCTCACCACATCGAGCCTCAACAGCAGTTACACCATCAAACCTTCCTTTAAAAGAAGCATTTATTCTATAACCTAGAGAAGGTTCTAATACTTATGTTTCCTGTCCCAAAGATGATATAGGGCCGATTGATTAATCGATGCTTACGAGCTGTGATGGGAAGGATAATATGGAGATAGTTGTACTATTTTTTAGTGCGTTGATGTGCTTATGCATAGGAATAATGTTAGTGAAGATAATGAAGATAATTATTTTTGCAGGGGTGAGGAGTTATGATTCAAGCAAGCGCCATTACCTCTTGCTCTTCATTGATTTAACTTAGTTCCTACTTTTCATTTGGCTAGGTAACATAACTATATGTGGGCTCTTTAAAATTCTTATTTATTCATTTGTTTGTTTTTGTTTAAGAGTTTTATTTTTTGTTTTGTATATGACATTTTTACAAATAGTGTGTTATTGGAAATTTGTTATATTTGCTCATATATAACGGATTTTGTTGTAGATGCTTTTTGGTGGTACTAGCTTGTTATGTTTGATTGCTGGTATCATAGATTGTAATTAAATTAAAATTTTAGCAGAGTTTTTGTTATTTTAAAATCTTTTTTTAAAAATAATTCCATTGATTGTCACTGTTAAAAATAGTGACAAATAATATATATATATATATATATTATAACTCCACCGCCTCTATTGCAAAATTATGACTGTTGTCTTCGGTGACAATTTTAATAATTTATGATTGTTAATGATAGTTGACTGTTATTACCTGTGACAATAGTCATAATTGTCGCTATCAATGATAGTCACAAAGCAGTCACAATTCAAACTTTGATGACATTTTCATACCACTCTTGGAGATAATGACAAAGGAAATTTATGACAGTTTTTTATAATCGTAAAAAAACTTGTCACGGTGAAAATTGTGACTGCCAAAAATAGTCATAAATATCAGTTACAAATCACTGATTCTGGTGTAGTGTTTGGTTGGATAACATATTGTCCACCGCCCTAAACATTATAAAAAACATTCCTTGGCTTGTCTCAAGGTGTCTCTTTAGTTTGCCATGAGACCCTTTGGCTCTATTCTTAGTGTTATTGCCGCGATGCTGAAACCACGTACGTTCCAAGTAATCAACGCACATTTTAAAATGTGACCAATCCTTTTTAAATTATTTCCATCCTTCAAAGAACTCTGCTTGCGATGTCGCTGAGTAACACTAATCCATGATTGAATAAACTTTTCCCAAATACTTTTGCTCTTAAAATTTTGTATGTTATTGCACATTTCTTGAAATATAGAATGTACACAACATGTGACGAGCTTCGGGAAAAAGCCTCTTTATGGCATTAATAACCGCAAACTCTATATCCGTCACAAAGACGTTTCGTAAATCATGCAGCATAAATAATATCTCTTTACGATAAAGGGTCCATTAATAATTATCCTCCAATTCCTTATACATAAAACAATGAGCAACGAAAAACATCATTCTTGTCAATGTAAATCCGACAATGGCAAACAATGGCATTTTATACCGATTTGTCTTGTACATGTAATTAATGAGCACCACGGAAGGGAAACACTTTGCCAACAAAATACTCTCAAGATGCGCCCAGAAGAGGTCTGACACTTCATATGTTATTTCTTTACTCATATGTCAATAGATATAATGCTTCACCACGAAAACATTCATTAGTTATTGCATCACATTCCTCATTTGCAAGAATGTGTTCTCATATTACATTTGGCATTTTAAATTGTCTTCATGATGGATGCGTTTTACTTTTTTTGTTGCTTAAGTGTATTAAGAATTTCTTTTGATTTAACTCCAACAATGCTTATGTCCATAACAATCATCCTTTTGGCATATGGATGTCTAACTAAAGTTTTCGGTAACTCGTGGTTATGAATACCGCATTGCACTACTACTTTCCAATTATCTCCATTAACAATTACACCATGCATTGCACCACCACATCTTTTCATTATACGATGTACCTATCTTCTCTCATAAGCCAATGTATGTCTTAGCCACTTCCTTGTACTATTTCCTTTATTGAACTTCATGGTAATAACAATAGTTTGGATTCATCTTCTTCGACTTTGGTACCAATCAACCTAATTATATTAAGAAGTAAATACTTACAAAATAACTCAATCAATTAGTTATTTTACATTATATGAGAAAATATACACTAAATTGTAACTAAGTAAAATAATTTGTACTTACTTTGTCCACTACAAAGACCAAAGTGACATCAATGTAATTTATTTTACATTATTTGCATTCGCAATGTAAATACCTTGTTCACTACCATTTAGGATTATGGTCAAAATATTATTTACTATAATTGGGACTATGGTCAAAAGGTTGTTCAGCATTATGAGGATTATCGTCAGTGTTTTAAATATCGCCGATTCAAGCCGATTTATCGCCGATTAATCGGCAATCGGCTATGCCCCGATACGATTATGCATAATCAGCTGAAAAAATTAAGCTAGGAAAAAATCGACAATTTATCAGATTTTATTGCCGATTTATTACGATAAACGATAATCAGTGATAAATTGAATTTTTCACTTTCTCTCCTTCACTTAACCTCGCCTATTTCTTTTTTACTCGACCTCGAAACAGAGAGAGAAAACTTCAATGACCAATAACGATCGAAGGTTCGAAAGAGTGATGGGCGAAACTTGGAAGAAGCCGAAGAACATAACACAAGAACGAGAAAGAGAAAGAAAGGGGCGAAGTGAAAGAAGAAAACGAAGAGAGATAGAAGAAGGAGATGAAGATGGCAACTGTGTGGGGGTGGTTCTGTGGTATGAGAAAGAGAGGGTAAAGAAGAGGTGTAGGGTTTTAATTTTAATAAGTGGTGAATGACCTAATTACCCTTAGGTATATTGCAATTTACAAAATTACTAATAGGTCTAGTAAATAGGTGAGAAACTTATTTTTAATATTTATAATGAACCCCCTAAGTTATTTTTATTTAGTATTTTACTTTATATATTAATGTCCATTTTGCTACTATTATGTTTTATTTAGCATATTGTTATATAATATATTATTTATATGGTGAACAGTGCATATCTGATTTTTTTCGATGTGTCCCCGATAAATCCTCATTAAAATGAAAAATCCCCACTCCCCACCTTGCCGATTGATTTTCGATTCACGATTTTTAGAACATTAATTATCGTCAAATGGTTGTTCAACATTAAGAATAGGGTTATGGTAACTAATAAGGTCTACTATAATCGTATTCCTAAAACTTTGGACATCACCATCATTAGGTTTATTCTTGGTTGAACTTAGGATGCTCAGATCTTAATTCTTTATGAAAAGAAATATATCCCCATATTGCAGAATCAAGAGAACATAAAATCATGTACATAACAAGTCCATGTTAACGATTGAATAAATATGAACAAATATGAACATAAATATTCAATAAATGAAAACATACTCACTTGGTTCCCATTTACGCTCTTGATATCAACCAAGTATGGACAAGCCAACAACAACCATAACAACCTACTTACCCAACCAATGACAAATAAATATATGATATAACTATCGCTTGAAATGGACCGAGTTGCGGGCCTCCCGACTCGATTTATAAGAGCCAATTAAAAAAAATTCACCAAACCCCAAATACAAGTTGTACTCGCTTCCCGATCGTTGAGTGTGTTTCCTCACACTTAATCTCAAAGGACCAAGTCAACATTCTTCCTCACTTTTCTTGCTTTGTTCATGTGTATTTGTGTATATGTGTGTTTTGTTGTGTATAAATGAAAAAATAAAATAAAAGACAATAAAAACAAACTTACCTCTTCTTCATGAATTATTTCTTAAGTGTCGAGCTTTATTTCTAACTTTTTCCATTCTCAAACTTAGGGTTTTGATTTAGAAGACCAATGTAGTTTTAGATTCATAATCAATAGAGGGTTTTGGAGGGTTTTTTTATGGTGTAACGTGTCAACTTTGGATCCAAGCGAGTGAACAACCTCAAACTCGCTTGATGACAAGCAAAAATTTTGGAGGAGCATTGATTGCTTCTTGAGTTTGATTGACATTTAATTTTGTGTTGTTTATTAAAGATCTGATTTTTGTGTTAATAAATAACATTGCTTAATTACTATTGGTTAATATGTAAGCATTAGTTAATTAAAGTGTAAGCATGTAGAAATGCAACAAAGTAACAAATAATAAAACTTTTGTGGGAGTATTTCCATATTATATGAGGGGTGCACGTACCACCACCCTTATATAATTACTCCAAATTTAAGTAGATTCATACATATAGTAAAATAAAAAGAGTTCAAATTTCAAAATAAACCTATTTAAGCAAGTGATATGTTTAGACATGGTCAAATTTTACAAAAAAGTTAAATGACAAAAAACGACAACATAATTATACCCTTTTCGTACTTAGGTCATCGAACTTTTTTCGTGGTTAATCATGCTAATGAACTTTTTAATTATTGTCAATTGGGCCCATCCATTACCATCAAGTTAAATCACCAAACGAAAAACTAAATTTATTTACACAAATCAATCCAACTTTTCAAGTATTTACACAAACCAATTCTAATTATAGAGAGTTTTTAAATATCAGAGAGAAGAGAAAAGATACTACAAATTCGATACAATACTCGATGCTCTAAACTTACACTTATTTCTCCTTTTATAAAGACACTAAAAACTACTGACACAATATTTCTCTATATCTCATCTTGTACACCATTTATTTTCATTTATCGCTGTTGTATGAATGCTTGTGTTTAGGTCACTGTCGAAAAGTTGTGGAATATGAAAATCAAAATAATTCATCTATTTTAAACTTGCTCTAAAGAATTTCTAGGTCTAGTAATCTTGATTACTAGGGCCAGTAATCGAATACTTGGGCCATTAATCAAAATTTCTGGTATGACTTTACATGTGCGTATCATTTTCTCGAGTCGACAGGTTATTAATTAGCGGTTAAGGGGTTTAGCCACGTGGCAGAGCGGGACGGGCAGGTAAGGTTTACCAAAGAATCATGTCGTTTTAAAATGAATAACTTCCCTCGAAAATCGTTGCTTACACTGCTACAAGTAACCCCTTCTATCCTATCAAGTTTTCATATTTCTCAGCACTTTTCTAATACCATTACCGATGGATAATATTCTAGAGATTAACAGTTCTTATAGTACTCTAGTAACTCCTAATGCAGTTGATAATCTTTTCCGGATGGTCAAGGTTCGAAGTATAGAAAATCCGACCCAACCATTAAAGACCTTGAGCAACGTTTGGCTGCCGTGATCGCAAAGAGGGATCGACTACGTGAATGGTGAGGGTAGGGGAAAGGAGGAAGGTCAGGTGATGGAAAAGCTTACCTTGATCAATCGAAAATACATGTGTACCCATGTATATCTATGAATCAAAGATTTGCCACCTAAAAAATAGGTGGGTTCTGTCCCATCTTCTAGTCTTTCCGTTCGCAGCGCAGTCACCAACCCATTTTCTGGTCTTAAACTTTTTGGGCTCGTTTATTTCTTCTTTTAATTAAATATGTAATCAGTTGGACCTCAAAGTCCCTCCTTTGTAATTTAACTTTCACCAATGGAAAAAAAATTGTTAATATGTAATCAGTTAGACCTCGAAGTCCTTCATTTGTAATCTAACTTTTATTAATGAAAAAGAAGTTATTTCTCTATATTTCATCTTGTACACTATTTATTTTCACTTGTCGCTATTGTATGAATGCTTATGTTTGGATTATTGTCACAAAGTGGTGGAATCTGAAAATCTAAATTAGTCTGTTGTTTTAAACTTTCTCTAAAGGATTATTGGGGCCAATAATTCAATAACTTTCTCTAAAGGATTACTGGGGAAAATAATCTAGGTTACTGGGGCCAGTAATGAAACATGGAAGAAATACACATAACATGTGCCGAATGGCATGGTGAAATAAAAAAATCTTATAATAGGATAAAAAAATTAACATGTGACGAATTTAAATCGACATCGATAACGTATGCATCAACAAGTACAACATCGACAATGCTTCGTTCTGTTGTTGGATTACTGGGGGAAGTAATCTTAATTACCGCCCAATATCTTGATTACTGGTGGCAGTAATCCTGATTATAGCCAAATAATCCTGATTACTGGATATAATAATCTATTGTTGGATTACTACGACCAGTAATCCAAGTTTCTGGTGTAGTATTTGGATTACCGCGGCCAGTAATTTGGGGTCAGTATTTGCATTTTAACACATACAAGGATAAAAATTTTAACACATCAATTATTTTCTATATCTATAATCTCACGGTTTCTTTCTAACCTTTTTCTATTCAATTGGAAGTTTAAAGTTTAACATATATTGAATAAATGGAGAAAATTAATATGGTTAATTTTTGATTGAACTCAGGAAGAAATATTAAAATATTAATTAGTAATTTTCATTAGAAATAAAACAAAAAAAATCAAAATTTCTTCTTCTTCTTCTTCTCTCTCTTCTCCGCTTCTTTTATCTTACGGTTTCTCTTCCTCACTTCCTCAAGCATCCCTCGTAACCTCTTCAAGCTCTCTTCAAGTTTTACTGATTCAATATCTCATTCCTTTTTTATTTTATCAATAAAAATACGATTTTAAATACACATTGCAGTGAAATTGGATGGAGAGTTTGGAGGAGATTGTTGTGATTATTAGCAATAAATCACTCCACGGATCGTAATTCAAATAGTGGATATTAATAACTAGAGATAATATGGATGAGAAAAAGCAAGAAGATAGATAACAGAACACACAATAATCGACAAACGAAGATTTCACTAATTCTTTGAAAACGATTACAAAATCTATCACAAGAATTATTGCACTCAAAGCTCTCACAGAAGAAGAAAATCAACAGCCCTTTAACCTCTCTCTCACAACAAGATGAACTCTCCCACAAATCCCACAGAAAGAAGAATATCTTTTTCTTATTTTATCTTGCCTAATCTCTTGAATGATTATATCTATATATAACAATATAATAGAGTCCATCCAATCTAGAATAAGGTAATAACAATCCTACGTAAATATGGAAACTATTAACAAGGTAATAGATACCAAAATAAACAAGGAAACCAAATTTGATAAGGAAACCTATTTTTCCGTTCAAGTGCAAAACGGATTTTGCATCTTTTCCGCATAGGCGCAAAAAGAGTGCAAAATCGTTTTTGCACTATTTTCGCGTGCAATCTTTACTTTTGTTTAGTGCAAATTCGATTTTGCACTTTTTCTGCAAGTTTGATTATAAGCCAAAAAATCCGATTTCCAACCAAACTCATCTTTTCCTTGGGTTTGGAACCGAGCAAAAAACACAACAGAGATGACGTGGATTGAGATTTTGGAGGGGTTGACGTAATGAAACAAGAAAGTGAAAGTATATAAGATATTTGATGGTTGGTTTGATTTGTGAATGGCAATCATGTTTATATAGTAATCTCTTGGAATATGAAGGGTTGTTGTAAGACCCGTAAATTTCTAGTTTTTACTTTTATATATAATACATGGGTATTATGGTAATGTTACATTAAGTGTTTATATAATTATAATTATGATTTATTTATTTATTTTCTACATTCATGAGTTAGATGTGTTCTATATAACATTATTTTTGTAGCCTACTATAATAAATTAGTGAGTCTTATATTTTAGTTTAATTAGTTTTCCAAATACAACATGTATTAGGAAGTGGGCCAAGTTTAGTATATAATTAGTGTTTATAAGCCCTAATCTTATAAGATTTAAGTTAAAGCCTTAAGCCTTAAGCCCATTACCTATTTAATAATAATGTATTTAGTTATATTGGGAGAATGAGAAAGAAAAACAACGTACGTAGAAAAGGGGGAGAGACGACACGGTCTAGGGCGTAGAAGGAGAAACCAGTACGAGAAATTGTTTTCTTCCTTAGTTTCAAAATATTTTTCTGCATTTATCAATAAATTAAGGTGAATGATTCTCACCCTCTTCTAATGGTTTTTATTCATACATGTTGTTTTGATTTTCTTTTGACCTAATTTTTGTGAAAGAGGGTTATTGTATTTTTGCTCAATTGTTTATAAGTTTCTTAATAAAGAATTTCAGTCATATGCTCTTACTAAAACTCTGAGAAAAATACGTAGATTGATATTATGAGTTAGAAGTATTTTGACTTTGGAATTGAATTAGTAGGGTTTTTAATTTGGGCAATATAAATTTTACAAAACAAGTGTATTAAGATACCTACTGTTAATCAGATTGCTGTCTTACATGTATATATACAGATTCGTTTAGGATACTCATATTTTATGTAAAAATCTGAAAAAATTAGAGAAGTTAATATCATGTGTTAGGAGTATCTGGACTTTCGAATTGATTGAATATGATTTTTATGTTGAGAGATATTGAATTTACAAAAATAGTGCAATGCAGAATCTGATGCTAGACATATTGTATATTTGTCACCAAAATATTTGTAACTCCTAAAGTATAAATGATTTTTAGTTGAATCCAATTGGATATGACTCCAGACATATTAGGCTATATTGTATAATTTTTATGCAATTTTTGGATTGTTGAGTAATTCCCAAAATTTATGTGAAGTTGGTGGCTATGTCGATTATAAGTCCTGTTTGTGTTCTTGCTTTGTTTGTGTACAATTTAACTTATGATTTTGGTGTAATTTGATTAAGACTCTTAAAAAGATTGAATAGAATTCTAGGAAAATTCTTTAATTACGCCACTGCTCCCTTGTATGTTGGATTTGAGACATGTTATAAGAGAATTGGGTGAGAAAGTACCGAATGGTTTTTGTTTTGATTTAATAAAACGTTGGTGTATCCAATGAAAATTTCTTATGAATTTTTACATACTCATGTGGACTTGAGATGTTTGTACCCTCATTTTATTGTTGGTTAGACGAGTGGATAGTTGTAATATTCTCGCAGAAGGGCGAGTGTTTAGCACGCGAACGTATAGTTAGCCTTCCGAAGAAGGTCAGAACTTTAGACGATATGCCCGTGCAAGTTCCAGTTCGGTGTGGTCACTATCTATACGGGGAGACATATGGCAGGATGATCTGTGTATGCCATGGGAGAGTATGGCGAGGTGGTATGTAATTAAGGTGCACACGCTAATAAAAGAGTCTAGTGGATTAGGAATGTATGGCTGTTCTATTTGTTTAATTTGTATAAAATTATTAGATCTCTAAATGACAATTCTAGCACATGAACCTGGAAGGAAATTTGATTATGTCCATTTTCATGTTTTGAGTTTCCTTTAATTCCTTATCGTTTAGAAGTTGTGAAAAATGTCTGCATTGAATCACTGGTTTGGAGTATTAAATGGTCAATTTTTGCGATCTTTGACGAGTATTTGTATAAATCATCATTTTGGAAATTTTTCGTGTTTTAAGTTTTCCCAAATTCCGCATGGTTTGGGTAGAAACGAACATTTTTACTGCAGCAATTTATTTTGTAATGTAGATATTATCCTCATCACTAACTTCTTATTTGCAGGAAGGTAGGCCTCTCTAATATTTGTGCAGGGTTGGCCTACCTTAGCGTTCTTATAAGTATTAATTTAAAGTTTTGTGAATGAATGTGACAAAAAACTAACCGCCACCTTTTTATCGGGAAACTACGATTTTGTCTCAATAAATATGTGAAACTACATGTCTTGTCTCATTATTATTTTAGTTGAAAATTTGTATTTATAATAATTGCATCATGGACATAATTGGGTGAACGAATCAACTCATACTAGTATTTTATACTGCCCCAAGTTGTCTTTGTGCTTCTTGGGTACGTTCTCTTTATGAGCGTAGTTAAGGGGTTTGCAGAAATTTACGTGTTTCCTGATCGTGCTAAGACATGTACTTGAAGTATGCTTATTTTGTACATTTCTCTTGGTTTGATGTACTTGGGAAGTGGGGTCAATTTAGATGTACTCTGGCCAAATAGTTTTTGTAAAACAAATGTAATTGGACTTTTGTATATATAAGGTTGGACATTTTAATTTTATTTATTCCGCAAAATATTTATTTAAAAATGAAAGTTTTTGTTTTATTAAGTTTATATTTTGGTTTTCGAACAATAGTTTAAAGATAAATATGGTTTTAAAATTTTCACACCTGATAGTTGGATGGTTGAGTACGTGTGGATTCATGAGTACTCGAGGTCCAAAAATTGGGGTGTGACAGTTGTCAGTTTGGATCACATGCGTGCATTTCAATTGTTATTATGATGGTTTTAATAAAGGCCGCAACAACTTTGAAAACTAAATGGATGCATGCATTTAAATTATTGCACTAACTTTGAAAAACGAAGAGATTACTGGGGCCTTCTTTAATCCGGATAACTGATCACAGTAATCCAAGTTGCTGGCCCCAATAATGAACCATTGCTGCCCCAGTAATGGATTACTGACTCCAGTAATTCATTACTGCAACAGCAACTTGGATTACCAGCCCCAGTAATCAAGTTACTATGCAAGCAACTTAAATTACTGGGGTTAGTAATCTGGCCCCAGAAATGGATTACTGGGGTCAGTAATCCGTTACTTCACCAGCAACATGGATTACTGCAGCTAATAATTTGGATTACTGGGGCAAGTAATCTGAGTTACTGGCACCAGCAATCTGGCACCATCGACGGATCATCTATATAGAATATTTGGCTTGCCATTTTAGCAAGAATAAATGGAAGGTCGTTGTACCAACTAGTATTCATGTTGACGAATAAAAGTTTACGATCATACTTTGTGTTGCCGGGAATATCAGGGTCGGTGTTACACCACTTACAAATGAACAACACAATCGGCATGCCTTCCGCATACCTTAATTCGACAACAACCTACAAAATCCCGTAGTATGTGATGTCACTGGCCATTTTCATCACTCCACTGTTCTGAGTCTTTCTGATCTGTTCTCGTTGATGACACACATACATGACACCGTTTAAGTCACACCGTAAATAAATGGTGCAACGAATAGGCCTAGATGCTAAAATATATACCTCTCGGTTGTATTTAGGAGCAGCTTTACGTTGCAGATTGTGCATATGCATAATAAAATTTATGGAACATAAGTCAAATGCATGCGACAAATACAGGTAAGTGAAGGTTGAATGTTTACCCATTTAGGGAAATGGTCAAGAAACGACGCAATATGCTCCTCATCAGTCCCGTTTGGAGCTAGATTAGCAAATTAATCGCGGTGAATATTAATATACCATTGTGTTTCGGTACAATTTTCCATCATACACCAGTGAACCGTCGCGATTTGTGCTCTCCTCAGGCCAGCGGTCCTGACGCGACCGCTTGGCTTCACGAGATCGGAAACAACTGAGATGTTCCACCGAGGTGCCTCTAGAATGATTTCATCACTCGCGTTAGGATCATTAAGATAGTTATTGATGTAAGTCACACACTCGTGCATGATGTTCTGTTCGGCAATACACCCCTTTGGGTAACACTTATTTCGGACATCTTTTTTAAATTTACTGAGCTGCCTATAAAATTGCACATATATATATTAGGGATATAAATAATTATAAATAATGAAAAATAATTCATATCTTTCAGTGAAAAATACTCAGGTATAATGTATGGGATCGGTGAGCAAGACCTGTTCGGGTAGGTGGATGCATAGATGGACCATTTCCAGTTTGCAGAGAATCATGACAATATCGCCCTACATCTGGCGGATATCAGATTTTTCAACTCTCGCATGCATATCATCTTAAAGAATCTGGACAACTTTATTAGCGCGTTGGCGATGTGACTTCCTAAATATGGCTGGATGACCACCGAAAGAACACGCTGAAGCATGACATGACAACCGTGAGTCTTCAGTCCGTAAAACTTTTATTAGAAACTTTAACTTTATTCTTTCTACTTCCCGCATAACCTCCTGGATACTTAACATTAGAAATATAATCAAATACAACCCTTTGATCCCTAGGTCGAACTGTATAATCAGCCTGAGGTAGCGACACTTTGCCTGACGGGCCTTTTTTCGCCCAAAGCTTGCTGTGTATACCCATCTTCTTTAAAGTTGCGCGAGATTTCACATCATCCTTAGACTTTCCATCAAGACTTAGAACGGTGTGGAAGACGTTGTCGCAGACATTTTTTTTATGTGCATGACATCTAATACATGTCTCACACTAGATACAGTCCAGTAGGGCAGCTCCCATAATATACTGACATGAGTCCAATAGAGTCTTTTTTTAGGTGCCTGAAAAGGTGGATGCAAACTCATTAAAACTTAATCGAAATTACAAACTCAGTACAACATCATGTATTAAGAGGCGCACCTGTTTGAAGTCGTTATGCAAATGCGTCAATGGAAGATGGTATAAATGCTTAATGGTCGCTGTGTAAACATGTCTTGCAGATATAGTTGGTGGTTCTAAACTCTTACTTACCATTAAACGCTGCCGGCCGCGTCCGATAGTGGTGATCTAAGGGTAGCCATCTACGCGCGCCCTGGTGCAACATTCTTCCATTATTGTGCACTGCATCAATATCATCTAAATATATGGGACTTGCCTTGTACCATTTCGTCCGAATGCTTACCAACATCCCTAATCCTATGAAGTTGCCTATGGTCCACATCACGACTGCTCTCATGTTGAATGCCTCTTCACCGTTTCGATCCCAAGTCGGCACCCCCATCTCCCATAACATTTTAAGCTCCTCGATTATCGGTCTCATATACACATTGAGACAATTTTTCAGAGACTTGGGACCGAAAATAAGCATCACTAGCATGTTAAATTCCTTCTTCATACACAACAATTGAGGAAAATTATAAGGCATCGCAATAATACGCCAAACGCTGTATGGCACGGCCGTAGACCTATAGGGATTGAACCCATCAGACGCTAGAACGAGGCGCACGTTTTTGAAGTCTAACGTAAATTGCGGATGTGACCTGAAAATGACAAGACAAAATTCAATACGCAACTATATAAACAATTCATTAATTATTGTATATATATACACACAAATACAAACTGTAAATATATACTTCATCTGTTGAAATCCTTCCATGCTTCCCCATCCGCTGGGTGTTTCAAAAATTCAGGATCTTTTACTATTCTTTTCCCGTTCTACCACATTTCCTTTGTAGTGCGTTCGGACATGTACAGACGCTACAACCTCGGTACCAAAGGGAAGTACCAAACAGTTTTTTGGACAATCCGCTTAACACCACCTTTGTTCTCATCTCGACTCACCGCAAACGGGACATTAATTTAAATATGCACCATCTTTGTAAAACAAGAAACAACTGTAGTAACAAGCGTGGATCACCTCATAACCCATTCCGATCTTCTTTAAGGTCTTCTTTGCAGCTGCGTATGAGTTCGGATATTTATTTTCTTCGGGTAACAAATAATTCATTTTCGTAGCCCACTTGTTGAAAGTCGTGTCTATCATATTGCAACTCTACTTCAGCTGTAACGCTCTAAGCATAAAGCACAGTGCAGTCACTTTACAACCCTCGTACAGTGGAGTTATTGCTTATTCTAAGAGACGCTGATATAACATCATATTTTCTTTGACAACTGGATCAGCCTGAAATACAGTGTCAACGCCAAGAGGATCGTACGATTCACGGAAGGAAAAAGCAACATGCACGAACACCACAGTCGAGTTACTACAATGATTGATACTGTTCCTCGAAGACGCCGTATACTATTGTATTTCTCCACTTCACCGTATAAGTACTATACGGTATACAACGATATTATACTGTTACTGATTAAGTGGGTGTATATGTCATCCAAGCTAAGCCGTATGGCCATGTTGTAACACCGTTTGCAAGGATAAGTATACAATCCCGTCGCACTATTGCCATTCTCTCATATAAACGTGCATAAATTTATTACCCCTATAATGAATTACGTTGAACATCTTGGATGCATCCAAGATTTATCCATTTTCACTGTTATATAACATATATATTTTAAACAATAAATATATATATTCAACAATAAACATATATTTTCAAATCTATAAATCTACAAATTTATACTAAAATATTAGCATCCACTATCAATAATACTAACCAATAGATCAAATAGGGGCAACAACTAACAACAATATCATATATTCAACAACAAATATACATTTTCTACACAAATCTTAACATATATATAAACACACAAATTACTTAAAAATTAATATTAATAAGAGATAAAGTACTTAAAGATCAAAAAGGCCTTTAATGAAGGAAATGGTGTTGATTTTTAGTTTCAAATCGCCAAAATTGCCCAAGAATCATTCCAAAACCTTTAAATCCAGAAAATGGGGGAGTTGCTACTATTTGAAGATGAAAAGACCTTTAGGTGACGTAAGTATATACATACGTCGGCCGCCTAAAGGGTCAGGTCATTCCTAGTTGACCATCACTTATAGTATTAATGGTCAAAGGGTTTTAGGCGACGTAGGTTGTGTCTTTCGTCTCCTAAGGTATTCTTATACGATGAAGATGATCCCTCGGTCACCTAGATTTATCCTAGAAAATGCATCATTACCCTACATCGTCTAAGAAAACCTAAGAAGACGTATGTGTTTCTTCGTCGTCTATGTTTATCCTAGGCGACGTAATATATTAACTACGTCGCCCAAACCTCCGACTGGTGTAGTGTTATAAGTATTTTATGCCTCTTTTTTTCCACATATTTTTTAACATTATTTATGTATCCATTCACCAAATAGGTCACCTATATATATAAATTGTAGTAAAAATAATATATAGTGGATAAAGTAAGAATGGTGTTCTTGGAGCAAATGGCAGAATGGGCTAGTTGTACCAACTGGGGGCAAAGGTAAAAAAAAAATTAAAAAAATAAAGAGAATATATATGTGTTATATGTTGTGTACGTTGATTAATAATTTTATATATAATAAATTTTATTACTATTTTATTTTTCTTTTGGTAAAAATGTGTGTACGTTAATTCACCCCAAACCTAAAGAAGATCAAGGGACATTTTTTGCATGTTTAAGGTGAAATAATCTCTACTTGAAAGAAAGTTAATGGCCTTATTATTTATTTTATTATTCTAAATTAAAATGATAGCATTCGGGCATAATTACGTTGTCATTTTTTATCATTTAAAATTAAAATGTAATAGATGGAGATGGTTTCTGTAAATACTTGAAAAGTTAGCAGTGGGTTGTGTAAATAAATTTAGGGTGCATTTGATTGGCCATATTTTCCATGTAAAATATGGTTTTTCTACCCAAGTTGCCACTTTTGTACTGTTTAATTGCCAAAATTTTCTTGCAGTCAAACTCTCACTTTTGGTACTGTTTATGTACTTTTCCATGTAAACAAGGAAAACATTTTCTTTAGGGGGGGGGGGGGGGCTTGTATTTATTTTCCAGGCAATTGCAAATTTTTTGAGACAAAATTGTACCAATTTTCTACATTAAAAATGCTATAACTTAAACTACAAAATTCAAAATTTAATAAAAATTTAATATTTAAAATCTACTAATCAAGATCAATTAAACAAGATCCATCATGACTATAAAATTATGTAAAAGAAAATACCCATAATTTTTTCTACATTAAAAATGCCATAATACAACTAATATTTTTCGGGTAAAAAATTAAGGTAATCAAACACATTTAATTGACATTTTCTATGCAACTCAATTATAGGCAATTCAATTGCCTGGAACTTATTTTCTTTCCATGTAAATTCCATGCTCGCAAATTTTCCATGGAAAATATGATTTTTTATCCCAAGTTGCCACTTTTGTGCTGTTTGATTGTCAAAAATTTTCTGGCAGTCAAACTCCCACTTTTGGCATTGTTCATGTACTTTTTCATATAAACAAGGAAAATATTTTCTTTGGGGGGTTGTATTTATTTTTCAGGCAATTGCACATTTTTTGAGACAAAGTTTTACTCATTTTCTACATTAAAAATGAAGATTTGGCTCTGTATAGGAATTATATTCCTATTAGGTTTTATATTGTCCAATTCTTAATTGACTTTGTATTGTCCAAATCCTAATTGAATTTGTATTATCCAATTTGTAGTAGGATTTAGCTTTGTGCAATCCTAGACCATATGATTTATACTCTATAAATAGACCCCTTGTCATAGGGTTTATTCATGAGTTGTGTTATATTATTTACTAGCTAGATTAGAGAGTATATTTGAGAGATAATATTGATAGCTCTAATTGGCGGTTAGGGTTTGTTTTGTGCGTTGTACTCAGAATTGGTCTCATCAATAATAGCTATCACCCGGTGGATTAGTGGCAGTTTTGCCGACACCACCTAATTGCTTGCTTGTTTGGTTAGTTGTTTTCTTCTTTAATCTCTTGTTTTTCGTATTGCTTGAATACCAGTGGTGCTTGTTTCTTTAATTATTGTATGCATAATTGTCCGGTCGGTCCTACACTTGTGCTAAGGCTTATTCTAGCGGTATCTTAGCACAACAAAAAATGCTATAACTTAGACTACAAAATTCAAAATTTAATAAAAATTTAATATTTGAAATCTACTAATCAAGATCAATTAAACAAGATCCATCATGACTATAAAATTATGTAAAAAAAAATTCATAATTTTTTCTACATTAAAAATGCCATAATACAACTAATATTTTTCGGGTAGAAAATTAAGGTAATTAAACATATTTAATTAACATTTTCTATGCAACTCAATTCTAGGCAATTCAATTGCCTAGAACTTATTTTTTTTCTATTTAAATTCTATACTTGCAAAAACGCACCTTTAGTTTAATTTTAGTGATGGAATTAAATGGAAAGTAACAAATAGACCAATTAAAAAATTCAACCATAATTGACTATTAAAAAAGTTGAATGAATTAAATGCAAAAGGGACATAAATATGTTAAGTCTTTTTTATATAAACAAATACGAATTGAAGTGGGTATTTACGAAGAAAGAATAATAAAGGCCGGGGATGTGATGGGTGTAGGGAATTTGGGCGGCTTGTTATCACCACCGCCCAAATCCGTATAAATTTCCGTAGGCTAAATGTTAAGGAGGAGGTCACCATTGTACCTGGGGAGATATATAAAAGAGTTGACACGTGGCAGCAACAAATGCCGACCACTAGAATCTGATGGAAAAAGATTGATGGAATGTGGGTCACACCAATCCCCACACTCACATGGTTTTCCGCGCGATTGGGAATAGTATTAACCGGAGTGGAACACTGTTGGTATTAAATTTTCAGAATAAAAATAATTGTGATTAAGAATAGCTTTAATTTTTCTTGTAAAAATTAATCCCACCCTGATGTATTATGAGTATATCTCGTAACAAAATAAAATAAAAAATAATAGCAGCTCGTACCCTTCCTAGCAATATTGACACAACTAGTGAATTCGACAAAAAATAGCGTAATTAAGTGTAAATTAAATTTGAATTGAATACAATTAACGCGTTTAATAATCAAATAGTTGTAGAAAAGGATAACCTTAACCTATATATACAAGTGTTAGAGAGGGAACGGTGAACTGCTAATTTTTTAACATACAAAGTTTGTTTTGTGTTAGTTTCAAATTTTATGGTCTCTTTTAGCTACAGAAGTGACTAAGTTTTACTATTATTAAGAGCATGCTTATGCAAAACGTACATATTTACATTTAGATCCCAAATCCGTAAATTTAATATATGACCGTCGAGGTGGATATATATATGTATATAAGAAGATCGATCTATTGAAGCTAGGAGCGGTACGTAGTGGAAGTGAAGATGGAGATGGAGGTGGGTTCGAAAACCATATCAAAGTGCTTAATTACTTATGCCACCAACTCAAAAAACTAGCTAATTAGTCGCTAAATGCTTGTTGTTACATTGATCCGAGTTATTTACGTAAGAACGAACTAATTTTTTCATAAAAGGCCGCGAATTGAGCACAACTTTTTATCACCTTTATACTAACTGCCTAAAGTAAGAATGATCAAATTAAATTTGCCCATAGCGAGGTAAAATTAGTTACAGAGGAACATAATTGAACATTTGAATTGTGTCCTATTTTCATCTTTAATTTTTACGTGAAATGCTCAAAATTATCATAAAATTTACTTCCTTAGTTTAATTTAATCAGTGAGAAGTTACTTTTTGTTTTTCACATTTTTAAGAAAATATTACTATTTCAACGTATGAAGAAGATCGAATAAAATATATTAAACGCTAATAAAAGTAGAATATTCAATTTAAGACAAAAGAAGCCGACAATTAATTGTTCTGCAGCTTCAAACATTAGTAGTAGAAATATAATTGTAATTAATACCTAGGGGAGAAGCATGAAACTGCTTTATATAGAAGTTTCTGGGCAAAAAATTCGAATTGACCTATATGGTAAGTTGGCTTTTTATATGTCACTCCGAAATTCAAAGCACCATTGACAATTCCCACATATAAACAAAAGGGAACTTCATGAATAACAAAAAGTAACAATGGGTTAATTAGAACCTTTTTCCTTTTGTTTTCTTTTTTAATTAACAAATTATTAATGCACTAAGTCTATTCAAATTGGGGCATATGGGTAATTGGCACACTTTATGGAGAATTTTATGGCAGATTTTCATTGTTTACGGTCGTCTACGCCACGGTAGACTCGGGATTTTGACTAAAGGAGGGTCAAAATTAGAAGTGCAACAAAATATGATTTTAATACCGTGAATAAAGTTGTATTGTTACATGTAATTAAAGTTTTTAAAACACAATTACCAACAGGAATCAAACGATAAACAGGGCAAATAATCAAACAAGAAAGAACTTTGCGCTTAATCCTCTTTACTCAAATAATTTTAATGGCACACCAGTCAATTAAGTTGAAGGATGAGGAGATCGACGATGCGACTGCCAAGGTTACGATGGAGAGTTGAGAGGAGATTAGTTCATGTACTACGTTAAAAGAAGAAGAAGAAGAAGAAGAAGAAGAAGAAGCGTGCGCATGTTTGCCCCATGTCTCCATTATATCCTGTTGGAACGTATATTTTTTATTATTATAAAATTATACATACCCTACTTTATTTAAAAACTTCACATATGACTCTAAAAAATTATAACACATATGCATAACAAATTATACAAAAAAAAAGAGGGGGGTATATTGACGTACCCCCTAAGGCCCAACGTACCCCTCGTGGCCAGTTCCTTCCGTGATTGCGACCACGTACATTCCCCTTTGGCAAGTTGTCACGAGATGGTACAATATAATTGTAAGCACCTTCTTTATAGCATGAGATTTTATTGCTCTTATATTTTTCGTTGGCATATTGCCGTGATCGACAGCATGGCTTCTATGGCTCTTGCTAACGTTGTTTCAGCTTGGCGGGCCGGGCGTGATATATCACTCCTTCCCGCTTACAGCTAGATTTACATTCCACTAGTGACATTTTGTATCTCTTTTATTATTATTATTATTATTATTATTATTATTATTATTATTATTATTATTATTATTATTATTATTATTATTATTATTATTATTATTATTATTTTCATTTTTTGTGCTTTGTGAACCTGAATGGACAGTTCTATTTCAGGATTTGGTTTATTTTACACGTTTTGGGAGGTCGGGTTCAGGTCCTAGGCTTTTTTCACATATATATAAGCAGTAAGCTAGCCACAAGGTTACCCATGGAGTACGGGCCGACTCTTAAGCCAATGCGTTCGCCATGGGGTTTAGTCGCCTTGTGCAGCGGTGGTCTGTATGAGGACCGGGGATTAGTCGGACCGAAGGTGGGGATACCCCGGGGCATGGCCAAAAAAAAAAAAGCTAGCCGCAAGGTTTAGATTTTTTAAATTCGATAAAAAAAAACTCTCTATCTAGCGTTTGGAAGTTTTTGGGACTACATATATATTCTATTAAAAAATTAAAGTTTAATTTTTGGTTTACAAAACCCAAAAGAAAGAAACCCTATCAGGAATAATTAATTTGAAATCACCACAGTTTACAGATGAGAGCTGCGTCACTAATTTGTGTAGTTCAATATTTTCTTAAATAAATTTTGATCGAGTAAATCCTTTACTATAATTAATTAATTTTCCTTCTATTTTTTTCCTTTCTCTCCTTTTTGTTCTTTAAAAGTTATGTGGGCCTTTAATTGTAATCTCTTAATTTAATTATAATGTGATGATATATATGTGCTCGACCCCATTTGGCATTTCAATTACGTCCGCGGATCCCACCACTACCTATGGTTAGAAGATAGACAAAGTTAATAATATAATACAATAATTGTAAAATAATTACAAATTGCAGCTCAAAAATATGACTCAAATAATGTAATATAGGTAAATTAATTATAAAAAATAATAATAAGAACACACGTGTGTTCAACCAGCAACCAATAAATTTATACTACCTCATCAAAATCACTATTTTCAATTAATATTCCAAAATTAAATCCTCCAGAATTACACATAATTTTCTATTTTTGGCTGATCTCCATGCATATATATATATATATAGGAGCAATATAATTATCATGACTGCATGAGGAGTCACATAACTCACTTTTTCCTAAGCACTAAGAGCCATTCTCCAGTCCACAGAAAAAAGAAGCTTAAAGGCTAAGAAACTTCCCCCACTCATAACCCTAGCTAAAAAATAAAAATTATAATAAAACAAAAAGAGATATAAACAGAATATGAGGGAAAGCAAAAGAGAAAAATTTAACAAACCTTCTATCTTTTCCCCTCTTCATCTTCTTTCTCTTTTTCTCTCTCTGTTAGTAATCTCCTCTTAGTTTGATTCTCCACCATATATTTCCAAAAAAAAAACCATCACCCTTTATTAAAGAAGAAAAAAAAAAACCCATCAAATTCAAACCATGGCTTTCTCTTCTCCTCTCTACTTGGATCATCATCACAATTGGCACCAGGTATATGTCTTTCAATTTCTTTAATTCCATTCTACATATCTTCTTCATCAAAAAAGCACACTCAAAAGATCATATTCATATTCCTTTGTAATCTATCCCCTTCTTGAATATACCACATACTTATATGTATATAATACGTAATAGCTAGGTATATGAGTTCAGCTCTGAAACGGACTAGTCAATGTCTCTAATGCATTTAGCAACGAAAAATAATTCATTGCTAAGATCTGCTCTGACAACAGATCGGTTAGTTTTAGAGTCTGATGCTTATATCTTAGCAGAACAAACAATTTTCGAGCCGAGCTGTATATCTACATATATATCTCGGATTAATATTTTATTTTATTTTTGTTGCATTCTTCTAGTTGCAACAACCAAACAATCAACAAGGTAGCATTGGGGAAAACCCTCAGCTTACACCGCCGTCTGGTCAGCCAGGCGGCGGTGAAAGCTCAATCAGGCCCGGTTCCATGGTTGACCGAGCTAGGCTAGCCAAGCTACCACTACCAGAAGCAGGACTAAATTGCCCTCGCTGCGATTCCACCAATACGAAGTTTTGCTACTTCAACAACTACAGCCTGACACAGCCTCGTCACTTCTGCAAGACCTGTCGCCGTTACTGGACCCGAGGTGGGGCCCTCAGGAGTGTCCCCGTGGGTGGTGGTTGCCGGAGAAACAAGAGGAGCAAAAGCCGAAGCTCGAAATCTCCAATCAAAATCTCAAACCCTAATAGCTCCTCTGTAAGTGCTAGCCCATCCAGCTCAGAAATGGCAGGTGGTGGTGGTCAGTTCCCACAATTACCCCTCATGTCTGCTCTACAAAACCTTCCTCAATATGGTGGTGGTATTAATGGTACTGGTAATATTAGCTCGAATATAGGGGCATTTCAGTCACAAATGGTGGCGGCCGGTGGTAATAGCCAAAATATTGATGGTATGGGTTTCCAAATTGGGAATAATTCAGGTGGAGGAGCTGGAGCTGGAGCCAGTGTGTGGCGGCTGCCTTTCTTGGCTGGCTTTGAGCCGCAAGCGAATTTGTTCAATTACCAAAGTGAAGGAACAAGCGTGGGGGCTCCAGTGAAGGAGGAAGAGAGCCGTGGCTTAAACTTATCGAGGCAATTTTTGGGTATTTCTGAAAATAATAATCAATATTGGGTTGGAAATGGAAATGGAAATAATTCATGGGCCGAATTTTCGGGTCTCAACTCTACTTCTTCTACTACCCATTTCCTCTAATTTGTAGCAAAGTTCGCTCGCCTTCAAGCTTTCATTTATTCAATCTCTATGGTAAATTGACACTAAAAGCGGAGCGATTGATGGATATGTTGAAGTACGAAAGTGAAGTAACTTGAAGCCAAGAAATTAAGATGGTGAACTTCTCTTCATAATTTGGATCGTGGAAGGAGAAAGAATCAGTAGGGTTTGCGGGTTGATTTATTTTTGTGCTTTCTTTCTATTAATTTTTTAACTATGTTTTTAGCTTATTGACATGTATTTTATGGGATTGTTTAGTAGTGTGTGAAGATGTGTGATTTTTGTTATATATGATGAGCTGAATTAATTTTCATGAACTCCATTTTCATTTCTCCTCTTCATACCTTAACCCTAGTTAGCTAAGATAAATTTTGCAAGCTGCATTGGCATTGTTATTGATCATTATTGTCCAGAATTTGATGTTTATATTTTAGTTTCTAGAGGCCGGGTTAATCTAGTCTTTAGTATGTGATCCTCAAAACCCTAGTTGAGCTTCCAATCCTAATTAGTAAGCAGTCTTGGTGTAGTGATTATCCTTGTCTAAATTACTATTTATAACTTTACATTATGCCTAACAAATTACGTGGTGCTCCAGGCTAATAGTGAAGTTCCATGTGGCAACATTTGTAGATATAGAGAGGGTAAACATGCAATAAATTAAAGCTCGTGTTTACGGTATCACCAACGTGCTTTCACGTGATACTCTCGCCTTAATCTTAAGCTCTATTGAGAATATAAATACCACATCAGAAGAATGGGTCCTCCCAAAGCAATATATAAGATAGAGGGCATACGCCACCCATTAGCAATTAATTTTGGGTTGAAGGAATGCTCAGTGCTCTTAGATGGTTATTAGAGCAATCCACACCTTTACTGTAGATATGTTTGTTTTTATCTTGAAGTTTGAATTTGAACTCATCTAGACTAAGAAGGTAGTCAGATTTCAGAGGCAAAGAAACGCCAAAGATGGTTCGTTATAAAGCCTCCTTTTGATTGGTAACTAGTCTCTTCGGTATAGTTCTATTAAGCAGCAGATTGATGAACTGTTATACCATCTTCCACGTACATATATACCTTAATTTCTCGGACTTAACTCCTCTCTCGTACCCCTTTCCTCCAATGCCATCCATTCCAAGGGTTAAACGGATGAATTTTTTCCTTAAACTTAATGGAGATAATTTCTAAAATAAATAGATCGTCTCTACAAAGTTTCAAGAAGAAACTCAAACCGGAAGTGGGTGTAATAAAATTAGATATATATATTCATTATTATTTTTTATGATCATTTCACTAACTTCTAAATTGAATATTTTGAATTTTTGGGTTGGATGCTACAAATTTTAACATGGTATTAGAGGGCCGGCTAGCTATTCAACCACGTGTCAGTCCCAACAACCATATGAGCTCCACGTCATCAAATATAATTAGTTCACGTGTTTGCCTCAAAATTATCACATGAAGAATCAGTTGAGACTACAAATCATTTGCAAAATAATATATAGGGAATTATGTATCTACACACCCTTTGACAATAGGTTTTAGGATCTCTAATATATACAATAGTGAGTAGTGACAGCTTATATATATATATATATATATATATGTATATCTTATTTTTTCACCATAAACTTGTTAATTCTTTACACTCAATTCCAAGGAAAAGAAATTCCCTCTTACATTTTCAGGCCGGAGTGGCCTGCCCAAGGAAACGTACTGTACATCTAGGGGTTGTGCATCACATCACATCATATCTTGATTTTAACTTTCTACATGCAATGTGTTATTTGTGTGAAAGGGAAACTAACTAACTATATATCATCGTATTGTTATTTGATAATGATTTTGTAATAATATGAGTACTAATAGTTAACATGGGAAGTACGTACCACTCATTAATTTCTTGGGCGAGAGAAAGAAAGGTAAAGAGATTAATAAGGACAAAAGATAATATTTTCAACCTAAACCCAAATGAAAATATTATGATTAGAAATATTATGGTTTACTATTATCAATATTAAATGCAGCATGAAGCCACTAGATGTCAAAATAATTGATTAAATTTGCTCGTCTATGAACAAAATTATTGGTAGTCTTATTTGGAGCTATGTACGTTATAGGTCGAATATATATAGAGTATTACCACGTTTATTTTCTCAAATCAACGAGCATTAACATATGAATGACGAAAAAATAACTAACATATATCAGGCATTAAGCATACGCATGTGTAAATTAGTACGACATTGATATTTGCTTTTTCAATCCTTGTATATCTCCCATTACTAGAAAAATGTAATTGCTTGATCTACTCATTAGTAATAGCGTCTTTTAAGTTTCGAATATCTTTCATGTAGACAATAAATATAAGTGGTGGTTTGATGCATGAAAAGCAAAACACAATATTAAATATAGAAAATAAAAAAGACGAAAAATTAGAGGCCAGTTAAATCTTCCACACTCTAGTTTATAAAAGTTTAGGAGAAGGGAGTCTATTCAGTCCAAAGGTCAGGATATGATATTGATATCAATATAAGTCTTATCGAGTACTTATAGTAATTCTTACAAATTATTCACCAAAAGATACTGTTGACGGTCGAATTCAAACCTACAAGCAAAGCATTGGAATCCCTACCGATTAAATCTTCCACACTAAAAATAACGTAAATAGATTAGAATATATGTAAGAGGAACTGTGGGGGTTGGCAGTCTAAAAAGAAAGAAAGAAAGAAAGAAAGAAAGAAAGAAAGGAGGGTGTGATGAAGGAATCAAGATGGATTTATTTGCTTTTGAAAGGACCAAGGAGGGCTACCTATCAAGACCGAATAAAGCGCTTCGATAGGAACCTCTCTCTCTCTCTCTCCATCATGGCAATAAAGCTTACCATTCTTTTCTCTCTCTCCCTCTCTCTCTCTCTCTCTCTCTGATATTTGTTGTGCCATTTTCTGAGGTGGGTAGGCAGTGAAAGAACACAAATAATTAGTAGGTAATTGATATTCTGGAAGTATAAATTGAAAACATGTGAGGTGGTACTAAAATATGTCTTGTCTTTATTAATACTAAGAGCGGACGTAATTTTACCCATTCACATGCATGATATATTCTATTTTATAAATTAGGTTTCCAAAAATCACTTGCTAGATTAACTTGCACGCGCAATATGTGTGCAATATAATTCAGATATATCTAATTTGAACCCAAAAATAAAATAAAATTGGCAAGTTGCCTAGTGTGTGTAGGGTGCAAGTTTAACTTGTTTAACATCCTATATTCAAACCCCAATAATCAATATTTTTTGTTGAAAAAGAAGACTATGGAGGCACAATAAGCAATTCAAACAAAGTTTGGCACGGCTTCACTAGGCGTTTTTCTTTTTGATACAAGCAATGGGTACATTCAAGTGTTCAAAAGGACCAGGGAGGAAGAGTATATTTGAACTTGGGTGCCAATATAAACTATACACAATTTTTATAATTAATTTTAAATGAGGGGTGAATAAACTCATTTATTGTATATAATATTTATTAGATTCATTATGTTGAAAAGGAAAACACCACTATATATACATGCAATAAGTAAAATTATGTAAAACCATGTAAGAAAGTTATCGTTTTACCATCAAACTTTGCGTGATTGCACCCAGCGTAGCTAGTTTAAACTATGATATGGTAAATTTTTGTATTTTTTTTTCAAAAATAATTTGAGGTACTACACCGGGGTATAGGATAACTGTACTTTTATCCAAGTGAAAAACATTACGAACCCAAATACATAATTAACACTTGTGCGCTAGGTTCTAAAAGAACAACTATACATTATTACATTTATCAAATAATTTAATTCGTCTGGACAATACAAATACAATATTAATAAAATATATCCTATAGAATGCTTAGTATTTTTGTTGTGAAAGATTTGATTGGAAGAAGCTAGCAAGCAATGAATTTGAATACTTCACTTATAATTATGTTCATTGTCAACGGTCTCTCTTAATTAACTATATATAAGAATTATTGTAAGCGCTCGTTGAACCTATTAGCACGCTTTCAAGGATGAATCTAAGTTATGATTAGGGGACCCGGGCCCCTAGCTCCTAGGATTGTTCTACTCATTTTTATATATAGCACATTTATCCCATTTAACTAAATTATGTAGAATGCCCCCCTCAAAAATTTTGTTTAAATCTCTTATATGACTAAACAAAATAATTTAATACTTGACCAATTAACTCTTATATTACTTATATTAAATCAAATAAAACATTAAAAGAGGATAAAATCAAAATACTCTACTCAAATAAATCCAACATGTAAAAAGTATATAATACTAAATAAAACAATTTAATACTTGATCAAGTTTTATATTACTTAGATTAAGTCAAATAAGGTATTAACAATAAAAGATAAAATCAAGAAACTCCATTCAAATAAATTTAACATGTACAAATTTTATAAATTTATCACGTATTATAAAAATAAAATAAAAATAATAATGATTAGTAAACAAAAAGCACTCTAACATGTTATCATGTTGGGTAAATTTTTTTCAAGTAAATTTGTACCTCTACAAAATTAATTTAATTATAGTTTTATCCATGTATCCTTTGACCCTATTAGGGTAAAATAAAAGAAAGGAATTTAGGGCTCAGAAATTCATGGGGGGTTGGATTGTCCCACATGGATAAGCGTGAAATGTTCTCTTCTTTCTCTCCCTCTCTGTTTTTTATGTTCCATCCGCCAGCTTTCACTTTTTTCCTCACCATGGACCCGAATATGCTTTTGCTAAGCTGTGATTTTAACTTTTTACTGGCTTAATCACAAGTTACTGTTATTTTGATTCCTTTTTTTATTTTTAAATTAAATAGATTCGTGTAAAGTTGTACATTTTTGTAAGATGAATGATTGTAATTTAAACTGCATGGCTTATATATATTGGTCTATGAGAGAATCTTGCTAAAGTTTGCATTGTTTACACATATATATACACATATATCACGGTTGAATGGGAACTATTTGTTTTAGAACAATTGAGTATGAGGATTACTCATTTATATAAAATTAAAGTGATGTCGATCATAACGTTAAAGGAGTTCTAACATATATATTAAGATTTTAAATATATGATATAAAAGAAGTTTTAAATTAAATCTATTATTTATTAATTATAACTTCAAGTGAAAGGAGGACGCTAGAATTAAACTCACATCTTATCGATGAGGGAAATAGTGTATTACACTTTTTTTCAAATAAAAATATTTAAGGTAAGACATAATTGATTTTATTTCTTTATAGAAGTAGTGAATTGATTCAAATGATTTGAAGAGGGAGAATAGATGGGCTCCAACTTAGACACCATGCGTGAATATTGACATACACTTTCAACTGTTAGAATTTGAGCTCAAATCCGATACTGCGAGCAGTAAGAAAAATGATGCTTTATTTGATACTAATTTACGTTAATTTCTAATATTTCCGCTCAATGTCAAGATTCCTTTCGTACGATAAGTTGGAGGTACACCCCTCTTGGTCTCCTTCGATCTCCTTTGAACAGTGTATATTTTCATTGCTTGTACTAAAAATATGTAAATACGTCTATTAATAATTCAGTACTTTTTGTTTGTCTTTCTAAATGGTGACCCATATTTATCTTGAGAATAAACATCCGATAGTTATCTTTATCTTTTATAAGCACGGTTAAGATCTATTTATATAATATCATTTGATGGTTGAAATTGTTTAAGAGTATATTTAACCGTTGTGTAAAAGTTAAAAGGTAAATCTTATGTGTTACGAAATAGAAACGAAAGAGATTGAAGGAGAAGAATTGTATTTCTTAATTGATAAAGAATGTACAATAGAGAGAATATATATACTAGAGACAAACCCTAATCTAGGATACAATTTAGGAAACTACAATGGGAACACAATCAATACAATATGGAAAGTAGATTAGGAATAGAAAACATAATATATACAGTATATTCTAACACCCCCCCTCAAACTCAAGGTGGTAAGTGAGAGACCAGCTGGAGTTTGGAAATCAATGTTTGGAAACGGCTAGGCTGGTGAGCTTTAGTGAAGAGATCTGCAGGCTGGTCATCTGAAGATACGGGCATAAGGCAAATGTACAGATTGCGAATATGCTGGCGAATAAAGTGACAATCAATCTCAATGTGTTTAGTTCGTTCATGAAAGACGTCATTGTGACTGATTTGAATGGCACTGCGGTTGTCACAATAAAGAGTAGTGGCAGAGTCTTGAGGAGCACCCAATTCATCGAGGAGGCGTCGAAGCCATATTAGTTCTTGTGAAGTATCAGCAAGAGCGCGGTATTCAGCCTCAGTGCTTAATCGAGAAACAACAGACTGTTTCTTACTACGCCAAGTAAGAAGAGAGTCCCCGAGGAAGAAACAGTAACCAGTAATAGACCGACGATCCGTAGGGTCACCGGCCCAATCTGCATCAGAGTAAGCCCGTAATACAAGGGATGACTTTGAGGAGTAGTGAAGCCCATGAAAAACTGTCCCTTTGAGATAACGAAGAATCCGAATAACAGCATCAAAATGAGTAGAGCGAGGAGCAGCCATAAACTGACTGACAACATGGACAGCATAAGCAATATCCGGGCGAGTAACAGTAAGATAAACCAGACTGCCAACTAATTGTCTGTATAAAGTACCATCAGAGAGAGGAGTACCATCAAATGGAGTAAGTCTAACATTGGTGTCCAATGGAGTAGATGCAGTTTTACAGTCAGTGAGACCAGCACGAGCCAGAACGTCAGACGTGTATTTCACCTGAGATAAATAGTAGCCTGTTGAATCAGAAAGGACTTCCAGCCCTAAGAAGTAGTTGAGACGACCAAGATCCTTCATTTCAAAAAACTGACTGAGAGATTGTTTGAGATCTGAGATACCAGAAATATCATCCCCAGTAATTATCATATCATCCACATAGAGGAGAAGAAGAATAATCCCAGAATCTGTCTTTCGAATAAAGAGGCCTGAGTCTGACGAACTGGAGGAATAACCAAGCTTTATGATGGTAGAGCTAAATTTTGCGAACCAAGCTCGAGGAGCTTGCTTGAGTCCATATAGGGCACGACGAAGTTTGCAGACCTGAGTAGACTGGTGTGAATAACCGGGAGGTGGTTTCATATATACTTCTTCTGTCAGATCCCCATTAAGAAAGGCATTTTTGACATCCATCTGAAAAAGGTCCCATTTGCGAACAGCAGCAATAGCAATAAGACTGCGAACAGACGTCATTCGAGCCACAGGAGCAAAAGTTTCTTCATAGTCTATACCATACTCCTGATTGAACCCCTTGGCTACGAGACGAGCTTTGTATCGATCAATTGAACCGTCAGATCGTGTCTTAATTTTATACACCCATTTACACCCAACTGCAGATTTTCCAGGAGGAAGAGTCACAAGATCCCAGGTATGCGCTTTATCTAAAGCCTGTAATTCTTCTGTCATAGCTTGCTGCCAAAGTGGATTAATACTAGCTTCCTTATAGGATGAAGGTTCATAGTGAGATATCATGGTAGAATAACAATGGTAATCACGAAGGTGATGAGGGAGCTCTCTTACCCGAGTGGACTGTCGTTGTGGTGGATGTATGACAGGATCAGCAGGCGAGACATCATCATTGGGAGGTTCCGTATGTTGAAGCTCGTTGGAAGAAATAACATCAGGTGAGGATGGTTCAGGAGGTGTTGGACTGAGAGGTTGAGGTGGTGATGGTGTGGCTTCCGGTTCAGGTTCTGGTGGAAATGTGACAACTGGAGCCTCAAATTCAGAGGTGGAAAGGTCAAGAGATGAATGAGTAAAGAACGGAAGTGGTGATTCTTCAAGGACATGAAATTTGGATAGAGAGGAAAACATTTTATGTTCCCAAAAGACAACATGACGAGAAATCCGTAAGCGTTTTGAAATAGGATCCCAACACCGATAACCTTTATGTTCTATCCCATACCCCAAGAAGCAACAAAGACGAGCACGTGGTTCCAATTTATAATGTTCATGAGGCTGGAGTAACACAAAACAAGCACAACCGAAGACTCGTAAGAAATTGTAATCAGGAGAGGTACCATGAAGTCTCTCATATGGAGATTGATGCTGAAGAAAGGGAATAGGGATACGATTGATAGTGTAAATAGCAGTAAGTGCTGCTTCCCCCAAAACCTTTCAGGACAACTACTGGAGATAAGAAGTGTGCGAACAGTATCAAGAATATGTCTGTGCTTGCGCTCAGCACGACCATTTTGTTGAGATGTACCGGGACAAGAATATTGAGGAACAGTGCCTTGTTCACGGAGAAATTTAAGAAATGAGGTTCCTTTGTATTCCATGGCATTATCAGCTCGAAAATTTTTTATTGGACGAGAAAACTGAGTTTGAATCATGCGAGCAAAATTAAAATAGATTTGGGGTAATTCTGAACGAGTTTTCATAAGATAGATCCAAGTAAAATGACTATAATCATCTAAAAAGATAACAAAATATTTTGAACCCCCCATGGTAGAATGTGGAGAGGGTCCCCAAACATCAGAGTGAATAAGATTAAATGGTGCTGAAGAAATAGAATCATTTTTATTAAAACATAATGCCGGTTGTTTTCCAAGTTGACAAGATAAACAAGACAATTTCTCAGACTTTATTGACCCTAACTGACCAGATGACACAATAGAACGAAGACGATCAAAAGACACATGTCCTAAACGGGAATGCCACAACTCAAATGAAGAAACAGTTGGTGGGGATGTAACAGGTGGTGTGGATGCAATAATAGAAGTGGGTGAGGTACGGAGGTGTATGAGCTCGAACATGCGGCCAACTTTACGGCCTATCCCAATAATTTGTCCCGTCTGAGGATCCTGCACATGACAACCAGAAGAGGAAAATATAACAGTCAGCCCAAGATCACATAGTTGACCAACAGAAATAAGGTTGATAGTCAATTTTGGAATATGAAAAGTAGCAGGTAAAGAGAGGCTAGGAGTAGTAACCGTCCCAACATGACTAACGGATAATTGAGAGCCATCAGCAGTTTTAATGGTGGGTGTATGAGAATTGTGACTCGTAGAGGTGAAAATAGTAGGATCAGAAGTCATATGATTACAGCAGCCAGAATAAAAAAACCAAGATGTACCTGTAGTGGTGGCCATAGCAGAACCAGAAGAGGATGTAACCTGTTTTAGAAGAGCTGTGATGTCAGCTAGAGTCACAGGTGCAGTAGAAATGTCTGCTTCAGAAGAATCAGTGGTGGCAGCAGTGATGGTGTTGGAGGATGATCTAGAGGAGGATCTCCTGGATGGGTTCTTATAACAATCTGCTTGAAAGTGACCTGGTCCCACCTTTTTGCAAAAGAAACACGTCCTAATTGGACACTTTAGTAGCATATGGGTGGTGGCATGACAGTACGAACATTCTCGAGAAAACGAGTTTTTGGTTAGTTTTGAGCTCGGAACGGCTAAGACAGCATTAAAGTTGTGGGCCCGAGTGGCAAACCGAGTTTCTTCAGAGAGAAGCTCTGTCGTGACATCATCAAGAGATGGTAAAGGATTGCGATGGAGTAGAGCAGCCCGAACTGGTTCGAACTTATCGTGAAGTCCCATTAGAAGGGTGATAACACGCTGGTTATCGCGGTACGTTTCAAATTTTTCTGCATCATGCTCACAAAAAGAAGGTTCAGATTGGGCTAGCTGATCCCAAATAGCTTGAAGGTCGGATAAATAATCATCAATTGATTGCTCGGGTTGTTGGGTTTTAGAATGTAAAGCAGTAAGCAACTGGTATTGATGAGAGAGATCTTTTGGAATGTACCTCGATTGTAGAAAATCCCAGACTTCCTTCCCGGTGGTAAAACGACCAATTTGCTGCCCTATACGAGAGATAGAGGTATTCCGAACCCATGTAATGATATCACCATTTTTGCTTTCCCAATCATTGAGGCGATCATTAAATTTATCGTCAGTTTCATCGGTTTTCTTGATTGGCTTAACAACTTCTCCAGTAATAATTCTCCAGCACTTACGAGACTTTAGGAAACTAGTCATGGCTTGGGACCATTGAACATAATTGGTGCCATTGAGAACGACAGTAATCGGACGTGAAAACTCATGCTTTTCTATTGAAAAACGTGTAGGATAACACAGTAGATGCAAAAAATAATCTGATTTTGAGAAATCTGAGGCCAGAAACGGATCCGGAGCAGCTGATTTAGTGGGGAACCGGTCTTAGAGTGAAAAAAACCGGGTTATAGATAGGTGAACCGGTCAAGGGAGTAAAAACCGGTTCAGAAAAAAACTGGTTTAGGGTTTTTAGGGCAGTGGCGCGTGGATCTGGGCTGCGCGACTGGGCGATGTTACAGAGGCGCGTGTGGGAGCGTGCCAACTCCGATCGGGGTGATTTCAACGGAGTTTGGTTCGTATTGAAGAGACGAAGATTTTGGTATATTATATGGGTGGTTTAGGGCTCTGTATCGAGGTGACGATTGATCAAGAAAAGGAAGGTGCGCGTGGATCTGGGCGGCGCGACTGGGGGATCTTTCCGAGGCGCGTGAGAGCGCGTTAGGTGTCCGAATGGGGTGTTTTAAACGGGGTTTGGTTCGTATTGAAAGGACGAAACTTTTGGTATAATTTTTGGGTTAACCGAGGTTCTGTATGGCTTTGAACAGTGGATCGACAGTTGGATAAAGCTAGGATTGTTGATTGGTTGGTTGCTTGGGTTGATGATGCTAGGGTTTTTGATTTGGATTTGATTGAAAATTAGGTGAAAGATTGGTTCTAGAGGAGGATGAATCCCTCTGATACCATGTTACGAAATAGAAACGAAAGAGATTGAAGGAGAAGAATTGTATTTCTTAATTGATAAAGAATGTACAATAGAGAGAATATATATACTAGAGACAAACCCTAATCTAGGATACAATTTAGGAAACTACAATGGGAACACAATCAATACAATATGGAAAGTAGATTAGGAATAGGAAACATAATATATACAGTATATTCTAACATTATGTATCAACATATACTTACACAAAACTTGGAACTTGCAAAAAAAAAAATATACTCCAATAGTACTTTTCTAATCTCTTGTATCAAATTTGAAATAATCAATTATATGCCAACATGTGATACATGTAATTTTAAGTAATATTTTGTTGAATATTTTTTATATAAAATTTTATGACCACAATGGATCTTGTTTTATATGTCTTGATGAGTATATTCCAAATACGTAATTTTCATTGAAATCGATTATTTGTATTAAAATTTATTATAGTTTAAAGTTTTATAAAAAAAACCTAAAGAGAGATAAAGCTGACATATATAGCAGTGTAAATTAATTGGGGATTTGGCTCCCCTAGCCTCCATTACCCCTTTCATCCAATTTAGTCCAATAGGATCTAGTTCGAAACCTAAATGGATGAATTTTTTCACAAAACTTGGTGGAGATTATCTCTATAAGAGTAGATCATCTCCACAAAAGTTAATCAAAAAATTCAAACCAGAAGTAGGTGTAGTAAAATTTTAATATATATATATATATATATATATATGTTCATTTTCAACCATTAAATTTAGATGATCGTCTCACCCACTTTCAGTTTGATTTTTTTGATGAAATTTTTTTAAGATGACCTACTCATTATAGAGATCATTTCCACTAAATTTCATAAAAAAATTCAACGGCTTAAGTCTCAAACAAAATCTCATAAATCACTCATGCAACATCCTAAATCACTCAAAAATCTTACACGTTCCATATATACCATATCCATTTAATTTGTCTTCGTTTTTAAACTTTCACTCCATGTAATGAAATTTCCTTCCTTTAGCAAAATAAATGTACTGACATAGTTGACATATTAATTAACTTAACATTTTTAACAAAGGAAATATATTCAAATACAACAAAATATACTTAATATGTTAATAAAAAAACCGAAAACCCAAATAAGAATTTTCAAATCTACTTAAAAATTTAATAACAAAAAATTGATGTACTTAAAAAGTACTTAATTTGACATGTTATATTTTTTTTTTATACAATCGATAGATACATTCAAGATACATTCAGGTGGTTTAATTGAGGAGAGGGAGGAGGCTGGAGCATTAGTTTTAGTTGGAAAATGGAAATATAATCATCATTTTCAAATTAAAGTATTACAATATTCAACTAACTCTCACAAACAGTGCATATATAAAATAATTTTAAAATTAAAAATAAAATCAAGTGAACCAATACGACTAAATGCACATAAGAATGGGAACGGGAGGGTTAGAGATCCTCATCAGAAAAATTCGTCCCCCATCTCCTTCCCCGCCTCTATCCTGCAATTTTTCGTTCGGACATTTATTTTTTTAACTCGGACGAGTTTGAACGATAAGAAGATAACACTAACTTCATTGACCATAATACTGTAGAGTTTCTTGAAGAGCTGGGCTCGCAGACTTGGTATCGATAACGCAGGTCCCCGCATATATAAATTTGCAGACTTCAAAGCTAAAGCTCCTCATAGACAAAGGACGGGAACATGTAACGATAACATAGATGAACAATGCCGTTGCCGTAGTAGGTATGCAGGCTCCTACCATGCTTGCATTTAATGCATACCAGCTTGAATTAAATGCCGGATTAAGATGTAGGCAGTTACCATGGCTGAATTCTGGACTCTTTATGATGAAGGAGTTGCTAATTGCCAACCAGGGGTGGAGGCAGCAAGGGGCCAGGTGGGGCCATGGCCCTACCTGGACTTTTGGAAAAAAAATTGAGAGTGTGGAGGATTTTGTGCTAGGAAGAAAAGATGAGGGGTGAATGTGTAATTATGGGGGAGGGTGGTTTGTGAAATTAAGCTTAGAAGTTGGAGGGGCGGCGTTGTAATATGTAGGGGTGGCATTTTCTAACCGCGGACCGAAAACCGACCGAAAACCGACCGAACCGAAAACGCTAGGTCGGTTTACCGACCGACCGTGTGATATCGGTTACCGCTATATCGGTTACCGAATAGCAGCGGTTGCGGAAGCGGTTTATAAGTATCGTAATGTCGGTAATAACCGACCGACCGAACAGTTTATAAATATATGTATTTTTACATTTTATGTCAAAATTTATATTTATTTATAACTTGAAGGTTTAAAATTGTAAATATGCAAAGTCTTATTTTTCCATTACTTGATTTACTTCACAGTTCACACAGCAGTAGCCAGTAGCCCACAATTTCTCTCGCTGTCACTTTCTTTCCCTCACTCCCTCACTCGTCTTTCCCTCACTCCCGCTTCTCCTACAACACAGCCGCACACCCGCACCTGCACTCGTGGACTCGGCACTACACCACGAGTCCACCGTCCCACAAGCCAGTAAGCCTTCCTACTCCCACTCGACACTACACCACCACGACTCTGAGTCTCCGACCATACCCTCTGCGGCTCTGCCCCTCTGGTATGCATTTTTAATTTTCAATTTTCTCTCCTTTCATTATTACATTATATGCCTAATGCCTTCTAGAATCTAAATTAATCTTTGATTTACTTGGACCTTTGGTGATTTATGAATTAGGGTTCAAATTTTAAATTTTAAAATAGATTTATAAATTAGGGCACAAATGCACAATATATACTAGATTTATAAATTAGTAAATGTGTAATTATGTTTGTGACTTTGTGTATATGTGTAATTGTGTTCAAACTTCAAACTAGGTTTATACTTTATATATTGATAATTTTATATGTATGTAACTATGTATCATACTATCATAGTATCATTTATCATTGTGAATTGTGATTGTATCATGTATTCATGTATGTGAGACTGAGACTGTGAGTTATGATTTCATTTATAATAGGTGAGGTGAACTATTTTTCAATTTCGTTTATAAATTACTAAATTAGTAGCTAATATATATATATATATATATATATGTTAATATATATATAATTAGTTGATTAGTTTATAATATGTATCAATGTATGTATGTGCTAAATGCTAATGGCTATTATTCAAATTCATTACTTGTTTGTTTGTGTTTATGTATATTCATTAGTTTATTATTTTGTAACAATTACATATATTTATATTTTTTATATATATTTCAATTTCAGGAATTAGGATGGATAGTTGCTCCGCTACCGGTAGTACTAGCACACTTACTCCTACTTTTCCTATTTCAAGTCCAAATGTAAATATTCCTCCTCCTCCTCCTCCTCGTCCTCATGAAAATCAAAACGCACCCCAACCTTGTCCCGAAACAGAAAATAATGCCAATGATGAAGATATAGAATCTGATCATGGGATTGGAGGTGGATTGAAGCATCGGGTATAACTAGTAAGCCGCGGGGTAGTAAAAGGAAAGCAAGTAATGTTTGGGCACATGTGACTAAGCAGGAATTTGTGGATGATTTTGGGGAGAAGGATTATATTGCTATTTGCAATATATGTAAACATGAAATGCCGGCTCATCCTAAAAGGAATGGAACAACCGGTATTAGAAATCACTTAGAGAAATGCGAGGGTAGTGGTCTTTATAAGCAATATGATCCAAGTCAAACAATGCTCACACAAGATAGTTTTGGGGGTTCGATGTCTAGTCATAAATTTGATCAAGATAGGCTTGACAATAAATGTGTCGAATGGGTAATTAGGGCCGAGCAACCTTTTAGGGCGGTTGAGCATCCAGCTTTTGTTGCCTTTATTAAGGATCTTCAACCTAGGTATATACTACCTTGTAGGAAGAAAGTTGCAAAAGGGGTTTGGCAGTTGTTTTTGACAGAGAAGGCAAAGATTTTAAATGTCATAGGCAGTTTAAGAGTAAGTATCACCACCGATACTTGGACCTCGATCCAAAATATCAACTACATGGTGGTGACTGCCCATTTCTTAGATAATGATTGGAATTTACATAAGAGGATCATTAATTTTAGCAAGATCACATCTCATAAGGAGAAGACATAGGGAGGGTTCTTGATGGGTGTTTATGTGATTGGGGCATTCAAAAAGTCTTTAGTATTACCGTTGATAATGCTACTGCTAATGACAAAGCAATTGAATATATGAAGAGGAGGCTAAAGACTCGTGGTACTCTTTTGCTTGATGGCATCCACTTACATATGAGGTGTGCTTGCCACATCATTAATTTAGTTGTTAAGGATGGAATTAAGGACCTACTTCCATCAATAGAGGGCATACGGAATTGTGTGAGGTTTATCCACTCTTCCCCGGCTAGGTTGGATTTGTTTAGGTCGGTCGCTTCTTTGGAGAATATGGATAAGATGGCAACTATCCCCATGGATGTTGTTACTCGATGGAATGCAACATATGGGATGCTTACTAGTGCCTTTAAGTATAAAAATGTGTTTGCTAGGATGGCGGAAGAAAATGAACAATTTGAAGCGTACTTTGAAGAAATGGTGATTAGAGAAATTGATGGGAAGAAGATCCAAGCCACGAGGGAGGGTCCTCCGGTGGAAGAGGATTGGGTAAGAGCCGTAAGCTTTGCTCATTTTCTTAAGAAATTTTATGATGCCACTATTAAACTAAGTGCAACCAAGACTCCAACGTCAAATTTAATTTTATCGACGGTGTTGACTTTGCAAGTAGAAATTGAAACAAAGTAAGGGATTTTTCAAATCCAATGTTGCAAAGTGTGGCTTATTCTATGAAGATGAAGTTTGATAAGTATTGGGGTTCAATTGATGATGCAAATCCAATTATCTTTATAGCCCAAGCACTTGATCCAAGGTACAAATTTGATATGATTGAGTTGGGTTTAGAAAAAATTGATGCGGGAGAAGCCAAAATTGAGCAAATCAAAGAGTTAATTAAACAACGGTTCAACGATTTGCTTAGGGCGTATAAGGAAGGAAATGTGGAGGAAAGGCAAAGTCCGGTGGTTGTGGATGATTCTAGTAGTTTACAAGGAGAGGAGGATGATGTAGAAGCAATGTGGAATTTACAAATTATGAATAAAAGAAAGGCGACACATCGAATGGAGATATCGAATGAAGTTGACAAATACTTGAACGATCCGTTTGAAAGCCCAAATAATGATGACTTCAATCTCTTAGAGTGGTGGAAAGTAAATAGTAGTAGATATCCAATTCTTTCTAAGATTGCTAAGGATGTGTTTGCTCTTCCTAGTTCTACCGTAGCTAGTGAAAATGCATTTAGCCTTGGTGGGAGAGTTGTTGATCCATTTAGGGCTTCCTTAACACCGAAAATGGTTGAAGCATTAGTGTGTTGTAGTGATTGGCTTAGAGGTGAAGAATTTAAATTCTACAAAGAGCCTACGGAAGAAGAAGTGGCATTCTACAAGGAACTTGAAGAAGTTGAAAATGGTAAGTACATTATTACTTATTTCAATAATAGTATTAATATATGTTATTTAATTCTTTCAAGTTTAATTTAAAATTTCATTTACTTAATTACTAATTACTAGTGTTTGTTTACATGTAGATGTGAGGGCCGAGCAAGTTGGAGTTGGACATTTAGGAAGTGGAAATCAAATGCCACCTCATTCGGCTCAAATTCAAGTACCATCTCAAGATCCTCCACCGGCTCTACGTCCCAATATTCCAAGACCAAGAGGTGGCCGAAAGAGTTCTCGAATCACAAGAGGGAGGGGTCGTAATTAGTTATTTAATTATGTGTTATAACTTTATAAGATAGTTAAAACTTGAAACTTTTGGAGTTTTTGGTTTGGTTTGGTTTGTTTGTTTTCATTTTTTGTTAGATACCTTTGCGCTCTTGCTAAGTTGCTAACTTGCTATTTACTTATTTAGTTTAGTAGTCTTTAGTATGAATGTATGATACTTTGATTTGGTTTGGTTTAGTTTGGTACTTTGGTTTGGTTTGGTTTTTATTATTATTTGGATTTTAGAAAGTGCAAAATATAAATGAAAAAAAAAAAACAGGTTGCAGTGTTGCACACTTGCACTGCTGCTGTGCTGAGTGATGCACTGATGCCTGTTGTGCTGCCTGCTGAGTGCTGCCTGCTGCCTGCTGTGCTGCCTGCTGAGTGTTGTGGCTGCTGCCTGCTGCTGCATGTGCTGAGTGCTGCCTGCTGCTGTGCTGTGTGCTGCCCTGCTGCTGTCTTGCACTGCTGCTGATTGCTGCTGTGTTGCACTGCTGCTGTGTGATGCCCTGTTGCTGTGTTGCACTGCTGCTGATTGCTGCTGTGTTGGCGTGTTGCACTGCTGTTGATTGCTGCTCATTGCTGATTAAAAATAGCTCTCATTTCCTTTTAAGTTTTAATTATAGATTATTAGATTATTAGATTTATATCTCTATTAGTTTATTGACTTTATTCTTTACATGTTTTGGTGTATTTTGGTTGGCATTTTTAGAGACTGTTGGTTTTGGACCTTTTGGTGAAGAATTATTTGTTAAAGGTTGAAATGAATGAAAATTATGCCTATTTTGAGAAGTGGAAGACTGGTCGGTTTTGTATGATGTAACCGACCGTACCGACCGATCTAGTCGGTAATACCGACATTCGGTAAACCGATATTCACGGTTCGGTTGCGGTTCTCAAATGTGTATAACCGATTCTATCGGTTCGGTTGTAAAACCGAATGTGTCGGTTCGGTTACCGAACCGTAGCCACCCCTAGTAATATGGGTGTGAGAGTGTAAATTGCGGTGGAAGTTCTGGGGCGGGGTGGTTTTGGTGAAGTTTGAAAATTATGGGCGGGGGGTTATGTGCAATAAAGAGTATAAGTTGGAGGTTTTATTTTTTAATATATATTAGGTTAAGTTATAAGATTTTAAACAAGCAAGCAGCAGCAGCAGCAGCAGCAGCAGCAAACTATCAGTGCAGCCGTTTTTTTCTTCTCCCCTTTCTCTCATTTTTCATTCAATCTTTATGTGAGCTTCTTCCGTTCACTTTTTTTTTTTCAAGCAACAAGTAGTACTTCAAAGCTCTTCTCTCCGTCTTCATTCTTCATTTACTCCGGTATTTTAGGTTAGATTTATTTTTTATAATTTTATAAAAAAATGTTTGCTTGGTCGCATATATCGAGAAAGATGTTTTTTAACCCATCGACAATGAAGATATCATTCAGCGCTTTCAAAATATGAAATCTCGAAGGGGAATGTTGTAACTAAATATATGATATTTTGATTTTTGATGTATAAGACGTTAAGGGCTTGTTTGGTAGCTCTCTTTTTTTTTTTTTCTAGATAAGTTTTTAAAAATGTGGTGTTTGGTTGAATGTTTTGAGTTAAAGTTGGTTTTTTGAAAAGTGAATTTGGTTTTGTTTAATTTTTTTTCAAACAAAGAAAAAAATGCATAAAAAATTTCAAAAAATAGTCACAATGGATCTTATTTTATAGATCTCGATGAGTAGGTTTCAAATATATATTTTTTATTATTTTTGAATTTTTGGATTTAAAGTTATGGCGTTTTAAAAGTTTTTTTAGAGAGAGAAAGTAAAGTTAAAGTTTTTTTGGAAAGTGTAAAAGTAGAGATGTTTGTGAGTTGAGTTTTTAAAATTTGTAGAAAAAAAAATAAAAAGAGAGCTACCAAACAGGGGCTAAGTATTTTAATATAATATTTTAATTTTGGCTTTATTATTGTATATGCAAAAAATTCTCGTTGTGCTGTAGTTTGGCCCCACCTGAACCAGAATCCTGGCTCCGCCACTGTTGCCAACCACCACCCTGGACTAAGCTTGCATCAGGCTTCCTGTATATATGAAGCATTTACTTGTTCACAATGACCAGAATTTAAGCATTCAATACAGTTGATCAACCTAGAATTAAGCATTATACAAGAGATAAGCCACTTAGACTATTCATTAACTTCGCCAGTAGGTTTGCCAAGTGCATTAGATCTTACAAACCTTGTAGGCTTTAGATACTTGATATTTAAGAGTTCTTTTATATGTATTGAAATAGTATTTACACGAGCTTAAATTGGTAACACTTTGTGACTATAGCATTGTTTTTTATTATTATTGTAGACACCTCAATCTGTGACCCCCCGTAAGAACCCTAAAGAACGCTCCCTAGTACTGTTGTTGAGTTTGTTACTCACCCAAAAGTACTAGAAACTGCTCCGTAAAGTTTATAGCCCAACAAACCCATTCCCAGAGGGGGCTTGTCATGCGACAAACCTACCTTTTTTGGTATATGTTGCGCGACAAACCTTTATGTGTCGCACGACAAACTCCTCTGACCCAGACCAACCACTCCCTGACACATCAGTCTGTCAGGGACATCAGTTCAGCCGTTTGTGGTGCGACATTGTCCTATATGTCATGTGACACTTGCCCTTTCTGGGGGAATGTCGCAGACAATCTCTCCCGAATAGTATAAATAAGCCAACACCCCAAGAGAGAAAGGGGGACTTTTCTGGGTGATCTAAAAAAGAGGGGTTATTATCTAAAATGTGATTTTCTAAAAGAAGTATTCAAGGAATCTTCGAGTTCTGACACTCGACGTCTCTAATATTAAAGTCAAATTCTCGACTATATCTGGAGAAGAAAAGCCTATATCCACCGGATTATCTTCGATCATATTATATTTTCATCCTCATATTCTTATTTATCATCGGGAAGGTAACTAAAATTCCTTCTAGTAATTAAGATTATATCTGTATACTAGTTTTATTGTCTCTATAGACTTGTTTAAATTCTTATCTAAAATTTATCATATATACTTACTTATTATTTTCGGAGGTACTATAAGTGAGTAGGGAGTTGGCTTGCTTGGGCCAGCATAAACCAAAAGCATTTACTTCTATTTGAATTATTTTATTATATTTGTTGTTATGTCCACTTTCTAGCTGGATAAACTTATTGTCAAAGTTATCGATATTTTATTTTCCAAAATAAACTGATAAAATCATTTTCAAAACTAGAAGAAGTAAAGTCATTATCACCCAGATAAAAACTAAATTTTCAAAATTCGAACTAATGATATTTACTTAGGAGTTCAAACTCAGATATGTTATGTCTTCCACATAGATTGTGATAAATCTGATATACTCTCCTCAAGAGTTTAACTCCATATCAAATTAATTCTTACAAGATCCGATCTTTTCTAAATTAAACAAAATAAGATAATTGATATTGTTATCTGAGGAAATAATACTGAATCTTTCTCTTTACAAAAATAGATAAGATAAAACTTCTGCCATTAGTAAATTAAACATTTTTAACCCAAAATATCGGATCACGGAATACAAAGTTTTCATCCATTTTCCCGTTTTTCCCAAAATCAGGTTGTCATTAGTTTATTTCCAAAACAACAGAGTATCAATAAAGGCATCCAAGTTTTCCAATTTTAGAATAAACATATAAACCACTAGAGACCGAAAGGGCGGAATTAGTGCCTAATACCTTCCCAAACCATAATATAGTTCCCAAACCCTATAAGAATCCCGATTTCGTAGGCCAAATGCGTGGGAATAAGGCCTATTTTGGCCTTTACCCCTACGTGGATTTTTGTACGTTTTCTTGTAAAATGTGATGGTGACTCTGAACGAACCCACTTGCATTTAGAAGTAAAAAATAGGACAAAACCCTATAAATTAAAGCAAATAAAACGACGGAATTCATTCCGACGTTTTAGACCCATAAACACGGGATTGAGACCCAAGGGTCGCATTTGTGGATTCTCACAATTATCTTTATAAAGGGATTCCTGCGTCAAGTGCTCATTTGCAGAGGTGGATTAAGTCTTATCAAGTAGGGATGAACCCCCTCTATAACTCTTTTGTTTACTGTCTTTATTTAACCCATTTATTATTATGTTCCCTTGCATTAGTTGTATTATAATGTATTAGGAAACATAGTTGGTCACTGGTTGTATTGCCAACCAAGTATAGCAGCTCACTTGTATAAATATGTTCCCTTGTATTAATGGAAAAACACGTAGAAAGAAACTTCGATCTTACGAACCTTATAGGCTTTAGATACTTGATATTTAAGAGTTCTTTTATATGTATTGAAATAGTATTTACACAAGCTTAAATTTGTAACACTTTGTGACTATAGCATTGTTCTTTACTATTATCTTTATAAAGGGATTCCTGCATCAAGTGCTCATTTGTAGAGGTGGATTAGGTCTTATAAAGTAGGGATGAACCTCCTCTATAACTCTTTTATTCACTATCTTTATTTAACCCATTTATTATTATGTTCCCTTGTATTAGTTATAATATAATGTATTAGGAAACATAGTTGGTCATTAGTTGTATTGCCAACCAAGTATAGCAGCTCACTTGTATAAATATGTTCCCTTGTATTAATGGAAAAACATATAGAAAGAAACTTCGCCCTGCTGTCCTTTATAGTATCAAAGCAATCGATCCTAGCCACTAGCTACTAATAAACTCTTCCATCATTCCCTTATCTCATACACTCAATTATTTTAGTGTTGGAACCAAAATCATGGCCTCGTTGAATAGTTCATCTTTATCCGTATCCAACCCTTCTTATCCTTTAGTCATTAACCCTCTAGAAAATTCAACAAACCTTATCTCCATTAACATCACCGCACAAACACCTCTCAAACTCGCCCTAGCTAATTATTTTTCATGGAAATTCCAATTCCAAACACTCTTGACTGGATATGACCTCCTTGGTTACATCGATGGCTCAAAACTATCTCCTTCACGAACTCTGCGCATTAATAACACCGGTACTAATAACCTGGTCCATTCACATTGGGTTCGTCAAAACTAATTGATGCTCAATGCCATTACTAGTTCTCGCTCGTCATCACTCATTCCGTTCATTGTAACAGTAAAGACCTCCTATGATGCTTAAAACACACTTGTTGCCACATATGATAAGTCATTAATATGACGTATTTTGCAAATTAAGGGTCATCTCAAAAATCCCGTTAAAAACCGTGCGGATGAATTAGTGCTTTTCAGCGCACTAATGCATCAGAATAATTGACTTGATGAAGAATATAAGGATCTTATATCCGTCATTCAAGCATGTGACACCCCACTTGTAACACCACCGCCTTAATTAGTAGAATAACACTTGTAATTAAGACCTGGGGCATTACTAACCCACCTTAGACGAGCTAAAGTAGGTCTGAAATAAATAACGAAACAATAAATCCAAGAAAATCACATAGCTTGGAATAAACAACCCTGATACTTATGATGTGGGTGATAATATAAAACATGAATGCAATATACATCTGTACACATACATGTAATCCGAGAGGCATACAAACCATGTCAACATGTATTAAAAAGTAAACAATAACTCAAGCTAGCCGTGCTAGCCATATACACACAAGTATAACAAAAATGAGTCGGTATCAAAGGCTTCTACTTTGTTCCAACCCATGCGCTTCTTCAGTCTTATCAGTCCCCTGGATACCTAAATTTGTTTACATAAAATGGGTGAGCTCATAGCTCAATAGGGGAGAATATAACAGGCAATATTACGTATAAAACGTAATTAACTGTTTAATTATAAATCATGGCTCAACCGATAAAATAATGCATACATGTGCATATGCAGGTTACATCCCTTATGTCAATCATTATACCGAAAGAATACCGAAGCCAAACCGAATCATAATAATAATAATAATAACAATGGGCCTGACCGCCCCCAAGAGATACCGAAGCTGGGCCGAACCATAATCATAAGAATAAGAATGGGCATGACCACCCCAGAGAATAAATCGAATATAATCACGATATAACATCATCCGACCCATAAAAGATCATCATTATATCATAATAGAATTGGACCACATGTCCATTCATATCATATCACAGAATCACAAGTGCTTTGCCAAGGTCTAGATTTCTGAGCTACTCAACGCTGGCTCTAGACAGCTGGCCTCATTGCTGTCTCTCGGGGGTTTAGGGATTTTTAACCCAAGTGCATCGAGCCCTACTTATTTTCACACCAGCAAGCACTAATCAATACATATTCCCTTCATCATCAAAGGGCCACAATAAAAATCATAATCGGATCCATCACATGATTATATCACGTCCCAGAATGATACAACAGACATAAAAAACTTTCGGCACCATAGATACAAGATATATGCCCACGAGATAGGCCATAAGAATAGTCCGAGCTTGCCAAAATAGCTCCAAGAATCCGGTTGACACAATAACGATGCACAGTATACACAACATGCTAACAAATGAACATTTGAAACAACTTATGCCATATAACTATAACAAATCTCTATACATGTCCCTTAATGTATATAATTCATTAATTAATTAATTTCATAAATATACAACATCTATACATTTAAGGGATATCTCATGTATGTCAAATGACACATATATATTAAGTATAATGGCATATATTGCTTCAAATCACATACCCATGGCTTTATAAATCATAAAATATCATCATTCTCATCATATAATAATTCTTGAAATAATGACAATTAATATATGATGATTTATATAGAATAAAATCATATTATTGGATTTTAAAAATAATTAAACCCTTACCTCAAATTATTTAACCCCAAAGAATCAAATTTGAGTAGATACCCGAACCTCGACCAGCACAACTCTAAAATTCTTATACCGTTACGTAGCTCTTGACTCATAGAACAACTTTTCCTTAAGGCTTGACTCGATTCTGCAGAGTTTGGATGACCAATTTATAAAAAGTAAACTTTCGTACCTATTTTATTTTTCTCACTGTCTCTCTCGGCAACCAGCTTAAATGGAAGAAGGTTGAAGATTAAATGGAATGGGGTTAGTCGGTGGTAAAGAAAAAAAATCAAAGTTTTAGCATAGTTACGGTATTTAACCCTGAAGTTTCATAACTTTATTATTTTAACCCTGAACTTTTACAACTTTGCATTTTAGTCCATACTAAACTTATGAAGTTTTACAATTTGGTCCATGCTCAACCAAGATTTCTAAACTCTTCAAAATTTTCACTTAATCGAGAATAATATGTGTCTAATTTACACTAATTACATTACGTGGTATTACACCATTCTCGTTTGAAGAATTACTTGAGAAATGAAGAATTTAAATATATATGCCTTCTTAACCTAAGTTAATTTTTATTGTTATTAAAATCAATTTTGCCTTATATGGTATGACAGTAAAATTAACCTTAAATTAAGTCTAAATCAGTTTTACTTTACAAAGTTGTGTGAAGTTATCTAAATGCTATTGTAGGACTTTCTAAGATCAATCAAATTAAATAAGAAATAACATATAAAATATAAAGCATAAGCAATCACACAAAACCAAGATCTAGAGAGGTATCCCTACAATTATAAGACTCTTCTTGACTACACCACAACAATTCTACTACTTACAGAGAGAGTTTATGGACACTGACACAAACTTACCACATAAGATTATGCTTACACGTGCCACTCAACTCTACAACTATCCTTGCATGTCATTCGCCAAACTACTTCGACCGATTTGACAATGAGCAAGTAGTCTCAGAAATTGCCCCGATATTATGCCGTGTGCAAACCCTAGTCCTAGTACACCCAATCGTATTGATTGGATGGTGTTCTCAATGTGCCTCATGCGCTCAGTGATAACAACGCTATCTTTTTTAACTCCTTAAGGAAAGGCGGATATGGATTTTCTTTGGATGTCCTCGTGACAAACGATCCCTAATCTGTGGTTTTAGATTAAAACCCTAAGTAGTTGAGTTTTTAATATCTTAAGTTTTTATTTTCTTTTTGGTTTTGCAAATATGCTCTTACACTTGATAAAAATCACCACCTAATTCAGAGCATTCACCCCTTATTATACACAAAGGTACAATAAGGAAACAAGTTAGAATTAGGGTTTTGGACTGTTATTTGTGATGGCCCAGTATCTTGATATGGACTAGTATTGTATACCATTACGATTGGCTTGTTCATCCCCAATGAATTCTCTATTAAGTTACGTACCATTATAAACATTTAAGCTTCAATACCAGTTTGTTGAATTTGATTTCTTAAGAAATTTCTCTGGTATCAAGTGTACTGGTATACATATTTAAGCTTTAATACAGGTACTTGTATATATATTTAAGCTTTAATACAGGTACGCTTGGCTGTTGTTCCTAAGGAACTTCTTTATAAGTCATCATACAAGATACACATTTAATCTTTAATACCAATTGTATACTAGAAACACATGAATAAAAAATTACTAAATATAGCTATATATTATGTTCATGTTTAGTGTTGGCTTGATTTCGATGCCAAAAGCATTTTTTTGTTGTAATTGTTTGAGTCGAATTGAAGATTTAATAATGCGAAAATCAAGAAAAGCTCGCTGAACTTACTGGATGCACCGTATATAGTTCCAAGATCTCAGATAAATAGGTTTCAAGTCTAGGTGGTGGTTAAGCGTTAAAATCAAAAATGAAAGCTTTTGAATCAAACTTGAATTTTGAGTTTTTACCAAGTTTTTCCAGAATCCGTTGCATTTCATTGAGACAAATAGATAAAGGGACTTGTTTTTTTTATATATTTAACATGTTCTATAAGTTGTCTTTGAAATTTGGACAGAATCAAAGTTCGAATGTACGAAAAATGAGCAAAAACGCGAAAAAATTTAAAAAGCGTCGTAAAAATGATGGTAAAATATAGCTTGATGGTAAATATAACCCATTATTAAGGGTCAAAAACAAAATTTTAACACGATTTTAGAGAGCTTTTCAAGGCTAAAAACTTTCAAAAGTTAGAATCATTTTTTGAGAGTTTTAAGCATCACTTAGGTTTTTTTTATGCCATAGAGATTTGTCATTCTTTCTTTTTAAAGAACTATGGTTTCAAAACATTTGAGAGAGATACTATAGGAATGGATTTGGCTATGGTTGAAGTCTGGTCAAGTGAAAGTTTCGGTTGTGATCAAAACAAGAAATGGCGAATGAATAAAGGAGATCGCAGACAATGATTAAGGATTATGAACGAGATCAAAAAGGAGGCGAAGGTAAGCCGTACAGCAAAGAAGCGCTATGCCAAGCCAACTGCAGCTGGTTTCTTCAATCAAGGAATTGACGGGACTATTGCATAAATTATGGGAAAGTAATTGTTGTAAGTCATCAACTTTATAATTTCATTTTGTTTATAGTGCAGCTGGTATTGTGTGATTGTTTTAATTGCTTAATAAAATTGCTAGATAACACAATATAAGTTTCGACAGTACTAAAATTTGGTTAGATCTAGGCAATAAAATCCGCAATTTGGTTAAATAACACAATTCGCTTATCAAACTTTAAATTTTTTTTTATATAAACCTTAAAATCAACCTAGACAATACAATCCGCAATTTTTGCACGCATAATTTCATAATTTTCTAATTGGTATCAGAGTAGGATCCCTTATTTTGTTAAGGTTTGCATTTAGGTTGACTATGTCTAATTACATCGTTTTTTTTTTATTTAATTCTCATTTTTCACCATAAGTTTTTATGAGATCTTAGAGGTTTAATTAACCTTATTGATAAGGAAGATATTTTCAATTTTCAATCGGCTTATGACGCTCTTTTAGGAGAATATCAAAAACTTTTCGTTACAAACTCAAAACTTACGTCTAAAGCAAAAAAAAAAAAATTACAAAAGAGCTTTAAGATTTAAAATTGGACTGAGCAAGTTTTAAACTATGATAAGAAATTTAAAGACTTTAAAAAGAAAATTTTCGACCTGACTCAAAAACTTAATAATATTCTTCATGTTAAAGTTGGGTTAGAGAATAGTTTAAAGAAACTTGAAAATATGTTTTTAAATCAGAAAATTGGAAGTAATAAAGGACTTATATTTTTAAAATTTGATACTAAAATTCAAACCAAAACCATCTTTGTAGCTTCCATTAGTCAAAATTCAAGTTTCATTGAACTGAATGCAACAAAGTTTAAAGGGTTTTCAAGCAAAAGTTCCTCATAAACCAAATTTGAGGAATAATCTTCAAAAAAGAAAGCATTTTTTTATCATAAGAAATTTTCGAAAAAAGGTGATGGAAAAAGTTTTGAAAAGAATAACCAACATGACCAAGCTTTAGAAAATTACAAGCACATCCTCTCTAAACAATTTTGATGTAACTTTTGCAGTTATAAGAGTCATTTAAGATATTATTGTTGGCAATTCATGAAAAGAAAACCAAAGCATATAAAAGGCAAGCCTAGGTACGTGAACAAATCTAGATATATTTCTTGTTGTGAGAATCCCGACGAAACCCCTGTCGCCCCAACAAGGGGCGCGTGCACTCGTGTTATAAAAAATGATTACAGTTGCCAGTACGTTTTTCGAAAAACCAGATAAAAGAGTAAATGAACTCAAACCAGGAAAAAACACGGTCTACGTAACCAGAGCGGAATCAGGGACTATGTTACGATATTGGGAAAGTGTTAGGCATCCACATCGCTCTTTCAGCTTTTAAATGAACATGCTCGTTTTCACATTTTTAAACTCTTTTTTCTTACAGTTTATGACCCAAAATCCATATATATGAGTTGTTAAATATCATAAAAGAATCCTATTGTTTTTCGGCATGCAAAATGGCCTTTTTGACGCAAAACCCGTACGGTTAATCAGACTGAACGTACGGTTAATCGGATTATACGCACGATTAATCGGACAATCTCTTAATTTTTTCAGTGAATATAAAAATAAAACATGCAAAAAAGTTCGTAAATATATATGCAGGAGAGGTTTTGAGTTATATTGTCCATAGAGAAAATTATCCCAGTTTTATTCAATTTTTATTCGTACATAGTTCATGCGGGGAGATGAAATAGAATGGCAAAAAGCAGTTTAGGCGTATATTTAAGATCAGAGCGAGCTCATTTTGATTTCATGCAAATGGCAATTTCATATAGATTCGATTAATACAATAGTCATATGTCAGCATATGTAAAGATTAGGTTGTACGACATTTATATAATATTTACATACATATAAAAGTAAAAGCAATATGAATTAGAAAAATTACATAATATGTAAATGGATTGTACACCTTCTCGAAAAATATAAACTTTGATTCAATTTTGTTTTTCAAAAAATAAGATTATGTTACAAACTTTTTACTAATCTAGAAAATTTGAATACAAATCTCTCTTTTTCTAAGTCTAAATTTTCGAACATTGATCTTGAACTCTCTTTTGGCTTATATAGTGACTAGTGAGTGCCACTGCCTTCGACATTGAATAATCCGTACGGTTTATCTAATAATCCGTAGGGTTCTTAGGTAATCCATTTCGGTCACCTTTCATACCCATTAAGGTGAACTTTACCATGACTTTCCAACTTAAACTTTGAACTTATGGCCCATCAGCCATACGGTTTATTGGACAAGTCGTATGGTTCATGGAGTTTCCCATTTAGTTTTTTCCCAGATTTTGGAATTTTGGCCCATTTGCTTAGTTCTACAAATTCTATAATGGTTAAAACTTGTCTGAGTTTTTAACCGAAAATAATCTTGTACAAAAATGTGAAGATCACGAAATGAGGTATCCACACATGTGTACCAAGGCATGTGCCTTATGCTAGTAAGCAAGTCCCATATGCTAAACCAAAACCACCTCAGGCTAAGAAAATCAATTTGCAATATAGGGTTATGGTTTTCCTAGATACGTCTAGTTTCCATTATCCTTATTAAGTTTAGTGCTACTCCTTTTGAGTAAACTATCGCTTTCGGGACTAAGAGAATCATTAATGAACTTAAGTCTTTTTACTTAAACATGATATGTTATTTGCCTTAGTTGATTTTATATGCTATGCATGATTCTTGTTTGTTTATTATAAGCTTTGTTGCTTTCCATGCTCGTTGCTTTGTTTATTCCTATAACAAAATAGGGGAGAAAAGTTCATATCAGTAGGGGGAGAATTTAAGTACCTTGAGAATATTTGTTGTTATCTCTTAACGCCCATGCTACAAGAAGGTGTTTGTTGAGTTTTGGTGTTTAACGTATATTAGTCTATACATACATACATACATACTAGTTTACTATTTTGCCTTGTGAAGTGTTACAACGGATATCGAGACATAGAGTTAGGCATGTCTTTGAGTCATTTTATTGTAATGGACTAATTTGACATTGAGTCTGTAATTGAGATATTATAAACATCGTGTTCAAAAGTGTCAGTATATGTTGTATGTGTTTTTTTATCGAAATAGCCAAAAGGTGATATTGTTATGTTCATGTTTAATGTTTGCTTGATTACATGCCAAAAGCATTTTTTTTCGTTTTAATTGTTTGAGTTGATCAAAGATTTAAAAATACGACAATCAATGGAAGCTCGTCCAACTTATCGGAAGCACTTTATAGATTTCCAAGATCTCAAGTAAATAGGTAATATGGTTTGATTCAAGTCTAGGTGATAGTTGAGCGTTAAAATCAAAATGAAAGCTTTTTGAATTAAATTTGAATTTTGAGTTTTTACCGAGTTTTTTTTATCCCGTTGTACTCTGTCAAGACAAATAGATGAGGGAACTTATTTTCTTGATGTCTAACATTTCCATAGGTTACCCTTTAACATTTGGATCGAATTAAAGTTCGAATGAACGAAAAACAAGAGAAAATGAGAAAATTTGAAAAACAGTCGTAAAAAGAAGGGAAAAATATAGACGGACTAATACAAGAAAAAAATTAAAACTAATTTGCCCTAGGAATTTATTTTCTCAATTCAGACCAGTATAAACATTTGTTCTTGAACTGGTCCGGTGATTGAGCCCAGGAATTTCATTTATAATCTCTTAAATAAAGCTCAATTAGCTTCTAGTTACTGCCTAAAATTGAAAATTGCATCTAAATTCAGTTTAAACGTTAAAAGAATGCACTGCATTGTATTTCTGTGCTACTAAGCCATTTTGCAGGCCTAAAGTGGTTAAGCAATTGAAGTTAGATGTAAAAAAGAAGGTTGAATATGGAAAAGTCCAAGAAAAAGTTCCAAATAAGAAGTCAATATCAATTCCGAGGCCCGAAGCTAGGAAAAATCCTAAAACTACCCCCAAAACGCTACCAAGAAAAGAATAATCAAGTCCCCAAGCATGAATGAAGTGAATGCAAGTGTCTAATAGTGATTCCAAGAGAAAAGAAGTTCAATTGAATCGATTTCCTGAAGTTTCTGAAGAAAACCAATCATTGCCAAAAGAAGTCTGAAGTTGTAGCTGATCAAAGTTTTTATCCGTTGAAATTGTAGAGCTTTAAATTACCTATGTGTAGGAGAAAATGGTATATCAATCAGAATTCGGAACAAAAAGTTATGAGTAAAAGAATAAGCAATCAATAAAGAAAAGGGCCCAATTTTAGGCTCAAATTCAATTTTAAGCCATGTTTCGACCCATTTCTTCTAGGGTTACTAAATCCTCAACTTGATACACTTGTGTACTATATAAAAGGTCATATATCTCATATTTTAGAGTATGCAACAATTTAGAATCGATTAACAGAGAGGCAAAGAGCACAGTGACTTTCTTGAGAACTTTTGTGCTGTATCTAAAGATCGAATTTGAGAGTTTTCTTCTTTAAACACTTAAAACTATTATTAGGTCAATTTATTTATGATATTTTGAGGCTGAAACATTAGTCTATTGTTGTACACGATTTTGTGCGTATTTTAGACCTTCTACTTACCTTTGTTTACTCGTTTTAGGTAAAAATTATTTATTAATTTATTTTTAGTATATTGTAATAATTACAAAGTTAGTGAAGAAAAGATTAAAAAAAGAGTTGAATTGAGTGAATAAAGTGTTGAACGCAAGAATAAACGAATCGAAGCAATTCCGGAACAAGAATCGTATTTGAGAAAGTTATGCAACAGTTTGGTATTTTGATCATATCTTCTTGGTCAAAACTCAGAATTTGGAGTTCTTTATATGGTTGGAAAGAAGATTCGAATACCTACAACTTTTTTTTTGAGTTTTTTCAAATTCGTAGGTTTACATTATCGAAAACAGTCCCGAAACTACTGCCAGTGCACAATGACGAAAATTAAGATGTGCAGCCTCCATTTAATTTCTTGCTCCTTACTCCTCTAGAATCCAATCCTTTTTCAACCTCTTTCTATATTTTTCTTATTAAACTCTAACTATTTTCCTCATTAAACTCAAACTCTTTTCTTATTTATATAATCCTTCTTCATAAAAAAAAATATAATCCTTAAATTTTAACATTTTATTCCCAATTCCCTTTGCGCAACTCTTTTTCAAAGATTGTATACTATTTTAGCAGATGTATCTTTCCTTTAGAGAAACATAGTGAGAATTCTAGAAACTCCTAATTTTTATTATGTGAAATCTCGCTTAGGTTGTTTGTGTTTTTGGAAGAACAAATAAATCTTTATAATAAAAGAACATAATGAGATTTCGAGCCTTGATTTTCATGGTACGATATTAGGTGGTGAGGTTATTTGTGTTTTTGAAAGAACAAATATTCTCGTCATTGAAGTTGTATTATGAAGGTTAAGAAGGGAATAAATTTCCACGTTTCGAGTCTGTGGAAGGTTCTCTATAGCAGATGCAGTTTGAAACATATAAGGATTTGGAATATCATCCATTTATCTTAGGAATTAGTTTTTATTTTTATTTTTATTTTTATTTTTATTTTTTATTAGACTAGTTTGCAATTTTAGTTTTTTCAATGTAATTTTATTTTTCTTATTGTAATAAGTAAATTAGATTAATATAAATTCTAAACATTCATTCCATGTGGATTCAATCCCTTATTTCTGCTATCTACGTTATTAATGTAGTGTAGTAAAATAAGGTTTTTTTGAATTAGTATTTTTCTTGCGACGAAAAAATTGCTCTTTCAAATTGGTGCCATTGCCGAGGAATGAAGTTGCTTTAGAGTTTTTATTAATTTAATTTGCTCGAGGACGAGCAAAGTTTAAAGTTTTGGGTATTTGTTGTGCACGATTTTATGCTTATTTTAGACCTTCTGCTTGCTTTTGTTTTCTCGTTTTAGGTACTAAAAATTATTTATTAATTTATTTTTAGTATATTGTAATAATTATAGAGTTAGTGAAGAAATAAAAAAAAGAGTTAAATTGAGTGAATAAAGTATTGAAGTTAAGAAGAAATGAATCGAAGCAATTCCAGAACAAGAATCGTATTTAAGAAAAGTTATGCAGCAGTTTGATATTTTGATCATATCTTCTCGCTTAAAACTCGGACTTTGGAGTTCTTTATATGGTTGGAAAGAAGATTCGAAGACCTACAAATTTCATGTAGTGTAGTAAAATACGGTTTTTTTGAATTATTTTTTTTCTTGCGACAAAAAATTTCTCAACATTAATTCATCGTCCAATTCCGTTTTCAACTCAAGTCTCAATCGCGCACCAGGGAAACCCTAATTTTTCGTTTTCTTTCAATTTAATTGCTTTTGCTTGTTCGTTTGCTTTGATATTCATAGATTAGTTAATTTAGATCATATATATTCTGGAATTAACCTTAAACCATCGTTTCAAGGACTGGTTCTAGGGTTTATAGGTCTAGTATGTCGGTTTTTCGTCGATTAATGCTTGATTCTTGTTTTATATTCAAATAGTTTATATTTTTCCATACTATTCATGTGTTATTCATTATTCATCATTAAGAATATGATTTTCCAAAATTTTTAGGGTTTAAGTCCATTTTCTTCAGTTTTTGTCAGTTTTGAGTTTGTTTACTATTTTAACCGTAAATTCTCCGTTTTAAATCGGAATTGAGAAATTCCAAAGTTAAGAGTTATCAAATTTGATTTTCTAAAATATTAGGTACGTGTCTACTATTTTTTCATGATTTTTAATTTTATTTGCATGTTTTATTTTATTATGACTAACTAAATCCTTTGTCAGGGGTCCATAATGAAAGATGCGTAATTAACCCTTGAATATAATCCAATCTATGCTTGAATATGATTTTTCCATTGGCTATAGATCACCCACTGAATGTATGATTATTTTCTTATCTTTGCATACGTTAAAAACATGTTTCCATAAGTTTGCTCAAAAATTTCATTTAATTAAGAATCGTAAAAACGTCGATTCACGGATTTTTGCACCAAAACCCTAACGTGTCTCATTTGAGGATAGTCTTTATCCTCTAATTTATTGGGTTATTTTTCTAAGTGAATTGGCTGATTTTGCGCTGTTTTGTTATTTATTCATAAAAGTGCCGAAAAAGTGCTAGTTTTGACTTCCGGCATTCTTTTTAAGACGGATTTGCTTTGAATCACGTTCAAACTTATTCAAACCTTATAAGAGTGTTAAGCTACTAATTTTTGAGAAGTTTAATCAATTTGTATTTTTTTTGTCACGCACTAGCAATACTAGGTTCTAAATTACACTTTTTCAAAGTCATAAACTTCACTATCGAATTCTATTTACTCAAAGCTAGTCTATATAGTCTTTGTCACGCATGGGCTATCATATACTTGTAGTCGCAATATAATTAGGTGGTTGGAGAGTCTAGGAGTTAAAGCTTAGAGAAAAATATTGTTTAAACTTAGATTTGGATTACCCGATTGGACTAGTTTTGTACTTCCTAACTACGGATACCCCTAACATTTGTTTCTCATTGATTTAATTTTATTTAATATTCTAATTTTTTTAATTAGTGCGTTGTTTTATTTATTTTATTTATTTTTAGTTTAATTGCATGCTCCATTATTGCATTTAAGAAGCCTTTTAGGAAGATAACTTACGCTTGTAGGTTTCCTTTATTTTTGCACCCTAGGATTAGATTTTTCTTTAGTTTTAATTTAGTTAATTAATAGCTTTAATTTAGTTTCAATTTCCTTTCTTATTACCCAAGTCAATCATCTTTTCCTTTCTTTTCTCATCTTCCTCTTAAAAGAAACTTTCATAACTCAAAGAACTACCCTCCTCCCCGTGGATCGACCTCGGACTTATCGAGTATTTATTACTTAACTAACCACCTGCACTTGGGTGTAATAATTTGTTCTTTTTGCGAGTTTTCATCTGACTATAAAAATCTGGACACATTTTTTATTGGAAAAACTTGTTTTTAAGTGTTTTAAACCTATTACAAATAGTTCTTAAAAAAACCTATTCCAAATAGGATTTGGACTCAATATTTTCCAAAAAATATAACCCATTATTAATGGTTAAAAATACATCATTCTAACACGATTTTAGAGAGCTTTTCAAGGCTAAAAATATATAATTGTTAGAATAACTTTTTGAACATTTTAAGTCCCATTTAGGTTCTTTTCATGCCATAGAGATCTATCGTTCTTTCTTTCTAAGGAACTAGTGTTTTAAAATGTTCAAGAATGGTCCTACATAAGTGGCTTAGGTTGTAGTTGAAGTAGGGTTGAGCAGAAGTTTCGGTTGCTATCAAAACAAGAAATGGCTAACTCGATAAAAGAGATCACAGACGATGATAAAGGATTACGAACTATATCAAGAAGGAGGCGATAGGTAAGCCGTACAGTGAAAAAGCACTACACCAAGTCATCTACGGTTGGATTCTTAGATTAAGGGATTGATGGGACTGTTGCATAAATGTATTATGGGGAAGCAATTGTTACAAGTCATCGAGTCTGTAATTTCGTTTAATTTATAACGAAGCACTATAAGTTAGTCCTAAATATTAGTCCTATGTAAGTAGAGATACCTCCTTACCTGAGATAATATTATTTTCATAAACTAGAGCTTCGGGGTGTTATATGATTGTTTTTATTGCTTGTTTGATTGATTGATAAAATTGCTAGATAACACAACACAGGTTTTAACAATACTAAAATTTGGTTATACCTAGGGTTTTGATTCTTTATATCAAATTTTAAATTGTTTCTCATAAAAACCCTAAAATCTACTAAGTAATACAATCCGCAATTTATGCATGCATAATTTCATAATTTTTCACTATACACATTTAAGCTTTAATTGTCTAAAATTAAGTAAATTTGTTCGTTGCCAAGGATTATATTTAATCTTAATTGGAAAACGATTTAGTCAAAACATTCGCCATTAGGTAATCAAAGTAAGTCCACCTTTTACCTATTATCCCAATGAATATGTTTTTATTGACATCTCGAATAACGACTTTCTTTCAATGTAATCGTTAAAATGATCTTTAACTTAAGCATATGATTACAATTGGACCTAAGTGTTTGTTCACGGAATAAACCAACACAAGAAGTTTTTAAACATAGACTTTGCAGTAGACTTATTAAGTACGAGGCTACTTTTCAAGACAAAGAAAATACGATTAACACCTTCCCGACTATTGTTAACGCCATTGCCAAGTCAAAAGGGTAGAAAGGCCTAACTAGCAACTCAAACTTCAATCGCAATTCTAAATCCAATGCTAATTTATCTAAACCTCGAGCCTCCTCACCACAAGGTAATAAGGGTGCTTGGTAGCTGAAATCCTATAAAGGTTATGTCAAGTATGTAACCAACAAGGGCACACAGCGAAATGGTGCTCGACATACTAGTTTGTGCCATGGCAACAAAAAAGTCAATTTCATTCGCTTCTTCAGCCTTACTACCCAAATTACACTCCAAAAGCCCACTTTGCTGGAACCATTAATCTTGTGATGTCTAACTCACCATGGCTTCTTAACAATGGCGCCTTCCGCCATGTCACATCCACTTCATATAAGGGTGATAATAATAGCATAGTCAATGATGGCTCGGGGCTCACCATCACCTACTTTGGTTCCACATCTCTAAACTCTCCCACTCATAAATTTAAATAATGTCTTATGTGTTCTATCTATGACCAAAAATTTAATTAATATTTCAAAACTTTACTAACAAAATAATGTTTCAGTTAAGTTTTTACTATTTTATTTTCTTGTAAATGATCTTTGCACGGGGGCACCACTTATGCAGAGGCGGACTAAGAACATCGTGTATGAGTGGTCAACAAAAAGCACATCGCCTCTTTTCATATTTTCTAATGTCAAAGCATCTCATTCTGGGTGGCATCATTGATTAGGCCATCGTCCATTATCGCAAATCTTGCAACATATTATATCTAAAAATAATCTTTATTTGTTTTTTAATAAAATGTCTTCTACCTTTTATAATGTCTGTCAATGCAATAAAAGCCACAAATTACCTTTTTCAAGTTCCACTCTTACATCCATATTTTCACTTGAAATTATTTGTTCTGATGTATAGACGTCACCAGTTATCTCTCACGATAAATATAAAAATTATGTTATATTTGTAGATCACTTCACAAAATACATTTGTTTATATTCATTGAAACAAAAGTTTAAGGTTCATGATACTTTCTCATTCACTTCAAACACATAATAAATAAACATTTTGATCGTTCCATAATCACTATTTACGTTGACAATGGCAATGAATACCTAGTGTTACGCTTATTCCTCTCCACTTGTTGCATTTCTCATTTCACTACTCCACCCTACACTTCTGAGCATAATGGATATTATAAACGTCATCATCAACACATTATTAAAACGGGTCTAGTTCTCCTAACACATGCTTATCTTTCCATAGTAAATTAGTCTCATGCCTTTACCACTGTTATATATCTAATCAATCGTATGACTATTACGAACTTAAGCATGGCCTTTCCCTATAGAAAACTCTCTATTAAAACTCCAAACTAAACCAAACTTGAAGTCTTTAGGTGTTTGTGTTATTCGTGGCTTAAACCATACACCCATCGTAAGCTAGAACCAAACTGTCATCCAAGCGTCTTCTTAAGATACTCACTCACTCAAAGTGCCTACATTTGTCTTGAACCAACAACGTCCAAACTCTTTGTATCTCGCCTTGTCCAATTTGTTGAGTACATCTTCCCATTAAATCAATTTAAATTACTCTTCCCCGTCCCAACAATGGCACACTCACTCGATGGGTTCCTCACTCCCTTCCTCTTTTACCAATCCAACATGCCACTTTTGCCTCGTCCAAGCAACCTATGATATCCTTGTTTCTCGATCCTAAAAAGACTTCATTATCTGCACCCTCCATAACCCTTCAGCCATCATCTACTAAGGAAACCTCCCCGGCCGTGTCCTCCACATCTAACTACCATCAATTTGTGACCACTTCCTGTAACCCACCTAAGCACGCCGTTATCTCTACCCTACCCTGCAATAATCATACCATGACTATAAAAGCTAAAAACCACATCTTTAAACCTATTCAAAGACTAAACATTGCCACCACCTTAGCCAACCTTAATGAATCAGGCCCCATTAGCCACATCTAGGCCCTAAAAGACCCTAAATGGTGTAAAGAAATATCCCAGGAATTTGATGCTCTTGTTCGAGATGGCATATGGGAAAAAGTTTCCTCCCATCTTTGTTGGGTACAAATGGATTTTTCGTACTTAACGGTTGTTTGATGACTCTATTGACATATACAAAGCTAGGTTGGTTATAAGACAATTTTATCAACACGCTGGAATTAACTATCATGACACCTTTAGTCCTGTTGCTAAGCCAACCATGGTACACATAATCCTAGACCTAACAGTGTGTCGTGGTTGGTCACTTCGTCACTTGACGTTAACAATGCCTTCCTTTAAGTTCACTTAATAGAGGACATGTTTATAACATAACCACCGGGCTTTATTGATTCCTCTCGTCCCATTCATGTGTGTAAACTCAAAAAAGTTATTTATAGTATAATTTTCTCATCACCTTTAGGTTTACCAACTATAATGTTGACACGCCTTTCTTCATCTATCAACGTGAAACTCAGACAATCTATTTTCTTATCTATGTTGATGATGATACTCACTGGTAATGATGATGAAGTTCTATCCCAATTTATCACAGTACTTTCTCACCGATTATTGCTTAAGGAACTCGGTCCGCTATTATTCTTCCTTAATGTTAAGGTTATTTCACATAAGACTGGCTTATTTCTCTCTTAAAAACGTTACATGACCGTCCTCCTAACTTGGGCCAAGATGAGCTATGCCAAATTGGTCACTACACCGCTTGCCATCAACCCATCATTACATTGCACTCCGGATCCAGCTTCATTGATCCCACTGAGTATCGCACTATTGTTGGCAATTTTCAATATATGTCTCTCACTAGACCGAACATTGCCTACACCATCAACAAATTATCATAAATCAAGCATCGTCCCATACCATTAAGCAGCCACCAAACATCTCATTTAGTATCTTCGTGGCACCATTGATTATGGTCAACACTCTTTACTAAGACTCCCTTATGTCATTTCATGCCTTTTTTTAATGCTGATTGAGAAGGAAATAAAGATAATCTCACTTTTTACCAATGCTTATCTTATTTATCTTGGTCGGAACCCCATATTATAAAGCACCAAAAGGCAACGCATTGTCGCTTATTCCTCCACTTAAGCGAAATACCATACGACTGTTACCACCACTGCTGCTGAGCTAGCATGGCTTTGTTCATTGCTCTCAAAACTCGGCGTTAAATATTCTTCTTAGCCAGATATATATTGTGACAATGTTGGAGCTATAAATGTGTGTTCATGGTTAGCAATACAGACAATAGCCAACTATGTTTCCTAATACATTATTGTACAACTAATGCTATATAAGTATCATATAATAAAGGAGTTGACTAACTTAAATTAACACATTAAATATATACAAATCATATAAATTATGTTTCCTTAATATGCCCCCCGCAAAATAATGGACCTGTCAAAGACACCAATCTTGGACCATAGAGTAATGAAGCAAGCTCGTGCAAGTGGTTTGGTTAAGGGTTGACAAGTTGATCAATAGAAGAGACGTGCACAATCCGAAGTCCCCTACTTTAAACTTTATCTCGATTAAAATAAAGTCAATTGTAACTTTCATACGAGAGCAAAAACTGGGTTAGAACACACATAGAGATGTCAATGGGTAATGTTTGGAGCAAGTTCAGCAAAACCCGAACCCAACCTGACCTGGGACAGGTTTTAAATTGAAAAACTATAACCCGCCCCAATAAAGGACAATAGGCTAAATTATCTTTCTATGTGTTTTTCCATTGATACAAGGGAAAATATTTATACAATATAATTGTTGTTATAAGGCACAAATAATAAAACATATATACAACAAGGCAGGGGTGGTAAAACATAACGCTAATAAAGCATAGGTAGCAAAAATTAATTTGTAAAGTTGAAGGACAAAAATTACAGCAATTTCAATTTTCAAATATAGTGTCATATGCGCTGACATTAATTGTATATATATTGGGGGTTTCTTATAAGGACCGTTCTTTAGTTAACTAACTATCTAAAATTAATTTCAACAGTTAAAAATGTGCATATATATATATATCAATTTTTTAGTTAACTCATTTCCTGGTTGATTTTTTTTTTAAATTTGATGAAGATGATACACTCATTATAGAGATCATCTCCACTAAGGGTATGTTCGTCAGGCAGGATTAGAGGCAGAATAAGATTAGTTAATCCTAGCATGTGCTTGTGGTCGAAAAGGATAGGATAGATAAATCATATCCCGTACTTAGCACAAGAGCAAATTGGATATCTTTATCCTATCCTGTGTTGGTGCAATATTGGATAGGATAACAAACATGATTAATTATCCTGACAGTCCCTTTTATCCCCGAGAACGAGATAAAATAATACCACCCCTATTGGTGATATTATTTTATACCATTGTTGAAAGATAACAAAATAAATACAACTTTTTTAATTCATTTATTTTTTATTCAATCTTTTTCTTTGTACCCTTTAAACAATCAAATTGATTAACGAAAATCTCTTACCACCAAAAATCATGGTTACTCAACTTATAAAATTCATTTTTTATATGGTATTGTATTTTTATATTATGTAATAAATGAAGGAATTTATACAAAACTTTACTTAATACTTAAAAAAAATACGTTACATTAAAAAGTAATGCTTATGTAAAGTAACTAAAATCAAGTGCTTATTCAAATATAATATATGTAGCTCAATTTTTTAATTGTTATAACTTTTATCCTTATAAAGGAATGAATTTTTAAGAAGTTTATTTGATATTCATAAATAAGAAAATTGCATTAAATAAACAAAAACAAATTGTTTTTGTGGAAAAACTAAAATCACGTGTATGTTTTAAGTCAAGTTGCGCTATATTGTATCATATTCGGATTTTTAATTCGAGACGGCACCAAACGGAGAGTTTATTTAATCCTTATCTAACTAGTCCCTATCCCGTCTGATCCCGCATAATATTAATCTGGCTAACTTATATTCTATCATATCATATATAATTCATATCCAACTAATTCCAACTCTTATCATTTTTTTCCATTTATTCTATCATATCATACTTCTTTATCTAGTGCACCAAACGCATCCCAAATTTCATAAAAAAAATCATCTATTTACCTCTTGAAATTGACAGCTCTTAAATTAGTTAATTTAAGTACAACCCTTATATAATAACTCCTCCCTATATATATTTAGGAAGGAAAATTTGTTAATGGGGGCTAAATTGGATGGGGTCATGGCGTCCCATCCAATTTTTCCCCCATAAAAAATGGACTCATTTATTTAAATGCATAGTGTTGCTCATAGATATTAACTGCAATTATATCTTCGAATAATTTTGAAAATATACTCTCAATTTCCGTTTATGAAGTGACCCAGTCCGAAGCAGGGACAGTTGGGCTAAGCCCAAACTGGACATAAGATACTCAAAACACACTTGAAATTGAGCCCAAATGGTCCGAGTCCAAGAGATGGATTTCTTGTTTGGTTACGTTAATTATTTTATTTATAATTTTATTTATAAATTATCAAATTGTTTCTTTAACTTAAGTTCATGACTTTATATACTAGTTTATTTTTGCAACTAAACACTCAAATTAAATAATAAAAAATAATAATAAAGGACAACACATAAATGGCGCTTATAATAAAAAACACTTATTTAAATTCATTAATTTGTAGGACAACTTTTTATGAAGGACAAAATATTTTCTTCGTTAGTAACTACATGTAAATATTTTCTTTTACTAACCAGACACGGAAATCAATAAACAATAACTTATACTTTTGGACGGTGGACGATGGACGATGGATAACATGGTTCAAAATATCAATCGATACCGAGTTAAAATGGGGGCTGCCGAACTAATATCGTCACCTAATACGATACCGTTATTTCACTGGATGCACGGTTCAAAGTATCGGCCAATATGGTTGATACCGAGTCAAAATGGAGGTAGTCATGAGTCATGACACAATATGTGTAAATGCCGGTATTTTATTGAATGGGTGATATTTCAATGAAACTGCACCGAGTCGCCGATATTTCACCGAGTTGTTTTGGTACTATTGAAAAAATAAATGTTGATTTGTTTCAAAATAATTTGTTAATTTTTGCTTAATTAAAATGGCAATTATTTTGATTTATTTCAAAGTAATTTGTTAATCTTTACTTAATTAAATTGGCAACTATTAAAAAAAAATGTTGATTTGTTTCAAAGTAATTTGTTAATCGTTGCTTAATTAAATTGACTTAATCTTTGTTAGCTTAATCTTTATGAGTCATCTAGCTATTCATCTCATCCTTATCTCACAATTGCTAATTCTCAATCTCCTTCATACCCTCATTCCTCATCACTGGAGTCCTAGAATAATGATGCTGAGTATAATCCATATCGTTATTTTAGGCCTAATTAACTTATATTTGAGATATTTGTACCTCATAAGATTATATTGTTATCTATTTATTGAAGTATGATTTTAAATTGTATTATTAAGTGCGACATATGTTAATATTTCAATATAGACTATGTAATTCATACTAGATAATGATATTATGCTTATATAATTTATCCTATCTTATTAATCTCATACTTTAGAATTTTTCTATATTTTTTTATAATTTTTTGGGCCTTTTAAATAGTGAATTGATGCGTATCGCCGAAACCAATATCGATATTCGAGTTAAAAATTGAGTGGCCGAGTCAGCCTCCGAAACCGCGACTTTGAACCATGACTAGATGGCCAATACTTTGCCAAAACCTTGCCGATATCAATACGAAATGGCCGAGTTCACAAAAAAAAATTAATAAAATTGTTGGACAAGAAGTGACTAAAAAAGAGATTTGTGAAACTAAATTATTCGACAAAGGCTAAAGTGATTAAAGTGAGTGATTCTAATATTCTCACAATTTCACTGGTCAGAGATTAATTGTACAATTCTTGTCCTATCATCACTATGGTGAACCAGATTTTCTTGCGTATAAGTCGTCTAACCATTCATCTCATCTTTGCTCTACAAATGCCAATTCTCAGCATCATTTATATCCCCATAAGATTGTTTTGTTATCTATTTATTGAACTATAATTTTAAATTGTAATACCAAGTGCGACAAATGTTAGTATTTTAATATAGACAATGTAATTCGTGCTAGATAATGATATCATACTAATCTAATTAATCCATTTTATTAATCTCATACTTTAGAACTTTTTTTATATTCTTTTTGTGATTTTTTGGGCCTTTTAAATGGAGAATAAGTGGTATTGCCAAAACCGATACCAATTTCCTAATTGAAAATTGAGTAGTCGAGTTAACTCCGAAATCACAACTTTGAACCGTCATAGATTAACATCTTTTCACCATAGAATTAGAATAACCAAACCATACTATTGTACAACTTAGGACCGTGGTGAGAGTCTGGACATATATATATATAGTCCATTTTTAGTACCGGACCTAAAATATTAAAAAAAAAATAGTAAAAAAGTCTAGTTCGTACGGATCGATGTGCACTTCAAAATTTTCATATACATATATATGCTTGTTGTGAAGCTGGCAACATCAATCAAGAATATAAAAGCATAAAGAATTAAATACAGAGACATAATATCCTTTGGTAAAAAAAAAAAAAAAAAAAAGAGGATGATTACAGTTATACATGTTGGTACACTCAATGTACATGTCCCAAGATTACATTTTTAGTCTTAGCCCCCTCGCACACCACCTTTCTTCCTCTCTTGATAGACTTTCTTACTTTATCTCTTTCTTTCAAGTATAGTTTCAGCCCAAAACAAAACAAATTCACAATTCAACAGAGGGGGCTGGTGATCTTCCACCTCCCCTACACACCCTTCAACGCTAGAAGAACAGAAGAAGAAGCCAAAGAAAAAATAAAAAAAACCACCAAAACAGAAAATAAAAGCCACTGTCTGGTTATCAAATTTCAAAAGTACTCAGTAATTTTTCCGGTTTGTTTAATATTCTTGGATCTCATTTTTCATTTTCGAAATAAGTGATCACTTTCACTCTTGGCGGATGGCATTTCCAGCATTTTGTTGGTCCAAAATAGGCGAAAACAGGGGTCTTTTCAGAAAAAAGAAAATGTATATCCAAATGCGTTTTTTGAGTGAAACCCGAAAACAAAAACAAGAAAAAATGCTTTTGAAAATGTTAACCAAACAGGGCCCACATGGTACTTAACAATCATAATAGAGAATTTGGAGCTGCCGAGGTTGGCTGTGACTGCTGGTTCTGAACCTGACCTGCTTGGGCCTGAGCCTCGGCTTGCGCCTGGGCCTGCTTCTGCTGCTCCGCAAATCTAGTCATCCGGTCAAGCAACTGAGCTGCCTTTCTCTTCCCCCTATCCGTCCCATTTTGCGCTAAATCCACCAGCGGACCCATAATACCGAGCTCTTGAGCCTCAACCAAATACTGCTGGTCGCCACCACAAAGGTGCACCAAGACTGCAGCAGCATTCTCCTTGTTCCTATGGGACCCACTCCCAATAACCTCCACCAAAACCGGCACTGCCTCTGCACCACCAATAGCTGCCTTCCCTTCAGGGTGGCTAGCCAGTATGGCTAAAATGGCTAACGCCTCATCAACCATCCCACCTTGTGGTTCGGTAAGTAGCCGCATAAGCGTGGGCACAACCCCTGCCCTCACCGCTTTCCCTTTATTACCTTGGTATATGCACAAGTTGAAAAGCGCTGTTGCAGCGTCCTTTTTCCCCCTTTGGGTACCTTCACTTAGCAAAGTTACTAATGGAGGTATAGCCCCCGAGGAACCAATTATTATCTTGTTTTCGTCCACCACTGAGAGGCTAAACAAGGTGGCGGCGGCATTTTCCCGGGCCTCCATGCTCCCTTTTTTCAGAACATGAACTATGCCCGGCACTGCCCCTGAGGAAATAATGCTTCCTTTGTTATCCTCACATATCGAGAGGTTGAGGAGCGCGGTAACAGCGTGCTCCTGCGTGCGGGAATCGGGGGTGGATAGGTGGCCCACAAGTAATGGGATTGCACCGGCTTCAGCAATCGCTACTCTGTTATCAGCATTGCGCTTGGCGAGGAGACGGATTTCACCCGCAGCGGACCGCTGGTCCTCGGGGCTGCCAGAGGTGAGCTTATGGAGGAGACTTTCAATCTTGATGCGTTCAGCCGGGCTGCAAGCGGATGTGGTCTTACTGGACCGGGAGCCACCGGGCCGTTTGGGTGGTTCAAGTCCATTTGCCTCGCACCATTGAGCGATAAGGCTCCGTAAGACGTAGTTTGGGGTGAGCACAGTGCAGGTGAGGGCTTGTTGTGTCTTGGGACACGTCCCATGCCCTGCTTCTAGCCATTTCTCGATGCACGACCGTTCGTATGTCTAGAGGATAGAGGAAAAAAAATGACACATTTAAGGAACTGCTTTTGCACCAATATACATACATCTATAGAATTGATTTTTTTATGCAATTTGACCACCAAATTTCATCAAAAAATTCAATCAGGAAATGGGTGAACTGCAAAATCGACTTAGCCATTTAAGGTTTTGACGATAATCTCACCCACTAAAGGGTTGACTTTTGGTGGAGATGATTACCACACCATTTGTTGAAATATCTCTCCTGGTTCACAATAATGGTCTACCCTTTATCATCCCTTTCAAATTGCTTAACTTCTTAGTCAACCAGTTATTCACTCAAGTGAGGTCCCTAGATTGCTTAAGACAGGTGCTCTCCAAAGAGACAGACTTGCATAAATACACATCAACACACACATACATCCTTACATATATATAAATATATATATGCAGAGAGAGAGAGAGTGCAATACCTGGCCCGTTGAGACGATGACAGGATCCTTCATCAACTCAAGGGATATAGGACAACGAAAATCGTCTGGGACAACCATAGTTTTGTGACTTGCATCCTTTGAAACTGGTCCGCTGCCAGTTGAAGGAGGAGTTTCACTTGCACGAGAATCTATGTTGGGATTCTCTGTGAGCACAAAATCCTTAATTTTCTTGAGAAGCATTGACATCTTCTCTATTTTATCCCCCGGATCTCCGCCACTAATAGTAACCATCTCATGCAAGGCTATTGATTCTTGTGTGAGGTCAGCTATTCCAGTTAGCTGTAACTTGTCAACCAATCTCCTTATGACAGCTTGATCTGCAGCCATGTCGTTAACTTTGTTGTAAATGGATAACATATCCTCGTACAGCTCAACATCGGGTGCATCAACCCTTCCTTTGGCTCTTCTGAATTGAGCAAGAACAAGCTCAACCTATATATATACGTATACAGATCATGAATTTTTTTAAAAAAAAATTAAGGGAGGTTTAAGTCTCCCCCTTAATCCTACAAACAAAGAAAAATCCCCCCTCCCACCCCCATGAGTCGAACCCTTGATCTCAAGGCAAGGGTGGAGGTTGCCTATTGTAAGTGAGAACAAAATTGCCCAGAAGCCCATAATTTGTGGTGCTTGATTGCTTTAATTTTTGACAAAAATTGCTGTTGTGCAACTTGCTTTAGCCTAACCAGTTTCCCATATTTAAAAACTTTCTGCTACATAAGTTTTTGTTTCCCATCAAAAAAAAATTCCATTAAAACAATTTCAAGGAATTCAATTTTTTCTTTGTAAACCAATCAAACAAAGATGTAATAACCCATCTCTATCACAACTAGGGTATACTTACTAAAAAAAATATAACATATTGGAATTGAAAAAAATGAGAGCACAAGCTTCCAAGGATTAAGACCTACCTGTTCCTTAACTTCGTCTGATATGTCAAGTTTTTCATAGGAAATTCCACTGAGAGTTTGTTCCAAATGAGCAGTCACTTCTAGGAATCTATTCATGATTTTTTCCCTCTCTAGGACCTGCAAAAAATTTGGCTTTAGTTTTACTTATCATGGAAAACAATATATAATATATCTACCAAAACAGAAAATATAAATAACAGTGGTAAGAGTTGAATATGGCGAGAAGCAATCATTAAGGCAATGAATTTTGATGTAAGAAAAATAGGTTAACAGCCTTGGACAGTAATCAGGACGTGCAACACTGAGCTAGATTTAACTAGAGTGCGAACCAAAGACGTGGGAGAAACAACTTTAATGGCAAAGACAGAAAACATAGAAAATATAAGAGAAAAGGGAAAGGAAAGAATAAATTAAAAGGAAAGGGAAGGGAGGAGAAGAGAAAAAAGGAGAATAAACATAATATATGTATATATGGGGTGCCGATCTCATACGGACCAGTGCGTACGCACTGGCCCTTTCCTCCCGTTTCCGTGGGATAAGTCAAAACTTCTTTTTTTTTTTTTCATTCTGCATCACATTACTTCTCTCTCTCCCACTCCGCTCTCTCTCTCTCTCTCTCTCTCAAAGCCCACAGCGCCATTGCTCTCTCTCACTTTCACCGAAGCTCCGAGCCAGCGATCACAAACCCACCAAAGCCACCGAAGAATGAAATTAATGAAGTCAATTAATTTGGCAAAATAAGTATATGATTCTTGTTCCCAATCAATTGAACCAAAGAATTTGACTAAATTAATCTTCAAAGAATCAATCTACTACTATCAATCAATCTACTACTATCCGGACACTGAGTGCAAAATTTGCTTATTCAACCAACAAAAAAGTGAATAAAAACCATTTTCATAAAGAATCAATCATTTTCGCCCAACAATGCTAGATACCCTCATAAAGAATCAATCACTTTCTCAGATTGTGAGATACCCTCTGCAATTTTGATGTACAGAATCAATCCCTAAAAATTGCTATACTGTCAATCACTGTCAATGTACAGACATCAAGCCCTAAAAATTGCTATACTGTGAGATATCCCCTGCAATTTCGTCGGCGGCGGCGCAGGGGGAGAGAGCCGTCGTTGCAATTTCTTCGGTGGCTTTGGTGGGTTTGTGGTCGCAGGTGGCTCGGAGCTTCAGTGAGAGTGAGAGAGAGAGCAATGGTGCTGTGGGCTTTGAGAGAGAGAGGGACGGAGCTTTTTTTCTGCTACGGTGAGAGTGAGAGACACAGCAATGGCTGCTGTGTCTTTGAGAGAGAGAGAGACAGAGCAGAGTGGGAGAGAGAGAAGTAATGTGATGCAGAATGAAAAAAAAAAAAAAATTAAGTTTTGACTTATCCCACAGAAACGGGTGGAAAGGGCCAGTGCGTACGCACTGGTCGGTATGAGATCGACACCCTGTATATATGATGCAATTGTTCTCTTCATTACAACAAATATGATAAGGTATACATGTTCTGAAAGTTATCAAAAGCAACCAAACCACTGACTGTAAACGGGCCGTGGTTCGAGTCACACATATGTAGCCTAAAATAATTGGACACCTATACCTGCTAAATAACTATGTTTCCTAATTTGACCAACAAATCTCCCAAGCCAGATACAAGTTACACCAGATTACATCCCTGTGTCTATATCTGTTATATAGTTTAATCATTAGTTAATTCAGTCGAAAGTATCTCTATAATGCCCAGTATGATCTGAGTGACAAAAGCTTGGGCAAAAAGTTGTATTTAAACAATTTGGCATTATTCTGCACTTAACACGTTAGCAATCGATGGAAACAGGAAAATAAAGCCTTGAAATGGCGTAAATATGGAGGTGAGTAAACGGTGAGCAAAAATAAAATAATATTCAAAATTTGAAATGTTTCAGGTTCAGTGGTATAGCTAGTTTTTCACTGAACAATAGCTTGATTAATGATTAAACAACTATTTTTGGTTTGTTGAAAAAATTCATGATATTCTACAAACTAACTATAAACAAAACCATGTAGTAAACGAAGTTGTTAAGTAGAAGTTAAAGCCTCGAAAAAGAAGTTGTTAAGCAGAGTAATGGCTCTTTGTGATCAAATGCAGTACAGAAGGAGTTAAGGCTTGTATTTATATCCAACTATGTAACTAATGAGATCTGATGTGAATTAAATGCAGAGTTTGTTTGCGAAGATTCGCTGTTCTCATTATGCCAAAAGCCTGAACACGAAACCGGTCAAATTAGACAGCTGAGTGACTGGTTTGGCCTATAAATGGCAAAGGCCTAGGTAGGCCGTGCACGTGGCCAACCCCCAAAATGAAATAACAGAGATGCCTCGCTGTCCTCGTTATGCCAAAAGCCTGGACACGAAACTGGTCAAATTAGACAGCTGAGTGACTGGTTTGGCCTATAAATGGCAAAGGCCTAGGTAGGCCGTGCACGTGGCCAACCCCCGAAATGAAATAACAGAGATGCCTCGCTGTCACAACGGCTAGGTCCCATCAACAGACGAGTCATATGTTGTCAAGTGGGAGAAAGTCCACTGGCTAGAAGCGGTTTCTCGGACTAAATGAGTGGGGCCTCTCTTTTCTCATGGCTAGGTTTTGACTTTTACCAACAGATCCTGGTATTCAACCTCAACGCAAATACGCTTAGAGGTTCCTGGCGACCGGTTAGTAGGACCCTGGGTCCACCAAGCTATGCTCTCCTGATAGATTCCAACAATTAGACGGTTAACTAGGTTCCCTACAGTTTGTTATATTCGATTGTCCCCCTACTTGGGAGACTTGGTGATGTGATTCTGAATGTTATGGACACTGACAGTGTATCCTGAACTGGTGGGATCGGGATCGGGATCGAGGAGGTTCTACATTAATAAAACTTAGATTAAAATGCACAAAGTTTGAGGTGACACTAAAGTACAAAATACAAGATGTCATAGGTTTACACTAGTAATGCATCTTCATAAAGTAAGTATGAAGGACACAAGCGAAGACAAAGAAGGCCAGTGAAGACAACTCTGAACAGTAGTGGGGAAGGACTGCAAGTTAACAACATCAATAAATGATATAGACACTAATCAAACCAAAGACGGATTCATTCCATTCATATAAAGAAAGAAACAGATTCAGCGTTCTTATTCCTTTTCCTAGATGTAATAAGAGCATTGACTACTACTACTACTGACAATATTAAATTTCAAAATCTTAGTGGTGATAGCATATCTGGAAAGAAATGGACGGATATGTGTGTATATATCCTGCAAGAATCCCACAATGCAAAGCAAATTATTCGTAAAGCCCTATGCAATAAACAAAGAAAAACTTCAGGAGTTTAGCTTTAACGGTTCTACTTCAATAAAAACGTGAAAGAAAGAAAACAAAAACACAAAACAGATATTGCATCAGCTCATCCAACTATCTAATTCAATTCACATAAATCCGTCATTCTTTCTAAAAGGTGAACAGAAAAATAAAGATTCCTGATTTTTTGTATCTTTAGTTTGGAAATTTTCACAAGAACCAAACAGATTACAAAATGCACTTCTCAGCTACCTCAATATGGATTGATTCCAGTGTTTGCAAGAGATTAATCAAAACCATCAGCTCAACCAACTATCTAATTCAATTCACATAAATCCGTCGATTCTTTCTAAAAGGAGAAAACAAAAATTAAGATCCCTGATTTTCTGTATATTTAATTTGCCAATTTCCTCCCCAACCATACAGATTCCAAAATGCAATTCTCAGCTAATTCAGAAAGCAAATTCCAAAATTAAAACTAAGTCCAGCGCTAGCAAGAGATTAATCAAAACAATCCGCAAGCAAAATCAGATAAATATAAGGAACAGCCACAAGTGCATATATATATATAGTATGCACCAGATAAATTTTGCTTCCTTCAGCTCCGAATCTGAGCAACTCCTTAGCCGATTCCAAAGCTTCCATCAGCGAATCTAAAGCCCTGAACGAATCTTCAGGTATCGGCTCTTTGCTATCACGAATCTCTTCAAACATTGGAGTCAATAGCTTCAACCTTCTCGCTAAATTGCAGTACTGCTTCTTCACCGTATACCTGTACTCCGTGATTGCCGATATCTCGTTCACTGCATCAATCAGCTTTACCACTACACCTCCTTTCTCGTCGTCCATGGCCTCAAGCTCAGAGATCTGATACTTTTTTTAAGCAAAGCACAAAGTCGTTAATACACTTTGAATCAGAGAGTCGACAATTTCACCAACCCCTCAGACAATCTGTATCCATCATCTTACTGACAGGGAGAGATTAGAAGAATCTGGTCTTTAGTTTATAATTAGAAGAGTTATCAACGAATTACAGCTGAATACTCTAATCGGAAAATTATGACTGGAGGTAAGCTTCCTTTGAATTTCGCTTTTGGTCTTCTCTTCTCCAGGGGATAGTTGGTTTTTGGTGGCGCGGCTGGGGAGTGGTTGAGAGAGAGAGCGCTTAACCAGGGTTAGGATTTTAACTTAACTCGAGAGTTTTGGGTTCATTTTACTGTAGTTGTTAGACATTGGGGGGCATGTGAGCTGACACTCGGCTCGGCTCGGCTCGTAAAGGCATGGCTAGGCTGAGATGGGAGTGGGGCTGGTATTTCAGTTAAGTTAAAAGTACCGCCGATGATAATTTTCAGATTTTGTGTGTGGTCAAGGAGAGGCGCGAATGGTGATGACAACCATTCGGCGGTTTTTTCGGGTTTTTGTGTGAGATCCGGTGGGCTAACGGCTCGGTCGTTCACGTGCAGCAAGTACTCCTAGCTAACAGCTAACTCTTGTACAGGACATGTTTGAATAATGGCACTTTCAAGTCGAGATTAATTGAATTGCGTAAAAATTGTCTCAAATGTATCATGAGAAATAGAAGATGCCCGTAATGAGAGTGAGCAGTTTTGTTGTCTATGCATAGACTGTATTTTTTAATTAGCTTGATTTTTTACGTTTGATACATATACTTTTTATAAGAATCTAGTTGTCGAACTAGATTTATTATTCATAGAGTTCTATATGAAAATATAATGTTGACTAATGCGTAGGTGACATATTTTCGTATTATATCTCCGTACAATTATTAAGTTTAAAATAGAGAAAACTAAGTGTTAAGCTTGATTGTTAAACGATCCGGCCACAAATAAAAAGTCACTGGTTACATTTTAAAAAAAATAATAATTAACATACAATGGAGGAAAAAATATGAAATTAAGGCTCCGTTTGATTGCAAAGATGGAAAAGGAAAACAAATTTAGTTAGTTTGTGTGAAAAGATAGAAAATAAGGTGATAGATGTTACTCATTTTATGAGTATATATCCTCCATCTTTCAATGTTTTTTGTGGAAAATTTTTACTCACCACCAAGTAAAAAAAAATTCTTCATGGAAAAACTTAAAAATTAAGAGGATATCACCTCTATCACTCAACTTATTTTCCATCTTTTTACCAAAACTAACTCAATTTATTTTTCTTTTCCACCTTGCAATCAAACGGAGCCTAAAAATTTAGTGTAACAGTCAAGGTATTGGCTTTTCTATAACATGAGACATAAACACACGTTCAAGGGCGGAGGATAAGGTAAGCATAAGGTGTAATTTTACTTCTAAAATTATTTTTAAAAATCATAAATATATTTATGTTAGTTAAGTTAGATAGTCATATACGCATGTTTAGAGACATAATTATTTTGTCGCATTGAAAATATTGTTCTCTCATTTGAATTGGTAAGTTTTTTTTATATATATAAGTAATAATTAATTCGATAGTTTTTGAAAAGGAAATATTAAACTAAAATATTTGGTGCAAGTCATTATACATTTAATGACCGAGACAAAGTCCAAATGTTGATAAGTTACATAGCAGAAGCTAGAGTCCAATTATGGAAGAGAAAGAATTGTCTTGTTCACAAATTGGTGGGCCTCACGCAAAACTCAGAGTTTCCTATCTTAACCTGCAGCCAATAATTCTTAATATAACCCCCAAAGAGGGATCAATGAAACTAAAGTAATACTAATATAAGGTTGTTATTGAGATAATTTTGGGTCGACTTGGAATTGTCAAAGTCGAACTTTAATGTTGTCAAAATAATACTTGACCAGCGACAGTCACAAACTGCGAGCAAGGATTAGTCAAGGTGCGCAAAAGTTGGCCCGAACACCCCATGAAAAACTAAAAAAAAAATAATACTATTATTGAAACAATTATTTATATAAAGTTTATATAGATGATTTTTATATTCAGTGGCGAACTTAAGTTTTAACAATAAGGGGATTGAAAAAAAATTATATAATATGTGACTCTTTATTGATACTATGGTACTTGTAGAAAATGGTGTTTTAGTCAAATGGGCCAAAGATGATATAAAATGATGTCAATTTTGAAATGTTAAAATACTATAATAGAAAATAAGGTGGGAAAAAATATATTTTTCTACTTATTAGCTTTAATTTTATTCAAAATTACAATTAAAATACACACATTTCCAAATTTAAGGTGAGCAAACGCCTACTTTACCCTCTTTGTGTTCCTACTGTCTACAATAAATAAACAATCTCTACTAAATTTTGTCAAAAAAAACTCAATTTAGAAGTTGGTAACATGATCGTATAAAATTTCAATTGACGAAAATAAACACATATATCACATTTTCAATATATTCACTTTTGATTTGAATTTTTTAATGAAATTTTGGAAAGATAATTTGTTCATTATAGAGATTATCTCTCTCAATTTTGACGATAAAATCATCCGTTTATCCCTCGAAATAAAATGTCATTATTATTCTTAAAGTAAGAAATTCCCTTACAAGAAAATTTTCGTATATATATATATATATATATATGTAGATTATAAAGAGTGATTCCCTCATTTTAACAAAAAGAAGAAATTCTTATTTGAAAGGAAAAATATATGAATTTCTTTATGAAATTTTGTATAAATTATTTATATATCGAATAGAACACATCCACTAAATTTCATAAAAATATTCAACTTAGAAGTTGGCGAGATGATCATAAAAAAAATTCTAGATTAAATTTTTTTATGAAATTTGGTAGAGGAGATACACTCCATATATAGATCATCGATCTATGCAAATTTTCATGAAAAAAATCATTTATTTACCCTCCAAATGAAAATTTCTTCTTTTTGTTAAACTGGTTGAATCCCTCTTTATAGCATTATATATATATATATATATATATGTAGAGCTAGGTTATAAAGAGGGATTCCCTCTCTTTAACTAAAAGTAGTGATGATCATTTTGAGGGGTAATTGGATGAATTTTTTTGTAAGATTTTGTAGAGATGATCTATATTATGAGTAGATCACTTCCACCAAATTTCATAAAAAAATTCAACCTAAAAGTGGGTGAGATGATCATCAAAAAATTTAATGGCAAAAAATGTACATATATATAAATTTTTCAAAACACTCACTTTTAGGTTGAATTTTTCTACGAATTTTTCTACGAATTTTTGTGGAGGTCATCTACTCACTATATAAATCATCTTTACAAATTTTCATAAAAAAATTCATTGATTTACTCTTCTAAATGGTCATCCCTTCTTTTTGTTAAAGTGATGGAATCCCTCTTTATAGCCATAACTCATATATGTATTATATAAATTAATAATATAGTAAGTTTTTGTGGGTGCCAAAAAATTTGGGTCCCCCACTGATGATTTAAGCTAAGCATGCACAATTTAACTATGATAAGAGAAATAGTAAGTAAATTATATTGGCTTGTAGATAGGTTCTTCTAGTAATATTTATGCTATTCTAGTAATACATTATCCTTTTGTTGTGTATTTGTATATTTGGCTCAAAGGCAGTAACTTAGAGAACAATACAAGTAAGCTATCAGTTTTCTCTCTCTATAATTACTTACCTAAAATTTAGGAACTTTGTAATGAGCCTCCCTTATTCTAAAGGGTGTGCAAAAACCGAACCGAACCAAATAATAGGATTTTTTTTCTGATTTTATAGGTACAACGGTCCGATCTAATTTTTAGTGGACCAAAGTAAATAGGTCTAGTCTTTAGTCTTATTAATTAAAAACCTACAAAACTGGACCAAACTAGTTATATATATATATATATATTTAAAAAAAAGTTAAATATATATATTCCTTAAAGTTCCTAACCTAACCCTAACCTAAACGCAAGCCGCCACTCTTCTCTCCGCTCCTATTCTTTTCATCCTTATATCTCGTTTCTCCACTATTCTCCACCATCTTCACCGTCAACCTCCACCATGCCACCGTTCTTGCAGTCAACCTCCACCATGTTGTTCTCCATCATCTTTGCTTTCAACCTCCACCACACTGTTCTCTTCCTCACTATACCCCTCTTTATCTCTCTAATTTTTCTCTTCTCACTCTGGTTTAATTTTGGGTTGATTAGGAAAAATGCGTTTTGTTATAAAGTTATATCTGTAAATCTGTAATTTTAAAAGTCTGATTTTGATTGTTTAGCAAGTACATCTTTAGATCTGTAATTTTTTAGTTAAACTAGATCTATAAATTTAAATATCTGATTTTATGAAAAAAAAACTAGTTTTTGCTAAAATGCAGTTTTTCGCCCATAGTTTTTTAAAAAGGAAGATAAGGCCCGTTGTGAAGCCCATGCCGAATAGACCGACCGAGACCAGCCCAATCAATACGGTTTAGTCCAATCTTGTTTTCAATAGCCTTTTGGCCTAATATGGTTCCAAAATTTAAAGAACAATTTCATTATCCCAATAACTTCTTTACCAAGTTTCTTGGAGTATTAGTAATTGGCTTTCCAGGAATAGTAGAATTAATCAACTTACACATATCATTTTATGTCTATGTCTTTGGGCGTCCATCTTTTTCAGTTAGTCCATCAAAGACATTTAGTTTTTTTTGTACCAGTACCACCGGTGTTTCTATAGTTTTTTTTCTCTAGACTACCTTAGCCTTCTAGGCTACTTAACCTTTAAGATTTACTGGAGCTAATTAGATTATAATTTAGGGATCTACTCTCCGAGCAAAAGATGCTTCGGAGGTAGTTTCTAGATTGCTGGAGGTGCATTTCTTAATCTTATCCTTGAGGAGTTGCACGAGAGCCTGGCTTTCCATTTTGAGCTCATGTGAAAAATATAATTCACAGTATGTATATTATTTTTTGGTTATTCGCCAAAATTAATTCAATCTCAATGTAGAAAGTAAACCTTTGTTCTAAGTTGGTTTGTTATTTCTAAAAAGCGTTAATTTTATCTAGCATACATAAACAATAAGCAATCAATCAATCAACGCACAAAACTAGCAACAACAATGTATTGCTACTTGCATGGGACTAATCATTGGATTAACAAAAAATATCCACTATAAACAAAACATAGTTCACATATTCAAACCAAGAACAAACTTACAAAAATTGGATTATTCAGTAATCAATATAGAGTCACCCCTTCCTTGTTCAAAGCTCCTTCTCGAATTATACGATCAGATATACAATATGTCACTCGCCTCAGACTCGTTCCGATATGGTAACCTCTTCATTCCTTCGATTACATTTAAAGAAAATGATTATTGGAATCTTGTTTGTTCCTATAAATGAAGAACGAATGGCATAAAGATCAAAACCCTCAGTGGTGGATTTATCTTTTAAAGAGGCTCGAGCGTTATTCGAAAATAGTGTTTAAAAGCATGTCAGTAATACCTTATAATATGAGGTTTATTTATAAGAAAACTATAGTCCAACTCCCATTAAAATTATATTTAAAGGCTAAAAATCAACCTTTTGGACTTCCATACCGGTCAAGCAAAACACTAAATCGTTCCAACCAGTGTTCTAAAACTCGGCGAGTTAGGACGATTTCTCACCGAGTATTCGGCACTCGGTGGCTGGACGAGTCGAGTATGCTGACTCGTTGGGCATTACTCGGACAAGCAAAAAATCGGGCAAAACTCGAGAAAACTCGCCGAGTTCTAGCGAGTTGTGTGACTCGGCGAGTCATGAAATTAAAAAAAAAAGAAGCGGAGAAAAGAACGACGTAGTTCGGTGCGGTTTTTTTTTCTGTGGAATTTTTCCTTTACAAGCCCTAGGACAAACACAAACCTCATATTGCTGCCGTTTCCCGTTCGTTGCTCCTTGCTGCTCGAAAGTGGTGCCGTCGGCTCTTTGCTATCCTAAAGACCTAAACTCACATCATCATCATCGATTTGTCTTCATTTTCCACTCATATTGCTGCCGTTTCCCAGTCGGCCAGCCATATTTGTTTATTTTGTCTCCACTCTTCGTTTATTTTTATTTCTCCCGTGCTTTGTCTTTCTTCCTCTTTGAGTTTCTTCTTCCTTCTGCTCGGTATTTCACTATTTTTTCTTCTGTGATTTCTCTCCCGTGCTTTGTTTATTTTGATTTCTCCTGTGATTTTTATTTTTTAAAAGTCCAGAATTTTTATTTTTTAAAAGTCCTGTGCTTTTTATTTTTTAAAAGTCTTGTGCTTTGTTTTTTTTTATTTTTTATTTTGTCTTCCACTCATATTTTTTTATTTTTTAAAAGTCCAGAATTTTAAAACAAACAGGGGAAACTTTAGAATCTGTTTTTGTGTACACGTTGCTCACAAAGCACAGGAGAATTTTTAAAAGTCCAGAATTTTTTAAAAGTCCAGAATTTTAAAACAAACTTTAGAATTTTTATTTTACACTGTTTTTGTGTACTTTAGAATCTAAATTTTATTATTAATTTGGTTGTGTAGCATTAATATGTCTTTGTCGGCCGCATCTAATTCATCAATGGCGTCGACTACTAGTAGCGTTCGTTTGAAACCCGATTCTAATAATGTTGGGTGGGATTACGCTCCTGAAGTAAAACCAGGAAATAGTAGTCTTGTGAAGTGTAAATTATGTGCGAAGGAGATGTCGGGTGGGATACATCGAATGAAACAACACATTGCTCACATATCCGAAAATGTATCTAAGTGTCCAAAGTCTACTAAAGAAGATCAAGAAAAGTGTTTAAATGACTTAATTACTTCAAAAAACAAGAAGTTGGAGAAGAGAAAGCATGAAAATGAAATTAGGTCGGAGGTTCAAATTAATGTTATTGATGAAGAAAATGTTGAAGGAGAGTTAGGGTCACTGAAAAATCCTCACTTTCTTGGGCCAATTGATAGGTTTACAAATAAAATAAATCCAGATTTTTCAATGGGTGAAAGGAAGAGGATGCGACAATCAAACTTGAATGAATCACTTTTTAAAGAAAGAACATATGATGTGCACCGGATTTTAGCTAGATGGGTGTATGAGTCCGGAATTCCATTTAATGCAATTGATAATGATAGTTTCAAGAGATTTTGCGAAGCGGTCGGTCAATTTGGCCCGAGTTACCAACCTCCAAGTCAATATCTTTTAAGGGAGCCGTTACTAAAAGAGGAGGTTGAAAGAACTAAATTGTCACTCAAGAAACAAGAAGAATAGTGGAAAGTAAACGGTTGTTCAATAATGACCGATGCTTGGAGTGATCGAAAAAGAAGGAATGTCATGAATTTATGTGTTAATTGTAAGGAAGGCACTACTTTTGTTTCTTCTAGGGAAGACTCGAAGTCGGCACATACGGGAGAGTATATTTTTGATTATGTTGACAAATTTATTGATGAAATTGGACCCACAATATGTTGTTCATGTGGTGATGGACAATGCTTCAAATAATATGGCCGCAGCGGACTTGTTAAAGATGAAGAGGCCAACCATATTTTGGACTTCTTGTGCCACTCATACATTGAATCTCATGCTTGAAGGAATTGGCAAGCAAGTGAGGTTTAAAGGATTGATTGAGAAAGCAAAGGCGTTAACCATTTTCATTTATGCACATCATAAAACTTTATCACTAATGAGGAAGTTTACCAAGAATAGGGATATTGTTAGGCCGGGGTTACTAGATTTGCTACTTCTTTTCTCACTTTACAAAGTATAATGGAAAAGAAAGGATAAATTGAGGCTAATGTTCACTAGTGACGAATGGGGAGGTTGAAAATGGTCAAAAACGGCAAAAGGGAAAGTTGCAAGTGCCACCATTTTAAGTATGATTTTTTGGAATGGGGTGTCCTTGTGCTTAAAGGTGTTTGCTCCTTTAGAAAGAGTGCTTCGTCTTGTGGATGGAGATAAAAAGCCGGCAATGGGATTTTTATATGGTAAGTTACAAAAGGCAAAAAACGACATTAAAGAGGCGTTCAAAAATGTGGAGACTAATTATCGCCCAATACTAGCAATTGTTGATGCAAAATCCGAAGGTCGGCTTGATAGTACATTACATTTGGTGGGTTACTTATTGAATCCATACTACCACTACAAAGATGCTAACGTACAAAAAGACCAAGTTGTCATGGAAGGTGTTTTAACTTGTGTTGAGACTTTCTATAAAGACAATCTTGAAAAACAAACTCTAGTTAGCAATGTGGAGATGTGGAAGTATTTAAAAAAAGAGGGTATGTTTGGGAAACAAATGGCCATTAATGGATGCAACAAGAATGATGATAATTTTGATCCAGGTAAATATTCTTCAATTTACACATGTTATTTACTTTTTATTATTTTTATTACTATTTTTTATTATAAATATTAAAGTAGTTTCTCTTTAATGAATAGTTGGATGGTGGAGTATATATGGCAATGGAGTTCCTAACTTGCAATCAATGGCTTTGAAGATCCTTTTGTTGACCACTAGTTCATCCTGGTGCGAGAGAAATTGGAGTACTTTTGAAGGCGTAAGTAGTTTCTTTTAACTTTTTTAAATGGTTTCTTTTAATTTTTTAAGTAGTTTTCTTTAATATTTTTATTTTTTTACTTTATGTAGATACATACTAAGAAAATGAATAGACTAGATTCAACAAGGTTGAATAATCTCGTCTATGTTCAATTTAATTCCAAACTTCTCAACAAAAAGAAAAGGGCAAAGGAGAAAGACATTGATGTCTTACTAGCAAGTGACGCTAGTAGAGCGCAATCATGGATAGTTGAAGGTGGCGAAGATGAAGAAACTTCGAACGGTTCGGGATTAACTTGGGAACAAGTTGAAAGAGCAAGTGGAGCGAATAGTGTCCTAGAGGCTAGAAGAAGTGCTAGAAATGCCGAAGCACAGTTACCCGTACCTCATGTACATGAACTACATGAGGAAGAGTTCGTGTCGGAGGATGAGTCGGAGGATGAGGAAAACGAAGAATATGACTTTGAGTCCGATAGAGAGAGGGTCAATGAAGGATATGGAGAAGAAGAGCAAGAGCTCTAGACTTTCTTCTTGTTATAATGTTATTAGAATATTAGTACTTTGGCTTTTTATGGATATTCTAGACTTTTTTGTCATTTTGCAAATTATTTGATCATATTATTATCATATTATATTATTTAGAATATTATTTATATTAAAATATTGCCTATCCGATTTTTTCTGATTTTTTCCGATTAATCCCCGAGTAATTGAAAACTCCCCACTCCCCACCTCGCCGATCGAGTGCCGAGTCGCGAGTTTTAGAACACTGGTTCCAACATTGAAAACTAAAATCTGAGCAAACTCATAGCCGGACCAGTCAATGAAATGGGCATACTATTCCGACATTAAATCCCACCTAGACTGGTTCATAAATCTACCATACCAGTCCGCCTTTATTTCTTTATTACGATTTTGTTTTTTATCGAATTTGCTTCTAAACAACCTTGGATCAATGTAGAATCTTACGAAACATAATAAAATTTTATTATAGATTTTTCCTATTGATTTATGACTAATAAACATGCAAGCAATAAAAAAATGCCTTTTACCTTCTAATTTGATTCGAAAAAGCTTAAAATACGTTTTGAATACTAATTGATTAAGCCAAAAATATTGACTTTTTATACATATTTAGATGACTTAATATGCATGAATTTGATCATAATTATCCGAAATTGTTAAGATTCGAATTTTAATCGTGAAATGGGATATTATGTTTGTTTCTAGGGCATTTTAACATTTTAATAGGTTAAAAATGAACAAAAACGAATCCAAAAGCTAATTCCCCTAAAATTATTCATTGTCGGTTAAATTCGAAACTATATTGAGTTCAAGAAGTGAACCGGAAGAAAATACCAAGCTCGAGCATGAAGGGAGTGGATGAAAGAGACTAAGAGAAGCTAATAGAGCGATCCCAAGCGGAAAAAAAGTCATTTGAATCAAACCAGAAATTTTTCGGATGAAGAAGGGATTCACTGTTCGCAATGCCTCTGTTCCGGCCAATTCTAGTATTTATTAGTGCAAAATTTGAAGAAAACTCCATAAATAGAAGTTATAGAGCTCTGAGTTAGCTTAGTTAAGTGTAGGCGAAAACCTTGTAACAATCAAACTTCGAAGTACAAAGTTATGGCAAAAATACGATCAATGCGCCAGAGGATTGGATATGAGCACGAAAGAATACATAAATTTAAAGTGCAAATATTAATTGAATGAGGTCCTTAGCCTAGATGGCAAGTGTCTAGCTCTCTACTCATACTCAGACCAACATTTGAATCTCACACCCAACGAGTTTATGCTCCCATTTTAATTATTTTTCAAACCGACTCGAACTTGACTCGGAAGACTCAGTCTCCCAAGCCGATAACTTAATAGATGATAAAAGTTATTTTTAGCTTTTGAATTATTTTTCCCTTATTTTTATTTTTTTAAAAAATTAATTAAGAAATTAGTTTAAGTTCTTGAATATTGAAACTGTTGATGAATATAAGGTTTTGCATTTGGCTTTTGAAAGAGTAGTCGATATTATCACTTACCTTTATCATTCATGTATTAGCCAAAGAGAGTCTCAGAGAGAATTCTTGAAATTTTTCAATTTCTTTTTTGTTGTATTGAAGTCGGAGTTTATTAATACAACATAATATTTCTCTTTCAATTTAAGTGCAACCCAAATAGTATTACAACTTTTAATGTTCTACGTAACCGTAAGTTTTCTTTTAATATTTTTCTTAATTTATTACAATTAATGATCATTAATGCTTAGATTTGTTCTTTAATTATATGTTTGAAAGTGATTACTTATTGAAATTCATGCTTAAATTTTGAATTATTGTTGGAATTTTCGCATAGAATCCTAGAATTCATGTTTTTTTAATTTAATCGTAACTTTTTCGTTTCTTATATGTTTTTAACGATCCACATATCAAAACGACCGTATTTAATTCTTTACAAAACCCTATTGACTTGGAGATTCAAATACCAAGATTTTCAGAAGTCAGTAGGCTATTTGTGTTGTTGGCAGATTGCATAGTTTCAAAAATTGTTCAACCCATAATTTCTCTTTAATGCATGTTATTGTTTTTCGATTGCTTTAAAATTTTGTGTACTTTCTTATTACATTTCATAGACGTGTTAGGAAAGTTTTTGTAATATTTGATCATGTTTTGCTTATTTTTCATCATAATGTTAGCCTAATCGCATAGTTAGGGGTCCGTGGTGAAAGCATGATAATTTAGTGTGTAATTATGGTTTAAATATGACCATGGCTTGAATTTCTCATAGGTTATATGTCATTTAACAAGTCTAGATAGAAGTGTAACTCTTTATGCATTAAAAATATGAATCTTTAAAATTCTTGTTCAACTATTCGACAAAGAACCCAAAAAATCCTAAATTACTAATTTTTGCACTAAACCCTTGATGGGGCTGAATAAAGGATGGTCATTATCCCCTATTTAGCTGAGTTAGTTATTCAATTAATTTAGGATATTTAAGCGCTGTTTTGATATCAATCCAGTACCAATATCGAAACAATGCCATTTTTGGCTTTTAACAAGTATTTAAGAAAGGTTTTGATGTATGTCTCGCATATGCATAATTAAACTTTAAACATTATTTAAAATTTTATTATTAACTAAAATTTGTTAGACATAGTTTATTTTTGTCATACATTAGCATTACTAAGGGATAACCGACCTTTGTAAAGATCATAAGTTTTATTATCTTAACTTAGAATTGAAGGCAGTTTATATGAATATTGTTATGCATTTCTCATGATAAGCTCGTGAAATCTAAGATTTGATTAATTGATAAGCTAAAGGGTGTTTAGTTTTAATAGAAATCCAAGTTTACAGTTGTATTTGAACTGTCCGATCACCCTATTTGACATGTCATAGATACGGATACCTCTAACGCTTTTCCCTTATTTAGTCGTATTTACTTTAATTTTCTTTCATATTTATCCTTAGTTTGCATTTATTTTTAGTTTAGGATCCTATTTCCTATTGCACTATTTCCTATTTTATAATTTTTTATTATCTTTTATTTCTTTTCCCCTTTCTCCCTATTTCTTTTATAATTCGCTTCCTTCCCTGTGGTTCAACCTTGGACTTCCTAAGTATATACTATAAGCTGTCCACCTGTACTTGGGTGTATATATTACGTGTTTTTAAGGGTAGTTACTAATCCAACATCTAAACTATAAATCAAGCTCACATGCTGTGCTTACCTTACTTACCTCAATCTCGTTGATACTCTGAATTATATGCTTAAGGCTTTGGAAGCTTTGTTCTCAATCTGGTTATTTATTATTTTCTTACATTTTCACTTGAGGTAAACAACTTTACATCTGAAAAACTCTTTTGGCATCGTAATTAAGTGAACTTAAACCTAGTTTTTATAACTTATGACCTACAATGAGCTCACTTTGAGAGTATCATGCACTTTATACAATATAGTTACTATCAAATCTACTCTTGTTTAGGGTTGCTGTTGCAGCAGGATCCACTTAAGGTAAAAAAATGCATTTCCATTCTCACCCTCTGGTGGGATGGTATATAAGTGTTGAGAGCCTTCTAACCTACTACGTGTTTGAACCATAACTAGATTTTGGCTAGATGATGAAGATGTGATAATTTATAGAATTAAAATGGACAAAAAGGGGAATGAAAAGTGCTTAGTCAATCAATTCACATAAATGGCACCAATTACAGGTGCCAAAAAATTTAGGTCCCACGCTGATGATCTAGGCTAATCATAATTCAACTATGATAAGAGAAATAGTGTGTAAATGAGATTTGGATTATAAGTAGATTCCTCTGGTAATGCTTATACTATTCCAGTAGTACATCTTCTTTTTATGTGTGTGTTTATATAATTGGCTTAATTGCAGTAACTTATATAACAATACAAGTAAGGTACCAACTTTCTTTCTCTAGAATTACTTACCTAAAATTCAAGACTCTTGTAATGAACCTCCCTTATTCTATTTGTAGACATTGAATTAAGGTTACAATGCCCTGTCAACACTACGTCACTAGGACCATCACAGTCACAAATCCTCTCTTCGACGCAATGCAAAACCTCGGCCAATGACCCAACTCTTCCCTCTCTGACTTGAGCTATGCTTCGTACTTTCTTTTGGGCTGGTGAATGTAGTTAGGTTTTCCAGACCACAGTGGCCCAAATATGCTTTTAATTGTTAGGTTCCCTTAATTCTTACATTTTAAAGTCACAATCACTTAACGAGATGATCACGCTAATTCTAACATAAAGAGGATAAATAAATTTGTATTGGAATAAGGCTATATAAAGATAAATAATGTAAAAAGATAAAACATTACTAACTTTGAAAGGAAAGAAGTGAAAAATTGTTATGATGAGTGAAAGTACACGAGCTCGTTAAAGCATAAAAATCTTATGTGGCTAGATTTATTTGTTGAAAAAAATCATATTTCCATGTTAAATGCCATGTACTATATTTTCTTTCTAAACCTATTTAATCTCTTCCTTTAAACATCCAATCAAAGCATAATTATATATACCTCTCCCTTATTATTATTATTATTGTTATTCTCCTTTAACTTTATATTTTCGTTCTGGTACGTACACTTTATAGTGACTTTTTTAGAAAGGATTTTCTTGTTAATGTACTTAAATTATAAATGTTAAAATTGTTGTAAATTTGGTTAAGATAGGCACCAAAGATAATCCGGCAGATATGTTGACAAATGTTATCCTGTTAGTCAAGTTTGAGCATTGCTCGACGTTGGCCAATGTCTTTCGATGTTGATGCCCCTCAGGGAGGCGGTGGTCCTAAGAGACCGGCAGGGGTGATAGGATCTTATTCGATGAATTGATCACGGTGGAGTGCATTGGGGTCTTATGGAACATCACCAAGGTGGAGAATTGAAGATTTGGCTTTGTATAGGAATCTTATTCCTATTAGGTTTTATATTGTCTAATTTTTAATTAGCTTTGTATTGTCCAAATCTTAGTTGGATTTGCATTATCCAATTCTATTAGATTTTGGCTTTGTGCATTCCTAGACTCATAAGATTTATACTCTATAAATAGACCTTTTGTCATAAGTTTTATTCATGAATTATGTTATATTATTTACTAGCTAAATTATATAATATATTTGAGAGATAATATTGAGAGCTCTAATTGGCGGCTAGGGTTTGCTTTGCGCGTTGTACTCGGAATTAATCTCATCAATAATAGCTATCATCCGGTGGAATAGTGGCAGTTTTGCTGATATCACCTAATTGCTTGCGTGCTTTATTAGTTGTTTTATTCTTTAATCTTTTGTTTTTCGTATTACTTGAATATCAGTGGTACTTGTTTTTTTAATTATTGTACGCATAATTATCCGGTCGATACTATACTTATGCTAAGGCTTATTCTAGCAGTATCTTAGCACAATAAAAATATACTTTTATGCAGAAATTGTTCAGTGCAAAGTTGATCATTTATTTCGAGAGTTTACATAACATAGCCCTTTTATATACTAAAGTATACTAAAAACCAACCTAATCTTGAATGCATTTCTTTTATATATGATGAAAGCGCCTTTTAATTTAGTAAGTAGATGTGAAGGAGAAGAGAAAAGGATAAGTCAAAGAGAGCCAACTAACCAAAATATTACCTAGCTACTGTTGTCGATCCCTTTACTTATTTTTAAGTGCAAGCTGTATATCGATCAAGAAAGGAAGCATTCAGTGATCCAGGAGACTTTAGACTCAAAAATCTAACAGTAAACTTCTTAAAAAAAACAGTGCTGGAGCACTGAAGAAGCGATCAGATAAAATTAATCTATGTAACTATATTATTAATAAGTACATATAGATTGTTATAAAATTGAATAATGATATGCATGAATTCTTACTAATGTAAATAGTGTTATATGCATAAATAATGTGATTGTGCCGTAAAATGTCATGGTGCACAAAATACGTAAAAATATATATATATTGAGTGTAAAAAAAATTAAAATTTGTATATACGGGCTTATTTTGAAGAGAAAGTTTCTTACTTAAAAAAAAGGGTCAGATATTAAGAGAGATAAATGGATGAATTTTTCGTAAAACTTGGCGAAAATGGTCTATATAATGAGCATATAAACTCCACCAAATTTTATAAAAAAAAATTAATTTAAAAATTAGTGATATGATCATATAAAATTTTAATAAACGAAAATAAACATATACATTTTCATTAAATCTAATTTCGGTTTTGAATTGTGGAGATGATCTACATTTAATTACCACTTAAAATAAATGATTTTTTCTTTAAGCAAGGATCTTACTCTTTAGATGGGTTATGGAAGGCAGGAATTTTTTATCATAAAAATTTCTCTTTTTGACATGATACACTATTTTGCACCAAAGAGCTATTTTATATATCCTTTTCTTTTAACATGTGTTATACTATATCTAATAAACTCTTCAAAAGATTAAAATACAACAAAATAAAAAAAAATCAGAAGCATATAAGCAAAATTAGTTCAAAAAAAAAGTAGTAAAAGAGACTCTTTAATTTGAAGAGACCAGCTTTCTCTCTCTTCAAATTTAAATTTTTTTATTATTTTGTTTAATGTCATGACACACTAAAGTAATTAATGCTCTTTTTTAAATAAAAAGATGTAGATTTCCTACATCTTTTTCTATTTCTTGTGAATTTTTTTTTCTTCTTTAACCATCAAATAATTTTTTCTATTAAAAAAGCCTCAAGTAAGAAGACATTTTATCACTTATCTCAACTTATTTTTTAACTTCTGAAAAATTGACTACTTTTATTTATTTTTCCATATTGTTATTAAAATTATTCTAAATATTATTATCGTCGCAACGAGAGAAGAATCATGACTTGGTTGTGAAGTCACAAAGACATTATAACTATTCAAATTCTATTTCAAAATCTTCCATTAAATTGAACTGGATAGAGTTGGAGGCATTTAAACCATTTATTTACAAGTAAATCACCTACCAAAATTACATGACAAATTTAAATCACCAATTTTTAAACCAATAACTCAAAAACTTTATTACGTAGTCCAAAGTAATCTCCCTCTTTCAAATACATATACATGCGTGTACACCATCACCTGTGTGGGACCCCAGACAGAGACAGCGAGATCCAATGGGTAGGTGCATGTGAACCGCCGTAAGGACAGATAGGACAGGCACTCACCCAACGGGGTTTCCCACTGGCTCCTACGAATTTTGGCGACTTGTGAAACTAATTAGACCCCTCCTTTATGCTTAATCCCATGCCAAATGATTACTTCACCTGCCTAAATACATAAAAATAAAATTATTTTTGGTTTGCATTTCTTTTTTCCAAACAATAATAACGTACCGTATATAAAAGTGATGATATAAATAAATACTCTAATTTTATATCTAGAGGCCTAGAGCATTATTATAATTTTAACACTATAACTTTTAGCATTATTAATCACGACATTACTCGTATAAGGATTTTTTAAATTTAAATATTGATTTGATTTCTCATTGTTGAACTAATGGCTACTAAGTTTGTTATTCAACATCAAAAATTTGTTGCCCTACGATTTTTATCACTATATTGAGTTAGTTTTTGTGTTATTCCTCGATTGAAGGCCACCAATTTTTGTTCATACCTTTGGAGATGGATTCTCAAGTAGCAACCAAATTGATATTTTATATTCTTAACACCATGAGTTGATACTTTGTTGCCCTTATAAAAATTTGGCCTTTTTAAAGTTGCAGTATTTTGACAACAAAACTAGAGTACTTATATCATCGCTTGTTTATAAGTTTTTAAACGTTGGTTAAGTAAAAATTTTGAACTATGACAAATACTGGCTATAAGTAATGTTTTAAGAATCTCTTAAAATTTGACATGAATAATCTGCTTTGCCCCAATGGGAGAGCGACTCTTAGCGGAAATTAATCCAATTTACTCAAACCATTGAAAAATAAATAAATTGAATGAATAAAATCTAAAATTACTCAAACCATTGAAAAATAAATAAATTGAATGAATAAAATCTAAAATTACTCAAACCATTGAAAAATAAATAAATTGAATGAATAAAATCTAAAATTATTTTGATTTTATGTGTACCAAAAATCCAAAATATTATGGAACGGGGGGGGGGGGGGGGGGGGGGGGGGGGGGGGGGGGGGGGGGGGGGGGGGGGGGGGGGGGGGGGGAACGAAACTCTCTTAAGAACACAAAAAGGACCAATCCGAAATTATCTGGGCTTGCTTGGAATTGGGCCTTATGGCTCCGCATGATGTATGTGTCAAATCCGGGTCGATAACCTGCCCAAGTACCAAAGGCTATTCGGATCCAAGTCCACCCCCGCACAGTTGTGTCTTCCCCCAAAAGAAAAAGAAAAAGCCCTAGTTGATTCACTAACGACCATGATTGATTGATAAATCTCAGCTTTTTTCTGGCGCTGAAAATGCCAGAATTCGACCAACAGAGTAAACGAAATGAAGAATTGCACTCAATAATAGGTCGTTTTGTAGTCACACTAATCTCTGTTTTCTTCACTCAATTTGCTCTCCTCATGGTTCCTCACTTTTTCCCTATTTCCTCTCTTCTCCCCCTCCTTTCTCTCTCAGGTATCTAATTCTCTCTCTAGAGTACTTAGGTTTTTTTTATTATTATTATTATTGTAATGTATTTACAAAGTCCAGTTTGCAAGTATTTTATTAGTTTTTCCTTCTATTAGGGACTTGTGATATTATTATAGAGTTTTGTTTTCGTAATGTATTTACAGAGTTCAGTTTGTAAGTATTCTATTACTTTTTCTTTCTATTTGGTACCTATGATATTATTACATAGTTTAGTTTTGTATACAATTTAATTATTCCATCAGCTCCACTGAATAGCTTAATGCCGAATTTCATTAACTCTATGCAAAGATTTAGTCTTTTGCTTCCCACAATTTGTACATATATAGAGTGTGACCAGTGTATGAACATTTCTTGTACATACCAACTCATATATACCATATATACGTATCGGGGCTTCTGAGGTGGGTGACAATGAATTTTTTGATGAAATTTGGTGAAGATCATCTCCATGTTTGGTAGATCATCTCCACCAAATTTTATCAAAAGATGTAACAAGAAAGTGTGAAACTTGATATATGTGCACATTTTTAACCATTAAAATTTTAGATGTTTAGTTAACCTACTTCTCGGTTGAATTTTTTAATGAATCTTATCTCTATCAAATTTCATCGAAAAATTCATCCATTTAACCCCTCAAAAGACCCAATCTGTATATATGGGAAATTTTCCCATACATATATATATATATATATATCAATATATGTGTATTTATGTATGCGTCTAATCGGTTATTTTCAGTTCTGGTGTTGGTGGCAGTGGCAGGTTCGGGGAGATGCTGCAAGGGGCTTCTAGGAGTCCGTGCTTCAGCTCCGGCCTTTGTGTTTATCAATATTTTGTTTGTTTGGTCTGTTTACATGATTGTTGTTCGAAAAGGTAACTCTTAAATTCTTGATTATGTTTATGTTACTATGAGCTCTTTATCTGCAGTATATGATTGACAAGAATATAGTATTCACAAAAAATCACAATCACACTAGCACAAGATTTACATCGTTAGATCAGATGTACCCAACTCCATGAGTACAAACACGTCAATATATTATCAATTGAGAATTAAAGTTACAGTATCTTTGACATTGAGTGACTCTACAAATCTTTTATCTATACTATATAGTATATATACATATATATATTAAGCACAGAAGACAAGTTACATTAACATTTGTCAGCATATTTGTGTATGTTTGTGTATATATAGATATATGTTTATGTCCCTTGCATCATGCAGTTTTATGTTGGTGCTTGTCGTAAGATCCTTTGCACTTTGCATCTTAATTTTGTGCGTGTTCTTGTTCTAAGGAATCCAAGAATTCTAGCTGTATTATTCCGCATTTTCTTCTTATGTTGAGCTAACCATACTGCAAGCTGAACATCAACAAAGTAGAAATGTTTCAATCCTTGCAGCAATTTCCTCTTTATTGGACATTACATTCAACATGGAGCTTGTTATGGTCGTGATTGGTCTGTGTAGGTAAGGTTCTTGTTTGTACTTTCAAGTCTACTGCCTGGACTTCTGATCATACACAAAGAAAATACTCCCTAGTCGCTGTGTTCTAAATTTAAGAGTCCTCTATTCTTGGGACATAATCAATGTACTGAATGTCACAATAGTAATCACGTTTTGATTTTTAAACATTGATTATGTTGAACATAGTTTATCCTTGAGCAAAAATGCTATGCACATCAGGAGTACATGAAAAATTAGTACATCAAATGATGTCAATTACTGGATCAGACAACATGTAATTGATTTCAAGTACTGTCTGTAAGTCCCCAGTTCTTGACCAACCAAATGCATTTTGTGTACTACTTCTATGTCTACTATTACTCACCCTTAAAAAGTTGTAAAAGTCAGACTGGACTCTTAATTTGGGATAGGGGGAGTGTTCAATTTTAGGATTCGCCCTGTTGATGTGTAAACCCTAACAAGCATGTTTGTGACAGGATCCTATCAAGTGACCCTGGTTTCGTCACATATGGATCTTCCGGTCTTAACAAACTTGTTAACAGTTCTTTCTCCGATGTTGAAGCCCAGCCAGAGGTTCAAAAGTCGAGAAGCCGTCCATATAATTACCACAAGATGCATATTTATCTTATTTAATTGCGCAGAAATTGGAGCCTTTTGACTTATTTCTTGAAATAGGAATTCCCCGCTGATGAAGTAAATGGAATTCCGTCACATCTTGTTTTATAGTCTTAGAGAACACTAAAATATTTATCCTTTAAGTTGTTATTTTTAGATGGTTCTATTTTCAAATATTATACGATCTGTAATTTCATATTAAGTGCCGGTTATGATTGGTACTCAGCCCACAAGCACAGGATCTTCATGTTTCTTGATTACTTTTGAACGTGTAGACTGCATTGTACAACAAAAGCACTTGAAGATAATCTTTTTGCCTTATTATTGATGTGCTATTTTGTAGTTTGATCAATTTCATCCTACCTAGCACACTTATTATACATTTTATTCAACTTTTGTGTTTATGAATTTACATTCTTCCTAGGTAGTTGCACAAATTTCATAGATCATTTGTTAATCGTTACTCCGACCATCCCAAATTAAGAGTTGATTGTTCCTTTCCAAGATGTCCCAAATGAAAAGTCTACTTCCTGTCTTCGACATACTCAATGTAATGAATTTCATAATACCAAACAAGTTTTATCTTCAACCATTGATTAAGTTGAAATTAGTGTTCTCCTAAAAAGTATCAAACTAAAACCAAGGGCTCTTAATTTGGGACAGAGGGAGTATTGGTTTTTCTTTTTCTTTTTTTAAGTTAAAATCTTACACGCAGTAACATTTTCAATTGTTATGTTGTATCAGAGTCCTGTTTCAGTCCTGAGGGTTCGATATTGCAAGTATTGCAAGGTGCATGTAAAAGGATTTGACCACCATTGTCCTGCTTTCGGGAACTGTATAGGTAACAATATATATATTGTTGTATACTTGTATAGGTCTTCCTTTTGTTGACAAAGCTTATACGAACTCTAATATTATGTAAGAATACCTTGATGCTGAAGTTGACGTTTTCTAATGCAGGTGAAAAAAATCATGTCCTTTTCATAGTTCTCCTAGTTGGTTTTATTATATCCGAGGCGTCTTATGTTGCATGCTCATCTCAGTGTAAGCTTGACTGAGTTGTGTTCTCCATTCTTCGTGAAATTTACCTGTGATTAAATTGCATTTCTTCAAAATTGCGCATAAATAGGAATCTTAAACCGACATTCAAAATGTTTTACCATCTAAATAATATTGGCCAAAGAGTGTATCTATTCATCTTTACATGTAAGCTACATAAAAGTATGCTCCCTCTCCCTCAAATTGATGGTCCCACTTTAACTTTGGTACCTCCTCCCCCTCTCTCGGAAATTCAAGTGTCCGCCCGCTCTTGCTGCTATTCTTGAGGACTTCTCCCCTTCGGGAATAGGGTAGTCTTTTGGTTTGGTTGGTTTTGTGGCGTTTGTTTTTGGTTTTGTTTCTGTCCCCAAAAAAAAATAGCTATCAATTTGAGACATCCAGAAAAGAAAAGTGAGACTATCAGTTTGTGAGATAGAGAGTATTACTATATTTAATGTTGCTTGCATACGCAACTACGCAAGTGACTTTGAGTGGGAGGAATTAATTTATTATTTTACTCATTTTTGTTTGTTGACTCTCGTCGTTGATAGAATTATTTGCTTGACATTTGTTGTTTATTTTGATTTACAGTTGCTGCGAAATCTCATATCATGGACGGAACTAGGAGGAAGGTATGTTGTCGAACAACTATGGTAGCCCATCTAATGTGGCTTGTATGCGTTGATTGATAGTTTATAAGGACCCCAAGCACCAATGAATGAACACTTGCCACATTAGTTGGGCTATAAAAGTTTTTCAGTACACAGTACGTCATTTCTCTACCAGTAACTTGTTTCTTGCTAAAATATTTTATAATTATGCAGCATAGTTTGTCTGGGAATTTGGCTATTAGCACAATGCTATTTTCGCTTCTCCAAGTGCTATGGCAGGTTTGTCTTTCTAGTTTCGAATTAATATTTTTTTTGGTAAATAGTGAGGTGATAAGATATTACGCAAAGAGAAATGCTACTATCAAAGCAGTTTTGGCTTTTTGCAAGCAGATATTGAATAGACACATTAAGCTTTACCGACACGTTGGTTTGGCAAACTTTGTTTTTGCTTTGGCAATATCATCACCCATGGCAAAAAGGTAATTTTTCTAATGAAAATAATCTAACAAAGATCATTTGCTGTGAATGGTAGGTGGTGTTCCTGATGTGGCATATATATTGTGTATGTTTCAACATCAAAACTGATGAGTGGGTAAGTTCTCCTGTTCATATTTGCATTAAAGCTCCCAGGACTCTCAAACTCCAAAGTTGTCGATTTTTTAGCTTCTCAACTTTTTAAAAGTTAAATTTCTCTCAAATCTCTCCGCAGCTGCCATTTCTCTTTGGCATTTCTGGGTTTCATTTAACGTTAAGAGCTTGTTTCGTAGCCTTATGTTACCACTTTTTTCTGTTTTCATATTTAAGGTGCACTCAATACAATAATCTCTCTTGTTACTACTTTTATATTTTAGCCAAAAGGCAAAACATAAAATAGTTTTTTTCTTTAGCGGTTTCGAGAGAACATGAAAAAATTGGTAAAGATTGTTCATAAATGAATTCTATATCAGTCAAGCTCCAGAAAGGCTTCCCATATTGAGGGGGTAAATGGTCGATATTTTTTTATGAAATTTGATGTAGATGATCTACTACTAGCGTAAATAACCTAGAAGTGATGTATTGGTGTTGACATTAAAAGAGGACATAGGTAGCTCACAGTATGATTTGCAGGTAAACTGGAAGAAATATCAGGAGTTTCAACTTATTACCCAGATCCAGCCGCAGCCAGGTAAGTTATTTTGTATTGCTCCATTGAAGTTTCTTCATCGTCTATATGTCATAATGTCAAAAGTGTGGGTCTGAATTAGTTTGCTATTGTTTAGGGCAACTAATTACGGAGACGAGGTTTACAAATCCATACAACAAGGGAATCTTACAGAATCTGAAATTGTTCCTTAAACCAAAATGATTTTTCGAGCAAAACATCAACTGTGTTCGAGGTTGGATTGGAACTTCTGTTCAAGTGAAGATTGAGAGGGCCTATTTATCAACTACCATAAGCGGTATTAGTTACTGATCTCAAAGTGCTGTGAAAGCTTTCTTTTGCGCGATTGGAGCAACTTCAATGGTAGGGTATACATGTGCTATTTGTAAAAATTTATACAATTCGTTAGAAAGAAAAATGTGTACCCTGTGTAAAAACATGTTATTTGTAAAATTAACATTTTTCATTTACACACTAGTGAAATTACTTTATTTGTTGCACTTCAGCAAGAATTGTTGTTTAAGGATACGTGACTCTACCAGGTGAAGAATTATGACCTAGAACAAAGTTTATTTAGCCTCCAGTGAGAAATTGTTGACCATCGAATGGGATTGGCTATATCAACATACGGTAAACATTTAATAATTTAATTGGGAATTAAAAAGAAATAAAAAAAATACAATTAATAATAATAATAATAATACAAAAAAAATTCGTTCTTCTTCATCGTCTAGCCAGTGATAACTTTTCCGAGCAGACTAATCCACTGTCACGGCAACTTCTCAAACCATTCCCCCTGATCTCTTCAATGCCCAAGTCATAAAATAAAGAGGTGAGCATGTGCGAACTCTCTGGATGGTTGGGAAACTACCAAATCAGAGTTACCCTGAATCCAAGAAACAATGCTGAGACTATGAATCAAGAGGGGTATTATTAATCTCCCTGACAAAACGAGAGAATGCAAACCCTACACATTCAATCTGGATACTATTGGAAACAACCATACGCTGGCGATAAGGCAGAGTGAACTGATTAGGGTAGGAGAGACGAGTTAGACGATGAATTTATATTATAATAATAATAATAATAATAATAATAATAATAATAACAATATGTGAGGATAGCTATTGTAATTTTAGGGTTAGAAAGAGAAATTATGGGGAGAAGAAGTAGAATTCTCTAAGAGGAAGAAGAAGAGAGAATAAGATTTAAGAGAGGATTTCATTCATTTCGTTCATGCCCTTTACAAAAGTGACTCCGCCCTTAAATAACGGAGATTCTAACAAACTATCTAGCTTGACCAATTAGAAATAAGATAAATAAAAAATAAGAAAAAGAAATTAAAAAGAATTACATAAAAAAACAATTAAACGAAACGACATCGTTTGTATTAGTGAACTTGTCACTACAGTGGACTTGACATTACCCTTCTCTTCAATTAATCCTTGTACTCAAGGATCAAAATTGGGAAATTGCTGTAGCATTTGGTCATAGTCCTCCTAGTTCGCCTTATCTTGGCTCATGTTCATCCATCGAATTTTGACTTGAGGACTGGTCTGTTCCTTTTTTTAACCAAACATCGATCCAGGATTGCAACGGGTTCCACCAAGAACTGGCCATGAGAGTTGGAAAGGGGAAGTGTAGGAGAAGGCATAACTTGGTTCCCCAAGTTTCTTCTTTAACATTGACACGTGGAACACTGGGTGTATAGCAAAAGTAGCTGGGAGCTGTAGCTTATAGGCGACTTGGCATATCTTCTCTATCACTTGGTATGGCCCATAGAACTTTGGAGCAAGCTTTTGGTCTTGTCTCATAGAAAGTGTAGTTTGTTTGTAAGGTCATAGGCGTAAGAAAACCTACTCACCCACTTCCGAATGATTTTTCAACTCTGTGCTTATCGGCATAGTGTTTCATTTGTTGTTGAGCTTCTTGCAGCCTAGCCTTAATAATTTGCATAGTTGATTTCCTTTCTTGCAAAAATTCCTGCACTCCTTTGTCTATAGTTGGTTCAATTGGAGGGATACTTAAGTGTGGAGGTGGATAACCATATAGCGCTTCAAAGGGGTGGGTCATTTGCAAGGCTGTGTGATAAGTGGTGTTGTACCACCACTCAGCTAAAGACAACCATTTAGCCCACTGTTTAGGCCGGTCACAAGTCATGCATCTTAAAAAATTCTCCAAGCATTGATTCAACCTCTCTGTTTGCCCATCAGTTTGGGGGTGGTAAGCACTAAAGTGAGCCAAGGTGGTTCCCAGTAACTTGAATAAGTGTGACCAGAACTGGCTAACAAAAATAGTATCCCTGTCACTGATAATGGTTGTTGGTAGGCCATGTAGTCGATGAATGTGATGAAAAAACACAGTGGCAATATCTTTAGCAGTGTAAGGATGAAGCAATGGAGTGAAATGCCCATACTTAGAGAATTTGTCCACTACCATTAGAATAGAATTCTTGCGATCTGAATTTGGCAATCCTTCAATGAAAGTCCATAGCAATGTCACTCCATGGCCTGTTGGGAATGGGGTTTGGCAGCAATAACCCCAGGTATGGAACATGTTCCCCCTTATTTCTCTGACAAATCAAGCACTCCCTAACTGCTTTAGTCACCTCTTATTGGATGTTAGGCCAATAGAAAAATTGTAAAATCCGTTTGAGTGTAGCCCTTATGCTCGAGTGTCCACCAGTTCCAGAGCTGTGCAGCTCTTCAATAATTCTCCGCCTCAAGTTGCCATTGCTACCCACATACAGTTTTCTTTAGTAGCTCAAAGTATCATTCTTATATGTGTAACCCGTCAATGCTTCAGTTCCATCAATGATTTTGGTGAGTAGCACCTGCACCACTTCATCATTTTACCAACTCTTTTAAATTTCCTCTTACCAAGAAGATTGCAAAACTGAAAGCGCATTGAATTCTGCCCCATGAATGTCAGATTCTCTTCTTGATAAGGCATCTGCTACCTTGTTGTCACACCCTTTTTTGTAGAGAATTGAATAATCAAAACCCATTAGTTTAGTAAGCCATCTTTGTTGTAACATTGACGTGACCCGCTACTCTAACAGGTATTTTAAACTCTGATGGTCTGTCTTAATAAGGAAGTGATTGCCAAGAAAATATGTTCTCCACTTATGTACTGCAAAAATGAGAGCCCACAACTCCTTTTCATAGGTTGATAACCCTTTCTTTCTTGGTGGAAGTGACTTGCTCAAATAGGATATTGGCCTGCCTTGTTGCATAAGGATCTTGCGCCAATTCCCTTTTGTAATGCATCAGTTTCAACTATGAATTGTTTAGAAAAATCTGGTAGAGCTAGTACAGGGGTAGAGGCCATAGCAGATTTCAGTTGCTCAAAGGCCTTTGCAGCTTCGGGGCTCCAATGAAACTGGTTCTTTTTTAGTAGTTGGGTGAGAGGTTTGGCAATAGTACCATAACCTTTAACAAACTTTCTATAGTAACTTATCAACCCCAGAAATCCCCTCAATGCTTTTACATTTTTGGGTTGTGGCCAAGCTAACATAGCTGCCAGCTTACTCTCATCAGCTGCCACACCTTTAGTAGAAATAATGTGATCCAAATACTCTAGTTGAGGTTGGGCAAAGCTGCATTTTGATAATTTGACAAACAGTTGGTCCCGTTTCAAAATTTCAAAGGCCACTTGTAAGTGCTTAGCATGCTCCAACAAGCTTTTGCTATACACCAGGATATCATCAAAAAACACCAGAATAAATTTTCTTAAATAGGGGTTAAACACTTGATTCATCAATTCTTGGAATTTAGCTAAGGCATTGGTCAAACCGAAGGGCATGACAAGGAACTCATAATGTCCTTCGTGCGTTTGAAAGGCCATTTTGGGTATATCATCCACATTGACTCTGATTTGGTGATAACCAAATCTAAGGTCAAGTTTTGAAAAAATAGTAGCACAATGAAGCTCATCAATTAACTCATCAATGACAGGTATTGGGTACCTGTTCTTTATGGCGAGGGAGTTTAATTCCCTATAGTCCACACATAGCAGCCATGTGCCACCCTTCTTCCTTACTAAAAGGACAAGAGATGCAAAGAGGCTAGTAGACGGTCTGATGATACCGTTGTCCAACATTTCCTTCACAATTAGCTCGATTTCATTTTTTTGTACATGAAAGTACCTGTAAGGCCTTATGGTGAATGGTTTCAACTCCACTTTTAAGGGGAATCTAATGATCTTGCAATCTAGGTGGTGGCAATCCTTTTGGCTCTTCAAAGATTGCTGCATAGGTGTGTAACAACTGAGCAATGCACCCAGGTAGTTTGGTGTCAACAGTTTCTTCTTTTTACACGAAATTGAGTTGGCATATGAAATTGCATTGTTTGGTTTCACAAATACTGAACAAGGAACTGCCATTGATCACATGTAGCTCCACCCCTTGTCTATTTCCCCCTTGCAATATCATCTTTTCACCATCTTTATTAATGCCCAGTGTGAGGTTATTGAGATCTAGGGTAACTGGGCCCACTTCCTTCAACCATTCAGTACCAAGAATCATGTTGTATCCTCCCAAAGGAAGTATCCTCATGCTAGTGGAGAATTGATGGCCTTTAATTGACCAATTAAAGGCTGGGCAATGAGCCTGGCTGTTTGTCTTGCTCCTATCAGCAATAGTAACTGAGAGTTTAGTAGTAGGGATAAGTTTGCAACCAACTTGCTTGGCAGTTTGAGGAATGAGGAAGTTATGAGTACTCCCTGAATCAACCAAATATTGAGTGTAACCTTCTTGCTTTGCCCTTGTAAAATCAGAGTTTGGTAAGGATTACCACCCGATATGGCATGCATTGAAATTCCAAATTATGTTCCTGCGTTGGGTGCCACCTCCTTTAATTCCCCTTCCATTTCAGCTAAGCTGTTTTCCTACTCTGTTTCATCAATTTCTTCCTCACCACTGATCATGTACACTTGAAACTTCTTACATTTGTGGCCCAATAAGTATGCTTCATCACAGTAGTAACATAAGCCCTTTTCTCTTCTTGCTTGTATCTCTGCTGCTGTTATCTTCTTAACTGACACAATGGCTGTGGTAACTGGTTTGGTGGTGGTCACTGGTTGGTTTTTGTTGGTGATTAATGAAGGAGTGGTAGTATTTTTTTGAGTGAAGGTGTATGATGGACTGTTGGTGGGTGGGTTCTTATAAGTGGAGGTGGTGTTAGTTACGGAATGTGAGTTGTTTTTGGTGGTTGTGAGGGCCTTAGCTTTGGCTAGAAGAGAGTTGAATCCCCCTTCCTGTAGCCTAGCCATGGTCATAGCATCATCTAGTGTGGTAGGTTTCAACATTTGAAAGAAGTTCTTAAGTTCTCCTTGTAACCCCCTAATGAATCCAGCAATAAAGTGCGTCTCTGTGAAGTTTGGCTCATGTTCCAAAACTTGTGCTCTCAGATCTTCAAATTTGGTTTGATACTTTTCCACACTACCCCCTTGCTTTAAATCATGTAATTCTGCTATAGCATTTCGATACCCCTGTTCAGTAAACCTTTTGGTGGCCTCCTTTTTAAATTTCTCCCAAGTAATAACACCAAAGTTTTTAAAATTAGAAAAAAAAAACCACTTTCGGGCCTTGCCTTTTAAATACAGGGTCATAAAGGGCACCTTTTATTCTACTGGTGTATCATTAATAAAGAAAAAGCAATCACATTGTTGCAGCCAATCAGTTACATTGTAATCACCATCGAAAGTTGGAAATTCATACATGGGTTTGATGAAATTATTCTGATGGTTGTTGGTCACCACAGGCAATTAAGATCCCCCAATTCCCACAGCAGTGATGGGTGTAGCTTCCTCTCTACTGGTCATCCTGACGGGAGTAGCTAATAATCCCTTTGTGTTAAGATCCATGGTTTGAAAGGCAACTAAAGATGATTCACCATTAGGGTCGAGCTTGTCCCTTATCCAGCCAAATTGCAAATTAAACGTGGCCTGTAGAGCATTCATGGAGGTTTGCATAGCATCTAACTTACCCTCAAGTTGTGCCTGCTTATTTCCTAATTGCTCATTCTTTTCTTCCACTTTTTGTAACGAAACCTCCATTGCTGCATGATTAGCTTCCATATGTTCTTTTAGCTGATTCACACCACCACCAGCCATCAAATAATAGGGAAGAGGTCAGAGTATCACTGCTCTGATACCAATTGTGAGGATAGCTATTGTAATTTTAGGGTTAGAAAGAGAAATTATGGGGAGAAGAAATAGAATTCTAGAAGAGGAGGAGAAGAGAGAAGGGAGAATAAGATTTAAGAGATGATTTCATTCATTTCGTTCATGCCCTTTTACAAAAGTGACTCTGCCCTTAAATAACGGAGATTCTAACAAACTATCTAGCTTGAACAATTAGAAATAAGAAAATAAAAAATAAGAAAAAGAAATTAAAGAAATTAAAAAGAATTACATAAAAAAGCAATTAAACGAAACATCGTTTGTATTAGTGAACTTGTCACTACAGTGGACCTGACATAATATTATCATCATAATCATCGATTGTAATTTTATTACTTCTTTTAATCTCTCAAAATATATGTTGTGTTTGGTGATGTGTAGCTTTGAGTGGGTATATTAATTATCCAATCTCATGCGAGGGTTACGTTGACTCTAATCAAGGCAGGGTCAACAAATTGGGATTTCATTGACCTAGCAACTGAAACTATGCCTCTGTTAATGTAACACAATATTTCGGAGCTTGGAAATGACAAAAAAATTGCCCAATGAACAAACACTAATTGCAACCAACAAGTTCAAATGCCATTACGGAAATAAATAACCATTTCTTGAATGCATACTACAAAATAAATGAGTTGAAACAAAAATCCAAACTAATCCTTAATACAGAAACCAGCTACTTGGTGCTTTCTCTTAAAGATCAATTTAACTCAACATTCATATCAATCCAGATGCTAAAACTGATCTCGAAACAATTATCAGGTAATATAAAAAGAAGCATTTCGTTATCTACAATGATGGATAATTGGACAAATAAATAAAAACATATTATAGGAACCAAGAAAATTGTTCTTGCAGCTTCAAGTCTCAACATTAAAACGTAATCTAGATCTCACAATACTAAGCCTCTAAACAAAACATAAAAATATAAAAACCTGACCAAAGCTATTAAACCAAGCAACCAGTCTTAACACTGAGCTTACGAGCGAAATCACTCGGCCGGAAATGTGCAAAACAATACATAATCTCTGAACAAGTCCAAGTCGTTCAAGAGAGTGTATATATATCAGCAGAACATACATTTGACTGACTGGAGAAATCTTCATCTACTCTTGGTCAGCATCTTTATTCTTCTTTTTCTTTTTCTTCTTCTCGCTTTTGGTCGCTTCACCATCACTTAAAGCATCGCCATTCTGTGAATCTTTCTTCTTATCTTTCTTCTTCTTCTTCTTGGATTTATCCTCATCAGACGACCCAGATTCATCCTTCTCTCTATTCTTTTTCTTCTCTTTCTTACTACTCTTTTCCCCATCAGAAACCGCCACTTCAGCATCTCCCTCCTTTTTCTTCTTTTTCTTCTCTTTCTTCTCAATCTCCACCGCGACTTCCCCCTTCTCTTTCTTCACTTCAATCTTCTCTTTCACCTCCAAAGTTTCCTCTTCAACAACCTTCATTTTCTTGGCCGGCAAAGAACCATCACTATCCTCCAATTTACGCTTTTGCCCCTCCTCCTCAGCACCCTTATCCTTTTTCTTTTTCTTCTTTTTCTCACCCTCCAATACACCTGCCTCTACCTTTGCCACAACAGTGGCCTCAACCCCACCCCCAGCCGCCAGGCTCGCAACCATAGCATCCGCTCCAGCAGGCAGAGGAACATTCCTCAACCACTCAGCCGGTGTACTCTGGTTCGGTTTCCCATGCTTATCCAACTTCCCCTCCGCAACAAGCTTCTTCTTCATCGAAGCCCTCGGCCCAAGCCCCCATTTCCTAGGGTAAGTATCCCTATCCATCACCACCCTCTTAATCTTCGCAACCACCCCATGATCACAAGTGGCCATAACTGCAGTAGTCATCTCCGCAATACCCAAAGCAATTGCCTCCCCTTTAGTAGTCATCAAAACAACCTCCTCACCAACTTCAATATCATTCTCAAACCTCAACAAACCAGGAATCATCAACTTGGCACCGTAACAAATAGCATTCACGGCCGAATCTTTAACAACCAATCTTTTATAACTAGTCAAAAGAACCTCGAGTGGCATAATCACCCGCCTCAAATAACTCTCATCCCTATTATTATCATAAACCCATTGAGCATCCATCACGTCGTGCATCGTCACCATATTATCTTTCTCCCCCATAATCCCGGACCTCACTCGCCGGAGCTCCTGCATATGCCCTCCCACACCAAGAATCAAACCCAAATGAACACACAAAGTCCTCACGTAAGTACCCGCCTCGCAAGAAATCCAAAAGACAACCAAGTGTTTTTCGGCATCATATTCCAACATTTTACTTTCATAAATAGTCCTAATCCTAAGCTGTCTCTTCACGGCTGAAATCAACGGCGGCCTTTGAAACACTGCCCCAGTCAGGGTCTCAAGTGCCCGAGCCACCTTAGCAACATCAGGCACCGCCGAGTGGAGCCGGGCAACACAAACATACTCTTTACCCGCACCCTGCTGGGATTTAACCAACCGGGTAGCTCTATCAATACAAACAATCAAGTTTCCAGTGACCTTCGGGTCAAGGGTTCCACTATGACCTGTTTTTTCGACCCGAAGAATCCGTTTGATCCAGGCTACAACCTCGTGAGAAGATGGGTTAGCGGGTTTATCAAGATTGAGGACACCGTACCTGAGCCAAGATTCGACATTTAGGCAGGCATAAAAATATTTTGATGCGCGATTAAAATACATTTTTATCTGATGCGGGGAATTTTTTTATCAAAAACTATCCTAATAAAGTATTTCTGTACATAATTTTAAAGTCACAAGTATCAAAATAACGTCTAGTTATCCCTGTCTTGTAACTATAAATTGACATAAGGTAGGAAAAGTGTAATTTTCTCCTAAAATAATGAAAGCCTTTTCAGCATTAAGATGAAGTCAGATGTTAAATGCTTAATTTGGTTTTAATGAAAATTCATTCCAACATTGCCTCACAACCAAATAAAAGACACTGCATTTCATTTCATTTAGCATTCAGAACCAAAAAAAATCAAACATGCTTCAGCCTTCAGACATTCAGAGTTCAACATTTAAAGACTAAAAAAAAAAGCCCTAAAATTTATTTTTCTTTTGAATTAGTAAATATGAACAGATTTAAAAGAAAGACACCTGATGTATTCGGCGAGGGGGCGTTTGAGAGGGGAGTAACCGGAGGGGAGGGGAGTGTAGTGTCCGGTTCGTACATTTAGGCGGTCGTAGTTTTTCAAAAGGATTGGCCATTGGGAAGTGTCGATTGAAGGAGTGAAGCTCTGTGGTTTGATTAGATAGTCTTGTTCTTGATTTTCAGTAGGATCCGAACCCGATTGGGAAATGGGTTTGGTGGGTTCTTCTGTGGATTTGGATTTGCTCTTCTTTTTCTTTTTATCTGAACGGGTTATCTCGAGGTCGGACATGGCTGCTCTGGTTTGGGTTCTAGGGTTTTGGGGTGGACAAAATATTGGGGACTTTTTAGGGTTTTTATTTCGGGGAAAGAGTGAGGAGGGAGGGAGGAGAGGCTATAAGGGAGTGTGGAAAGATTTTTAGGGTTTAGGGTTTTGAAGATTTAGTATTGTTACGGTGTGTTAATGTTCATGGTATCTTCTCTGGTCTTCAAACTTAAGCCACTGCTGACTTGCCAACTGGCAGGTTAGGTCATGTAATGCCTTTTTTAAGGATTTTCTTAAATACACCCACAAAATTAGTTTTCACACTTCAATATGAAAATGCTTTCTTTTCACCCCAATCAAATCTTTAAAAGATCTTATATTTCCACCCCAACTAGTAGGGTAAGTTTACTAAAATAATATAGGGACGATAAAATTTCTTTGCTAAAAGTAAAAACATAAAATAATATTAATTTTTTTAATATAAAATATAACAAATAAAATTTACATCTTTATTAATAAATTTTATTAAAAATTTCATCTAAATAGTGCTTCCAAGATACAAAATATTAATTATAATAAATATAGTTTTAATAATTACATGATATTTTATGTAATCTTTTACTATTCATTGCTTTTACATGGTTATTATTCATATTTTAAATTTATTTACAAATTTTATTTTTATCAAATAAATAAAAATAAGACTTAATTCACTGCACCAAAAACATTAAAAGATCAATTTATTGTATGTAAATATATGTTATCTTTCGTGAAAAGGAAAAAAAAATGAATTGAAAAAATAAAATAGTTTTTATAAAAATAAATCATTTATTAAAATATTTTGTTACTTTCGATTTCTATGATATTTAATTTTTTGGAAACTCAAGAAAACAATTTCCTTGCAAAATATTAAAAGGATGGAGATTTTCTCACCAAAATAATTCTTTTTTCAATATTTTTTTACGAGTAATTTTAAGAATTTAAATATTGAAACAATAAAAACACAATATACAATACATATTTTTATTTATGACATATTAGGCACATGTTAACATTACTTTGTTTTAACTTTGATGCTATCGTGCTGGTGCAAATAAAAAAGTCTACTACGCTATATAAAATTATGAGGATATTTATTATAAGCTTATATTTATGAGATATATGTAATTATGTGAAAATAGTAAATGCTTGTTTGTTGAAAATAATGAAATTTTTTATTTAATTTTTAAAAAATTAAGTAGATTAGAAGACAAATTAGTGGTAATTTTTTTAAAGTATAGAAAGCGGGGTGAGAGTAAAGAGTTTTACGTTATTTTTAGGTTAAGATTAACGTAACTTTGACTTTTGGTAGGGTGAGAAGATAAATTATGTGGGTGCATTTAAAAACACCCTTTTTTAATTCAACATCGAGGAATTTATTTATTTTTTCACCCAAGAACCTTTCCTTTCTATTTTTTTATACTAGACATATTCGTGCCATCCGGCACGGCACAATGAACAAAAAGTATAATAAAAAATTTGAATACACATACTATTATAATTAAATTGGTATGCATTTGACATACTTACATGTAAAATAATTGAATTCAATCGAACTTTATCATCATACAAAAATCTGAAAATGTGAATTAAAAATTAAAGGAAATTATTATATATTTAGTTGTACCATGAAAATTGATTATGTTCAAACCATTAAAATTGATTCCGTTATGACCCACATTTTTCATCATACCCATCATTCACAATTTAACATGTTAAATATTTTATTACTTTTTATTTTATCTTTTCAAAAACTAATTTAAGTTATACTCTTGCACTTCTAAAAGTGACTAACTTAAATTAGTTCAATATTGCTATTATAATTTCATAAAATAAGATATTAATTTTTTCATTACAACAAATATTTTAAAGAAGAAAAACAAACAGTCTACAATTTCTATACAAAAAAATGTACCCATGTTCAAAACATAGTCAAAGATTTTAGTTAAATTTGGGTTTTAAGTCCAAGCGGGACAATCCATTTGAATATTCAAAAATGTCTATATTAAACTAATTGTATGTAATTCTTATTAGGTTTTTATTAATTTTATTTATACGTTATTTTATAATCATAACGGATTTTGTTTTATAGATACCAATTAGGTGGTTTCAAATATAAATATTTTTTTTATTAAATTTCAATATTTGGTATAAAAATTATTAAACTTTAAATTTTAAAAAAATAATTAAAAGATGTCACAAGTTCAAAACCCATGAACGTGGTAGTCAAACTTAATAAAGTGGTTTGTCCACCCTTTGTGAGTGGTTAATACTATGTCCACCTCTTATGTGGGTAGTTGTTAATGATGATACATATAGTATTGTTTGTGGAAGTTCATGTGGTTGGTGACGCAGAAGGAAGCTGAAACTGCTCACTCGGCTCAGTTAGGAAACTCTCATAAGGGTGACGTGAAGTAAAGTTTGCTTATTCATCTCTTTAGTCAGTGAATTATGTAGTTTATAATATAGTTAAGACGACAAAATTCTATATTTGACTCCATGTAATTACCTTTGATATGAATAATTAATAAAATAAAATTAAGATAGAGAGAAATTTGATATGATTAAGTGTATTTGAGTCTGTGTGGTAATGTGTATAGTTGTGTGTATGTTTCATTATCTAAAGGTGGAGATTGTGTGAAGATAAAAAAATGGATTAACTACATTTTAGTACATTGTACTTACACCCATTTTTCATTTAATACATTGTACATTTTTTTTTCAAATATGACAAATTTCTTTTTGTTTGTTTGCAATTGAGACATTTGTTATTTTTACTTTATAACATCGTTAAACAATAATGATGTCGCATACAATTTAGCATTTTAACTCGCCGACTAAGCAACCATGTTCGCACATAGTCAGATAATGAAAAAAATAAAAAAACAAAAATGTAAAAGGAAAAGGAAAAAAGCTTTATTGCCCAGCAACAAGAATCAAACCCTCACTAGAACGAATACATATAGATATAAATACACACATATATATATACACAATTCATCCATGGCTTCCTGCGCAACGCTCTTTCTTTGTCAAATCCCATCATCTCCTCAAAACCCTAGTTTCTCTATCCACATTCCCTCCATTTTCTTTGTTTCATCTTTTCCCCGCACATTTTCTTCTACTTCTTCTTCTTCTTCATGTTCTTCAAAGAGGTTCGTTTCAATTTCAGCGTCTTCTTCGAGAGCACTGGAAGCTTTGGTGTTCGATTGCGATGGAGTAATTCTGAAGTCGGAGCACTTGCACCAATAAGCCTACAATGACGCTTTCTCTCACGTCAATGTGATTTGCCCCTCTTCTTCTTCTTCTTTTACATCGGATCCGCCTAATTGGAGCTGTGATTTTTATGACGACCTTCATAACCGAATTGGCGGTGGCCTCTTTTCCATTTTTTTTCTACTTTTTCTTTATTTGACTATGTGCTAACGTAGCTACTTAGTTGACAAGTTAAAATGTCAAATTGTTTGCCACGTCATTATTATTCGGCAATGTTAAAAGACAAAGATAACGGATGTCTCAATTGTAAACAAATAAGAAAAAAATTGTTATATTTGAAAAAAAATTGTATAATGTATCAAATGAAAATAGGTGTAAGTACAATGTACTAAAATGTAGTTAATCCTAAAAAAATCTATGGTGTGAATTAGTTAATGAAGATAAGCCACATTGTGTGATTAAAATAAAAGACAACTTTATCGAACTTCATCTAGAACATTGTTTTGGTAGATTTATTTAGTGTACTTTGGTCGAAAAAAAAAAACTTTCCTTATTATATATATATATAAGAGAATATTTTATTGGTGTGAAATAACTTATAATCAATCCCGATTATAAGTGCTTGATAAATTCATTTCTTGAATTGAAAAACGAGTATGGAATGAAGAGGTTCAAGTTTAAACTTTCTAATACGGAAAACTTTAAACACAATGAAAAAGAGGTATACATGTCACCAAAGTTAAAATAAAATGACAAAATAACTTTAAATGCTATATAGAATTTATATCTACTTTGTTGATTGCACTGTTTAATTAATCAAAAGTCTTTAAGACTTTGTTTGGTTCGCGGATTTGAGCACTCAGAAAAGGAAAGTCTTGCATTTCCTTTGTTTAGTAAGCACAAATTTTGAAAACACTTTCTTGACATATGGGAAAGTATGGAGTAAAGTCATTCATCTCAAAACCCACGTAATTGATTTTCTCTTGTAATTTCTCAGCATTTATTACAAAAATTTTGAACAACAATACCCCTACCTAAATACTTTCCATTCTTTACCAAACACAAGAAGGAAACTTGACAAAAAATTTAGTTTTCTACTTTCATGAAAAAGATAAAGGAATTAATTTTTCTTCTGTGAACCAAACGAGCAGTTATGGTTTATTAGTTTTTGCCATATTTAGCACAAGTGTTGGAATGGGCCTTTCCTCTGTCTAACTCTTAATAAAGGAGTAATGGGCTCAACGCCAAGCTCACTGTTTTGGTGTTCCAACTTTTTGGGCCCAGCTAATAAACATCTAAACTTCGGAACTAAAATCATATGGATTAAATTTGTTGTCTTTGTGCCCTGTTTGTAAATGTGTACCAGTTATTATGTGAATTTGTAATTTTGTATTCTGTATATAATGAACCATTTTTAATATTTTATGTTGTGAACAAAATGTTGCATGTATTTCGGTGAGGCTGCAATGTATGCGGCCATGGTGTACATTATGATGTTAGTTCCATATTATCTGGGCAAGATAAATTGATGTACTATATATTTCACTAATCCTTTAATAATAAAAGGCATTTGGGGATAAAAGAAAAATGTGTTGACTCAAGCCCAAGGCCAACAATTTTCGTACTAGGTGTGACCAATGTTTTAAATAACGATAACGTGATCAATAACATTTTGGTTCCGGTAGTGTGTAGCGCAAATAACGTAAGTTATTCGGGACCTGAATAATGTAATAATTAAAAAAATATATATATATTAAAGAACATTAATAACAATTCATTAAAATACTTCAAATAACAATAACACAAAAAATAAAAAATACTCTTCATATAAATGTAATTATTTTCATTAATTGCCCAAATGTTTATCCCCAAAATATGAGAGGATAATTTATAGTTCTTAAAAAATATATATATATTATAAGAAAGCATTGTGGAAGCATAAAAATAGTTTTCTTGTGACCTCTTACTGTCAAATTTTTCAGTTTAAGGGGGTAAAGTGTTGAATAAAAATACTTAGAAAAATGTTGTAACTTATTAAAATTAGGAATTTTCTCCCTTAATAGTGTTGTGTCCAAACCCCAACTTAAAGAGTTAAGAAATAATAAATAAGCAAAAGTTTTCAAAAAAAAAAACATAAGTTTTCATCAATTTAATAGACCCATTAATAATTTTGTAGATATATAACATAACCAAGGTTAATTAAGTCATTTTACCACTTAAAGTTAAAACCCTACTTCTCTTTCTCACACCCGCACTACACCACAGCTGCCTTTCACTATCTTCATCTCCCATCGATACCATAAAAAGAATCGTGATGAAGTCATCTTCTTTTCACAAAAAGGGGAGAGCAAAACGACATAGGGTTAGAGGATTAAGTAAAACGAGCTAAATACCTTACATTTATATGAGATGGAGGAGAGAAAACAGAGGGGTAACATCGACTAGAGGAGAGGGAGGTGTAGTTGATTGGAGAAAACGGTCAACTGGGCACCGACTTCGAGCTAGTGAGGAGAAAACGGTGGATGGAGGAAACGATTGAACTTAGTGAGGTTTCATAACTTATTAAACCTAATTTTTCTTTCCTGAATAGCGTTAGTATTTTGCAAATAGTGTGAAAAATGCACGCTATTCACCAAAAAGCGTGCCACATCAACAAAATCTCAACGCTATTTGTATCCTACGCTATCTTACACACGCTATGTAGCGTTCTGGTCCAATTTCACGCTATAGTGCGCGATGTAGCGCGCTATTTAACACTTTTTAAAACACAGGGTGTGACAAAATAATATCATATAACATGTTACATGTGTGTGTTCACTAATTATTTTCAGATTCTTTTTGGGCGGAGTCATGTGAGATGAAAGTCTCGTACACAATTTCGAATGGGAAGAAGTGAGGAATCCTCTTTGACTCCGACTCTCCCATTCTAGCACTAGTTGTTACTTTTTTTCTGTAACTTCGAAAGTAGCTATTTTAGCTTGAAAGCTTTACTATCTTTCTACTATCTCATTTATTCCCTCTGTTAAGCCTTTCTTTCCGCTCATTTGAATTATACGGATGGAGCTACTATTTTGTCAAGATTGAATATTTATCAAATGGCTCCATATCTTATTATCCCATTCTTGCTATACTATGTTGTCTTAAATATAGAAATAATAAAAGATTCTTTGTGAACAATAATATCTTGTTGGACTAAGACGTGACAACATATACATAATTAATTTATACCATTGTGATTCTTGAAGCATGTTTAGAGACTATTTATTATAACGTGAACTTGTTAGAGATCACCGAACTTCCTAAAATTACTTCATGCTTAGTCTTGATGGGATTAAGTGTATTAGAAATTACAAGCATTAACAACAGCTTTGAAAGGGGGAATAAAATGCCACGGTAATCTTTTAAGCATATCTAGAGACTATTTATTAATAACGTGAATTTTTCATGTATAATTGATCTCCTTAAAATTGACCTTTTTCTATTGCGCTTACGTAAGACTAAGTGTATTAAGAATTACAAGTTCTACCATCAACTTAAATGCAGGAAGAATATATTGTCTAACAACATTTATAAAACAAAATCCATTGGTGAATATAAATTTATGCGTAAAAAATGTTTTGAAAAGTTATTGAAAATGACATATAACAACATCCCACGTGTTTGTATAGAGCAAATAACCTATTTGCACTCCAAATTTTGTTCATGATTTCAAATTGTACCTCAAATTTTATTTTGTTTCAATTTGCATCCTAGCTTTAAGTAAGTGTTTTTAAATGCACACTCCGTCTACATTTCATCCAAATTTTAACTAAACATGTTTGGTTCATTACAAAAAACATCAAAGTTAGGCTTATTTTTCAATCTTAACCTCAAAATCTCAATTCTTGCAAATTAAACCTTAAATTAGTTATTCTGTATCAATTCAAACCTTGAACTATCTGCATCGTTGCAATTTAAACCTTGAAGAGGTTATGAAATTGCATTATCAACCCTTCAAATATTTAAAAAAATATACAAAACCGAAAAAATATTTTAATTGTCTTGTTACGTGAAGTGATATAAAATTATTAATTTTTGAGTTAGATACTTTAATATTAGAATTGATACAAAATTATTACTTTAATTGTAGAAAATAAAATTGTGAGGTTAAGATTAAAAAACAAGCCTAACTTTGAGGTTCCTTATGTAATTAACTAAATATATTCTGTTAAAATTTGGATGGAATTTAGACAGAGTATCACTTAACTTTGGGGTGCAAATTGAAACAAAATAAAATTTAGGGTACAACTTAAAATCATAAACAAAATTTGGGGTGTAATTGGATTATTCAGTCGGTTTTTGGCAAGAAGTTATGATTGGTAAACCATTGGAGCAAACTATTTTTGAATTTCAATTTTTGGATAAAAGTGATTTTAACACACAACATTTCCCGATTCAATTTTAACCATTGGATTTGTTTTAATTAGACAATGTAATTAAAATATAACCATTTTTCTATGATTGAAAAAAAGTACCAAACGATTTGTGAGAGGAAAAAAATATATATTTAGAAAATAAAATGCTACAATTGAAATTGTAATCGCAACTGCCAAAATAATAAGTACATAATATAAAGTTGTAAAATATATCTCAGGTGTAATGTTTAACATAATAAATTATATTTATTTTGATAATAATACTGTTCTCTAGAAAATATGACCTCTCTCTCTCTATATATATATATATATATATATTATATTGAAAAGATACCCTAAAATTTTATCAAATATGACCTTTATGGCTTTATCCCATCAAAGTATAGTAATGAAAGGAATAATATAATTGAACAACCACATGGGCCTAACTGGGGTTTTCATTACCCTTGTCGAGTCCAAACCAAACGTGTCTCTGGAAATCTTGGATCCATTTTTTCGTACTTTTCCATGTATTTCATCACGTGGGCCTCACACAAATAATAGAAGAGAAGAGGGACTTCATATTAATAGCATCCATATCCCATGTTTTTTACTATTCCAGTTTCATGCAACGATCTTGTATTCTCATTAATATAGTTTTTATAATAGCAATGAAGGATTGAAATTTACTTGAAGATCATCCCCTTTTTCCCTTCTGTAGTAGAAAATCGCTTGTATCAAGAAAAGTTTTATATGAAACAAATATAGTATGTTCCGATTCTTGAATACTTGAGTGATGCATAAATAATGAGTATTAGTTTAACTTACAACAAAAGAAGAAGAACAAGAAGAAGAACGTATTCATCTTACTTTGGACAGGTACTCAGCACCCGTCCATTTGCGACGAGTTATGAGTATAACGTGTTTGTTTGAGACTGACTTGAACAATTTTAAGTTTTTGTTCACTGCCATACACACCCAAAGTTTACTTGTTTACTAATTGCCATTCATGGAAGGCCACGTATGGTATATTCGGCGTTCACCAATTGAATTACGCGTTATGCATGTGTGTTGTATTTTTTATGCACATGTATCATCTAATTTAAAATATGAAAATTACGAAAGAAAAAAATGTTGACTAAAGGATTTAAACTATTATAACCAAAACAAAGGTCATCAATTTAAGTCATCACTTACATTGATGTTATAACTATCGGCGTGTTCTTAACTTTTATATAATACTAGATCACCCTGCACATGTTTGAAATGCCGTGTTTGTGTTTTTTTTATGCATATGTATAATTCAATTTAAAATATAAAAATTATAGAAGAAAAAATGTTGACTACAAGATTTAAACTATTATTACCAAAACAAAGGTCATCAATTTAAATCATCACTTACATTGATGTTATAATTGTCGGTGTGTTCTTAGCTTTTATATAATACTAGATCACCCTACACATGTTTGAAATGCTTGTGTTTGACTCGCATACAATTAATTTAAATAAAAGTTTTAGACCAAAATGATAAGTGGTCTAATAATTTGTTTTTCATATTATCATCAAAAGTAGTTAGAAACTACAATTTTTTAAGAGTAATATAATCTTTTGCTTTTCTTTTCTATTTTTTGGTCAACGATAAGGGTGTATGAACCGGTTTACATACACTTTGACTAATCCCTCATTGGTTTGGTAAAAGACAGGCCACCCACGTTGGGATCGAGAGATTTACTAAACATTGTAGATAGACACCTCAAAATTACATCTCATGGAGCTTGAACTCGTAACCTATATTTCATGAGACATTTATTATGACTCAAGTTTAGAGAATCTCCAATAAATCGAAATGCTAGCAAGTCTTTTAGTGTCATAAGTTAACTAACACAAGAAATACCCTCTTAAATGAAGATGTGAAGCTAGCGGCTAGCGGCTAGCTTTTGTTGTTTCTTTTTTTCCCAGTTACCAAAAAAAAAAAGAAGCGGCTAGCCAAAAAAAAAAAAGGAAACTACCCTCTTACGACCACAGTTAGCAAGGAGTTTGGCTAGCGATTATGTCTTTGTTAAGTAAAATGTGGAATCCACTCTTACTTTTTATTATAGATGCTAATTGTCAAAAAGTACACTAGCTTGATTTGAGATTTTGAACAAATGAACTTTATTTTCTTTTTCTCTTTTTAAGGTGGATTTGAAATGGTTTTTATCCCTTTTTCACTCTGTATATATACCTCAAACATCAAATCATTTCAAATATATTGTACACAGAGAGAAGAGATTAAAGGTGAACATGGGAGCGGAAAACAATAATAGGGAAATTGTACGTCTCTTACAGAAAATGTCGAGGAATCTTGTGGCTTGTCGGTGGACAAAAAAACTAATACGTCTTTATGGACAAATTTTCAACTTTAAATGTGAAGGATGATATGTTCAAAAAAAAAAAAAAAAAGAAGAGGTGAAGGATGATGACTTTATTTATTTTTTTAACTATAAAGCGGAGAATTTGAGTCAAAATTCATCTGAGAAGATGATTTTTAAATATCCCACACCTTACTCACTATAACATTCAATAATAATATTATTCTTACGTATTTTTCCATTTCAAGTGTTTTTACGCGACCTTCATAAAATTTGTCAAGATGATTAAGTAGCAAATTTGATTCACTATAATTATTTTATAAAACATAAGTCATGAGTTTGATCTTCATGAAATTTAAACTTTAGGATAGATTATAAGTAATGTCTTGTGAATCTTTAATCTCGACGTTAATAATCATTTTCAACTAGACCAAAAAAGAACAAGTCGAGATCACGCAATCTAACCCCAATATCCTTCATCAATGTTGAACCCAAAAAAACATAACAAATTTTGTAATGGGTCAGGAAATTTGGTGCTTGCGCACCCACATTTTACCCCTTAATTTGACTTTGCATCTTATTTTTTAAATCATTTGAGTTTACACCCTATCTTCCTAATTTTATGTTACCTTCGGTTGTGAGTCCAGAAAGTTACAACAATGCCCTTGCTTGGATACTTGATTTATTAGATGAACTAATTTTTTAAAATTGTTTCATTTGTTAATTTTAGCTTAATGAATACAATATTGTTTTTCTTTCCGCTGTTCCTAATAAATGTGGAATAAGCGAACACATATTTTCAAAGGTTTCTATACATTGATCTTTTCCATGTAAATTTTTCATAATTTTTTCTCACACCTCTTTATTATAAAATAGAAGTTGATATTTCATTAAAAAAAATTATTATGTTTTAATTTTAATTAAATAATACTCCAAAGGTATGAGCATCTCCAATGAAATAATCAAAATGACTTTTGATTATGCATTTAGTAAATTGTTAAAGTTAACAATGTAAGCCTCCCCAATAATTATTTTTTCTCAATAACTAAATTTGTAGGGTTCATTATATTGATTGGCCACAAATTAATCGATTTGAATTTTGTTTCGAAAAAAAAGGAGAGAAATGTTAACTAAATTTGAAAAGATTATCTTTTAGCCCATAGAATTAGTGGTCCATTATTTTTAGCCATAGGAGTAGTGTTTTTAGCCAATATTGTAAAATTGATTATAATTATTATTTTGATTATACCATTGGAGATACTCTAAGGAGACTTAATTAAAATAACATGTATATAGATATATATTCACATTTATGCATCCAAAGCAACATAAATCAATTCAAATTAAGTTTTAATAATATGTATTGTAATAGATTATAAAAATAATTTTTTTCTGAATAATTAATTCCCTACTTGTTAATATATTTTTCTACAACCCCTAGTTCATAGTACACAATACAAAAAGGTGTTGACACAATGAATATATCATGGACAAATATTATTCGATAATTATTAAATCTAAAATAAAGTTAAAGTTTGTGGGATTTTTAAATTATAATTACACAATTCAGACATAAAATAAATAAAAGATAGAGCAACATAAATGGCTATATATATTAAGAGATTTAATATCAATCATTAAATTAAAGGGGTAAGATGGTTCTAAGAATCTTTCACTAACGGAGACTAATAAAAATTTGGGACGGCGAGATGTAAATTCAAAAATTTCAAAAGTGAGTGTAAAGTTAAATTAGGAGTAAAATGTGGGGGACAATCCCCAAATTTCTCCGGTAAGTCCATACAAAAGCTATTGCTTTAAGAAACAATCTAGATTAAATTAGTGACCAAGGAATCTTTCTGGTGTGATATTAATACTTGACTAATTTTAAGAATTTAAAGTCCAAGACTAGATATGTATACTTACGCCAATACGCCATAGACGTCATTTTCTCTTATTGCTGGAATTTTGCTAAGGCTGTGATCGGTTACTTGAAAACTCACACCAGTGAAAAATTGCTTTCTATGTAAAGATTTTTTTTTGACGGAAATGACATATTAGCTAGAGTTGTTATTAGAAATGATAAAAATTAAGTACATTTATTTAGCGGTGTTCAATTAGTTTGTATTAAAAAGTAAAAATAATGTAAAATAAATTAATATTTTTTCTTTTGCAAAGGCAATCAAACATACTGTCTCACAATTTATTTTGCAAATCACACTCTCTCCAAACATTTACGATTAATCAAATGCAACCTAAAATTTCTCAATTTGTTCAATTGAATAGAAAAACTATTCAATGATGAAAAAAATAATGTCACAAAATTAATATTTTTTTTGTCACAAATCACTTTAGAAACAAATAATTTTGTCAAAACGGGCCACTGAAGCTGCATCACTAAAAGTCAGTTACAAAAATTAATTTTCATCACAAAATGTCCCTGCGTCACTAAAACTTTGTATCACTTTTAAGGAAATTAAATTTAATAATAAAACTCTGATAAATACCATAAAATATAACTAAATACCAAAGGAAAAATACAAAATAAATTGCGTATTGCCCGTAATACAATAAAAAAAATTACCATTTTTATTTTACTAAAAATGTAACCCTGCACAGCAAAATGATAAGTCTGGGACAAAGGAAAGAGGCACCATGCTAATAATGTCTGCCCAAGAAACCACTAACGCGGAAATAGAAAGAGGTGCAAAGGAAAACACTAAAAATATTGTTTTTGTTAAATTATATTTTCTTATTTTTTATTATTTATTTAGTTATTTCATTTTCCTTATTGGATTAAATTTCCTTTTTCTGGTTGGTTTAATTATTTCGCTCTATAAATAGAGTCCTCCTTTTATGTAATTAATTCATTCAATGAATGATATACACAATTTATCTCTTCTCTCTCTAGTTTTTTATGTCTTTTCATAGTATCAGAGGAGGTTTAAATTTTGATCAGCCCTTTCATCACAAAATCATTGCTGCAAGCCTTAAACCGTTCACAAATCTTGTCCTTTATTATCAAGATTAAACCAAAACTGCCTCACAGCCATACCATCATCTTCGTCTTTTCAAGACGATCTCAATTGCACAAAAATCAAAATCAAAACTCAAGACACGCGCCCTCACGAATCGTCTGAAGAAATTTGACGAAGCCTCGCTTTCTCACGTGCCACCGTCGTCTTCGTCACCGTCTACTTTCACGGCATTAGCTGCTTTTCATTAAACTTAACGGCCGTTGCCGTTACTATTACCGTTACCGCTCCGTTATTGTACTGCTCCGTTAGTTTTAACGCAGTCAGTCCCTTTCTCCGTTAAAGATAACGGCGTCAGCTCTTTCTGTCAAATTAAACCAGTTTGCTTCCGTTGGCCGATTTTGCTCCTTTTTCATTGGTTTTCGGACAACCCAGACCGGTTTTTCAGGTTTTCGACCATTCCAGACACAATTCCAATACTCGTTTTTCCAGATTCAGTCTCTAAGTAACAAAACCAGGTCAAGTACACTGTTCCTTACACCGTTTGCTTAATTTCTTGTTCAGTTATCGCTCTGTTTTACATTATTAAAACCTCATAAATTCTTATCATCTTCAAATTGGATAGAAACAATTATAACCACTGGTCTATTCTGTTTGAAAGGAAAAGGGCTTTGGAATTATGTTATTGGTAAAAAAAGTTGTCTTGATGAAACTGATGAAAAATTTGCTGACTGGGATATCAACAACAATAAAATTTTGACTTGGATTGCCAACACAGTCATCCTGTCCATCAGTATTCAACTTGGAAAATGCAATAGTACAAAGAAAGCTTGGGATTTTTTGGCCCACAGATATGTTCATACTAACTTTGTCAAGAAATACAAGTTAGACCAAGATATACGTGCTCTGCAACAACAGTCAGGCTAATCAGTATCCGATTTTCATTCCAACATGTGCGTCATCTGGGATCAACTTGACCTTATGGAATCTCAATGGACAACAGATCTAGGTTTATGAGAAACCTTCCATGAAAAAATGCGATTTGTGCAATTTCTCATGGCACTACGGGATGCGTTTGAACCGATCATGGCATCTATTCTTCATTGCAAGCCTTTCCCCTTTGTTGAATCATCACTGACATAATTAATTACCGAAGAAACTCGGAAGGGCATCGCTCTGAATATTTCCTTAGTGTTTGTCGCACCTCCGACCTTGAATACCTCGTATGCTGCATCTCCTCGCCTGCAGAATCAACATTATGATCCACCCAATAATACCTTTCCTCCACATCCTCTTAATACCCAAACAACACCACCTCCACATCCTCCTAATAACCAAACAACACCACCTCAAGACCTCTCCCAAGTTCAATGTAACTACTGCAAGGGTTTTGAGCATATAGTCAAGTATTGTCCTTCTCCTACATCTCGGTACATGCGGGGACTACAAAACTCAACTGGATTGTCTACTAGAGCACATGCTCCACCCACCTTAAATGATGCTCAAACCATGACACGACAAACTCTTCAATTTGGACTGCTCGATGGGCAAACAAGTTGGGACAAGCCATAGAGTTTGATGCTTATTTATTACAAATAGCTCTTACTATTGCTTCTGAATCGACCCAATTAATCTCACATCATTCCCAAGGCCATCCCCCATCTGTTAATCCAAAATTTGTTTGTTTCCCGTATACTCTCCACGTGCGAGTTGGGGTCGCACGTGAGTGAGGGTGTTAAGCATAATACTTAGATTTTAAATACTCAGATCTCAGTTTCTATTTCTACTCAGATTTCACTTTTTCTATTCTAGTTTTTCTTTTCCCAGATCTAGTTTCTACTCAGATTTTCTATTTCAATTATACTCAGTTATTTTTTATTTGTATTCATATCATGTTTTTACTCAGATTTCATATCCAGTGCCTACGTATTAATTTGTCTACCTGGCTTGTTCTTTTCCAAACTCAGAATGTTCTCCAAGCCATCTTAAGTTTCCCGATGGGGGTGGGGGGTGGTGTTAAATTATACTTTCTTACTTCTTATTATTTATTTAGTTATTTCATTTTCCTTATTGGATTAGATTTTCTTTTCCTTGTTGGTTTAGTTATTTCGCTCTATAAATAAAGCTATCCTTTTATGTAATTAATTAATTCAATCAATGATATACACAATTTCTCTCTTCTCTCTAGTTTTCTATGTCTTATCAGTTTTCACAATTATTTTTATGTCAATAATAGTAGGTTTGTTTTTTCGTCAGGACAAATTGCAACGCAATACCAATATTCAAAATCTAAAAGTAGTTTTGAATCCTACTTTTTAGAAATTTTCAATTTTTTAAAAATCAAATTCAGTTTTTTCTTACAATAATTTTTTTTTCCAAAAATAAAATAAAATTCTTTTATTATAATAATAATAAAAATTCTCTCTAACCATATTTGAAATCTCTCAGATTTTGGGTGCTTTTGCCACTAAACTAGATAACTAATAACTCATTCTAAAAAAAATAGAAGAAAAAAAAAAGGTTACATGCTGGCTTAGTAATTAATAAATGGATGACAATGTAAACACAAGAAAGTTGTTATAAAAATTGTAATAGATACAAATAATCTATTTATTTATATTCTTATTAGTCTAAAACAACAAATTAAATGACAATATAAGAAAAAAAAGTTAGTATTTGAATTGGTATAGGTGCTTTGAAGTCAAATGTGTCACCCTGCCTTCCTCAGTTGGCACAAGCATCAAATTTTTGAAAGATTTATGGGTACATTTAATACTTTATCACGTAAAAAAGGTAAAAGGGATGAACGCGTGAGAATATTAAAAGTAATGACATTGACAAGATTTTCATGATTGTTTTAGAGTATCACATCGTATTACACTTACTCTTGTTTTAATAATTAAATTTTATGTAAAATATTTTAATTTCACAATTTGTTTCCATATATAATTAAAGATGAATTCGGGACTAGATAAAACACTCTTCAATTATTTCTAATAAATTATATTTCTAGTAATATAATTAGGAAAAAAAACCCTATTCCATAGTACTCTGTGGCAAATCTAAGTTTAGGCTGAGGGGTAAGGTGGATTAAATGAGACTGGTTATATTAATTTTTGTCTTTAATGTATAATTAATACTTTGTTTTTATTTTTGTTATACTAGCTGGAGCTTGTTCTATCAAGCTCCAATATCGTCCCTGATAATTACTGCTGCCCATCCTTCTATCAAATACTTGGTTAAACTTTACATAGAATAATTTATAACTCATGCCAAATGCAACATTCACGCTTGAAAAAACCTTTCAATTTCAAATACCCAGTCTTTTATCTCTTGTACACTTTTAGGATTCAAAGTCACAATTATAGAATGCATTAATCCATGATAATTAGTCATTAAAAGTATGTAAATTCTTTAGGGATACAACAACCTATTCACAAACTCTGGCTTAGAGGCTTTAAATATCAGCTCAATTGGAACAACTCTTGACAATATTTGTACAAAATTAGGGATTGTAAAATATTAATTTAAATTTGATTAAAGCTAGTCATACGATTAGAATGTATGTAATATCTCTTAACTTTTGAATCGCAAATGCTCAATAGTTCATGTTTTCATCTTTAATGGCAATATACAAAGGTTAATTTTTATTCTTACTTAATTTAATCTAATTAAATCGTTTCTATACAATTCAACCCCCCCCCCCCCCCCCAAAAAAAAAAAAATAAAAAAATTTAAAGTATTATAAATTTGACACGCTTTAAGCCTCAAACATTTTCTTTTTCCATTTTTCAGTCACACAATTAAGTATAAGTTACACAATTTAAGAATTGCGTGTACGTAACTTTTGCCTCAAGCGTGTAGTATTATGTGATACTAAAAAATAAAATAGAATGCTTAGAAATTATGTGATGCTAATTTTATTCATATGTATGATAGTCCACTTTTAATATTATTTTCCATTTTTCTTCAATTTTGTCAGTGTCACATATTATAAAACAATAAAAAATAAATATGATATACTTTTAAACAAACAAATTTTGTAACATTTAAACTGTAAGTTATGTATATATATAACAAAAAATATCAATGCTCTTCGTAAAATATAATGTTGAGTGTGATTTTTTTTAATATAAAATGATAATTTTACAGTTGACAGTACATTTTTTTTCTTTTCTATACATACATGTTGTGTGAAGTTTTTAGAAAACGCACAATGGTGATAATTTATTATCTAGCAACAACTATGCACCGCGAACGTAGATTAGTCGAAGTACGCGAAAGTTAATCCGAATACTCGTAAAGAAACAAAAAAAAAAAAAATTATCTTCTAACATTAAATTTTCTCTTTAATGAAAAATTTGACCGTACGGAAGTAAATAAATGTTTTTATAACACGCTGTTAAAGCTCAGTAATTCTATGGTCCGCACATTATTACTTGAAGGGCTGAGATTTATGCGTAAAATAAGGTGGGAATAGTAATAGTAATAAAGGTGCGAAAACTCGGCGCTGGTGTGAAGACTAATCAACAGTAAAGTAAAGACGGACTGACTCTTTTTTGACGAATTGGTATTTAATTTAATTTGTCTATTATTATTATTATTATCATTTGGTTGAATCTAACTGCCCGCATAAATATCTCACTCCTGCCCGTTGTCAGAATAATCACACAGGAATATATATATATATATATATGGCCATATAGAAAGGGTTTAAATTACACATGATGTGAAATAAATACATTTTAAATTTATCAATAATTTTTTTTTAATTATTAAATTATTTTATTATAATATTTTAAAGATGCATGTCAAAAATTAAAATAATTAGAGATGAATGAGTCTCATATCATATTTATGTTATATAATAAATTATGAACCTTGTAAAAATTAAATAAAAATAAGTATAGTGATTATATAATTATAAATATTATATTGATTTAAAACTTTCCATGCTTGATAAATACGATAAAAATAACTTATCTAACTATATAATTGACAAATTATGAATAAGAGCAAAACTTTTTAATATTACATTAATATAACTTGAATCTTCTCATATATATATAAATATATATTAGTATTATTGTCAAATGGTGGTGTTACTATTTATTGTTAAAATATTATAGTTAGTGGCAAATTAAGATACAATTTTTGATACTTTGTTTTGATATGAGTATAATCTTTGAAAGTAGTACTTTGTTTTCACAAAACTAAAATTTTCTTTAATAATAGAGTTAGTTTCGTTAAAATAATTATGGTTATTATCAAAATAATATATAATATTAAAATAATACGATATAATTTCTAAAAACAATAATATAAAAAGAAAAAAATATTATAGATTTGATAATAGGTATAACTAATTGAACATATATACTAACATATAAAGTTAGGGACAAAATCGAGTCATGCTTGTGGGGGATTGCCCCCCCCCCCCCCCCCCCCCCCCCCCCCCCCAAACAAATTTTTTGACACCCCTTATATGTGTGTGATGTTTTTATTAGTTAATACTTAAATTTTGCATTATGAGCCTTTCTAATAATTTTTGATAAGTTTTTTTATTTAAAATTTTGAAACATAACTCCACAATCAATATATATTAAATAGTCCTAGAATATTAATCAAAAAAAAAAAATAGTCCTAGAATTACTTTTTATTTCGAGTTCAGATAAATGAGAAAAAATTATGGTTCTTATGTTTAAGGATGAAAGAAAATATCTCAAAATTAAAGATGATGAACAGTAAAAAAATAAAATGGTTTGAACATAAAAAATTTAGACAAAATTAGAGGCCTTTTAGAAATTAAGAAAAAAGTTAAAGAATTACTAAAATAAGCAATATTTTAAATTTAGTATTAATAATAAGAAACAAACTTTTTTTTTTTAAGGAATTGTATCAGTATTTAATTATTTATTAAGTTTGGAACATGTAATATTATTTTAATTTTTTATTTCGATCCTTTAGCTGCTCTCTGACACGGTCAGCTGCCCCACCCCATCTCTCTCTCTAAAATAGTCTCCCCTCATTCTCTCTACAACTACTTAAAACGTGTACTTTGCCCTTTGAACACCACCACCTACACCACCACGACCACCACCTCTAGGTGGTGCCTATCTCCGCCACTCTCAACAAATACACATATTTAGAGAAAGAGAGAAAGGTTAGAGAGAGAGAGTGGGGAGAGGATGGGTCAGGGACTTAGCTGCGGAAATAGAGACGAGCATGGTCTCTTCACTGCAGTTCAGTTTGGTGATTTAGAAACTGTAGAGGCTCTTTTGGAGATAAACCCATCAATAATCCAACGCACCACAGTTTACGATCGCCACTCGGCTCTTCATATAGCCGCTGCCAATGGCCAGATCGAGGTGGGTTCAAGCCCGGATCCAGGATTTTTGTTAGAGCAAAGTGCTAATATCAATACTTAATTAAGCTAGACTGCGCTAGCTAGAACCGAAAATTTAATATATTACGGCACCAAATTAAAAAAAAATTGGATCCGAATTATTGATATCCTTATGTGATTCTTTGCGAGTTCTTGATTTTGCAGATTGTTTCAATGCTTTTGGATCGAGCTGTTAATCCTGATTTGTTGAATCGTCATAAGCAGGTGATTTTTTCTTGCCTTTTGCTTTGTTTAGTTTTTGGGAATATTGTTGGAGAAAGGAAAAGGAAAGGAAATATTTTTTGATTCCTTTGCTTTTGAAATGTAAAATGCAAATGCCTCGATTGTGTTCGTTTTCTTACTTCTTTTTTAACTTTTTTGTTGTGATTGGAAATGGTTTTAGACTCCATTGATGTTGGCTTCAATGCACGGGAAGATCTCTTGTGTGCAAAAGCTCCTTCAAGCTGGGGCAAATGTATGTCATTATGATCTTATTATGATCTAATTGTGTATAGTGTGAAGAATCAGATTAATGGGACTAATTTGGTCAAAAAATTAATTTCAGATTTTGATGTTTGATTCAATTCATGCAAGAACTTGCTTGCACTATGCTGCTTACTATGCCCATTCTGATTGCCTCGAAGCAATTCTCTCAGCGGCCCGATCCTCCCATGTAGCTATTTCTTGGTGGGTAAATCTTGCTTTCTTGATTTGTTCAAATCTCTATTATTCCCTGTCTGGTAGCTTACTCCGCCAGTATAATCATACTGGTTTTATAAACCATATAATCATATCGGGTGCATTAATAGATTATGCATTCTGAGAATATACAACCAATCAATGCACCAATATGACTATCTGGTTGATGAAGCCGGTAAGTAACATTTCTCATGTTATTAACTTAATTGTGTTGCAGGGGATACGCCCGGTTTGTGAATATTAGAGATGGTAAGGGAGCAACACCATTGCACTTGGCGGCCCGTCAAAGACGGCCTGAATGCGTGCATATACTTTTAGACAATGGAGCTCTTGTTTGTGCATCAACCGGTGGATATAGGTAATTAGTTTTTGATCATGTTCTTCACTTTTTGTGTAACTTGTGGATAAGTTAGTTTTTGGATTTGTAAGTGCCTTTTGTTTTTACAGCTTCCCCGGTAGTACTCCACTACATTTGGCTGCAAGAGGGGGTTCTCTGGATTGCATCCGTGAATTGTTGGCTTGGGGTGCAGATCGGCTACAAAGAGATGCATCGGGGTATTTTTGTTATTTCTTCTTACCATAATAAAATGTTGATTATACCTTATAGTTCATATAATTGTTGCTAACAAATTTATCTATCTTTTTTAATTAAAAGAAAGAATAAGGGTTTGTTAGGGAGATATCTTGTACCCATAATTTCATTGGAACTAGTCATTTTAAGTGGATGAGGAAAAATTTTGATTTAAAAACATCTGCATATAAATACCTTGTTATCCTGGAAACTAGATGTTAATGCTATTCTTGGAAATTTCTTTGTGTGCTTGGGCATTATGTTAACAAATAAAGTTCCCAAAGTTATATATCAAAAAGTAATGAATTCTTGATAACATAAACCTAGAACGTAGATGAACATACACTTCGCCAGTCTTTGTGGGCAACTTGTTAAATTGCTAATTTTGCATACTTTAATGAGAATTTTGGGAATCTATGCAGGAGAATACCATACGCAGTGGCTCTGAAGCATAAGCATGGGGCATGTGCGGCGTTGCTGAATCCTTCATCTGCAGAGCCTCTTGTGTGGCCGTCACCATTGAAGTTCATTAGCGAGCTCAATCAAGAGGCAAAGGCTTTGTTAGAACAAGCCCTAATGGACGCAAATAAGGAGAGGGAGAAGAACATCTTGAAGGGCACCGCTTACTCGCTACCATCTCCATCACATTCTGATGCTGGGATTGATGACAACATGTCTGAGGTAATTAAGTACTACCCTCCCTTTTAGCGAATGTTTTTCATTTACTCTCAAGCTTATTTTTCTTTAACTAGGAACAAAAATTAAATGGGATATGGGGAAACTGAAAAAGAAAACACATCATCTCTACAATACCATTTTAATAACTTGCGTGAACAAAATGGATGATACTAAAACTGAAGGATGCGTTTGGTGAACAACATAGGAAAGAAAGATAGGATAAGAATCTGTCGGATAACTTTTTCCAGTCCTGTGTTTGGATTACTCCCTAATTAGAAGTGTATATGGGATATTGTATATATAAATATTGTAAAGTAGAATTATATTCTCTTACCCAGAACACGAGATAAAATACTTCTTCTGTGGTGGTGAGATTGTTTCATCCCATGTAATTAAGAACCCACGCCAAGATAAGCAATTCATATATGCTTTTATTATCCAATCCACAAATGCCAAACATGAGGAGGTTGACTTTAAGCTATCCAGTAGTCGTATAAAACTATAAATTCATGCCAAACGCATGCTAAAGGATACGGTACTACTATATTGCAGGGTAGTGACACAGAGCTATGTTGCATATGCTTTGATCAAATATGCACCATTGAAGTCCAAGATTGTGGCCACCAAATGTGTGCTCAATGCACATTGGCCTTATGCTGCCATAATAAGCCCAACCCTACAACTGCATGCCTCACCGCACCTGTCTGCCCATTTTGTCGAAGCAACATTGCCCAATTGGTTGTTGCAAAGGTCAAAACCGAGCAAGATTTGGACAAAGACCTCTACTCGTCAAAGCTAAGGACATCAAGAAGATCCAAGAATTTCAGTGAGGGCAGTAGCAGTTTTAAGGGCTTATCTGCAATGAGTTCTTTCGGCAAGATGGGGGGGCGAAGCTCTGGGAGGGTATCTACCGAAAACGAGTGGATCGAGAAACCTGAATTCTTGCAAAATTAGGTGTTGAGAGTGGGACCTAATTTGGGTAATATGTATAGATAGATCTCTGCATTTGCTGCTTATATTTGGGAAATAAGCAAAGGAAGTGATTTGCAGGGTTGGGTTGGTGAGGGGTTGTTTTTTGTTGTGGGTCAAATTGTTGTAATCTCTGTGTTTGCTTGAGCTTGAAGAAGCAATGGTGCTTTGAGGGACCTTTGTTTACCTGAATACGAAGAATTCTTTTCATCTTCCTTTCCTTCAAAAGTGGAAACGTTGTGGAAGCTTGATCACTCCATTGCAAGAACAATAATTCCATAAGGACTCTGGGACTCAGAAAAGTAATGAAGATGAATGGCATCAATGCATTAATTATTGGTTAGTATAATAAAGTATAGACCTTATAACAAACAACACATTGATACCACATTATTCTGTCAATTTTAAGTTTACTTCACTTGAGTGTGGAGTAAATGGACTCATCTACATTGCTATCATTCCTTTTCCTTAAATGGGTGAAAGTGTAAGGGTACAAATGTGTCTTTGTTTTTATTATTCTACTTATACATAAGCCAAAAATAGAAAAGAAAAAGTGAACAATAAGGGGTAAAGGCAAAAGCCTATTCTGGCGCTGGTTGTCAAGCGAGGGTGTTTTTTTTTTTTTTTTTCAAAAATAATTTTGTATAAGTATTTCAATTATGTATATGGGGATTAGAGCCAAGTGAGATTTGGGGATTCATCAAACTGGGCCCAGAAGGTAGGATCCAATTCTTTGTTGACACGTGGATAATGAATGTAAATTTATTGATTCACGTTTAAGGAATGTCACGGTAATCCTACTACTTAATTGATTAATATTATCACGTTATTAAAGGGCGGAGATATTGAAACTTTTAAAAGTACTTGATGGCACTTTCGCTTTCATTCGGTCATTCGCAACTGAATAAGGTGTTTATTATTTATTTCCTAAGAGTCGAGTATAAGTTTATATATATATTTTGTTTTTAACAATCGAGTAAAATATTATCAAATTTATACTCGATCTTTCACAATCAAATAATATATACGAAGATATTTAATAAGGGTGGAGATATTGGGCTTACTCTGGCTTTGGTATACTAACACATATGTTCTACAGTAAATTTAGGTGATAATAGAACGAAATTTTGAAATGAAAGAAGAATCTTGAATTAATAACACCAATAATCAAATATGTCACCCTATTATTCAATATATATATATATATATCTCCACCCTTATTAAATATCTTCATATTTTTAAATATTTGAAAGTAAAAATAATTTTACCCGGCAAGAACTTTAGTCGAATATCAACCAATCACAAAATAAGGTCAGGTAAATATAAACACAAGATTTGGTGTGCCTGACAAGTGTGAAAAAATTGATGGGCCCACAAGTAGGTGTTAAGGATTAAGAAACTAATCTTATGTGGGCCCAGTGGAAACCCATCATTAGTTGGGCCTTCATGAGTGATTTTGAGGGTGATGATACTTGCCAAATAAGAATATGACGAAGTATCCCTCTAAGATAATGCTAGAAAAATTTACACCATTTATTTTGAATTAAAATTCTTAATTTTGACAAATAGTTAGGCCATCTCTAATAATATTTTTTATAAATTCATTTTTATCTAATGTATCATAATCCTTTTAATATATTTTTATGTCTATTTGACAATATAATTATAAAGATAAAAAACTCTCAAATAAAGTTTCTTTAATGATACTATTTTTATCTTACTCGGCATTATTTAAGAATGAAAGAGAATTAGTAAGTTTCTTATATCTAATGATGATGTGTTATGACACATTGAAAATTTCTATCACCATTTCTACAACTTTCATCTAACATAGAAATGGTTATAGAAAACCTCAATGGAGCATTTTTTTTTTCTATTTTTTTTTTCTATCATAGAAATTTGTATGGATAGAAATGATCATTGGAGATGGCCTTATTACCTAAATGAATGTTCATAGGAGAGAGTATATCTATTTGCCAATAATTTAGAATTTGAATCATTTAATAAAAAAAAAACAAATGGTACCAAATTTTTAGCTCCATTCTAAAGATATTTTAGTTGATTTAGAGGAGTTAAATCTCGAAACTTGTGGTTTTTTAGGTTTCTTTTAGAAGGCAAACAAATAGTAGCATAATAATAGTAATAAAAATTCTCCTATTTACAAGTTGCAAGTTCACAATTTTTTTCATTTATATAAATTTTATTATTTTTGGCTAAAAGATTAAAGATAAAATAAAAATTGAATAATTGGTAGCACAACTATATCATTTTCTTGAATTTTTCATATATAATGTACCTTTAAAATAGGTGGCTATTATTTGCACACTATTAAATACTTAGTTTTACTTCATATTTCATTCATTCGATAACAAGTGAAGAAATATATGTTCCTCGCTTGATGACAAGCGAATAAGTACACGTTTCTCGCTCGATGACAAGTGAATAAATACACGTTACTCGCTCGATGATAAGCGAGTAAGGCATTAAAGATTTACTTACTTGTCATCATGAGAGTAACACTAAAACATTAAATGTATAAAAAAAATACCATTGAAGTACTACTTAGGGTGCGTTTGATTGCAAGCATGGAATTTGCATGGAAAAAAAATAAGTTCCAGGCAATTGAATTGCCTAGAATTGAGTTGCATGGAAAATGTCAATTAAATGTGTTTGATTGCCTTAATTTTCTACCTGGAAAATAGTGTACTTTTCCATCTTTTGGTGTTTGATAGACATTATTTTCTATGGTAATTGTAACTTTTTCCAACTTTTGTTGTTTGATAGCTATTATTTTCCATGGAACTTGAACCTTTTTCCATGGAACTTGTATATTTTTTACATGGAACTTACCTAAAAAATCAGATTTTTTAAAAACAATTTCTTTTTTTTTTCAATTTTACTTAATCAAAAAATAGTATTTTGATTTTTGAACAATTTTACTTCATCAAAAATCAGTTTTTTTTAAAACAGTTTTTTTTTTTTTTTTTTTACAATTTTACTTCATCAAAAAACAGTTTTTTTTTTAGACCACACTTCATTGAAAAACAGTTGTTTTTAACAATTTTACTTCATCAAAAAACAGTTTTTTTTTTTAACAAGTTTACTTCATCAAAAAACAGTTTTTTTATTTTTAAGAAGTTTACTTCATCAAAAAACTGTTTTTTTTTTAAAACAGTTTTTTGATTTTTAACAAGTTTACTTCATCAAAAAACAGTTTTTTTTTAAAACATTTTTTTTAAACAAGTTTACTTCATCAAAAACTGTTTTTTTTTTTAAAACAGTTTTTTTATTTTTTAACAAGTTTACTTAATCAAAAACAGTTTTTTTTTTTAAAACAGTTTTTTTATTTTTAACAAGTTTACTTCATCAAGAAACAGTTTTTTTTATTTTTCTAACAATCTTACTTCATCAAAAAACAGTTTTTTTTATTTCTGAACAATTTTACTTCAGTGAAAAACAGATTTTTTGAAAACAATTTTTGGTTTTTGAACAATTTTGCTTCATCAAAAAACTGTTTTTTTTAAAACAGTTTTTTTTTTTGTTTTTAACAAATTTACTTCATCAAAAAACTGTTTTTTTTTTAAAACAGTTTTTTTTTTATTTTTCTAACAATTTTACTTGATCAAAAAACAGTTTTTTTTTAGACTACACTTGTGCTAATTGCCTCGGTCTTTGTGCGAATTACCTGGAAAATAAAAACCACCCCCCCCCCAAAGAAAATATTTTCCACCTTTACAAGGAAAAGTACATGAATAGTAAAAAAAGTGGGAGTTTGACTCCATGAAAAATAAATGCAATCAAACACTACAAAAGTAGGAATTTGGGTGGAAAAGCCATATTTTCCATGGAAAATATGGCCTATTAAACACACCCTTATTTTAAAGTGGATGCTATTTGCACTCCATAAAATATTTGATAAAACTCTACTTTTCATTTGTTTTATAACAAGCAATTAAGTGTGTGTTACGTGCTAACATATACTTAATTGCTTGTTATCAAGCAAATGTTAAGTGGAGTGCTATCAAATATTTTATGAAGTGCAAATAGCATCCACCTTAAAATAAGTAGTACGCCAATGATGTTTTTTTTATACATTTAATGTTTTAATAATATTTTTGAAAATATTATTTAATTAAAATACTTTTAAATTACATAAGCCTTTGAAATATTTTACTAGACCTTGTCAAAACAAAAAGAAAATAAATTATCTTACAAGAGCTCTAAGCTCAATAAAATAAGAGTACGTACAACCTAGGAGTACCAACTTGTCAAACACTTCACTGACATTGTCACATGAAAATTTATATTTAAGGGCACCACTGACAATATTCGTGCATTTAATTGACACCCTTGACTAATTGTACAACCGGAAAAAGAAAGAAAGAAAGAAAGAAAGAAAAATCTGTGCCACCATTATTTTTTTGAAAATGGACTGCAAGTTTTTTGGTCCCAATTTTTTTTGCGAAAAATTTAAGGAATTGTTTTTTTATAGAAGGATGAGCCTATTATTAATTGTTGGTGAGGGTAAGATTCCTATTATTTATTATGTTTTAAATTGAGGGTTTTTGATTAAATTTAAATATTATCTAATTATTAAAATTATTTTATGTATTACTCAAATTATATTTTCAATTATATACCGCAAAATTAAATTTGCAGTGGATAAAATCTTGTTAAGAGATAAGTTTGCAATCTTTTTTATATTGCACTACCATCCTATAGGGTCAGATTTCCAGTGATCACTGTCACAAATCTCATCAGAGCTTCCGTAACCACTATCGATGTGCCAAAACTTCACAGGAACTTTAGCATTAACGGTGTAAATTTGTTTTTGCACTAAATCTACAAGCGAGTAATGATGTAAATTTTAGTGCAAATATATTTTTGTATTAAATACGCACACACTTAAGCTATGAATTTCAATAAAAATTCCTTTTTACACTAAATTTATTGGCAATTAAAAATATAGATTTGAGTACAAATTAGTTTTTGCATTAATTCTTTAGACAACTTAAGATTAAATTTAAATACAAATCTATTTTTGCACTAAATTTATAGACAATTAAAAAAGCATATGTGAATACAAATATGTTTTTGCGATTGTATATCCTCCCCAGAACTCTAGTAGTGGGTTGCCGGAGCTCCGACAGTAGGTGGTAGCGGAGGTGGTTAATAAGGCCTTGAAAACACTAATGACAATAATTAAAAAAAAAAAGAAGAGGATTGTGATAAGCGTAAAATAAACCATTCCAAAAAAAAATTATGTACCCTTCTAGTGAACAAAAGATTAAAGTAAAACATTCTCAACCAATCCCCATTTTCGAATTGCTTGATTATTTTAGGAGAGTTATTAAACTTTCCCAACTTTTTCTATATTCTTATAGTGGGCCAAGTACACTTTGATATTTCAGCACTTCAAATGTACATATTATTCATTGAATGAAAAATAATATTCTTACTATCTTTATTTACTATATAATTATATTTAATTTATTAATGAGTTATACATTTTAAAAATATACAACCAAACAATGCATCATATATAAATAACTAATAGATAAACATGGTAAGTATGGTAAAAAAAAAAAATTATAAGTGTAACATTGCTATAATAAAATACTAGAATATCAAGACTTTTTAACACATCATAACAAATTAACTTTTGTCCCCCCTCAGTTTGTTGTTAAATTTTAGTTGTGCCTTTGTACAATTGCACGTGACATATAAATATTGGCCAAATTAAGATTAGTATGTCCAACCGTACCAAATATAATACTTATGTCTACTAAATATTTTTTTCTACGTTTAGGACTTGCAAATTCAAAGGACACGCTCTTCAGCAAATTGTGTTCAAACTGTAGTTTAGTGATTGTAAATCGTTAATTTCCTTGCTTTTTATCAGATCTAGAGCTTCGTTGGGAAGTGGTAGCTCTATCATCAATGATAATGATAATGATAATGATAATTCTTTAGTATTTTTTTTCTTATTTTGTACTGTTTGAAAAAAATAAAAATAAAAGAACACAATTTTCGAGACTCAAGGTGTAATTAAATTGACAAAAATATTACACTTGGTGCCCATCCAATGCATCATAATTTATATTTTTCTTAAAATTAATCTTTAAAGTCAAACACCAAATATATATTCATGTACCCGCATTATAACTGAAGTAACAACCGAGCCTTTTCATGCCATCAAATCAATAAAAATAAAATCTAATAAGAAAAATTACAATAAAACATCGAATTCATGAACCTCAAAGGACACTAAGATGAAGAGAAAGGCAGACGGTAGACCCATATCTAGGAGAAAAACTCTCCTGGCACGGGTATGCCAGGTCATTTGGTTGACATGGTAACACCATCCAATGACAGCAATCTACGTGTAATCCACTAATTTCATTATTCTCTCCTCACATTTTATCTCTCCATTTACTTTCAATTTCTCTCTCCACTGTATTTTTTAAGAACATTTTCTCTTTCCTTCATGATTTTAACGCCTCCTGTCTCTCTTCTTGTTAATGTTTTGTTCATTTATTTTTTTATTTATTTCGTGTTACCACAATTAATAATTATTTCTGTTTTCAGTTTACACTTTTTAATTTGTTCACTTTATAGAAATAATTGTTTATGTTTCAATTGACTATATATATTGTTATTAGCACTTTAATAATAGTATCATCTAACACTTTAAATTAATAACTTTTAAAAATATTTTTTTTAATATTTTTTCTTACAGAAATATAAAACGCTAATAACAATACTCAAATTTTATTATCTATTTTTATTTTTTTCTAATACTCTATCATTTCCGAGCTAAAAAGATAAAAAGAAATTTTTAAAAATTTAAAACTTACTGTTGTATTTTTTGGAAATTTTTTTCTTGCATTTTAGAAAATATAATTTTTAAAAATTTCTTTTTTTTCATTTTCCTATAGAAAATAATGCGTGGACACATTCAACACTTTCTTTTTATCTTTTTAGCTCGGAAATGATAGAGTATTAGAAAAAAATAAAAATAGATAATAAAATTTGAGTATTGTTATTAGCGTTTTATATTTGTGTCCGAAAAAATATAAAAAAAAATATAAAAATTATTAATTTAAAGTGTTAGATTATACTGTTATTAAAGTGCTAATAACAATATATATATATAGTCAATTGAAACATAAACAATTATTTCTATAAACTAAACAAATTAGAAAGTGTAAGCTGAAAACAGAAATAATTATTAATTGTGGTAACACGAAATGAATAAAAAAATAAATGAACAAAACATTAACAAGAAGAGAGAAGAGAGACAGGAGGCATTAAAATCACAAAGGAAAGAGAAAATGTTCTTAAAAATTACATAGGAGAGAGAAATTGAAAGTAGATGGAGAGATAAAATGTAAGGAGAGAATAATAAAGCTAGTGGATTACACGTGGATTGTTGTCATTGGGTGGTGTTACCATGTCAATCAAATGACCTGGCATACCCGTGCCAGGAGAGTTTTTCTCCATATCTATAGAAATTATGAGAAGCGCACATACATACATATATATATATATACATATACATAGAATTTGTTTCTGGTACGGATTAATTTTTACGAATTTATTATTTTTTAACGATTTTTCGTCATAAAAATATTTGAAAGATGTTTTTTATGACAAGAAATTGTTGCAAAAAAAAATCAGTCCGACGAACTTGTGCCATATATGCATATGCATTGTGTTGTTTCGTAATAATAAAACAACCAAGCAAAAACTAGATGCACCCACAATTATTAAATTAAAAATAAGAAAAAAGAGAAGAAAAGAAAAGAAAAAAAATGTGCACTTGAGTTAGCTGAGGCCAGAGGCTAGTTGAACATAGTCAAATATGTACGTGTGGTCTCTCACCAGTCACCAGGGGACCTTATATAATTAGGTACCCTACAGCTGACAATGAAAAAGAGAGACGGTGTCAATTATTACGTCCCTTCAATTCTCTTGTTTTGATCGTAACAGCTAGATTCAGGGCCGACTATATAAGGCAGCACAACGTTTATGAATTAAATAATAACCAACTTTTATAAAGTTAGAAGTTTAATACTTTTATTCGAAGGTAATAAAATAACTTAAATTTAAAGTTAAAATTATTAGAATTCAGTTAATATAAGATGTAAAGTTTTATATTTGTCAATTTTTTTTTTTATCTTTTCAATATAAATATAACATTTTGCACTAATTCACTACTAATTGACCCCTTTACGCTTCTTTCAATTTATCTCTCCCCGATTGTAGTTAAATACTCATTAATTATTATTTTTTTATAAAAAAATAATAATTATTCTTTCTTTCTTTCTCTTTTTTCTTTTGGGTTTATTAAATTTTATGTCTTTTTTTTTGTGTTGAATATTTTTAATCTTTAAAAAAATTATTTAAATATTTCTGATATAATTATTTACACAATTAAGTAAAAATTGCATCATTTTAAATTTTCACACAGTTCCCTTCAAATCACAGGACCGGCTATGGGCATTGTATTCTTCCACAATAGCGAATTCTTACATGGGTGTATTTATTAATATTTGTTTTGCTTTAGAGAAAACACTTTTTTTTTATTTATAATTCTTACATGGGTGTATTTATTTATAATTCTTACTGGGTGCATTACATGACTTTTATCTTGGTTAATATATGTAAATTTTTATACAAAAAAATATTAAAATAATTGATAAACAACTCAAAGGTTAAAAGTAATTCTACCTTTGGCAATGCTAAGGACGTGTTTAAGGGTGCGTTTGATTGGAAGTATGGAATTTGCATGAAAAGAAAATAAATTCTAGGTAATTGAATTGCTTAGAATTGAGTTGCATGGAAAATATCAATTAAATGTGTTTGATTGCCTTAAATTTCTACTTGAAAAATATTAGTTGTATTATGGTATTTTTAATGTAGAAAAAATTATTGGTATTTTTTTACATATTTCTATAGTCATGATTGATCTTGTTTAATTGATCTTGATTAATAGATTTTAAATATTAAATTTTTATTAAATTTTGATTTTTTTTCATTTTAAGTTATGGTATTTTTCCATCTTTTGTTGGTGTTTGATTGCCTAATTTTCTAGGCAAAATAAGTTCCATTGAGGGTGTGTTTGATTGCCCTTATTTTTCATGAAAAATAGGGTTTTTTCACCCAAGTTGCCACTTTTGTGATGTTTGATTGGCAAAAATTTTCAGGTAGTCAAATTCCATCTTTTGTCATTATTCGTGTACTTTTCCATGTAAAGCTTGAAAATATTTTCTTTGGTGGGGGAGGGGTCTTGATTTTATTTTCTAGGCAATTGGCACATTTTTGAGACAAAGTTTTATCCACTTTCTACATTAAAAATGTCATAACTTAAAATAAAAAATTCAAAATTTAATATTTGAAATCTACTAATCAAGCTCAATTGAGCAAGATCCATCATGACTATAGAATTATGTAAAAAAAAAATACCAATAATTTTTTTTACATTAAAAATGCCATAATACAACCAATATTTTTTGGGTACAAAATTAAGGCAATCTAACACATTTAATTAATATTTTCTATGCAACTCAATTCTAGGCAATTGAATTGCCTAGAACTTATTTTACTTCTATGCAAATTCTATACTTGCAATCAAACGCACCCTTAGTTCATTGGTACAAGTAGTTGATGCATAAAAATAAGAACTTAGGGTGTGTTTGATTGCAAGTATGGAATTAAGGTAATTTTTTTTTATATTCTAGGCAATTTAATTATAGGCAATTCAATTAAAGGTGTTTGATTGCATTTATTTTATAGGTGAAAAATATGTATTTTTTTCCTTATAATGATAACATATTTTCTAACTTTTGGTATTTGTTTGCTTACATTTTACTTAGAATTAGACTTTTTGGTCTTTGGGTCATTTTCCACCTTAGCTAGAACTTATTTTATTTGGGATTGACTAAAAAAATAAATTCTTGCTTTTATGCATTATACACTTGTACCAAGGAATTAGGTGGGAGTTATTTTGCCTAGAAAATTAGGCAATCAAATACCCATAAAAGATGAAAAAGTATACATTTTTCATCTTTTACCAAGTTTTCCACGGAAAACTTTGGTAATCAAACACACCCTATATTTTTTTTAGCCTACCCTAAAGAAAATAAGTTTTAGGTAAGATGGAAAGGGCTTAAAGACTAAAAAGTTCAATTCTAGGTAAAATGTAATCAAACATGAAAAGTTAAAAAATATATCATCATTGTAAAGAAAAAAGTACAAATTTTTCACCTAGAAAATAAATGCAATTAAATACCTTTAAATGATTTTCACTAGAATTGAATTGCCTATAATAAAATTACCTAGAATATTAAAATTGTCTATCATAATTCTATACTTGTAATCAAACACACCCTAATTGAAAATTTATTTTTGAGAAATAAATCAGAAGGGGCACAATAGAAAATATGATGGTTAAGAGATAACCTTGCTATATATATAGTAGTGAAGTGAATGGAATTGTACACATGGGTGCTAGTATAGTGGAAATAGGGGTGAGTTTTTCTGCTCTAAGCACATGTTTAATTTATGAGAACCCCGCTTTCCTTCCCCTTCTCCCCGTGATATACTACTAGGTGTATCTTTGTATTGCTTGTATATAAAAAAAATTAATGGAATTATTACATTAACTATAACTTTTAGCTAATTTTTAAGGTGCTATGTTTTTCTTAATAAGATAAGGTGTAATTTAGGTAGCAGTTGGGGAAGGGAATAAAAAATGCCAATTACCAATCACACTGAACCCCAACAGTCCCACACCTAAAAAAGGTGGAAGAAGTTACTCTTATCACTAACTCACTTATTTAAGTTCTCATTTTTAACCCATGAGCTTATGCAATTTCCTTTATAAATTATTGCTAAATGCATTGCTAACTGACTTAAGGCTATTCTAAATGATATTATAACGCCTAACAAAGTAGCCTTTGTGCCAAGTCGAGTTATTCATGATAGCATTGCCATTGCTCACGAAGCTTTTCATTCTTAAACCGTAAGAAGAAGGGATATCAAAAGAATTTTTCCTTTAAAATTGATCTTAACAAATCCTATAACAGAGTTGAGTGGGACTTTTTAGTAGGCACTATTTGCAGAATGGGGTTTGATCAGAAGTAGGTGGATATGATCTTTCAATGTGTTAATAATGTGAGAATTTCGACAGAACCCCTATAACCCCGGTGAGGGGCACTTGTGCTTAGTGCATTGTTTTTATTGATCAGAGTTGTCAATGCATTTTTCAGGAAAACGGACAAAAGTGTGTTTTGTACCCTTTCTGAGGAACAACGTAATCTGCGCAACCAGAATGAGTTTGGGGATTATATTGTACCTCAAAAATGGTAAAAAACATACTTTTATTTATTTTTTCGAAAAAAAATGCAGGCGACTCTGATCAATAAAAACAACGCGCTAAGCGTATGCGTCCCTTACCAGGGCAACGGGGATCCGTCGGGATTCTCACATGTACGGTATCGTTTAGGGTTTTGATTAAGGGAATTCATTCTCCAGCATTTGCTCCCAAGAGAGGTTTAAGACAGGGTAATCCTTTATCGCCATATCTCTTTTTCCTAATTCAAGATTTTCTTTCTTGTAACCTTATTGACTATTGACTTAAAATGTTGTTTCCTGGGATCAAAATTAATAAATAGTGCCTTATGCTCTCTCATCTCTTCTTCACTCATGATTATATCTTCTTTGTTAAGCTGAATGATGGGGATTTAAATTTCTTATTGAATGTGCTAATAGAATATAGCGAGGTTTCTGGTTAGGTAGTCAATTTTTCCAAGTCAGGGTTATTGTTATCAGTGAATGCTAATTCGATAAATTCGGAAAGAGTTCGCAGATTTTTGGGAGTTAAACGGATGGATTTTTCAGCCAAATATCTCAATTTGCCTACTTTATGGGGTGAATCTAAACATAATGTTTTGAATTATACCCTAGAAAGAGTTTTGAATAAAATAAAAGGTTGGAATCATGATTGTCTCTCAAAAGCCGGAAGAGAAATGCTTATCAAATCTGTTGTTCAAACAATTCCTTCGTATGATATGTATTCCTTCTTGCTCCCTCGATATTTTTGTAAAAGACTTACAACCTTAGTGCGATTATTCTGGTGGGGTGGAGATATGGAAAAATTAAAGATTTGTTGGAAAAAATGGGATGGAAGGCTTGGACTTAGGGAGTTTTTCGATTTTAACAAAGCTTATCTTATAAACCTTGGTGAAAACTGTTAAAGAATCCTAATTCTATTCGGGCTCGTTTCATTAAAGCTATTTACTTTTTGAGATCTTTGTTTTTGAATGCTAAAAAAGGCTATCGCTTTTATTAGTTATGGTCAAGCTTGTTCACAGGTAGGGAGGTTCTTTTGTGGGGAGCTAGGTGGAATGTTGGAAATGGGGAGGCAATAGATATTTGGGAAGATCCTTGGATCCCGAGAGTTCTAAATTTCAAGGTGAATTTAATCAAGCCGGTTGGTTGCACCACTGTGCTTGTGCATGACCTTATTAATCAGCAGTTGGATGGACAGAATATTGAGTGTATGAATTCCATTTTCAAAAGAGAGGAAGTGGAGGCTATTTTATGCATCCCAATATCTCATTATAGGGGGGACTAATTATTGGGTTTGGCACCTCTCCTATTCGAGAAAGTTTTCTCTCAAATTAGTTTATGGAGAGGCCATCTGCAAGAAAGGAAAGACAGATTCTTCTGCCTCGTCCTCTTTCATCCCTTGTGAAAAGTTGTGGAGATGTATTTAGAAGGTATCAGTACCTCTAAAAAGTTAATCATTTCTAGTAGCTGGCCTGTAAAAACGTGTTATCAACTAAAGAGAACCTTTAGAGAAAGAAATAAGTGGATTTTTCATTGTGTTTGCTATGCGGAGCTGAAATTAAATCTGTAAAGCATGTTTTATTCCGCTGTGCCTACTCGCGATTGATCTAGTCCTAATTTTCAATGACTGACAGTTTGAGATTTGGGGATACTCTTTCCATTTTTAAGTGGTTGTTAAAGCCATTATTAATGATTCTCTTGCTGTTAATTGGGTCTCAGCTCCCTCTATATAACTAAAGTCCCTATTAGATAGGCGTTTGTCGTTGTTGTTGGTTTCCTATGTTTCATTTTTTTTTTAAATCTTTCATATAAAATTCTTCCCCAATCCAACATTGTACAAATATTGAATATAGTGGCACTCAACTTTGGATGCTCTTATATATCAGTACAAATATGTATTACTATATAATTAGCTGAGCCTGTGGAAAATTGAGGGGTCCTATTGCCCTCTCAGCCTTAGTTGTCTGTACCAGTACGTGCTTATTGGTTTGTTCATGATTAATTAACTATACCCATACCCTCCTCTCATTGAACCTAGTTTTTATATTGATACGACCTACGATGATATCGCACGAAACCCGCAAATACAACGAATTGGTTGTGCGAACCTCGACACAGATACACACGAAAATCGTAGCAAATTAATGACCTGGACTGTTTCTACAATTAGATTCTGGTGAAAAACGAAGACACCACAATCGGGTGCAGAATACCGATTGATAAGTTGAATGAATGCCACGAACAAACCGATAAGTTCAAGTAGTTCGTGAAGAACCAAAGAGGATTAAATCACTCAATATTATTATGAATAAAGTCTTAGATTATAAAACAAAACAATGAACCCCCTTTAAATAGGGTGTAGAAATCTTAGGCAACAAGGAATCCTTAAAACAAATCCTAATCAAACAAGAACTAGTCTCCTAAATTATTTAAAAGAAATAATAACAATAATAACTAAATAATAAATAAAAACGTGTGGGCTTGACTCCACACTCTTGGGCCGCATAGACATGATCTTCTCACTCAAATTAGGCTTGAATAAGTGTAATCCAGTCTCTATTTTGTGCTCCACGTTTTTCCTCTCCAATGGGCTTGATTGTGCTTTCTTCTTGAGCCTAAATAGTTTGAATTAATCCATTAAGCGCTGCCTTTAATTTCTTAGCCCGCAATCTTGTAATTGAACCTGTTGGAACTTGAATGGCCTCTGAATCCTTGCCTCCATCATATACCATTCCATTAAGGGAAAATTTGTACACCAATGAATATAGCTCACATGGTATGACCGTCTAATTTTCACATGAGTGAGCACAATTCAGATCCCATTAGCAGTAGTTTGACGAGATTCAAGTTCAGCACGATAATGATAGAGCTATGGTGGAAGAAGGGTCTTGAGCATTAGGGGTAATTTCAAATCACTTTAAGGGTTATATTAATCGGGAAGGGCTACCTTTTAAAAAACAGTCACTGTTGCTTATTTTCATGACGATTCCAAGTTAAAATCGTATATTTTTTTTTTACTTTATTTTTGTTTTGAGAGAAAAGTCATACTGGTGTTATAAAAATATTTAACACTGACTTAATGTTAGTTTTGGCAAAGAAGATGAAATTAGTTTGTTTTAGTACTTATTTTCATTTTTTTACAAGAAAGTCATTCCCTTTTTTTCATGAAGAAATTGAATTTTGTCATTATTTCACATTTAATAAAAAGGGACATTTTTTTAAAGGACAAACTTAATATTCTCTTTTTGACAAAAGACAAAAGTTTTGGATGATTAGTATCGACATTATTATTTAATTATTAGTTTTTTGATGATTAGTTTTTCGGTTCGTATTCTTCCAAAATTACCCTTATTAACAACATAGTGTGAAAATTATTAAATTTCCTAAAATCTTTAAATTCCACAATCTTATCTGTACCAAATAAAACTGAAAAAAAATCAAAAATCATAGATAAATGTACTTTGAAATTCAAAATCGATAATAATTAATCAATTTAAATTTGAAATTACCACCTTTAAGGATCCAGTCGGAAGGAATCATTAGGATCTCAAACATAAAATATATCTATCGATGCATGAGAGCGACGAAACATTTTGGGGGTAGTCAGGCATATTTAAGCTTGGATTCTTGGATTGAACAAAAATCTCAAGACACCTACATATAAATTCAAAAGAGTATATCATCACATGTATTACAATTATATTACTGCATGGAATGTTATGGAAATTAAAAGAACAATAAAATAAAAAGGAAACATGATAAAATGCCATTTAGTTAAAAATCATATATATTTGAATAAGTGAATATGCAAAAGAAAGTTGACATAGAACTTGAAAAACATACATATATTAACTAAACGGAATCTCTATTGTAGTTTCGTAATGATTTCCGAATAACGAATTTACTGCATATCTGCAAAAATCGATTGAAAATGACAATGTGTTCTATAACGTAAGTACTGGACGAATGAGCATGAAACTGTCAAAGAAAAAAAGTTCATCAAGTATCAAACTAACACAAATAAAATGAACAAAAATAGATAAAAAGAGTTACTCACATACATACGATGATAACATTCATTAGCTATCGTGGAACGATCTCGGCGGAATCTAATAATCGTGAGCGTTAGGTGAATGATGCATAAGAATATGAATGGAAGAGATGATCGATCTGTTTTTACCAGAACAATTTCTTAGATCCGAAAAACTAAAAAGTGGATTTTTGGTAAGGGAGATAGAGAATTATGAAAATGAAGTATTACGGGCTTATTATTGGCCCACTAAAACTGTTTTTCAGATATAGGGTATTTAACACCACGGCCCATTTGGGATAAAATTGAGTGCCGAAAATGATTTAATAAAATTCGGCCCATTTAAAACATACTAATATAGTGGCACACTTTGCGTGTGTGTAAGACGGATCCAGATTTCTTAAGAAAGGTGTGCTAATATTATGAAAAAATTTATCAACCCATAATTATTATTTTTTTGATAAATTTAAAGCACTTTTATAGTTCTTGCATTATGACTTCCACTTTTTGTGATGTCTTAAATAAATTATATTTTATGTTAAAACATAATAATCAATGTACTTTATATCACCACAATAAATAAGTCCTAGTTTTTGCCACTAATTATATTAACATTAGCATTTTTTTTCCTAAAAAAAAAGGGGCAATTGGGCATAAGGGTTCATTTCAATAATAATATAATTATAAAAGACACTTATAAATTAACTATGTAAATTAAGGACACTGTACAAGAAAGACACTAATACTCATTCCTTATAACATCTTTTACCCATCAGAATTTGTGCTAAATATGTTTAGCACCAATCTGTTTCAGCAGCACCAATGGTGCTAAATCTATTGAGCACCAATCTGTTTCAATACTAATGGTGCTAAATCTGTTTAACACCAATCTGTTTCAGTAGCACCAATGGTGCTAAATCTGTTTAACACTAATTTGTTTTGACAGCACCAATGGTGCTAAATCTGTTTACCACAAATCTGTTTCAGCACCAATGGTGCTAAACAGATTTAGCACCATTGGTGGTAAAGCATTGATATTAAAATGATTTTAGCACCATTACAAAACAGAGAACAACAAAATTGTTGAGATCAACATCCACTAAATTTATGTGTATATATATATCTATACGGATCGACATAGGGTCCGTCAGAAAAAAAAGTTGCAATCATATTTTTTTTTCAAATCTTGCTGGGCTGTCGAAATTGGTCGATTTTGATAGCAAAACGAGCTTTGATTGTCTTGATTTTTCACGTAATTGTTGTAAGTTTGTCTTTCAAACAACATATCCAACAATTAGCCAAATCTAACGGTTCGATCAAAAGTTATATTGGTTTTACGATATCACCTACAAAGAAGAAAAAGAAGAAGAGTAGATCAGAGACTGCAGTAGTAGTCGTAGGAAAAGCGAGTGATAATATCTCATCCAAATCCACACATACAAACGAAACTCTATATTTCTCATCATATTTCCTTTTCGCATCCCCGTCCCCTTCACTGTGTGTGCGTTTTTGTTTCTTCCCCCTACTTTGATGAATGGAGAGCAGAACAAGAGTGAGTGAATTGGACGAGTGTTCTTCCTTTACTTCGTTTAGGACTAGAAAGGTTCAAGAGATGTTTATTCAGGGGTATATTTGTTCATTAATATTTATCATCGTCCTTAAAATAAATTGATATTATGAAAAATGTCATTATTGTAAAATCAAATTATGAAATTAGTACTAATTTCCTTTATTAAACATGAGTCCATCCTTAAAGTTATAAAATATTACGGAGCGATGCCTTAAAGCACATTATCTCAATAAAAAAAAAGAAAGAAGAAGAGGAGGACAATTAAGTCTATTCTATTAAAATTAAAATTAGTAAATAGTGTCAAAGTCAAAATAGAATATTAATTTAAATAGAAAGAAATATACAAATATAATAGAAATTAATGAAACTAACTATCCAAGTTGTACCTAACACTTCTAATAATTTGAATCTTTACATATTTAACCACCATCAACTAGGAGTGTGCATAACCTAATTTCATAATTAAAGAGCATATTATCAAGTAAATAAAATATATAAATTAATACTTTTTAAATGAAAATCTGTAATTACATATATAAATATAATAAAATGAATATATATATATATATATATATATTTATAAAATGTTTAAAATGGAGAGAATCACTCACCAGGAAAACAATGGGAAAGAGGGAAACTTTTGTGATAATGCATATTCCACATATAGGCTAGTTTAACAGAAGTACTTAAAAAGAGGAAATGTTGGGCTGGGCTTAGAACAATGAGTATGTGTTGGTTACATGAAATTATTTGGGGTGTGCCATAGCCCAGGTGTACCTACTCTTGGATCCGCTATTGACGACACTTAGTCCTTATTTGATTCATTTAAAAAAAATTAAAAAAATTATGTTTTTAGTTTTCTACTAAAAATTCAATTTTATTTCACATTTATAAAAATTTACTTCACTTTATTTTTTCTCTCATAAATTTTTTAAAACACCATAACTTTAAATCAAAAAATTAGAATTAGATAAAAATATATATATTTGAAATCTATTCATCGAGATATATAAAATAAAATCCATTGTAACTATTTTTTGAGTTTTTTTCATGATTTTTTTTTGAATTGGTTAAAAAAAAAACTCAAACAAAATCTAAATTCACTTTTCAACATACTTTCACACTTTTCAAAAACTCAATTCAAAAATTCAACCAAACAGGCCCTTAGTGATTCTTCACATTATAAGTATATAATAATATTTGGTCTAGTGGTAATTAAAGGTATTTTCATGTTAAAGGTCATAAGTGTAGTCTTCCTTATTGCATTATTCTTTTATTAATTTAATACGCGGGAGGAGTAATTTGGTAGGTTTATGTACATGCCAAAAAATCTATGTTCACATTTAATATATAATATAGATAATATTACACCCACCTAACAATATTGGACAAATTAAACCTGACTCAAGAAAAATATCTATATCAAATCCACTTTGTAAAAGGAAAGCTAGAATACACACACTAACTGCCAAGCTTTTTCTAAAACGAATGCGAATAAGAGTTCTAAGGTCGAAGTTTCAGACATATTGGAAGAAACCATCCCACAAAGATTCTGGTGCAATCAAAAGAGGATATCGAAACTGTTACCTTAAATGTTTGAATTGATGATATTAATTTGACTAAAGACATACAATAGGGGAACCCTAGCATCAAGGGCATGAAGAAAAGTTCAAATTGATATAAATATTTTGGTGGAAGCAATGGTAAAAAATGAGCCAACTGAAAAATTCCAATTATGCCCTAAAAATATCTTGTGATGCTTCTACCGTTAACAAAATTAATTCCGTTAACGAAAAATGGTCGATTGTAACAAAAGTGATAGCTTGTGGTAATAGTTCTAGGAACTTTAATCTTAAATTATATAAGCAAGGATCGTAATCATGTCTAGTTCTTAAGAGACTGATCTTTATGAAGCGTACCCTAATTTATGATGCTGTAGAGTGCAGTAGGTTTATGGCCTTCCAACATCTGATCTCGGAGTGCTCAATGAGTTCTCTCTCTAAGATAAGGAAAAAGGAGTAGAACGTTTAATGATTCGACTTAGGACCATAACCCTAGGTGTCTTTATATACTAGTTCAAATAAAATACTATCAATCATAATATGACTAGTGTTAGGTCTTTGTCTTTACACATTTTAAAGCCCATACTCATTAAATGTACTAGATAGCCCATAATACAATTAATTAAATATGTAAGCCCATTAATAAACTAACTTTTTAATAATTTTCCACTTTGGCTACACATGTAAATATGCAAACAATTATATTACAAATCCTTATGTGATCACCGAAAAGATATCGTAACTTTAAAATAATCTGGTCCATCTCATATGCTAGTATGAAATCATAGCGGTATTCGTTATACTCATATTCGTAAACCGATCCATGGTCACTATACTAATGCATTCAATGACATAGATCGAGTATGGATGTGTAGCATGGAAATTACATGCGAGTCGCATCAATCATGCCAATTTCCAACTGGTCATACTTTAACGAGATCAACTTTAATTTTCCAAACTTTATGTTAAACCACAATTAAAGAAAATTTCAGAGTTAAAAAAAAATAAACCATCTTCTTTATCCTGCAAAATATGCGTCAAAATTAAAGAGCATCCATGATACATACTCTCAATAAACCAGCACATTATCAGATAACACTAAACCCATATGACCAATATGCTCACAAAATACCTTATGTGTTAAAATTTTAGTGAACGGATCCGTAATCATAGAGTTTGTTACCATATGCTCTGTAGACACGATAACTTTTAACTCTCATTTAACAACAAAAACTTGATGTATATGTACTTTAGATTTACGAAAATTTTCTTGTTATTGTAATACAACTGATTTATTGTCATAAAATATCTTTAGTGGTCTTTTGACATTATCCATAATTCGCAATCTAGTGAAAAAGTTTCGCAACTATATCCCATTTTAAAATCGTAATCAGAATAATGGATGATCTCTAACTGATATGATTTTTTATACGTAAATATATAATCGTTTTGTTCTCTTTAAATATCGTATCACCATTTAATTGGTTGTTTTCCGAAGATCTCTCATAGGGTTACTTAAATATCTAACCAATATTTTTATTATGAACGCTAAATCCAAATGCATACATAATTGATGATATAAGACTCCCTACAATTGACGTTTAAGGGATCTTGTGCATTTCTTTATTTTCAACCTTATTCTTAGGGTACTGGTTGGGATAAAACTTGTCTCCTTCAACAATGGGAGTATCCCCTTGACGATAATCCTTTATGCTAAACTTGGCAAGAAGTTTCTTGATTAGTTATTTTGTGATAACTTAAGGATACATCGAGAATGATCTCGATCTATCTATATTCTGAATACAAAAGAGACTAAATCATTATAAAACACCAGGAAGATAATCTTGTTCCCACTGAACTCATGATAAACACAATCATCATCATGATTTACCTCAAAACCGTACGAGATAATAACTTGATGAAATTTATGGTTCCATTGATGTGAAGCTTCCTGGACGTCACAGATATATTTCTTTAATTTGCAAACCATTTTCTTTAAGTTTCCTAATTCAAAATTTTTTAGTTGCACCGTATATATTGTCTCATCAATGTTGCCATTGAAAAATATAATCTTTATATCTATTTGTAATCAATGCCCTTATTCTGAGTGAAACCCTTCAGCAAACAAACGCGCTTTATATCTTTCATTAATACCCTTTAAATTTTTCTTTATCTTAAATATCCATTTGCATCCAATAGGCTTCGCTCTTTCAGGTAATTTGACAAGATCCTATACGTCATTAGCTTCCATAGATCTCATCTCATCATTCATAGCACCAATCCACTATTGACATTTTTTCTTAAGGTTGTTGAGCTTATTATTTAGGAAGTTCAACAACATTGTTTTGATTATCTTAATTTTCTTTTGAAACAATGTCAAGAATTTGTTCCTAATTATTGTTAATAACAATGCTTGAAATTTGAATGAATTCTTCCTCAAAGATAATATTTTCAACATTATCTTCCCCTTCAAACTCAATATTCTCAAGAAATATAGTATTTTTTTTGTCTCAATAAAGGATTTATTTGAGGAATTATAAGATTTAGCTGCAGTCTTAAGTGTTTCTCCCTAGAAGTAATATGGTAAGGAAGAATGATTAATCACGCTTCTTACTATCCTTAAGCATTATGTTTCGTCTCTCGACAACACTGTTCATGCTAGGTTTGCTTAGCATGGTGTACAGTGGGAACGATTCTGCATTGCTATAGGAATTTCTTAAAAGTCCTGGACGTTGTTTACCTTATCCATTATATCTATTGTGATATTCACCTCGACGATAGGATTTTACGGCCTTAATTTTCTTACCTAGTTAATTTTCAACTTCGGCTTTGAAAGCCTTAACAATGTTCAAGGATTATAACTTCTCATTAATTAAATATAGGTATCCTTAATAATTATCATGAACGTAATAAAATAATGTTAACCATTCAAGGAGGCCTTAGGGAATAGTTCACAGATATCTGAATGAATTAGTTTTAAGAAACTTGAACTCCTGATGGCATTTAGTTTTCTTATATTTGTCCATTTTCCTTTTACACATTCAATACAGATTTTGAAATCTGTTAAATTAAGGGGTTTTCAAGAATTCCACAAAGCCTCTTGATTCTCTATTTAGAGATATGTCCTAAATGCTTGTGCCACAATATAGAACAATTCTCATTAGTTAATTTACGTTTTCTATCACATGAATCAATTTACAAGGTTTTATTACATGAGGATAATTGTATCTGTATATAAGTTATAAATTAAAGAACCTAGTAGTAAAATATTTGAATCTTGAAAAAAACTAACTTTATTATTTTCAAATGAATAAGAAGTAATCGTATTTGTCTAAATGAAAATGGAAATTCCTGTCTAAATGACAGTACCATATAAGTCTATCTCAAATCCAAAAAGTAACCAATCTTTAATGATAACCTAAAAGTCCATAAAACCTTAAATTGTAATTGTTTCGCCACTGCCCTGATAGATGAATCTTTCAGCATCAATTGGCTTTCAGTTCCACATGTAACCTCTAAACACACTAATGTGAGTAGTATCACTAGAATCTACTTACCAAGTAATGATGTGTACATAAGTTAATTTAATTACCGAACAAACCCTAATGAAAAGTATATTCTACTTTACACTTTAAGTGACGTACCTGGAACATTACTATATCTATTATTCTTATAAAAGTAACAGACACATTTCTTATCATATTTCTTTTACAATTACATTAGTGTTGTTCCAACTGTAGCTTCATAACATTTATCCTTATCATTTTCTTGTTTTTTAAAGGTGTTTGCTATATGAGCACTTTCTATCTTTTTTGGCTAAATCTTTACTTCTTTTTGCATACCGTGAGATATGAGCTCATTAAGAGGTCATTTATCCTTATGAGTATTGCAACCAATTGTATATCCTTACGAGTTTTGTAACTCATTGTAAAATAATTGTATTGCACAAAAAGATAAATAAATAACTAGATGCATGAGCAAGTCATTAGACAGTCCTAACTTTAGTGCTTTTGGTTTGAAAGCGATATTCAACATTTTCATAATGTACTCCCCTTATGTTCTCTTTTCTTTATAATTTATTGAAACAAGACTAGCCTAAAGGTTAATTATTTGCTTCAGCTTTTCGTTTTTAGCAAAATGTTTCTTTAATTTATTTAAGTAACTAAGTAGCATTTTCCTAATAATGCCCAATTTTTTTTAGAATGGAACATTTTATGATCATAAAAGTGGAAGTAATCACAAAATTCAATTTTCAATTCTTAAAGTTTGTGCTGTTAAGCACCAATACCAAATTTATATTGGCATGTATATATATAAAGCATAACTAAAAACTAAATAGAGAACAAACTCTAAAAGTACTAACAATTAATATTCTTGTCATAACATAATAACAAATAATATATATGAATGACACAATTATCCAAATTATCAATAGCAGGTCACCATCATAAGATACCTAGCACAACATTAATATTTATTTTTGGACATAAACATCAACTTATAATTGATCATCTCAATGCAGTAATCAAATATAAATAACAAATCCTGTCTAATAATAAGATTTCCTTTAGGCTGACGTATTATTTACATGGATAACTTGATAGTCATCTCATATTTATTACCACATGCGTGAATGTTATTCGGCCAAATAATAACTTTCTTTTGGGCCAATTATTATTCGAATAAATAATAAACACAAACATCTTAATATTTCAAAACAAAGAAATTTATGCAACAGAGGTTACTTTGGCAACTTATCGTTTCAATTTATCTATTTTAAAATATCAGACGATTTGTGCTTTGCATCCTTATGATCTAGAAAAATTAGATCATCCGTACTAATAAGATTTGCAAAGCACAAACCACTATAAAAAAAAATAATTATTTGGGACCAAACTATTAGGAACGGCCGTTTTTTTGGGTGCCAAATACTAGTATATGGGACGACTAAATATTATCCGTGCCAAATATATATATATATATATATATATTGGTTGATTAAATTCCGCTCGAAGGATTTGGGGTTCTAAAAAAAAGAAGATAAAACTACGTCGTTTTAACCTACTTAGTGAGTAACCTTGGGAACCCTCTCTTAATTGTATTCCAAACCCACAATTAATCCTTCCTCTCTCTCAGTCATCATTCTTAAACGTGACGTTCCCAAATCCTAAGTCCTTGGTCTCTTTCCATTGTAATTGTCAAATCCTCATACCTTCAATCAAACCATTCCTACTTGCCTCCACCAAATCATCACCGCTGGATATCTACCAACGACTCACTAACGCCATCAGCTCGCCACCACAGGGATAGGAAATCAATATATTTTCTAAATATTCAACCCTTCTCTCAGGTATGCTTTAATTTCTTATTTTTTGTCCCTTTTCAAACATTTTAATTTCTCTCATTTTGGTGATAATATCATTAAATTATGTTCTTAAATATCATAATTGGTTATATGTGAAATTGCTATTGGGGATATGGAAGCTTTGTTATTTGAATGTAGGAAGCAGGGGAGTACCTACAGTAATAGTTAAGGCTAGCTGTATATGTAGAGTGTATATATATTAGTGTGTGAGAGAGAGAGAAAGATATAATTATTTTTTCAATTCTTGTTGTATGTTATAATACAATTATACAACCATAGACCATACATAAAGATCATGGAAAAACTTTTTTTTAATAAAAAAACCAACTGTTTTTTAATTAAAAAACCCCAACTATTTTTATGTAAAAATGTTATTTATAAACATTAAATAATTCTTCTTTTTTTTCTAAATTAAGAGTAAATATTAATTCATTTAATAATCGAAATATCTAACACAATTCTTTTTTTTAATTTATTAAGAAAATGAAGTCATTGAAAAGGTTTTTTGGGAAACAATACATCACTCGGCCTTCCCAAGAGAATGATGATACAAAAAATCCACCACGGCCAAGTTTTCACGACGGCGATCAACCCAATCTCATACTGACCCTATAATTGCATTAACAACATTGGGCAAATACCCAAAATATATGACAATAATACACATATTTCATATGGGTCAGATGGCCCAAGTCTCGATGGGTCGTGGTTCGGTATACGTTATACTTGGCATACTGCAAATTTAATTTATCAAAAAATTTCATCAAATGCAAAAGTTAAACGTATTATCGACAACACTGGGTAGTGTGGCATTTTTAGACATATAATGCCAAATTCAGATCGATATGTTATTGAAGCTTGTATTTTTCGTTGGTGAGATACTACGCACACATTTCAACTTTCTAAGTGTGAGATAGGCATCACACCTTTTGATTTTACGATGTTAACAAGTATACATATATTTAAAATATTAAGTTTTTAGTTAATGTACTTTATATTTATTAGTTTGCTTTATATATATATTTTTAATATTAGTTTCTATTTTAGGAATTGCCACGGGGGGCTCTTTAGAACCACTACCACCATATTCTGATGGAAAGCTTCTCGAGCTTTTCTGACCTGGAGAAATTGTTCGACAAAACATAAATTTATAGCTATGGTAAATATTACATAAATAAATTAAATTCACAAAAATTACCCAATCAACTTCGTATGTTCTACTTCCGTGATTTTTCATTGCATGTGACAATTTAGCCACAAAAGTAATAGTTGTAGAACTAACATATTGATAGTGTGACTGAAAAGATGATGGTGTTTTCGCAACTAGAATACCAAGTTGTTAGTGGTATATCGTGGATACAACTTCCTATAATCTGTCGCTCGTTTGATTTGCACCGGTTATTGAATCGACGCTAACTTACATGTAGGCTCGACAAAGTGTTTTGTCCTCTACTGGTGTCATATTTGATCCGCGATTTTTAGACATAATTTAATAATAAAACTAATGTTTTATTCCAAAAGTAAACAACATAAAAAATATTTTATCAAATACAAAGAAAATTCTAAAATTATATAAATGAGAGAAAAAAAAAACTTGAAAAATAAAAATGAGAAGTGAAATTAAAGTTATAGGTTGAAATCTATATATAGAGAGAGTTAAGAGTGGCCATTTGATAATGGCTCTTTTTTGAAATAGAGAGAATGGCATGGATGATCCAGTGAATATCGGCTCAACACAATTCCTTGGTTGATGCAATGGATATCGGCTATGGACATTTTTTTTTTCAAAAAAAGCTCATCCGATGTTGAGAACATCGGCCATGGCCAGCCGATTTGCACAGCATTGGCTATTGTAATTGATTGTTGCATGCTACCTTTGCATGTCATTCCTCAACCATTACATTCCCCATATTCCCATTTTAGACCCACTTACCCACTGCTACAAGCATAATATGGCAAATTTTGCACTATCTCCATACTAATGGAGAAGATCTTAGTAAGTGAAAAATTAGTATCTCCTGTCTAATTGTACATATATATATACAGTGACTATTGCCTTATTTACATGAATATATAAGTATTTAATAAATAAATAAATAAACCATTGTTATTTGAGATAATTGAAAAATTACAAAAGATACAAAGAACGTATGCAAAAAAAATAATAATTTGTTAGTCACAAAGAAAATGTCACTACTAGCTGACTACTGTCCAATAACTTGGGTCGAGTTTTGTGTGTAGCCACAAATGTCATAGCTTCATATATCTGGCTTGTTTATTTACGTTGTTGATGGGTCGGGTTAGGCCCCTAATTACTAGTAGACTTTTAATAGTAAAAGATTACCAATAATTAAAATTAACGGTAGTAGAAGGTGTCCAGTGCAATTTATATGCACCTCAATAAATTTCTTCTCAGTCTGATAAAAGGCAGATAATTAAAATAGGGATTAGAATATTCACAAGACATTGGCATTACTATTGAACCAATGTAAAGTATATAAAATTAATGCTATTACTATTCAACCATATATATATATATATAATTGACCTTTTACACCCTTGAAGTTTGACTTTTCTTACTTCGATTCTTAAAGTTTCATCTGTTTCATTTTTGTACTCAAAGTATGAATGGAGTCTTACTTTCATAAAAAAATGGATGCCCTAGGTTGAATTGATGTCCAAAAAATTGACGAAGTATCTAATTTAGGATGAAAGTGAGACACGACTCAAATTTTGATAACAAAATAAAATAAATAAAATGTTAAGAACCGAAGTGAGAAAACAAACTTACTTTAAGGGAGTAACCCCCCCCCCCCCCCCCCCCCCCCCCCCCTCCCCCTTCTTCTTTTAATGACCCATTTCTTCATTATCAAAAAATTTAAATTAAAGGCAGTGGCAAATCTCATAATAGAAAGATGTCTTAAATTAATAATCTTATTTTTTGAAGATATAATTAATGTAGAAAATTTACATTAGAAATAAATTTTATTCTTGACTATTGATTATGTTAATTTTTTTTTGCAACACACATTAATATATAAAAACTTAAAGTAAAAATAAATTGTTTTTTTCACCATTAATTAAATTGAAATTACTTGGATATAATTAATATATAAAATTTGATGGTGTAAATTAATAATCCAATTTACTCAGCTAACCACGAGCTGACGCGTGGCCACCCACGTCAGCAACATATTTTGCCACAGCGAGAGGAGCTTAGAGAAGCTCTATTCGGATAGTAAAAATGCGAATTCAGATGCCTAAACGAAGGAATTTGGCCGAAAAATGATGCACATCACTGCCAAAGGCCCAAAGGCGATGACTTGAATTCTTTGGGTCGTTTCGAGTCAAATTAGTCAGGCCCCACGCAATTCTGGACAGTCTGAAGAGGGGAGCTCAGAGGCTCTGCTTGAAGACCACCTGAAGGCTAGAGCTCCAATGGATATGGGTGTCCGACCTAGACGCTCATTTTTACACAACAAACTACAGAGTTCGGATACCGGAGCTCTCCCAATGAGCTCTGGAGCTTCCCCGTCATCTATTATGTTAAAAATACGGGCGGTATGGGCGACTGCTACCAACTCTATTAGTGCAGCAGAGCTTCCCTCAACTTCCTTAAATGCTAACCCACTACATGCAAAATACCGTAATTTATGGAGAAACAATGTCAGAAGTGGTGATGATCAGGGGATGTCCACAGCCTGCTCCCAGAACTCCTTAACACATTTTCCTCTCAATCATATATATGAAAGAAGCATTTGACTTCAAGGGGAGAGGGGAGGCAAGACACTCCAACAACCAAGAACAACAAATCATTTACCACAAGTGCGAGATACATGTACAACAAAAGTCCTCATTTCCGACAAATATTTTTGACAGCATGGAATTGTCCTTGCAAAAGAACTCATTTTTCAACCACAAAAATTGGTGGTCGAAAATGTTCTATCAAAATATATTTTATTTTCGACAGATAATATGCTGTAGGAAAAGAATTCCAATTTCGTCGAAAAAACAAAAAAAATGGCGGGAACTTTTGGCGCTATTATTATTTTCGACAACATTTTGTATTGTCCGTAATGGTAGACTTATTTCCGAGAGACAGTTGACTTTGTCGGAAATGATTTCTTAATTTCAAGGGCAACAAAGTACCCTCGGTAATGAACAAATTATTTCCAACGGCTAGTGACCCTTGAAAATATTTCTCTAAATTGTATTATTTTTATAAAAATATCAAGTCACATATGAGAATTGAGCATAGGATTCTACCTTTTCAAAATTAATTTTACCATTGTTCCACATGTTACTTAATAATTATATTATCAGTTTATTAGATTTTATCATATATTAGTCATAAGGTAAGATCGGATAAATCTCATAATGTAAACTAATAATATAATTATCTGATGATAATATAATTATAATATATAATATAATTATTTAATTATCTCATAATATTTTTAATATGTATATGCATATTATAATTGATTAACCCACTTTTATCGTATAGAATTATAGTATATAATATATAATATGTATATGTGTATGTGTATAAGTGGGTCTCACAAGAGATCCCTTAAAATAGCCAAAGAAAGATCCTCTTACACATTAATAATTTTTTTGTAATTTAAATGCCATGACTTTAAATAAAAAAATTGAATTTTAATAAAATTTATATATTTAAAATCTACTAGTCAATATCAATTGAATAAGATTCATCGTGACTATATAATAGCGTACTTTATGTGTTTATACATTATTAGCTAGCCATCTTAGTTTGTATGTTTACAGTACATTAGTCCAATTTTTTGGATCATTTAATTTTTAAATTATTAAATCCACAAAATTGGATTATTTTCACATCTAGTGTTGATTAATAATAAGCTATACTTCGATTGATTGTTTGTGAAGGTTTGATTGGCATGAGTCTATAGTTTAGACTTTGGATTTAACTTCAATATAATGTTTTTGTAACATAAGTTCATTCACTCTTTTAAGTTAACCAATCCGGTTAATGTATCTATAGTAATGCTAATATGGTACCCCTGTTTTCAAACCCTCAGATTTTGGAGACTGCTGAGTTGGCTAATTAGCCATAAGATTCGATAGTGATAGGATCCTAGATTGAACAATAAACCTCTCAATCCAAATCCAACACAGATAGTACATGCGCGCTTACAATGAACCAAACAATATTTGTATTAAATGAGATGGTTCAACCTAAGAAAAATTATCATGTAGCTTGTTGATATCATTTTACATCAAATCCATTAAAAAAAATCTGTGTCAAAAGTGCAAAAAATTGGTAATGTTCTGTATTGCAAGAATGAACTTCTTATACTAAACAATTGGTAATTTTGACCCTACTATTTTGCATCCAATTGTGGCTCAAAAGAATTCTGAAGATATAATAAAGATAGCCAATCACTGAAGCATATTCGTGACTCAAATCACTATAATTAATTATTTTAATTTTGATTGCTAGAAAACTAAAGTACAATAAAGAAAAAAAAAGAGTAATGAATGAAGAATAATTTTAAAGAAATACACAGATCATGCATTAAACAGAATAAAACACCACATTGGATTAATGAGATTCAATTAAAAGGAGGTAGATACCTAAAGGCCATGTACAAGGGCGCTGATTCGTATATAATATATAAACTTAAAGGTCATTTTATTAATAGCTATTACCTTGAGAGGGTATTGTGGGAGTATAGTTTTGAACATTTTGTTCTTGGGCCGAATTAGTTCCAAAATCCCCTCATGGGCCGAATATACAAGGCGGGACCCGAATATCCCAAGGAATGAAAGGAGTCACGGATGAAATCCAATAAGCACAAGGGAACCGTGTGAATTACTGCCGAACAAAAAGACAGATCTGCCGAACATGAGAGGGTTACGCCGATCAAAGATGATATATTTATGAGTAACTTTGGGTATATGGATAAGGATATATACGTACAAGCCAGCTCATCAATGAGAAAAGGATATTCACTGGCGTCGTCCCCTGATGAGGGATTACCGTACCAACGAATGGCTGATCAACACGTGTAAAGTGAAGGAAGGTTAGTTATAACAGCTATTTCCTTGACAGAGGGAGAGAGAAGGTAGTGCCACGTAAACCCTAAAAATGCCCCAGATAGTAATTTCACCAGTGATCTAATTCATCTTGGGAAACACGAAATGTAAGAGTATAAATAGAAAAGCATGTCCACAAAAACGGGGGTGGCAAAGAAAAAAAGGAAGGAGAGGAAAAGAGAGAGGTCCAGTGATCATTCTTCCAGATTGGGTCGGACCTGTATTGAGACGATAAAACACCACCTACAGGTATAAACTTTGCAAGGTCTTCTTAATAGTTACACTCAGCTCACATGGCAGCTTAAGAATCATCCACCTTCATGTTTTTAGCATAAGGATTACTTTTAATGCAAAGTTTTTTAATGTTGCCTTTGTAGAATTGCTTTAATGCTTACTTTTTTTATAGCTGTTGAATGCAAAGTTTCTTCTTCCTTATCTTTGTTTATATATCAAGTATTTTTCTATTTTTCCTTTTGACTGCGCACATTTGTTAGTATCAATTTTGTTTATATCCTACTATTTGCTGTTGATTTGGTTTCTTCGCTTCAGTGCCTATGCAACTAATCTTCCCTTGTACGAACTAGAGTTCTAAAAATCCCCGTCTAGAGGCCAGGCGATGGTCTACCGCTTAGCCTGGCTTAGCGGCCGCCTAGTCTGGTAGGATGGGGATTCGGCAAGTTAGTTAGAGTTTTTCACTCCTTTTTGTTTAATTTTTTTTTCATGTTTGAATTATGAGAAATATCCATTTAACACACTCATAAAGTCCGTTTTAGAAGTGAAGTTAAATTTTTGTAATATAAATGTAAATAAAAGAAAGGGTCGTTTGGGATTATCTTTTTTGGTACATAATCAATATACAAATTTCACAATAGATTATAAGTTGTATCATTGTCTTAGGTTGTTAATATAGTCTTTTCAAATCCAGCAAAAAAAATAAAATTCATAACTCTATTTTATCATCTTTAAAATTTCATTACTCTATTTTATTATCTTTTTGGAATTGATTTTTTCTTAATTTTTAATTTTTTTTTACTTAGGAACACTCTCATACAAAAATTTTAAGAAACCACATAATCATAGTTTTTCTTATAGTTTTTTTTAGTTAAAAATTAAATAACATTAAAGAAATTCATTGAATCCTACTTTATTAAAGGTGTAATGTTGGTTGTGAAATAAGTTTTAAAGATCAATTTTTAAAACTTAAACCAAATACATTTTTTTTAAATACATTAAAAACTATTTTTGTAAAGCTCAACCAAACAAGACTTAGTGTCTAATATTTGCTTGGTGTTCCAGTTTTCTATAATATATTTAGTTCTTGAATTTTGGCCTCTTGCCTTTTTGATTTGATCTCCTTGTGACTTCATTTCCATTCCTTCAGGGGTATTCTGGTCATCATACATTACTTTTCATAATAAAATTTATTTTTCCTCAATCTTCTTTTAGAGAATAGTTGTATGTTTTCTCATACCATTTCTTATAATTTTTTATTTTTTTTGGGATATGTACAGAGGGAGGTGGAGTCGGATTTGTTATTAATTAATTATTTCGGTGCAGTGTAGCAGGAAAAGCAAAATTAGGTACATATACAACTCTCTCCATTTTGTTTCTAGTATAACTTTATTTTTCCTGGTACATTGATATGGGAGTGTATTCTTTAGTTTAAATTAGGTATGTTCACACTTAACATTGATATGGGAGTTTACTTTTATTTTTCCTGGTACATTGATATGGGAGTGTATTATTTAATTTAGATTATGAAAGAGTGAAAGGTCAAGTTAAATCTCTGACAGATAAATTGGAGAAGTTGACTCAAATTATTCAAAGTTTAGTGCCCAATACCTCAGACAATTCTAAAGCAAGAAGCTCACTTATGTGGTACTATTTTTATATTTTAAATATTTTTATATATTGTTATTGTTCATGCTAAGTAATGCATGTTTTATCTCTTACTTATTTTGCATTCTAATTTCTTTGTTTTTCTTTTATAATAGGAAAATATTGCAACATATTCAAGTGCACACCATGATGAAGATGGGGATGAAGATGTTGCTGATGAAGATGATGCAAACTTTAATGAGGACTATTATTAGCATATATTGTTAGCTTCCTTGCTTAAGAGTTACTATGTTATAAAGATTAAATTTTGAATAGTTATCTTTATCTGAACATGTATGAGATTAATTATGTTTTTTCTAATGCAATATTTTATGAACTTTTAATTGTCTCCTTTTATGTATATTAAAAAAATTATCTTGATTCATCTATCTCTTACAATTAGGTAATTAAAAATTAAATTGAATGAGAGGAAAAAAAATTGCAAACAAAATTCAATGAATGAATCTCGTTGGAAAACATTTCCGATGACAATATCATTCTCGGAAACATTAGATTATATTTTTCCTACAGAAAATATCAATTTTCGATGAAAACATGACTCGAAATTTATTCATTTTCGATGACAAATAATCGTCGGAATTATATATTCTTATTGAAAATAGTTTTTTCCGACCATTACTATTCGTCAGAAATAAATCCTAGGAAAAAATGGATTGGCTACCAACTAATTTTTTCCGACAAGCAACGAATTATTTTCAATAAGCATTTTTTGTCGAAAATAATATTTGTCATCGTTCAAGAATGAGAATTTTCGACCACTGATAAATTATTTACGACTATGACTGGTTGTCGAAAATATATCTTTTTTCAAAGGTTGGTCGAAAAAAGACTATTTTCGATGACATTTTTTTCGAGAACCACTGAGGGCACCTAACTGTCGGAAATAAATTTTTTCGAGGGAAAAAGTGGCTTGCGCCCTTGTAAATGACTATCATTGTTGTAGGTACAGAGAGACAGAGCTCCATAGCTCGCTTCAGAGCTCTTAAGTTAGAGAGATTAAATTCTGAGTGGCTTAGCCTTCCTTTTGTTGTAATATTGTGAGGATATAATAGCTAGAGAGACTTTGTAAGCTTGTAACACGAACTCAGTCATCATTATACAAAGCTACTCGAGCTCCTACCTCTATTCCACAGAGGATGATTAACCCATATCTCTATATGAGGCGAACATCCTCTCTATATCTTTATCTCTTTCAATATTGTTTGTCATTACTTCATTTTTGTCTTGTTATGCACAAACCACTATCACCTTAATTATTTAACTATGTGATCGAAAATATACCTGCTCTTAAGGTTATGCACGGTTCGGTTAACCGAACCATGCGGTTTAAGCGAAAACCGAACCAAGTCGGTTTTCAGATGGCGGTCAACCGAGCGGAACCGATGAAAGCTTAAAACTGGTCGGGTTCAGTTCGGTCGAAGTCGGTTCGGTTAATCGGTTTTTGTCGGTTTTGGATTTGGGCAATTGGGCCTATTTATATTGTTGGGCCATGACTTAAAGACATTTTTGATAGAAAATTAGGCTTCTTTTTAATTAATTAGGCACTTTCCTTCTTAAATTACTTTTGACAAAAAAATAAAATATTTTAATATTTTTCTTCTTTAGCTTTTTTTTTTAATAAAATACCTTTCGGTTTGGTTCGGTTTTTACCGGTTCTATAACACCGGCAACCGACAACCAAACCGACCCTTTTTGGTTTTCATATTCTTCAACCGAATCGGGATCGAAAACCTTAAAAACCAGCTAGTTCGGTTCAGTTCGGTTCAAGCCGATTTTTCGGTTTTTTTGCACACCCCTACCTGCTCTAGATTTTCGCACTAACAAAATTTATAATAAAATAAATTATATTTTGATCATTAATAAAAGTAAACTTAATATTTAAGTAAACAGTAACGATCAACGTCGAAAAAAGTAATACACCACAATTTTTCCTTGTTATATTCTCCATGAATTGTGCAGTCCCAACTCCCAACAAGTTTATCTTATTAGTTTGTCTAATACTATTATCCCAAGAGAAAATAATTAATTATATATGACAATTTGTTTTGTTTTTGTTTCTATTTATAAGTTTATTATGTAACTTAATTTATCATTTAATATTATTTATGACACTCCCAAAGTTCAACTTACCTATGCATGTCAATTGATCCCATTACTTGTCAGTTGTCACTAACTATAAAATAAATAATTTCATTTATTGCATTGTGTAATGACCTTACTAATTTATGTTTAGACAGAATTAAAATCATTTTTAAATAATTGTTTTCCTTATTTCTGTAAAGGAATAAATAATTGTGACAAAAAAATCATTAATAATAATAATAAAAAAGCCTATGCCTCTTCCATTTCTAATAAAAAATTGTATTCATAAATTTCATTTTTAATACATTAATTTCTTTAGAGAATAATTTATGTGATAAACAAAAAACTCTCCAAACAATGTAATCAATAAACACATTTTCTTTAAGACTTTCTCAAGATACATCATTTCAACTAATTAATCTTGATAACAATATTTGATTATGACATAGAACGGGAGCAGGCGGGAAGGACGAAGAACACCGTCTTCAACCTTGGGCTCTTGATTTCACAAGAACAAAACGAAAATTTAAAGAATTTTCCGAGAACAAAGAGATTCCTCACATAATTTTTATTAATTCATAATTGGTTGGTTACAATGATATGAAATAAACATTAGTTATAATACTAAAAATCTAAAATCCTAAACCTACTTCAAATAAAAAAATCATCCACATAAGGAAATTGAGTTATTATAATCTAATAATATTTAAACCCTACCAAAACAAATATTCAAATTCAATTTTCAAATTTCAAAATTCAAAACTCAAAACTCAAAGAAAGACTATAAATAGAGAAATTATTTACACTAATTAATAAAATAAAAATAAAATACAAATATGGTCTTCATTTCCGTTGCATCAGATTATTCACAAAAATATTATCTTCAAAACTAGTAATTTTACTTGGAAAAGTAAAGCTTTTACTTTTAAAGTCAATGCACTTTATTTTTATTTTTATTTTAAAAAAGAAAAAGTCTATACACTTCTATTAAAAAAAATGTCAAAGTTGCTACTTATGGAATTTGAACCCTGGTTCAAAAATAATTTACACTTGACCAAATTTCTTGAACCTTAAATTTGTTTGTAAAACATAAAAGCATAACATATACAACAAAATTAATATTAAATATACGTAAAAATATCCCGAAATTTGAAGACTCCCCTATTGCCTTTATTTACACAAGTCCACCCTTGCTTCATACTTATGTAATTCATGTTCTTAATTTTTATTTTTTGGGATATCTAAAAATTATTATTTATTTTTAAAAATATAATCGATCAATATACAAAATTTTATAATAGAAAAAATGATAAACTTAAAGTAAAACTATCAAATTCATACGTAAACTTGTACAATATTCATGATAATATTAATAACAAGTCGGATCAAGCAAAACCCGAATGGACTACGCTGGCCGGCATGCCGGCCTTTGAAGCAATTTGGTGAGCAGTATTACATATAGGTAGAATTAGCTAGTAGACAAATTCCTTTCCTTTTTAGCTACCTCCACTTGAATTAATTAATTAACTAATTATCTCACCCAACTTTTTAACTTAATTTATTAGTTGTCTCATGTAATAAATAGGTAAAAGCGGCATACGAATGCATGGCATTGCAGCACCAATGAAAACATCTACTCCTCACAAATATATATATATATATATATATATATATACCACCCACTATATTAGGTATTAAACGTGAGTGGGACGCAGTGGCGAAGCCAGAAAATTGAGCAACATGGGGCGAAATTTAATCGAAAATCAACACACACTATATCATATTTAAAGCCATAAAATTTGAATGCAAACATAACACTATTAATAATAAAAGTTCATACAACTTAAATAACAAATGCAAACAATTATGATAAATTACAATAACATTCTATGATTTTTCATATTTTGGAAGTATTGGTGAATGGTGGTAGTAAAAAAATGGTGTAGATATTTAATTAATTAGGTTTAATATTAACAAATTGTTCTTTAAGATTTTGTATCTTACAGTTAGGTCCCCTCAAGTTTATTTTTATGCACATAAGTCCCTAAAAAGTTTTTTTTTTTACAAAAAAAACCCCAACCCAAGGAGGGGCAGCTGCCCCCCCTGCCCCTACATAGCTTCGCCCCTGGTGGGACGACAGTTTTAATAAATCTATAAAGTTTTGTTTGATAACAATATGAAAAATAAAAATAAAAATAAAAGTATTTAATTTGAGTAAAAAAATAGAAAATAAGTTGAGGCACATAATAATATACTCTTTATTTTATGCTTATTTTTTCGAGTAGACGTCCTCCATTCTTCAATATTTTTGTGAAAAAAAATCAAAATTTCTTCAAAGAAATAGTCACAAATAAAGAAAACATCTCACTACATGTGTTAACTTATTTTCCAACTTCTAACAAAAATCTACTGTTTTTATTCTCCCTTTTCATGATATTATCAAACGGACCATAAAATTATAAAATTCTATGTTTTTATGTTAGAAATTACAATAAAATGGAGATTTGAATTTAAGACTTTAAGTATAAAAAAATCAATATTTAATTACTACCTGACTTAATGTCATTCTTTTTTGGGTGCACAAGGGGGCAAGAGAGCCCGGCTATATTATATTATCATTAGTAACTGCCTCCCTAACTTTGGGAGGAGTAACATACAAAAGAGTTGGCCCTTGGTTAGTACAATCCAAAGAAAAAAGATTGGCCATCAGATGCGCAGGAGTATTACAGATACTAGACACAAAAACAACCGGGGAGCTCCATAGCAGGTGGTGGAGCCTTTGACAGTCAAGGATGAGTTGGTAGTGGGGGCTAACTTCCTCGGAACAAGCATGAAGGAGCACTACAAGAATTTAACCTTTTTATGATTTTTAAAAAGTGTCACAAAAGTTTACTTATGACTGTTTTTCTAGTTGTGAAAAAATGTCATAAGATTGATGAGAGTCACAAAAAGTTTATGTTAAAAACAAAAAAAGGTCATAAATATCACTTTAATTTCAAAAGGAAAATAAAAACTAATGCTTGCGAGACTTGATCTTAGGACCTCAATATGCAACTAACACACCAAGAAGCACACAACCACCCTACCAAATAGCACCATTGTAATTATATGGTTACTATTTAATTTTATTTCTTATTACTACAATTCTCCTTTTCCTCACACCATAAAGACATCACTTTAATTTAAAACATTTTTCCATTTAGTATTTAAAAATACACATCTGAACCTTTTTTCTTATTTAATATATATATATAACTCAAATTTTTAAAATTCTCATAACATTAGAATATTTTTACCTTTTATAATTATATTTGTCAAAAATGAACATAAAATTAACTTTAAGATACTTTTCTCAAAAGTAACTTATGGCTAACGTATAAGTATGAACGCCAAAATAGTTATAAAAAATAAATAAAGATAACCTTTTTCAGAAAACAATCATAAAAATAACAAAAAAATTTATCTTTTATGACTTTTTTGATAAAATTGACATAAAGTTACTAGACAGACAAACATGATAATTAATCTGGAAGAGTCATAAAAAAATAAACAAAAATGACTTTTTCCCCAAAAAAAATCATAAAAATAACAAATATTTTTTTATCTTTTATGACTTTTTTGATAAAATTGACATAAAGTTACTAGACATACATGACAATTAATCTAGAAGAGTCATAAAAAATAAACAAAAATGACTTTTTCCCAAAAAACAGTCATAAAAACCAAAAAAACTTACCTTAAATGACTCTTTCTTCAAAACTGACATAACGTTAATTTTAAAAAAAGTCATATAAAGGTAAAATTCTTGTACTGGAGGTTCACTACTTCAGATGAGTATGTTTCAATAATAACGCGACTGTGGCCCTTGGTGAGTAGGAGTTGAAGGCCAACCTTGAGAGCTTCAAGCTCAGCTTGTAAAGGATCGAGCGCGGCATGGGTGCTAGTGAAACCCCAAAGCCAGTGCCTTCATCATCACAAAGGAGACCACCATAGCCTCCCTTTCCGTCTTTAAATCCACCATCGACGTTAAGTTTAACATAACCCATGGGCGGTCTTACCCAGCGTCCATTCACCGGGTCCAAAAACGTGGTCTGGGCGTCGGAGAAGGCTACATGGATGTCCATTGCATACATGAGAGCTTGGCGAATCACTCGTGAAGGAGCAAAATCAATGCTCTCAAAAACAGTGTCATTACATGCTTTCTAGATAAACCATAAGATGGCCGTATAAAGCGCCTGCCAATCAGAATTACCATGCACGACAAAGCTCGCACAGTCGTTGATATTCTTTCTCACCCATTGTTGAAGAGGAGTGGTGAAGAACCAGTCGTGAGTCGCGGGGGTTAGAAAATGCTGCCAAATGATTAGAGACCGGGGGCAATCACGTACCAAATGCAAAATGGATTCATCATGAGATTGACATCGAGGGCAAGCAGCAGACTGAGTGAGGCCCAGTCTTAATTTGGCGATAAGCATTAATAAGGAGACGGTCATGTGCCAACAGCCAGAGAAAGAAACGGAGTGATTCGCCTTCGTGACTTAATGTCATTACATCTTCTTCATATTATTTGGTATCATATTACACACGTGATATCTTAATTGTAATAGATATTTTTCCTTTATTTAATTACTAATCTGCTTTTATTTAATTTTATAATTTTTCATATAAAAATATTTTCTATTCAACATAATCAATGGTATGTAAAAAAAATGATATTTCAAGATTTGCCGGACGGACTGTAGCACCGTGTGGAGCCTATCGAGACAATATATGTTGTTCTCAAAAAAGAAAGGTAGTTATTAATTTAAGTCGTCTTATAAAAGTAAAGTCTTAACTAGAAATTGGGTAGAAGGGCTTATTATTTTTACCAAAAATCCAATGAATAATATTTTTTTGAATGAAGGGCCTATTTTTAATTGGTAATTAGTGTAAGAGGCCTATTTTGTTTTATATTTTAAATGAATGTATTTGAATAAATTTAAATATCATTTAATTAATAAAAACATGTTATGTATTACCTAAATTACCCCTTTTTATGAAATTTTCACAAAAAATATGGACTACAAAGTTCATATTGCAATAAAATATGAACTGCAAAGTTCATATTGCAGTGAAATATGTACTGCAATATGAACTTTGCACTAAAAATATGGACTGCAATATGAACTTTGCACTAAAAATATGGACTGCAAAGTTCACATTGCAGTGAAATATGGACTGCAAAGTTCATATTGCAGTGAAATATAGACTGCAAAGTTCATATTGCAATCCATATTTTAATGCATATTGATATTTTTTTAGTTTATTTTAAGGGTTAGGATGTCATTTTATAATGAAAAAAAAGACACATGTCATATTATCAATAAAATAAAAAATAGGCCCTTTATTTAAAAAAAAATTATTCCTTGGCCTTACTGTGAAAATCTTTCTCTAATAAGCCCTTTTTTTAATTGCCCCAAGTCTTAATTAGTTTGAGATGGATGTAGTAAATTAGCCAATGACACAGTTGTAAACTTGTCAGACGTTTAGATGTACACTTACCTTATCTGTGAAACTATTTTTTGGCATTCAGGACACACCTTGTAGTCTCGTACACCTTACTTAATTATTGTTATTATTACAGTCATATTCATTTCAAATTAATAGTATCTCACTTTTGTTTTCAATATTCTAAAATTAATAGTTCACTTTCTCTTAATTTGGGATATAATAAATGTATTGAACGTCACAACAACAACAACGGTGACAATGACAATAATAATGCAAAAAATATATTTAAAAAAAAAACACTAAAACTAAAATTGATCAAAATAAGAATAAATGCTAGTTTGTGATGGAGAGTATAAAATATCAATTTGTGTATAACGAAAGAGCCTTGAAGTAGGGAATAGTGTAAATAATTTACCGTTTGAGAAAATTTGTAACATAGGAGAGCCCTCATGGAAGCCTAGCTATGTACTGGTAATTACTGATAAGAATAATTAATAAACCACGAAGGATGTTTTTCTGCGCTACAACATGGTATATATGTCAATGCCAACATTTTTAAATCCCACACAGATCGAGGAGAGAGATGTTTGGATCTTGAGTAAGTCAATGCACATCCTCATCTATGCACCCACCATATTATTAAACAAATTTCGTCAATAATCAATGTACTAAAGTGAGTAGTGGATTAATCTAGTGGTAAAAGTTACGGTGCCCCACCCTAACTTTATAACCGGAGAGATACCGGTTTTTTTATTATGTCTCTTCCTTTTAAAAAAAAACAATTATGTATCACAGTGGTAAGGGGTCAAGAATCCTGAATTTTTTAAATGAGTGGGATAATGTTGATAGTTAATTAAGTTAGACTGGGAAGACTTAGCAAAACCGAAAACATATATAATTATATCATTAAATAAAAAAATTTGCGCTGGACTACAGTCCCGATTGAGTGACCCGGGGTGGTTGTCGTTGTAGAGTGATTAGTGTGTGTAATATAATTCAGAAATCAATTCCAGTGATCAGTCAAAAATCAGTTGTTTCCTTAAAAAGGAAAATATGCAAACCTTAATATATAGCACAACAGGTTCTGATGTGAAACTTATATATATATATGTCAACATCTTTAATTAACTGCATCCTTTACTTTAGTATTTTTGATCTTTTGTCTTTGTAAGTATAGCAAAGGCGGTATGGTGAATGGAGTGGGGTTGTCTATTGTTTGATTTGAGGTTTTATAGGTGTGAATCTATAAGTTCGCATATATATTATTTATGTGAAGAAGTTGAATCAAGGATCACGTCTATTTGTCCGACCTTAATTACAAATAAGAGAATCCAATATGTGAAAATAATAAGGCCCGTATGAATATCAATATCACACAATTGGTACTTGTTGGAAATATAAATGTTTCTTGAGTAATGTATATCTATAAAAGCACATGGTACAATTTATATATACTAGTTCTTATTAAGCCATAGTTGTTTTGACAATAATAATATAATTATAGCAGTGATAAAACTCAAGCAAAGAAACCATATTGGTGAACAAATTCCATTCAATTCATATAGTACATTTACATCATCAACTACAATTCTCTCTCCTAATTTTCTTGATCTTACCTCCTAGATCTGCACGAATAGCCGGAGGAAACAAAGATTCAATCTCTTTCGACATATCAAGATAAATTCTCGGCCGAGAATGTAGTACTTTCCGCTTCGACAGTACTGGTACCATTTTCGGCTTCCTCGGAGCTGGTGGGCAGATCAATGCCACAATATTCTTATCCACTAACTTTGTCGGAGTCTTAAATCCTTCATCTTCCTCTTCAACCTTAATTTCCGTCGTCGCCAGTTTCATTGAAGAAACCAAATTCTTCTCATATTTTTCTTCTATCTCTTCTTGAAATTCTAACACGGATGGTTTTGACAAGAAATTGCATTCCATGGAATTCAGATTCTTCTGTGAGAGAAGCATTTTGATCAAATGAAATAAACAGGGGCACAAGAACAGAGCAATAAAAGATGGGGTTGATATATATAGAAATGGCAAAAATGGGCCGGGGTGTGTGTGGAAAGTATAATGATCACTTCAACTCAACATCTTTGCAATTTGTTTAGGGACTTGTTTGGATTTTAGCTTTTTCAATGTTAGAGAGAGAAAGTGGTGGGGGGGTTTGGATTGATATGCCCGAATTCGGCGAAGGATCCAATGCAAAATGAAACATATATTTCTCTATCTTAATAAATAATTTATATATTGGAGTTTGGGTTTACTTTTTCTATTTTGCATCAGTGTCAGTTAGTCGAACAATTAACTAACTTATAATAAAATCAGGTATTTGCAAATTGCTTTTTCCAGTCTACTTTTTGATTCATCACGTGCTTTGCTAGTTGCAACAGCTAAACCATATGATCCATCTACTTTTCTCACAACGAAATCCCGTCTTACAGCAAAACATTAATTATTATTATTATTTATAAAAAAAAAAAAAAAAAAAAAAAAAAAAAAAAAAAAACAACATTAATAATATCCCGACAATTTACGTGCATTTCAATTAATTCTGTCCCGAGCAATTTTAAGAACGCAGGTCCCTTGTCCCGGTAGTTACAATTTGTCTTTGATATTTTTATTATATATGAGGTGGAGTTTACTTTCAGTCTAATCGACTCTTTCCGATGTAATTTATGTCTGTTAAGTAATCTAATACATACATCAAGTAATTGGGGACCATTGATTTTAGACGAACGGAGCATAGTTTCTGAACAAAATACTTATGTGAATGATTTGGCTGAAATTTGCAATATATAGTTGTTGGAATTAATATTTTAAGACTAGGTCGTGTATCATAAGTAATAATTAGCTATAAAACAAGCTCATATTGCTTCTGGTTAATTATGAGTAACTATATATATATATACATAAATAAATGGTGTTAGCAATTAATAATTCATCGTAGTGATCACTAAAAGTATAAGACATATATATATATATATATATATATATTGTCATTTGAAACAAATAATTTTTTAATGCATTTTAAAATTTGAATGCTATAGAAATGAATTGATGGGACTGTTTTACGAATTTGAGTGAACTTTCTCGCCGTTTCAAGTGTAAAATTTTAAATCTCTACCAAAATAAGTGTAAAATTTTAATTGTAAGAGAAATTCATGTTGGATATTAAAATAAGGCACATATGTAAATTATTCTTAATTATAAAAATTAAATTATTCAAACTTTGTTATTAGTTGACAAAATCTACTTAAAATAACAAAATGGATTAGTTGCCACCAAATCCCTTAACAGTCACATGAGGCGTTTAATTTGCTTTTTTGCATGGATGACTTTTCTTCACATGGGCCACGTACTTCCAAAGGTCTTCTAATTAACGTTGTGTGGAGTGCGCTCCACCCTATCATTCCCTCTTTTGAATTTGGCAGGAGAGCATATTATAAAGGTTATTAAATGAGTAAAAATAGCAACGTACTCGTCAAGAAATTTTTTTCGTGGTTAATTGCGGTAATAATTTTTTTAATTGCTGTATCTATTACCTTCCATTTACTATTTACACAAACCACTTAGTAACTTTTTAAGTATTTACTCAAACCAACCCCTCCGTTATAATTTAACTTTCTAATTTTAAAGGATGAAAAATAGCAACATGTAAATATATATACTCGAAAGCAGTGGCGGAGTCAGGATTTCTACTCGGTGGGGGCTTAATTAACATTAAACAATTTTTTTAATTACAAGGAGTAATAATACCAAAAAAATATTGTATATTAAATATCTATTATATAAAAGTATGTACATAAAAAAAGACAAATCACAAAAATTATTTTTTGAGGTTTCATATCTTGAAAACATTGAAAGACACCTTCATTTTTTATGTTTTTTAATATAACTTTTTCAACATTTAGAATTTTTTTTTTTTGACAAATTTACACATTTTCATATATTATTTTCATACATTTTCCTTAGGCGGTTTGGGAGATTTTTGTTGTTTATGGTTAGAAGAAATAGACCTAGACTTTCCTTTTATTTAGTTAAAAATAAGTAAGATAAGATATATTTGGGAAATATAATATGGGTCAATGTGTTCTTTTACTTCTTTTACTTCAATTGTTAAATTATTCAATAAATAATCTTATATGAGAGGCAAACTTACAATAAGTAAAATTTTGAAGTCCAATATCAGTTTTTTGTATAATTAATGGGTTCAAAGGTGAAGATGAATTTTTCTCTAATAATACATATAAATCAGATCCCATATTTCTAAAGTTTTTTAAATTTTTTTTTCATAGTTTTGAATTTCACAAAAAAGCCCCTATAGCAATTTAAAAATACCATACTTACTCTGAACAAATTTCAAATCCATGTGGGGGCTTAAGCCCCCACTTGTCCTATGTTCCCTCCGCCACTGCCCGAAAGCTATCTTTGTAATTCAAAATAATAAAATAAATAAAGCCATTAACTTTCTTTCAAGTAGAAATTATTTTACCTAAACATGTAACAAGTCCCTTGATCTTCTTTAGGTTTAGGCTGTATATATGTATATTTGTGTGTTTATTTATTTATTAATAATAACATTCTTTTTACTTACAAAAGAAAAATAAAATAAGAAAAACGTACGGTTTTACAAATAAAATTATGAATGAACGTACACACCGTATAAGGTGTATATATTTAATTTAAAATTTGTTAACAAAATGTAATGCCATACAAGCAAAAAATAATAATTTTTATCTCAAACTTACTTTAAAAATTAAAATTTCTCATATATTTTTACCTCAAAATTATATTAACAAAATATAATGCAACGCAAGCAAAACAAAGAGGCACAAAAACTATGTGTTTAGCTAATTTAAAAGAAATTATAGAATACAAAGGGAAATAAATTGAAGGATTTTGGTAAAAGGGTTGTATATGTAAATACATAGAATGTACAATTAAAAAGTTAAGGGTGATTTGTGTAAATACTTTAAAAGTTGAGGATAGTTTTTTGTAAAACAAATTGCTTTCCTTCCGCATATTTAAATGGAAGTTAACTTATTGACCCAATTGACAACAATTAAATATTTCCTCCCAAGATTAACCATGAAAAAAAGTTCGATGACCTAAATGCGAAAAAGGCACAAGTACATTGCCATTTTTTTGTCATTTAGCCTATATTATTATGACAGAGTTACACAAGGCGCATTTGATACATGTGTAATATTATATTTGATAATTAAAGTTGTAAGATCAACAATTCTTTGGGTAAGAAGTATTGCTCGCAAACGAAGTTATGCACAGTAAGTATCAGAAAATGGACAAAAAGAACACACGAATTTTTGGTAAGGGTGGTTCTCACAGCCAATAAATGGTAGTGTGGTTTACGTCCACCCTCTAGTGATGTTGTTGATATATTATAGATGATAAAAAAGATAATTACAAAGAGAGTTACAATGGCACTTGATGAATTTTGTGATGATTTGAAATGTTAAGTACTGCTAGTTCTTTTTATAGATGCAAAGAACTAGCTGTTATAATGTGATAGACTCCACTCTCCACGATTAGGGGGAAGTGGAAAAAATGGCAGGTGTGGTTTGTTGTGGTGATAGGATTGTTTTGTTATTAGTCATGGGACGTGCTAGCTGCGCTTTGTGCTGTTGCTCCCACAAGTCAAGCTTCAAATGGCTAGGATAAGTTTTTATGCCGAGCTCAACCATAGCCTAGGATCTCGATCAGTATATAGATTGGACCGGGGACATAATATTTTTATCCCCTGGCCTTCAAATTTATAGAAATTATTTAAATGCAATGATAAAATGTTTAATCAAGTGGTTAAGTTGCACATTGTTAGAGTAAATAATCACATGTTCAATAGATTATTATTATTATTACTATGATTTTAATAAGCCAGTATACATCAAATTGACCCCTTCGACCTTGAGAAAAAAGGAATGGTGGAAGGTGATCGAACTATGGTGGTAAGGAACACAAGCTTAACTTAACTCGACAATGCTCTAAGACCTTAGGTCTATCTAGTAGGCGAAAATTAATTACCTTTCCTTTCAATAACTATACCTTCCATGAATGATATTTGGATTGCACATGTAGCCCATTGTAGCGGATTAAATGTATTTACGGAACTCAATTCATTATCCATAGAATGCAACAATTATTAGAATGAGTGTAGCGTTGTACAATACTTTTAAAAAAAGTGAAGTATTTTTTTTTTATATAAAATAAGATAGTTTGGTTATATATATATATACATACATAAGGGGTCATGATAGAATGGCAAAATGGATGTTCTTGATAGTGAAGTGGGAGACCAGAGATAGAGTGCTTAGATTTCACCATCATGCAGGTACGTAACACATAGAAGTGTGGGAGATTTAAAGTGCAAGCAAGCACTTGGTAACTTTTAGGTGGCTTTGTATACTTTGTTTTTACTCCTTTTCACCAAATATTTCACAAATTAATTCTAGAAGTACTTTGTTATTTTGACATGTCACATTTATAAAGATTTTCAAACTCATCGCCTTAGTATATATTATTAGAATTTGGAGTACGTAACTTAATATCAATTGGTAATAGATGGAATAATGGTCCCTTATTTTTATATAGTGTTGTGGGAATCTCATTTTTCAATGTGATGCATGTGGGATTTACAATCTTAACATGTGTTATCACATGTAGCATAATTTTAAACATAACACGTAGACTATTTATATTGAGCAACGTGAAACCCATGTGGCTGTTGGGCATTGAGACGTAGGGTAAATAACCTTATTCTAATAATGTATTAAAGTTTGAAGCATCAATCCAATCCAAAACCAATTAGCAATTGGCAGAGAAGCCCCTTATTCTTGTATATCGCTGTGGGATGATCTCATTTCCCGTTGTGACATGAGATTCACAATATTCTCAACATATAGCCCATGTAACATGGATTATGGAGTAACAAATGCTGTGAAAACCCATTTAATTTTTATAGCGTCTGCGTGTACTCATATAACACATCAACAAGGCAAAGATGTATAAGTAATGTTTTGTGAATTTTCGAATCCCAACATAAATGGCTTGCCTTCATTGGACGGTGAAAGAATTAGTCAATATGCGCACAAAATTGCTTTTACTAAAAAAATTTGAAAAAAATAAATAAATTACGAACATACTTTTTTGAGATCTGACTTATCCTAGACTAATAAAGACTACTTTGAAAACGATTCAATGATGGCTCTCCCTAGATTTACCTATTTATAAAAACTAATGATATTTGGCAATATTTTAAATTTTATTTTCTAAATTAATATCAATATATAAATAGAATCTTAGTCCTTTATGTACATTTTCACATCGAATCAATTAACAATTTGATAATTGGATTTTAAAACCAATTTGAATGAACTCGATCAATTCTATAACAAAATTGACAAATTAATACCAAGCGAATTAATAATTAATGTCATTGTGTATAAACTATATATGTAATTATCAATAGATTAGGATAATTAAATATAGACATACAATGATAACGTGGGGTATTAATGAATATAATAAAAGTGAAAACGTACACACACTCTCATGGCACATAATTGCATATATATATATATATATATATATCATGCTCATGCTTAATCATTTTGCTTCCCATCTCTAACAATCATCTCTCCCCACACTTCGCCTCTTTGTGCTCTGCAAATCCATTTGCCTAATTCATAATTACTCTATCTGTCTCTCTCAAATTAACAACTCAATATTCTCTTTCAATAAAATTTTAGATTAAATTAAGCTTCAATTAATGTATTTAATTTCACAATACTAATTAAATAAATATTGTTCATAAATACTAATTTTTTTTTTACTACCATGCTTACAACCGTACTAAGATGGACTAATTTTTGTTTAACAAACTACTTGTTCCTAACCACAAGTACCAGTTCTAACGGGAGTAAAAGTCTTATAGTGTACGTAGAAATAATTCACCTACTTAAAACGCAAATTATCACCTTCGCAACACTTTGTAATTACTTTTAAATATTTAATATTAGAAGTGAAATGGACTCTACACAATTCTAGTATTTCTAAATCTATTGTTTGTAAGATTATCTTTTTTTCCCGCCACTTCAGTTTTCATGGAGCCTAAACGGATCACAATCAAATCGCAAGTACCCAAACTGATACAACCCTACCATAAATAAAGTTTTGCTTCAAATAAAATTAATTGGAAGGGCTTTTACAAATAATAGCTGGACTACTGAAATAGAGTACTGGGAGTCTTTTTGGTTTTTATTTATCTAAATCGGGTAATATTTTGTTACCTTGTTTAAAGTTCAAAGTTTGAATCTTGTTACATTTTTTTTTATTGAAATGAAAGAATGCAGGGGGTAATATTGTCAATTTAAAAATTTGACACAATTTCAGTCGATGGAAATCCGTTTTGATTTTATAAAATAGTTTAATAATAATAATAATAATAATTTATCCGTTTCAAATTGCATGATTGTCTCGTTTTGATGATTTTGAGTTACTTTCGACATAATTATTGATAAAACATACAACTTATTTTTATATTAAAATTTTTTGATACATTGTTTATTTTTCTAGAAAAAAATTAAGAAATAAATGCATATTTGCGCTTGGATTCTCATATATTTCATCATCTCCACTATTTTGTTTCACACATGTTTTTAAATCTAATACAAAAATTGTTTTTTAGTATTAATAGTATTCTATTAATCTCACATTAAGATTTTTCACAATTTGTTTTGGAAAATGACAAATTAGGACATGAGATTGAATTCAATGTCCTCTTTAAAAAAAGGTAGTCATATTGCAAAAAAGAAATATTCTTTCTGTTATTTGTACTACTTAAAAAAATTATACTTTTAAAAACTTTACATTATTTTGTCAAGTGCGGAAGTATTTTTTAGGCATCCATTTCATCCAGTTCTATCAACAAAGGCGTTATGAAAGTGGCTGCCGTATTTTGCGATTACGGTACAAGTAATTTTTATTTTTTTTTGGTTACAACAAGTAAATTTATTCCACGTAAGGATTTGGGTCACTACTGACCAGGAGAGGCCCGTAACTTGAGCTATAGTGTGATAAAAAAAGAAAAAGAAAAATAGGACTGGTACTAATCCATTCCAACAAAAGGGTTAAATTTTGTAATTTTTTTTATAAAAACAATAATTTAATAATATATTAAAAAATCATTTAATTCTATAAATGATTTAATTTATAATTATTTTATTATAAATTGACAAATTATAAAAAAAAATTCATTTTAATAAAAATTTGTGTGGTTTTATTTTTTATGCGTGAACTTGTAACTTATGTAATTTCAACTATATCTTAACTTTTTTTTATTTAATATTTTAGAATTAACTTGAGTTTGTGATTTTATATGCTAGTTCATTTTTACAACCAAATATTAAAATTAGACAATACATGAATTAAGTAATTTTAAACGGTTTCTAATTATATAATTTTTTTTTCAATCTTATACAAATTTACAGAGCCGGCTCTGGGCATTAGATGCCAAGGCCGTCGCTTACCCCCGATTTTTTGGGCCTTATATATATACACTTATTTTATAGTGAATAAAATACTTTAACAAAGTGGTCCTTGGTTTAATGGGCGAAGGCCTTTGATTGCTACTTGGGTTGTTGTGACCGCTACTTGGGTTGTTGAGTTTGAGACTCGTTGAAGGATTTTATTTTTTTAGTTTTAATAAGCAACATAATTTAATTAAAAGTAAGTAATAAATAATCCTTGAACCCTAATAAAGCACGACATATAAACAGCTGAATTTAAGCAACACGACACACTTCTCAATCCAATTAAAAGAGGTGGGCAACCAATTATTCAATTAATTAAAAAACCCTTTCAAATTTCAATGGGATTTGAGCTTGGTTTTTTCTTTTTCTTCTTTTTTTTTTTGAATGAAGGACTCTCTTTTTTAATTAAAAGTAAGCAATAAATAACCCTTAAACCCTAATAAAGAACGACACATAAGCAGCCGAATTTAAGCAACACGGCACACTTCTCAATCCAATTAAAAGAGGTGGGCAACCAATATTCAATTAATTAAAAAAACCTTTCAAATTTCAATGGGATTTGAGGTTGGTTTTTTATTTTTTCTTTTTTTTGAATGAAGTATTATCTTTTAGTTTTTGTTATAACTAAATTCTATACAGGTAAAAAATTTAAGACTCTTTTTGTAACTTTATATTTTTAGTTTTAATAAGCAACATAATTTAATTAAAAGTAAGTAATAAATAACCCTTAAACCCTAATAAACCATGACACATAAGCAAGCGAATTTAAGCAACACAGCACACTTCTCAATCCAATTAAAAAAGGCGGGCAACCAAATATTCAATGAATTAAAAAACCCTTTCAAATTTCAATGGGATTTGAGGTTGGTTTTTTCTTTTTCTTCCTTTTTTTTTTAATGAAACACTATCTTTTAGTTTTTGTTATAACTAAATTCTACATGGGTAAGAAATTTAAGACTCTTTTTGTAACTTTTCAAATTTCAAGATCACCCTGCAAATTTACAACACAATCTTCTTGGTTAAATTAATACCCTAATTTTAAATTCTAATTTTCTCTGTACCTTCTTTGTTGCGTAAGATCTAATCCTTTACTAACTCTATTTTTAACGAAGTAAAGAAGAAATTATATTAGTCTAATTAAGAGAAATTTACAAGAATAAATGATGAATTTTAACTGATTAAAAAAAACTGGCATTCAAACGTAAGGATTAATTCCTTCTGCCTTTCTTCTATGGCTAATTTATCATCATCCATTAAAATAAAAAATACGCTAACGAGGACACAGCGTGGTTCGTTATTAAATTTTGTAATTTTACTGCTTTTTAGAAATGAAAAATTGTCCGTAACAAACGAGCTTTATTTGAGGGGAGCCACAAAACAGAGGACACGTGTCGAAAACAGAACGACACTGGTGGAGTAGCGGACGGTCAGGATTGCAGATTAGAAGGAAAGCCCGGGTCAAAAGTTGGGCCAAACAGGAAGTTTCATTTAAAGCGCATTTCATGTTCATTTGGGCGTCAGTTTTTTCACCGTTTCTTTTTGAATTGAAACTCCAACAAAGGCGGGATTAACTGACGACGATCCGATCACCACTAGCCGCCACCACCACCTCCTCCACCGCCACCAGGCCCCGTCTCTGATCAAGGTTCTTTTCCTCTATCTACATTCCTTACTCATATATAAGATGGAATCACTAGTGTTAAGTTTGAAAAAAATCTGGATAATTGGATTGAAAGTGAAGGGCTCAGATTTTGGCCTAATTTTGATATTTGAACTAAATTTTTATTCACACACAATGTATGTGCTGTTCGAATATAAGTAATAAAAAGGAAAAAAAAATGATAACTTGTACAGCTGCCAAGAGTCTTATTGCCGTCGCGATAAACAAGTGTTTGAATCTTGTTAATCACTCTGTATTGTAAAGTTTTTTGAGAAATAAAAGTCTGCATGGACAAATTGGAACTTCAAAAAGTCTGGTATGACATGGTTTCAAATGCCTTCCGGCTTTTTATATAATATAAGACTTTGTTGATTATTATGTTCGTTTAATGCAACATGTATTTTTGTGTATATGTGATATTGTGGTTTTATCCATTATTTCCGTGGATGACGTTGCGCTTCTTGTCATAGTTTTTTAGGTGAATTGCTCACATTGTCCTGAAATAGTGGAAATTAGGTGTAGGATTAATTATACAAAAGTTATCCAAGATTTGCCGTTGTTAGTAAATGTATCTAGTTTCAGAGGAGTGGATTTCATGTTTGTGTAATGATCTGGACTGAAAAATGCATATCTTTTTAAGAGTACAACTTGAAAAATGCATATCTAGTTTCAGAGGAGTGGATTTCATGTTTGTGCAATGATCTGAATTGAAAAATGCATATCTTTCTGAGAGTACAACTTGGACATTGATGATGTAATGATAATTTTGTCTCGAAATAAAGCAAAGCAGGTGACGAGCATATGATGCATTTTTTGTATGTGATGTGTCTATGCGTATATTGATATGTATATATAATGTGTTTTCTTTGTTTAATTTAGAGCATTTCCAATGCAAATATGGATTGAATACCTCTTCATCATGGGCTTGTGAGGATGTCCATAAGATTCTCTTCCAAGATATTGATAAGAAAAGTTCAACAGAATTTTATGCAATATGGATCTTGCTTTGTAGGTCTCGACTTATACATTTTAATATTATAATATTTATTAGAAACAAAATTATAAAATAAAGGTTAAAAATGTTTACAAGCTTACAAAAGAAAAATAGGTAGACAGAAAAGATGACGTGGCATTAAGAGATTGTTTAAGAGACCCTCTAGAAGTTGAGGGTCACCTTCAGAATTTATTCTCATTTTTGCCGCATTATCTTCACGGTCATTATTGATTGTTGCTCGTCTATGCATCCTATGTGGTAGGAAAAAGTTGTGAGGTAATGACCATTTATGGTAATGTAATTATAAGTGGCCGTGCATGTAACAATTATAGCATGCTACTGATCAATAACTACAGCCTTTGATCATGTCATAAAACATCAAGTTTAGATGTACTTTTAAACTCGTCGTCCATTTATCTCTTCCCATTTTTCGAGTAAGTGGCATTTTCTGGTCTTCCACCCGCTCCCCCTTTTTGGCCTTCAACTACATCAAGTTACATCGCAACATCATATTGCTTCTTTGTACGTTTTTGTCTTAGCATGAGACGATTCATTATTAGTAGTGATGTTATTGACTTCCTTACTGGTCAATTGTCTAGAACCTTGATCAAGTGAATCATGCGTGAAATGTCTAGTGTGCCCTGTTCCCAATTTTTCTGAAGAGGAAATAGGTAAGGCAAACATTACAAAATGCTTACAGTTAAAACAGCAGTCATTGTATGCAGGAGTACAACTTGTGTCTTCTTTCTATATCACCGTGGTTGCCTAAATAGTTTTTCCTTAGTGTTTGGTATTTATCTTATGTTCTCATTTAGTTGACATTGAAGATGCAATCTAACAAGTTAAAAGTTAGTTTTTTTTGGCAATGGAATTTTACTTTGAGAAAGGCCCAGCAAAATGGACAGGCATTTGAATGGAAACGGAATTGAACACCTATTATCCAAATGTCATAATTCTGCTGGACCACCATCATCACTTGATATAATGTGCTAGAGAAGAAACTATTTTAGTAACAGTCATCTGGACTGCTGCTACTGTTTTTGACAGAGACTCAAAGTATTGGTTGATCCCTTTCTCTGTCTAATAATATTTTATTGTTGATCTAATTTGACACTGACAATTATGTCCAGTTTTTGTTAGAAGATGGCAGATACCGAGGATGTTCAGCCACTAGTCTGTGATAATGGGACCGGAATGGTGAAGGTACAAAGTCAGGAATATTTACGGTTATGGTTCTTGACAAACATTGATTTGAGCAATTGGCATTTGCTGTTCATCTGTTATATTTCTTTTTATTCCTAATTAATTTTTTAGGCTGGATTTGCTGGAGATGATGCTCCAAGGGCAGTGTTTCCTAGTATTGTGGGTCGCCCACGCCACACTGGTGTGATGGTTGGTATGGGCCAAAAAGATGCGTATGTTGGGGATGAAGCTCAGTCCAAGCGTGGTATTCTTACTCTGAAATACCCAATTGAGCATGGTATTGTGAACAATTGGGATGACATGGAGAAGATTTGGCATCACACATTTTATAATGAACTTCGTGTAGCCCCTGAGGAGCACCCGGTTCTACTCACAGAAGCACCACTTAACCCAAAGGCCAATCGTGAGAAAATGACCCAAATCATGTTTGAGACCTTTAATGCTCCTGCCATGTATGTTGCTATCCAGGCCGTTCTCTCTCTTTATGCCAGTGGTCGTACAACTGGTAAGCATTTTGATCAGTTCAATGTCTATGGTGCTAAGCGGATTTAAAAGTAATGTTTCTTGACTGAATAATAATGATAAACAATGAACACTACACTTCCCTACTTGTGCTTAGGATTGTCTCCTAATTCATATTCAATTATCATCAATATGATATATGTTCAGTATCCAGTGTAGTAGGTTCTTACTCATTTCTGTAGAAGATAGTTAAAATATAATAGTTGGAAAAGAATTGTACGATAACTTACCAAGAACTTTGTTTTGTTATGTTTGCTATAATTATTGGATATGAAAAAGAACAGTTAATGCTTTCAGAAATCTCTTCATATGCTTCATCCTGTTGATCTTTTGAATTTTTTCTTGCACTAGCAAACCAAAGCTTCACCCTTTGTTCCTTTGTGCTCAAGAATTTTTCTTCGTATTTGAGCAGAGATTTCACTTTATAGCTCTCATACTCCAGATTTGAAAAGAATTTACAAATTGTTTGGTGCGAATCTTCGTAGATTTTTTATGGTTTCACTTTTAAGGGAACACAAAGAACATGATTCGATAATGTTTTTATGTAATTTTCAGGGAATATTTTCGAGAACACCCCCATTCTGAAAATGTCTGAAATGTATTTCCAACCAGCTTTCGCGAAAAGGAATCAAAAGAAATGCCACGTCCAATATAGCAACAAAACATTTGACATAGCACAAAAGACCACATAGCGTCTAAATAATTTACTAACCAAAAAGGGAAATTAGTAGTTGTGTTTACACACTTTTTGTTGTCACTCAGGTATTGTTTTGGACTCTGGAGATGGTGTCAGCCACACTGTGCCCATCTACGAGGGGTACGCTCTCCCGCACGCCATCCTACGTCTCGACCTTGCTGGACGTGATCTAACTGATGCCCTCATGAAAATCTTGACCGAGCGCGGCTACTCCTTCACCACCACAGCCGAGCGTGAAATCGTGAGGGACATGAAGGAGAAGCTATCTTACATTGCCCTTGACTACGAGCAGGAACTTGAGACTTCCAAGACTAGCTCCTCTGTTGAGAAGAGCTATGAGCTGCCCGACGGGCAGGTCATCACTATCGGGGCTGAGCGTTTCCGCTGCCCGGAAGTGCTTTTCCAGCCATCCATGATAGGGATGGAAGCTGCAGGCATACATGAAACTACGTATAACTCGATCATGAAGTGTGATGTGGATATTAGGAAGGATCTTTATGGTAATATTGTGCTCAGTGGTGGGACGACTATGTTCCCAGGGATTGCTGATAGGATGAGCAAGGAGATTACTGCTTTGGCTCCGTCTAGCATGAAGATCAAGGTGGTCGCTCCACCCGAGAGGAAGTACAGTGTTTGGATCGGCGGGTCCATCTTGGCATCTCTTAGCACATTCCAGCAGGTTTGTTCTCTTAACTGTCATATCTGTGCTTTTACAACAGTAGTTAAGGGCGAGGGTCTTATATAATTGAGAATGTAAATGGATACACCGTACACCAATGGAGGTAGTTTGCCCCAAAGAGCCTGTCCCAAATTGAACAATTATATTTCGAGGAATCCAAAGAGTTTGAAACCCTGCCTACTCATATGAAAAGTGGGCAGTGATACCGGGTGGGCTACAACTCATATGAAAAGTGGGCAGTGACCATAGCCATATTTGAACCAATTTTGTTTCTTCTTCCTTTGTTTTGGGAAGGTCCTCTCTTGTAAATAGATTGGCCATATATACTTATCTCATTATGTAAACAGTCAAAGAATATAGTGCAATAAGTGCTGCTTTTTTTATGTTGTGTGGCGCAAAATAGGTTACATCTCATTTGTCTTGTTACGTGAAGAATGGTCCTTGTATTACCTGACCATTCACGTATCCGACAACAATGATATACTCCCCCCATAAGAGTCCCTTCTTCTTGAGTTAACCCTAATTTCAACCAAATCAATTATCAAGAATACAATTTATTCTCTATTGTGAAATTTCCCATTGGGAATCTTACAAAGAAGCAAAGAAAGAGACTAAGAAGGCGGTGAGTGAGTCGAGGACTAAAGCTTTTGATGGATTATACCAATCTTTAGGCACCAAAGCTGGGGAAAAAGCTATTTACCGACTTGCTAAAGGTCGAGAAAGGAAGACAAAAGACTTGGATCAAGTGAGATGCATTAAGGACGAAGAAGGTAATGTCTTGGTTAAAGAACAAGACATACAAGAGAGATGGAAGAACTATTTTCACAAATTATTTAATGAAGGTTACGAGATTTTAGCATGTGGAGATGAGCTGAACATGCGAGAGGATGACCAAAATTTCACCTTTTATCGCAGAATTCAAGAAAAGGAAGTGAAAGAAGCATTGATACGAATGGATAGTGGTAAAGCAGTTGGGCCAGATAGTATACCTATTGAGGTTTGGAAGGGTCTAGGTGATAAAGGCATTGGTTGGCTCACAAGGTTTTTCAACAAGATATTGAGGTCAAAGAAGATGCCGGAAGAATGGAGGAGAAGCACCCTAATCCCGATTTATAAGAATAAGGGGGATATACAAAATTGCGCCAATTACAGGGGGATTAAACTCATGAGTCATACTATGAAGTTATGGGAAAGGGTGATTGAGCGGAGACTAAGAAAAGAAACCAGCATTTTAGATAATCAATTTGGTTTTATGCCCGGAAGGTCGACCATGGAAGCAATTTACTTGTTGCGGCGTTTGATGGAGCAATATCGGAGGGATCAAAAGGACCTACACATGGTTTTCATTGACTTAGAGAAGGCGTACGATAGGGTACCCAGAGAGATTTTGTGGAAAGCCCTAGAGAAGAAAGGGGTTAGGATTGCCTATATTCGTGTTATCAAGGACATGTATGAAGGAGCTATGACTAGTGTGAGAACACATAGTGGGTCCACAGAAGATTTTCCTATAACTATAGGACTACACCAAGGGTCAGCTTTGAGCCCTTATCTGTTTACCTTGGTCTTGGATGTACTCACGGAACACATTCAAGAGCCAGCACCGCGATGTATGCTGTTTGCAGATGATATTGTCCTAATGGGTGAGTCCAGAGAAGAGCTAAATGGGAAGGTGGAAACTTGGAGACAAAATTTAGAAGCGCATGGCTTTCGTTTAAGCAGAAGTAAGACAGAATACATGGAGTGCAAGTTCAATAAAAGGCGGAGCACTACTAACTTAGAGGTAAAAGTTGGGGATAATGTCATACCACAAGTCACTCGGTTTAAGTATCTTGGATCCATTATACAAGAAGATGGGGAGATAGAGGGAGATGTAAATCACCGGATTCAAGCAGGATGGTTGAAATGGAGGAAAGCTTCGGGTGTGTTATGTGATAAAAAGGTACCACTCAAGTTAAAAGGAAAATTCTATCGTACCGCGGTTAGACCAGCAATGTTGTATGGGACTGAGTGTTGGGCGGTCAAAAGCCAACACGAGAATAAACTAAGTGTAGCTGAGATGAAAATGTTGAGATGGATGAGTGGCAAGACTAGGAAAGATAAGATCAGGAATGTTACCATCAGAGAGGGAGTTGGGGTGGCACCTATTACAGAAAAGATGGTTGAATCTCGACTTAGATGGTTTGGGCATGTATGGAGGAGACCTGCAGATGCCATGGTTAGGAGAGTTGATCATATGGAGGGAAGCCTAGTTGTTAGAGCCAGAGGAAGACCTAGAAAAACTATAGGTGAAACTATTAAGAAGGATTTAGAGGCGAATGGTTTCACTAGAGATATGATTCACGACAGACCACTATGGCGTCGTTTGATCCATGTAGCCGACCCCACCTAGTGGGATAAAGGCTTGTTGTTGTTGTTTGTTGTTGTTGTTGTGAAATTTCCCATTGATTATGTGCCAAAGAAGAACTGAGACTCTTAATCTGAACATTTGGAAAAGGAAAGTGAGACTCTTAATGTAAGTCTGGAGGAGTATTTTGTTTATTTTTTATTTGATTTTTGTACAATAAAGTTGGATAAATGGCAGTTTCCTGCAAATACTGATGACTGGTTACTTATATTTGGACTGCAGATGTGGATTGCAAAGGCGGAGTACGACGAATCTGGGCCATCAATTGTGCACAGGAAATGCTTCTAAAACCCCACTAGGATGACGGATGTGGAAGAAAAGATAAATATTTTTGTTTTGGTTTTCCCAACAGGGAAGAAAAACTTGCTGCTTGCAAGTTCTCACCCTTCATTTTCTGAATTTGAATTCAATGACGTTTTCTAGTTATTTTACTATCATGACGTATTTCGAGTATTTTTTAAGTTTTGCCTTTCAAACAGTTTCTACTTTACGTGAAAGATGCAATTTTCGTTTCCTTTCTTTGTTCGTTTCCCCTTTTCTCTTTATGATTTGTTTCCTTGTTGATTTGGACTTCAAAATGAAGACATCACATGGTGCAGTAATTGTTACTATTTTCCTATGGCACTATTGGATCTAGTACTGTGTTGAGGTTTGCTTGGTTGGTTGAACCGTGTTATTTCACAAGCTTCAAATTGACAATTGTACTTTTATTTTCAAGATTTCTCAAATGAATAATCTTATTTCTTTTTTTATCATGATCAATTGTCAAGACTGATTATTGTCAAGAATATGAAAGAAAGATAATGATTATATTGAATTCATTGTTTAAACTATTAAAATGGAAATCCTTTATATAGAGTTATGAGAATGATACAAATATGAAAAATATAAAACATAATCAACTTCGAAATTTAGAGACCGTTAATTCATATACATGGCAACAGGGGCGAAGCTATGTAGGGGCAGGGGGGGCAGCTGCCCCTCCTTGGGTTGGGGTTTTTTGTAAAAAAAAAAACTTTTTTAGGGACTTATGTGCATAAAAATAAACTTGAGGGGACCTAACTGTAAGATACAAAATCTTAAAGAACAATTTGTTAATATTAAACCTAATTAATTAAATATCTACACCATTTTTTTACTACCACCATTCACCAATACTTCCAAAATATGAAAAATCATAGAATGTTATTGTAATTTATCATAATTGTTTGTATTTGTTATTTAAGTTGTATGAACTTTTATTATTAATAGTGTTATGTTTGCATTCAAATTTTATGGCTTTAAATATGATATAGTGTGTGTTGATTTTCGATTAAATTTCGCCCCCTGTTGGTCAATTTTCTGGCTTCGCCACTGTATGGCAATGATATAAATGATAACTAAAAAATATATATTATATAAGGAATACGCCAAGTTTGTTTCAGTAGCTAAGCACTCTCAAAATAAGCTTGATTTTACTAAATTTTTTCTCTTGAATCAAGTTTCTTTAGATGATCTTAAATGCTTAAGTACCCGTCGATTTGATGATGCTACCTATTGTGGTGGTAGGCCTAAAAGCTTTATTCGTAAACCCGCACGAGTTGATCAAGTTTCTTGAATATATTTTTGATGTAATTGTTGAAAGAATTCTAGCATTAGAGTGGGTTAGGTTAAAAAAAAAGAAGAAGTTGTTTTCGCTGGTATTTGAAAAAATAAAACACTCCAGAAAAATTCTAGTTTCTTGAGGGAAAAAAGGAATCGAATACCGACCGGATTCAACCAAGGAACTAATTAAGTACTAGTTCTTAAACCAGAGAACTGAACCACTTTTGTTTGGGGCCTCTGTTTTCATGGAATAAACTAAAGCCAACCGATGCACACCTCCATCGAGGGAAATTAACAGTTGTTAACTTGAAATATTTCGATCAGATTATATAAACGCAGAAATTTCAGTAGCAACTCCACCGTTTAATAATAATATGAAAAATGATAGGAAAAACAATTGATTTGTGTGATAAGTTAGAAAATAAGTTGAAGAATATTGTGAAGAAAACTTTTTCACAAAAAAAATAAAGGAGGATTACACAAATATTAGATATTATCTCACAAAATCATTCAACTTATTTTCAACTTATCACACAAATCATTTTTTTTTTTTTATCATTTTATATCTTATTATCAAACAGACTTTACAGGAAAATTCGCACAAAAGGTAAAGTCACTAGAAATAATTCTCCTTTTACACGAGATATTGCAGGGAAAAAAGTTCGATATAATCATAGCCTAAATATCTCATGTCTTTTTCTTTAAAGGTACTTCTCTAACACCCAACCAAGTCACTGTCTTACAGACTCCAAGTTGGAGGACCCAGTGCCCGGGCTTCATTCTCTTAGGTTTAGGGACATATTGCTAGCAAAATTGGGTAACTTAGAACAAATACAAGTGATTGTGGCTGCAAGAAATACCGGAACTTCAGCCATCATATGGAACACAATCGACTGCCTCGAGCATTCATCATTGTCACAGCTTCCCCAACAATATTTCCTGTCAACATATGTGTGTATAAATTGTCAACATATTTGTGTACAAATGTCAACATTTGTGTGTAGATTTTAGCTAATTTCTCAACCCATTGTCTTATAAATAAGACGATCTCATGTTGTACAAGAGACATCAATAATAATACAATGCTCTTTCATCTCTCTCTATAAATAAGACGATCTCATGTTGTACAAGAGATAACAATAATAATACAATGCTCTTTCATCTTTCTCTAATTTTCTACATGGTATCAGAGCAAAACTTCGTTACCCCGCATCCTCTTCAAACCTCTGTTTCTCCGACCGTCGCCGTTCTGCCTCCATTCTCCTCATCTCCACCACCACCACCACCAGCTACTACTCCTCTGCCAACCGCCTCTTCATCTTCGCCTTCTACTCTAGCTCCATCAACTTTTCCACCTGCTCCGGTTACTCCATCCACTTCTCAACCGCCGCAACAACAAGGCCTCAATCTCACCAACACCAACGACTTGTCAATCCTCGCCATTAGCCAGATCGTCGGCCTTTGTGAGATCCCGGCTACCGCCCTCTTTCTAAATCCAAAATCAAGCTGTTGGAAGTAAGTTATTTGTTTTTCTAGACAGAGAAATCCTTCCATCATAGCCCCATTTATGACCACATAAAGAAAGCTCATGATTATCCATCATTTCTCCACTTTAAACTTGTCTCCCATTATCATTTTTTATCCCACTATTTTTTTTTGTTTCCATACCCAATTTTCTTAAAAAAAAATAAAATACGACAACAGTGACCTCAGTACTTTCTGATATTTTCATATTGACCCCAGTACTTTCTGATATTCCTTTATTCACTCCAGTATTTTTTGATATTTCCATATTGATCCCAATACTTTTTAATATTCTTACATTAACCCCAATACTTTATGTTATTTTTATTTTGACCCCACAATTTTCTGTTTATTCCATAACAACCCCTGAAACTTTAATTTGACTCCAATTTAACCAAAATTTACCAATTTCTCCAGAATTAACCACATAATCACTCCACACCTTCAAGTTACTTCCAAATTACTCTTAAATCATCCGATTACTTCCGGCGTAACCAAAATCACATGGCTCTTGGTATTTTGATTCTGGCTGCTACTGAAATCCATTGATTTCTCCCATTAAAATTGCTATTTTCATCACTACCGTTGCCAATTTATCTCCATCTAACCATCACATCATCAAATTCCATATGTTACTAAGGACGAAGCAAAATAATGATCTAGAGGGGGGTGAATAAGGTTTAAAAAGTTTAATCGAATTTAATAAACTTTTCGAAAATGTTTAAGAATTACTAAAACAGGTTTTAAACAAACAATCTGCAATAAATTAAGCCCATCAATAATAAAGAAATTGAGTAAGAAAGATTCATGCAATGTCGGTTTTGGTTTACCACTCTAGGAATTTCCACTAATCTAACTCTTGGTATTTTGTCCTTTCACACATTATGACCATAATATTCTCACAAGCTGCTGAAATTTACCTTTTACAATCAAGAATTAACCTTCTTGTTTTTCCTATGACCTCCAATTTGAATATAAAAGTTTGGATCCTACAATTTTTATTTCTAAACAAGAAGATATACTCTATCTCGCACATTTCAAAAGTGATATCCCGTTTGTGAGGTTTGGTAGAATTAAAATTACTGATGGGTCTCATCTAAATGTCACTCACACTGCCCAACAGGCCAAAAGGGTAAAAATCCCAATTAGTCTCTACAGCCTTAAAAATAATTTAAGACACCAATCTCTTTCGTTTGAATTTAATATGAATTTATCAAAACCTACTAAAATGATGTTTTGAAATGATTTTTTCACATTCCTAAGAATGATATTTCAGTTGCTATATAAATAACTATTAATCTTATATTTGTTGGTTAACTTTGTAATCTTGGCTTAACTGTTGTCATTTTATCTTCATGTGTGTGATAGTTGTTATGCTTCGTTGTACGGATATTGAGTATCCAAGGACAAGTAAGAAAGCTATAATCTTAAATCAAGCAAATTATTGATTTATTGTTATTATCAAAATAAGATAGACTGTAAAGTCGGTCATATGTTTGAGCTTGTCCACCTTCATACACCACCAAATATCACCACACCTAGCCTCTCTGTTGCTCCCACTCTCTCCACCTCCCCTCTAGAACTTTGGCACTCTCAATTAGGTCAGGTTCTGTTGATCGCCCTAAATCTCTTATTTCTACTGGTAGATTAGGAACAATTAAGTCAGAAGATATTTCGCGTTTGTCGTGTCAACTTAGAAAATAACCTGCATTATCCTTTAATAAAAGTGATTCTATTTTATCTTCACCTTTTGATCTTATTCATTCTGATGTTTGGAGACCTTCTCCTCATAACACCATGAGATGATCTAAATATTTTGTTATTTTTCTAGATGATTACACTCGCTTTACCTGGATATATCTCATGAAAAATCGTTCTGAATTACTACAAATATATTACAACTTTGCTCAAATGATTCAAACTCAATTTTCTCGATCAATCAAAATATTTTATGCTGATAATGCTATGGAATACAAATAGTCCAATTTTCTTAAATATTTGCGTCAACAAGGAACGATTTCTCAATACTCATGTCCTGGTACATCTCATCAAAATGATCGTGCTGAACGCAAACATCGTCATATTCTAGATATTGTCCGCACTCTTCTAATATCTAGCAGGTGCCCTGAACGATTTTGGAGAGAAGCAGCTCTTACTGCCGTCTACACCATTAATCGTTATCTTATTCCCGCCTTCCAAAACTAATCACCCGATGAGAGACTCTATGGCAATCCACCCAACTATAATCTGCTTAAAGTATTTGGATCTGCCTATTTTGTCTTACTTTAACCTCATGAACATTCTAAACTCGAACCTCGCTCCTGACTATGTTGCTTCTTAGGATATGGGATAGAACATAAAGGTTACCGGTGTTGGGATCCTATCTCAAAACTACTTCGTGTGTCGCGTTATGTCATTTTTTGGGAACACGAAATGTTTTTAGTAATTTTTAAATTTCAGATTACCACCGATAACCTTCTTCCATTCTTCACTAGCTCCACTGTCGATCTCTATCCTCCTGCCTTATCCAACCCACTATCCACCACCACCACTACTCCACCTTCTGAGACTAGTTCATCCAGTGACATTCTTTCCACAGATTCTAGTCAATCTACCACCACCACTACCACCACTGATCAACCAGATGATCTGACAATGGAATATCATAATAATGATGCTTCGCCCAACGATCATGCCAATCAATCACATACTCTTCGTCAATCTACCCGAGTAAAACAATTACCTCATCATTTTTGTGATTACCATTGTTATTCCACCATACTCTCGCATCATGAACCATCTACTTATAAAGAGGCCAATGCCAACCCATTGTGGCAGTAAGTTATGTATGAAGAATTACAAGCCTTAGAGAAAGCCCAAATTTGGGAAATGGTTTTCATCCCCCCAGGAAAGACAGCAGTTGGATGCAAATGGGTTTATAAAATTAAAACCAAATTCGATTGATTTATTAATCGATACAAAGCCTAACTTGTAGCAAAATGTTTTAATCAAGAATATGTAATCAATTATGAGAAAACCTTTGCTCCTGTTGCTCACTTAACCTCAGTCAGAAGTCTTATTGCTGTTGCAGCTGCTGGAAAATGAGAGTTATTTCAGATGGATGTGAAAAATACATTTCTCAATGGTGATCTTTCTGAGGAAGTTTACATGAAACCTCCCCCAGGGCTTTCTCATTCCACAACTCAAGTCTATAAACTTCGCCGTATCTTATACGGTCTCAAGCAAGCTCCTTATGCCTCGTTTAAAAAATTTAGTTCCACAATTCACAAATTGGGTTTTACTTCTAGTTTTCATGATTATGGGCTCTTTATCAGAAAAACAGATGTCGATAACTAGGAATGCTGCTTCTAGAATTGCTGAACTTAAACAATCTCCCAGTACTCATTTCGAGATGAAGGACCTTGGTCGTTTAAATTACTTCTTGGGGCTTGAAGTTATATCCGATTCAGCTGGTTATTATCTCTCCCAGGCTAAGTATGCTTCTGACATTCTCACTCGTGCCGGACTCACAGACTCCAAAATGACCCCTATACCATTAGAAACGAATCTTCGGCTTACTCCTCTCGACGGTACTCTCCTTAGTGATGACACTTTGTATCGACAGATAGCTGGAAGTTTGGTTTATCTCACTGTCACCCATCCAGATATTGCTTATGTTGTTCACATCGTCAGTCAGTTCATGTCTGCTCTGCAATCTATTTATTATGCGGCTGTTTTTCGTATTCTTCGATACATTAAAGGCACCTTATTCCACGGCCTTTATTTTTCATCCAAATCATCTTTAGAATTGCGTGCCTACTCTGATTTTGACTGGGCCAGAGATCCCACCGATAAGCGTTCAACCACAGGGTACTGTATTTTCTTGGAAAACTCCCTTATATCTTGGCGTAGTAAGAAACAATCCTTGGTCTCTCGCTCTAGTACTGAAGCTGAATATCGTGCCCTCGCTGACACTACTTAAGAACTCATCTGGCTACGATGGCTCCTTTCAGACATGGGAGTTCCTCAACGTCTTCCAACCATCATTGGGTGTGATAATCAGAGTGCTATTCAGATTGCACACAATGATGTCTTCTATGAACGAACAAAACATATTAAGATTGACTGTCATTTTATTCGTCAACATTTAGCTAGCAACGCTATTCGCCTTATGTCTATATTTTTTGAAGAACAACCTGCAGATCTATTCACCAAAGTCCATCCGCTTATCCGTTTTCAAGATCTTTTGTCCAAACTTAAGTTGGCTTCTCATCTACCACCTTAAGTTTAAGGGGGGCTGTCAACATATGTGTGTATAAATGTCAACATTTGTGTGTAGATTTTAGCTAATTTCTCAACCCATTGTTTTATAAATAAGACGATCTCATGTTATACAAGAGACACCATAATAATACAATGCTCTTTCATCTCTTTCTATAAATAAGACGATCTCATGTTGTACAGGAGATATCAATAATAATACAATGCTCTTTCATCTCTCTAGTTTTTTACATTTCTAAGTCCTATTATTTTCAATCGGCCTTTTGCACAAAATGGCTCCAATCCCATCCACTAGCTTACTAATAGAGGACTTCACTTATATCGAGTGGCTTGACAAGCAAACTCCTTGCTCTGTTATTTAAGTGAGCTTGGGGAGCTTAGATGAAAAGGAGATAGCCAAGATGGCTTGGGGTCTAGCGAATAGTGGTCAGCCACTCTTGCGGGTGATTAGTCCTGGCTCTATACAGGGCTCACAGTGGACCGAGCTTCTCCTAAAATGTTTTAAAGAAGAAACTAAAGAAAGAAGTGTTATAGTGAAATGGACACCTTAAAAGGAGGTGTTTGTCTGTGGTGTTGTGGGAGGGTTTTTGAGGCACTGCGGTTGGAATTTGACCTTGGAAAGTATTAGCAAAGGTGTTCCAATGATATGCATGCCTAATTTTGCGGACCAGAATGTGAATGCAAGGCACCTGAGTCATGTTGGAAGGTAGGCTTACAAATGGAGTGTGAGTTAGAGAGAGGGGAACTGGATAGAGCAATAAGAATGGTGCTATATGAGGATTTTTGAGCCACTGTGGTTGGAATTTGACCTTGGAGAAGGTGTTCGAATGATATGCATGCCTAATATTTTGGACCAGAATGTCAATGCAAGGTACCTGAGTCATGTTTGGAAAGTAGGCCTATAAATGGAGTGTGAGTTGGAGAGAGGAGAAATGGATAGAGCAATAAGAAGACTCGTTGTCCATAAAGAAGGGGCGAAAATGAGGCAGAGAGCTATTGTCGTGAAGGAAAAGATTGAACTCTCTATGAGGAAAGGCGGTTCTTCATACAATTCCGTGAACGACTTGGCAGAGTTCATCTTGTCATTTCAGTCTCTAAAACGAATGATCCCAGAATTTTAGGTTTCTAATGAAAATGTCAAGCTAAAAGGATTTCAATTGTTAACATTCATTCAGCCATCTATGACATGGACTAAGGGTGTTAGTCAGAAATCCGAAAATCGAACGAACAAACGAACCGAACCGATTCGTTGTGATCTGAAAATTTTCGAACCCAAAAAAAAATGAAACCAAAATCAAAATCAAAAATCGAAACCGATTGATTTCTGGTTGGTTCGGGTTTAGGTTTTGGGTTACCTGAAGTAGACCGAATGGACCGAATCTATTAAAAAAAATTGCTAACTTAATTAAACTACACTGTTTGAAATTTAATTGCACACACACATATATATATATATATACAAATTAACAAATAATTTATATAATGCTTGAAGAATATATAATATCTGGCAGTGCATTATACTAATAGTAATAGGCACCCTTCTCCTTTTGATTGATTTTGGATTGTAAGGTTTATACTCCGTGCACTATGCCAAGTATGAGATCGGATATGTTTCATTTTCTTAATTACTCTTTTATCTAATTTTATATCTCATCGATTTTATTTTTTAAATATTTTACAAGAAGCTTTGAAATATATAAATTTGGTAAGATTAAGACCGAATGAGATGGAACTGAACTAAAACCGAATAATTTGGGGAAGATTTGGGTTTCATATGTTCGGAAATTGAAACCAAACTATAAAGTTTGAGGGAAGTTTAGGTTACCACAATCTCTATCCCGACCGAACTCGAAAACACCCCTAATTCTAAATCAAGAACCACATCTCTATGTCTGTTAACCTTTGTGTTTTCCTTTCTCAATAATTTTTGACTCACACCGTCTTAAAAACATATATTTGGAATTTTGTCGCAGATCTCATATCAAAATCTTGTGACATTCTTTCCGCTATGAGCTAATAATACCTATTGATCATAGTCACACGACTCACATAGTAGGCCTATTTGACTAGTCTCTCTACCATTACCAGAACAAATTCACAAGAAGTAATAAAGCGATGTACTAGTTAACTAAAGCTGACATTTCATCAAACACCGTGTAGGCAAACCCAACAAATTACAATGTGCGTAAACTTAGGTTCTAATTGCTTAAATACATAAGAATGTCCAACCAGAATATCTCACTGAACTTCACATAATACTTCTTCGCTTGGTATCGTTACCATAAGAACGCCATTCTCCATAATTACAATGCGTGTCGTTTAATAATAAGGTACTGAAGTTTTAAGTAAGGTAGATAGTAATCTTGATATTAAGGGTGCCATTTCATAAACGACTAAATAAAACAATATGAAACAAAATGAAATGAAATTAGTACAAAATTGACTAGAGAATCTTTAGAATTTTTAACACAATATCATATCTTGTTTGTCTCTAATTTTACAATGCATTTGAAGTTATGTTTTGTCTTATGAACAAGGTTCTATTATGTTTAAATTAGTTAAAGAAAATTCTTGTTTTTACGCTTGTTTAATATATTTATTAATACCTGTAGTCTCAACCGCCCTCTCAGTCAACATGCATTACATATGTTAAATGTCTAGTTAAACAACAAAATAAAAAAGTGTATAATTTATGATATAAACCCAATATTAACTAAACATTTTATTTGCACCAGAACTCTTAAAAGATATTTCACTCCCATCTGTTGAAATGTTCATTTATTTTTATTTTTTAAATTTTTTTCAAGTGGGTCTTAATTTCTATTTTTTGTTTAATATACTTTTTTTCTTTCTAAACTCTTGTATTTGGGCATCTCCAATGAATAAGGTAATTGTTTTCACTAAGATAGTATATGTCATTCAAACTAATATACTATTTTACCTACTAATTGTAAATGTACTTGTTTAATTATAAACTGCGTTATAGATACCATAATACTTGAATACCAACGTCCTTTAATTGGATTAAGGTTAATTATATATTTTTTTGTTTTGCAAATAGTTTCATAAAAAAAATTTCTAGTCACAATGGATTTATTTTATAGATCTTAATATTTTATTTTCTAATTTAAAATTTGACTGTGTGGACGGATTGGTCGAGTTTGGCGTGTTTCACTAAACTCGAACTCGATTCGTAAAATATATACTCAACTTGAGATAGATTTTATACTAAAAGAAATATGAACTTGCTCCGCTTGTTTATAAACTTGAATCCAAATTAAACCCCTAGCTCGTGAATAAGGTCAAATGGAATTTAATCGATAGTTGGAAGGGCAGAGGATGTATTCAATTAAGATTTTAAAAGATTTTTATGAAATTTTAAAATATGTGGATTCTTCTAAATTCAAAAATTATTTTAAATTTATATAGAGTTTAACAAATTTTAATAAATTCATACAAACTCTAATAGATTTTATGGAATGCACTCTTTAGAGCATCTTCAACCGTTGTATAAATCTTATGTGTCAAAACACTTTTACACAAAAGTTGAAGTGTAAAAAAAATATGCTCCAACAGTACATTTTTTAACTTTTGTGTAAATTTTGAATGAACCAATAAGATAATTATGCATATTAGATATCATTTTATGCAATTTTTAATTATATATTTTTGAATTTTGGTATACATAATATTATAACAATAATGGATCTTGATTTGTTGGTCTTGATGAGTAAATTTTAGATATATATTTTTATTAGAATATATAATTTCTATTAAAAACTATTACATTTTAAAGTTTTATAAAATAATTGATAAAAAGAAAAGGCTGACTTGGCAGTGTAAGCTTGGGTGTATTTTACACATTTATTTTACACAAAACTTAAATATATACTATGGTTAGAGATGCTCTTAGTATTGTTATAGATTTTAATAAATCCATTGATTATTCTAATTATAATAAAAACACCAAAATATAAATAATAAAAGAATTTTAATTACGAATTTAAAGTAATAAGCAAATTATAAATTCACCGCAAATGGTTCAAATTGAGTTTAAAAACCCAACGGATTGGGTTATTTTACTCTTTCTATTCGATTTTCATTTTATGTCTAAAAATAATAATAAAAGGGGAGAAAAAATCAAAAGGGCAATATATCTATAGTTTCAGAAGAAGGTGACTAATTGGATAATTAAAATTTTGAAAGTGCTAGTATCAAAAAAGAGAAAGAAACTTTAGATAGAGTGAATAAAGTAGAGGGATTTAAATAGATTATAAAGACGATGAATAAATAATATATAGGGTTTGGAAAACAAAAAGGGTTTTAGGTAGAGAAAATGGAGTGAAATGATTTAATAGATTATAAAGACGTAATGAAATAATACATAAGGTTTAGGAGAAAGATGGAAAAGAAAATCCATGTGAAATCTTCCACTTAAGGAAAATATTTGTTAGTGGATTTGTTATTCATGAAAATACTCTCAAATCCATTAAAATATATTAATTTATAAAAAAATTCAAAGTTTATTGAGTTTTGAATATCTTAGAATTTTAAAAGACTATTTTTAATCCTGATTGAATGCTACACGATTTTAAAAGACTTTTTAAAATTTAAATTGAATACCATACAATTTTAAAAGACTTTCTAAAATTCTAATTAAGAGCATCTCCAACCGTTGTATAATTTTTTTTATGTAAATCCTATATGTCAACACACTTTTATACAAAACTTGAAGTGTAAAAAAAATATGATCCAATGGTATATTTTTAAACTTTTGTGTAAATTTTGAATGAACCAATAAGATAATTATGCATAATAGATATCATTTTATGCAATTTTTAATTATTTTTTCTTGAATTTTGGTATACATGATATTATAATAGTAATAGATCTTGATTTGTTGGGCTTGATGAGTAGATTTTAGATATATATTTTTTTATTAAAATATATGATTTTTATTAAAAGTTAACATTTTCAAGTTTTATAAAATAATTGAAGAAAGAAAAGGTTGACATGACAATATAAACTTAAATATATTTATACATTTATTTTATATGAAAACTAAATTCAAAAGGTTATTGGAGCTCAAAATATACACTATTGTTATAGATGCTCTAAATATCTGTAAACTTTCAAAATCTAATTTTTCTTTTATAAAATCTAAATTGAATACACTTTTAAATGGTGCTTTTTACAATTAAAGGGATAAAATGATACTGATCCTATAATCTAGGGGCTATTTGCGTCATTTAATTAAGATGAATATTTGCACATATTTAAAAGCCCAATGAAGAAAAGCTAGAATGTTCGAGAGGGTTCATTTTCGTAATTGATTGCCATCTCCATTACAAACTGGGTGAGGTTACCTTACTCTCGAAACCACCGGAAGTTACTTCCTAACCTTATAAATACCCTACATACACATCTCCCAACTCATAAAACAAATTACAAAAACATTTAACGAATAAATCATCCGAATCAAAATCAAGCTTTCATTTCAATTAACAAATCACAGTGAAGAAAAAAAAAATGTCGTTGATTCCAAGCTTCTTTAATGGTAATGGTCGAAGGACCAGCATTTTCGATCCCTTCTCTCTCGATGTTTGGGACCCTTTTAGGGACTTTCCATTCTCTTCTTCCTCAGAAGCTTCTAGAGAGACGTCAGCTTTGGTCAATACTCGAATCGATTGGAAGGAAACACCGCAAGCTCATGTGTTTAAGGCCGATCTTCCGGGGATTAAGAAGGAGGAAGTGAAAGTAGAGGTTGAGGATGATAGGGTTTTGCAGATTAGAGGAGAAAGAAATAGGGAGGTGGAGGAGAAGAACGATACTTGGCACCGTGTGGAGAGGAGCTCTGGTCAGTTTGTGAGGAGGTTTAGGTTACCGGAGAATGCGAAAATGGATCAAATTAAGGCGTCGATGGAGAATGGTGTGCTCACTGTTACGATTCCTAAGGAGGAAGTAAAGAAAGCTGATGTTAAATCCATTGAGATTTCTGGTTAGATTATTATATATATATGTATATAAGCTTTTTGTTTGGAAGAATAACGAATGTTATGGTTGTGTCAACTAAGTGCTTGATGAAATGCTTGTACGAGTGTATTGTTTAGTCTGTTTCCTAAGTGTTGCTTTCGTGATGCATAACATGATATTCTAATAATATATCTTACTGGTTTCGTGTATTCCTTCATTCATTCGCACTATGAATTTTTTTTATATATATATTTCATATGGATGATGGTTTGCTAGTTCAACAAGATGGTGAATTTTTGGTTCTGCGCATGTTAGAATGATATGTATTAGCTTGATCTTTTAAACATTAAATATCATTAGAATGATATGGTGAATTTTTGATCCATTTTTATTAAAATGGAAATTGTGAGAAGAGCCTCCATTCATTGTGCTCAGCTTGATCTTTTCCTTCATTTCAGTTGCCGTTTGCCTCATTTCCTCAACCTCTTTATCCACTGATTGCCTTCTCAATCTCACCCCTCTCCAACTCATGTTCCACTTGTAGGCCTACCCTCCAAACATAGGCTAGGTACTTTGAATCCCCATATTGGTCCCCAAGACGTGGCCCGTATATCACAGGAATCCCTTCGCTGATACTTTCCAAGGTAGAATTCCAACCGCAGTGACTCCAAAACCCTCTCTCTGGTTGCCTCTTTTGAAACCTTCTGGCAAGAGCTCGACCCATCCTGAATCACACTTTGAGTTCGGTCAAACCTCCCACAGTATCGGTTGGCCACTGTTGGCTAGCCCCCAAGCTATCTCTGTTAGCTCTTTCTGGTTCATGGTAGATAATTAAGCTGCCCAAGCTTACGTAGATAACAGATTTAGGGTTTTGCTTGTTGAGCCATGGAATGCAATTGGAGTCATCCTTTAGTAAGCTAGGGGAGGGAAATGGAGCCATTCTGTGCAAAGGGCCTTCTGAGAAGGAAGGAATTTGGTGGTATTGCTGGAGCTGTGACAGTGATGAACTCTCAATATGGTCAATGGTGTTCCATATGATGGCCGAAGAAATTTTTGCATCGGTTACTATCGAAACAATTTGTAGTAAACCTTCGAGTTCAAAATTGTGAAGTGGAAGGTCCTTGAATGTGAAGGGGTGGAGCCTGGGCACAATGTCCAGCAACGTAGATTCTGTAATACAGATTGTTGTTTTGTTATATATTGTTGAAATAATTTTAACTGTGATCTTATTGGGCCACAGATAAGTAAAATAGAATTAAGCACGTTGCAGAAAATAATGCATCTATGGCAAGTATTTAGCATTATTACTGTTAAAACTGTCATCCAAATTTGTGGCATAGGAACTGTGCGTAAGGGTAATAATTGTTATCTATTCCACCCCACTATGAGCAGTCTGTAACTGGAAACATATGTTATAATCACATTAGAACCTTTTCCATTTCAGCTCAATCTATTATTTATAAGATTTCTGCATTCCAAACTAAAAAGATCTTATTTGTGTAGTTTTGTAGTCAATATACAAGTAAAGAGGATACGACCATTGTTGATGCAAAAGAAAGAGAAGAAAATTGAAGCCTGATATTTTCTTGTAGTAATTGTGCCTGCAATGGAGTAACTTCCTCCTTGTTCTTATTATGTATTTATTTAGAAATCAAATATAGCGGAAGGAAATTGAGGAGATAATGTAAAGGTAAGTTTCTTAAACATATTAGAATGAAAAGAATTTTGCTAAAGAGGTTGAGAGGAGTCGTTTGTTTGCCAAATAACATAGGAAAAAGTCCTCGTAGGGTGAACTTGCTTTTCAGAGAAGTGTAAAATCAAATAAAATTGAATCTTCAGAAAAGTTAAAAAATCAACATGTGAAGCATTGAAATGCGGGTAAAAAAAAAATCACTCCAAGTTGGAAATTCAAACAAGACCCTGATTTCAATTTGACAATTTCAAGGTTCATGTAGATGTGAGATATTGGTATTCAGAAGTTCAAAATTTTTGTTCATGTAGACGTTGGATGTTAGAAGACAGGGATTCTTAGCTCAAAGGAAGAATGAGAGTCGTGGGATGCCCATTCAACTCTTTCCTTAAAGAAAATTTCAACGATGTCTTCAGCATAATGTTTTGACACACTTTTCAAGGCTACGAGCCCTTCTGCTTGGAGCCGAGGAAGAGCAAAGTAAGCTAGCACAGCAGAAGCATCATGTACTAGAACGTAGAACAATACTTGGAATTTTCATATGGTTAGCCACGGCTTCACCAGCATAGTGCATTAGCATCTCGTAGATGATGCACAGAATCTGATCATGTGGCTCATGTTTTTTCATCATCTCGGCCAAGCATTTGTGGAGCAGTGCTTCACAGTTGTTAATAGTCTTCATAAGTCATAACAAGTTGCAACCGTGCCCCCCACCCCACCGCACCCGGGCCCACAAGTAAAACAAATAGAAGTAGATTGAGCATGCTATAGAAAATGTTCACTTCAAATGAGGCCAAGCACCTAGAGTACAATTTTGATCAAAAGGAAATATATACAACTTGAAACGCAACCTACATCAGCAAGCCAGTTTTATCAACTCTAATGATTCCTCTAAGCCTCCTGGGGATACGTTCACCTTCATCCCAAATTCCAAAATCTAGAGAAGGAATATGCCAAACTCTAGAAGAAAGCTAACGAAAAATTTGAAGGGAACTAAAAAAAATTGAAAAAATTATTTGAAACGGACATGTTTATAAATATTCCTCTTTAAACAATAACTAAGGAAGTTATTTCCATTAGAATTTGATCAACTTGATCAATTATATGCTTGACTACACCCGAAGTGTGCGGATCTTTTCTAAACTATCAATGTCCTCTTTTATTGTATTCTCGTCATCATCTAAAGCAGCTAACATATGACTAGACATCTTATCTTTGAGTTCCTCAGTTTATTTATTTATTTTTATTTTTTTTGAACTTTCAAAACACTTAACTGCAAGATTCTTCCCGATTCCTATCACACTCTTTGAAGAAGCTACATGGGGTTCCATACCCATGTGCCTCTTGTTGTTTGTCCTTGACATGCCACACTTGCTTTAGCTTTGTTATCTTGTTACACTTTCTCTCCTGACGACCAAACACATTGTACATCTTACAAAGCATAGGAACCCACTCATACGCCACTGCCTGCTTAATTAAACTTCCTTAAGGATCCTAATTCATAACACATTTAGGCAAATCATCATCTAATTTCCATACAAATTCTTGCAAAAGCAAGTCAACTGCGCTTTGCTATCATCGTATCAGTGTATAATGGTTTCCCAACCACATTAGCAATCTTACTCAGCATTTTAACAGCCCAAAAATCCGGCTTAAGCCCCGATAATAGGCACAGTGACCTGCCCATTCATTTCCAAACTCACATCAACTGACCATAATTTCGATAACTGGTTTGTTATCAAAATACCATAGCCCTGTATCCATCACCTTAGCACTACCTTCAACATCATCGAAATCCACAATGAATACGTCAGATTTTGGTAGACAAAGATTCACAACCCCAAATTTACCCCATTTCCTTTCAAATTAAAATAACCTTGCATAACATGAAATGTTGGTTTAACTCCCAAGATATATGAGAGTTTTTGGTTTTTGTCGGAGCGAAAACTGGAAGATCGAAATCCAAACTGAATTTAAAAGCTTGGTTTCGGTTTTTGCATCTTCCAAACCCAGACCCGAACACAACTTTTATGTTCGGATTCAGTTCGGTTTTATTTGATTTTTATTTTTATTTAAAAAAAAAAACTAAATTGTAAAGCAACACTTGTAACTCTATTTGTTTCTACTTATTTTGAATAGAAAAAGCATTTCCTTTTGTATTGGTAATATAGTTATAATATTCATAATGGCTCAGAGAGTCGGGTTTTCACGAATTTCACTAGAGTTTGTAAATTTTAGGAACATAAAATTTTAAATAGTGAGATAATATTATTTTTGAGTCATTTATGCAATTTAGTTTGGTTCGGTTTCGTGACGAAAGTTCCCAAATTCGAACCAAACATTCTCGATTTTGGTTTCCTTGATTAGGTTTCAGGTTCTTTTTCTCGGTTCAATTTTGAACAGATCAATTCAGCTCGATACAGTTCAATCGTTTTATTTTCGGATTCACCACAAGACTCTGCCTACCAAGTCATACACTACAGCAACCTTATTCCATTTCTTCATCGCATCTTGCCCATCCTCAATCGAATATGAAACACATTTAATACCATCAGCTTTCATATGCTCAACATACTCCAGAGCAGTACCAACATTATTACTTCAATTCCCCTTTGCAATATTGGCTTAATTTTCTGACCAGTTTTACACCCACAGCAACTAAACTAAGAAAATTCTGCTCGTACTTTGCCTCAGCAACTTCAATTCCCTGCTTCACACACTTATTCTCAACCAATTTATCAACCCTCTCACCTTGTAACTAAAATGAGAGAAAATTATCATTACCGTCTCCTGAAGAACTCAGCATATGATAATCCAAAACCCTAATTCTGCTTCTTCCTCAAATGCTGCCAATCACAGCTCCGCTGCTGGAAAATCACCAATTTGGTGAAGATTCAATGAACGAGATGAGTATCGTTCCAAATCTGTGCAATCGAACTGGCACCGACATAGAAGGTTGAACCGATGGACGAGAGCCGAGGCGGCAAAGTGTTCGATTCCTCGCCCATGTCACTCTCGTTGCAAGGCTGGACGTTGGTCGACGATCTCACTGGAGATTTAGGAGTAGGGATGGCAACGGTGCGGTTCGGGGCCGGGTAGGCATTACCCGTTCTCGGAACCGCGGACCAGAACCAGCCCCAGGTCCCAGAACCATTAAAATCGGTTTGGGTAGTGCCCGGAACTGCCTACTAAGTCATACACTACGAAATTTTATTTTATTTAAGAAAGGCCACTTTATTTACATGAAGATTACTATTTTTTAACTTGATTTTGAAAATCATTTACTATTTCACCAAATAAATTATCAAGTTTTCAAACAAATCCACCATTCACAAAATAAATTTTCAAACAAATTCATCATTTAGCAAATAAACTCTCTACTAAGTCTAGAGTATACAAAATAAACAACCAAAGCAAATATATATATATATTAAAAATAATTATATATATGTATTAAAAATAAGTTCAAAGTATACAAAATAAACAAATCAAAAACACAAATATATATATACTAAAAATAATTATATACATATATATTTCGGGGTGGGTCTTCGGGGATGGGTACTGAAATACTCGAACCCGAACCGAACCCGCTTATTTTCTTTCTCTCCCCGCCCCGGACCCGGACCCGAAATGAACTACCCAAAATAGACCCATTCGGGTAAAAACCCGCAGGTACTCGAACCCGCGGTTATTTTTGCCATCCCTATTTAGGAGTGTGTATTTAATTGACATTTTAAAAGATTATTTATGGATAATTTAGTCCAATGAATTTTAAAAGACTATTAAAAATATAACGACTTATAAGATCTTTTTAAAAGATTTTTTATATTCGGAATTTTTTATGTTTGAATTTTAAAGATTATATCATTAGGATTTATAAGATTTGAAAGGACCACGTGGATTTTTTATACTTAGGACTTTTTATGTTTAGATTTTATGATGAGTAATGTTTAGTTTAATGATGTACGAATTCTCCAACATCATCCTCTACAATCCAAGCTTTTCAAATGATGGTGGAATTTTTCCTTACCAAACACGGTACCATTTCTTAATAAAAGAAACGAAAAAAAAAGTTAATAAACATTATGATTCTTGTGAAAGGCAGAGAGTGCCGATTTTGGTGTTTATACTCATCAATGAAATTTATTTAAAATATCAATAAAATTATGCAAGCAATCTTCAAAAATGGGGTTCAATTGAAGGATCCCACTATTTAATGGCAAGAAAGCACTAAAGGGAAAAAATAAATTGAAATACATAAAAATAGTTCAAATCTCAAAGAGTATGAAAATGTACACATACATACATATATGTATATATATAGAGAGATGATATATACATACATATTTCATAAATAGAAGCATTGGTGAAGTTGAGAAGGGAAATGGGTGAAAGTAAGAGGTAAACGTAGAGAAGAGAGATGAGAGAATTGATAAATCTCTAACAGAAAATAAAAGTTTCACGTGAAAAATCTCATGGGTTAGGATGAGATTCTTTATAGGGTTTGATATTTATACTTTCCACTAAAAAGTCACAAATTCCTAATTTAAAAAAAAAATCATTGAAATTAGCAAGTTTTTGAATACCAAAAGACTTTTTGTTACTTGTTTAAAGTCCTGATTGAATACCACTAGATTTAGACACCCTCTTTAAAATATTTGAATAGTCCTAATTGAATATCACAAGACTTATTTAGATTATTTAAAAGTCTTAATTGAATACCACAAAACTTATTTATCCAAAAATAGTTTTTTAAAATCCTAATTGAATACACCCCCTTTAAAGAGGAGAAGAGATCTCCCTCCCTCACTCTCTCTCTCTAGGTTCGACAAACTTTTTTTCCAAAACAAATTGATTATGTATAAATGTTGCAAGAGGTACAACAAAAAAAAAATTGGAAATGAGGTACAATGTTTTTAATAATAAAAAAATCAAATAATGTTTTTTAAAAATAAGAGAATTATTATTATTATTATTATTATTATTATTATTATTATTATTATTATTATTATTATTATTATTATTATAAAATAAAGATTTATTTATCAATTGTGTTTAAAATAGAGATAATGGGAAACAGGCTTCGTAATGTTTCATAACTCTAAGGACAAATTCATATTTAATAAAGAAGTATTACTAATTTCATAATTTGGTTTTACAATAAGTACATTTTTCATAATATTAATTTATTTTAAGAAAAATAATAAATGTTGATGGATAAAAATACCTTAAAAAGTGCCCATCTCTCTCTCTCTCTCTCGCTCACTCACTCCCGTCTCTCTCTTAGCCCTTAAGATCTCATCAATCCTGCAATACGTCGATCTCTATATATATATAAATTGAGTTGATGATGATCTCATTAATTTTGTTGTTCTCTGTTTTGTATTAGTGCTAAAACCATTTTAACACCATTGGTGTGTAGCATTGGATGGGTACTAAATCTGTTTTAGCACCATGAATTTTGTTGTTTTTTGTTCTGTATTGGTGCTAAATTAGATTTATCACCAATTCTGATAAAACGTTATATGTTATAAGAAAGGGGTAAGAATGTCCTTAATTTACATGGCTAATTTGTAAGTGTCATTTATAATTACGTTATTATTAGAATTAGCCCTTATGCCTAATTGTCCCTTTAAAATAAGGGTTTTGACTGAATACAAATTTTAACTTTACAATAAAAAAAATTAATGTAAATTTTATTAATAAATAAGTTTTGGAAATGTATTTTTTTAAAATTATTTTAAAACACTGTCAATTAAACACTTATTTATAATAATATATTAAAAAAACATATAGTACAAATTTAATTTTGCGTGATTTCATTAAAAAAAATACAATTTACAGATATAATGTAAAGTTAACTTTGCACTCCTTTAGAGTTTGGTCAAATATAAACCCTTAATTTACAAAAATATTACTCTCTGATTCTTTTGCAGATTTTTTTTTCAAACGAACCCTATTTTTCAATATTTTGAAGTTATGTCAACTTTTAAAATAAATATTTTATTCAGAAAAAACTTGTTACTAATATAAATCAAACCTTTACCCTATAGCATTCACACTCAAAGATTACTACTTGATCATTTCATACTTTTGTAAAAAAATTCTCACAAAATCTTATATATACGTGTATCACATGCATCACGTGTGTAAGTAGTCTAGTTAATATTAAAGGCACAAATAGTGAGTTTGGTTATGATATAATTGTGAGTGTTTTTCTTATTTTATTTTTGGATTTATTTTTTAAAATAAAACTAACTTGTATGGGATTCGAATCCACAAACTCTATGTTAAAAGAACAGGTAAGTTATCATTCATGTAATATTATTTTATTTGAACTTAGATATTTATGTGCATTTAAAAAAATTGTGCACATACATCACGTGTGCTAAATATCTAAGTTCAGAAAAATAGGAGGGAGCATATAATTTGTGACATCAACATTCAATAGACATTTTATTTGCACCAAAACTCTTAAAGATACTTCGCTACCATCAATTAGGCTACAGCAATGTGATGAAAGATAAGAAAGTAAACTATACAAGACAACACAACACCTAAATTATAAAGTTAGTTCCAGTTTGATCTGTGTTGTTAAACAACCCATCAAATTATTGATAGAATTTAATTTGGGCTCTCTCATCCACTTTGATCAGTAAAAGTTAATGAAAAATGGTTACATGCACAACACATGATCATTTTTAAATTAATTTGATCAAACTTGTGAATAGTAATATTTTTACCCAATGAGAAAAGAAATAAAAAATGAAGAAAAATGCAAAAGAAATAGTATAAAAGAGAAGGAAAATAAAAACCTCTTGGTCAAAATATTCGAAAAAATAATAGATTTTTTTTCATGTGCCTTTTCTTAGTCTTTCATGGAGGGAATATTTTAATTTTTTGTAATTAGATCAAAATACTCCTATAAGGCTATCTACTATGAGTAAATGATAAAATAGGGGGGAAGGTTGGTAAAGGTAGGTGAATGTCACCCGTCTTTAATGATGTTTAGATAAAACTTTTTATCTTTCTCTTTCTAAAAGATATAAAGAACAAACTAAAAAAGAATCATCGAATGTCACCCGTCTCTAATGGTGTTTAAATATGACTCTTTATCTTTCTCTCTCTACTTTCTCTTTCTAAAAGATACAAAGGATAAACTAAATAAGGGTCATCTTTACCCATTTTTAATGATGTTTAGATAAGTATTTGTATCTATCTCTAAAAGATACAAAGAACAAACTAAATAACGGTGGGTTGAGGAACATGTAATTGTCACCTACTCGTGGTAGGGATGGGCGACATTCACCTGCCTGATTATAATTTAATTAATTGATAAATTTAGCTAGGCCTTACAATATGGTGTAGGTTTATGGCTAATTTAATGTACCCTTTGTGACTTGCCAATTGTTAAATATAAGTTTATATTATACCCACAATAGATGACCTAATTACCAAGCATATTGATGTCCGATATCACTTTATTCGGGAAATTATTGAAAACGGTGTTGTAAATTTGGTTAAAATAGGCACCAAAGATAATCCGGCAGATATGTTGACAAAGGTTGTTCCATTGGCCAAGTTTGAGCATTACTCGACGTTGGTCAATATCCTTCGGTGTTGATGATCGTTCATGGATGTACCCCTCGAAAATTCGTATCGGAATAGCTTCTTTTTCAAGTACAGAAGATTCTCGATACTATTCATCATATACTGATCCTCGAGCTTCTTTCAAATTACCGAGGCAGATGTTTCACGCATCACATAGTACATCACGTTTGGAGCAAGGTGTAAACGAATTGTACTACATGCCTGCCTATCATACTCAACCCAATCGGCGTTGAACCACTCATCGGGCTTAGCTTTATTCCCCAACAATGCTCTGTGCAAACCTTGTTGGACAAGGATGTCGAACATCTGACACTGCCACATCACAAAATTCGTCTTCTTCCCGTCAAATCTCTCTCTATCGAATTTGACCGCAACCGTCACCTTAGGAGCAAACGCCCCCTTTAAAGGTGGTATATATGCTGCCTTGGCACTCCCTTCCGATGCACCACCAGTAGACATCTCTAATTATGACACAATTATCCCAAGGAATAAACCTTCCTCTGATACCATATTATTGTGCTAAGATACCGCTAAAACAAGCCTTAGCACAAGCGTAGGACCGACCGGACAATTATGCATACAATAATTAAAGAAACAAGCACCAATGGTATTCAAGTAATATGATAAGCAAGAGATGAAAAAAGAAAACAACTAACCAAGCACACAAGCAATTAGGTAGTGTCGGCAAAACCGCCACTAATCCACCGGGTGATAGCTATTATTGATGAGACCAATTCTGAGTACAACGCACAAAACAAACCCTAGCCACCAATTAGAGCTCTCAATATTATCTCTCAAATATACTCTATAATCTAGCTAGTAAACAATATAACCCAACTCATGAATAAACCCTATGACAATGGGTCTATTTATAGAGTATAAATCCTATGGTCTAGGATTGCATAAAGCCAAATCTTACTACAAATTGGATAATACAAATCCAATTAGGATTTGGATAATACAAAGCCAATTAAGAATTGGAAAATATAAAACCTAATAGAAATAAAATTCCTATACATAGCCAAATCTTCAATTCACCACCTTGGCAATGTTCCACAAGACCCCAATGCACTCCACCATGATCAAATCATCGAATAAGACACTATCACCCTCGCCGGTCCTTTAGGACCACCGCCCCCAAGGGGCATCAACACCGAAGGATATTGACCAACGTCGAGCAATGCTCAAACTTAGCCAACGGAACAACCTTTGTCAACATATCTGCCGGATTATCTTTGGTGCCTATCTTAACCAGATTTACAACACCGTTTTCAATAATTTTTCGAATGAAGTGATATCGGACATCAATATGCTTTGTTCTTCCATGATGAACTTGATTCTTCGTCAAGTGAATTGCACTATGACTGTCACAGTGAACCGCCACTTTTTTCGGCTTCAAACTAAGATCACTAACTAAACCACGGAGCTATATGGCCTCATTGACCGCCTCCGTTACCGCAATATATTATGCCTCCGTGGTAGACAACGCTACCACACTTTGAATCATCGACCTCTAACTCAACGGACCGCTACCCAATGTAAACATATAACCCATAGTCGATCTCCACTTGTCTAGGTCGCCAGCGTAGTCTGAATCCACAAAACCCTCAATAGTTGACGTTCCAGATTTTTTAAATACCAACCCTTAACGGCTCACAGATTGAGCAATGTCCGGTTGAGTGCATACCATGGCATACATCAAACTCCCAACCGCACTTGCATAAGGAACTTGAGCCATGTACTCCACCTCTTCCTCAGAGCTAGGAGCCATCGTTGCCGATAGTTTGAAGTGCGGTGCTAATGGGACACTCACCGGCTTTGAGTTTTTCATCCCGAATCGAGCAACAACTTTTTCAAGGTATTGACTTTGTGTAAGACACAATTGTCCCCTCTTTTTATCTCGTACGATCTCTATCCCCCAAATTTTTTGCGCTCCACCCAAATCTTTCATCTCAAATTCCTTACTTAACTGAGCTTTCAATACATCGATCTCCACCAAGCTCCAAGAAGTAATGAGCATATCGTCAACGTATAGGAGTAAATAGATGAAATTGCCAGATTCAAGCTTTTTAAAATAAACACAATGATCAAATTCACTTCGAGTAAACTTCTGCTCGATCATGAACGTGTCAAACCTCTTGTACCACACTATTTTCTTTACCAACAATTTTTAATCTTTCCGGCTGAGAGATATAAATCTCATCCTCTAGGTCCCCATGCAAGAACGCAATTTTGACATCGAGTTGTTCAAGTTTGAGATCAAATTGTGCCACCATAGCCAATAATGCTCGGATCGAGGTGTGCTTCACAACCGGAGAGAACACTTCATTATAATCCACCCCTTCCTTTTGCGCATAACCCTTGGCTACCAACCTTGCCTTGAAACGAACACCGGACCCTAGAACCCCATTTTTCTTAGTGAAAACCCATTTGCACCCGATAGGTTTCTTCCCCTTTGGCAAATCGCATAGTTTCTAAGTTCAGTTTTTTCGGAGAGACTCCATTTCATCTTTCATAACCGCTTTTCACTTCGCATTCTCGCTAGAATCCATAGCTTTCCGATACGAAGTCGGCTCATCCCCGTAACCTACTAATGCGTATGCCACCATGTTTTCATATCCATATTGAATCAATGCACGTCGAGCCCTAGGCTCCCTTCCACTAGCCAAAAATGGTATTGTTTGTTGTTGACCCGAATCCTCACTGGGAGTCGTCTTTTTCTCGTTAGACTCCTCCACCGAATCCGTAACCTGAGTATTAACTGGAGTAGTCATTTTCGTTTCCACCAGTATCTCGCTTGCCTTATTATACTTTTCAACCGAAATTGGAGAACCACCGTTTGTTGACAATGTCGTCTTGAGCATAGACGCCTCGTCAAACGTCACATCCCTACTAATCACAATCTTTTTACTTTGAAGACACCACAATTTATAACATTTAACCCCATCACAAGAGCCTAAAAATATTGCCTTACGAGCCCTAGAGTCAATTTTCTCATCTCGAACATGATAATAAACCGGACAACAAAAAATGTGAATGCTGTCGTAACTAGCATGAGATCTGGTCCACACCTCCATAAGTGTTTTGTATTCCACTCCCGAGCATAGCAAACGATTAATCAAGAACGTAGCGTAGGATAAGGATTCAGCCCAAAACCGCTTATCTAATTTGGCATTAGAAAGCATACACCGCACCTTTTCAAGGAGCGTACGATTCATCCTCTCCGCTACTTCGTTCTGTTGAGGTGTACCCTTGACCGTGAAGTGGCGAATGATACCTTCTCGTTGGCAAAAATCCTTAAAAGAATCACAAGTGTACTCCCCGCCATTGTCTGACCTGAGCATTTTAACTTTTCTACCAATATGATTTTCAGCCATTGCCTTCCACTTTAAGAACACATCCAAAACTTGGTCCTTATGCTTCATGAGATAGATCCAAGTTCTCCTTGAGTAATTATCAACAAAAGTCACAAAGTAATGATTTTCACCAAAGGATTGAGTCTTTGTCGGCCCCCAGACATACGTATGCACATAATCAAGTGCTCCTTTCGTGCAATGTACCGCTGTCCCAAACTTTATCCGAGTCTGTTTTTCAAGTACACAACACTCACAAAACTCTAGTTTGCAGCTTTTCGCACCCTCAAGTAGCTCTTGCTTACTCAACACTGTCATAACCTTCTCCCCAGCATGACCCAATCGCATATGCCATAATCTCGTCGTGTCAGTCTCTTCAATCGTAACCGAAGCAAACCCAGTCACTGTGCTTCCTTGAAGAAAATAGAGATTACCCTCATTCTTTCCTCACATCACAACCATAGCCTCGGAGAGAACTTTTAAATTTCCACCCTCGAGTTTTACACAATACCCATTGGAATCAAGAACCCCTAAAGAGATCAAATTTTTCTTCAGACCAGGAACATAATGGACATCACGAAGAATACGTACTACCCCGTCGTGCATCTTTAGCCAGATCGTACTAATCCCCATCGTTTTACACGCATGGTTGTTACCCATCAAAACCTTGCTTCCGTCAACCTTGGTGAAGGTATGAAACAATTCTCGGTTTGGGCACATGTGATACGAGCACCCACTATCCAAGATCCACTCGCTTGAAGAGTTAACCTGAGAAGTCACAACTAACATACTCTCAAAGTCCTCATCTTTTGGTGCCGTTACCGCGTTCGCGTTCTCCACCGCACCTTTATTCTCCCCACTGCCATTGGTTCTATTTGGACACTCCCGACGCACGTGTCCAGGTTTCTTGCACTTGTGATAAATTAACTTACTCTTGTCAGTCGATCCCCGAGATTTTGACCACCATTTTTTCCAGTTTTCCTGCTTCTTCTCATCGCCTCTCCCCCTAATGAATAGCGCATCTGAGTTGGATTCTCCTTTCTCATTCAAGCGTTTTTCATTAGCCAAGACGGCCGACGATACCAAATCGTAGGTCACATTTTCCTTCCCATGAATAAATGTAGTGGTTAGATCACCATAAGATTCCGGGAGCGAATTAAGAAGCAAAATCGCCTTGTCCTCATCATCAATCTCGACGTCTAACCCCTGCAAATATGAGATTATCTTGTTGAACCCGTTGAGATGATCGTTCATGAATGTACCCCTCAAAAATCCGTACTGAAATAGCTTCTTCTTCAAGTACAGATGATTCTCGATACTATTCGTCATATACTAATCCTCGAGCTTCTTCCAAATTATCGAGGCGGATGTTTCACGCATCACATAGTACATCACATTTGGAGCAAGGTGTAAACGAATTGTACTACATGCCTGCCTATCGTACTCAGCCCAATCGGCGTCGGACCACTCATCGGGCTTAGTTTTATTCCCCAACAATGCTCTGTGCAAACCTTGTTGGACAAGGATGTTGGACATCTAACACTGCCACATCGCAAAATTCGTCTTCTTCTCGTCAAATCTCGCTATATCGAATTTGACTGCAGTCGTCACCTTAGGAGAAGACGCCCCCTTTGAAGGTGGTATATTTGCTGCCCTGGCACTCCTTTCCGATGCACCACCAGTAGACATCTCAAATTATGACACAATTATCCTAAGGAATAAACCTTCCTTTGATACCAGATTGTTGTGCTAAGATACCGCTAGAACAAGCCTTAGCACAAGCGTAGGACCGACCAGACAATTATGCATACAATAATTAAAGAAACAAGCACAAATGGTATTCAAGTAATATGATAAGCAAGAAATGAAAGAAGAAAACAACTAACCAAGCACACAAGCAATTAGGTGGTGTCGACAAAACCGCTACTAATCCACCGGGTAATAGCTATTATTGATGAAACCAATTCTGAGTACAATGCACAAAACAAACTCTAGCCACCAATTAGAGCTCTCAATATTATCTCTCAAATATACTCTCTAATCTAGCTAGTAAACAATATAACACAACTCATGAATAAACTCTATGACAATGGGTCTATTTATAAAGTATAAATCCTATGGTCTAGGATTGCATAAAGCTAAATCCTACTACAAATTGGATAATACAAATCCAATTAGGATTTGGACAATACAAAACCAATTAAGAATTGGACAATATAAAATCTAATATAAATAGAATTCCTATACAGAGCCAAATCTTCAATATATATATATATGTATATGTGTATGTATATATGTATGTTTTGAAAAAGAATAAAGAGGATGAGGAAGAAGAATCCATATTCTTTTGTTTTCAAACATATATATATATATATATATATATTCATGTATATATATATGTATGTTTTGAAGAAGATGAGGAGGAAGAGAAGGAGAAGGAGGAGGAAGCAGAGGATGAGAAGATGGTGGTGAAAGATTGTAGTATTGTTTTGTTGTAATTAATGATTAATTAATTAATTAAGTTAATTAATAGTTTACCTTTAGATAAAAAAGTGAAATGAGAGGGTTGTGGGAATAAAGTTAATTTTAATCTTAATAAAATTTGTAGAAGGTGTTAGTGACAACAAAAGATGGTGCATTTATCACACTTTTAAATAAATGATGCTGATAAAGGCACCCTTAATTTTTTTTAACACCTATTCTTTAAGCATCCATATCAAATTTTTAATTTTAAAAGAGCACCCTACGTTTTTCTGCATCACTTTTGCATCTTCTTCTTCTTTTTTACCTGTATATTCTTTCTTTATAATTGTATATTCCTTCAATTATTTTTTCATAAAGTGTGGTTTTTTTTTTTTTAAACTAGTGATAAAATTAAGTCACTGGTTATACATGGTTTGATTATGGTGTGTTGGAAAAAACCAAATTAAATGAATTAAGAAATATAAAACATATTCATCATTCTCATTAATTAAGAAAGAAAAATACAAAATAATATATATATATATATATATATATGGCTTCACTATATATATACATTCCTAATTTCTCCTGTATTTGATAGTTTCAACATTTTAGTTTCTTTTTTTCTAATTCATATTTGTGATTGGATATGAAAAAGAAATTAAAATAAATGAGATTATTTGTGTTCCTAATCATCACATACATGTTGATGGCTTTAGCTTTCTCAGAATAGTTATAAAGAGAGAGTAATTTTTTTTTAGTTCAAATGTTAGATCTTCATTAAAGAGTGTGTGAATTTGATCTCGGTTATTTATTTAGGATTTGTATTATGCTACCATATTTATAATAAGAGAATAATTTTGTTTTCTTATTAGGATGCTTAAATTAGGAGTGTACTTTCAAAATAAAAAACTAACTCAAGTGTTTATGGGTGTTTAAACTAAAACTTAAAGGTACTTTTATTAGCACCCTTAAATAAAGGCATTGCTAGCATGAAAGACGTTGTAAGTTTTTAAACTTACAAACAAATTTGAGAAAAATATACACTCTTACTCAAACTTTATATTTCGTTTTGAAATAAAAATCTACTATCATTAAATTAATAATTACAAAATTAAGACTCAATTTTGTCTTTTACACAAATTCACTCATCTAATGGTTGTATTAAAGTTAAATTATGTTTCTCAATTACAATTAAAAACAAGATATGCTCAAGTATATAATTTTTTTTATATTCATAAAGAGGATTTAAAACTAAAGCTATTAAAAAATATTAAGTGAATTCAATACTAAAATTTTGATACTAAGTTTGGGAAATCCAAATTGGATTTCTCCATTACCAATTATAAGTAGAATATACTCAAGTATATAATATTTTTCTTTACATTTATAAAAGATGCTTTAAAATTATTAAAAGATGTTAAGTGAATTCAATGCTAAAATTGAGATACTCAATTTAGGACATCTAAAAAATATTGAATTCTTAATTTTTGATATCATAAAAAATACTGGATGACTATGTTATGTTCCATCTGTTTTTAGATTAATAAATGTAACTATTAAAGCTCCATTTGATTACAATAAAAAAATGAAAAGAAAAACATTTTGATTTATGTGAGAGGTTGGAAAAAAAGTTGAAGCATGTAGTAAGACATATTCTTAGTTTTTAATTTTTTTTTATGGTAAAAATTTATTTGGGGGTTGAAGAAGAATTTTTTTATTTTATTTTTTTTTAAAATGAAGGATGAAAGACAAATATACATAAAAATGACCATAAGAGGGAGACTATCTCATCACATCAACTTATTTTATAACTTCTCACAAAAATTAAGTATTTTATTTTTTATGTCATTATCAAACAGAGCTTAAATGAAATAATTAATATTAGTTTCTTAAATATTGTTTAATGTGAATGCTTCTATCTTTTACGAATTAAAAATGTTAATAATATAAAAATAGGGTGAAAGTTGGGTCATAAAAATATTATTCAAAGTAATGTTTCTATTTTTAAAGGTTAAAATATTAATAATATAAAAATATAATAAAAATTGATAATTACAAAATTTAAAAACTTAACTGATCAAAATATTTGATCAAATAATTAATCATATTTCATCCGTAAATTTTTCATAAAATTTAGGTGATGTTTTGAGTTGAGTTTTTAAGTTAAGTTTTTAAAATTTGGTATTTGGTAAAATTTGGAAGTATTTTGAAAAGTGAATTTGGTTTTTTATTTTTTTTATTTTTTTTCAACTAACTAAAAAATCTCATAAAAAATTTTAAAAAATAGTCATAATAGATCTTATTTTATAAATTTCGACGAGTAGGTTTCAAATGTATATTTTTTATTTAATTTTTATTTTTGGATTTAAAATTATAGTATTTTAAAAAAAAATTTGAAGAAAGAAAATAAAGTGAAATAAATTTTAAAAAATATAAAAATAAAGTTAATTTTGAATTTAATTTTTTAAAATTTAAAAAAAAAAAACCCACCAAGCAGGACCTTACGCTTTGTAAATATGCTAAATTTTTCCCTACCTATATTTGAAGCCCATCGAACAAAGCTAGAGGGTTCTAGAGAGTTCATTTTGATAAATGGTTGCCGTTTCCATCACGAAGCAAGTAAGATTTCTCGCGAAACCACTCGAATTCTCTTAGTAACCCTATAAATATCCTGCGTTTGCTTCCCCCTATTTCAAAACCAACTGCAAAGTACAAAATAGACTTAACGAATCAGTCATCCGAATCAAAATCAATCTTTCGTTTAATTTTTACGAATTACGGTGAAGGAAAAAAAATGTCGTTGATTCCAAGCTTCTTTAATGGCAATGGTCGAAGGACCAACATTTTCGATCCCTTCTCTCTCGATGTTTGGGACCCCTTCAAAGATTTCCCATTCTCTTCTTCATCAGAAGCTTCGAGAGAAACCTCTGCTCTGGTCAATACACGAGTCGATTGGAAGGAAACCCCGCAAGCTCACGTGTTTAAGGCCGATCTTCCGGGGATTAAGAAGGAAGAAGTGAAGGTTGAGGTTGAGGATGATAGGGTTTTGCAGATTAGAGGAGAGAGGAACAGGGAGGTGGAAGAGAAGAACGATACTTGGCACAGGGTAGAGAGGAGTTCGGGTCAGTTTACGAGGAGGTTTAGGTTACCGGAGAATGCGAAGACGGATCAGATAAAGGCTTCGATGGAGAATGGAGTGCTTACTGTTACAATTCCCAAGGAGGAAGTGAAGAAGCCTGATGTTAAATCTATTGCGATTTCTGGATAGAATTTTATATAAGCTCTAAAGGGTTGCGAATATTTCTAGTCTGTCTTCCAAATGCTTGATGAAATGCTAGTATGACTGTACGAGTGTTTTGTTGTCTACCTACTGAACTGTTTGATGTAATGATTTAGTGATGCATATTCTAATAATATATCTTGCTATCTACGTGTATTCCTTTTTCGTTTCCCAATATGCAATTTTCTTTCAGATAGACTAATGTTTAGCTAGTTACACAGGGTGCTGAATTTTCTTTGTATAGTGCATTTTAGAATGATATGGTTTGACCGGTGGTGGAGACAGGATTGTAATTCATGGATGATGTAATCTCTTTTTTTTTTTTTTTTTTTTAATTCCAATTAGCCTGCAACTTCAAACAAACATAGGGATCGATGAAGCAACTTTTTGCAATGAAAAAAGTGGCTATGTTTGTGTTCAAGGGCTGTGCTGTTCTTAAGGTGGAAACTAAGATGATAGATTGCAAAAGAGTTGCACACATTATTCAAACTTAATGAAATAAGAAGCCTAAAAAATTTACATGTATCTATTAATATATTACAGATGTAGATGTACAAGAAACAAAGTACTTACAAAGGCACATGGACATATATAGCATAGAAAAGCTACATACAGATGATTTCATAATAACACATTAGAAGAATGCAAATAAGTTCGAGGACTCATGAAATAAGACAACTAATTAGTTGTTATTATGAAGAATGCAAACAAGTTCGAGGAAATGAGACCACTAATTAGACCCACGCAAGTAGCAAGTATATAGAAATTAAAGGGACTTATTCATTGTACCAAGCAAACTTCCCATGAAATCATTTGGTTTGTACATGCTTGTTAATAGCATAATCACCATCTCCGTGTATCTTACTCTTGAAGTAATTCTATAGATATCAAATTCTTCCTCAAAAAACTGTTCTTTTATAATCCTGAAATTGTTGCAAATGAGTAATCACAGACAATGTCAAGATCCAATTGTAGGCTATACGCTTTTTGTTAACATTAGAATAATCCAAACAACTATAATATGTGTTATTATTATGTGAGAAAATGTTACTGTTTATGAAGCCAAAATTTGGATGAACTTGGGCCTCGTTTGGTTCACGGAAAGGAAATCGATTCCCTTATCTTTTCCATGGAGGTGGGAAAGTAAATTTCCTGTCAAATTTCTTTTCTTGTGTTTGGTAAACCATGGAAAGTATTTAGGAAAGAGTATTATTGTCTAAAATTTGTGTAATAAATGCTTGGAAAATCACATGGGAAAATCAATCACATGTGTTTTGGGAGGAATGATTTTACCCCCTACTTTCCCCTCTCTCGGGAAAGTGTTTCCGGAATTTGTGCTTACCAAACAAAAGAAAGGAACGACTTTCCTTTTTCAAGTACTAAAATCCGTGAACCAAACGAGGCCTCGGTATCAAATAGGATGCAATAATCATTTAGTCTGACACAGTAATATTTTGAATTTTTCACATAGGCTCTTATATAATTATTTTTTCAAAAATAACCTGATATACAATAAATTTTTAAAAATGAAAATCAAGGGGGGTCAATTCCCCCCCCCCCCCCCCCCAAAAAAAAAAGGTTCGACTAAAGAGATTGTGATTTATCAATTTATCGTGTTTGATCCGAAGCATTAAAAATAAAAAAGAGGATAACATAAGAAGAGTAATTATAGCAGAATTAAATATTGGGGCTCGAAGAAGTGACCAAGATATAATGTCCTATCATTAGGGTCATATATAATGAACAAATTCTAAGAATTTTCACATACGAGGTAGAAATGAATATGGTCCTTATTTTGGCAATTGCAAAGATAAGATAAATTCCTCCAAGTCATTTAAGAAATTGTAAGAAGAGCCACCTTTCATTGTAGTTTGGAAAGTAAGATTTGAAAGGCGGATAAGATTTTAGTTGATGATGGACGTAGGGTGAAGATTACTCGGTAAATATAAAATCTAATTAATTTAGAGATTGCTAATTGACTCTTATAAATGACAATTGTATAAATGATAACTATCAAATATATATTATATATGTTAACAATTATGTTGAAATTAGTGTTTCTATAAAAAGCACCAAAGTCAAAGTATAACTAAAAGTGTGAAATTGAGGGAGTAATTTTTTACTAGTGCAAATAAGGGGTCTATTTGATTGCACTGAAAAATAATAAGAGAAACAATTAACATTTATTGTAAGATGGAAAAGAAGAATCATGTAGTGCGATGTTCTTCATTTTGGAATTAGTCATGATTTTTTTATAGTCTACCACTCAAAGAATTAATTTCCGTGTAAAACTCAATGTAGCTTGAGCATCTAATTCTTGTATATCACCCCACGCCAAGAAGAGGGGCAGAAAAACAAAACATTTTACCAAATTATTCATCAAATTTTCAAACTTATTACAAATAACAGTTGTTTTCTCGTTCACTTTCTAACTTTGAAATTGAAGACTGCCCTTGGAAAAATTGTGTTGGCATTCTTGGGGTATTTTGGTTTGTTTTACTTTTCCATAGTCTATTTGAAATTTGATTATTTGTGTTCTATTGGGCTGTTGAGTTCGGTTGAGAGTATTCGAAATTTTGGACCCTCCGATTGAAATTGAAATATTAAAAACTGGGGCGCAGCATCTCCAATAGTGATGATATTTTTGCGCTTGTTAAGGTGCCATATTAACACTTTTTTTATTTTCTATCTTTACGCATTATTTATTTATTAAAAAATATACACTTTTACGCTTCTATGTTACTTAAATTATTCAGTTACTATCTACACATGTTATTATTTAAATGGTTCTTCTTTAAAAAAATTATCACAAATAGAGCCAACATTTTTTAGTAATATTTCGTCTTTACTTATATATTTCATCGTTCAAATGCGTCTACAAGAGATAAGGTTATTATTTGTATTATTTTATTAATTAAATAAACTAACATGACTAATCACATGTTACACTAATCGATCAAGACCTACAATGATAATAGTCCATTGGTAGGGGGTGGAAGAGAGCAATTAACCAATTAAGTACTGAAACTATAATGCAATTTATATTTGATTTGCCACTATTAAATGATTCTAAACTTGCACCAAATGGTGAGGCTCTTTTGTGCTAATTGATTTGATTGTTGGAATCTAACCAAGGTCGCGAGAGTTGTAAAAAAAGTTGGCCGTTCACGTAAAATGTTAAATTGTACTTTAAAGATACACCTTAATAATTTATTTTTATAAAATATAAAATTTTAATACATATTAAAAATATACAAAATTCTAACACAATGCCGTCCTTAATTCAAAATAAATGAATCAAATGATATAATATTACTGCAATCAATTTAGTGGTTGCAGTAACAAGCAAATAATTCACGTTTTTTTGCACAAAATTTACGTGACTTGTAAAAATCCTATAAAAGTCTGTTTGATAGTAATATAAAAAATAATAAAAAAAATGTGTAAAAAATAAAAAAATATGTTGAGACATATAGTGAAATGTTATCTACCTCATACTTATTTTTATGAGTGAATGTCCCAATCTTACTCTATCTTCTGTGAAATTTTTTTCTTCCTTTTCTCCAAATATTTTTTTTTTTTTGGAATAAGTTGAAAAATAAGAGTTAGTCTCACCATATATATGGCTCAACTTATTTTTTAACTTATCACACAATCAATTATTTTGTTTTAACATTTCCTATATTTTTATCAAAAGGAGCCTAAGGATTTTTTTTTTTTTGGGTATGAGGACTTGTAAAAGGGTCATTCATTTAAAAAGTATGGGTATCAGTTTGAAACCAATATATTTATTACAATCCACCGACCAATCCAATATAACAACATTTTATATTTTAGAATCCAATCCAATCCGACGTAGTTTCAATCCAATCCAATTTGAAATTAGATTGGATTGGTTCGAAACCAATGTCTTTTGTGTTAGAATTATTTAAGTTTCAAAAACATTCAAAACAAATCTAATTAATTTCATAAGGATCAAGACAACATAAATAAAAAGTTCACTTCATTACTAAAATAAAAATCTAAATTATTAAGTCATTCTATATTAAAATATAAATCATTAGTAAAATAAAAGAGAAGTAAATTAGGGTTTATTTATTTTAGTCTTTTATATATGTAGCAAAAGGTGTAGCGTGGTTTCTATTAATAACTTAGCCCTTGTAGGTTCAAAACTAAAAAATTATGTATTTAGTTTTTTACCAAAGAGTCAACGTTAAATAGTGGACTAACAATATACATTATGCTCTTCAACATGATCAGTTTTCTAAAACGCAAACAATCCAATCTACTTTCCATGTATTAAATTGGATTCGATCCATCGGCTTGAATTGATTGAATTAAATTATGCACACCCCTATTAAAAAAAATCCGTGCTGTTATATATAATCTCCGTGTTATGTGTATATTTATGGGTTTTGTAGTCCATACATGTAAAGTGCTCACTTGAAAACAGGAACGACTTTTCACCAAAAAGAAAACACGAACAACAAACAAAATTCAAATTCTGATATTCGAAAATGAGAACCAAGAAGCCTGCTGTCCCGTGCAGATGTTGACCTCGAATAATTTAATTCTGTATGTTGGATTCAAAATAATACACACAGATCTAAACTCATTTTATTTTTTATTGTTGTTTTCGCCACGTGTATTCGAATTAACTTTCACACACTTCAATTAATCTTCGTTGGCTGAACAATGTCCAGTTGTTAAGCACCAAAATATTTTAAAAATTGTGGCGAGTCGAATTCGAAATTAAACCCAACGCAGTTTCACTAGGAATTGTTGGTGATTAACTTTTTTCGTTCTTTTGAAGTGAAAAACTAAGGGCTCGTTTGGTTCGAGTTTTGGGAATGGAATGAGCATGGAATGGGCATACTTGATTCTTGGAAAGTTTCTTTCCTGGCATCTAGGATGCCATGCCGATGTTTGGTTCAACCGAGAATAGGAATGGAATAAAGTATCAATTACAAAAATACCATTCTTTTTATAAGATGAGAAGACATCACATACTAATTTTTCAAAAGAGACAATTACTATAATAAATTACAAAAATTACACATGCCTAGCTAATAACTATCCTACAAAAATTACAATTTTTGTAATTAAAAAAAAATTACAACAGGAAAAAAGAATAGATAAAAGTTCCAATTTTTTTTTTTATCATTTTTGTGTAGCAGCGTAACTAAAAAAAAATAGTTTCAAACAATATTTTCATACATGGATGGAAAAAGAATTATTTATTTATAAGGAAGAGTGTTATTTTGGTCCTAACATGAAGAATTAAAAAAGATGCCCATTGGTAATGATTTATTCCTTATGATTTAAATGAGAGAACTTGGGGGGAAAGTTTTGTTCCTGGAATCATTTATTCCGGACTTAAAACTTGAACCAAACGCGAGAATTGTTTCATAATGAAATATAGCATTAAGCATTTCTAAAATAGTTTAAATCTTGAAACAAACTAGCCATAAATGTGTGAATTCTGTCTCCATACCCAAACAAGCATCTTATCATCGAACTGGTGAAAGTCGACAAGTCTCCTTTGAATTCCACCCTACTCATTTTTCTCCCTAGTGTCCCACTTCTTTTGGAGCTTCAATTTTTTTTCTGCTTATTAAACACACACAATCCCCACCACTTTCATATATTTCTATTTAATATAAATGAGAGTTTGGTGTTGAGTCGGTTGCATTCAAATGGATTAGTTAACACTTTATTTGAAATTTTGGTCTCTCTTCTAATTTATTTTTGCTCTTTTGGGTCTCTCTCTGTCTCTTTTTTCTTCAAAATCAGACATGTCAATCTTAGGTGGCAGTAGCAATCGCAATAACAGTGGGAATATGGGAGCTCCATTTTTTAGTGAATTCAAGAAACATGCTTCTTTTTTCTTCAAGGAGAAGATCAAGACTGCCCGTTTGGCCCTCACTGATGTCACCCCTGCCCAATTGTACCTCTCTCTCTCTCTATATATATGTGTGTGTGTATTTTTATGATCTGGGTTTGTATTGTTTGAAAGAGAAATTAAGTGCTAATGATCTGAATTTGAATATGTGACAGGTAGTTCTAGTCGGGTTTTGGATTTTCTTTTTTCTCTTTGATTAGAATTTGAATCTGAAAAAGTTAATTACTTTTTGGTTGAACGAAGGTTTGAATATATGTAACATAACATCTATGCTTAGGAGGCTATTCAGATTAAGAAGTCAACAAACATAACCTCTTAATTGTTCAGAGGCAACTTTACCTCTGTGTGCGTAAGAGAGGATTTTAGCCTTCTAGGTGTTGTTTATGCTCTCCTCTCCAGTTTAAATATGAACTCGCCAAGAGGGTGCTTGTTTTATTTTCTTACTTTGAAAGAATGAATCTAAAGTTTAAAACTGAATCTGACTTTTTATTTCTATTTTGTTAGAATGAAGTATCTGATTACAGATTTGTTGATACAAATTTGAATACAGATTAAACATATTATTTTAACGATGTTCATTTAAAGTATGACCCAAAGAGTTTGTTGATGACAAAAATGGAATTATGCAACCATTACAAACTCTATTTATCACGTTAAGAGGTAAAAGAGTATTTGAATGATTTAGAGAGATTTTAAGAGGTTGCTTCTTAAACTTTTAATCCAAACAAACACCTTTCACTCGCCTATGAAGTGATGAAGTTTTATTTTGGCCCATACAGACTTTGAAAATTGTGTTGTTTTGATAATTAAGAGGCTAACGACTATATGATTTTTGATTGGTTTAAGGTTAATCCACCGTCAAATTAACTGAAATGATATAATTTGCCTCTGTATCTCAACTTCAAAGTGTTTATCACATTTTGATACCATTAAGGCTGAATAACAAGCAGTGTTCAGTTTCAGATTCAGCGTTAAGCACTTGGAATTCAAAATTCAGTTTAGTATTCGTTGGTTAAAAACGCACCGACCTTAGAACTAAGTTAAGGGTGAAAAGTAATTAGAATTTTTGGATTTCAATTTTTTAGAAGAAACCCCAATTAGAAATCTGGTTATTGAATTGGGTGGTGTTTGAAGATTGACAGAAGAGGCCACAAATGGGAACCCATGGACACCTGATGCACGTACCCTGAAGATTATAGCAAGGGATGCTTTTGAGGTTGATGACTACTGGCGAATTGTCGATATTCTTCACAACAGGTTTATTTTGCTTTCTCATATTTGTTTGAAATGGTGTATATAATATGTGGTTGACAAGGGTTTGTTAAAATGGTTGTGTGAATTTTAGATTGGTGAGATTTGATAGAAAAAACTGGAGGCAGTCATACAATACTGTGATCGTGCTAGACTACTTGCTCACGCATGGACCAGAGAGTGTTGCTGAGGAGTTTCAGAGTGACAAAGATGTACTCAAAGAAATGGGAAGCTTTCAACATATTGATGAGAAAGGGTTTGTCTTGTCACTCCACTCTCTTTTTATCATCTCTCTACTTATGGGTCCTTGTCTTTGTTATGATTCATTTTTGTTGTAACAAGAGCTCCGCGTGGTTGCCCACCCTACACACCCTCAAAGTCAACCCTAATCAATCGTACTAAAAAGAAGGTCTAGAAGTCGTCGACCTTCGTATCCTTCTCTTAGGCTAGAGTGTATTGCCCACTAATTGCAAACCAAAATAGAATTACTTTTCCTATCCAACTTAGACCATCCATAGTAGATACTCTTGGGTGTTTGTTATTGACTCCTAAATAACAAATATAAGACCATCCTTATACAATATAACTTTATACTTTGGGCTTTTATGACGGTTAAGCATATAGGATAAAGCTATGCTATTGTAGTACAAGGGCACTTAGGGGCAGGATAACTTTATAATTCAGCTTGTTGGTAGTACTGCAAATCCTGGTACACAGGTGTCAGCCTAGAAAAGGATTTTTGCACCTTAATTAAAACAAAAGGGATTCCTTACAATTAGGTGCGTCCCTTATCCGCAAGATAAATTCTTCTGTGTGGGACTTCAAATGCAAAACAGGATTTCAGTTCGCCAAATGTAAAAGTCTCTTTCACACGAAAGTGGGCGAAAATATGTTTGCTAAGGGCAATCCGTATATTACTTCTCAACGCTACATTCATGTTTAAAATGATTGTACGTCTACACCTCATGTTTAAAAAGTAGTCCCTGTGGGTTTGAGGAGTATTATATGAGTTGCCTTTAGCAAGCACCGGCCGAAACTCCCTCGTTAGTTTGGTTCCAATGGCTACGTTGCAGAAGAATTGTTTCAAGCTACTATGTTCTGCCATAGACATGAAGAAACATATCCAATTTCAGTATTCAATGAAGAAACAAACGGATCCAGATTCTGCTTCATAAACATGAATCTTTAAATCTTTCATGTACAGATTCAACTGGGGACTCAATGTTGCAAAGAAATCTGCAAAAATACTGATACTGCTCGAAGAAAGACCTCTTCTCAAAGAAGAGAGACACCGAGCTCGAAACTTAAGCAGAGGTATTCAGGGATTTGGCAGCTTTACCAACAGAACTTTACCAGCGCAAGGAATTCCCCAAAAATACTCTACGGCCAAGTATGGAAGGTATAATTCCCAGTTCAACCTCCAAGAAAATGATGAGAATCAATTTCCACCCTACAACAACGAGTACTTAACCAAACAAGACACATTTGGTGAGAATGCCAATCCCTTTTCCATCATCAAGAAAATGGTGAATTCCATTTCTCGGGACAGTTATACTCATCGTCAAACGGATGAAAACCCTGTTGCACTGACAAGTTGTAAAGAAAATATGGTTCCTCAAGTGGAAGAAAAGTCCACAGGGGAATCGAAACCCCTACTGGAAAATGATTCCGGGGATGGGATTTTCGTAGAAGAAGATCATCCCTTGAACGATGCCAGGCACTTGAGCACTGCTTCGTTGCTTTCTAGTGCCGGTAAAATCTTGCAAGCATGTTGAGAGTTATGTGGTTGTAGGATTTGAAGTGAAGTAGACAACTTGCCTGCGAATTTCTATTATTGTGTAAGAATTTTATATTCTCACGTGTGACGTTATTATTTCAAGTTTGAGTAAATGGAATAAGGAAATGCCAATTCCGGGGTGAATTTGTTGTCAATTACATTGTATTGTAATCAGTGGCCGACTAGAATTTTATTTAGGAATTTTTTATATATATTGAAATAAGGCCAAAATAAAAATATTATATTAAAATATAGAAAATGATAACATGTGCCCTTAGGGCGCATGTTAAAGCTACTATAAATAGAAATAATGAAATATTGTATGAAAATTTGTGTCATATTTAATGTATGTTGAGAGTTAATTATTTCCAAAAAATAGTACTTAACATGTGTCCTTAGGGTATACGTTAACATAACTCTTAAAATATTTAACATCATATACGTCAAAAATCAAAGTTACATATTTAGTTACAATATTCTCATTCGAGATTTCGTATTTTGAAAATACTAAATCATACTTTCATTGTCAATAGGTTTAAAAATATATTTTTTAATATATGTAACAAAGGAATTATTAATGAGATCATCCTCTAACCAATTCCGAAAATTAGAATAATTTGATGATTGATAGTCGAATATAAAAATTAGAAAAAAATAAATAAAAAGCCACATATAAAGGCCATATAACAAAAAAAAATACCAAATAACAAAATAGAACTGTTGTAAATAAATAATGTATTTTTATCTTTTAAATCAAATTAGTTACTAATCTATAAATATATACTTCACCCCTAAACTTCTATTTCCTGTTACGCGTACACCCCTCGTCCATCCCTCCCTTGGGCAGAATGGTCCGCTCCCCAAACTACAAATCCCGCCCCTCCACTTTTGCAAACATCACCTCATGACCCCCAAACTTCCCATATTTCGCAAATTGGCCTAAAATTTCAGATAGGCCGGTGGCCCCCTGGTTCTTGCGTCCCTCCGCCCCTTATTATAATGTTTTGTTGTGCTTGGTGAAACTAGGTCTGAATTGTTTCTAATACTTCATCAAGTTCTTGAGAACCTTTTTTACCATGTAAATTCTATTAAAATGTGAATTATAAAATGAAATTCAAAATATTTTAGAGATTGAAAAATAAAATCTAAAAATAAAAGTGAGTCTTGTAATACGGGGCACGTATGCATTATTTATTAGCCATGTTGTGCAGATAAGGTAATGCTTTAGTGCTTGTGTAGAATTGTAAAAGTGAGTCTTGTAATATCGGGGCTTTGCGCTAGCGGTTAAGAGTGTGATATTTCACATAAAATGCTAGAGTTTGATTTTTCTCTCCCAAAGAACTACTCGAATCTATCATCGATTTTCACAAATTTCTTGTCTCAATCTTTTAAAAAAAACCAAACATCATCTCGACCTTTAATAAAATTTGTGTATTTTAAAACCTACTTGTAGTGGTCGATACATATATAATCCATTGTAAATATTAAATTAGGTGTGAAAATAAGTCAATAAAAATTATATAACCAAACCTTAGAGCATCTTAAATGCAATTATTGAGAAAAACTGAGTTACGGCATATGATGGATAGATAAACTTTTAAAAAATTGCTCTTCAATACAACCATCAATAATGATTATCAAGCTTATATGGCAAAAATGATAATAGGCATTATGAATGCGATTCTCTACTTTTAGAAGGCCTCTCAGACAATGTCTTAATACTACATTATTTTTTATGTTTATCTACTTTTATTGAAAAGTATAAATCAAGATCTACCAAACAAGATCCACCAAACAAGATCCATATTGCATATAAAGTTATTAATTTTATTTTCATGAATTTTTTAATAGATAATCTTTTGGTCAATTGTATTGAAAATATTTTTTTAGGGCGGTGTAATTTACTCCTCCAAATATGTCACAAACACCCACTTCAAGAATTTATCTAAAAACATATTTTAAAGCCATCTTTATTTATCATAAACAACATATCCATTGCTTGATGTTAGGCGAGTACTTAGCAACACATCTTCCCTATTTAAGTTGAGTTTACGTGAGTGGATTAGTCGGGTCTTATTTGAAAAACACTCCAGTACTTTATTGCTTGATGTTAGAAAAGCTCTTATCAACAAACTCGCCCCAAGTGGACAAGTGTATATGACTGAACTCACCTTTCATTAGGTGAGTTTTAGGGGAGTTAGCAATAATAAATTTACCTTGGGGGAGTGTTTGTGACAAATATGGGGGGGTATAAATAATGCCCTCATGTTTTTAACATTTGTATATTAATAATTTTTTTGTGTCATATAGGAACAACATGCTTACATGTTTATAGTTTGAAGCTTTTAGACCATCCGCAACCAGTAGGCTAAAATGCCATATATACAATTTTTGTCTCCCCAGCGCTCGTCCAAAAGTGAAAATATGTAGAGCAAAAATGTAGTGGCATTATCCCCTGTATGATGTTATGTACATCACAAAAGCAAAGAATTGTATAGCACAACATTGTTTACATTATGTAAGATTTAAATAAAATGCATAACATAATGAATGTCATATGATGGTGGGCCCAAATTGGAGGCATGGCATACTAAATGTCATGTGAAAAAAATGGATTAAAGTAGGAAATGATATGACTCCACTACTGAGTCATTACCATGCGCGACATTCAGTGTGTCGCAAGGTGAATTTCAATACATATTTACCTTACTGCCTTACACAATGTATATTATTGTTGTCCTTTTTGTAAGGATGGTGATGTTGGCACCCCCAAAATCTCTTAAAAACACTCCCACTTTTCATTCGGTTGTGAAGGACCGAATATAAACTTGCAAAAATTTGGAAAAATTTGAAAATGCCTTACTCGGTTGTAAAGAACCGAATATATAGACCTATATTCGGTTCTCAACAACCAAATAATAGACACTTTACTCGGTTGCGAATGACCGAATTAAAGTGGGAGTGTTACCAAGTGTTTTTTGGGGTGCCAACATCACCACCCTTTTTGTAATACCCCGTAATGTTATTAGTGTAAATTAAATACATATTAATCTCGATTAAATAAATTTTTTAAAGAGTTTAAGAATCTTGGTTAATTATGGACCAAGTTGTAAAACTTCATATGTTTAGTATGGATTAAAATGTAAAGTTTTAAAAGTTCAGGGTTAACACTCACCGACTTCCACCACCTAAATTGCTCCACTTTCTTCATTCCTCTTATTACATTTTCATTATGGACGAGAGCGAAACGAAAAGAAAAATAATATAAGTATAAAACTTACTTTCTATAAATTGGTCATCCAAACTCTGTCGAATCGAGTCGAGTCATAAGGGAAAGTTATTCTATATGTCAAGAGCTACGCAAGGGTATATGAATTTTAGAATTGTACTAGTCGAGGTTTGGGTCATCATCTCAAATTTAATTTTTTAGGGTTAAATATTTTTAGATATAGGTTTAATTATTTTAAAACGCGATAATATAGATTTATTCTATGTAAATCATCATGTTTTAATTATCTTTATTTTAAGAACTATTACATGATGAGGATGATGATGTTTTATGATTTATAAAGTCATGAGCATGTAATTTGAAGTAAAATATGCCATTATACTTGATATATATGTGCTATTTGATATATATGTGCTATTTGATATACATGAGGTATCCCTTTGGATGTATATATATGGTATATTGATGAAATGGATTAATTGATGAATTATATACATTAAGGGGCATGTATAGAGATTTATTGTAATTATATGGCATAAATTGTTTCAAAAGTTCATTTGTTAGCATGTTATGCATACTATGCATCGTTATTGTGTCAACCAGATTCTTGGAGATCCTTCGGAAAGCTCGAACTATTCTTATGGCCTATTATGTGGGCATATATCTTGTATCTGGTGCCGAAAGCTTCTTATCTCTGTTGTATCATTCTAGAACGTGATATGATCTCATGACGGATCCGATTATAATTTTTATTGTGATTCTTCGATCATGAAGGGAATATGTATTTATTGGTATTTATCGGTGTGCAAATAAGTAGGGCTCGATACCCTTGGGTTAAAAATTCCTAAATCCCCGAGGGACATTGATTAAGCCAAAATATTGCATTTTTATACATATTTAGATAGATTAATATGCATGAATTTGATTCTAATTATCTTAAATTGTTAAGAATTGAGTTTTAATAATGGAATAGGATAATATGTTTGTTTCTAGTGCATTTTACTCTTTTTACAAGTTAAAAATGAATAAGAACGAATCCAAAAGTAAATTTCCCCAAAATTAATCGTTGTTAGTCAATTTTGGAGTTAAATTGAGTTTAAGATGTAGACCGAAAGCAAATCTCAAACTCAAGCATGAAAAGAGTGGATGTAAGAGACTAAGAGAAGACAATAGAGCAATCCAAAGCAAAGAATAGTCATTTGAATCAAACTTAGAAATTTTCGAATAAAGAAGAGATTTACTGCGCGTAATGCTGATGTTCTAACCAATTCTGGTATTTATCCACACAGAATTTGAAGAAAACTCCATAAATATAAGTTGTAGATCTCTGAATTAACTACACATAAGCAAAAACCTTACACCAATCGGAGTTCGGAGCACAAATTTATGGCAAAAATACGATCAGTTCACAGTGGGCCAATGGATTGGATTTGAGCGCAAAAGAATACATAAATTCATGGTGCAAATATTTATTGAATTGGATCCTTAGCCTAAATGGCAATTGACCAGTTCTATACTCATGCTTAGTAAGTTGGTAGGCCATTTGTGTTGCTGGCAGACTAGTTATTTTTCAAAAGTGTTCAACCCATAATTTCTATTTTGCGCATGTTCTTAATTTTCGATTGTTTTGAAATTTTAAGTACATTTATATGTTTATATTCTTAATTAAATTTTCAACCTTGAATATAAATACACTATTTTGTTTAATTAATTTATTGAGTATGAATTTATTAAATATGTTTGGCTAGTTCGTTAGTTAGGGGTCTGTAAAGATCGGGTATGCCGACGCGGTAATTTTTCGAACCCAAATTCAATTATAATTGAATTTTTTATTGGTTAATAGGTCATTATAAATCTAATTTTTATTAAAATATTATCCTAATATGCTAATCACATACTTTTATAAGAAATTTAATAAAATATTTTCGATAAAAGAACCAAACTAGTTTGAATCGTTGTTTTTGCGTTAAATCCTAACCGATCAAGTTAGAGAGTGGTCTATAGTCTCTAAATTAATTGGTTATGTATATTTTTATATTTTAAACTAGAGCATATTATTTTTGGTATTAATTTTAATCCTTACTTTTTTATATCGAAACAGCCAATTTTGTGTTTTCACCGCCCATTTTAGTTCAAATTTAATTTCAATCATGTGTTTAACCTATTTGAATTAAATTGTAGTAATTACTTAATATTTATAAACTCACTTTTAATAAAATATTTTGTAATGTCAAGTACTACTTCACTTTAATAAACAAGTGTTTTCGATAAAATTAAGTAATGCAAAATTGCAAATTGATTCTATAATTAGTATTTGTATGTATAGTTCATGTCATGCATGAATTATTGCAAAAAATACGCGTTTACTAAATTAATTAACTTGTGAAAAGTAGGCTAATTTTTAAAAAAAAATTAACTAAAAAATGATTCTCGGTCTACCAAATTATCCGTTGTATTGCGCGGAACTTATGGAAAGCCCTAGCGCTTTTTATTCTTAAATTTAGTTAAAGTTTTTCACGCATTTAATTAATTTAGTACATTGTTTTTATTATTCATTTTATTGAGCCTTTTTACATGTTCATTTCATGTTAGTTTAGTTTACGATCTACATTCATTTCTCTCCATATTTTATCTTTTCTTTATTTTTCTCATTTTCCTCTTGAAAGAGACTTTCTTAACTCAAAAAACGATCCTCCTACCTATGGATCGACTTCGGACTTACCGAGTATTTATTACTTGACCGACCACCTGCACTTGGGTGTAATAACTCGCGTTGTTTTCGCCGAGTCAGACAGTAATGAGGTCGGCTGTCTAGAGCCAACGGTAAGTAGCTTGAAAATCTAAATCTCGGGAAAGCATTTGTGATTCTGTGATATGATATGGATGGATATGTGTTTCAATTCTATTATGATGTGATGATGATCTTTTATGAGCCAGAGGATGTTATATCGTTGTGAGAACCCGCGTTCTCGACGCCCGGGGGTCCTCGTGGGCGGCGATTCCATTGTTAATTTGAAAATCGGTTTTTAAAAAGAATAAGAGTCGCCAGTTTGTTTTACTAAACAAACAAAAAAGATTTGTGTAAAAGAGTCGTATTTATGGACTAAATATCCTCTTATACACAATGTATGCGAAACCAGTTGATTCGAAGGTTCGGGGATTAAGTTACGAATCGGGAAGGTGTTAGGCACCCAATTCGCCCTTTCGCTCTCTTGAGTAAGATATCCGTGTGTTATAATTCAGTTCTTGCATACTATTACTATTATTTTACAGCTTTTCGTACTTGCCTTAAAAATCGGGATTTTGGGATTGGAATGAAAACGATGTGTTTCCTAGTTCGCCCACAATTTAAAAATAAATGTGTGTGTGTGATTTGAAAAAAAAGAGAATTTGAGAATAATAAATATAATGAAACAAGTGATTTTGTAAAGTATTGGGCTTTTGTTCACTAATCTCACGACCATCGGTCAAGAAAACATGCAGAAATTCGTGTGTACTAGGCTGACCCATCCTATATGCAAGCGTGGTTGAAAAGGGTAAGGTTTAAGGCTCCCTCCTATTTGGCTAGGTCTTGCTATATACCCCAAGGGCGAGTACGTGCAAGGACCTTTTGATATACATTCTGGGTACGTGAGTGTTCTCGTCACTCGATATACCTCAGTTTGGTACTTGGCCAAGGAGAGTGGTCCCATACGCTTTTGGCTAGTGTAGACCCGCAAGTCCACGGCCTAGTCACGACTTTGGTCCCGAGGTTGATAAGGTAAATTCACACTCGCGATAATGCATGATGATAGTGAGTGCGTGCAAAATAACAATTATGGAGGTACATTATGATGAACGCTTTAGGGTTTGTTCGAGTACTTTCAAATTTTATTTATGAAAAGATTTTCCTCAAACAATTATTACAAACAAAAAAGGGAATCAAGGTATCCACCTAAATCGCATATATGTTATCCTAAGATTAAGGCCAAAAAAGAAAGCATGCAAATAAAAATAATTATCCACGCATATTCTACTCTTGTTTAGAGTCTAATCCTCTTAACATATCCCCAGTGGAGTCGCCACTGTGAGAACCCGCGTTCTCGACGCTCGGGGGTCCTCGTGGGCGGAGATTCCGTTGTTGATTTGGAAATCGATTTTTGAAAAGAATAAGAGTCGCCAGTTTGTTTTACTAAACAAACAAAAAAGATTTGTGTAAAAGAGACGTATTTATGGACTAAATATCCTCTTATACACAATGTATGCAAAACCAGTTGATTCGAAGGTTCGGGGATTAAGTTACGAATCGGGAAGGTGTTAGGCACCTAATTCGCCCTTTCGGTCTCTTGAGTAAGATATGCGTGTGTTATAATTCAGTTCTTGCATACTATTACTATTATTTTACTGCTTTTCGTACTTGCCTTAGAAATCGGGATTTTGGGATTGGGATGAAAACGATGTGTTTCCTAGTTCGCCAACGATTTAAAAATAAGTGTGTATGTGTGATTTGAAAAAAAAAAGAGAATTTGAGAATAATAAATGCAATGAAACAAGTGATTTTGTAAAGTATTGGGCTTTTCGGAAACTGATTCAATGTGAAATCTTATACTCGATATGAGGATCCCATGTCCAACAAAGCTGAATTTAGAATATGTTCTTCCTCACAATAAGGCCTATCTACTTACCAAACTTCAAACCATTTTAACTTCGAGAAGACCTCCATTTGACCACCCGAATCTAACTCATGATTTTCTGAATTTTCGGAGATCCGACTGTCGGATTGAGCTGATTTTCGAGTATGCTACTCCTTTTGATAATGTCTAACAACTCTCAAAGTTTGAGGATGAACCAAAATGCGTAACTCTCCTTTCACAAGTATCCAGGAGTTTTGACGGTTTTTGATTCCGACAATTTTCGATAATTCTGTAACTCCTCATCCGGGGTCCTTTCGGCTTTCTTCTTTGACATGTATCACATGTATATAGTTTTTGTGCATCCAAAAATGATCGTGCATGCATGCGTGTTTATTTCTTTAAAAATTAAGATTCTTGCGAGGGTCGCAAAATGAGGTGTTCACAGACCCTCTCGGCCTAGGTTCTTTGTGAAGCAAAGAAACCAGGACAGTAACGAGAACGCATCATTTTGCGGTGCTCGCATGAATCACAAGTGATATTTTGAAAACAATGCAATGCAAATGATGCCATGCGATGCAGCTTATCTCTCTTCTTCGGATGGATGGGCAATTTTTGGACATATCATGTGACTTGCTATGATGTGTGATCCACGTAGAGGGGTGAACCCCTTGCTTTAGAGAAAAGTGTGATAGTCGCATAGAAGGTGAGTCATGTTTTAGCGAACTTATGAGCCGTGTAGAGGGTGAGCCCCTGCTTTAACGGGCTTGTGTGCCGTGTAGAGGGCAATCCCCTGCCTTAACGGGATTGGAGAACCGTGTAGCGGGTGAGCCCCTGCCTTAACGGGATTGGGAACCGTGTAGCAGGTGGAACCGTGTAGCGGGTGAGACCCTACCTTAACGGAATTGGAGAACCGTGTAGAGAGTGAGCCCCTGCCTTAACGGGATTAAGAACCGTGTAGAGGGTGAGCCCCTGCCTTAACGGGATTGAAAACCGTATAGAGGGTGAGCCCCTGCCTTAACGGCATTTGGGAACCGTTTAGAGGGTGAGCCCCTGCCTTAACGGGATTAGGAACCGTGTAGAGGGTGAGCCCCTACCTTAACGGCATTTGGGAACTGTGTAGAGGGTGAGCCCCTGCCTTAACGGGATTGGGAACCGTGTAGATAGTGAGCCCTTGCTTTAACAGGTTTGGGAACCGTGTAGAGGGTGAGCCCCTGCCTTAACGGGATTGGGAACCGCGTGGAGGGTGAGCCCCTGCCTTAACGGGATTGGGAACCGTGTAGAGGGTGAGCCCCTTCCTTAACGGGATTTGAGAACCGTGTAGAGGGTGAGCCCCTGCATTAACGGCATTTGGAACCGTGTAGAGGGTGAGCCCCTGCCTTAACGGCATTTGGGAACCGTGTAGAGGGTGAGCCCCTGCCTTAACGGGATTGGAAATCGTGTAGATAGTGAGCCCCTGCCTTAACGGGATTGGGAACCGTGTAGAGGGTGAGCTCCTGCATTAACGGGATTGGGAACCGTGTCGAGGGTGAGCCCCTTCCTTAACGGGATTTGAGAACCATGTAGAGAGTGAACCCCGGCCTTAACGGGATTGGAAACCTTATAGAAGGTGAGCCCCTGCCTTAACGGGATTAGGAACCGTGTAGAGGGGTGAGCCCCTGCCTTAACGGGATTGGAAACCGTGTAGAGGGTGAGCCCCTAACTTAACGGGATTTGAGAACCGTGTAAAGAGTGAGCCCCTGTCTTAACGGGATTGAGAACCGTGTAGAGGGTGAGCCCCTGCTTTAACGGACTTGTGAACCGTGCTTGTGAATCGTGTAGAGGGTGAGCCCCTGCTTTAACGGACCTGTGAACCATGTAGAGGGTGAGCCCCTGCTTTAACGGACTGTGTGAACCGTGTAGAGGGTGAGCTCCTGCTTTAACGGACTATATGGTGTATGTTTACTGGGGATATGATGATTGATTGTATGCTGGTTAAAAATTGATGGTATGATGATTGATGGCCTGCTGAGGAGATGAGAATTCCTATTGGATAGGATAAAGGCTGAGAGTTGATGATCTGCTGAGGATATGAGAACTCCTGTTGGCTTGGATAATGGTTGATGTGTGGATTGATGATTTGCTACGAAAATGAGAATTCTTACTGGCTAGGATAATGGCTGAGGGTTGATGCTCTGCTGAGGATATGAGAACTCCTACTAACATGGATAATGGTTGATGTGCGGGTTGATGATCTACTACGGAAATGAGAATTCCTACTGGCTAGGATAATGGTTGAGGGTTGATGCTGAGGAGGTGAGAGTCTCTGAGAAGACATAGAGAGAGAGTTCTGGTGTGATATTTTTTTTTTTTTTTTTTTTGCAAGGTCAGCAGCCTTCCTTACCCAAGACGTAGCCCTGGGCTTTTTAGCCTAGCTGTCACTCTTGGTGTGGCTCTTGCTGCCATCTTTTTTTCTTTTCTGTTTTTTCAATATTCTTTTCTTTTGGCACTGTGGGACTTATCCTCTTTTCTACTCTTTCAATTTTTTCTTGTACCCACTTTGTTTTCTTTCACTTTGTCAGGTTTTCTGAGCATCATCGTCCCTGCGATTTTGAGAATGTTTACTTTAGAAGTTCGCATTTGACATCGTCATGCTGTGTTTGTGATTTTCAGTTCGAGAACCTTTAGGAGCGTATCTTGAAGATTTCTTGGGCGATGAGAAGCTAGGCCAAAAGTTCCTTTTGTAAGGGCTTGTTCCCTATGTTTCTTACGAAATTTTCTCATTTCAGTCTTTCTCTCTATCTTTCTCTGATATCCTCTCAAAAGGGGCTTTTTGGAGAAGGCTTGAGTTTGTCTGTAGGAAGGGCTTTAATATGTGCTTGTGGAAAGGGTTTGGGTTGGCTCCTGTAAAAGGGGCTTGGATTGGATTGGTGCCTGTACAAAGGACTTTGGATTGGTGCATGTGGAAAGGGCTTTGGATTGGCCTATAGGAAGCACTTAGATTGGTGCCTGTAGGAAGCGCTTTAGTATGTGCCTGTGGAAAGGGTTTGGGTTGGCGCCTGTAAAAGGGGCTTGGATTGGATTGGTGCATGTAGAAAGGACTTTGGATTGGTGCCTGTGGAAAGGGCTTTGAATTGGCCTGTAGGAAGCGCTTGGATTAGTGCCTGTAGGAAGCGCTTTAGTATGTGCCTGTGGAAAGGGTTTGGGTTGGCGCCTGTAAAAGGGGCTTGGATTGGATTGGTGCATGTAGAAAGGACTTTGGATTGGTGCCTGTGGAAAGGGCTTTGAATTGGCCTGTAGGAAGCGCTTGGATTAGTGCATGTAGGAAGCGCTTTAGTATGTGCCTGTGAAAAGGGTTCGGGTTGGCGCCTGTAAAAGGGGCTTGGATTGGTGCCTATAGAAAGGGCTTGGGATTTTATATGCCTGTACAAAGGGCTTGTGAAGTGATTCGCCTCTCTGGGAGACTTTGTGAAGTAATTCGCCTATCTAGGATGGCTTGTGAAGTGATTTTACTCTTTGTGAAGGCTTATGAAGTGACTTGCCTCTCCAAGAGGGCTTGTGAAGTGATTTGACTATCTGGGAAGGCTTATGAAGTGACTTGCCTCTTTGGGAAAGCATGTGATCTTATCATGATGATCTGGTCGGTGATGGTGGTGTGACTAATCATCGAGGTATATACCAGGATGTAGTGGTGAAGCCTGTCTGGTAGGCCATGAAGCTTAGTGCCTATGTATTCTTGGACTGGTGCGCGATACACTTATGCAAGTGTTCATGTGTATGCATTATGCAAATGCTTATGTCATGCTTCCCTACATTTCAAGTATTTGCATACTTCTTAAATCATCGCACCAACATTTTACAAACTTGGTTTTGAAAAGGTTTTGAATCTTAAGTTGCCTGATTTATGGAGTATGTTATGCTACTTGAAATTACCTAAATGCAGATGCATGCATGCAGGACCGACAATTTTCCGAGAACATAGCAACAGTGAAAAGACAAATACTGATTTTCGGTCAATCAGTGAGTGAGCGTAAGGTGATAAGAGAAATGGAGTGCTGCCGACTTAAGATTTTGCTGATCTTGCGTCATGCTTCCATCTTTGACAAGTTGCTATCTTCTTCGAGTCTGTGCGCGTTACTGCTTTTTGCTCTTACCCTCAATCTCAGGAGGCTTACAGATATTTTTCAGAGGTAGAATTTCTGATTCTGCTGACAGGACGACCATGGGGTTGTGATGGTGTGGGTTAAGCCACCCTTAGCGCAAATGATAAATGGAGAAGGTAGTCTTCGGGGGAGTTATTTGGGTCTTTTTGTCGATACCCTCAGTAGATGTTCCCCCTCCACCCTTAATATGTGTGAATGATGATGGTGAGGCTAGTCTTCGGGGAGCTGTTCTGGTCTTCTTGTCGAAACCTTTTGTGCATATACCCTCTGCATCCTCAGTGTTTGCGAATGATGATAGAAATGTTAGTCTTTGAGGAACTGCTCGAGTTTGCTTGTCGATACCCTCAGTACCAATAACCTTGACACCCTCAGTGTATGTGAATGATAATGGAAATGCTAGTCTTTGAGGAGCTGCTCAGGTCTTCTTGTCAATACCCTCAATGCATATACCCTTGGCACTCTCAGTTTACGCCCTTTGCACCCTCAGCACGCTTTTCAATTTTCTTACGTCCTTTCGGGAATATTGTTTATGGATCGAGTTTAAACAGAGGCAGACATAAATTAGGATACTCGGAAAAAAATGATTGATTTTATTAATGAAATGAATTGGTACATTGGTAAAAAAAATTCCTCATTCTACCCTTAACCCTTACAATTTCGCTCCCTTTCTCTCTCAATTCCCCCTATCTCTAGGATTCTTCAAGTAAATTAAATTAATGGTGTCTGCCTCTATTTAAGGATTCTTTCATCAAGGAAGGATAATCTTCTTGGCGTCGATCAAATCTTGGATGGCATGCTTCAGGGCGCAACAGTTATCAGTGTTATGTCCTAATCCTTGGTGGTAAGCGCAGCGTTCATTAGCATTCCAGCCATGGGGGCTGGGTTGGGGGGTGTACGAAGAGCTAGCAACTGCAGCACACCCTCAGCTTGTAGCGTGGCTAAAGTTTGACTTAGCGAAGTTGATAAGCATGAAAAAAGACGATGCTTCTTTTTACTGTTACTCTTTTTTTGCCCTTGTTGTCGTGGATAATGGAAGCTGATTTGTTGATAAGGATTCGAGCTTTGGTAAGACTGCACTTGATCGATGGCTGGGGTGATCTTCTCATATTGAGAAGAGGTTTTCTTAGCCTCGGCGACTTGGGCAAGTTCTTCCTCGGTCTCATTAGCTACATGCATTAAAGCCTTATATCGGTCAAAGTATTGGTGACCCATGCCGCTTCGGATCTCGGGTTTGAAGTTCTTGACAATTATCCCCAACTGCTCTTCTTCGGGAATCCTGTTGACCAATTGGGATGCTAACTCTCTCCAGCGAGTGATGAAGTCACTGACATTCTCGTCTTTTCTCTGTTTTGTCATCTTGAGATTCTTACGGGTGACTTTGAGTTCTTCGTTGGACTTATAATGTTCCATGAACTCTTTCACTATACTTTTCCAATCGGCCACGCGGTGCTTCTCTAAACTCAAAAACCAACTGTGGGCTGACCCGGTGAGAGACTGATGAAAACTTAAGGACAAATGATCCTTTTTCAATACGTATAATTGCATGGTTCGAACATAGGCTCTGAGGTGCAGGTGAGGTGGAGTATTCCCAGAGAATTTCTTAATGTGAGGGATTTTGAAACCAATAGGCAAACGGGCATCTGGGTAAAGAGATAGGTTTTGAAGATCGACGATGTCATCAGCCTTTTCGGCCATTATCTGGTTTAGAGCTTTCATCTGATCCTTAAGTGTGGTAATTGCCACATTCTCTTCAGCCTGATCGATTACGGTTTTGGGGTATCGGCCCTGGTTTGGATCTTTATCGGGGATGGCTTGAGGATTGTGGTTTTGAAGGGGTTGGTTATGTTCAGGGTTCAGCTGGGTGGCTTTGGGATCTTGCACTGGTAGTATATCGACGTTGGTAGGGACCACGAGAGGTGGGGGGTTGATGTTGGTATGAACTGGGAGGTGGATGTTAAGTGGAGCTATTGGGCCTCGGGTTTGGTTTTCCTCAGTTGGGTATGGATTTGGATTGGGTTGGTTTGGTTCAGCTCGTGTTCTAGTAGTGATTAGGGTGTCCAGACGAGCTTGGGTGGCGGCTTGGTGATTCTTCATGATGGCTATAGACTGGGTCAGATCTTGGATTAAATGGTAGAGGTGTTCAAGGGTTAAGGTGCCACCTTCAGTTTGTGGGAGAACGGGACCAGGCAGCGGATCCACTGCACGAGAGGCTTCATCATGGTTATCCTCAGTATTGTTGACCACGGTTAGATCGATCGATAGCTCGGTGTTGTGACGAGAAGGCATGATCGGTGGTAAGTATGATCTTGTGAATCGTCTGCTGCGAAAAATAATCTGAGTATGGAGAAGAATGGAGAGAAAGAAGTCAGAGATTTGACCGAAAAATTAATATTTTGCCATGATTTGCATAATTCTCGAAAAATTGTGACTCGACAGGAAAATAAAATCGAAAATCACTTTTTTTTATTAGCGAAAACAGACCGATAGTAACAACTTGAGAGCCCCATGGATAGGTTTAGGGTAGGAATATGAATTCCCGGGGTGCCCTTATAACCTTTCGATTTTTTAAAAATGACTCGATTTTTTAGAAAATATTTTGAAAAATATTTTTTTAAAAATCGGGAAGTTCTCTCCTCTTAGAGTTGCTTTTCATGGAAATAGTGACAGGAAAATTCTCACTAACGGGTTTTAGTGAGGGATTTCTACGGACGGGGTTGGACAGCCACCGGCCGTACTTGCCAAACCAAGAGTTAGTATGTATGACAAGGCCTTTTGTTCACTAATCTCACGACCGTCGGTCAAGAAAACATGCAGAAATTCGTGTGTACTAGGCTGACGCATCCTATATGCAAGCGTGGTTGAAAAGGGTAAGGTTTAAGGCTCCCTCCTATTTGGCTAGGTCTTGCTATATACCCCAAGGGCGAGTACGTGCAAGGACCTTTTGATATACATTCTGGGTACGTGAGTGTTCTCGTTAGTCGATATACCTCAGTTTGGTACTTGGCCAAGGAGAGTGGTCCCATACGCTTTTGGCTAGTGTAGACCCGCAAGTCCACGGCCTAGTCACGACTTTGGTCCCGAGGTTGATAAGGTAAATTCACACTCGCGATAATGCATGATGATAGTGAGTGCGTGCAAAATAACAATTATGGAGGTACATTATGATGAACGCTTTAGGGTTTGTTCGAGTACTTTCAAATTTTATTTATGAAAAGATTTTCCTCAAACAATTATTACAAACAAAAAAGGGAATCAAGGTATCCACCTAAATCGCATCTATGTTATCCTAAGACTAAGGCCAAAAAAGAAAGCATGCAAACAAAAATAATTATCCACGCATATTCTACTCTTGTTTAGAGTCTAATCCTCTTAACATATCTCCAGTGGAGTCGCCACTGTGAGAACCTGCGTTCTCGACGCCCGGGGGTCCTCGTGGGGGGTGATTCCGTTGTTGATTTGGAAATCGGTTTTTGAAAAGAATAAGAGTCGCCAGTTTGTTTTACTAAACAGACAAAAAAGATTTGTCTAAAAGAGACGTATTTATGAACTAAATATCCTCTTATACACAATGTATGCGAAACCAGTTGATTCGAAGGTTCGGGGATTAAGTTACGAATCGGAAAAGTGTTAGGCACCCAATTCGTCCTTTCGGTCTCTTGAGTAAGATATGCGTGTGTTATAATTCAGTTCTCGCATACTATTATTATTATTTTACAGCTTTTCGTACTTGCCTTAGAAATCGGGATTTTGGGATTGGGATGAAAATGATGTGTTTCCTAGTTCGCCCACGATTTAAAAATAAATGTGTGTGTGTGTGTGTGATTTGAAAAAAAAGAGAATTTGAGAATAATAAATACAATGAAACAAGTGATTTTGTAAAGTATTGGGCTTTTCGAAAACTGATTCAATGTGGAATCTTACACTCGATATGATATGAGACGAGTTGACCAATCGTATACCAAAGTCTATTGATTAAACCGATATAGATGGCAGTAATGCTTTTATAATCGAGTATTTGTCACATATACACCGCAATCTATGAGTTAGATTGGATATATAGCGATTATCGATTCCTTCGTATAACAATACTGCTAATCCGAGCTTTTGGAAAAGTAAGAAAGTAATAATACTATTTTAGAATTGGATTAGGGTTTATTATACGCCTTTTGGTTTTGAAAACAATTTGAAAAAGGGTTTTGAAAAACTATCAAGTGATAGAAATTATGCAGACAAGAATATGAATTATTAAACTGACAAATAAATAAAAGAAGAGAGAGAAAATTATACCTGAGCCTCCTTGGATGGAGAGAATAAGGATCTCTTGGTGTGTACCACGAAATCCCCTTGATTGTTGATGAAAATAATGAATGGAGGGGGGTCTATTTATAGTTGTCAAAATACTTGGAGAGCAAGAAAAGAGATTGCAACTAGGACTCTTGGAAATTATCGCGAAGCCTTCCCACCGTTGGATCATCCTTATTTTTGGATATGTGTTGTAAATAGGAATCTTTTAGATCGTGTAAAAATTCCAGGTCGATTAGAAATTGGGAAGGTCTCCTTTCGTTCTGATTGGTACGAAGAGTTTGTGTCCACGTAGGAAAGGTACTTGTTGTAGATAAGGTCCCTTGTTTGCATGACAAGTCGGGTTCTAACCGTTGGATCACGCTGAATTTTGGATATGTATTTCCAATATAAGTATTCTAGACCCTGTAAAACATTGGAGGCGATCGGAGTTCGGGAACGACTTGGTCTCCTTGGCTTGGTACAAAGAGTTTGTTCCCGCGTAGGAAACGTACTTGCGTACAACAATCTCGACAATTGAACTTCCAACCGTTGGATTATGATGATTTTTGATATGTTTTCCCTCCAAATGTTTTCTAGCTTGTGTCCAAATTTGAGGTCGATCAGAATTCGAGAAGGCCACTATTTATTTTAATTTGCTACGAATGACATTTCAACCAAAATTGCACAATAGACAAATTGATTCTTGAGGATCCCATATCCAACAAAGCTGAATTTAGAATATGTTCTTCCTCACAATAAGGCCTATCTACTTACCAAACTTCAAACCATTTTAACTTCGAGAAGACCTCCATTTGACCACCCGAATCTAACTCATGATTTTCTGAATTTTCGGAGATTCGACTGTCGGATTGAGCTGATTTTCGAGTATGCTACTCCTTTTGATAATGTCTAACAACTCTCAAAGTTTGAGGATGAACCAAAATGCGTAACTCTCCTTTCACAAGTATCCAGGAGTTTTGACGGTTTTTGATTCCGACAATTTTCAATAATTCTGTAACTCCTCATCCGGGGTCCTTTCGGCTTTCTTCTTTGACCTGTATCACATGTACATAGTTTTTGTGCATCCAAAAATGATCGTGCATGCATGCGTGTTTATTTCTTTAAAAAATAAGATTCTTGCGAGGGTCGCAAAATGAGGTGTTCACAATCGTGATTATGTTCGGTTTATTCTCTGGAGCGGTCAGATTCATTCTTTTTCTTATGATTATGATTCGGCCTAACTTTGGTATCTCATAGGGGCGATCATGCCCATTGTTATTATTATTATAATTCGGTTTGGATTCGGTATTCTCTTGGTATAATGGTTGATACAAGGGAGGTAACTTGCATATGTACATGTATGTATTGTTTTATCGGTTGAGCCATGATTTATGATTAAACAATTAATTACGTTTTGTACGTAATATTGCCTGTTATATCCCTCCTACTGAGATTTGAGCTTACCCCGTTTTATGTAAACAAATTCAGGTATCCAAGAGACGGATAAGACTGAAGAAGGGATTTGGTCGGGAACGAAGTAGAGGAGATCTGACACCGACTCATTTTTGTTATACACGTGTGTATATGGCAAGCCACGGCTAGCCTGGGTTGTTGTTTACTTTGTAATACATGTTGGCATGGTTTGTATGCCTATCGAATTACATGTATGTGTATAGATGTATATTATATTCATGTTTATATTATTGCCCACAACATGAGTATCAAGGTTGTTTATTCCATGCTATGTGATATTCTTGAATTTATTGTTTCATTATTTATTTTAGACATACTTTACGGTGGGTTAGTAACGCTCTAGGTCTTAATTACATGTGTTATCCTATTAATTAAGGCGAGAGTGTTACTCTTTTACGTTACATATATTCCTTATCCATTAAAAATTACCTTATATGCACTTGTGTGCATTGTTCTTTTTAAATTTTAAGCGAGGTTTGAAAGCATCCATTCGAACAAACTTTAAGGTTGGTGTAAATATATAAGGTTACCTATTCAATTTAACACAAAATTGTAAAACTCATGAGAATTTATTTACGAACAAACTTCAAAAAGCTCTAACAACTAAGAGTATTATGATAAAGTCTCTAAACAAATCAATAGATATCCTAATACAACAAAAATTTAAGGTAGCGCTAATTACGCACATAAAAACACTCTAACATTGGCTCAGCTGTCAAGAATTGAGTTGTAACACCCCTGCCTTAATTAACAGGATAACACTTGTAATTAAGATCTAGAATGTTACTAACCCACTTTAGTAACACCCCCTGCCTTAAAATAAAAACATTCAAAGTAACTTAAACTAGCTGTTACATGCCATATAAATATACTAGGGTATACCTGTGCTGGATGGCACGATAAATTAAATAAGAACTGATAATAAGATAAAAAAAGTAACGTGTAATGAATTAAAATCAACAAACTTATGTTCAATATATCTTCATGCTAGAAAAACTAAAAGTAGATCGGATTGGATCAACTTGTTTTTAATTTTAGAGAATTTTTTAATCATATTTTTTATCTTATTTTGATCTCGGCAAAATAAATTTTTAACAAATTAAACTCAAAGCTATATGTAAAAATAATTCAATTACGTCTATTGGTATGATTTGAAAATAGTTTAAAAATTTGACTGATATATTATGATTATTGCTAAAAAGGACATACTGAGATGACCAATAATATATGAGCACGTAAAGTACGTTCTTAAATATTATTCAATAATTTTTATTATTTTTTTTACATAATTCTATAGTCATGATGGATCTCGTTTAATTGATCTTGATTAGTAGATTTTAAATATTAAATTTTGAATTTTTTATTTTAAGTTATGACACTTTTAATGTAGAAAAAATGATTGGTGTGTGAAAATTTATTGTGTGCATATTATTGGTGTTAAATGTTACTCAATAATTTATTTATTTTTACATAATTCTATAGCCATGATGGATCTTGTTTAATTGATCTTGATTAGTAGATTTAAATATTAAATTTATTGATTAATATATTTTAAATATTTAAATATTAATTTTTTAAAAAAATTTCTTCATTAGTAGAGTTTAAATATTAAATTTTTTATTTTTTATTTTAAGTTATATTAGTGTGTGAAAATTTACTTTTCGTATATTATTGGTGTCAAATATTACTTAATAATTCTTATTTTTTTTACATAATTTTATAGCCATGATGGATCTTATTTAATTAATCTTGATTAGTAGATTTTAAATATTAAATTTTTATTTTTTATTTTAAGTTATGACATTTTTAATATAGAAAAAATTATTGATGTGAATGTTTTAACTTTGATGTGATATCTTGATGTGTGTATTTTTAACCATTAGATTCTTATATTTTTTGAATTTTTTTTGTCAAAGATGGTGTTTTATATAGATAGAAAAAATTATTGGTATGTGAGAAATTATTGTGTGTATATTATTGGTGTGAATGTTTTAACTTTGATGTGACATCTTGATATGTGTATAAAATTTATCCAATGGAGTAGAGTTAATGTACACCATAATATGTATATTTGTAACCATTAGATTTTATACTTTTTGAGAATAAATTTAGTCAAAATTCATGTTTTATAATATAGATAATGTACGTCCTTAAATGTTATACAATAATTTTTCTCAATTTTTTTTGCATAATTATATAGTTATGATGGATCTTATTTAATTGATCTTGATTAGTAGATTTTAAATATTAAATTTTAAATTTTTTATTTTAAGTTATGGCATTTTTAATGTAGACAAAATTATTAGTATGTGAGAGTTTATTGTGTATATATTATTTGTGTGAGTGTTTTAACTTTGATGTGACATCTTGATGTGTGTATAAAACTCATCCAATGGTGTAGAACTAATGCACACCATAATATGTGTATTTTTAACAATTAGATTCTTATATTTTTTGGAGAAAATTTTGGTCAAAAATGGTGTTTTATAATATAGATGTATAACGAAAATAAGTCCGTATCAGAGCAATTTATGCCGTCTCTAAACCCGTCGTCTCTTTAACACCATTTGTCTCTTGTTTACTTGAATTTGTTTAATAAAAATGGGACGAACTCACAACTCAATAAGGGGGATAATATGTTTAAAACATAATTTGTAGTTTAATAACAAACCATACTTTAACCAATGATTCAATTTAAAACCGGCCATCATCTTAAAACGTAATGCATGCTTATGTATATCTAGGTTACCTCCCTTGTGTCAACCATTATACGATGTCACCAAGAGAAACTGAAGCCGAACTAAGTGATAATAATAATAATAATAATAATAATAATAATAATAATAATAATAATAATAATAATAATAATAATAATAATGGGCCTAACCGCCCCAAGAGATACTAAAACCAAACCGAATAATAATAATGGATTTGACCGCACTCAAGAGATATCGAAGCCAAATCGAATTATAATAATAATAATAACAATGGGTATGACTGCCCTCAAGAGAATGAATATCAAGATCATTATAACATAGCATGTCCGTCTCAAGGAATATCATAATATATAATAACATAATTGGACCACACGTCCACCAATATCATATAAATACAATTTCTAGCATCTTGCAGTTATCTAGATTTTCGAACTCCACACCACTGCCTCTAGACAGCCGACGATTTACTGCCCTCGGAGGTTTAGGAATTTTCAACCCAAGGGTACTGAGCCCTGCCTATTTTCATACCAGCAAACGCTAGCCATACCCAATTTTTTTCACTATCGGGAGGTCATAAATATATCAACGATGCTAGCAAACCACCATTAGCAGTCAACCAGATCATGCCATATCCAAGAATATATCATCATAAGTATAGAAAGCTCTCAATGTACATAGATAATATATATAAGCTCTCCAAGAGATAAATATCCAAGCCATATACCATAGAGAATTTTGATATAGCTAGACTGCCGAGTTAACACAATGATAATGCAATTCATGCTTATGATGCCAAGTATCTCAATATTAATATATAATTATGCATTTTTAATCTCATATGATGCAAGGTTAATCACCCATAAGTTTTAAATAATTCAATAAACAATTGGGGTATAGAACTCCATGCTCTAATTTCAAAATTTATAAATATTATCCATATGCATGTGTATGGTTATCTCCAATCATTAATTAATTATAATAACTTATACTTGCAAAATCATATATTTAAGGAATATTTAAAATTTTAACAATTTAAAACAAAAATAATTATAATTAACTCATACCTCAAAATATTTAGCAACAAAGAATGAAATTTGAGATTATAACCTGAATCTTGACTAGCACAACTCTGCAATTTTTATACCCTTGTGTAGCCCTCAATGTATAGAACGATTTTCCCTTAAAACACAACACGATTCAACGGAGTTTGAATGATCAACTTTTAGAAATAAAACTTTACACCTATATATTTTCTCACCATCTCTCTCGGAAAAACAACAAAAATGGGAAAATAATGAAGATTAAAGTAAGTGGAACAAGTCGGTGGTGTGAAAAAATTCTAAATTTTGGTTTAATTACGATAATTTGTCCTAAAATTTTATAACTATATTATTTTAACCTTGAACTTTTGCAATTTTATATTTTAGTCCATACTAAACTTATGAAATTTTACAATTTGGTCCATGATTAATCATGATTCTTAAACTCTTCAAAAATTTCACTTAGATGTTAATTCGTGTCTAATTTATGCTAATTAAATTACGGGGTATTAAATGTGTAATACGCATATACTTGGATCTATTGCATTGAGAATGTGCACAGTAGTTCAATTTTATTGCGTCAAGGTAATGTGCATATATTCGGTACAATATGACCAAAAAAATGAAATAAAATATTACTGAATAATATAATATACGTAATTAACACCATCCAAAAATCTATGTAAGTGTGAAATGAATAATCAAAATCCATATGCTAGTTAAAATCCTCAAATCAAATCAACTAAATTTAAGCCGGTTAAAATATGGTAAACAATTAATAATCCTCGGCAAACTAATTAAAGAAAAATAATAACATGTGCCTTTAGGACACATGTTCAAATTACTATAAATAAAAATAATAAAATCTTGTATCAGAATTTGTGTCATATTTTAATAGATGTTGAGAGTTAATTATTTTCAAAAATATGTACTTAACAAGAGCACACGTTAAAATGACCCTAATTAAATACCGCCTATAATCTTCACATGTAATTTAATACCCCCACCAAATTCATTATTTTGCAAATATTTACAAAATCCAACATCATATATTCTTTAGGAAAATGGTTTTCATATTTACAAATTTTACCATCTATTTTTATCAAGTACATTAAATAAATTATATTCTTATTATATTTTATAAAAATATAATTTATATAATACACTCAATAAAAATATGTAATAAAATTTATAATTAAATATAACATTACTCTATTCTTTAATACACATCACCATTCACCCCATGCACCATCATACATATATCATCATAACATCATCCCGACTCTTGTCTTTCTCTCTCTAACAAAATTCACTCTCCAGTCTCCACTTCTCTCCCCATGCCCAACCATGGCAACAGTTCTCATTTCCAAAACTACCCCTCTCACCAAACTGCTCCATTTCCTCATACTCACTTCCTCTCTCCTCCCCATCCTCTCCATTAACATCACCAATCTCCTCTCTCCCTACCCAGATCTCTCTTCCTTCACCAGCCTTCTCCTCTCCACCTCAGTCGCCGCCGACCTCTCCCACCGCTCCTCTGTCACCCTCCTCGCCGTCCCAAACTCTGCCCTCCGCCTCTCAGGCCAACACTCCCCCTCAGCCGACGTCCTCCGCTACCACGTCCTCCTCGAGTACCTTTCTCCGTCGGACCTCCGGCGACTCCCTCCCGCCGGAAAATTAGTCAACACTCTCTACCAAGCTACCGGCAGAGCCTCCGGCGACTCCGGATCCGTCAATGTCAGCGCCGATCCCGTCACCGGCGCTGTCACCGTCGGATCCCCGGCCTCCCAAGCAAAAGTTGTCAATCTCATCAAATCAATTCCGTATAATGTCACAATCTATTCAATTAATTCGCTGCTTATCCCTTCTGACTCTGATCTGATGGCGTCGGAAAATCGGCCGGTTTTAGGGCTGAATATTACGAAAGCCCTAATTGATGGACACGGATTCAATGTGGCGGTGGCAATGCTCGCAGGGTCCGGTGTGGTTGATGAGCTGGAAGCTGATGAAGGCGGCGCCGGAATTACTCTGTTTATTCCGACCGACGAGGCGTTCGCCGATCTGCCGGTGACTGCGAGATTCCAGTCACTGCCGGCCGATGAAAAGGCTGTGGTACTGTTTTTGTTTTTAGTGCTTTATTTTAATTTTGTTTGGTAGTTTCGTCGTGTTATTTATATTTATTATTATAATTATAATATACATTACTTTCCTAACCGTTACTGAAATTTCGCAAATTTGGCTGGGGTTATTTATTACGGTAATAAATTTCCTATTAGTTATTGAAATTCCTACTATTTTAATTCAAAAAATATTAAGCTTACTATAAAGAAGTAGAAGAGCACTATTTAATTAACATTTATTAATTTAAGCTAAGTTTTTTGTAATTAGGTTATTAACATGTGTATGTTAAACATGACCTTTTTAAATTCTCTGTGTCTATTACGTTAATTTCTTGTTCTGCATTTGTGCTATTTCAATTTTGTTTAGCTGGTTCGTCTTTTATTTATCAATGATTATGTTAATTTCTGAACAGTTACTGAAATTTCATGTTCTGCATTCACACTATTTTGGGTGTTATTTATTTAATTTTCTAACAGTTTTTCTGAAATTTCACATTCTGCATTCATACTATTTCAATTATTTTTGGCTAGGTGTGTTTTGTTACTTATTTACATTATTTTCCTAGTAACGACTGAAATTTCGCATTAATATTATTTCATTTAGCTGGGTTATTTTACTGAAATTAATTTCATGCATTCATGTATATCAGTTATGTTTAGTGTCGTGTTATTTGTCACATTAATTAGTTTTTCCTAACAGGTACTGAAATTTCATGTTCTCCATTCCTACTACCCGCTCGGCTCGCTTGAGTCGATAGTGAACCCGGTTCAACCAACTCTAGCAACTGAGGACATGGGTGCCGGAAGCTATACATTGAATATATCTAGGGTTAATGGCTCGGTGGAGATTAATTCGGGGATTGTACAGGCGACAGTGACTAGGACGGTTTTTGATGATAATCCAGTGGTGATTTTTGGTGTTTCCAAAGTATTGCTGCCCAAAGAGATATTTGTGAATAACAAAAGAATGGTAATCGGTGCTCCGCCACCGGATGAATTGGTGTCACCGGGGAGTTCGCTGGAGATGTTTGGGCCTGTGAGTCATTTGCGTTCGCCTCCGTGGTCCAGTGAAGATGCACGATCGGAGGCAGCGAATAATAGGATACATAATTATATCATTTGTTGTATAGGATTGTATTTATTGGTATGAGATTTAATTGTTTCTCATCATATTTACTATTAAATAGTGGGGATTTTTAAATTTTTTTTAGATTTAGAAAATAGAGGACCGAATTGGCTGCAAAAGGGACCGATCTTGATTGTTAATTTTTGCAATAATTCAGGTAAGAAAAATGTAGCAATTTTTTTTTAATAATTTTCCTCAGATATGGCATTATTATACAATTAAATTGCGTTTTTCAATTTCTCTTTTCTTTCGAAATTCTGGAGAAATAAAATGGAAGGGGGAAATAAGTTCTTGGGATCAATAATAATTTTCCTCTCACCCTCGAGAACCCAATTGCTATTTAAAGTTGTAAAAGGTAGAGTTAATCATGGAAAGCTAAACTTATTTAATTATGATTAATTAATTGAATTTGTAAAGTGAAACTTCTGTGTTAAAAGCTGACTTTTTTATTCACCTGAAGTACGGTTTCCGGTAGACTAGAGTTGAACTGATGGTCATTATTGTACTTATTCGAGGGCAATGTGGTCATGCTGAAACTTCTGCTGTATACAGCGGATCCTATTTATAATCTAACTATGCTATGCGTGCGCGTGTAATGTAATGGTTCCTGCGTTCTGGGTTGTTTCTTTTGCTGTTGGCGCTGTACTTTCTCTTTTTAATTGTTTTCATTTTTCATCTTGGGCCCAAAGAAAGCCTTTTTATTTATTTATTTATTTATTTATTATTATTATACATAATACAAAAGTTTATACATTTTTATTATTATTATACATAAAACAAAAGTTTATACATTTTTAACAATTTTATACGGCAAACTAATAAAAAACTGACCATCTCCATTTGGTAAATTAATTGACCATGATTTCATCCGTTATCACAGTGTCGTTACTTACCAAGCTTAGTTGCGAACGCGGTTGACAACTTTTATAATGTTGATAAATATTAACCGACCGAAAAATTTAAATATATTACTTTTAAATAAAAATATTGCTCTTAGGCTTAAAGAGTTCTTAAAACTTATGGGTGAACAAATATTAACTTCATTGGTCACGTTCTCACTCTTAATGGCCTCGGACCTCGGTAAGCCGGTTAGTAGTTGATTGTTTTGGGGTTTTAACTTTTAAGCATGTTAGTATAAGTGTATAACTTATCAAACTAAGTATACACACAAATTAAAGTATTAAGCGGTTTCATGTAACTGTTATTATGTGCGTAGGGTAAATATATAAGTAAATATTTGCGGCCATCATCCTCAGTTGTTCCTTTTTGCAATTTAAGTGATATGATGGTTGGTTTTAAAAATTTACCAACACCGAATCGACCGACCATTGTAGCTCGGTGGCGGTTATCTCCACTTGTAAATTGATCGAGTTAGTGTTGGAAAAAAAAATGGACATTAAACTTATTTTTGAGTCACTTTGAGGGTAATTTTAAACGGGATTTCACACTCGGTTGTAAAAGAAAGTAATAAATTTGTGTTCTCCTCCGAGAGTATATCGAGATTGTATATTTGTATGCTCAAAACGGATATGGGATGAATAAGAAATTGTCACCCAAAGTGAGCTATTTGAGATGGAAAATGAAATGAGAAAGGTTAAGTCCCGTATTGGAATTTTTGGAAAAAATTTATGAGTTTATAAAGGATAACCTTTCACTAGCTTATAAGTTTTTAAGAAAAATAAGGCTCTCTTTCGCGCACTCAAGTGCAGGGGGTGCGACACGTTAATACGGCCCAAATTTAACTTGACAGTCAAATCTATTTTTCTTTTTAATTATAATACATATAATAATTTAAATGATCAAATTAATAGCAAAAATATAGTGCATTAGTTCAGATTTGCAATAGTGACTAATTTTGTTTTTTGATATATTATGTGGACTATTAATTTGCTCATTTAAGCTGATGCACGTATTATTACCCTTTTTTTCTTCAATACAAAATCAAACAAATTAAGGCTTCGTTTGTTAGCAATATGAAAAATGATACAAAAAAATAAAAAATAAAAAATTATTTGTATGAGAAGTTAAAAAATAAGTTGATGTATGTGGTGATCTCATACTCATTTTTATGAGTATATATGTCTACCATATTTTATTTTTTGTACAAAACGTTTCTTTTTCACCCCCAAAGAAAATTATTTCATGGAAAAAAGGAAAAAGTAATAGTTAATTTTACCATATGCCTCTCTTGCATGGGAAAATATTAGCCCATGACTCTTGGCTCTTTTTTATTATCTTTCAGTCTAGTTTCTTCCAATGGGGTCCAGTTTGATTTTTAAATGGATAATATTTTATTTTTTTGAGAAAATTAGTAGAGATGATTTCCGTGATGAATCGATCATTTTCACAAAATTTTATGAAAAAATTCAATTTAGATTTGGGTGAGATGATCATCTAAACTTTTAATGATTGAAAATGAATATATTTGTCAAATTTTTTTACACCTACTTTCGATTTTAATTTTTGGATGAAATTTTATGAAGATGATCTACTCATTATAAAAATCATCTTCACCATGTTTTATGAAAAAATTAATCCATTTAGCTCTCGAACAATCACATTAGACGAAGTTGGACCGAAAAAGTAATGGAGATAAGTTAAGTCCCATTTTATGCACCATTACAATCTTTGGAGATAGAACCAAGAATATATAATATTCATGGACATAAACTATATGTCCTCCAAAATTCTTCACATCGTTTTGGCGTTGCACCAGACTTTAACAGTTAACTTGGGATGTTCTCGATCAAAGAAGGTTTCCCTTTTTAAAAAAATAAAAATAAAAATTCCCTTTCTTCTCTATTTTCATCACAATACTATATGGATTTCTTTTGTAAAGAAAAAGAAAGTTCTTGTGTACTAATCTTGCTATATACTGTAAAGGCTTTAGTACACAATGTGCAAAGCATAATCTCAGAATTAATATATATTCAATGGCCTGACTTTTTAACATATGTGCTTTTGGCAATCTATGCGTTTATCCTAATTTTTGTATTTTTTTTATTATTATTAGATGCTCGATTTGAGACGTCAAAGAACGTTTGTTGTCATTGACATGCAATGGAATTATGGAACTTTGAAATGTTATTCGTGAAAAATGAGCGATGGGAAATTTTACATGCAATGCGTACCAAATTGGAAAATTAGATAACAGAAGGAATAATGAATATTGGGTTTAGAATGAAATGGGTTGATTTTGTTTATGGAATAAGCATTTTGGCATATTTTTTGGTCCGACCGATTTTTTGGAAGATTTTCAATTATATGATTCTTTTCTTTAATTAGTTATATATTTCACGTGTAAATAGTCTATGCAACACCTAACGTACTTGAATGGTTTTTATATATACCATTTTCAATTACCACATTTTGTTCATAAATAGCCCGTGCTACACCCAGATTGACAATTACTGGTTCTTACTAGTGATGAGACCATTGCTCCTATAAAAATGCTATGGGTAAATTGCACATTACTCACGTGAACTATTGTCCAAGTAACACTTTGCCTAAGAAATTATTAATATTAGCAATTTTTACTACAAACTATTGATTTTGTTTCAGTTTATCTCAAATTGCTAAAAAGGTTAAGAAAAACTAATGGAATTTGAGGGTAAAATTAGAAATCTACAATGGGTAAATTGCACTTTGCTCAATTAAACTATTATCTAAATAACACTTTGCCTACCAATATTTTAATTTTAACAATGTTTACTATAAACATCTAATTTTGTTGCAGTTTATCTTAAACTGGTAGAGGGTTAAAAAAACAGATAGAATTTATGTCTTATGTTTTTTGGTCCATTAAACAAAGAGGGGAAATGGGGGGATTTAAAATTGAAGGTGGATTTGAAGGTGAAGATTTGTGGGTTTTGTGGATATAGTGAGAGAGAGAGAGAGTCGTGAAGGAGATGGTGCATAGAGAAAGGGAGTTGTCGGAGGGAGAGAGAGAGAGATGGTCAACAGGGAACTAGAGGAGTAGGTTTATGGAATAGAAAAGAAAATCAATTTTACATATTTCATATATTTAAATATGTTTTAGGAAACAAAAGCTTAGGTTTGTTGCGAGAAATTAAAAGAAATTTGAGAAAATGAGTTCATATATGATTCACTAGTGTGGTCGCCATTGATGGATGGGAGAGAGTTGCCGGTGATTTGTAGAGAGAGAGGGATGTAAGAAAATTTGGCACCCTAAAAAACTAATTTCCTCACCCTTTATTTAAGCACCCATATATATTTTTTAATTTTATAAAAGCAACCTCAATAATTAGAGCACCTTATAAAACATGCCATTTTTTCTTTCTTTTAATTTAGCAAGAACACTAAGCGAAAGCTAATGGGAGTAAACTTCAAAAAAAAAACAAGAGAGTTCCATTTTTTTGAAACAAACCTTAAAATAGTATTTCATTTCTTATATATATATATATATATATTTCAAGGCAATGATCAGTTAAATGAGAGTGATATTTCAAAAATTAAGCTAACCTCAGCTCCTCATAATAATCAAGAAGTCTGAGATAAATAGAAATGGTTGGTAGATTCTCTAGAACAAACTGAAAATGCACTTATAGTGACTCTTCTCTCTCTCCACTTCCTTTGCTACAGATTAATTGTACTTCGGTAGTTCTTGGAGTGCACTGCTATGGTGGTTTGGTTCAAAGGCTACATTAAAAAAGTTTGACCATCATAAATGAAAAATTAGATAACTAAAAAGGTTTAAGTTTTGAGGATAATCCATCCACCATCTTTTTAGTCCGAGAGGAGAATCGCAGAAGGTGTATTTGAATTACGGAAGGAAATAAACCATATTTTAAAAATGGGTGATTTTACTAGAACTATACAATAAGTGTTGACTTTTTTATCTTTTGAAAAAGGGTGTTGAAATTGGTTTTTGATGGCACTTTTACCAACACCCAAAATTTGGGCTTGCATTGATTTAATTTTTAAGGGTTACAAAATTCGAATTAATGATTTACACCAAATTATCATAATACCATAAAATGTGATATAAAGTGTACGGGTTTACGGTGTACCTTAACTACATTTGATGTGAGTTTGAAAGATATGGATATATCTAATTTCGTTAACTAGATATATATATATATATATATATAGGTTGGTTATCTAGATAAATATATGAGGTATTTATTATAGTTAAATTATAACTTGATAAATACAAATGAAATTTTGTTCTGGTATAACTCTAACCTGATTAACAACATAAGGTGTCTTATTCTAGGTAAACTCCTGATGGGTAGAGTTTGCTTAGCTTATAAATAGCTTGATCCCCCAGTCTCACAATCCCTAAGCTCAATACAGTTTAACCTAGTCCCATTGAATGTTTGGAGAGAATATAAGATCTAAGTTCTAAGTGTGATGGTCTTCTATAATCATAGAAGGCTTCATATATTACTATTGTGTGTGATAATATGATCCCTTATTAAATTTTCCTACAAAGGAGTTGTGGAGGATGTGTTGTGGAGTTGTGATAAAGTGTAATAAATTTCGTCCATTTTTTTAACCCTGTTAGCAATTTGGGGTAAAGTGCAACAAATCAATAGTTCGTGGTAAAAATTGTTACTTAGTAGGCAAAGTGCTACTTGAACAATAGTTCAGGTGGGCAAAATGTAATTTACTCTTTGTAAATTTTCAATTTTTTCCTCAAATTCCATCAAATTTATAATGTAGTTGGCGATTTGAAGTAAATTGCAACAAACTGAGTAGTTTGTAATAAATATTGCTAAAATTATAGGCAAATTAAATATTTCAAGTGGATAAAGTGCAATTTATCCATACATTTTTAAGAATAAAAAATAATGTTTTGTAAGGCATTAATTACTTTCCTGTAATGGATTTTCACTTACAAGGATATTTGAAAATGTATTGAAATTATAAGGCCGCTCATCTTTTTTCTAATATTCAATTATGTTCATCACGACCTGCAATCCAATGACATTTAAACAAAGTGTCTATAATTCTTTTATAAAAAAAAATGTTAAAATGTTTCCATTCTCCTTAATTTAGTGATTGAGGAGTCCCTTTTAATCTTTTATGCAAAACCCCAAGAGTCATATATGTTTATAGAAATAATTAAGTCCTTTTTTTTAGATAAGAAATAATTATGTCTTAATAAGCTATAAAATTAAATCAGTTCTAAATTTAAATATACGCACATTTAAAGACGCAAAATGTACAAATATTGTATCTTTCTCTTCCTCAATATATATATACATCTATACGAACATTTGATTTTCTTTCTTGTATTTTCTCGTTGTTCTTTCTTTTCGAAGTAACTATTAATTATAATAATTTTTAAAATGCTCGAGTATTAAAATAATGCATACTATTGGGTCAATAATAGTACAAATTCTGTGATGGATCAAAGTGATCAATTGGGTCAAAAAGCATAAAAATCAAAGTGATCACCATGCCAACAAGTCAAAACATTTCACACGTGCACTTGACGCTTTTCAAAATGAACTTAATTTGGTCTAATAACGAACAACATTAGTTGAAACTTTTATTTAAGTCCAGCCGAACTCACAACAGTATGAAAAGAAGACGTTACAATATTAATATAAAAATTGACATACTAAATAAGGGGATTATATATTAATTAAAAAAACATTATTGTAATTTATTATAACTAATAAATAATTGAGCATTTATCAAATATTTATATCTATTCATAAAATCAGTGTGTTGAATTAATATGTGGAATATACGCAAGGAAAGTGATGAAGTGGTGTTAACATGCATTTGCTAAATTAATTAGACTTGAGATTAAATCGAAGGAATTAGAAAAAGACACGTTTAAAGTCAAAATATTGGGTTTGTTTCCACTGGTCTAATTTGGCGTGCCATTTTAGCAAAAAAGAGCAATTTTTTTTATTTTTTTTTACCGTTTTGACAGGAAGTTTGATCTTCTTACTCAGATGGAATAAGACCTGACAAAGCAATCTCCAATCTATTTTAATTAATAAAATGAATTACACCACATTATGTATTAAAAAAAAATGAGCATATATCCTAGCCAATTATAGTGACTTGATGAATGTATAATATCACTTCTTTTTCTTTTCTTTTTTGATAATACTAATATAGAAATGATTAAGATTATAGTAGAACTTCAAATATGTAAGCGCTCCTTGCTCCCCAGTATATAATATGCCTTTTTGTTTTCTCGAGCACAATACAATTGCTTTGCTGCACAATTAGATTCGGTGTTTAATTTTATAATAAGTCGTGTTAGTGTTAAAAGCTAGAAATGATTTTTTAAATCATACAGTCAAATGATTGAATTAAATGATTGGAATAATAAATGCAACAATATAACAGAGTCAAAGATGTATAGAGGAGGTTGGCCTCGTATAAAAATACGGGGTAGTCCTTCTCTGAAAAATAGAGTTAGGAGCTCGATTTTGCCTTACTATTGATATACCTAAGTAACTATTACAAACTCAAAGTGATTTATCTAGCTAGTCTATCCTCATAATATTACAACATGAGTACGCTCTTAGCGACACAAGTTCTAACTATTTTGTATCTAGAGCTCTTATCGTGTGCTCGGTATCTCTATCTCTCCATGTTGCTCTTGGTAGTGTAGAGGTTATTGTATTGTTTTGTTGGTTGTTGAGTTAGTTGACAAAAGTAAATACTTCTCCTATATATATATGATAGAGAGGAAACGTATGGCCAAAGTTCCCAGAGCAGGTTCAGAGCCATACTTCGATCATCACCAATTCTGACCTTACTTCTAGATGAATTTCGGTGCATTAAATGCAGTTGGTGTGCATTTAATAAGAGTGGGGGAGGTTCTGTGTGTTTTGCAAAGCAGACGGCAGTCGCCCATGCCTCTGCCAACCACTCTGGCAAAGTGGTTAGGCAAAAAAGTTTCAAAGCACGTCAAAAGAGTTTTGAAATCCGAGCTCCGGAATTTGCTGTGCAAAATTAACCCATAAACCAGTACCCAACTTATGAAGGGCTTGCGCCTCCCTGTAGTACTCGAATCAAGCTCCTTCGAGCTCTTTTCGTTAAGATAGGTCAGATTGCTGACGTGGACAGTCACGTGTTAACTCGTGGTTGGAGAGACGGATTGAATAACTAGTTTGCACCATCAAATCGTAGCAAAGTTCTAATAATGTCTTATTATATATATAGTACTATATATTAAATCGACAAATTTAAATTTTTGCCAATAATTTAGGATATAACAAATTATATGCATTTGTCAGCATAATATATATAGGAAATAATTAAATTGAATGTCTGCATTAGTTTGTAAAATAATTAAAAAAACTTCTTCTGACTTATAACGATACCATCTAGTATTATGCTTTGTATTATTATAAAACTACGCGGTACGTAAAAATAGATGTATGTCGCCTCCTAAAAAAGCTGCCGGTAAATGGCGAAGTGGCCAAAAGAATTGAACGAATGTCGTCAACCTAAAGCGTGGTGTTCTACAAGATTCGGGCTTTTATTTATGTAGAAAGCTTAGTTGCTGGTTATTTGGTACCATCCATCAATAATCTAATAATAAAGATTGACATATATAGTTATGATATATTAAAACCCACTGAATATCATATCCAACTAACTAAGTTATATATGAGTGAGCAGCAATCAATAGTTAATTAATGCATTGGTCACCAATCTATTTTTGTTTTAATTTATGTACGGTTCGGTCACCCATCCTCATCCTTCTTACTTACTCTATTGACTTGGTCCTTTTAGGTTTTGCACCTAAATATCATGTCGCAATCCACAAATACACACCCGCATATTTTATTTCCACTAACCAAGGTATTTTATAATACATATTATAAGGATAATTTATTTTAAATCTTAAAACTATGTGCATAATAATAAAAAGTTGGAGTGACGGTATAAAACTATCTTTCATATCCTTAAGGGTCGAGATCAATGTATGAAGAATAAAATATTAAATTGTTTAGATGACATATGTATTTTTACTTGCTGAATTGAAAAATATAAACATTAAGTTAGGTTCAAAATGGGCATACGATTCCTTGGAATGATGGAATTATTACGGGAAAAGTATGTCATTAAGCATCTTCGATCATACATGTATGTATTATTTAACTAAAATGCAAAGTTTAACTATGTTAAGTTGTTTATTTAGAGTCGTCGATCGAGATTAGGTTGGCACCATAGACTAGGCTCTTAACAAAAACCGTTGTATACAACATTTATAAATAAATAAGGTTGCACCCTGGTCGGTTTAGAATTACATTTGCCGTTGCATAAACGCATTGTGGTAACTTCTTTCACATATTCCCAAAGGTTGTGAAAGTCTCTTTTTGTTATAGTTACAACTGAGAAATGAGAGTGCTATTTAAGTTAAATCTCTTTGACTCCATATGCTAGAAGAGGAGAAATATTCGGTTTTAAGATCAAGTGGCCGGTGAAGTTCGCCCGTATTTATTGGACACATGGATTTGATTCCCTCGGGGTTCACCCTTCATTGAACCACATGGATATATCATTAAACAAGGGTGGTGATGTTGGCACCCCAAAACCTCTTGAAAACACTCCAACTTTTCATTCGGTCCTTAATAACCGAATAACGTATATGTTATTCGGTTGTGAAGGACCGAATATAAACTTACAAAAATTTAGAAAAACTTGAAAATGTCTTACTCGGTTGTTAAGAACCGAATATATGAACATATATTCGGTCCTCAACAACTGAATAATAGACACTTTACTCGGTTGCGAATGACCGAATTAAAGTGGGAGCGTTACCAAGTGTTTTTGGGGGTGCCAACATCACCACCCTTAAACAAGACTTTTTTTTTTTTAATACATTGATATCTTATTTATAAGGATAAAGATGAGGTTGTCCTTAGAATTTGCAAGACAAATTTTTGTTTAATGAATCAACTTTTTAATTAAGGACAAAATATAAATTATTTTATTATGTTAATTAATTTAGTTGAATTATAATACTACCCTTCTTAAAAATAAATATAATTAAATTAATATACAATTAAATTCGGAATTAAATCAATGAAAATTCAAACTAATTCAAACACACATTACAACAAAATCCATCAAGAAGATAAACATAAAATTATTCAATCAAAGTCTATGAGGAGAAGGAAGTTCACTCTCTAATCCAATCATCTCTCTCTTCTCTTACTCACCCAAAATGCCAAAACTCACTCACAGGCAAACATGGAGAAGAAGAGTGTTGTAGGTTATTGAAGTATGTGGGTGAGGTTGATTTAAGCTTCTTAAAGGATGATTCTTCTGTGGCATGTGGTACCTTAGTTGTTTTGGATCTCCAGACTCCGCAAGATGTTTAGCAAGATTCTTCTATTGTAAGGTTTAGTGTCCCATATGTTTCTGGCTTTCTTGCCTTTAGAGAGGTTCATTTCTTTAAATCCATGTATTGTTCTTTTGTATTTTGCACAGCTAATTATTGTAGTAATTCACAATTAAAAAGGAAAATGGTTCTAACCAAAAAAGGATGAAGTACATAAAGGGAAATCCAACTAAATTAGAAGAAAAAAAAACAAACAAAAAGTAAAAATGAAAAGAATATAAAGCATCGAGAGCAAAAGTAACTTTTAATTTGGGGGTTATTACAAGAAATACGTAACTCTTAATTTTGGGCCAATGAAGTATGTATTTTCACAGGGTTTAGTTTGGGTTTGGCGAGTTTAAAATATTTAGCTCTTGAGAAATGTATATGTAGTTCTGTACTCACTTAGTTTGGGGAACTACATAAATAATTGCAAGTTGCTTATCATTGGTTCGAACGTAAACATCCAAATTGGTAAGTTTTTAATTTATTTACTTATTTAATTGACTTTATCGCTTTAAATTTTGAAAACTCCACTTTTTTTTTAAAATTTTAAGTTTCTGAGTTTGATTTTTTTTTTAATTTTTTTTCATTAGACTTTTTTGAATTATTCTCATGCTTATCATCTTTGTTTTGAATTTGTTTTATTATCTATTTTTGAATTTGTTTAAATTTATTATCATCGTAGTAATTACGTAATTAATTTTATATTTTGTTTTGAATATTTATCTATAAAAAGCGTAATTTTGGAAATCAATAGAATTAATTGAAACAATTAAATAATTGTCGTAATTACGTAATTAATTTTATATTTTGTTTTGAATATTTATCTATAAAAAGAGTAGTTTTGGAAATCAATAGAATTAATTGAAACAATTAAATAATTTGTATTTTACCCTTAATTAAAAAGTTATCTTTCAAACTAATTTATTAAAAATAATATCTTTTATTAAAAAAGAAAAAAAAAAGTCTATTTATTTCCAGAAGGGTGAGAGAGGCCTTCAACCACACCTTAATGTCAACCAACTGAGTGGGTAAACTGATTGATGAAAAGGAACGGAACCGTAAGATCCATGTTATGTTATGTTATGTTATGTTATGAGTACAAAATGTACGTAAAGCGCTTAAAAAAGGAAAGAGAGAAAGAGAAAGAGAAAGAGAAAGAGAGATTAGTTGACGGGTAAAACTTATTCAAGCCTTCTTACAAGTGTTGAAGATAAAAATAAAAAAGTCTTTGGGGACCATTTTCTTCTCTTCCTTGTTATTCTTGTTATCGTATACGTTAAACCAGCACACCCTTTTCTTTTATTTACACATACAGTTATTTTCTCATTGAACGAGTCTCTGTTTTAATTAGTCTTCTCTCTCACACCCTCTATATATTTGATCATTCAAAAAAGCCCACCACCACATCTCTAAACTCTCTCTCTCTCTCTCGCATGCCAACCAACCCCTTCTCCGCCGCCCTGTTCTCGACTCTAAGGTCAGATAATTTATTTCAGTTACTCTATTGTATTACTCTTTTAATAAACTCTTTATCTCTAGCTTAGCTACTTTTAAATTCTATTCTTTTTTTTCTTTTTGCACAATCAATTAATTTTTTTGTTTGGATAGAGATTTTTTTCCCATTTTCTTTATGTGGGTTGTGTTTTGATATATAAATACTACGTCTATATCAACTTTTATATTCTAATTGCATACCATTTCTTCAATTGCTCTGCTTCTGCATGCTCTGATTCTTTAATCATCATCAAGTTTATTATGTTATTTGTATAAATTAAAAGTAATAAAAAATAAAGGCGTTAATTTTCACACAATCCCCAACAAAGAGAAAGAAAAGATATTTGAAGATTTAATAAGATGTGTATTTGATGAGATTGGCCAAAGAAGGATTTTGAAAATAATAAATTTGCAAGGACTTAGGCTGATTTCTATTTTGCACATATGGGTGGGTCGTAAGTTGTTTCAGGTCGGTCCTCAGATATACAGCGCTCTGTGCAAAAATTGAAATATATGCCTTTTTTAATATACAATATACTTCCCGACCTCTTATTTAATGCAGTCTATGAACTATATTGGCCCTTTAGCAATGCTTCCTTGTAACAAGGAATCTATGTGGTCACTCACCATCCTGCCCTTTGGACCAGCTCTGGGTCGTTAGTAAATTTTCTCTTTGAACTGCTTGTGCTTGTCTATCCAAGTATGTTCACAACTTCACATGTTATTTGGTTCATTATTCTTCTTCAGGGCTAGCAGTTGAATTCCGTTATCAAGCTGGTTTGAAAGGATTTTAGCATCTAAATGGGAAATCGCTTGTGGTTGGATTACGCCGATGACCAATTAGAGGTTAATCATCCAGGCTGCATTTGGGGCATCTTTCATTCTCTTGACTATCATCAATGGCACCATAATGTCAAAAAGATACTTCCTCACAAAAAGCACAGTGGAGGAAAACGCGCTAAACGTAAGTAGTCTCCTTTTTAGAAAGTAATGGTGAATAGTTTGAGTTTTTGCGCTTTCTAAGAATCTCAAATTGGCAATTTCACATATGAAATCATATTTGTGAAAAGTGAACTAGAATTAGACTAGTACTTGATGTATTTTACTTTGAGGCTTGATTATTGGTGTCCCAGCATGATTTGCTTTTGACTCTCTTTTAAAAGATACTCCCAAGAAAGACATAAACATGTTCATTTTAATGATTTGGGAAACATGATCTTCACAAGAGAATTTAGAGCAATCATACTGTGGCTATGCCATCCAAGCCTTAGAAGAAATAAGATCATTAAATGCAAATTTTACTCGGGAAGGATAGAATGTATAATGGAAAGTTTTACTGTTCATACGTAGAGAACTTTAATCCATTCCAGTTCGATCTATACTGCTAAAATATTAAGAGTCCATGTTTGATTTACACATATTCTTAAGGATACTCCTATGTGAGATGTGGTACGCCAATCATGTCCCGCAAAGAAAACTAAACTTTTAGCTTGGGATGCCCAAAAAAGAATAGGGAACTCTTAATTTAGGTCGGAGGTAAGTAATATACCTGACCTAATAAATATTGCTTATGATTTGTGCATTCAGTTTCCTCTTTTTAATGTTTTAGTGATTTTTCTCTCTCCTTGTGTGTAGGCGATAGAAGTCCCAAAACAAGATTGAATGCCTATAATTCTGAGGAAGTGCAAAAACTTCTGGACGGTGAAGCAAGTCATTTCCTTGTAAGCTTATTCGATGAATCTGCAAGTTGAATTATCATTTAGTCACAGTTTACTTCTATTTGAAATTTAATATTTTTTTCCCCAACACAATGGAATGAAATAACAGATCTTTAATTTGAAATATGCCAGGTCAATCAGAGTACTACAGAAACGAGCTCAACCCACAAAAGGTCTCTCAAAGCTCGCATAAAAGCCTTAGTTTCCGAAGAGAATTGCAAAGAAGAGGTCCACAAACGGCGAGGTTCAAGCTTTCCTCCACGTTTGCAGCGAACTTTTTCTCTTCATCATTTAGAACCTTCAGATGAAAGACTTGATAAAATAAACACAAAATGGACTCACCCCATTATTTTCCTTCCCAAAAACGCCGAGTCTGCCACAAAATTCCAAGATCTGGGACGGTTAAAGAAGACCGAAAATCTTGTTGGCCACAAACAAAAGTCCGATACTTGTGGTATCGAAAACGACGTGGACAAGTTGGAGCATAAGGATTATGTGGGTGTTCTTGAAATATTTAAGGTTAACAAAGCTTTATTTCAACAGTTTATACGAAGTACAGATGATGACACAGGAAATTGTTTCCATGAACCACAAGTGTCTAAAGCGAAAGCAAGATTAATGAAATCAGGGTCATTTCCGGTTGCTGACTCATCACACAGTAGAACTTTAAGGCCTAGTAAACTCAAATATAGAAAGAGTGAATCTCGGTCCTTTAGGAAAGTAGACGAGCTGCTTGGCGGTACTCGAGCGTCAAAGGTGGTTGCATCGAAATTTACAAAGGATCTCTTGGATAATCAAGAAACTAGAATTTCTTTGGGTTCAACGCAAGAGTCAGATAATCAAGAAAGTAATGAAGTTGGCAAACCTTTGAAAGATAATAGCCCTTCTGATGGTTCTGTTGATGATTTAAGCAAGGCTAAACATGCCCATTTTAGAAGAACATCATCCCTTAACGAATCGCTGGAAAAATACGCTTGTTTTTTCGATTATTCTTTTACCCGCAAGGCTAAGTCGAATCTCTCAAAGAGCTTAAGGTTGACGAATGAATATGAGATTCCATCGGGTGGGCATGCTCCAATATCCTTTAGAAGGATTCGCTCTCTTCCTCATCTTGATATATTTGATCTCCCTCAGAATGAAGAATCTAATGATTCCCATTTCTCTGGTAATGATGAAGAAAACCTGGTAGGTCGTTCTGCAAGTGCAGAAAAATTTATACGCATAGATGCTAACGAGGGGATTGAAAGCCTAAATAGCATGGTACAAAGAAGTAATCTTAGTCAAAGGCTTGAAGATTCCGTCAGCTTTAAAGAGGGCAAAAGCAATGAGGTTTCTCCTATTATAGATGAACTTAGTGAGAAAATGGATTCTCAAGAAGAATTGGACAAGAATTCCACTGAATTTCAAGTCTCAGAAGGTAACCATTTTAACCGCCCTTATCCACGCACGTACTTCATATCATGCTTGCAAAAAATCTTGATTAGTAATTTGAACTTAAGATGATAAAGGTTCCATTTGCAATCTTGATTAGTAATTTGAACTTAAGATGATAAAGGATCCGTTTGCTATAAACAGAAACAAGTTGTCCCCTAGTGACAACTTATAATTCAAGTTATTCATTCATCACGTAGTGTTGTAATGTTCTACACATTTTAAAGTTTCTAAGGTGGCCTATGTTCTTTCAGCCTCTAAATGCTGAACTTAGAATTCTTAGGCCCTATTTGGTTGAGTTTTTGAGTTGAATTGTTCGGAAGCGTGAAAGTAGGTTGAAAAGTAAAAAAACAAAAAAAATTGTTGGAGTTTTTTCCAACCAATTAAAAAAACTCATGAAAAAAACTCAAAAAATAGTCGCAATGGATCTTATTTTATAGATCTTGATGAGTATGTTTAAAATATATATTTTTTATCTAATTCTAAATTTTGGATTTAAAGTTATAGTGTTTTAAAAAATTTATGAGAGCGAAAGTAAAGTGAAGTGAATTTTGGAATGTGTGAAAATAAAGCTGAATTTTTGGTAGGAAACTAAAAAACCATTTGGTAAAAAATTTAAAAAAAATGGTTTTTTAGTTTCTACCAAACAATGCTCAAAAACCTTCTGTAAATTGTGTTTGTTTTTATCTGAATGAACATCCAAATCGATGTTGTTCGTTTGATTTATTTGATTTGACGAGATTACCGTTAGTGTTATAATATGCATTAACATACATGTAAAGAAAGATAAGGGCAATATTGAAATAAAATTTCATTAAAGTTTCTAAGCATTTAGCATTAAGCAGGGAGGCTTGCCTCATAGTGCTCATTTGGTTCAAGTTTTTGTTCGTTCCTGAAATCCAAAATAGTAATTTCACTCGAAAAGTTTGCATGAACTATAAAAGACTCCTAGTTTGAATTTATCACTTTAGGATTCCAAAAACAAACCAAACAAGCACTTAGTGTTAAAAGTTGAATTCTAATCATATTAAGCATTAAGAGGTAAGAAAACAAACTTCAATTTTACTAGGGTTGATAACCTTGTCTAATTTTTACCTTTTTGACATGTTCAGATTTGGAGCACATATGCGTCAATGAGGATTCACTGGACCAATCTGATAGGGGTTTTTTGCCGGATTCTTGCAGCACAATGTACCCGGATATTCTTGAAAATGATAAGCATGTTTTCAAGAATTGCATTCATGATGACCTATATATGGACAATGCTGATTTCAACTATGTGGAAGCCATTCTTGAGCTATCGGGGTTCACCGAGAACGGATTTGGTGCCACATGGCACTCACCCGACCAGCCATTAAGCCCTGCAGTGTTCGAAGAACTGGAGGCTTGCTGGCCCCACAAGCCCGAAACCTCTGAAGATAACATTGTAGGATGTTGTCACCATGAACATCTGTTTGATTTAGTTAATGAAGTTTTGGTTCAAATATACGAGAGATCATTCACATACTACCCAAAGACCTTGTCCTCCACATGCAGAATCCAGACAGTGCCTATGGGGAACCGTGTCCTCGAGGAGGTCTGGCAAAGGATCATAGGGCCACCGAGTGTGGGGGCCAAAATTGAGCAGTCATTGGATTCTTTGGTGAGCCTAGATTTTGCCAAGGATGATGGCTGGATGAACCTACAAATGGAATCCGAGTGTGTGGGACTTGAACTAGAGGATTTGATTTTTGACGAACTTCTAGAAGAAATTATGGGTTATTGAGTTGGAATCTTCAGGGCAGTTTTGTACATAAAATTATTGTCTAGTTTTGTTGTATTTGATTATCAACAAGTTGTGGTTCATTTGATTGTGTATGTTTTGTAGGGGAAATAGAGAGGGAACTTAGAAATTTTTCCGTAGTTCTAGTTTGTGAAAGCATAGGATTGGCTTGCATAGGTAGTGGAAGTTTTTTTTGTAAAGAAGATATAGTATGAAGCCTCAGTTAGCATGATAGTTCTTTTTTTTTTTCTTTTTTTTTTTTAGGATTATGTTGTTGTAGTTTGTGGGTTTAAGTTAATTGGATAATTTTCTTGGGAAATTTTTGTTTGGTTCTCTCTTGATGATGTTGAGATCACCCTATACCTTATTATTATAAGGTCCCGTTGGATAACAATATCAAAAATGATAAGAAAAATATTTAATTTGTGTAAAAAGTTGAAAAATAAGTTAAAGGTATGTGATGAGATGCTATCCATCTCATGCTCATTTTTATGAATAGATGTGCTCAATCATTCATTATTTTTTTGTGAAATTTTTTTTTTTCCCGACCACCAAAGAAAAAAATTTCATTGAAAAAGTTACAAATTAAGAAGACATCTCACCCTCAATACGGATGGTATGGCTCAAGGTGCCTCGGGTAGAATTGCGGCTGGGGGTGTTTTTAGATATCATAGGGGGTTGTTATCAGTACATATTGTTTTGATGTTGGGATTGGTCAAGCATTCCTTCTGGGGATTTTATTCAGGGTATTGAGTATGCTTATCAGCGTTGCTGGTACTAGCTCTGGATTGAGCTTGATTCGATGGTGGTCCTTCAGTGCTTGCAGTCCTCCTTTTATCGGCCTCCTTGGCATGCTGCCACGAGGTAGGATAACTGCAAGCAGCTTCTCTCTGGCATGCCTTTCTATTGCACTCACATTTAAAAGGAGGGCAATATTGTTGTGCAAATCGTAGTGCTTCTATGCAGCTTGATCATGAGGCCTCATTCTGGTGGAATTTAGCTCTCACATAGACAGTCGCTTTAGTAGGGTAGGACATGTCCTTACTCTCTAATTATAGATTTAGATTCCATTAGCTATACTTTTATTGTATTGTATATTTCATTTGCTAGTGATCTCATTTTGACGGGTATGCTTATTTTTGGTGGGTTAGTTTATAAAGCCCATTGGATTCTTTTCATTTTTGCTTTTGCCACTTTCTCAGGAAGGTTTGGTCCATATCCCTCTTCCTTTTCCTTGTGCACCCCCCGAGTATGGGCTTTTCAAACTCACTTTATTTCTTTATTTTAATAAAATAACGCTCTAACACTCTGAATTTTCTGAGGGTTAAGCTTCTTTAAAAAAAACATGTGGCCAAATATCTCAACTTATTTTTCAACTTCTCACAAAAACCAACTATTTATATTTTCCATGTTTTTATCAAATAAGCCCTAAATACACTTAATTTGCTAAAAAAATTATAAATACTTTATATGTAATGCCATACAAGAATCTGAATAATTATGTATATCTAAAAAACTAAAACAAAATATATTTAAGATGATCAAGTAAGACCTATTACCTAATTGTAAGATTTATTGCCATTAAATCATTACAAACAAGTTAAAATAATTTAAACTTTTAATTTTGATATCTAATAATTATTGCTTATGTGACATCCCATATTTTTACATTACAAAAAAATTATATTATATATATATATACTTGGGTATGAGATGTCCATGTGAGTATGAGCTACCAAGATTTGTTGGCACTAGAATTAAGTATAATTTTGATTTATGTGTCAAAGTAATGCCAATTTTGATTAAGTATAATTTTGATTTGTTGGCCCTAATCTCATAATCCATTCATTCCATGTTCCTTTTTGAACTTCAATTCAAACCAAATCGTTTTTTCCCCAATCAGAATGCCAAAACCCAAGCCCTACTATTTTTCTCCAATAAAATCAACCGATATTTTAATCCATGAATAAATATAGCAAGCAATTGAATATATAGGTATGATTAAGCATAATAATAGCATATAGATGTATGTTTAATAAAATAAGAAGAAATTAATGTTTGCTTTTGTTTATTTGATCATAAGCGAGTACGGTGGACTCCTATAATTTTCCCCTCCGTTCGTCTTTCTGGTATGAGTCTCTGGTCAAGTCTTAAACCAAAGACATCATCGTACTAGTAGACAAGATCTCCAACATAGAAACACTAGAAATCATCGGATAATTTGAATGTTTCGGCTAATTCATAACCGGCGAAGGCTCCGTCACCTGTGGTGATATTTAATCAGTTAATAAAGGCTTCATACTTCACACATACTCAAAACCCTAGAAGGTGGATCCATGTACTTACTCTGCTTCTCCAACCTCATCTCAAACCGTAGCTCCCTGACAATTCACATCTATTACACACTCTCTAAACTCTCCCACCCCATCTCTCAGCCTCAATTCCTCCACAATCCCCTTACTTTCCATCCTCACTTTTTAATCCATTTTCTCGCCGCACTCTCCTCTTTCAATTACAAGGCAGCGTAACAATCAAATTTAGGAAAAAATAAATAAATTGAAGAACAAAAATTAAAGATTAGAGAGAGAAATTAAAGAAACTAGACCTATATTCATACACAATAGATAAGAGGGTAATTTGGGGCATTTGTATAATTTTTATGGTCAACAGACGGAATAATTGGTCAATGGACAGAAATCATCCAAAATGGGGGCTAAAGGTACAATAGTATAAACTTTGGATACTAAAGCTAGTTATAGCATAAATAATGGGGGCCAAAAACCAAATAACCCTTTTATAAATTGAATTATGGAGAATTTAAAAGGGGGAATCACCATTTTAATGGTTACATGGCCACCAATGATATAAATGGATCATATTTTAATGTATATATCTTTTAGTTTGATGGCTTTCTATTTTTGTTGTGGTAAAGCTTGGCAAAAGAATAGAAATGGAGAGAGGGAGTCGTGGGTTTAAACATGGGAGGCACTAGATTTATTGGAAAATTATGGTATTATTTTATGGTGTTATTTTGGAGGTAAGGAGTTATACCTAATATGCATCTAAATCTTTAGAGTATTCATTTGTTATCATGTCTGTTGTATTCCTCTTGAATTCATTACATTGATTGAATTTGGTGTATTTGTTTAGCCTCATTAATTGGTGTTATTTATTGATGTTGGCTAAATTACGGTGTAATCAATTGGTGCATGGTTAAGCTTACTCACCAATCAGTCCTAATAAGCCAGTCATGTAAGGCTTAGAGATAAGTTTCGACGTTGTGATGTGGGTGAGGTGGGTAGTTTTTAACATGTTACTAAGAAAAACCCATGTATGAGACCGGTTGATGATTTGTTGAATTTTCAGTAGTGTTGAATTACCGAGATTGTTGTTTAGAATGTTTTATTGCGTATAAAAATATTCTGTTGAGATTCTTTTCACTCATGTGTGTTATGTACCGCCCTTTTTCATTTTTATGGCGCAAGTGTCACAAGACGGAGTCGGTTTTTGACTAGTGAGGTGGGCGCGGTGTAGTTTATTATTTTTGTAGATAGTAGAGAGTGTTGTATTTTAATTTGTATAGTGGAGATTATAAAGATTGTATTTTTACAAATTACTTTAATATATAAAATGGAGTTGAATTTTATTTATTTTTATCGCATTTCAAACCCAACTGGGTCAGGTCATTACAGCTTAATCTGTTAGATTATATTTTGTTACCTAGTGCTTATTGTTTAATCTGTTATATTAAAATGGCATCGTTACAACTTGTGCATCTAATATAGCAGAAGACCATCCAATATTTACAAAAACGACATTGTTTTATTTTGAACTACATAATATAGTAGCCTAACCAAACTAATTATAAAAGTGACATATTTTAAGGTTCACAATTTACTTTGCATGTGACAATCACCCTTCCCTTTCCTTGGTAAATGATCACTTTACCCTTCATTTAATTAATATGTTAGGAAAAAATTAAATAACATATTTCATTTACACACCAACATTTTCTCACCTCCACCATTTTCAACTCACGCCGGGAAAAACTAGGGGTGGGGATCAGTATGGTAAGAACTGAAACCAATTGAAACCTTTCCAAAAAAATTAGTTTGGTTTGACATATTTGAATACTAAAACCGAAAGTTAAAAAAATCAAAAATTCCAATTTATTTGGTTTATAATAAATTGAAATACCAAACCAAAAATACAAAAAAATCAAAAAAAGAGGTAAAGTATATATTTGCTTTATATGTATCAATTGGTTCAAGTGCGTAAACACAGAAAAGAATTGAGTGTGCAGTTGTGTTATCTTCCTAATGATGATAAAATGCATATCACTAAGCTCCCACTTATTAATCCCTATACCATCTTTTCCATAACTTAATTACTCAATATGTTAAATAGATATTTGGTCCTAAACACTCCAAATTAGTAATTAAAGTGTTTGCCCAAGCCTTTCGAGTTGACCAATTCTAGATTTCAATCAAGAACACATGGTTACTTTATCTCTTCCAAATGATTTGGCTCAAATGGCCCTCTTCCAAGGAAATATGCATCTTCATTTTGGTGTCGTGCGCCTTACTCTCACCTTCCATGGATGAAAAGGCATTCTCGCAATTTCACGGCTTGCCATTCTAGATACCTAATTTTTTGAGTACCAGTATGCCTGTATTGGCATAGTTCAGACAACCTTGAATGTTGGCACCATATTTGTTACTTTGTTCCCAAATTTCAACATGCCTTTAATAGAACCCCGCTGGAGCACTACTTTGAAGGTTCAAATCCAAATTAAAGAGCCCCTCAAGTCTCGACTAGTTATACAGCCACTCTCCACCATCAAATGGTTTATATAGTTTAAAATCATGCCTTTTACAAACATTCGAGAGTTATTGTATCTTGGTAAAGTAACCGAAACAATATTCATTATTTATCTGTGAGATGTTTTCTCATAGATTAGCATGAGTGATTTCTTATATTGAGCGTGGTGATAAGAATTACACATGTTAAATGAATTGAGAAAAATTACATTTGTTAAGTGTAATGAGAAGAATTACACTTGTGGTGATTTGATCTTCACCTAGAAGAAGATTTTTGTAACTGATTTGTTCCTCGCCCATAAGTGGATCAATAATAAAAATTCCCAGGTACTAACCTTAGGGCGCGGTCCTATGGTGGCAAGTCAAACCGCGTAAACAAAACGTCTTAGATTTAAACTAAAGCTCTCTAAATATTGTTGATATTCTTTATTGTTTAATATTGAGTTGAGTTTATTGTGTTTAATTCCTTGATAATATATTTGAGTATTTGATTTCCATACATTCACTTAGATAATTTTAAATTACGCATATTTGTTATAAACCCTATTCCCCCTAGACCCCCATTTTCAGCTCAGGTTAATCTGTCTTATCCGACGAAGTTAAATATCATAGTTTTTCATACTTTTAAGGATATTGTTTGTAAGTAGAAAAATGGGATTAAAGATACGTTTATGTTTTACATGGCGAAGACAGATCTTTTGGGGTTGAGGTGTTTAAGGGCCTTTTCATAGTAAGGGGGTAATCGAGGTGGTGGTTTATTTTTTTGTGGTAGAAATTTAGAGCCAGATGGTTATCCCAAAATACATACAGTATGGTCTCTTACCTTGTATCGCCGTTGGTTGTGGCGCTTCCTTTTAGGGGGGGATTATTAATTATTAGCCCCTAAATATTTCTTTTGATAGCAAGCACATTACAGGCTAAATTTAATTTTCAGCTTATCAAGATGAACGATATAAAAGAGTAGCCTTATCAATGGAAAATGGTGATTTTGGTTTAAAAAATGCTCCTTCTTGTTTCCCAAATGCCATGATTTAAATTTTCCAACCACTTCTTCTAAACTCTCTCATTTATAATGATAATATCTTATTGTTTTCCAGTATCATGGAATCAATCGAAGTTGAATTGACTTTTAAAGGGAGTCGAAGCAATTTGAAGGAAAAAAAGACCTACACTTATAAATGCTTGAGTTTACTATATTTCTTGGATTTACTATATTATGTGCTATAATTTTAAAGTTTATTCCAAAAATGATAGTATTATTATGATATATGTGAATTTATCTAAAGAGTCACCTAAGATATTATAAGATTATCAATTTACTTATAGCTTAACTCTTAAAATTTGTATCTTAGCAATTTAAGGTTTCATATATTTTTACACTTTTATGTTAATGAAGTTATCACAATCCATATGTAAATATTGAATTATATAATCGTATTCCTTGCCACTAGGAAAAAATGCTAAAAATTAAATTAAAGTTTATATATAAAAAAAAAAAGTAGTTCAAATATGAGGCAATTAGGTATAAGGGCTCATTATAATAATAATATAATTATAAAGGACATTTAAAAATTAACCGTGTAAATTAAGGACACAGTACAAAAAAGACACTAATACCCCTTCCTTATAATATCGTCTCATTATGACACTAACAGGAACCAGGAGGTGCTAAATGCATTTAGCACCTCTTGGACGGCAACCAGGGGGTGCTAAATGCATTTAGCATCCCTTGGACAGCAACCAGGAGGTGCTAAAATGCATTTAGCACCTCATGGACAGCAACAACACCCCTTGGACAACAACCAGAAGGTGCTAAATGCATTTAGCACCATAACAAGAAGGTGTTAAATGCATTTAGCACCCCTTGAACAACAATCAGAAGGTGCTAAATGAAATTAGCACCACAACCAGAATGTGCTAAATGCATTTAGCATTTTTTAGACAGCAACCAAAAGGTGCTAAATGCATTTAGCACCCCCTAGACAACAACCAGAGGATGCTAAATGCAATTAGCACCACAACCAGAAGGTGCTAAATGCATTTAGCATTTCCTAGACAGCAACCAGAAGGTGCTAAATGTATTTAGCACCTCCTGGACAGCAACCAGTATTTAACACCCCCTAGACAGCAACCAGAAGGCTAATCAGAAGGTGCTAAATGCATTTAGCACCTTCTGAATAACAACCAGAAGGTGTGCAACTTGAACAACAAACTAGAAGGTGCTAAAATGATTTTAGCACCATTATAAAATAGAGAACAACAAAATTGATGAGATCAACATCCATTTAATTTATTTATATGTGTATATATATATGGATCGACGTAAGGTTCATAAAAGAAAAAAAAAGAGTTACGATCATATTGTTTTTAAATCTCACTGGGCTGTCGAAATTAGTCGATTTCGATAGCAAAACGACCTCTAATCGTCTTAATTTTTTGCACAATTATAATAACTTTGTCTTCCGAATAACATATCCAAAAATCAGCCAAATCCAACGGTTCGATCAAAAGTTACATATATTTTACGATTGTACATTTAGAAAGAATAAGAAGAAGAAGAAGAAGACGACGACGACGATGATGATAATGATGAGAACGGCGCTCAGAGTCAGGTGGTGTTGGTGTGGTGGTGGTGGTGGTGGTGGTGGTGGAAGAGGTGAGATTATTGGTGAGACTTCTCTTTTTTCTTGTTCTTTGTTTTCTTTCTCTAAAGTATGTGTATGTAAAAGAGAATAATATATCTTTTGTATAATTAGAATAAATGATATAGTAGGGTATTTTTGTCCATCAACATTTATCATTTTTCTTAAAATAAATTAATATTATGAAAAGTGTCTTTATTGTAAAACCAAATTATGAAATTAGTACTAGTTCTCTTTATTAAATATGAGTATGTCCTTAGAATTATAAAATATTACGGAGCGAGTCCTTATAACCCAATATCTCTTCAAATATTGAAAATATTCCAAATAATACCATAAGTAAAAATATTGAAAAAACCACAAATTCTGAAAAATTGTATATTTGGTTTTGTGTTTCTAAAAATCAAAAATACCGAGCATTATGGTTTTAGTTTTGGTATAGGTTACTAACTGAACTAAACCGACCGAATCTTACATTTAGGAAAAACCTAAAGGCACCAAAAAATAGTGTACGATGCCAAAATACATAACACAACTACCAACCCAGAAATTATTACACCAGTTATGTAATTATCCCCAAAAAATATTATTTTAAACAAATAATTCAGTGTCTTTTACCTTTTTCCATATTTTTCGATGAGTTTTTCTTTCTATATCTAATTGTGTACCAATTTTTTACATGAAGGTACTAATTATGTATAGGTGCGTACCAATTCTGTACATGGAGGTACTAATTAATATGGAAAGTAATATTAAAGAGAAAGAGAGAGAATGAATATATTCAATATCATTTGTTTCTCTCTCAAATCTGTTAACTTATCGGATTGATGTGAGGGATAAATGAAGAGGCGTGATTGACAGCAAATTCTGCCGGACAATTTTAGATGGGGTGTGATTTACTTTTAGAAGCGGTGGATTTTTTGGGTAAGGTTGTGGATTCAATTTTAGAGAGAAAAGAAATCCACCCCACAAACATGGGGTAGTAATTAAAGAGAAAAGATTTCAAATTGGTTCTTCCATTATGAGTTGTGAGAAAGAATGCAAATCAAGGATTTCAAAGTAGAAAAACCTAATGAAAGAAAGATAGTTTATTTTTATTATGTTTAATGTTTATTTTCTTTAGTTAATTCAAAAAAAAAGTACCAACAAAAGAAAGCATTGTTACCTCGGTTACGGGAAAGAAATTAAGCACTTTATCGGTTTTCGGTACCGAAATTTGATTATATTTCAGAAACTTCGGTCCTAGGAGACAATTTGATGAATTTGGTGAAACCAAAATTTTAATTCGGTTGTTTTTAGAGAGAAATACTCGGTTTGAATCGAGGAAGGAGATGGTGGATTTTTAGAGGGCGATTGGTAGAGCTAAAATATGATACAAGGAGGCCAGGTGTAACGGGACCAATGGAGATGGCAAAAATTTAAAAAACCATTGTTGAGAAGAAGAAGAAGAAGAAGAGAAGGAAGAAGAATTAATGATTTATTATATTAAAAGTTAAAGATGAAATTTTAGAAACCATTGTTGAGAAGAGAAGAATAATTAATGATTAATTATAATTAGTTTGTGTTATTAAGGGTTAAATGAATGTAAAATTTTAGAAACCATTGTTGAGAAGAAGAAGAGGAAGAAGAAGAAGAAGGAGGAGGAGGAGGATTAAATTGGTTAAATGTAATTAATCATTAATCTATGTGTATTAAAATGGGAGTGGTAAAGGAAGTAGTGGGAGTGTTAATGAGTAAAAGAGAGTTGGTGGATGAGTAGAGTGGGAGTGAAAGCAAGTAGTTTGTGGGGGGTTAAATAAAGGGCAAAGTACATTTTACAAGGGAGAAAAATTGTAATTTGCCAAAGACTATTATAAACAGTAAAAAGTTTTAGTTCTATAAATAGTTTAATTAGGCTGCTATATTATGTAATTCAAAAGAAAGCATATTATTTTTATAAACGTTAGCTATACTATTTATGTAAAATAATTCCACTTTTTAAGAATTCAAATTTCTTGGGCCTCGTGTAAAGAGTTTCATGGTAATCCTATTGCGTGATTAGTCAATAGAGTCGCCGTCAATAAATATTTTTAGATTTTGAGTTTTTTTAGTTTGGTGAATACTCTACCATCTAATGACTTGCTAATAAGGTCACCGTAATTGTAATTAAATAGGATTAATCAATTTGGACACGTAGACTAAACTCTAAAGTATCAAGTATGTGTAACAAAAGATTGAATATATCCAACCAACTTACAACTTTGCCCTATTGATTAGTTGTGTTTGACGTGTGGGATAAGAAAATAAGATATGATAAAAGTATCCAATTTCATGTTTGGTATCAGTGAGGATTAAATTACGGGGTGAATTATTTATCCCATTAAAGCCTTGAGAGAAGAATTAGACAGGGTGTTAGTAAAGGCATCCTTTATTTTCGGTCTAAATACTCATTATTAAAAAATAACAATAGTGCCTTAATTAGAAATCTTTCTTCCGTTCATCTTCTTTTTTTCAATTCAATTCTAAACACAAAAATCACTTCTTTGTTTATTTCTTTATGGCTGTCTTTATTTCTTTCTACTAGAGAAAATTGAATCTTACATTGTTACTACAATAACACTAAAACAAATATCATCAAAAGAGTATCCAAGTAGGAAATGAAAACTCATCAACAACACAAAAAAAATGTTTCAATGAAGTTATATATTAATCAGATTGTGTTTATTGAATGTAAATATTAGGCCGAAGAATCGGTTTTTTCAAAATCGAAAAGGATATATATATATTGAGTTAAAAAAATGGCTAATTAAGGCACCTTAGTTTTTTTTAATAATGAATATGTGGACTATAAATTAAGGGTGATTTTATCGACATCCATTAAATAATCTCACATGAGAAGTGAGATTATTTTTATCGGGTTCATATAAAATTAAATAAGAGTGATTTAGACTTTGGGTGTCGTTTGTTCTTGCATATCAAACGTTGGATCTCAAAATTTTGCATAATAAGTGTTTAGATGTCATTTTGGACGGAATACGTTAATCAACGTGATCAACTTAAGGGTGTTTTCGGTTTCGGTCGGGGTAGAAACTAGGGTACCCCAAACCCTCCCCAAACTTTATAGTTCGGTTTCGTTTCGGTTCGGTTCGGTTTCGGTTTTCGTACCTATGAAACCCAAACCCTCCCCAAATTATTCGGTTTCGGTTCGGTTCGGTCTCATTCGATTTTTTTTGTATTGTTAAAACTTTAGTTCAAAATTGCACTAAAAATATAAATTCAATCAAAAGGCACAACAAAAAAATTATATAATATATTTATTTTAATAATTAGCCTAAGTAATTATTTATAAATGTAAATAATCAATAGGGTTAAGTCATTTATATAATGTAAATGTTGTAAGAAAGTTTTTTTTTTTTTTCTTCAATGTATTGTAAGACAACTTAAATAATTACATTAAGTTAGCAAATATTTTTTTTAAAGATTCGGTTTTTTCGGTCCAATTCGAGGATCCCGAATCCCCAACCCATACCGACCCAAATCAATCGGTTTCGGTTTTTTTTTCGGTTTGGAAATTTCGGATTACAACAGATCGATTCGGTTCGTTCGTTCAGTTTCGGATTTCGGATTTCTGACAACACCCTTAGATCAACCGTTAGCTTCGTTAATTTTTTACCCATTTTACTCCTAAAAAGATAAAACATATTGATCTTGCTTAGGGGTAAAATGGTCAAAAATTAACGGAACTAATAATTGATCACTTTGACTAACGGATTCTGTATAAAATAACACACAAACATCTATTATACAAAATTTTAACACTCAATATCTAATATGCAAAACAAACGGCATCAGAAGTCCAGATCAACCATTAAATAATTTCTAACCGGCCTCCTTATCCGACGTAAGTGCACCTTTACACAATCAGAGAGTTGCCTCTCAAAAACAAACTTCAAAATCAGAAATGGGCTACTCCTAGACTAGCATCCTCAATGTCTAACTGAAGAAGAATGCAAGCAGTGGCCCTTCTATCTGAACGAAGGTTCTTTCAGATCATACGTCGAACACTCTCTATTCGTTCCCACCAAACTCTCAGTTTTTGTACCCAACCACCTCGCCATAATTCGTTCGACGAAAGTTCTCAATCCAACACTGAACAAGAAGAAGAAATAATAGAAGAACCCAATAGCTTATGTTGGAGAATTGAGAGGCTCGCGAGAGGAGAATCTGTTGGCACTGCCTTTCGGAGTTGGATGGGTGACGGATTTCCTGTTCATAGAGGTGATATCTTCCACACCATCAATCGTTTGCGCAAGCGAAGATTCAACAAACGTGCCCTCGAGGTCCAATTCTCTCTCTTTGTATATATATATGCGTCTCTTGTGTATGTGTGGGTTTGATGGGTAGTAATTATCTTGGTTGTTAAGGAGAACTTAAACGATTATGCCGTTATGCATATCAAACTGTTTGTTGATATGCCTGACTGAAATGCCAAATCCATGAAATGGTGAAAATGTTGAGATTGGTCTTGAATTTATGGTACTAAGGAGCAACGCATCTTGAAAGAGGATTTGCTGTTTATAATCTAATTTGTAGGTATTCTATAGTATTTTGTCCCTTTGGGACATCAGATAAAATTGGAACAGTACAGAGAAGATTAGCATGTCCTCTGTGTAAGCTACCCCTAACTTCCTACTTGGGAGGTTGTGGGTCCATTCCCCTCCGCATAGGTTTTTTGGTATTTTCAAAGAAAGAAATTTTAGGGCTTCCTTCAAAACAAAAAAAATTATGATGGGGGCAAAACACATATCTCCTATTCTCCTTCACACTTAGGCTTATAGTGCTTTTGGGTTAGCAGATGGCCTGAGTGGCCATTTGCCAATTACAAATTTACCAGCTATGCTAAGATCTAATTTTACACCTGTTCATAGTATTAAACAAAATCTTTAATTATGAATCATTAGTACTTAGTAGCATCACCGGTATGAATTTAGTGTAATCTGAGCTTTACTTGTCAAAAACCCTACAGGTGATGGAATGGGTGATCAGGGAAAAACCCTACAGACCGAAGCAACTAGACTACTCGTATTTGTTGGAATTCACAACTAAGCTTCATGGGGTATCACAAGGTGAGAGACTCTTCTCTCACGTCCCATCCGAGTTCCAAACTGATTTGCTGTACAACAATCTTGTAATGGCTTGTTTGGACAAAGGCTTGATAAGGCTTTCGCTTGCATACATGAGAAAAATGAGGGAACTTGGTCATCCAATATCGCACTTAGTTTTCAACCGGCTCATTATTCTCCATTCCTCCCCTACCCGTAGAAAAGCCATTCCCAAAATCCTCGCTCAGATGAAAGCCGATAAGGTGGCTCCCCATGTCTCCACTTTTAACATTCTATTGAAAATGGAAGCTAGTCAACACAACATTCAAGGGTTGGTGAAGGTGTTTGATGATATGAAGCGAGCAAAAGTTGAGCCGAATGAGATAACGTATTGCATAATGGCCACTGCACATGCTGTGGCGAGGCTATATACTGCGTGTGAGGCCTATGTTGAAGAAGTAGAGAAGTGTTTTACTGGAAATAATTGGTCAACGTTAGACATACTAGTAATATTGTATGGGTGTTTGGGTAAGCAGAAAGAGCTAGAAAGAACTTGGGGTACTATTAATCAACTCCCTCGAGTTAAATCAAAGAGTTTTGTGTTGGTAATAGAAGCATTTGGAAAGATTGGAGAGGTAACTCGAGCCGAAGAACTTTGGTCCAAAATGAAATCGAACTTGGGCTAAAATCGACCGAGCAGTTCAATTCGATGATATCTGTTTACTGCAAACACGGGTTTATTACTAAAGCAACTGGGCTGTTTAGAGAGATGGAGAAAAATGAATGCAAACCAAATGCTATAACTTATCGACACCTTGCTCACGGGTGCTTAAAATCGGGGCTAATTAAGGAAGCACTGAAAACTTTGGATATGGGGTTGGATCTAACAATAAGCCCTATGGTGAAGAAATCAACCCCATGGCTTGAGACAACTCTTTCGATAGTTGAATATTTTGCAGAGAAGGGTGATGTAGAGAATGTTGAGAAATTCTTTGAAGAATTAAAGAATGCAAAATATACTAGGTATACTTTTGTTTATAATACCTTGATTAAGGCTTATGTTAAGGCCAAGATTTATGATCAAAATCTTTTGAGAAGGATGATTCTTGGCGGGGCAAGGCCAGATTCCGAGACCTACAGCCTATTTAAATTAGTTGAGCAGTTTCGAACATAAATCTTGATTTTTCTTCGAAAAGAAAATTGTCGTTGTATCTTTTGGATTCGAGAACCTCTTTTTCCAGTTGGGAGGATCATCATAACCCTGCACCACGAGAGATCTTTCCTTTAATGTTGTTATAATATTTATTATCAATTTTTTGCGCTTGCTTCTGCTTGTTGGAAGCTTTGTTTCAACTTTCAAGTGCCATTACAGCTTTATAACCACAAAGATGTTTGTTAGAAGGTTTGTTTAAGGTGCGATTAGACCTTTGGTATATGTTTCTCTTTCCACATAAATCCTCTTATATCTTGTACATCATCTTTCAATACTTCTTCGTTTCAACAATCCTCTTTTATCTTGTATTTCACTTGGACAGGAGGTTCCGGGTTTGTGTATCATCTAGGGTGGGAGGGTTCTTTGTTATCTCTCATAAAAAGGAGATTTTGACCTCTCTTTTTTATTTAAACAGAAAAAAATAAAGCTAAAATTTAGATTCAAGCGCAAACTTAGGGATATTTTATTAAAATTCAAATAAGCGCAAACTTAGGGATATCTTATTAAAATTCAAATAAACATCTTTTCAAATGTTCGTTCTGATAGTTCACTTCTTTTTTTTCAAAGAAAATAAGAAACACAAATTAAATTTTTATTTTTTTTTTCAGAAAACAGAATTCAAAGGTTAAATAGAACGCAAAATGTCACCTTACTTCGAAACCATTCTTAGACCTGTCAATGGGTCGGATCGTGTTCGTGTCGATTTTTATCGTGTTTTGGGTGTTATCGTTCCGGGTCTAAATGGGTGGGTTTTTTATCGAGTGTTATCGTGTTTGGGTGTTATCTTTTCGGGTTTTAAGGAATTACCGGTTATTACCCGTTAAGTACATATATAATTAAAAAACATGTTTGTTTATATAATATTATATGTATATATTGTAAGTTTACCATGAATTAACAAATATCTATGTAATACTTATATAAATTATACACATTTATATTAAAAATATACATATATACATGTACATATATAATATAATACAACTATGTATATTATTAATGTGTCCAAACGAGTTATTATCGTGTTATCGAATATTAACTGACCCGACCCGTTAACTTATCGTGTCTTATTGGGTTCGCACCAATACAACCTGAAACTGTTAAGGCCTCACCCATTAACTTATAACTTCGTGTCGATTCGTGTCGTGTTATCGTGTCGCGTGTTGTTTTGCCCGGTCTAACCAGTCTTGTGCATTTAAAGTCGGCCTCTTATTTTCCTCTATATATGGCAGGTGTTAAATGGCGAACCCCTCCATAGAAGATAACATATATTATTCAAACAATTATCGCGGCTTATTTAAACCAAAGATTTACTAGTTCTTTTGATGTATTTCAGATTTTCTTAAAATGGTGATTAATGCAAGTAAAATAAGAAACACGAGCTTCACCTGCGCGAACCAAGCGAAGATTATTATCACAATTGATAACACAAATTAGAAGACTGTTAATTCATGGTCCGTCTGTGAAAACAGAGAAGGGTTGTTATTTCTACCACATACGAGCCATGTGACAATTTAAAAGAACATAACGAATGAAACACAAACATATATCCTCATTGTAGTTGGCGCGAATTGGGAAGAAAACTTAAGTTGTCTATGTTATTAGGTGACATAGTTGAGGAACTCGGCAGCAGTTGCAACGGCGCCTCCAGTAATTGCGTCCATTACAATTTTGTCTCTATTGTTGTTGCCAACCGCAGATATCAGAGCCCCAGTCAATGCACCCCCGATCAGAGCATTTTTCTGAAACATAGAGAGATGATAAATATGAATTTTACTTGAAAGCTAGTTGTGTTCCTTGGAAAAACGTTTACAGTTGGTCCATGTGCAATATAAATAGTAATCAAGGTCAAAAAACGACATAATATATTGAATATGATACATGTACCAACTTAAGGTACCAAGTTAATAGCGCAAAAGATGGGAGTCAAAAAGTGCACTGGTTATTGTGTGGATCCATTTAAAACACTGACCAATACACTTTTTGATACATTATTTGAAATCTAAATTTGCTCATTTAAGATGGTACGTGTATTAGATAAGCCATGCCCAATGCACTACAAATATGTCCCAAGGCTAAGATTGACATACTTTGCGTGTAGTGTCGGTCCCATTTCAAAAGAAAAGGTGTGAGAGTTGTTTTAGAGAGTGGTCAGGAGAGTGTATCATGTGCGCTAAACAAGGGTATCCTGAGCAATTCAATAATCGGGTTCATTGATATTCTTGATATCCTGAGCATAAGGTCCCATTTCTCCTCATGCGCTGAATTATAGAAGACCTCCTTTCAGATAAAAGAATTCCATCGAATTGAGTGTAGGAGGTTCATCAGCAATACAAAATGCACTTATTCTAATGAACTTTCTTCTTTAATCAAGCATAAGATAAAGAAAAAAGGAGGTATTTCTACTGGTAGTCAGAAATTCTACCCAGTCTCTGGTACCACGGATCCTCTCGGCTCCATATTCCATTCCAACGTATACTCCAGCAATTGTTCCTGTTGGAACATTAAAAGAATTTTTAAGACGGTTCTCATTTTCAGAATGATAAGACATAAACAATGACCCTTACCCCAGTAAGCGCCGTCTTTACACATTTTCTTTAACTGCAATAAGAAGCGGATTTCATTATTAATCTATGTTCCTGTTCAACTTACTACATAAACAATAAATGGTATATTATTCATGCAGAACCCTAAGAAATGGGTACTCAGGTTTCTACCATAATTACAAGAATTGATTGAACTAAAATTGAGGTTAAGGTAGGAAACTGGAAAATAATATCAAATGCCCTATATATATTTCATACCCTGCAGAATTCCCCCTTATATAGGCCAAAATTCAAGCACAATGTTAATATTAAAGAAATGAAAGTAGGAGAGGATATAAACAGATCTGAGAAGTGCCTTTTCATCACTGGCAATAAGATATCAATGTGTAAAGGGTACGACACTCTAATTGACTAAACCATTAAAAGGGTCACAAAGCGCATCCAAAGCCGGCTGGGGGGAAGGCTAGTAGGGCCACCAGGGCCCAAAAATTAAGAGGGGCACCAATATTAGATTATATATATAGATTAAAAAAAAGCTTTCTAATTAATAACACAGGTTTTCAAAGCTTAAATAGCGTTCAGGAAAACAGACTCTTCAACTCTTCTCAGATTCTTTCTTCCCATATTTAAATCTTGAATCTTCTCATGCTATAAGAGAGAATTAGAGAGGCACCAATATTGTCTTTCATTCATATTAATTTCAAAACAATAAGAGGGAATTAGAGATTAAATTGTAGAGTTTTTTTCCAGGGTTCCTGGAGTTTTTTTGTGGCATGTAAATTCTTATCATTGAAATAAATTTAATTTGTTTTTTTAGTATAAACAAAATGAATATAACAGTCATCTTTTGTAATTTTGCTCAAGGCCTTAAAATGACCAGGACCAGCTCTGAGCACATCACAAAGTCACACTCTAAATCACTTTGGAGTGCTAGTTGCTAAGTGTCAAAATGGAATGCATTTAGTAATTCCATATTTATGTGAGTCTTTATTAATAGCAATGGCACAAGTGACAGTTCTTCAAGGTGAGTGTGCCTGAAAAATGTATTACTTGGAACTTGGAAGAGGTCATGTTCTATATTTCAATACAAGAATAGTTGTGTGATCAATAGTTCGGAAACAAATGAAAAAGAAGTACATAAAACTGGAAAACTGGAAATGCCTTCCATCTGGATTTCATAGTAAGATACGCTCCCAAAATATTTCAAAGATCGCTACATATCAAGAGTTGGAAGAAAAAAGATAATCTACCACGACATGACAATTTTCTGCAAAATGAGTTTATTGATATGCATGATCGGTGCTTGCTCTGTGTTTAGTAGTAATCTATGGACAAATGCACCTACTTTCCAATAAACTCGATCCATTCTTATATGTTCTAAATTCAAATTATGCTTCAGAAATCCTATCTTAATGTTACCGGCAAAAGCTTTATTTTAGGTTCAAGGCATATAAAGATTTAGCTCTCAACAAAAGTAGTCCTCGTTTTAAATATTCGAAAAATTGAAATGTGTTCCTTTACCATCATTTGGTGTGTGCAAAACAAGAACTCTTTTAACATCCCAAAAGCATTTTAAATGAAAGTTCACCATGCCAACCAAATCACCAAATACTTGAGGCCAGTCTTCACTCTTCAGGGTGTGTAGAGTGGGTAAGTGCACAGGCCGTTGATACAATTAAAGTTTTTAAACTGTGCAAAGGCCAAATATTTTGATCACTATATTAAAATAAGGGCCCAAGAAATACGTTATATATGGCAAAAATGTGCGTTGCTTCAATTTTGAATAGACCCTATATACCTCGTGAGTGGCCGTGCAAATACTCAACCCTGCCCCAACAATACATACCCACACCCAACAAATGAGAAAAACACAGACAGAATTACATTAGCATTACTGTATGAGCAAGGTAAAAGGTTGAAGTAATCTAAGAGATCTCACCGAATGCTCAAAATTATGTCCCGAAAAACTCCCTGCAAAACAAAAACCATGTTCCATCAACACAATTAGCTCAAAAGCACCAAAACAAATGAGGAAATATAAATATATTAACTACAAAACAATCAATCCCCAAACTAGAAGTAAATTCTCAGAATGACCGCATCAATTGTTACAAAAACCGACTATCAGTGGAAAGATCGATATATTTATCTTTGTCCAATTGTATCTATCGATGTCCCCAAAGTGGCAACAATACATCTACAGCTGTATGCATTTAATTATTATTACTACCTTAACAGAAAATAATAACTTATGTATTAAATGAAAATGGAAAGATATGACAAAAGAGTCATCATGAAAGCAACCAACTTAAGTCAGATCTCAGCCAATAATAAACAACAGCTTTTAGCATTTGGTTCCCAAGATAAAAAATTTAAAAGATGCCGTCCACAATTTTTTTATTTTTTGGTCTCATGGTGTCCGTTTTTCACAGAGTATTTGTACAATTGTCTGTTCTAGTGAGAACTTAATATCATATTTATCTTAGGAGTACAGTATATGTCTCAAGAGGCAGATAGATAAACAGTCTCTACTACAAGAACTGCATCCTAAAAAGAAAAAAATTGTGGACCGCATCCAAAAAAATGTTCCAACTCAGGTAGTCGATGTAAATTTTTAAATAAACAATTAGGTAATCAATGAGAAATGAACCGCGTTTGACGACGTGATAGGTTTCCTCTACAGCTGTTTTGGCTACGGCGACCTGAAAAATGGAAAAACAAACAAAGGATTTGTGTTAGATGCTATAAAAAACTGATAATCGAACGAACCGTTAATCCACATGCAACATAATTGAGTGTTGAAATGGATCGAATATATATATATAGAGAGAGAGAGAGAGATTACGGTGCCGATCTTGATGAAACCATCAACGGTGTGATTGAGGAAGGGATTGCCCATGTCAACGATAACGTCGACCTTCGGAGAGGATAATGACGATGCGAATCTACTCCGAGGCATCTCTTCTTCTTCTTTTTCTTCTTATTCTTCTTCTTCAGAGCTTCTTCTTCAGAGCTTCACTCAACCACACCCTCTCACAGACTTCTATCAAACTTTCCTTTTAATCCGTTCGCGTTTTTGTTTTTTTGTTTTCACGTTAATAATAAAATAATAAAAATAATGCCTCCTCTCCCCCACCCTCAAATCATTGATTGTCACTTCATCTTGAAAATTTACTTCAAAAATGTATTTGGAATTATTAAAGTTGAGATATTTCAAAAACCAACGGTCCGTTTTAATCCAATGAGTGGAAAGGAAAAAAGTAGAAAATGAAAATTTACTTAAAAAATGTATTTGGAATTATTAAAGTTGAGTTATTTTAAAAACCAACGGTCCGTTTTAATCCAAGGAGTGGAAAGGAAAAGAGTAGAAAATTAATTATCTCCCTTATGTCTTTATTTTGATTCCTTCTGATGTTGGAAGGATCAAGAGGGAAACGACAATATTTTAATGCACTTATAATAATTATAAATTTAATTTTAATTTATTAATAATATATTAAATCTCATTTATTTTCTTTCTTTTATTTTTTTTAACCAAATAAGACTTAATTTCATTTCTTTCTTTTCTCTCTTAACTATCCGAAAAATATAAAATTAAACTCATTTATTTTCTTTTTATTCCATTCATTCTCTTCTTAATTAACTATTTCATTTCCATTCTCTCTCTACAATCCAAACAAACCGTAAAATAAGACTGACTAGTAGTTTATGAAAAATATTTTTCTACTTGATATTGTATGCCATTAAAAATACTTAGTAAATATAGCACTACTCTTCATATATTGATTATGTTGTAAATTAAAATTAGAACTTAAGACAATTCTTAAAAAAAATTGAGCATTTAATTGGAGACAAATAGATTATTTTTACTATCATTATTTTGAATAAATGTTTTTTTGAAAAAAATAAATGAGTCACGATCGGACAATTAATTTGAGATACATGAAGTATTTTAATAAAATATAGTAAGCTCAATGTGATTGGAAAGCCAAGAAAATACTTAAATGAAGAATTTATTTAGAAAAAATTGAAAAATGAGCAGTAATTTGATGAAATGTTTTATTATTTTATGGAATCTAAATTTTTGATTGGATAAAGAAATATTTCATGAAAAAAAATTAAAAAATATCTTACAAAATTACTCATTTGTATTTCCAAGTTCTCGAAAAAAAAATTTCCTTTTATGATAATTTTTCAATTAAACAAAACACAAATGTTGTCCAATATTGTGTCTTCGTGGGTGCTGAATAATTTCACAAACTTAAAATCTTTTTTTTCTCTTGGCATATAATATGATGCTCGTTAACAGAATTAGTGTGTGAAGCAAAAGGTGTTAACAAAATTGGGCCAAACGACATAAATCTAAAGATTGGTTGCACCATATATGTCCGTGTGAATATTCACCCAAAATATCCATTTGCGTTACCATTAAAATCGTTTAGCAACATTTAGGAGGAAATTGTAAATAAAATAGCTACAAACAACTTTGCGTAAAGTTAATATTTAGATTTGGTTGTCGGTCCTAATGGTTAAAAAGGTTCGTTATTACACTCTGTGCTAAAGTTTGAATTTCCGCTCTCTTCTTCCTTTTCCCAAAAACCACTAGATCTATTATCATTTGTATAGGGTTTATTTTAAGTACAGACCAGAGCCTCTTTGCAAAGTTATTATATTGTAAGAGTTATATATTCATGTGGCTTAACAATAATTAAAATTTATGATGAGGGTGTTGAGATTGCCGAGTCTAGAGTTCAAGCCCCCTTCTCTCTCCCCCTTGCTCAAACACAAATGTATCAATTTATGTATATCAAAGAGAGAGATATGTGGCGCAAACCATTCCACTATATTAACACATTACAATTATATGTTATTATTGTAAGGTATCTTTTTTAAAAAAGAAGAAGATAAAAGTGGTACAAGGGTGATTTTATGAAAACGATTATTATATTCAAAACAAATCGATAGAATAATTTTTTGATACAAAACAATAACTACATTACATAAATTTTTATACAAGTGTGAATCAATAATATAAGTGGACCAATAAAGAGTTCAACAATTATGTCCATGCGGACTTAACTCAAGACCGAAGACAGAGATGACGCCAACAGGCTACATGGCTGTTGGCACACATCTAATAGATTAATGGGCATAATTATCAAAAATATTCATACGATGATTTTGTTTGTTTGTATGTATTTATATAGAGGATGATTTTGTTTGTATGTATGTATTTATGTAGAGGATTGGTTATATGTGCGTCAACTGTGCCATTTTAGCTGTATTCTTATGTCATGGATTATTTAGTGGGAAGCAAGGTATTCTAGTTTATCATTCATTTGAGAAAATAAGTTTTTAAACCCACCTTTACCTTTCGGAATAAGGCCCGCATTTCGATCCCCAAATTGTAGGCCTATAAAGATTGCAAAGACGTTGATCTATTGCACTCCTTTTTGGAAGTGTTTTGCTTCCAACTTAAGTTTTTAGGGTTATTTATTTTGGTCACTTAAACATGAAAATTTAAAATTCAGATTTAATTGTTTTTAAAAGTGTTTATTTATCAAAAAATAATTAAGTGATTTGTCACTTAAAACTGAAAATTTGGAGCAAAAATTTTAAGTGACAAATTTGCCACTTAAATATGAAACTTAAAACACCCTATTGTAAAATACCTGTTTTACTTTCTTTGTTTCTCATTTTCCATGTTGTCTAAATAAACTAATAAGGAAAAAATTGTTAAATTAAAAAAAATTCAGTTTTCAAATGTGTTATATTCAAACAAACAACATTTTTTCAAATACAGTTTTCAGAAGTAAATAAACAGTTTTTTCAATTTCAATCTTTAGTTTTCAATCTTTAGTTGTTTTATCAAACGCTACCTTAACCTGCATTGAGATGCTCATAAAATTGTAATAAATTCTCACACACATGCTTTTATAAGGTACTTTTAGGCTACGCATATTAAGTACAACATATAGAAACACGAGGGTCAAAAAATATACGGGAAAAATGCAATACCATCAAATAAGACTACATTTTAATAATTTAAGAATCTGCAGTTCAAACCAAATCAACTAAGCTGCCTTTGTAACTATACAAAAATCTTGATCATCCATTCAATCTTTTAAAACATCCACAAAAATCTCAAATTTTATAAACTGGAATCTGTCTCCAACTCACTCTGCCACCGCCTAATAGAAAGGAGAAGGCCCAGATATGGCCTTTGCGCTCCAATTCACGCCCGCGGTTGGGCAAAAAACCCGGTGCAGGGAATATGGGCCACCCATAGGTGCCAACTGGACCATCCACTTTACAAATCGGATCACTTTCTCCCACCAACACCCACACCTCCTTCCCAACCTGCACCATTCTCGCCCCATGTTGCCTGAACCGCGCCCTCTCGACCTCGCAGTTTGGGAAATAACCAAGCAGTCTCCACCGAGTACTCATAGCCGGGTTTACCGGGTTAACAGGGTTAGGGTTGACCCTGTTAACCCGGTTAACCGATTCTCTCAGTAACCACAGTTTAATGCCTAGTTGGTCCGACCACGTCAATAGCATCAACAAACGCCCACACAATGATGTAACAGCAAATCCATCTGCCTCTTTTGGCACAAAAGAATTCAAAAGTTTCCAGGTATTTGAGGTGGGATTGTAGATTTCTGCTGAGCGATCTAGAGGTTGACCGCCCACAACGTAGAATTTGCCTTTGTGGACCAAACCAGTGGCGAATGCACGTGGTTTATGCATGGATGACAAAGGTTGCCACTCCAGTGTCTTGATGTTTAGCCGCTCGGCGGAGTTTAGATGATTTGATTGTTCAGTATCTGTTAATCACAACAATACCTTTAGTCATAAAGCGAAGGGCACATTTAGAAGAAATATAAAAGATACTAAACAGAACAAATAAATAGGTTTTAAGGTGCGTTAGAAAATCAAATAAGATTATTTAATCCTATTTGGGCAGGATAAAATTATCCCTCTCCCAGTGGGATAAGAGGCCTTTGTTGTATTAATAATCACCCCAATATCCAATCCTGGCCAACACCAAACATGGTATAAGATCAGGATAACTTTATCCTCTCTCGTCCTCTTATCTTGCACGTCAAACACATCCTTACGAGAAAAATATAAGCAAAAACACAGCTTCTCAATTGATAAATTTATCCCATATGGTTAGAAACCTTCAACTATGACTTGCTCTCAAACCCTCTCTAGTGTCTAATTACTCTAGAAGGAGAACTAAAAATTTGTCCTGTAAAAGGATAATCTACACGCGCCATTAAGTGAATTATTTTTATGGGATCAAGTAAAAAATATATCAATTAAGTCAAATGAGATCTAAATAAATGACTTAAAGGGGTCTCCTATCATAAGTCTTGCCTAAAGTAAAGCTTCCTCGATTATATAGTTGATAGAATCATAATCAAGCTGAGGAACTGCAAAGCCTATAGCCATATATCATACTCTGTTAGCAGAGAATCCATAAGTCAGATGCATTACTAGCACAAAATTTATCGAATGGATTACTAGAGGTCGAAGATACAAATAAGCTCAAAACATATAATCTCTCGACCAATGTTGGCATTAAAAAATTTAGTTGATCATTGTGCTTTGGAGCTCTGTCGTCACAATTAATAAGTCTCTAAAAGGTGTAAATTTTAATACACACAATATGACAAAATCTTTTATTACTAGTATACTGGCACATTTCACAAAGAAAATCTTCAAAATAGAAGTTCAAAATATCACATAATAAAACTCAAAGCATTGCTGAAAAGTGTAATTTGTACCAAGAATGATCGAAATGGAATGGACTCCTACAAACACGTCCTTTAACATGTGGCTTCTTTCATTAATTTTGCCAACATTTATGCAACATATTTTCCAAACAAATACGTGCTTTATTGCAAATAATTTTTCCCCAAATCCTATACTAGAACATTTATGCATGCAAGTTGCAGCTACTAGACGTTTCGTCATGCATTCTTTTATCAATGCATTGCCACTCCCAAAGGCATAGTCACCTTGGTGGCTGTGGGGTTAGATACTTACATCACCCCACTTGATCTTAAAGAATTGCAGCTAGAGTAGAGTAAATGTTTGGAGATCCTTGCAATAGTGTGTGTATATTTGACACCACTTAAACTTAGAGAACACTTTGAGTTCAAATAAATATAGGGTGCTGCTATTGACACACTCCAACTTACTCTGTAACACTCCCTTAAAAAAAAGGTTGATTATTCTATTGACACACACCATTTTTTTTTTAATTAATGATTAAAACATTAAACACTCACTTAAACAACTTCTTCATCATCATCACCACCACCACCATTGCCGCCATCACCATCATCATCATCACCACCACTGCCGCCGCCACCTCCATCACTGTTGCTCCCACCACCATCCAAATCATCATCCATCTCCAAAAGAAGTAAGATACTTATATTTTTGTTATTCCTTTATGTTTCCTTTCATTTATAAGTCATTGGATACAAACAAGCGCAAAAAAAAAATAAAAAATAGAAATAAAATACAAATAATGTTTACTCGGTCTCTAGGAACCAAGTGTTGTACAGCTTACTCGGTCCTAAGGAACCGAGTAAAGTACAGCTTACTCAGTCCTAAGAAACCGAGTTAGGCTTTGGGTTATTTTTTCAATTCCACTCGGTTCATCATACTCGGCCGAGTATGATGAACACCACTCGGTTCCTAGGAACCGAGAAAACCTTCATCCATGGCAGAATTTTCCTTTCACGTGGTGTGTGCACCGATGGAACTTTTTTTAACCAATAAATAAAAAGTTCAAGAGAAAAAGAGTAAAACGACTAGATTGTCAAAGAAAAAGTTAGAAGAAGAAGATTGAAGATGAGATTTGTGGAGTGAATGGTGTGATTTGTTTTTTTTGGATTGTAGAGAGAATGGAATGCTTAATTCCAACCAGAATTTCTAAAAAATGTTTAATGGCAATGTGTTGATTTGTTAAAGAAGAAGATTGAAGATGAGGGAGAGTGGAGTGGTATAGAGTAAGAGTTGAGTGTTTTTTAGATGAATGTTAATTAATCCTAAAATTAAATATGGAGTGGTAGAGTATTGGAGTGTTAGGAAAAGTAAAAATGTACCAATGAAGTGTTAGAGAGATATGGAGTGTTAGTGAATTAAATGGTGTGTGTCAATAGTAACCTCCTAAATATATAAATTCTCTCTCTGACAAATTAATAGTTCCTCTATATTTTATTTTAGTACTTTAAGAAAAACACTATTGCTCACCTAATTAATGGTCAAGGATATAACTTTTCCTCTAATATGAGATGATTCTAGCTTATAATTTTTAAAACCAATATGGATAAAGTATCACTACAAGTAAAGTGATGCTTTTACTTTTCTCCATATTAAGTCTTTGATAGTATTTTTCAGTCTTTTCTAGCTATGCCAATGGCCACTGGAGTGATTTTTATCTTATAGTAAACCTGTTAAAGAGTGGTGCATTATTGGTAACGTGACAGTGTGCAGGTCATTCGTCCAAACGAGTCTAACCAAACCAAAACTCATCAAGTGACAGTTTCACATCAGTTCTCGGTTTGTATCGTGTTATTGCATCGGTGTCACGCATTGGTGTCACGCGTTTTACTAACTCCCCTTTCAATAAGAATTTTCGACATTGTACAAAGATAAAACAAACATATTACTTTATTAGCACTTACAAGAACCCTGGTAGCCACCTGCAAGATAGAGCCACCCATTAAGAACAGCCCCAGCAGCCCCAATTGGGTTCCTCTCCTGGCGCTGCAATTTGGGCACATCTTTCCAAGAATTACTCCCCCGCGAGTAAATGCACAAAACAGCATATGGGTTTGCAGCAGAATTCGACAATCTTGCACACAAAAATTTCTCAGGCATTACAGCGAGCACTTGGAGGGCCATAAATGATGGGCTCCTAGGAACAGCCACTGCGTGAAATTTAGAGATACTAGGACAATAGGCAAACCATTCCCACGGATTATTGTTATGGGATACTGTTGAATTTGTGTGATTAGGATCATTGCCATTGATGATTTGGGGGTTGTTTGGGACATCAATAATGGAGATTTCTTGAAAAAGGCCATTTTCGGATACTGGGAAGATTGAATTTTGGAAAGTGGAGTCATATAATGGATTATTGGGTTGGGTGATCGGGGTTCTACTAAGGTACCACATGATCTTGTGGAGTTTCGGTCTTTAGGGTTTTTACTCAAGAGGGGGAGAGATTTTATATTTTATGGAGAATTTGGGAGGAATTTTCGGATCAATTGTAGGACGGTTTGTAACGTTTCTTGAGTAAACTTTCACGGATACGGGCTTTACACAAACGCGCGCGTTTGATAACATTGTTTTTTTTATTTCCACGTAATAGGAGGAAATTGTTTGAGGAGAAATTGTTTGACGATCTAATCATTAAATGATAAAGGTTAAAATGTCATCTAAATGATAAAAATAAGAATAGGCATCGTAAATTTAAACCTCTATTTTTAGATAATGTTTTAATATTATATTATCTTTTATATTTACTTGCTTTTGTGTTTTAAATTTTAAAATATTTAAACTTTTATTTTGTAATTATTTTTTTATAAAATTATATTTTTAAAAAGTTCGAATTAAGATTTACCAAACAACATTCACATTGCATATAAAGTTATTAATTTTATTTTCATTAAGGGTGTGTTTGATTGGCAACATTTTCCATGAAAAATGTGCATTTTCACTTGATTTGACAACTTAAGGTGTTTGATTGGCTTTTTTTTCTAGGCAATTCAATTCCCACTTTTGGCTCACACATGTGCATTTTTAAGGCTAATTGAGGAAAATGTTTTCTTAGGGAGGAGGTGGTTTTTTGTTTTCCATGCTTGGGCACGGTTCACGAGACATAGTTTTTATCATTTTCTACATCAAAAATGCCATAACTTAAAATATAAAATTCAAAATAATATAAAAAAATTAATATTTAAAATATACTAATCAAAATCAATTAAACAAGATCCATCATGATTATATAATTATGTAAAAAAAAATACCAATAATTTTTTCTACATTAAAAATGTCATAATACAACCAATATTTTCCGGGTAGAAAATTTAGGCAATCAAACACACTATAATTTTCTAATAGACGATCTTTTGGACAATTATATTAGAGATTTGTTTTAAGAATTATCCATCAATAAATATTTTTTACGTAAATTTTTTTTTGCCACGTAAAAAAAATTACTTACATGTCCATGGTGTGAAACTCTTCAACCCATTTTTATATCGGAGATTCTCATACTATAGAAAATGTGTAGCACTTAACCTCCTCACAACACAATAGAAAAGTGAGTAAAATATATGTAATCATCAATCCACAATAAAGCATATATCCAGAGATCCTTAATTTAAAATTTTATTTTAATACATGCAATGTACGAGTAGATCCAATATTCATGTCATTAAATAAGGAAAAATAAAGGGGTGCCAGGACTTGAACTTATAATCTTGAGCTTGCCAAGACAAGATCTTATGAAATACGATAATATCCTGATCTCCTTAATTAAAAAATATTCGAAAATTGCTTTGCTCAATTTTTATTAGAAAATAGATAACACTTGAAGTAAGTCAAGTGATAAGTTTAAACTATATCGAGAGTTTCATAAAATATGGTCACAAGTTCAAATTCCATAAAATACACTTTTTGAATGTCAAATCACAAGCCAATTTTTCTTAATATTCATTGTTAGCCTGTATTTGGATAAAGTTATTATAAAATTCCTTCAATTGCAAATTTTCATCTTTGGACGTCTTGTACATAGAATTTGAAAAATAACATGAATTGTAATATTACTTGTTTAAGTCGGAATTTGAATAATAGCACCTCATGCTACATAATTTTAAATTAGAATTTTTAAAAGCCAAAATCTAAAAATACTTATCACGTATAAAATTTTAAATTCCTCGCTAATTTTATTAAATGTTCAACTCACTTTTTTGTGCTCCAAATTTTGACTTTTGCTTAAATTCCAATATTTTTTTCTCTCCTTCCAAACACAAATGAACAAGATCAAAAGAAAGACTTACGGGTTGTTTGATTTGCTAGTTTTCATATTTAATTGATTTCAAAATTATTTGTTTGCCAAAAAAATTAAGTGGTTTGCCACTTAAAATTGAAAATTTGCATCAAAAACTTTAAGGGGCAAATTAGCCACTTAAAACACCATACTGTAAAATACTTATTTTATCATGTTTAAAACTTAAAACACCCCCCTTCAAAATATCTAATAAGGGAAAAATTGTCATATTAAAAAAAAATCAATTTATAAATGTATTATATTCAAACAAATAATAGTTTTTTGAGATACAATTTTTAAAATTAAACAAATAATTTTTTTAATTTCAATATTTAATTTTCAATTTCAGTAGTTTTATAAGACGCGACCTTAATTTAGTGCAAAGAATCTTACCGAGTTTTATCCAAACCGTATGAAAATAAATGAAAACTAGATCCATTTTTTTAGAATTTTGTACACGAAAACAAAAAATCTTTGGTCCTAGATGTGAGACAAACAGTAGTATACATTTCGAGCAGGACGAAGACGACGCCGTTGCGTGTTCCTTTTCACGGATTCTAGGGTTTCAAAACTTCCATCGCTAAATCTCATATATATATGTGTGTGTGTTTAGATGAATGAGCCTCTGCGCAGCGTCACCATTAAGAAACCCTAAACTCTAATTCGCGATTGATGGAGATCAACAAGGTAACATTTTCCTGAAGAATATTACGTATCCATCTTCGACAGGTTCCTATTCCCTCGCAAATTGAATCTCATCTTTGTCTGTTTTCGTGCTTGTAATTTAATCAGCTCTCCTTATACGGAGTATAAGTTAATAATGGAATTCAGGGCTTCTTTTTTTCCGTTGGTCTAATTGGTTGATTAATTTAGCTGCATTTTCATGGACTTGAATCTATCTTGGTTAGAGTGTAGTTGTTAAATGCTTTCTATATTAACTGTCTTCTGTTTGAGATTCAGATTCGATTAAATCATTACCTCGAAGTTTTGATATATGGATTATTGGATTGAATTCATTTTTTTACTGTTTTCTCATGCTGTATGCATCTGTGTCACCCACTTCTTAAGTTTGAAAGGGCAATGGTTTTTGAATCTAAAAATATATAAGGGAATAAATAATTGTATGGCTGAGATTGAAGATTCTTTAATGAATGGTACCTTTGGCACAGGTTTCAACTTAGTGTGTATATATGTGTATCTTCATCTCCAAATCTGCTCATTCTTTTGAAGATTAGTTGACGGTATGGGCACATCTAGTTTTTAATTAAATCACATTCCATTAAGATAAAATTCCATGTTAATTTATTATTAGTATGGCCGTATGGGCACACTCTATATTATTAGCAAGCAAAATTTTTTTGAGCATTACACTAAAAACCAAAATAGTTTCTAAACAATTAGGGTCCATCTACATCCTTATGTGTGCGATTGGCCATTTCTTGTGAATCCCTTTGAGTTGGCTCTATGCTATTGCAACACCATCAAAGTTTTTAGTTGGCGTAGTGCTAGTATATATGGAACCTTGTGGAGCTACTACACTTGTTCACTTCTTCTTTTGTACGGGAAAGTAAATGAAATTATTTTGCACGCAAAACTCTATTTCTAAACCACACTAAACTATGACAAAACACCTAATCAAAATTAAACAGCACAACCCACTCAAAGCACATTTTAGGTTCTATATCATTCAGATATGCATGGTTTACAAAATTCCTGCAAGTGGTAGATCATTAAGGTCAACTTAAAACTATATATCATACTAGCTGTGTGCATATCCTTTCATTATAGTTGCAACATAACATGCTTACTTAAAGATACAATGTTAAAAGTTGCAAGTCGCAAGTCGCAACAATGATTAAGTGAAAACTGGAAATTAAAATTTTAAAACATACATGGCAATTGAAAATGCATGTTAGTAAAGATCTACCATACGTCCACATATGTATTCCTGGGATGGAGGTCTAATAAGGTCAATGGGAAGTTGTATTGAAATTGGGTTAACAGTGTTTACTATAATACATGCTTGTAAAAATAAATAAAATATCCATGAACCTTATGAAAATAAAATAAAAATTGTTGAACTTACTTAGCATTGCAATGATGAAGAAATCAGATTGTCCATTAATTTGAATGGCAATTGAAAATGGAGCAAGATCACCAAGTGAAAAGAAAAGGGATGCTGGAATAAAATGAAAAGGAGAAGATGGATACAAAATTAGGGTTTTTTAAATAATAGATGTGCCCTTACTAGAGTGGTAAAAAAAATAAATTTTACCTTAATGGGATGTGCCCTAATTAAAAACTAGATGTGCCCATACCATTACTCGTTAAGTTGTAGATGTAGGTGTTATTTGATAAAACCACTTAAATCTAAAAACTCAGATTTAAGTGGTTTTAAAGTTGTTTGTTAAAAAAAATAAAAAATTTAAGTGCCAACTTAATTTTCTCCACTAAAAATTGGAAATTTTCATCTGAAGTTTTAAGTGGTAAATTCCCCCGTTAAAATTGAAAACATAATTTTAAAGAGTGTAAAATACCTATTTTACCCTAAAAGAGTGTAGAATCATGTGATCCAAATAAAGTAATAAGGGCAAAATTGTCATACTAATAAAAATTCAGTTTTCATATGTGTTATATTCAAACAAACAACATTTTTTCAAATATAGTTTTCAGAACTAAACAAACTGTCTTTTTAGTTCCAATTGTTAGTTTAATTTTCAGTTTTTTTATCAAACGGCACCATTTTTATTTTATTTACTAGGTCTATCTGTGTGTTGAGATTCCAATAAACTAGAATTTAGTAAACTCAATTTGGTATTAGAATATCAAAATGATCCCTATTAAATTTTTTTTTTTCTTTATGTCTCAAATTAATAGCATTACTTTCAACTCTTGCAACTTATTATGAGTTGTGAACTATCTAATTCCTGTGGTGTTCAAAAATTGCTTGCAATGTATTCTTTCTATACATGGGTCTTTAATTTGTGTTATCAAAGCACGCATTGGCATGACTACATTATACAGATAATTATAAAAATATATTTACTTGTTTAGGTATCCTTGCCCTGTTGTGCCTAATCTGTTGAGATTTGCTGTGCCAAGAAGTACAAATTGGTTCAGGTAAGTAAAACAGGCGTGCCTATGTTTGAGCTTGATGGTAAAATACATAAAGTAAATTTATGGTGAGGCTTTTGCATCATATTGCAAATCTTGGCCTACCATGTTGAAATAGTTTGAATTCTCTGAATTTGTACAACTGAAAAGAAATTGAATGGTCAAGATTGGTTATTAAGAATTTGAACTGATTCAGATAGTGGCTTATAATTATAGGTCAATTTCCCTCTCTTACTCCAAATTGAGTTGCCTTTTCCACAGGAAAAACGAGTTTTCAGTTTTAGGTTTCAGATCCATATATTGTACTCAAACTTCATATACAAAACAAACGTACGCGAAGTTAGATCATGTGTGATATGAGAAAGTATTATTTGTATAGGTTAATTTAATCAGTTGAAATCCATAGTCCAAAAGTTTGGTCATCCTTTTTTGTGGGCTTCACAATCAATGGTTGGGTTGATTGATTTGTTAAAAAATTAACCTACATGAGACTGTTATATGAAGCCATAATAATGTTCTCCTAAATACCAGTGTAACCATCTGTGTTGCATCTGGACGTTAAGGGAACAACATTTCTGTGACGCTTCAACTCTCTCTTAGTCCAATGGAAAAACATTGCCTGTGCTTGGACCAATGGAAAAACTTTAGGTAGGGGAACATGCTTTCGATGTGAAGAGTTTGTCATGCAAATGAAATGTTTTATGCCTGTTTGATTAGTATTAGAAATGATGAAAATCAAATGACACGTTCTCTGTGCAGTCGTTCTCTTCATTTACAATATCGACCAAACGCAACATTTTCTTGCAAACCAAACTCTACCACCACAATTACAAGCTTTTTTGCTCATCTTTCTGGTACTCAAAGGTGCTTGTCAACTGCAAATGGAAGAATATATGAACACTGAAAATGAAATGGTTGCACGAGTCTTTGTGAACATGTATGTGTAGAAGAGATAGAGTATTTAAAAGTTGGGGACATTATCACCAGGGTTTGATGTCATCGGAAACATGTATTATTCCTCCCTTTTCTTCAATGCTTTTGTTGCTTGAAACAAGGATAAATAATATGAAACTTTATAATTTTTTTCTATATCACATAGTAATGAAAAAGTTGAATTTGCCAAAGTATAAGAATCCAATATTTTATCCCTAGGATTTCTTTTGATTTTCTTATTTTGAGGGGGTTTGAACATGGTGCAGTGCATTTGGTGACTCCACATGGAACTGAAAGAATATTTTCTGATATCAAGGCAATCACATGGAACTGACACTTGTAATGCATGTAATGCAGAGAGGACTCCACTTCGACCTTGTGGAGCGAGATGACTTCTCGTCTGGTACATATTTGTGGTCCTCTAAGCTTCATTCGTGGGGAAGTCCAGTTCTTGGAGAAGCCGTTTTTAATTATGAGTATGGGCAACTGAAGCTGGTATTCCATGCTCTAGAGTAGCGTATACAGGCTATCGAGAATGCTCCACGCCTTTGATATGCATGATCCCAAGTTTTGAGGTGGTTGAGGTAGTATACTACTGGATGGGCTTGAAACTATATGATATTTTTCTTGGTATAAGACAGTATTATTCATGCAAGAAGGGTAATGATTGAAGTTTGAAGGGAACTATGGCTAATTTTGATAGGCAATTGAATGATTCAGGACTTAATGGTGGTTTAGTCTACACTGCCGCTGCATTAGCTGGTGCAGCTGCGCTCAACCATGCAGAAGTAGTATCATTTCTCAAAGAGGATGCTAGTGAAACAGACAATTGGTGCACATATTCAGGACAACATATCAGGCCAAGAATTTGATAAATTATATGCAAAAGTTGTTCTAAATGCTGATGAGCCCTTTTGTGATTCAGTAAATGAAATGGCTGACAAATCTGCAAAACCCGTTCAGTGGTGGACTTAGTTGTCCCTAAAACTAAGGATGGTTGTGTTGTCATGTTCCCGTGGCTGGGACGAACTGCTGCGGGCACTACAGACTCGAACAGACTGCATTACCATGCTACGTAAGGGTGCAGATAAAATCGCTTAAACCAACAAAACTGGCCTCAGTTGATCTGTTTTTCAGGTTTTTCAATTTGGTTTGTACAATCGAAAGAGGTTGGTTCAATTTTGGGATGGTTTTATGGTTATACAACTGACAAAAAGGTGCCCGAACAGACTAAATTTGTACCCTATTTTTTAAGTTTGGTGTATATGAACCCCTTTTTTTTTATAATATGGAAAGATGCCCAAGAACAATAAAATATGTAAGAAGAGAAAAGGCCCAATTCGAAACTCAACAAGATAAAGCCTCAAGCGATTAAACAAATTCTAAAAAGATTAAAAATAATATAAAGTCGGGACTCAAAACTATTATTTAGGCCCAACGTTTAAACTGACCAAAACTGAACTGACCTGGGCAGTTTGTTCGGTGTCGTTGATCTTAGGCCTAGTTTCTTTGTATTATTAACCACTAAATCGAACTCGCGTATCCCTATATTGGGTCGAGATGGTAAAAACAATTAATTCTATCGCCATTAAAATAAATATTTTAATTATATTTTCTTTGTGTTTCTGTAAATATATGTTGCTTACTTAACTGTATGTTATCTTAGTGATGCATATAAACAGGCCACATTTTTTCAAGGTTTATTGTTAATATGGAAAGAGGGCCCATTTTAATGAACTTATGCCATAAAATATGTACTTAGATTTTGAGCATTAGAAAAGGCCCATATATATTTGTGGTTTTAGAAAAAGAAGAAAATGAATTCAAGGAAAAACTTTTCCTCAGTTCTCTTTCACAAGATCCCAACTCAGTTTCACTTTCTTCATGAGGCTAATAAATGATATTCTACTTTTCATTTTGATAGAGGAGAATTAAATTTTGTAACTTTCGAATCTAGATGATTTGGGATACTTCCTTCTGTAAATTTTTCTACCCCAAACTTTTCTTTATATAACTATAAATTTGAAAAGGTTCGATGAAAGTTTTTCAATACAACTATAAATAATTATTGTGAATATAATGTGACAGAAATGAAAATAAATATTGTGAAACTAACCCCCTATTTTTTGAGGATCTCTTAGATTATGTTATAATGTCATATCATTCATGCTTTTCTTTTTTATACTTTAAAATATTTGAATTTTTATTTTATAAATTACTTTTTAATTTTTATTATTAAATAATATTAATAGAGACCTATCAAATCAGATTCACATTACAAATAAATGAATTTATTTGCACAAAATTTTTAGTAGACAATTTTTTGAACAATCTCATTAGAGTGTTTTTATTAAAACTCGTCCATTAAAAAAAATCTTCTTTATGCCCAATAAATAAATATATTAATGTGTTGGGTGGAAAGAATCCAATCTGTTTTTCTACTATAGGTGATCTTAATGTTATGAGCTCAATCCATGTAAACATAATATTGAGTGCTTTGTAATATTATTATATGGGGAACTAGAAGTATTGTGGCGAATTCGAAAATTGAAAAACCGAATTGTACCGATCTATTAAAAATTGAACCCAAATAAAAAAAATTGAAACCGAACTAAAATTGAATATATTTGGTTTGAATTTGGGGGGTGCTAGTGTAAAATCGAGCCAAACAGAATCATTACATATATGATTCGAAAATAATATTACTTCACTATCTAAAATTTTATATTTAAAATGTTTACAAACTCTAGTGAGAACTCGACTCTTTGAACTATCATGAATATTTGAGTTATATTATAAATGTAAAAATTAATATTTTTTCTGTTCAAAATAAATAGGAGCAAGCATATATCTTTTATTTATTTTTTATTTTGACCAAAATAGGTGTTGCCTTACAATTTATTTGTTTTAAAAAAATATATGAAAATTGAATAAAACCTAAACCAAAAGTTCAATTCGGGTCTGGGTTTAGAAGATTTATAAACCAAAATTAAAACTGAATTTTTAAATTAAGTTTGGGTTTGGGTCTCCCAATTTTTCACCTCCTACCGAAAAACTGGAAAATACCACTATAAACAACTTAGGGGTATTTTCGGTTTCGGTTAGGGTAAAAATTACGATACGCAAATCTAATTTGAAAGTTCGGTTCGGTTTCGATTTCTAAATCTTTCAAACTAATAATCAAACAAAACTTTTCAATTTGATTTTATTCGGTTTATATATATATATATATATATCTTCATTTATTTTTAAATAAATAAATTATAAGACAACCCTTACTTTAGTTAAAAAAAAAAAATCTATACTTACTCATAAGTATTTTAGATAAAAACAAATATTAACTTTTATGTTTATAATATAACTCAAATATTCATGATAACTCAAATAACAACTTCTCACTAGATCTCGTAAATTTTAGAATATAAAATATCATATAATAAAGTAATACTATTTTTAAGTCACATATGTAATGATTCGATTTAATTCAGTTCGATTTTACAATATCCTCCAAACTCGAACGAAACACATTTGATTTTGGTTTGATATTTTTTGTTTCTATTTCAGTTTTTTCAATTCAATATTTTACGAATCAAATTGACTTAATACAATTCAATTATTTAACTTTAAAATTCGTCACAATACCCTACGAACAACAACTCAAAGCCCCTGTTTGGTACCTATCTTTTTTTTTATTCAAATTTTAAAAACTCAACTCAAAAACAACTCTACTTTTAGACTTCCCAAAAAAACCTTAACTTTATTTTTTTTTCTCTAAAAAACCTTTTAAAATACCATAACTTTAAATTCAAAAATAAAAATTAAATAAAAAATATGTATTTAAAATATACTCGTCGAGATTTATAAAGTAATATCTATTTTGACTATTTTTTGAAATTTTTTTATAAAACTTTTAATTAATTAAAAAAAACTCAAAACAAAATTAAATTTATTTTTTAACATACTTTTAAATTTTACCAAACAGTATATTTTAAAAATTCAATTTAAACTCAAAACTATCGCCAAAAGTCAAGGTCACTTACTCCGCTGGTGGTTTGTTTATCTATCTCGCAAGACATTGTAATCGCACCTCTCACTCTCCGCTGCAAAACATTGTAAAGTTCCAGACAAATCCAGTAGTGCTCTCTATATCTATCTATCCATCTACATATCCGCAAGCATCGGTGGTTCCTTGCTTTATTCAACTTCACATCCTCCTCCTCCTCACAATTTCTTTCTATCGTATTCGTCTCCAATCAAAGATATGGGCAGACAATTCTTCGTCGGCGGCAACTGGAAATGCGTATACTTAGTTTCCTTTTCCTTTTTCTCAATTCTCCTTTTCAATTCATTTTCTCTTATACATCTATCCATTTTATATATATATATACTTAATTGATTGAATCGATCAGTAATATTGATTTGCATGTTTCGATTACTTAATTATTTATTTATTCGAATATTATCAATTTCGATTAGTGGATCTTACTGTTGTTACTTTGATTTCATTTGTATTTTATTAATATTTGAAGGTTTACATGATTTTCGGATTAGAGATTATTACCAATACAGTTCAAATTGATTTACCGGTCGCTCAAATTTCAGTATGGCTTACTAGTGATTGGGGAAGTGTGGACACTTCAGCTTTAATCTTCTTATACTTTAATCACAATGTCTAATATAATCTTCAACAGTTGATCCAAATACCTACCGGTATACCTTGTGAAGCAAGTAGTATCTTTAATCCAAATCATAATGTAAAAGTGTGTTCAATCTTAGAATTGGAGCAAAAATAGTTCAAAAGGAACTAACATGGCTCCTTTGCCACTTCTAAAGCTTGGAATTGGTGAGATCTGACCAGCTTACAAACAAAATTAGACAAAAAGGGGGAAAAAAAATGTTGCAAGATCTCTTGTTTGTTTGGTGCCAGTCTTATGTACTAGGTACTATAGTCCATTCCCCATTTTCTTGCCCAATATGATACAAAGGTTACTGTTTTATGCGTAAGTCATGGAATAAGTGATATTTTGAAACTCGTGCAGAATGGAACAGCTGAGGAGGTGAAAAAAATTGTCACCACATTGAATGAAGCTGAAGTGCCTTCAGAAGATGTTGTGGGTAAGTTTGAAGGAGCATTGACTAAAGCTATTTCCCTATTGCTCAGACTCCTATAGCTGCGGTGCACCCCAATTCTCATTACCATGTTTTCATATTTTATGATTTTACTTTAAAAGTAGTACTATTTATTATTGGTCATTTGGGGTAATCTGAAGTCCTAAATATCGATTTTGAGGGGGGGGGGGGAGGGAGGAATCAAGTTTCATCCACAATATTCTCAATTGCATGTCGATAGTTTTGTTAGCTTACTTTTTGTTGGCATGGGATTTAAGCAAGACCCAACTTATCTTGTCAAAATTTAGAAAAAATTCGTCTTAGGGAACCAGGGATCCTAGATACTTGGTCAACAAGTTGGGTTCCCAACTAAGTATCCTTGCTTCCAATTTATAGACCTATATGGCTGCGTTTGACGCGCAGGATAAAAGGACGGGATAGGATAATTTTATTCCTATTCCATGTTTGGTATTCGTTAGGATTGGATATCCGGGCAGATTATTTATCCCACTGAGAGAGTGATTAACAAATCCCACCTAAGAGGTGGGATTGTTTTATCCCGTCCAGATGGAATTAAATAATCCTATCCAGCACGTCAAACACACCCTATGTAGTTGTATTGGCTTCTCTTTAAAAATGATAATGATTTTTTCCTGGCTTTGTTGGGGACTATTAAAACCGTATTTTTTCAGAAATATCAAGCCTGATGTAAGCATGTAAAAATATATATTCGATGCATTTCCATTAAGAATCCCCCCCCCCCCTTCTCTCTCTCTCTCTGGGCGGGTGGAGGGGGTGAGATGTTGGAATAGATGTGTGTGATTATTGTCAAATTTCATCTTCCTTCTGGTCTCTTATTATATAGTTTTTTGCAGCTTTTGGAGTTTGGTTGTTATTCATATTCATGTTTTTGATGTGTTATAGATGTCATTTTCTTGCAGAGGTTGTGGTTAGCCCTCCATTTGTGTTTCTTCAATTGGTAAAAAGTTTATTGCGTCCTGATTTCCATGTTGCTGCACAAAATTGCTGGGTTCGGAAAGGAGGTGCCTTTACTGGCGAAGTTAGGTACGTTGTAATTGAATCATTATGTATTCTTGTCTTGACGATTTTTGCATTATATTGCCTTCTTGCATATGGTACTAGTAAACTATATTTTGTTTTTAAGCTAAAATTTCTTACTGCCACAGTGCTGAGATGCTTGTCAATTTGGGCGTTCCTTGGGTCATTCTTGGTCATTCTGAGAGAAGGCTCATATTAAATGAATCAAACGAGGTAAGCCATGAAGAGTCCATGTTTGACTTTCGTACATTGTTAATAATCCACCAATTTCAACATAATAAATGGTTAGAAACTTAAGTTGTAATATAGAGTGAGATTTGGTACATTGATTATGTTCTAGAAAAGGAAAGTGAACTCCTAATCTGGGAAGTCCCGAAAAGGAATATTGGACTCTTAATTTGGGATGGAGGAGTATATGTTTTTTCACAACCTGACTTTGATTCTTGTTATATTGGTGTTTCATTTATCATGTATATTCACCCATATTACATGTTAGTACAGTTTGTTGGAGATAAAATTGCATATGCACTTTCTCAAGGCTTGAAAGTGATTGCTTGTGTCGGCGAGACTCTTGAGCAGCGAGAATCGGGCTCTACGATAGCTGTAGTTGCTGCACAAACAAAAGCAATTGCAGGTACATGCTTCCTTACTGTCGAGAAAAGAAATTGCATAATTGGACCTAATCAATGGTCAAGAATGTAACTTAATTTTTCTATTGTGAGATTTGGTACATTGATTATGTCCCAAAAAGGAAATGGGACCATCAATTCGAGACATCCCAAAAAGGAAAGCAGGACCATTAATTTGAGATGGATAGAGTACATATCTTGATAGTGATTTTTCTCTTTATTTTTATCAAATGAATATCTACCGGTTCTATAATTTGCAGAGCGAGTTTCCGACTGGTCAAATATTGTCTTGGCTTACGAACCAGTTTGGGCCATTGGAACAGGAAAGGTAGCTAGCCCTGCTCAGGCCCAGGAAGTAAGTCTGATCCATCATTGGTTCTTGTCTCAATGTTCATTTACGAGGACGAAAATACAACTAGTTTATAAATAGCATCAACTTTGTAACTACATTTTATTTAAAGAGGGGAGAAAGTGAATGCTGTTAGCTTAAATGCTAGCCGTCAATTATAGAGCTTGTCTTTAGATTCGGGACTCTTAATTGAGACATACGAAAAGGAAAGTGATACTCTTCATTTGAGACCTGAATGGAATTACAAGGCGTTAAATATATATGTATAAATATGCAGAGGCATATATATATATATATGTGTGTGTGTGTATTTTTTATTTTTTATTTTTTTGTCTTTCAAAAAAAATACATGCAGAGGCATTTTGTCCATGTGAGTAATAGATTTACCCATACTTGTACTTTTTGCAACTGTAGAAATGAAAAACAACTTCATATTCCAAGACAAAACTTACATGTTGATCACCTATGTTTGCTTGGACAATTTCACGTCTTCAGTTCAAGCTTGTGTTTTTATTGCCCTTTATGTTGGATGGTGTATTGGAAGATTGCAACGCTCTTCCGTCTTAACTAAGAGTCACTGTTTGAAGTCAAACATATTAAAAAAAAAAATATGGTGAAGTGATTTAGCGATTGGAAAATGATTGGAAAGACTACTAATTCTAAGGAAAAGTCGGAAAAAAGGATAAGTGATTTAGCAAGATGTTGTTCTGTCTTTTTTCTTATTTTCCATGGAAAAAAAATTCTTTCCCACTGCCCAAAGAATTTTATTCCAATTTGACCAAATCAACCCTCTTTTTCCAACTTGTGATGGCAATTAGTTGTGTTTTCAATCATTTACAAAAAAAAATTTTTTTTTATCAAATGCACCCTTACTAATGCCTTCATGTGAACTGTGAAGGGAAAGAAGAATTGACTAGCATTAGCTTATCCGCAGCCATTATAATAAATGGTTACTCTTCGCATATTACACTAATTTTGTTCTTCAATTATAGAGACATGTCTTAAGTTAAAGCATCCCAAAAAGGAAAATAGCAATCTTGCTTTGAGATGGAGTACATACATTCAGGCTTTGGGGCCCTATTTTGGCATTTCACCCCATACTCTTTAAGTTAATGCCACGGATGGGTGAATTTTTGCTAGGTCCATTTTGAATTGAGAAAATGGCTTAAAGAAAATGCCGGTGCTGAAGTTGCAGAATCTACACGAATCATTTATGGAGGTATTTTCTCCTGTTCCATACCCCAACCTGTTTCCATTTTGCATTTAGGTGGTGTTGGACATGCAACAGAATGAGATAGGATATGATTGTCTTATTAATGTTTAGCGTTGGACGAGATTGGATATAAGGGTTGATCACTAATCTTCATGTGGGTACCGAAAACATGGGGTAAGAAAATCCTACCTAGGAGCTGTGGGATTATTTGATCATGTGTTGTGGGACAAAATAATATAGCAAAAAATACTATCCCTTATTACATATTCTTTGCAATCATCCCCTACAGACCTCTAATACTCCAAATTCAGGGCTGGGATAAGCCTTGTCTAACGGATTCTTATCATATCTTATCCTGCCATAATCCCTATCATGTCCTATCCTGCTGTAATCCTATCGTATCCTCTTTACTTATCCAACTCTCTCTATCTCACACACAAAAACACATTTTGATGAGGTTATCCTTTCTATTCTGACTCCAGGTTCTGTGAACGGAGCAAACTGCAAAGAACTGGCAGCACAGCCAGATGTGGATGGATTTTTAGTTGGGGGAGCATCTCTAAAGGTCATATATTTTACTGTTTTTACTTTTACAAAGGTTTATTTGTTTCTTTTGGAAAATAATGGCTGACCATACTGTTGATCTTTTTGCATAAATCAGCCCGAGTTCATTGACATAATCAAGTCTGCCACCACGACGAAGAATGCATAACTTGGAAGCTGTACCTGTATCTTCTTTCTGAAGTGAGTGTGCTTTTCGGATTTGAGTTGTAATTGTGCGGTTGTGATCTGTGCGCTGAGGAACTTGTTATAGCCAAGAGGCCTGATATAATAAATAATCTGAGATTATGTTTTGTTCAACCTTATTAACTTCAGTTTTTTTTAATGTAATGTGACCTTTATCCTTATGTTTTGTTAACCTATCAACTTCAGTTTTTTTTTAATGTAATGTCACCCTATACCATTTTTCTTCCAGAATGATGTAAATTAATCTGGTGTACTTTTAACTGGAATTGCTGATATTGAAGGTGGTGCTATTACCGAAGCAATATTGGCTATAACTTTGAAAACATATGGTACAACTTTTGAAAGAAATATTGTATTTTGACAAAACAATAATTGTTTTGGTAATAGGTGTAACCTATTGAAATTGTATGGTGAGAGTTGTGAGACCGGCTATTGTGGTAGGCTAAAAACCCATATTTAGCATACCCACCTCCACTATGGGTATGACATGGTATAATAGCTATAAACTTATTACATATGATAAAGTCCGGTTAAATTTAGCAATTGGCTACCTCTAGTGGATTACATTGACCCGACCTGCCCCCTTTTTTGATTTAATAATGATTTTTTATTACTTTTTAGCCCACAAATTTGGATAATTAGTTTTTGATATAATCGGTTTTTTGGTAATTAGTTTTTAGCCCACAAATTCGATAATTTTGATTTCTTATTTTTGATTAATGTTTATAATGGTTTTAAAAAGTTTTTATGAAATAATCAAACACATTACATTAATAAATAAATCTACAAATTATCTAAATTGGGCCAACTTGATTGTGTGAAGTTCTAGTCAGTGTCATGGTAGGAACATTTGTTGTATTTTGTTGTGCATAAGGTGTAAAGCTACAGTTATAATCCATAACGGGTCTATAGGCACCATGAATGTTATAGTGACCTACTGAAACCCGTAATCATTCAATCTCACATCCTTCTTGTAGTTTCTTGAGCTAAACTGTGTGGTTTTAACAATATTGCCTTCAGGGCCAGCCCTGAGTTTTGAGGGGCTCTAGGCGGTTTTGGTTTCGGGGCCTTTTTATATATTCATGTAACATAACTATATCAATAAACTCCAAAAAAATATACATTTACAAATTATGAGATTTGAAAAGCAACAAAAAGAGTAATTAAATTTCCTATTTATATAGAATTTAGTTAAAACAAAAACTAAAAGATAGGGTTTTATTCAAGAATAGAAAGGGAAAAAAAACCCTCAATAAAAATTCGAAATATAGGGTTTATGGTTATTTTATTGCATTTTTTATTTAATTTTAGTTGAATTAGGGATTTGGGCTTATGTACTTATTAAAAAGGAAAAAAGAAAAGAAAAAGAAGCTCAATCCTACTCATACCAAGACTTCAAACTCAAGACCACGAGTTGCAAGATAAGCAACATCACCCGCTAGAACAATTATCCCGTTATTTGCTTTTATTCAACCAAAAATTATTTTAATTTTACCTGCTATAACTTATATATAAAAGGGAAAAAAATTAGGAGCCCTATTACGTCGGGGGCCCTAGGTGACCGCATGGATCCCTATACCCAGAGCCGGCTCTGATTGCCTTTCGGAGCTCCATTTAATATATAATTGCATTAGTGCACTTTTTTCTCCATTCCGATTAACTTGATTCACGTTCATGAAGAAGTTTATACCCAGTTTTTCAATAGCCATAGCTAGGCTGCTTTTTTATTGCCGGTGTAATAAGCTAAAAAAAAAGCCAAAAAAGGTAAAGCATAGGTATATTTAGAGTCGACAATTATATATACAGTACGACAATGATATATCGGGGCAAGAAAATTCCACGACACATGATGTGTCGTTGGAAGCAATTTTACAATGCCACAACACATATGTGTCGTGGGTGGATTTTTCTCTCTCCATTCTTTCCCCTCGATCTGCAATTGGGTGGTGGATTTTGTTGAAAAGTAGAAGGTGGGGATGGAAGAGTGAGTGGTGGCATTAGTGGTGTTGATGAGGGCGGTGGAAGGAGGAGAGAGAGAAGATAAGGCCATGGAAAATCTTAGGCGGTGGTCTGCAATTGGGTGGTGGGTTTTGTTGAAAAGTAGAAGGGTGGAGGGATGAAAAGCAGTGATGAGGCCATGGAGGGAGGAGGAGAGAGAAGATCCATCACACTAGCCGGTGGGTTTTGCTGAGAGAGAAGATAAGTCCATACTTGTTTTTCAATAGGTTATTGCGGAGTCAGCTGTATTTACATATTTGAAAGTCCAATCGATGTCATCTTGGGCTGAACTTGATGTTGACATATGAGTCGGATATAGCTCCATTTGGCAAACAGGTTAACTTAGCATGTATTCTGGCTAATATAACGTTATACAGGTGGCATAGCATATTTCCTAGAAATGGGCCGATAATAGTCGTTGAATTAATGCTGCAAAGCTCGTAAGAAAAAGAACGCACAATCTGGCCACCAACGTTCCACCAAAAACTCATGTATTGCCACCGTGAGATGAAACTCATGATTTTTGGAGGATTGTCGGGAATAACAATGTTTTTGGTTAATTGGCAGTAAGCAACGTTCTCTTAAATACCTACGTGGCGCCTAAGTGATGGTTCAAGGAGCATCACTCGTCAGAGAGAAATATTATTTCGCGATTTATAAGGATTCGTCCATCACGTATGTAGAATCCTTAAAAGGTTGCCAAATTATTGACTCCGTCGTCCGCATTCCAAGCTGACTTTGAGCACTCGCAAAAGTGAATCTAACGGCGTCGGGACTTCTTTTATGATCCGCCCTTTTCCAACGATGAATTCTAGGCAACACGACTTGGAGTATTATTATGTTTCAAAACTGAGCATTATGTATTTACGTACTCGACTGTAAAAAAAAATATTATATATTTAGGTTATGAAATTTGAAATAATTGTAAACTATTTAAATGAAATTTTTTGAAAATATTTGTACATGTAACTTCTGCCAAAAACAATTGATGGACGACCGCTGGCTCCCCTTCCTATATACTAAATCAAGGGAAAAATATATCCGTGCAATGATAGTTGAGCCCCAATAATATTTTCCAATGTCTAACATATCCTAGAAAAAAGTTAAGAATCCAAATAGGATAACATTATTTGCTTATGCGAAGAACACGCACATAGCATAAAATTCAAATGTTTTAGTATAAGTGATGCCGTCAACATTCGCTTTGGGACAATTAAAAAAAAGGTTTTACTAGTGAAAAATTTTCACACTAAAGCTAATGAATAATTTTTTTGTAAATAAAGGGCCTACTTTTTATTTTATTAATAATATGACATGTGTTTTTTTTTCATTATAAAATGACATCCCAACCCTTAAAATAAACTAAAAAATACCAATATGCATTAAAATATGGATTGCAATATGAACTTTGCAGTCCATATTTTACTGCAATATGAACTTTGCAGTCCATATTTTTGGTGCAAAGTTCATCTTGCAGTCCATATTTTACTGCAATGTGAACTTTGCAGTCCATAGTTCTAGTGCAAAGTTCATATTGCAGTCCATATTTCACTGCAATATTCATATTTTTTGTGCAAATTTCATAAAGAGGGGGTAATTTAGGTAATATATAACATGTTTTTATTAATTAAATGATATTTAAATTTATTCAAATACCTTCATTTAAAATATAAAATAAAATAGGCTTCTTACACTAATTACCAATTAAAAATAGGCCCTTCATTCAAAAAAATATTATTCATTGGAGTTTTGGTAAAAATCAATGTGTAGTAAGACCTTCTACCTAATTTCTAGGATTTGTCAAGTAATTATATAGCGGCTATTGCCTCAATTCACCTTTTTGATATTTTGTTTTCTAAGCCAGAAAAATACATCAGAATAATTGCTGATGCATTTTTATATTTTATTACATCTAATTCGGAGAGCGATTCTCCTTTCCCAATTGAAATACCTAAAATTAATAAAAGTGTCAAATAATATTTAATTTATAATATTAGTTAAAGTTAAAATATTAATAATTAAGATTGAATAATATTTTTAATAATAAAACAATATAAATTAAAGTTAAAAAAATATTATAAATTACATGTCAAAAAAGTAAAATCAAATGGTGTGATACCCAACCCAACAATGGGAATGAAATGTATAAATATTATCACACCACTTCAAAATAACACAGTACACAACCTTTTGGTCGGACATTTGGATTTTCTTTTGTGAATAATTGCATGTCTGGTCGCATACGAAGATCCTAACGGTAGACTTTACCAATTTGTTGCCAAATTCCACACTTGTCAAAAATATTATCAACGTTGTTAAATTTTATATCTGAGTCAACGATATGTAACTCGCTATCAACAATGCTAAAGTACTCTTTAACAGTAAGCTGACTATATGTTTGAAAATATTTGAATTCAAAGGCAATTTCATTTTCATTTTATTGCGAAGAACTAACTTTCACAGTACTTTGTCGTGCTGGTTGTGCACTCAAAAGTAGCAACAGTGATATATTGCCATCACTATTATAACTCACTATTGGCGCACTTTCTTTGTGCTGACAAGAGAGTTATCTTTTTTTGCCAAAATCAATTAATACGCTCAATAATATTGGGTAAATAATGAAAAAGTTGATATAAAGAAATAAAGAATAACAAGAAAAAATGACGGAGCGGAATGTAGGTATTGAATTTTGGTGAGAATATTCAAATTTGGTGCCGTTGGGGGTTGGAATTCAAAATTTTTGGCGTTGGAGTAAGAGCCATTGGGGAGAGGTTGGTGAATGCGAGCCGTCCCTCCTCTAGCGGGCATCATTCACCTGTCCTTCCTTTCGACAAGCACCATCACCTATCCACCACCATTTTAAGAATTACTTACAGTGGAAAGTCAACCGGGTAAAGTAGCAATCTAGTTTTATTTTTACTCTACCCATAATGGATGGCCTAATGCGGTGAAAATGGGTGGTGGATTGCCAATCTTTTTAACTCCTGGGATGTGTTGGGTTCAATCCTGACAACTTATATTTTGAGAGTAAACATTACTAGCATAGGCTGTGTTTTTTTATCGAATAACTTAATACAGTGTAAGCTCTTTTCAAAATGTAAATAGTATTAAAGCAAATAAACTCTATATCCTATGTATATCCGGATTGCGCGTACACCTCCATAATTAGGTGAATCTATCAACAAGTCCATTTAACATGGAAAAGATTAAGTCGATAAATTATGCAATGGATGAGGAGTGGTTGTCTAGTGGTAAACAACTTTCACTCTTATCTTGTGGTCAAAGGTTTAACTCATGAGGGTAGAAGACGATTTTTTTTCTTAGACTTCTCTTAATTTTATTTTATTTTAAAAAAAAATTAAGGAAAAAAAAACTACGCAATGGATGATTGATTTGTTGCAACATTTACCATTTTTTTTTTGAATTGGTATATTATTTCTCTCGGATCATATCCAAAAGGTTTGAATATTACATTTGCAGCTGTGGGAAAAATTTGATGAAAATAGACGTAGGCGTAAAATAAATAATTAAAGAGTCGAGGGCATGCTAGGCACTGTCTTTAAGACAAAATTTTGCCCATCTAAATAATATCTTGGCGCAGTCAGGTTATAATGGCGTCTTTCCTTTAGTATATAACGATTACAAGTTTATAAAGGTGCACTTCTCAAAGTATAGAATTCGATAAGACAGCTTCATATGTTTCTCTGAGAAAAAGATTGATAAATAATATTACAATTGTTTTTATGGAATTTTGGCAACCTACTAATATTGAAAGGTTAAGAGAATTATATAGAAAGGCTTGATAGAATTGTGGTTCTCTGTTGGTTTCTTTATTTTTCTCTCTTGCTTGGTACATCCCATATAGCACTTAGGAGAGAAATATATATATATATATATATAGAGGAATATAGAGAATAAAATGGTAGGTATTTTTCACCATAGGTTATGGTGGATACTACTCTAATGTTGCACATTTTTGTTGTATTTGGGGGTAATGATTTGTCAAATATTGTTATTTTAGCTATATATGTGATGATTAATATGGATAAACTCTTAATGTTCTTGCTAATTTATGGTAAATAATGATGTAGTATGACTTATTAAGATACACATGCACGCACTATAGTGAATCACTATATTACTTAAAAAAATCAAAATAAATAGTCTTAGTTATGAAAAAAAAAATTCTTGATCTTTTTAATTTATTGTAAACATAATTACGTACAATGTTAAACAAGCAGCTCAAAACCTAAAAATGAGTCAATTTAAAGAAATACAATTCCACTACTATATATATGTGTGTGTGTGTGTGTGGCAAGGTTAATTAAGGGGGTTGAATTGATAAGATGTTAATAACTTTATTAATATACTTATAACATACAAAAATTTCAGGTGTTAATTAATTAATCCTCTTAGAACTTCATTTATCTCCTTGGAACTTACACAAACAATTTGTAACCACATAATATACTTAGAGCGTCTACAATAGGGCAGTGTAAAATTATTGTGTAAATCTTATATGGCAAGTGAGTTTTACACAAAAATTTACACAAATCTATTTACTCTCCATCACCTAATATTAATACTCTTGTGTAAAAAGAAGTTGTCCAATAAAAAACAGTCACTTAAAGAACAAGAAACTACATAAATGAGGAGAGAAAATGAGTAGGCGGAGAGAGAATGTGAGTGGTGTGATTGAGTTAATGAGAAGAGAGAATGAGTAAGTGGAAAAAGAATGTGTAAATTCGATGTGCAAAATACACATTCATTATACTCAAGAACTTAGTTAACATTGATTTTACACAACCATTGGAGCAACAAAAAATTTACAAAATGTGTAAATTTAACATAATACTAAATTGGCTATTTTTACACAGCTTCATTGGAGATGGTCTTAGTGCCCAAGATATTCTAGAAGATTAGATGAGTTGAATTTAAATGATACTTATCACATGAATTTTTACAAAATAAAATTATATAAAAGCCTTAAAATATTATTTATTTTATATTTTAACATATAAAATTATACAACACAATTAACTATAACACTACATGACTTGGAAAAAAAGAAAAAAAGGGTGGGGCTATTGCCACCCCTGAAACCTCTTTGTAACATCCTTATATTGACTTGGTGTAATAAAGCCGAGTATGTGTGCATTTATTTGATTCAATAAGGTCGAGTATTTGCACATTACTCGATGCAATAAGACCGAGTCAACTTTTTTTTTTTATTCCAACAATAATTCGATTCTATTATACTGAGCAAATGATTATATAAATATCTATACAGTCTTATTATATCGAGTCACTATAAAAAATATTATAAAAATAATTTAAAGTGTGTCAATAGTCCCCAGGAAAAGGGAAAGAGTAAACCCGTTTATGATGTGAACAACAAAGTACAAAATTTGAACTAAGAGTACAACAACAAGAAACATGGCTTAAAGGTAAAATAATCAATGTCGGTCCAGATGAATACAGCCTAAAAGGTAAAAGTTCTTCCTAACCACAACAAAAATGCTTTTGTGAATAGTCACATATATATATGTATGTATATTTTTTTTCCTTTTCCCGGTTCTTCCTTGTATTACATTGAATGGGTTAATATACTCAGTTGTGTAATTGAGATTTATACTCAGTCGTGTAATTGAGCTTAGTAGTTTGTCACCTGTCCAAGAGAATTTGCACCAAAAGAATTTAAATACAAGATCTTTGTTAAATATGTTGATTTCTACAAAAATTTAGTGATAAACAAATTACTGGAGCTAACAATATGTGTTTAATTAATAGTTATTATGGTTGTTATACCACACATAAATGCCCTAGTTTTCTTGTTAAAGTAATTATGATTTTACCAAAACAATTAACAGTTTTAAAAGTTTATATATTTTTAAAAATGTATATTATTTTAATAATAATTATAATTACTAATTATTTTGAGAATAATACGACCCAAATGTAAATATATCGTCGCTTTTTAGGGATATTTACCCTATACAAAAAAAATTTATTGTCATATAAAAGTTAAAAGGTAAAAGAATTATTGGAGTATTACATATCATATTGGTATGTACGTGTATAAGAATAATTAATACGTCAGTGTGCAATAAAAGAAAATTATTTACAACAATTTAGAAAACTGTGCTTCCTTGTGGCAATATTTTAGGTTTCCTTAAAAAAAAAAAAAGTCGTAGTTATCCAGTTTAAAAATATTTTTTTGAATAGTAATCTGGACATTTGAGGTAAACAATGAACTCTTAAGCCTCGTTTGGTTCACGGAAGGGAAATCAATTCCCTTATCTTTCCCGTGGATGTAGGAAACTAAATTTTCTGTCAAATTTTCTTTCTTGTGTTTGGTAAACCATGGAAAGTATTTAGGTAAGAGTATTATTGTCTAAAATTTGTGTAATAAATGTTTGGAAATCACATGGAAAAATCAATCCCATGTGTTTTGGGAAAAATGATTTTACCCCATACTTTTCTCTCTCTCGGGAAAGTGTTTCCGAAATTTGTACTTACCAAATAAAGGAAAGGAACGACTTTTCTTTTCCGAGTACTAAAATCCGTGAACCAAACGAGGCCTTATTCCGATATTATATATATATATATAGTATAAATAAATTGTTCCATACTGTAAGCTAGCCGCAACTAATTATTAATCTTATTATTTAAAGAATGAATTGAAGCCTTTTTCTTTGTACTTTTTTTTTTTGGTAAAAGATTTTTCTTTATAGCTAAAGCCACTTTAGTGTATAGTGCGCACGCAGATGGCATTGCTGCATTGAGTTCGACTGTTGCTTTGCTAAAGTTACTTTGACCCACTTGACCAGATAATTGTCTTTTTCCTTGTACGGCAAACTTCTTGGGATAATTGTCCCAAAATATATATATATATATATACACACATAAATCATCGAGATCTGGTACATAAATCATCAAGATTTGAGGTACAGATCAATTTGTACGAATAAAATTTTTATTGACAAATTTTATTGTTAAAAATATATTTTTAAATATTTTAATAATAAAAAATTATTGCTAAAATTCTTAATGCATATAAATTAATTCATACTAAATCTGGACTCTATATATATATATATATATATTATTTTTAACATATTTACTTTTATGTGTAACATAATTAAACAACTCAAAATATCCTATTATGATACTAAAGCATATTGATGATGCCCAAATTTGGTTAACAACGAATCAAGATTATAGAAAAATAGTTTGGGGATTGAATCAGATATACTGCATAAAAACAAATTATCATGTAATTTCCGTTTTAAGAAAAATTAAAATTTTATGCGAATCAGCAAAATTGCCTATATATATGTACAGAAGATGTGATTTTTATACTTCAGCAAATAAAACGGTTGTAGAGAAGCTGGAGATCCAGCCTGTCTTTACGGAGAAAAATAAGATGAAACTTTATAAATATTCACGTTATTTTAAAATTCAATAATTTCAGCTTAATTAATTATAACAAAAAGAATGAAAAACGTTTACTTCGTGAGACTTAATATAATAATTATGTTTTATGATGAAAACTAAATTTTTAATTTTAATTATTTAAAATCAAAATAGTAAAAGTATAATTTTGAACGAAGAGCTTACAAGAATGTTTATACAATAATGATTAGGGCCGGCCAATTAACCATAAAATAAACACCATCTCAAAAGATGTTTAAATGCATTTTGATATTTAATCACTTTATTCTCTCATGCATTTTACAATATAGGTCAAATATATTTTTGGTACAGATATTTGAAATATTTTCGATGTGGATTGAATAGAATTTCCCTACAATTAGAAAAAATATTACATGTGATATACGTGTGTGTAAGATGATATTTAATAATAATGTAAATTGTTAAAATAACAAAAACATGTGTAATTGTAATATTTATTAAATTTACTGTGTAAATATCTTATCCCAAAATTTATTTTCAACACAAATATTAAAAATTATTTTTTGGATTGAATTTCTTTCCTACAATGTTCCTACTTATTATTGAATTTTCATTATCTTAACTTATCCACCGCTGAATTTGAAAAAATATATATATATATATATATATATATATATCCGCCGCTCACCGACTTCTAACAAAATTTAAAATTTTTGAAAGAGTCAAGCCAAGCCAAGCCAAGTGGTGTGATGAGTCACTGTTCTGGGAGACTCGTTAGTCAACCTGATTGGATAAACACAGCTAACATAATGCTGTTTTTGCAACAAATTGACAACTTAATTTTTATAACAAAAAAGGGTGAACGTAGTTTATGTTGATGAATATTGGACGTCATGTACATATCATTACTAAATGAGGGCACTTTATCGTACGTTTTAAGAATATATTATGTATTTTTCGTATCCAACAGTATGTTAATATAAAAAAAATTAACAATTAAAAAATAATGATATTAAACAAAAAAATATATTTAAATAGCATAAAACTTTTAACGAAATCTATTTAACTGTCAAGCATATGCAGAGAGGTTTGTTGAAGCCGAACTTAAAATACTAAATGATATATTTGATCCGATCAAATTAAGGTGTTTTTAATTGAAAAACTTGAATTTGCCCCCAATTTATAATACGCTTAAATTCGAACCTATTTTGTCACCTCATTAAGGTTTGATTGGATTAATTTATCATCATTATTCATTCACCAATATATATACAAAAATAAATATTTGAAAAAATTAATGTATCCCTTCATTACATTATATATTTCTAAAATTTTAATTATTAACTAAAGATAAGACCATTAGTAATAACATTGGTTTACAAAAGTAAGATGCTTTCCTTTATCTTTTCTTTTTTTGTTAAAAAAACTATTTAAGTTTGTAAAAGATTAAACAAGAACATATATCTTTTTATATTTTTAAACTAAAGTAAGAATTATGTTACAACTAGATTTGAAACAAATAACTAGTGTAAAGTGATTTGAAGTATGTTATATGAAAAAAAAATATGTTTAAAGAGAGAAAAATGGGTTAGAATAGCTTTTCTTTAAAAAAAATTACACATAATTTTATAATCATAATTAATCTTATCTTATAGGTATAGATAATTAGATTTCAAATATGTAAATTTTAATAATTTCTAGTTTTTGTATTTAAAATTAATGTATTTTAAATTTTAAAAATAAGTTAACGAGAGAGAAAAATGTGAGAGATAGTAGATTGGTAGAATAAGAGAAAGAAAAAAATTGACTTCTTTGATTTGATATTTTAAAAACAAATCTAATGGCCTAAAAATTATTGTAACTAAACGTGAGCCATTGATTTGATAGATTAATGATGTAATGTTTCCTTTCTTTATAATATATATGTTAACGACTTATTTAAAGTATACATTTAATATGGCATGGTTCTTACACATAAAATTATTATTTATGTTCATAATATGTTTAATTTATGTACTTAGGGATAAGTTATCATTTTTTCTTATTAAATTAATATTATTTTTATCTTTTTATTAGTTATTGTCCATTCTTTGTAGCGAGGTTAAATTTAAAAAAAAAATTGTCTAATGCTTATAACATATCCGAATAATCTACATGTAATTTATGAAAATAATGTTACAAATTTGTGCAACTTACCATTAATGGTCTATTCTATATTTATTATAGTTGATTGAGAATGCTCGTTTGTTTTTAGTCTTCAGCTTATCTAGGAGTTAGTTTTGGTCTTTAGTTTGTTGAATAAATTAAGGAGGCTGTTATTAACATATACCAATTTATTCTCTAACACTCTTTAAGAAAAAAGTTTGATTATTTTATTTACACACACTACTTTTTTTATTTTTAATTAATGATTAACATTAAACTCATCATTTAAATCCAAATTAATTATATATCCATTAATTAAAAACTCTTTTCTTCTTCTTCTTCTTCTTCCTCCTCCTCTCCACCACAGCCACCGCCGCCGCCGCCACCACCACCACTACCATTCAAATCATCATCCCTCTCCAAAAGAAATAGGATACTTATATTTTTGTTATTCTTTTATGTTTCATTTCATTTATAAATCGTTGGATACAAATAAATGCAAAAAAAAATAAAGAAAAAAATCACGAAGAATGTTTACTTTGGTCCTAGGAATCGAATGTTGTTCATTATACTCGGTCCAAATAAACCGAGTAAAGTACATGTTACTCGGTCCTAAGGAACCGAGTTAGGTTTTTGGTCATTTTTCCAATTCCACTCGATTCCTTAAGACCGAGTGACTTGTGCTTTACTTAATTCCTTTAGGAAAAGCATGATGAACAACACTTGGTTCCTAAGAACTGAGTAAACCTTCATCCATAGCAGAATTTATTTTGACATGGTGTGTGCACCGGCTAAACCAAAAACTCTTATCAATAACACATGGCGAAATTTTCTTTTTAACCAATAATGAAAAAGTTTGAGAGGAAACGACTAGATTGGAAAAGAAGTTAGAAGAAGAAGATTGAATATGAGATTTGTATGGTGAGTGGTGTGATTTGTTTTTTTGAATTGTATAGAGAAAGATAGTGGAGTGGTGAGAGTTGAATGGAGTGGAGTATTTTCTTAGATTATTATTAATTAATCTTAAAATTAAATATGGAGTGTTAGGAGTGTTAAGAAGATATAAAGTGTACTTGTGGAGTGTTAGAGAAAAATAGAGTGTTAAAGAGTGAATTGGTGTGTGTCAATAGTAGCTCCCTAAATTAAAGAGTAAGTCAAATGTTTGGTCAAATTTGTTGAGAATTTTTAGGAAAGTTCTTAGTATAAATTGGAGTCTGTAACTTAGCAAAATTCAACACTTCGGTAGTTCAGTTTCAATTTGTAATTTTTCTATGTTTTTCATTGAGAAATGATAACTATTATTCTTTTAATCTTTTAATTTTTTTTGTTTTAGTTTTGTGTTATGGTATCAGAGCGAGGTTGCCTACAAATGTTTGATTTTATTACTCAGTGAAGTTGGCTATTAAGTCTTATTACTTGAGGTTTTCTTATCACCAATATTTGAAAATGAATGTTGGAACTAGTCTATATCAAGCCTCTGTAAATAAGCTTGTTGGTAACAATTATAGTTATTGGGACCTTATCTAGAAAGGCATGATTTGTGAGAGCTTGTCACTAGTGTTAAAATGACAATTCCAAATGAAACTCCCAAAATGTTGAGGTACGACAAAAGTGGAAAATCAAGTGCGGCAAAGCTTTATTTGCTTTGTGAACGTCGATAAGTAAAAAGTATATCGACATGTTCACAATGCAAATACGCCAAAAAAGGTGTGGGGGATCCTTAAAAGGTTGTTCACCCAAAAGAATATGATGCGGATGCAATAATTGAATAATGAACTTGCTGCGATGACTCAAGGAAGTTCGTCGATTTCAGAATATTTTTAAAAAGTTAAGAACTTGTGTACTGAAATTTCAGAATTGGATGCGGATGAGCCCCATTGGTGATGCACGATTGCATTGTTATCTTATATGCAACTTGCGAAAAGAGTTTATGCCGTTTATTTTGTCGGTGCAAGGGCCGACAAATCAGCCTTCAATCTCTCCAATCAAGAAGCATTAGTGAAACAAATGTTAAGTAGCATCAAACCTCTGTCATAAGTAGATAATGTTCTTTACACTAAGGAATAAGGGAAAAATAATTTTCCTCCAAGTATTCTTCAATTGATAGCAAGCTGTCTAAAATTGATGGGCAGTCCAGAGGTAATTCAAAAGTGTGTTAAGTGTGGACTACCTGGACACTTAAAGCGTAACTGTAGTGTGAAGGTTATGTGTAATCGATGTGGCACTTCAGACCATATTGAACGGAACTTATGTGTTAAACTCAAGCAATCATATGCAATTTTGCACATGAAAGTAGTGAGTTTGAACAACCTTAATAAAAGCAATGTTTTTATATTGTAGCCATTGATCAATCGGAGAACATGACTTCTGTTGTGCACCAGATTAACACACATACATATACCGACAGTTTCATAAACTACAATAAGGAACGAATTCTCGATTCTGGTTGCTCCATCATGCAACTATAAATGCTTCTTTACTTTACAATGTTCGCGCACGTTGCTGAAAAAAAAGCCATTATGATGACGACTAATAATTTGGCACCCCATAGTGAAAAGACTTTTTAATGTCAAAGTAGACACCTTAACTGATGGATGTGTTTTTCTTAAGGTTGTTTTTTATGTCCCATGCTTAAAGAAGAATATCACCTCAGTTTCTCATATAAATGATTTTAAAAAGTATGTACTTTTTGGTTTATATGATGTAAGAATTCTTTCAAACTTAAAGCACATTGTAGCTGATGTTTTATTTATTGGGAATCAAAAAGAATCGATATATGTATTATTCGCAAGCGACGTTTATGTTGAAAAGATAGGGCAAAATGCAGGTGCTTCATTTTTGCATGCTTGGTTATAAGGTCACGTTGGTTATCAATTGTTGCAGAAAATCTCCACAAAGAACCTTTTCGATGGTGTTCCTCTATTTAAAGAAAGGGTGCTGGTAAATACAGCCCTATTTTTCAGTTTTAGCCCCTTTTTTTAAAGCATTCGGATTAAACTTTTAATTTTATAAAAGCACCAATTTTAATATGAGCACCCTAATAGAAAAAATTAAAAGAAAAAAGAAGACAAAACTCAATTACAAGAGCACTACTTGAACGTTCAAATTAACCAAGTGGATTCTCCCGGGAGTAAAAAGATCTCTCCATTCCCAATTTTTTTTCTAGGGAATAAAAACTATTATTATTATTATTATTATTATTATTATTATTGCTGCTGCTGCATGTTGCATATAAATCCAACTTGTTTTACATTTTTATTCGTGAGACATAATTCACACAGAAAAATACATTGTTTTTCTTTATCGATTTATTTAGCTAAAAACGATGGCGATCTAATTTATTAATGAGAAGATATTTTAAGATTGAGAGATTTGTTTAATTATGCTTTAAAAATGTCATTCCCCTTCCTGTTAATAGCTGCTGAATTTCCTCTTTAATCGCCTTCTCCGCCTACCGCTTTTTGAACAACATGAAATTCCATAAACCTACCGATCCAATCGTCTCCATTCTCGAATTTAACAATATAAGTTTGCTCAAGAAAAAAAAGGAATGGCTTTTTTTTTCCTTCTAAAAGTTGTGAAAGTACCAAGAACAAAAAGGGTACCTTTAAGAACTTAGAAATAATAACAAATAACCTTTTTTTCTTTTAAAAAGGGTGTAAAAACTAGTTTTTAAGGGTGCTTTTACCAGCACTCTTAAAGAAATTCATCATGAGCTAGTTTGTCTTGGTTTCCAATATGGCAAATCTCATCATCTTCATTTCCCAAAGTCATAAAATAAAGCATCTACTATGCTTCAATTTCCTTTATTTGCGAATGATGTTTGTTTAATAAATCTCAACTCATCATAACAGAATCTACAATGGTTAGTGACGTCTTCGGCATTAATGGAGTTGGGTAATTATGTTAATTAAGGTAGGGTGTTACAAATTCGCAATCGAATATTCACCATAATTCGGTTTGGATTTTGGTCACCTTAATTTATACCCAAACTGAAACCAAAAACACCCCTAGAGACATCTGGGGACGATGGGCGCCATGGCCCCATCTGGAATTTTAGAAAATAGTATGGTATATAATGTATGAAAAAGTTATATGAATATTTTTGTAGATTTTCAAACTTCAGGGTTCAGTTTGTAATTACTTTTTACATTAAAGTCAATTTTGAATAAGATAATAAGGGAGAAAATAAAGCTTTTTTCTTCCTAATTAACTTTTGTGATAAAATGGTATGTGTTATGCATTTTGCAATCAAATAGCGACTTTATTCTTTTTGTTTTTCTTATTCGAAGATGTATGATTTATTCAGCTGGTATAAAAATTGTTTATCTAATGATAATGTTTAATTAATGATGAAAGAGTATAATGTATTCATTATAATAAGCTTGCTTGTTTTTATGAAATTAGTATCTATTTTTATATTATTAAACACATACAAAAACATCTTTTTATTCTTCTTCTTTCTTTTTTTTGGTAGAACACTAAAAAGTACAATGAACTTTACATTTTTTTACAAAGTGGGTAACATACTTTTTTTTCAACAATTTTGACAATGAACATTTTGGTAATATGTCATGGTACGGATTGCTGTCACGCTTACCCATTTTGTAAATAAATTAAAAGTTCGATGTTAAAATTGTCGAAAAAAAATATGTTACCCATTTTGTAAAAAAGTGTAAAATTCATAATACTTTTTGATCTTTACCCTTTTTTTCCTTTTTTTTGTTTAAGCTAAAGAAGCAAATTCATTCATTAGGGAAGGTACATCCAAAAAAAGGTAGTTTTCCAACCAAATAGGCGAATCTTCTAACCATACAGCATAATCCAAAATAGACGTAAAAAATTTGGCCAAACACATGAGCCATCAAATTCCCTTATCTCTTGATTAAAGATAAAGAAAGTGTATTACATCTTTGACCCAATCGATGAATATCCACCACAAGGATACCCCCTACACTAACCCATCCTCGTATTGTTACAAAGCATTAATAATTGATATGTTGTCCCCTTCAAACACCAAATTTTGAAATCTGCATCAACAGCAAAATTTAAAACCTCTAAACCAACCCGCCAGCAACTCCACCGCCTCTAGTGTAGGGACTTTATAAGTGAACTTACTTAACCCAGCATAAAATTCACCTCGGAGATCCTAAATCATGATCCTAATCCCTACTTCGTTAAAGTCATTATTCCATGATGCATCGAAATTAACCTTTAATAATCAGAGGCATGAGCCTGCCGTTTAAATGAAACTAAAGCTAAAAACGACTTAACATGAGAATTGGCAGCTGTAAACTTAGCTAATAACATCTTAGCCTTATCAATAATGGCCGCTGCCAACCATAGAGAACCGTCATTAATCTCCAAATTACACTTAAACCAAATTAGCTAAGCTGTTATGAAGATAAGTTCGTTAATATCCCCATGGATATCCTAAACAGCCTTATGCCACTCCCAACCTTCATTCACCGCCCAAACTCGTGCACCTATCAATAAACCCAAAGCTTTCCAAATTTGCTTCACTATAGAATAGTCCCGTTGAGAATTGATGGTAGTCTCACAATCACCTTTACAAAGTTGACAAAATAAAAACGAAAGTACCTTCTTTTTCACCAAGTTTATTTATGTCAGCAGTGAATTTGTCCATGCCTATAGAAAATATTTAAATTTATTTGGAACCCCAAACTTTCAAATGTTTTTCACCCTACCATCACCACTACTAGTAGAACTTATACCCATCCCTGCCACTTGACCCTTTGAATCACTAACTAATCTCGCCACGTGATATATATTATTCGCCATGTATTTTCCAAGCCTATCAAAATGCTTGATCCGTTTAGGGACTTTGGACTCACCGTGGAATAATGACGGCAGAAAGGGGCAGGAGGAGTGAAAGATGAGATGAGTGAGAATTTGAGAGGAACAAGATAAAAGAGTGAAAGAGGGATGAGATGAGTGAGAAGCTAAAGGAACAAGATAGAGGAGTAAGAAATGAGAGGTATAATTGATTTTTCACATAGAGGATCAACTAAGTTGGTTTTAATTTTGAGGGATTTTTCATTTTTTAACTTACAAAACTTTAAAGATTTAATATTTAATCATATATATATATATATATATATAAGAAATTCGATTCGGTTTGGTAAGACTGAACCATTGCACTTTGTCAACCGATCCCTTACCGTAATAAGTTCGGTAATCGACTTTCAGTTTCCATTTAAAATCGATTTGATTCAATTCTATTTTTTTTTAAATTGGTTTGATTGTTTTGGTCGATTTTTGGTAAAAAATGTCAACCCTAATTTATACTATTAAATAAAACTACGATCAACTATAGTTAAAACTATAATCAATTTTAATCGCCTTAAAGTTATGTCATACTAAAAACATGCTAACAACCAAAATTAAATCTTTACCCTTTTAAGTATTTTACATTCAAAATTAAACATACGAAATAAATTAAAATTTTCATTAACTTTTATACATATGATAGAAAGAAATAAACTAAATATACGAGTAATGATTAAGCCCAGAAATTGCATTTCTAATGTTTTAAACAATGCTCAGTTAGCTTTTAGTTACTGCCTAAAATCAAAAATTGCATGTAAATTCAGTTTAAGTGTGAAAAGAAGGCATTACATCGTATTCATGTGTTACTAAGCCATTTTGCAGGCCTAAAATTGTTAATCAAATGAAGTTTGATGCAAGAAATAAGGTTAAATTTGTAAAGGTGCAAAAAGAGGGCTCAAATAAGAAGTCAATTTCCATTCCGAGGCTCGATGAGAGAAAAACTTCGCAAACTACCCCCAAAGCACTAGCAAGAAGAGAATAAGTAAGTTTTCAAGCATAAATGAAGTGAATTCAAGTGTCTAAGAGTGATTCCAAGAGAAAAGAAGCTCAATTGAATCGATTCTTGAAGTTTTTGAAGAAAAACAAGCATTGATGTAAGAAGCCCGAAGTTGTAACTGATCAAAGTTTTTATCCATTAAGAATTTAAAGAAATCTCCAAAAATAAAAGTTGTAGAGCTTTGAATTACCTATGCTTAGGCAAAAACGGCGTATAAATCAAAGTTCAGAGTAGAAAGTTATGAGTAAAATAAGAAGTCAGCATAAAATGGACCGGGATCAATCCCCTACAACAAAGTCAATCCCCTACCCCTATTTTTGGCCCGTTTTTAATTTTAAGCTTTTTTCGGCCCGTTTCTTCAAGGATAATTCAAGCCATGACTTGAGACACTTGTGTACTATATAAAAGGTCATATATCTCATACTTTAGGGTACGTAACAACTTAGAGTTGACTAATAGAGAGGTTGAGAGCACAGTAACTTTTTGGGAGCTTTTGCGTTATGTTTGACGATCAAACTTGAGAGTTTTATTATTCAATTCCTTAAAAAAATATTAGATTAGTTTGTATATGATCTTTTAAGGCTGGAACTTTGTTGTAATCAACATTCAATTCATCATTCAATACAGTTTTCAATTCAAGTCTCAATCGCGTTTCAGGAAAACCCTAGTTTTTTGTTTTCTTTTAATTCGATTGCTTTTATTTGTTTGTTTGATTTGTCATTCATAGATTAGTTACTTGATATCATATATATCTTGGATTCAACCTTAAATCCACATTTTTTGGGCTGGTTCTAGGGTTTATAGATATGTTTTGTCAATTTTTCGATTTTTCGTCGATTTATGCTTGATTCTTGTTTTATATTCAAATAATTTATAATTTTTTCATGATATTCATGTGTAATTCATCCTTAATCACTAAGAATCTTATTTTCCATAATTCTTAGGGTTTGGGTCGAGTTTGTTAGGTTTTTGTCAATTTTGAGTTTTTTACCCTTTTTTTGCTGTAAAATCTTCGTTTTAAATCGGAATTACAAAATTTCAAAGTTAAAAGTTTTGAAATATAATATTTTACATAATTAGGCATGTGTTTAATATTTTTCATGATTTCTAAAATTATTTTCATATTTGCTTTGATTATGGTTAGCAAAAATCCTTTGTTAAGGGTTCCTAGTGAAAGATGCGTAATTAATCTTTGAATATAATCCAATTTATGTTTGAATCTGATTTTTTTTATTAGTTATATATCACCTAATAAATTAATGAGTATTTTTTTATCTTTATATTCGTTAAAAACATGTTTTCATAAGTTAGCTCAAAATTCCACTTGATTAAGAACCGTAAAAATGTCGATTCACGAATTTTTGTACTAAAATCTTAACGTGGCTAATTTGATGATGGTCTTTATCCTCTAATTAGTTGAATTATTTTTCTAAGTGAATTGTTTAATTTGGTTTTGTTTTGGTATTTATTAAAATAAGTGTCGAGAAAGTGCCGATTTTGATTTTTGACATTCTTTTTAAGACGGATTTGCTTTGAATAACGTTCAAACCTATTCAAATCTTATAGGAGTGTTAGGCTACTATTTTTCAGAAGTTTAATTAACTTGAATTGTTTGTGTCATGCACTAGCAATACTAGGTTTTAAATTACGCTTTTTCAAAGTCAAAAACTTCACCATCGAATTATATTGCTCAAAGCTAGTGTATATAGTCTTTGTCATGCATGGGCTATCATATACTAGTAGTAGTAATATAATTGGATGGTGGTAGAGTCTAAGAGCTGAATCATATCTTAGAGAAAAATCTTGTTTAAATTTAGATTTGAATTACCCGATTGGACTAGTTTCATATTCCCTAACTAAGGATACCTCTAACGCTTATTTTTCATCAATTTAATTCTATTTAATATTATGTTTTATTTAAGTAGTGCACTATTTTATTTATTTTTAGTTTATTTACATGCCCCCTTAGTGCATTTAGGAAGCCTTTTTGGTATATAACTTGCATTTGTGAATTTCTTTTACTTTTGCACCATAGAATTAGATTTTCCTTTTACTTTAGTTTATTTAATTAATAGTTTTTATTTCCTTTCTTTTTTTCCCAAGTATATCATATTTTCCTTTCTTTTCCCTTTGAAAAAGATAGTTAAAGAAACAAATTCCTTACCTTTCCTGTGGTTCAACCTTAGATCTTCCCAAGTTTACTATAACTTGACTGCTGCGGTTGAGTGTAACAACCTGCTATTTTTTAGCGTAGTCAAGTATATGGGTCATGTATAATAATAACGAATCATGTTAACATGTATCATAATGGCACGTGTTAACAATCCATTTATAACAAAACAAAAGTTTAAATATACATTTAATAATATATTGATTCTGACACATAAAATTATTCTTTCTATTTATATTATGTTTAACATGTGCTTTAGGGCACTAGTTACTATTTTCGATAATAATAATAAGGGCTTTTTTGAGTTTGTCCCTATCTATAATATGAAATTAGAGTTACCCCTATTTCGATAATTTTTTAAATTAAGCCCTAGAATTTGACGGACCTCTAACCCCATTTGAATATTTTGTATCCTAATCGTTTTGCCCTTTACTATTCTTCTTTTAAAAAAACCCTAACACTTACTTTCTCTCTTTAAACTACGACAAATCCTCCTATATCTCTGAAACTCAATCACGTCCTCTTTATTACTCCTCAATCCAAATAAATAAACCCATTACCAAAAAACTCAATCACTTTAATTGGTTACCCCACATCCACCCCCTGTAACCCACCCACAAATTCGATTACTCCGGTCACTATTTTTTAAATTTTATTTGTTCAAATTGATTGTATATATATAGATCTAAGCATATTATACCTAAATATATGTATGTGTATATATATATAATGTTCATGCTCTATTTTTATGCCTTCTTTCTCTCTCTAAAAATCAACTTATATGCTCTAAAAATCAACTTAATTGCTCTAATTTAAAGGAAATGTGAATGAACCTATGTGCATCATTTATATAATTTGGGCATATTTATGAATCAACCTCTGTGCATCAACTAAACTAAAAATTCTAGAATTTGGCAAAAATTAGCACCACCGTTCACACTTCCATTGTATACATATATCAATATTTAAAGGAATTTGCCATTATTGGAGGTGGCTAAACAGACAATACTACCTGAAGAAGGAGACCCAATCTTTCGCAACGCCTCAAAACAATCTCGTCCACATCTTATTTAGAAAATAGATTGTTCTTTCATCGGTGTTGATATTATAGTGCTTGTCGGCCAATTTGGATATGTTATGATGTGGATGTATAGGGATGGCAAAAAAACCCAACCTGGCGAATTTTTGACCCGACCCAACCTGGATGGGGCGAGTTCGGGGTGGGTTTATTTAAGCCCGGGTCGGGTTTGGTATTTTTCCTAAAAACCCGGATCGGGTTAGGTGCAGGTTAGGGTTTTGGATGCTTAAAACCCGACCTAACCCAACCCGACCCACTTGTATATAAATATATTAATATAAACATTATATATATATATTATATTTATAATATTTATACAAACCCTAACATTTTGTTGACTAAAAATATCAGCCGCAAATCCCACTTCTCATTATTTATGCGCCTCACATTTCCGTTCAGCCGTTCTCTGCTCTCTGTTCTCACTTCTCACTTTCTCACAGCCATAGATCCATGTCTCCCATACCCACATTGGCACACCCACACCTCCTCCTCCATCTCCAGCCTCCCACAGTCTCACGCACACATCTCCTCCTCGACGGTCGATGTGGATCCTCCTCCATCTCCGGTTGATTCTCTTCGCCGAACATCCTCCACATCCGGCCGCTCCTCCACCAGTAAATACTATCTCTAAATTAGCCTCCCCCATTCACACATACGGCTTACCCCTCCCACATTCATTTCCCTGAGTAATTCTACATAATTTGTCAATTTGTTATTTTGTATCCATCACCCCCAGCTGTTCTAATATCGGTCTTCTATCAGGTATTCACTTATTTTGGTTGCAATGTTTTCCCGAAAATGGCTCATTATAACTGTTCTTTCTCGTTTCTTATTTATACATGCCTTCTATTTTATGACCAAATCCCCCATTCGGAATTCTTTAGTTTTGTTTTTTCTTTTGTGATGAATTGATGATATTTAATTTAAGCTTTTTAATGTTTGAATAATTTAATTTGGTTTTAATTTAATGTTTGAATTGTTGTTTGATTGTATTATGTAGTTTGAGACTTGTTTGAATTATGTGGTTGATCCACTAGAACTTAAAATTTAAGTTTAAGTTGTTGCCTGTTGTTGAGTACTTAAGTATGGGGTTGAATTATTCATTTTTTTTAGTTCAAAACAGGGAGTTTGGCGGGTGGGTTATTCAACCCGTCTCGGTTCTTCTTAATTTAGGGTAAGGCGGGGCTAGGCTCCTAGATATGTATGCGGGTTGGGTTTGGGTTTTATAAAAAAAATCTGTCTCGAGTTCAGGGCGGGGTGGTATACATGCGAGTCGGGTTTGGTATTGGCCAAACCCGCCCCATACCCAACTTGTTGCCATTCCTATGGAGGTAGAGATTTGTTGGATTTGAGTGGGATTGAGGTGGATGAGATCTAACATTGGTTGATTTTTTTATTATATAGGGTTTGTGTTATCTCTTTCCTCTTTTTGGGTTGATTAGATCTGAAAGTTGTGCTGGTTTAAAATGATTTAGGTTTTTTATGGTAAAATTAGGGTTCATAATTATGATGAAAGAGAATGGGAGGTTGAAGACAAGGGCAATACAGTAAAACCTCGATAAATGCCTATCATTGGGACTGAAAAAATATTATTTTAGTGAGATTGTTTATTTAACGATGAATGAATAATTTTATTTATTATTTTAGAGGGAATTTTTTTAATTTATGTATGTGGTGTATAAAGTCAAAAGACACAGTTAATGTATTAACTCAAATCTTAAGAAGTTAAAAAAAATTGGTGAAACCAATTTATAATGTCTTGTAAAACAAAATGTTTTAAGTTTATGCATGTATATATAAAATGAAAAGATTCATATATTTAATTATAGTTAGAAAATAAAAAAATACAAGATGTCAAACATCTTCGAACTATCCTAGTGAGAATTTTGCGGTGATGGAATTGCCTACCGATGACGAAATTATTCAATCAATAATGAATATATCTAATGATAATGATGTAGGTCGGCAAATACCCTAGAGGAGGTGAATAGGGTTTTTGAAATTTAATCGAATTTTTGAAAACGTTTTAAGAAGATTTAAAGTTTATATCAAGCAATCAAGTTAAACAATCAAGTAATCCCAATCACATACAATAATATAGTAATAAATAAAAGAGCTAAAGATAGAAAGATTGAACCGATAGAAGTTCAAGATTTTTTGTCCACACGGTTCGGTTTATTAGATCATACGTCCGCACTCAGATAGTTCTCCGAGAATTTTTACTAATACCGATCTTCTTCCAGGTGAAGATCAAACCTCTACAAGTTTATCCTTCTCACACACTTTACAAATATTGATTACTCACAACACTAACACAAGAACAACTTCTTGCTAATCTAAAAGATAAACATCTCTTACTATTTGAAGAATAAGATTTTGGTGACAAATATTAATGTACAATAGCTCTAAAGTGTTTGAAGATTACAAGTTAAACTCACACTAAGAGATATCAAATTTGATCACAATTTATAGCTAAAAATAATAATGATTGATCAAAACGATGTTCTTGAATCTTTGAATATTATGTATAGATGAAAAGAATAGAGTTATAATCATTCAATAGTGTTTGAATAGTGTCTAGAATGGGTATATATAGAATGGGACACTATATGGCCGTTTGGAGGGAGTGGGTGAAGGTTTGGTGCCAAAAATGGCGAAAAATCAGATCTCCAACGGCTAGTTTTTGGGCTATCAGTCGACTGAGTAAAGCTCATAAGTCGACTAAGTGACCATCAGTCGACTGAGCCATGCCCATCAGTCGACTGATAGACCACACTAGTTTACTGCCAAAAATCCAAAAATCCAATTTTTTTATACTTTTGCAAATTAGCTCAAAAATCAATTTTGAAGCTTGGGAAATGTTAAATATTGGTTCCTAAGACACCTATTCTAGGGATAGCTCAAAATAAAGTCGTTTGAATTTAACATGAATTTATTTCAAAAATGGTTTTTGCTAGAATGAAGTTTTTAAAAGAATCTCGATTCAAACTTTGATTTTAATCAATCTAAAAATGTTAAAACAATGTGTATGAGCTATAATAATGATCAAATAAGAAATTTTACACATATTCTAAAGTACTCACTCAAATATTGAATAAACGAGTCTTTGATTACTTTAGGAAGTTTCTTCAATTTTTCACTCGCTTTGGTCTTTGATCCTCATTGATTTGTAATGATGAATGAGCTTTGATCAAGTTGTGTGTATGATGCATGTTGAGAATATACTACAACATTGGTTTGTCGGTTTGTCCACGAATGATAGTATTGATTGTGGCTATACTTAAAAACAATAACTTAGTTAAATAACATATGATTAATGTTATTGTTATTATCAAAATAATATTAATGACTTTTAGGTCGACAATCTCCTCCTTTTTGATGATGACAATAAATTAATGTGTGTTTGCAATTAAAATCATATGTTGAAATAATATAGGGAAAGTTCCCCCTCAAACTATGCATAAGATTAAATCTAATAAGTATGCATAATATTATAAGATTAAATCTAATAAGCATGCGTAATATTAATTCAAGCTATTATAACAAAATATCCTAATAAAGTTTTTAAGTTTAACCACGCATAACAAAAACCAACAAACAAAATTAGTAACGTATTTAAACCAAAACATAAAACTAAGAGTGTGTACCAAACACTCTAACACACATATTTCTCTCCCTTTGTAGTAAAAAAAAGAGATAAAACATCGCTTACCAATTACTCTTGCAGGTCTCGAAGGTCTTGCAGCCATTGTCCCTAACCTTGGTCGTTGTGAAATGGAGTCCAAACCGGGAAGACATGCTCCGGATGGTATTGGAGAAAGGCCTCTTCATGAGCTTTTTGGCGATCTTCAATACGATTGAATTGGTTGCTTATATTGACCGAAAGAGCTTATACTTGACCTGAAAGCCCTTGAATAGCGTGAAGCAAAACTGCATTTAGAGATTCGTCGTGTGTGGCATGGAATTGGCGGGGGCCTCAAAAAAAAGTTACTTGTTGTGGACTTTTGGAACCTTCTTTTTCTTCACCCATTTCCTCAGATTGAGACATATCTTTGTCCTCATCATCACTATGATCGTCTCTATCCCGTGGATCATTTGTAGCTCATTGACCGTGTACTAATCTATATTGCATTAACCGAATCACCTTGGGACTATAGGTCTCATCGGCAGTGGGAATGATAACATCAATTTTGTCTTCAAGCCGGATGTTATAAAATTTGAACAAATGAATAAGAGCCATACCGTAGACCAATCCTTATCTTTTTTGGTTTGTGATTTCGAGTAAGTGATATAACATGAGACTAGCATAGTCCAATTTGTGTCCCATTGTAATAGCCCATATTAAGAACAATTCCAAAGCATTGAGCGAAGCACGGCCACCACGCCTTGGAATGATCGAATAGCCAAGAATAGAATGAATGAGTTGTCCTTCGAGTTTGAGCATTGAAGCTTTAATCTCATTCTATGTATTACAAAACCTATGTTTGAGGGGAATGCTTTTGGTCGCGTTTATCTCAAAACCAAGAAAGTTTCTAAAGTTGGATGGAACTTCATTCACATTGTTAATGGGGAAACCAAAAATTTGAGATAACTCAGCCTTGTTAAAGCTAATCCTTTGGCCATTCAATAAAGTAACAAGTCAAGCCTTGTTGGGGTGACCATTATCGAGCATGGGATGATGCAAATTTGCATAAAAAAGCCGAACTAGTCGAGGGTAAACGTTTTCAAGGATATTCAAGAAATCAATAATACCTTGGTTACGAAAAAGTGCCGCAATATTTAGTCCATTAGACACAAACAATTGAAAGTTAAATTGTTTACCTTCAACTATGGTGCGAGTTGAGTAGTCATTGTTGAAGTTTTCTTGGACCTTGTCAGAGATGAATAATGGTGGTAGAGGTGCTTGTTGAGGAACTTCTTCCGATGTACCCTCTTAAGCTACATTGCGTCTAGCACGACGTGGTTGAGAGCCTTGAGATATTGTAAAAGATTTGGGGTTTAAGGAATAAGTTTTTGAAAACCTAGGGTTTGAGGTGAGATTTTGATTTGGTGAGAAAAAAGTTGTTTTTGATGAGGGAAAATGGTTGGAAATGGTTTAGTTTAGACTTATAAGAGGATTTAAGAGAGAAATTTGAGGAAAGATGAGGAGAAAGAGTGAATTTCGAAATATGGGTTAGGTTTTATGTTAGAGCGACAATGAGATGGGTTTGATATTTTGGGTTGAAAAATGTATAATTTGTGGTTGATTTGGTGTAAAATAATGATGATTTATGGTTTATGGACAGTTTTGAGGAAGACATTTGAGTGTTGATGGTGTTTGTGGAGGTTTGAATGTGGTTTGGAGAGAAGAGCTTCAATATGGAGAGAAGTAGAATAAAGGAAGAACAGGGAAAAAACAAGGGTTAAAGTGGCTGCTTTTAGCCAACACTCAGTCGACTAATCAAGGCTTAGTCGACTGACCATTAGTCCTTAGTTGACTGATCAACTGTTCTGCCCAAAATTTCACAACTTTTGCTCTTTAGGACATATGAAGTTAGAAAAAGCATATTGGACCACTTTTGTACTGCAAAATCACTATTAATTCATACAATAACATGTAAAAGTAATACGAGCTAAGTAATGGCAATTTTTTTATAAAAATTAATCAAGTAAAAAAAATCATAAAGATTGTATGCACAAGAATTGGCATTAATTGATCAATGTATATGAACATTTTGGACAACTAAATATCACACACTTTAGTCATACCAAATTCATGATGGATAGTACAAAAACGATCGTCCGGGAGTGATTTAGTGAAAATATCCGTAAATTACGATCCGATGCTAACGAATTCGATATCAATATCATCTTTTTACACATAATCACGAATAAAATGATGTAATATCTCAATGTGCTTAGTACATGAATGTTGTATGGGGTTCTTGGTCAAGCTAATAGCACTTATGTTATCACATTTAATGGAAATGTGGCTAAGACTAATTCCAAAATCTTCTAGTTGTTTAATATATAAAGTTTATGCATAACAACTTCCGACTGCCATATATTCGGCTTCGACCGTTGAAAGAGCCACCGAATTTTGTTTCTTACTTGACCAAGATGTTAATGCATGTCCTAGAAAACGACATGTCCCGCTAATGATTTTTCTATCAATTTTACAACTGACAAAATTCGCATCGGAATAACTTATTAGGTCAAAAGTGTTCTCTCTTGAATACTACAAACCCAAAGAACTAGTACCGAAAAGATAACGGAATATACGTTTAACGGCAAGTAAATGTGATTCTTTACGATCCGCTTAGAATCGTGCACAAAGACATACATTAAACATGATATCCGGCCTACAAGTCGTCAAATATAATAAACTACCAATCATACCTCGATATTTTTTGATATTCACACTTTTACCTATTTCGTCTTTGTCGAACTTCAACGTTGAACTCATAGGCGTACTCATTGATTTAGCGCATTTCATGTCGAACTTTTTCAAAAGTTCCTTCACGTACTTCTCTTGATTGACAAATATTCCTTCTTTGCATTGCTTCACTTATAATACAAGAAAATAATTCATCTCTCCCATCATACTCATCTCGAATTCTTTTTGCATACAAGTGAAAAAATTCTTGCAAAAATTCTTGTTAGTAGAACCGAAAATAATATCATCAACATAGATTTGCACAAGTAGCATATCGTTATCATGATTTTTAATAAATAAGGTAGTATCGACTTTGCCTATAACAAATCCATTATTAAGCGAAAATGAGTTTAATTTATCATACCATGCTTTAGGTGCTTGTTTTAAACCATATAATGCTTTAGACAATTTAAACACATAATCCGGATAAACGTGATTTTCAAAACCGGGAGGTTGTTTCACATAAACTTCCTCTTCAATAAAACCATTTAAGAAAACACTTTTCACATCCATTTGATACAATTTAAATTCTTAAAACATGAATAAGCAAGTAGCATGCGAATGGCTTCTAAACGTGCAATGGGTGCATATGTTTCCTCATAATCAATGCCCTCATTTTGATTGTATCATTGGGTAACAAGTCTACTTTATTTCTAACAATTAGTGAGAAATACCCATTTAATGCTTATAATGGTGTGATCATTAGGTTTGAGAACAAGTGTCCACACTTTGTTTTTCTCAAATTAATTGAGCTTTTCTTGCATATCCATCATTCAAGATTCATCTTGTTCGGTTTCATTTATGTTCTTAGGCTCATATTGAGAAAACATAAATCACATTATTGCATACATTTCTTAAGGATGTTCTAGTCATAACCTTACTAGATGGCTCTCCAAGAATTTGATCAATAAGGTGGTTAGACACAAATTTTTAACTCCTAAGTAAATCATTCGAGTTTTGCTCGATTTTATTTTTTAATTCCTTAGAGGGAGCTTAAACACTCGATGTTTCTTCCTTAGATGTATCATTAATTTGAATATCAATTTTTTTTTGATATTTTCAACATCATCATCAGAATGCATTATGGGTGAAAAATGATTAGACTCATCAAATACAACATGCATAGATTCTTGAACGACAAAAATTTTCTTGTTATAAACTCTATATACTTTACTATTTATGGCATATCCAAGAAAAATTATTTTATTGGATTTAGCATCAAATTTACCAAAGTGATCATGATCATTTAAAATAAAACACTTACAACCAAAAACTTTAAAATATGCAATATTTGGTTTCTTATCATTCCATAACTCATAAGGTGTCTTATCTAACTTTTTATGAATAATAGCACTATTAATCACATAGCATGCGGTGTTAACGGCTTCCGCTAAAAAATACTATGGCAAAGAATGTTCATTTAACATAGTTCTAGACATCTCTTGAAGAGATCTATTTTTTCTTTCAACAACACCATTTTGTTGAGAAATTCTATGTATCAAAAAATTATGATCAATACCATGCTCATCACAAAAGTTCTCAATATCAATATTATCAAATTCTCTACATCTATCACTTCTAACATGCATAATAGAAAAACCTTTTTTATTTTGAACTTTTATTCAAAATTTAGCAAAAATATGTGGAGTTTCACTTTTATGAGAAAGAAATAACACTCAAGTAAATCTAGAATAATCATCAACAATAACAAAAGCATAGAATTTTCCACCCAAACTTGCAACCAAATTAGGTCCAAATAAATCAAGATGTAACATATCAAAAGGTCTAGTTGTAGTAATATCCTTCTTAGACTTAAATTAATACTTGTGTTGTTTACCAAGTTGACATGCATCACAAATTTTATTCTTAACAAATTTGGTTTTAGGCAATTCTTTAACTAATTCTTTCTTAGATAAAGTGTGAATTAAGTCCATATTAGCATATCCCAATCTTCTATGTCATAACCAAGAAACATCATTAATAGCGAATAAGCACTTAACATCTTGTTGAGGCAAATCATAAACCTCAAAAGTGTACACTTTGTTAGTTCTATATGCAAGAAGTAAGATGGAATCATCACTAACATTCTTAATAATGCAACGATCAGATTTAAAAATAACTTCATAATTTTTATCACACAATTGACTAATACTAAGTAAAGTATGCTTTAAACCTTCAACTAAGAGAACATTATCAATATAAGTAAAATTCTTACTAACCTTACCTATACCGATGATCTTACCTTTGTCGTTATCTCCAAAAGTTACATTCCCTCCTCACTTAGGAATGAGACTTAAGAAGTTATTTTTGTCTCCCGTCATGTGCTTTGAGCATCCACTATCCAAGAACCATTTGGTTTTGCTACCTTTAGCTTTCAAACACACCTACACTATAACCTTAAGTAATTTCTCCTTTGGTACCCAAAATGTGTTGGATCCCTTTGGGTTAGCATACATAATGGTTCATTTTGGAACCCAAGCAAGTTTCCTCTTTGGAAAGCCCTCATTTCTATAAAAACAAGAATTTACATAGTGAGTATTTCTACCATAATATGAGCAAAGATTAGTGGGATCATGAGATGTATATGTTTTGAAAAAAAATTTGCAATCCTTTTGATTGTCAATTTGGTTGTAACCCAAACCGGCTTTGTCAAATACACACATTTGTATTCCTAATAGTTTATCGAAGTTATCCCTTCTATTGGTGAACTTGGTTAGACTATTAGTTAAGTCATCCACTTAATCTTTCAACTTGGCATTTTTCACTACAAGTGTGTTTGAAATTTCCTTATCCTTTTTTTTCTTCAGAGTTTTAATTTCATTTTTCAAAACAACATTTTCTTTTTCAAAAATTTCATACTTGCTAGAAATCATCAAGTTGTCATTTTTTTGGCTTGCATACTTCTTAGATAAATTTTTACATTTACTATGCAATTCCTCAAATATCTCATATAATTCATCATAGTCATTCTCATCATGTGCATCATCATTAATAGAAGCATCACTATCACTAAATGAATCATAGTTATAGTCTACCTCATCATTTTTTTCCATAAGGCAAAGGTTTGCTGTTTCCTCGTCGCTAGAGTCGGCCTCGGACTCACCTCCTTCGGAATCGCTCCAAGTACCTTTAAGAGCGTGCTTTACTTGTTTGAACACTTTGTCCCTCTTATCCCTCTTCTCATTTCTTCTAACCAATCAATTGGTTTTGAAGTGCCCCAATTCATGACAATGAAAAAACTTCTTCACTCTTCATTTTCAACTCTTGGTTAAGTTGATCGATCATTGTTCTTCCTTGATAAAGAACAATAGTTGTTTCCTTTTCCTTGATAACCCTTCTTCTTAACTAGAAATTTTATTAATTTTTTAGATAGAAGAGCCATATCTTCATCTTCTCCCATTGACTCCTCATCATCCTCTCGTTGACTTGCTTTGAGAGCTAGAGTCCTTTTAGCCTTGGAATCAACCTCTTCTTCTCTTTTCAATTCTTTTTTCATGGGTTTTAAGAGAACCCAAAAGTTCATCCATGCTAAGAGTCTTGAGATTCTTGGCTTCTTGAATGACTGTCACCTTTGGTCTCCATTTCTTGGAAAGAGTTCTAAGGATCTTTTGAGTTTTGTCTTCATTAGAGTAAACCTTTCCAAGAAGATCTAAGGCATTAGTGATAATAAAGAATCTACTATACATAAAAATAAGAGATTCATTGGGCTCCATTTTTAACAATTCATAGTCATGAACAAGCATATTAATATTATCATCCTTAACTTGGGAGGTTCCCTCATGGGCAAATTCATGTTTATCCCATATCTCTTTGGCGATTTACAATTAGAGATTTTGTTGTATTCATCCATACTTAAGGCACAATGTAAATAATTTAAAGTTTTAGCATTGAATTAGATTTTCTTGATGCCATGCTCATCATATTCGAAAATTGATTTAGGAAAATCATTACTCCTTTCATCGGTTTTGGTAATCTAATAGGGTCCAACAAGTGTGACCCTCCACTGTTCAAAATCACTAGCTTGTAAAAAAGTACATATGGGATTTTTTCAATAACTATAATTATTGCCATCAAACAATGGTGGCCTAGTGATGGAACCACCTTCGTTAAGCCTGGTTCTTTGATATATAAACATGATCATAAACTCTACGATTATTAAATCAAAATAAGAGTACAACCTCTGATACTAATTGTAGGTCAAAAAATACCCTAAAGGGGGTGAATAGGCTTTTTAAAACTTAATCGGATATTTGAAAACGTTTTAAAAAGATTTAAAGTTTATATCAAGCAATCAAGCTAAACAATTAAGCAATTCCAATCACATACAATAATATAACAATAAATAAAAGAGCTAGAGATAGAAAGATTGAACCGATAGAAGTCCAAAATTTTTTGTCCATACGGTTTAGTTTGTTAGAGCATACATCTGCGCTCGGATAGTTTTCCGAGAATTTTCACTAATACCGATCTTCTTTCGGGTGAAAATCAAATCTCTACAAATGTATCCTTCTCACACACTTTATAAATATTGATTACTCACAACACTCATACAAGAACAATTTCTTGCTAATCTAAAAGATAAACTTATCTTAATGTTTGAAGAATAAGATTTTGGTGACAAACATCAATGTACAATAGCTCCCAAGTGTTTGAAGATTACAAGTTATGCTCACACTAAGAGATATTCAATTTGATCATAATTTATAGTTCAAAATAATAATGATTGATCAAAACAATATTCTTGAATCTTTGAATATTGAGTATAGATGAAGAGAATAGAGTTAGAATCATTCAAGAGCGTTTGAATAGTGTCTAGAATGAGTATATATAGTATGGGACACTATATGGCCGTTTGGAGGGAGTGGGTGAAAGTTTGGTGCCAAAAATGACAAAAAATCAGATCTCCAACGGCTAGTTTCTGGGCCATCAGTCGACTGAGCCAAGCTCATTAGTCGACTGATAGACCACATTGGTTTGCTGCCAAAATATTCAAAAATTTAATTTTTTATACTTTTGCAAATTAGCTTAAAAATCAATTTTGAAGCTTGGAGAATGTTAAAATATAGGTTTCTAAGACACTTATTTTAGGGAGAGCTTAAAATAAGGTCGTTTGAATTTAAAATGAATTTATTTTAAAAACGGTTTTTGCTATAATGAAGTTTTTGAAAGAATCTTGATTCAAATTTTGATTTTAATCAATCTAAAAATGTTAAAACAATGTGTGTGAGCTATAATGATGATCAAATAAGAAACTTTACACATATTCTAAAGTACTCACTCAAATATTGAATAAACGAGTCTTTAATTACTTTAGGAAGTTTTTTCAATTCTTCAATCGCTTTGGTCTTTGATCCTCATTGATTTGTAATGATGAATGAGCTTTGATCAAGTTGTGTGTATGATGCATGTTGAGAATATACTATAACATTGGTTTGTCAGTTTGTCCACGAATGATAGTATTGATTGTGGCTATACTTTAAAATAACAACTTAGTTAAATAACACATGATTAATGTTATTGTTATTATCAAAACAAGATTAATGACTTTTAGGTTAACAGATGAAAATGATCCTGATCTAGATGATTGTTCCGTTTTATCAAATATTTCGTCAAAAGAAGCATTTCAAGCAATAACCACCTTGAATAATTACTTGGTACATCATGAGAAAAATATTCTGAATGTTGTGTTTTCACTACAAAAAGTTAAGGATGGGCTTGAATTTGTTTTAGGTGCAAAGAAAAAACAAGTAACATTAGATGCATACTTTTAGAAAAAAAGATTTTGTATGTATTCTTAATTGATTGAAAAGTTTGGGTCTATTATATATATATATATATATATTTAGTAATTATTAATTTATATTTTCATTGTATCTTTAAGGATTCAAAAAAATTACTACTTAATGCATTTAGCAAAGTTAGTACTTTAGTGCACATGTCAAAGTTGAGAGCATAAGAAATTATTATTTTATCAAGCATTCATTTATCAAAGTTTTACTGTATGGCCAAGTTATAAAAGATTTGAATAGCATTAAACATCCGTTAAAACTCGGAAATTAAGTCAAAAAATTATAAAACTAGAAAGTAATTCTAATTTTGTATTATTAATAGGAGAGAGTAATTCAAAAAAAAATATAATAATAATAATATTGCGAGTATGGCGGGAAGCCGAGCCGGCTAAATTCAGTGCAGTGAGCCATGATTTTTTATTTTCATCCACTTGAAGAATGTTCCACTGGCATCGTTACATCCAACGGCTGAAAATCAAGTAGCCTGTGAAGACTTATCTCCTTTTCTCTCTCTAAAAGGAGAGCAGAAGTGAGAGAAACAGAACAGTACATAATTCAGGCCGGGGCCATACCCCCCTTTCCTTCTTCCAAGAAAATCTCTACTGTTTTCTTTACATCATCAAATTATTTTTTGCAAGATACAATATTCTTTTCGTCTCTTCTCTAAGGCAAGCTAGAAATTTAACCACATGTACTGGAATTACAGACCCATTTTCTCTCTCTAAACTTTGAGCTACTAATTCTCCTGTTTTCCTTTTTCCCAAAAACATATTATGGGTATTCATGCGTCTGCTCTATGTGTTGTGGGTTTCTGTTATATTTTGATCTTTCCACTGAATTGAATTCTCTCAGCTGGGGAAATAATGGGTTCTTAGTATAGCAAAAGTTTGCCCCTTTTATCCTCCTCTGCTCTTACACACCCAGATCTGCTCTTTCTTAAAAATAAAAACAGGGAAAAGAGAAAAGAAATTATATTGTAATGGGAATTTGCTTGAGTGCTCGAATTAAAGCTGAGAGCCCATGTCATACAGGTATTTAATTTTACTTTCTTCTTTTTTCTCATTTTGTTCTTGTGTGGACTATGTATCTTGTTGGATGTTAACATTGGATTCTATGAATCCATTTGGGCAAAAAAATGATAAAATAATTAACGATTAAGTGAAAGTTGAGAGAAGTGATAGAGTGACGTGTTGAAATATTCTCCTCTCTAATTTTTTTTTTTAATGAAAAACTTTTCTTGCCACCATTATCCAAGGAAGTTTTTAAATAATAAACCCACGAAATTAGTAGATAATACTTTCATCACACCCCACTCATTTTTCAAAAAAAAAACTTTCAATTCATCTTAGTGGTAGGGATAAATTTACTGAATGTATTATAGGGACATTAATTTATGTTGTTGCTAAAACTAGAACTAAAACATAAAAATCTTATATAAATTCACAAAAAAAATCCTCTCACCTACTTAAAAATAAAAAAACTTTCACTTCACCCCTAAACCTTCAAATGCATTCACTTATTCATATTTAACAAAAGGACTTCTTCACTTTTTCGTATTTTATTATTTATTAAAAAATTACACAATTAAATTTGAGTGATAACAAAAATAATAAAACTTATCTATTGTATAAATATACTAAATGCAAGTCATAACAGTTTCCTTTTTGCTATGAAAATAGTTAATAAAAACATCTCTTAAATTTACTTTAGGCAAAAAATGAAATTTGATCACTAGTGTAACATATTGTAATCATCAAACTTGTTTTTTTGTATCATTAAGTAAAATTATATTCAAAGCATCTATCCATTAGATTTCAATCCTTAATATTTAAGGATGACAAAAAAATTAACGGAGTTGGTTATCCGCGAGTATGCAGGCTGCAACTATATATATCTATATAATATGTGATATTATTATTATTATTATTAATTTATATTTATATTTATATTATATAATATTAAAAAACCTTAAAAGGCAAAATCAAGTTTACTAGGGAGTAATTTATTTCTCATCTTCTCTATGCACAGCCTAACTCACTAACCAACACCACCGACTACTTCCTGATTCCGGCAAGCGTTTCACCATTACATTGATTTTTTGTCATTTATACTCGTATATTTTCACATTTCACTGTTTTCCTCCCATCTTTTCAACTTTTTAAGCAAAGTTTATGTTGATATATTTTCTTTCCATCTCCATTTCATAGACTCTAAATTTAATTAGAGTTTGAAAGGCAACTGCTGGAAGGAACAATAAAACTTTTTTAACATTTTTTTTGGCTAGTTAAACTACATTTTTTTTTATTTTTGTTTTAAAAAAATAAAAATCGGGTTCCTCGCGGATACCCTTTACCCGGTGGGGACAAGGATGGGCAATACCCGCAACCATAAAATCGGTGATGGGGGCAGGTATGGAGACAGACTTGGGAGTCGGGTTCGGGGATGGAGGAGGCAAATTTGTCCCCACCTCAACCCGTTATCATCCATATTAATATTGAATCAAATTAATACAATATAACTAATGCAATGATCATTTGGGTAATCATTATTCAATCAACAAAAAGATGTAATCAATTGAATAATAATAAAAAATAACAAGTATTGCTTTTCTTAATTATAGTTGTAATATATATATATTTATATATATATATGTATGTATCTATAAAAGACCCATGCATTTTTTCTATCGATAAAATAGAGAAGGAAAAACAAACATTGGTTTTGATTGCACGTAGTTTCTTTAACGCTTTTTACCGGGTATAACGCAAAACCGCCGTATTAATTTTGTGGAGGGTGGATTAAGAAGAAAAGAAAAGAAAAAAAAATTGTAGAGTTCGTATTAAGATAAAATTAGAGTACGTAAGCTTATATATTTTTAGGTAAAATAAATAAAATACCAAGGGTGGTGGAAAAAAAATTTAGTATGTGCATTAAAGATAACTCAAAAATAGTAGGCGACGGTTTTTGTCTAAAAGATAAAATGGGGTGAGAAGAAAAGATTTTAGGCTATTTTTTAGATCATTTTAATTTAGACTTTGACTTTTATAAGGGTAAAAAGAAGAATAATGTGGGTGTGTTTAAGAACACCCTTATCGAAATAATTATATTATATGAAAAATAGAAAAAATAGAACGGCTCACTAAATCACTTATCTTTTTTTAGTTTTTATAAATTTTATATGTTTTGTTAATTTAATAGCATTTTATGACTTTTATATCGCATACGACCTGCATGTTTAAATTTCAAGATTTTCAAGAATAATTTCTCTTTAATCACGTACATCCTTGTCTCCCCAATTTAGACTTTGGTATCCCGAATTGCAAGAAGTGGTCCAGTGGCTTATTGGACACTTGTTGGGGGAGAATGATATGGGACATCTGAGGTACAATTCTGGTAGGTAGAAAAAACATTTGTGGTCAGCTGTAGACTCAGATTCACGAGCAGAAATTAATCCTCCATTCAATGTCATAGCATAGGCCACCTCATGTGTGAAAAAAAAAAGATGGTACGTTGAGGTAGGTTTTCCCAGCACGGTGGAAGCTTTTGTTTTTGGTTTCTAGTATTGGGTATTGGGTTTCATTCTTGCTAATTTATCAGCATCATAATTTGCTAATTTAATAAGATCAACTTAATGGAATGATCTTTAAAATGTTGGTTAAAGTATTTAACCTAAAATACTTTTAACTGACATAGCTTCTACACATTCAAGAAAGTTCATATCTTTCTCAAGAAAATGAGCTACCACCTAGCTCTTTTGTTATGCTTTTATGATCATACAATTTGGGAAACATATTACAAATCCCTTTGGCATCTAATAAATGTGGATAATACAATATAAATTTGTATCATCAGGGGCAAATTCGCAATATGTTAGCACCAATGGGAATGATTTGAGCCGTTCGAGCAGCAAGGTCTCATCGGGGTTGGGCCCACCTACTCCAAGGAGTGAGGGTGAGATTTTGCAGTCCTCGAATTTGAAGACCTTTAGTTTTGCTGGCCTCAAAACGGCCACAAGGAACTTTCGTCCCGATAGTGTGTTGGGAGAAGGCGGTTTTGGCTCGGTTTTCAAGGGTTGGATCGACGAGCACTCGTTTATAGCTGCCAAGCCCGGGACGGGCATGGTCATTGCTGTCAAAAGGCTTAATCAAGAAAGTTTTCAAGGTCATAGAGAGTGGCTGGTGAGTTCCCACTTTCACATGCCAAATTTAGGTTTCGCTAAAAATGCAATGATAGTATTTATCTTGTTTATGTGATCACCTTCTCTTAGTGTGATTGACTCGCATGGTCCATCAAATTCATAAAAGGACTAAAAAAATTCATCCCACGTTGATTTTCCTCGAAAGGGCTCTTACTAGAAAGGACTAGTGACTACACATATACAGCACGTTAGTTCACCTATCACAGGCAATGTGGGGTGAACATCCACAATCAATCTATAGCTTGCCACATACATGCGCCTCAACCCCCCCTTCTCTCTCTCTCTCTCCCTCAACACCAAACCAAAAAAAAAAACCTACAATCATTTTATCTTTTACTGCATGTTAATTTTCATTAATCTTGTTGTGTATTTGGTCCTCTAGGCAGAAGTAAATTATCTCGGGCAGCTTTATCATCCTCATCTTGTGAAATTGATTGGGTATTGCTATGAGGATGAACACCGGCTTTTGGTATATGAATTCATGCCCCGGGGCAGCTTGGAAAATCATTTGTTCAGAAGTGAGTCCTTTTTAGACACTTATTTTAAAACTTTAGATACTTGTGAGTTTGTATTTATGAACTTACACTTTTGTTATTGATTCATAGGAGGTTCTTATTTCCAACCTCTTTCCTGGAACCTTCGTCTAAAGGTTGCCCTCGGAGCTGCAAAGGGGCTCGCTTTTCTCCATGGTGCCGAAACTAAAGTGATATATCGGGACTTCAAGACCTCAAATATTTTGCTTGATTCAGTACGTCTCCTATTACCAAACATTTGTTATAAAAGTTTGTACCTTATGCTTTCACAGTTGTACATTGATCTCACAGTAGCCACATTTGCTCTATATGAAAAGGCTTATATAGATTATGGTGTAGTAACAATCTTTTTATTGAACAAATACCAGAGCTACAATGCGAAGTTATCTGATTTTGGGTTGGCCAAGGACGGGCCTACAGGTGATAAAAGCCATGTATCTACAAGAGTCATGGGGACCTATGGATATGCCGCACCAGAATATCTGGCCACCGGTATGAGTTAAATGATGTGCCTTTTTGGCCATTTGGATGTTTCTCTTTTTATACTTGCTACTTGCTGCTGATTTTTTTCCTTTTATGGACTGAATGATTCCCTTTATATGCTGGCGTAGTTAATATCCTTATCCAAGCATCGGTCCAACCATTTTGTAGAGCTCTCAAGTCTCTAACCTATAATCTCCATCCCCCTACTTGTGGTGTTAGGTTCCTTTTATGTCACTTAGGCTGCATTTAATTAGTGTACATGGAAACCAACTTGGGCTAGCTAAGTTGGCCGCTATGATCCTCAACTAATGAGAGGTCGTAGGTAGGATGGCAAAAATACCCGTGGGTCCCTGACCCAATAGGGGTGGGTATGCGGACAACTAATCGGGGCAGGTACAGGTCGGGGATTTTTAAAATTAGTCGGGTTTGGGTATGGGAGTCTACCCCGTACCCGCCCCGATATACTTAATTTTGTAAATTTTCTTACTTTGTGCTTATATATATATATGAGTGTGTATATATATGTATATAAAATTAGTTCATCATTTATTGAGAGCATATATATAATTTCATCTATATATGTATATGTATATATATTTGTATATATATATTCTATCTTCCCTCTTCTTTAAATTTTATGTGTTTTTTTTCATAACGACGAAAGAAAGAGCTTTACTTTACAAGCGGAATTGCGGAACAGACCAGGCTAGTTCCGAAATGGGATGCCAAGGGAGAAATCCTGATGGACACTTGAAATCAAAATAAAAAATTATCGAGGAATCCATCCGGGACCTGTTACCCGACAAGGACATGGATTACCCGATACCCAAATCAGGGATGGAGGAGGTGGAGATGGGGATGGTTTGTGGTATCGGGGCTGGGGATGGAAGCCTTAAACCCAACCCATTGCCATCCCTTCATAGGTTCCGTTCTTGCCGTAGGAAAGTTTGGAATTGTTTTGTGGTGGCAAGTCAGATATGAGTTGTATGATAGGCTAAGTGATAGCCACACTTAGCCGGTGTAAATGGAAAAGAAGTGGATTCTTGAATTATTTTACATGGAAAAAAGTTTGTGATGGAAATCAAAAGGTTCGGGGGTGGTGGTTCTAAATCTTTGGAAAAGGACAAAATTTAGGCTAAAACCAAGCGACTTGGAATTAGATGTAATCAAACAGCATCCAAAGATTTAGAAAGTGTGACTCTTAGTTTTGGAATTAGATGTAATCAAACATAAACTCACTATAACTCCTGCTGAATGCTGAATTTAAACCCTTGTTTTGTACAAACACTTGACATTCAGAGTTTCATTCAGAATAAAAAAACAAACATCATTTTTAGAGATGGGATCTAGCATTTAGCATTCAGCACTCGGTAATCGAAGGTTAAAAAAATAAATGCACCCTTAAAGTCCTTTTTCTTTATACGAACATTAATATTTTGCTTACATATATCTTTTCACACATTTCTAGGTCATTTAACAGCCAAGAGTGACGTTTACAGCTTTGGTGTAGTACTTCTTGAAGTATTATCTGGCCGAAGGGCAGTGGACAAGAACAGACCGTCCGGTGAACACAACCTCGTGGAGTGGGCAAAACCGTACCTAGCCAACAAGCGCAAGGTCTTCCGAGTAATTGACAACCGACTCGAGGGTCAGTACTCGTTAGATGTGGCCCACACAGCGGCTAACCTAGCATTAAGGTGTCTGTCAACGGAACCCAAGTTCCGGCCTAACATGGATGAGGTGGTGAAAGAACTCGAGCGGCTTCAAGATTCGACAGAAACCGGGAACACACGTTGGAACCCTAATGGGGGGTCGCGCCCACGTAGACGAAGTGCGGGCGAAGCTATAAAGGCTAATAATGCTGTTGCTTATCCTAGGCCATCTAGTTCTCCCCTGTATACCTAGTGATTAGTCAATACTTGTTCACCAAGGGCTCTTTTTCTTGGAAGTATTATAGGTGGTTTGGTTACTCATCCAAGTGCTCAAGGACTGTAAAGTTGTTTTGGGTAAATGTGTTGTATTAAGAGCTGAGCTCTGTTGGTTTAACTCAAAATTGTAGGTGAGCTTGTAATGAGAAATGCCAGCAAGCTAGTTTGTGTACTAACTTATGACTACAACAAATGTAATACTGATTTGTGGCGTTAAGGGTGGTTCTATTGCTGGAAGAATTTTTATTGTTAAAATCCAGAAATGTGTTTCAACTTTCTTGTATGTTTAGGAAACACCAATTTGAACCTAACTGGGATCGAATATATATTTATGTTAAAGTTAAATCTGGTACATTGATTATACAAACAAGACATGCAATTCTTTTTGGGGAGCACTCAGATAAAAAGAAAGTGAATTCGTAATTTAAGCGATTGACATTTGAGCAAGAGTGCAAGCGTCTTATCAAGTGTAGCATTATGCATTGGTAGTGGAAAATTTAAATAATATTAAATTTTGGTATATATTATTTTGGTATATATAATATTAAATCTAAATGATGGGTAAGGTTATTAGCGCATTGAGTTCTCTTAACATTTCATTATGATTTTTAGTGGCATTTTCTTGAGAACACTACGGGCGTGTTTATCTAAATGCTTAATGGGAGAGTTTTAAGTATTCAGAGGTGTAATAAATTATTTGTTTTTTTTAAATTATTAAAAAATTAACGACCATTTTTTTAAATGATTAAGCATTTATTATTAAAAGGTATATCCGTTGAATGCTTAATGTTGAATTTAAACCATTGTTTCATACAAACACTTAATATTCAAAACTTTGTTTAGAATAAAAAAAAACAAATATCATTTTTAGAGATTAGATTCAACATTCAGCAATCAAAGCTTAAAAAAAAAAAGGCACCCTTCATTTATATTTGTGATGGGTTTTCGAGTGCTAAAGGATTTCTTTGAAGTGTTAATGATCACCCTTAAATAAGTATTTGGTGATTTTGATGAAATGTCCATTTTATTTTATTCGACTCTTTTTTCATGAAAAAAAATTTCGCCCATCATCACCCAAAGATTTAGATTTCATGAAAAAATCAAAAAAATAATTGAGCAATTTAACCAAATCATCGGTGATAGAAAATTTTAATGTTTATTCCATTAATTATATTACCTCCCCCACTCATAATATTTTTTGACTTGGTCCCTGATTTAGAGTAAAGATCGGCAACTCAACTTTAAAATGATTAAAAATGACGTGCAGGAAGTCAGGAAGTGTGTTGGTTAACGGGTTCTATTTAAGACATCGGTAAATGCATTTAAATTATTAACTTATATATATCATTACACAATAATATTCTTAAGAGTATTTCCAATAAGATTGTGTAAATTTTACATGACAAGTAAATTTTACGCAAAAAAATTACACAATCTTATTTACTTTCCAACAGATAATATTAATACTTTTGTGTAAAAAGAAGTTGCCCAATAAAAACAGTCACCTAAATAATACAAAACTACACAAATGAGGAGAGAGAATTTGAGTAGTTTGATTCAGTTAATGAGGAGAGAAAATGAGTTGATATAGAATCATATTTAGCTGTGTAAATTGGATGTACAAAATACACAGCCATTATACATAAGAGTTCATTTGGCATTAATTTTACACAATCATTGAAGTAATAAAAAATTTTATACAATGTCTAAATTTTATACAATACTAAATTAGTTATTTTTACACAACCCCATTAGAGATGCTCTAAAGCGGATGATGCGATTTTTCATCCATTGGGACTACAAATCAAAATTGCGTTCCTTTTCGTAGTCAAAGTTGATAGCAGAGGAAAGGATGAATGATTGCAAAAGAGAGTGGATGCCATTTATTTGTGCTAAACTCCAATTAGTTGTCCCAATCCTATATAGACGGTCCCCAACACCATCTTTGGAGGTTTTCCTAAAAGTTGCGCACGCCCATTCTTCCCCCATCAAACAGGGCATTCCCATTTATCCTAGATTTTACCAATATTGATCTCTTGACGTGGTGCAACAAGTATCTCACTTTCCCAGGGGGTGTAGAATTGCAACTAAACTGTCAGTATTCTTGTAATACAGTGATATATAATATCAGTTGGCATCATGAACCGATAAAAATAAAATAAAATTTAGGATTCAAACTTCGATTGACGACCTTTTGTCAAGTTGATAATATTCGAATAAAGTGATACCATATTCTCAAATTTATTCGAGGGAACACAGGTTTTATTCAAGTTTAATCCATTTCACAAACTTCTATATGTTAGATGAGTTTGGTTGATTAACTCGACAAGCGCATTTCGTTAAAATTACAAGCGATGTGTTTATGTGGGGTACATAATCATGCATGTTTATATTGGAGAATAACAGGACCTGTCGATTGATACAAAAAGTAGGATTTAGTGCTAATTTTTCTTTATTCTGTGGTGTAATTAATTCACAAACACCCAATGCAACATGGCACAAATAAAACACTAAAGCTCATTGCAATAAGACATTCTGTCTTTCATTCACTGTTTTGTTTGTATTTTTTCTTTTAGACATTACTGTTACTAGATAAATCATCTCAGAACACTTTAAATTATATGACCACTTCACATACAAGCACAAGTGGAGTAAAAAGAATTGCAACACATGTTTAAGTCATTATGCACTCAGAGGAAAAAAACAATGCATTCCTCGATAATACAACTTTATCTATATTTACAAACGAAGTGGTGAAATTGCCAATTCTTTGAGCATCGGCCCAATTATGGAAAACGCGCCAGACGGAAGGATTTGGCGGCTTATCACCACGTTCTAACTACTGCGGGCGTCCAATTTCTCCAATCCAGTTTCCCGATCGACTTGTTTGTAAAACTGACCATTTCTTTAAAATCGAAACCCTTTTTATTACAATTATTCCCCTGTTTGCCCGGTAATTCGATTTCCTCCACAGGTTCTTCTTTCACCTCTTCGGTTTCTTCACTTTCCTCTTGTGTTGATGTTTCCTTTATGATATTCCCAAGGATCTCAACAACCTCGCTCATTTTAGGGCGGGATTTGGGCTGTTTCATTAGGCATTTGTTGGCTAATGATGCAAGTTTTTGAGCTGATTTGATGCAGTACTGATCTTCTAGTCGAGAGTCGATTATAAGGTGGAATTTCTTTGAATCTGCTATGTAGGGTCTAACCCAGTCTAAGAGCTTTTGTTCGCTTCGAGGCAAGTTTCGCTCCACTGCTCGCCTCCCGGTGATTAGCTCGTATACAACTACACCGAAGCTCCACACGTCGCTTTTGGCAGTTAATCTGCCGGTTTGAACATATTCGGGGGCTGCATAACCTACTGTGCCAACAACCTATAGAGAGAGAGAGAGAGAATAATTTCACTTATCCAAATTTGGAAGGACAAAGAAATGTCATATATGCATTATAATCTGCACTTAGGGAAAGTACCATGAAGTAAATGAAATAAGGTAGAGCCAGGATCCACCATCAAACAGGTTCTCCAGTTCAGAGACGTTGCATATCTAGTCATATGGTCTTTAATATATTCTCGGTCGTAAACAACTCTCTCCTCAAATTGATAGTCACACTTCCCTTTTCCAGATGGTCTCAAATTGATAGTCCCATTTCCTTTCTGGGATATAATCAATGTACCAAATCTCACAACAAAAAATAACTTCTATCCTTGACCATTGATTAGGTTGATTAATTCCTCAGAAAGTACAAAAGTCATAGTAGGACTGTCAATTTGAGACGGACGGAATATATTCTTCTAGGGTGCTTTTGAATGATATAGATGGAAACATATGGAATTGCTTGGTATGGTTTTATGCATAGAACTTTTCTATCGGAAAGAATAACTTCGGGCAATTGATTTATGGATTCTTGAAAATTTAGTGCAACCAAAACACCACTGAAGATGGAAATTCTCCATGTAATTACGTGCAATCAAAGACACCCATAGTAATCGTTTCATTCGAGATTTTATGTTTTCAAAAATCCTAAATTTAGTTAATTCATGTACAGAGTGTCGTAAGTCATGTCGATGTCATTTGCTAAAGCTCAAAGTTTATACATAAAATTGATAATTTTTTATTCCAAGAAAATACAAGAACTTGAAACAAACACACACTTATAAAGCAACAGCCGTAACGAAGTTTTTATATTAACAATACTCTCTGTTTTCCCAAAAAAAAAAAAACACATTGAAGAGAAATCTAATGATAGCATTCACATCAGTATTAAGTTATCAGAAAGAAAAAAACTGTCATGGAGGCCAATAAATGTTATCTTCCCATAGACATTATGTTTTAGTCTTACAGGCTGTGAGCCCACCAAAAAGTAGAAGATAGAATAAATAAAACGAGATAGAGCTTACCGCTGTTGAAACATGACTTAGCCCAGCAGGTGGACCCTGTCTAGCCAGTCCAAAGTCTGAGAGCTTTGCATTAAAGTCTTCATCTAGAAGGATATTTGAAGTTTTGAAATCTCTAAATATTAGCTGCGCCACATAAACCAAACATAAACCATAGAATCAAATAATGCAATCACAATAGAGAAAACTAGCCTACTTGTGCAGAATACTGCCAACGTAAAATAAATCATTAGCAAAGGATGCATGTATATGTATATAGATACATAATCAGAGAAATGCATAAACTGGGCTGAGTTTTCACTTATGTGACTACAATTTCAAGTTCAAAAAAAAAAATTATACAAAACCGAACAGGATTTGTGCTTCAGTTAGGGCGAAGATCATTCTATATGGATATCTTAATTTGACAACAAATATAAAACAATCAAATAATAATAACTGGTCTACTGCATCTGTGGCTCTGAAAAATGAAGAGCTTGATCATGATAAAGACGTATTTTTGCTGATTAGTGGTGGCTCAACAACTATTTCCACAACACAATAACACAACAGTATTCACATTCCATATGTAGCTGCATTTTCTGACCTCCATTGGAATTTGGACTAACCACCAGCTACCCCGACCTAATTCATGATTAGCCTCTTCTTGACCATTTAAAATAGCATCTCACAGCACACATTGGAAGAAATTTATATCCTCATTTGACTCATACTCGCTGTTGCTAAAGTCATTCAGAGGCATAATAATATTTCGAAATTAGAATGTTCTACACAGTTCCTCCAGGCCTCCATCCAGTGATCTAAAAATCGGGATTAATCTGAGCCTAGGCTCTAGTCGGCATCCAACCGCCCAGATTATTATGCCCTAGTCGTTTGGTATAATCGACGGGCCAAAAGAGCAGGGATTAATCAGCCATATTGATGACTTAAGGCTCTTTTTTTCTAATAAAAAAACCTAGTCCCAAAAAGATGTCAGTCCTTTATCTTTTTTATTATTCCATTGATTTAATCCAATGAAACCCTCCCAGTCCATTCATTCCTCTCTACGATTCACAGAATCACAGAAGAAACATACGGAAGTCTCCCTACAACTCAACTCTCTCCCCCCCTCTTCCCTCTCTCATTGGTCGTTCCACTCTCTCCGACACGACTCAATCAAGCACACACAATATTTCTACGATTCAACTACATCATCAAGTATTGTGTGACTTCTTGTATTTTATTAGTATTAAGTTATTAAAATAATATTTGTAATAAAAAATCGTTTGGCCGATCAATCCCCTAGCCCGTATGCACTAATCCCCCCGGACACGACTCATCAAGCACACACAATATCTCTACAATTCAACTCCATCATCAAGTATTGTGTGACTTCTTGTATTTTATTAGTATTAAGTTATTAAAATAATAATTGTAATAAAAAAATCGTTTGCAAGTATCATTGATTATATGAACAGTTGAAAATGGTACCTAGAAAGATCATCCTAGACCTAGTTAAGACCTTTTTTTTTGTAACTAACTAACTATGAACATATTAAATGTTCTTTGTTATTACTTATACACAAGTGTGAATTTTCGACGCGCCTACACAGAGACAACTAAAAGTAAATAAGCCACTGCCAAAATGATCTACTCATAACTGGACAAAAGAGTGAGAATGTACACGAACTTTGTGCTTATGCATGAGAAGACAATAAATACCTGAAAATCCATTTCCTCATGCAAGTAAGCCAAACCCCGAGCTGCATCCTGAGCAATTTTTAATCTTGTAATCCATGGGATAGGAGATTGTATGCGAGATAATAAATGGTCCTCCAAGCTTTTATTGTGCATAAGCTCGTACACCAAAAGCCGTTGAATCCCTCTTTCATCATCTTCCGCACAATATCCCACTAACTTTACAAGATTTGGATGCTTGACTACACCCAGAAAACTCACTTCATTAATCCACTCCTTGTGCCCCTGAATGCTAGAATGCACAATTATGGTACCCGTAAGGTATCAAACAACGAAAATTTTACGTAATCTCAACGTAACTTATACTTTAGAAGAACATTATGGAAGTTCATGCATACAAATACACAATGGATGAAGAGTAGTTACTTGTTTTAAAAGTGTAACTATCCTGTGTGTCCAAATTACCGGCAAAGAAGAGGAAGAGCCTTCTTTTTCGGTAATCAACGAGAACACAACTTTGCGTATGAAGGGAAAAGGAATTGGTTACTATAGCATAGAGTGAACTTCAGGAATTCAAGAAATGCTGCATTTTTATGTCTGACAAGGTTAAGGTGCTTAAATTTCCATGAACATCTAGATTAGGAGATCATATCAACGCGCATCTAACCTAGTAAATACAGTCAATCTTAGAATCACTCCATAACACCCCAATAAAATCTCTATAACCTATAATGGCACTATAACTTGGTTATATTCTTCTTGAAGAGAAGTTTCCTCTTCTCCAAATATTTAATATATATATATATATATATATGTGCGCACTTTAAACTGTTTGTCTTAAACTAATAGATCAAAAAGGCCGTCTATATTTAAGTACAGAATCTTCCTTTCTCCCAAGCATCTGTTCTTGCAATAAATCTTAAAGCAAATTAATGCATGAACCAAAACATTAACAATTAAACTCAAGCTTCAACTCCATATGCATTCGATATGAAACAAGGTTGTTTAAGGGGCCGTTTATTTTTTAACCTCTAAATGTTGAACAGTTACTTAAAGGAACCTCTGAAAAATGTGCTATTTTTTCTCTCTGAATGCTGAAAATATGGCATCTTACAATTGCAACCTTATTATTATGATCTATGAATATACAGAACAGAGATACCATCGGAATAAAATATCATTAAATCGAAATTAAGCATTCAGCACAAGAGTTAACTTTTTATGCGGAATAGCTGAATGCTTAATTTTAATCCAATTCATCATTAAGAGCTGAGAAAAGAAACATCATTTCTACCTAAATTTTTTATTACCACTACATGCATAAACAAATAACACAAATATACATATATTATATATATGAACAAAAGAAGGTCATGCCTGGAATCCATTTCGATTCAACTGTTTAATAGCAACATCCTTCTTATCGCCATCATTATCACCATCATCATCATCATCAGAAACCCTAACAACTCCTCTGTAAACGCTCCCAAACCCTCCCTCCCCAATCATCAAAGCTCGATTAAACCCCCTGGTTGCCGATTTCAGCTCCGCAAAAGTAAAAACCCTAAGATCATTAGCCCTACGTTGACTCAAAAACTCATAGAACCCAAACGAATCACTCAAATCCCTCGAATCCGACTCAAACTCGGACCTCCGAGTATCGGCACTACTCGATGCCACACTCCTTGAACGAGCCCACGATACCTTCGATGACCTGGAAATGACGTCGTTTTCGTCCCCCTCCTCTTTGATATCTCCGTTGGTGAAATGGAAGCACTTCATTTCGAATCGGATTGAAATTTTGAAACCCTAGAAATGGACATGGAAAAAATGAGAATAGTTTTGGGGGTTTGTGAGAAAAGAATGAGTCAAAGAGAAGAAGGAAAGATGGCTGCTGAGGAGATCAACCAACTAGAATTCTTGGAAAAATACTACTATATACTGTATTGATTAGAATATTATTATGGTAAATTATTGATAGAAAACAGAGAGAGAAAGAGCAGGTTTTTCTTCGTTCGGCACGTTGTCTTCTTCTTGTCAGAGACATAGTCACGAGAAGAGCGAAGCCTGCAATTTGTGCATTGAGTTCCTTCCCACATTTGCATAAATACGTGGTTGGCAATGCCAGCTGAATATTCAGTTTAATCCAGATATGTGAAAACTGGCTCATATATATACTTTATATAACATATAAAAAAAATGTTAAAAATTAACCTGTTAAAAATATAAGTATTTATGCAATATATAATGATATATTTATCTAACATAAAATTTTGACATTTGACTTTGTCAATTATATTTTAGTTATAAATGGATTTTAACATAGATCGACCTTAAATTTAATCAATACATGATTAACGTATTATGTATGTGCTAATTTTTTATATCAAATATATAATCCCTTTTGAATTATTGTTGTATGAGCACAATGTGTTTGAACCGGCACCTACTACCTCATCTTTTTGAACCACCTTGCTGCAAGTTCTATCATTTATATGTAAGTGTTTGTTATGTTTTCAATCTACAAGGGTTTTTTTTTATTCGTTCAACCAGAGTACAAGCTCATTTATTTGATTTCACATTTATTTTCATAAAAGATCCATGAAAATATAAGCACGAGTAGTGTATACATTAGTTGACATTATATATATATTAATCAATGCACTTTTCTCATATTAGTTAATACGTAAGATCATTTATAATGCGGAACTTAGTAATATGGTAAATATGATATATTTATGTTACTTATTTGAGTATTACTTGGTTTAGTAGCACTACCGTAAAAAGAATGATAAAACAAATCTATAACATATAAGTAATACAATAGTCTTTTGTCTCTTTCTTATTAATTACGTGCATTTAATTTTCACTTGGTTGTAAATGACTTAATAAAAAGTTAGAGTGTTTTCAAGATATATTGAGAGTGTCAATATCTTTGCCAAAGCTAATCTTCGTCTCAAAATTTAGTATGAATTATATTTGAATATTATTTTTTAAAAATTTAGGTAAACTAAAGCTAAGCTGTATGGAATTCACTATACATTGCAATTTTGCCACTAGTGTTGAGAATAATGGTAATTTCCATGGTTTGGAAAGGGCATTTTACGGACAAAACAAAGGATGCGGAGCGACCCGATACTATTGGGCTTTTGTGGAAAGATGTCCGATTGTGTTGACTCGTAGCTGCTAGTAGGCACATCCATCCAACTCATTATAATACATATTTTCTTTTTGCACGGTAATACATAATATTTTCAAATGCATATTTTATGTGTTTTTTTTATGGTATAATTTGTTCTGGCAAAAAAAAGGTATATAATTATTTAAGGGTCTTCTTAAATACATTAATAAAATCAGGTTTCTCATTCTAGTATAAGAATAATTTCTTCTCACCCCACAATTATTTAAAAAATCTTGCACATTACTCCCACGAATGGGGTGAATTTATTGAAATAATGCAGAGATAATAAAGTTTCGTAAATAAAAATACGAATAAATAAATAATATTAAATTTTGCATTAATATAAGATATTATGAACAAAATTTACATCGTTCTTAATAATTTTTTTATCAAAAATACCGTCTAAATAGTACATTTGAAAATACAAAATATTAATTATGATAAATATCTTTTTAGCAATTATATGATATTCCATACAATATTTTACTGGTCATTGCTCCCAAATGGTTATTATTCATATTTTAAAATTTTCTACAAATTTATTTTTATCAAATAAGTAAATATGAAGTCTTAATTCGCTACACCAAAAATATAAAAAGCTCAATTTTTTGTGTGTAATATATATATATATATAATATCATACAAATAAAAAAACTTGAGTCATGCTGAATATAGAAATTATGTCCAAGAACAATTGTTTGAACAAAAAAATATCCTTAAAGAATAATTAATAGTAAACACATCAAAAAACAAAAACCAATATAATTATCATTTGCAGCACATAGCAACCAAAACCACACAAAATTAAAAGTAGCGATTTAGAGAATATTAAACAAATACAAATAGGCTAATTAAATCTCATATTTTTAAAAGAATATATATATACACGAGAACAAATCCTAAAATCCTATGGCCATACAAGATCTAAAAAACCAAAATTAGGCACATTACAAAAAGAAGAACAAAAAAGTAATCATTACACGTCAAAAATAAAAACCAAAAAATGCTACCAAATATAAAAATTTGCTTGCGCCTTTTAATTAGTTGGTTGTGCCCCTTCTCTATTTTTTGGGTTTTCTTTGTAAGATGACTACTTTGTAGTTGTGTTGGTATTTTATTGTAAAAAAAAAGAGGATGGAGAAAAAAACTCGCGTAAAAAGTTAATAGCGATGTTTTTTTCTTAGAATAAAAACAAGGTTGAGAAGAAAGTATTTTATACTATTTTTTAGGTTATGTTTGACTTAGTTTTGAATTTTAGTGGGGTGAAAAGACTAATTTTTTTGGTGCATTTAAGAATGTCCTTATTGAAGGGCATATATATTTTGACGAAAAATAAAAAGAAGAAAAAAGAAAAATAAAAGTATCTTAGTAATTAAAATAATAACAAGATTATACAAGCTATCCAAAAAAGACTCGCAGTTATTACGTGTTGTTTTCTCTCTAGAAAATCTCTTTATTTTTCAAAACTTTAGTCAAGGACTAAGAGCGAAAATTGGTTAAATAATTTTTCCACACAAGGGGAAGTTTAGTTTTATTCACCAGTTCAATGGGGATCTAGTGGTGGATGGGTTTGTTGGGGGGGGGGGGGGGGGGGGTCAATTGAACCTATGACCTCCTTATAAATGGGAGTTGATGTCATTAGGCTAGCACGTGACGGATATTTACATGTTGGGTAAAATCCCATTATTTGCAATGTTATAGTTTGTATTTATATGTTTCTCCTTCTTTATTTCGTTCCTTTTTTAAGAGAAAGGCCTACAAAAATCTAAAAGATTATAAATTTTTCCCATAGAAAAAATTTAAATAAGCCTAATAAAGTGTAAAATGTTTATACATAACCAGTAATAATACTATTAATAATTTTTTTGAAAACCTACCAAGGGCTGAGGGTACAAGAAAAAAGGCCTAATTTGTTGCCTTTTGAATCTTCAGTAGTGGCCTTTTTAAAATACTAGCTTTCGGGGCACACACTACGCGTGTGCATTGAAAAACCATTTTTTTGCGTTCAGTTTGTGAAATTTTGTAGTAAACTATTTGATACAGCTGAGGAATTATGTGTTTATATTTAAATTATAGTAGATGATCTTCGAGGATTAGTTAAGTGCGCTCTTTCTCCTGTACCATTTGATTAATCCGCATTGACATCTGTAAGCACTTATATAGAATTAAGAAGAAAAAACAAACAAAAACATTAAGGATGTGGTTTGGAGATTCTTTCGGTATCAACCAATGATTTTTTTCATAAAATCTAAGAAAAAGATAGACAACATTGTAACAGATATCTTATGCATCTCTTTTTCAAATTTCCGTTAAAATATATAAATATCTCCACTTACTTTTGATTTTTTTATTAAACAAACCCATGAAAAAGGATATTGGTTAATTCAATCAATTTCTTATACTTTTCTTCAATATTATATTCCAATCCCCTGTTAAACTATATTGACTATACCAAATTTGAACAGTTGAAAATTAAAAAGGTGATTAAAGTTGCCCATGATATTTTTAAAAGTCATGCAGTTACCCAAAATCTCAAACCCAAAAAATGAATAGCTTGGGTCGACCATAAACTGACATACCTAGGCATACATGGAAAAATATTTAATTTTAAGTATAAATGAAATATTGCTCGAATCAGTAAATAAGAAGATAAAAGATTCTTGCCCCACTGATTAAGAGTATGATAATTTACAAATTGTGCCACGGTTCAATATAAACAAAATAAGGATATAAAGCACGATTGGCATTGAGTTTAAATCTCATCCGGAATGGGGAGAGTTCTTTCTCATTTGCAGTAAAAAAACAAAAAAGAAGAGGGATTTAAAACTCCATTTTTATATAAAAAAAATAGTAATAAATAGAGTGCATAATTTATTTAAGTAGTTTAAATGTAAATGTAGATGGTTCAAATTATTTGATTGTGATTGATTCGAAGAATTATAGAAAAAAATATTTAGTTTATTTTATTGTTGATAGATTTTATGTATAACTAATTAGCATCACTCAAATAAATTGGTAGGGACTACACATGTAATGTGAAATGTATTTTTCTTTTTATTTGAATAATGACACTATTCGAAATTATTTTATTTACTAATTTAGCGCTTCTTCATTTTTCTCTTATTTTTCTATTGTACCCTAAATTAGATCTTAAATACCTGTAACTCGACGGCTTGATTATTTGTCAATCTCTGCTTCTTGAGATTGAAAGATATCTCTTAAAGAAGAAAAAAGAAAAGGAGATTACATGATCACTTTTCAATTTTCGGCTAAACTTTTGCACCCCAACACTTAAATTATAATATTTTTCAAGACAATTTTTTTATTAATAGATGAAACACTTTTAGTGAGAGAGATTCTTGACCTTCTTCACTCTCTCTCTCTCTCTCTCTCTAAAAAGTTAGTTTTGAATATTTCATTATTCATTTTCTATAAATAGGAAAAAACTAGAGAGAAACAAGTGTGCAGATATTTTAAAATATAAATTTGTTGTAATGTGATTATAAGATAAGCAATATTAAATTGAAATACTATATTGTCTTATACTATTAAAAAATCAATAATAATTTTAATAATATAATGATATATGTATAATAGATAGTGTTATAATTAGTATAACCATGTATTAACCATAATACAAATTGATATATTTAATATATTATAATATATGTATAACAAAATAAATATTTTATGTAATATATAATATAAATCCTTTTATTTTAAGGTTAGATGCTGCGATCAAAAGAGGGAAATAAAGAAAGAAAGAAAGAAACATAATAATAAATAAAGTTTTGAAAAACAAATGACTTAAGGTAAATTTTCTATCGACTGTATTTTCTTTACCCACTTTTGGCCATCCTACATTGGATGGTAGCCATAAAGTGAAGCATTGGGTTTCCTTATAAATAAGGGCCTAAGGCTTGTATTTTTAGGAGGAGTAAAAGTAAGGAGGTGAATAATCATATAAAATCTTTTAACCATTGACCCAATAGCTCTCATTAGACAAGACTCTCATATTCTTTTATTTGAAGTGTTGAGAATCATATTTTAGTTAATTTTTATTAGGTTCTTAGAAATGAAAACTTTTTTAGTATAAAGTTTATATCTAGAGTGTCAATCTTTGTCAAGCCGGAGGTTTGTCCATTGCGCCGGGAGAAGTATTAGTGCCACACCGAAGGTCTGCCCACTGCACTTTTTTTCTCATATTTATATTATTGTCAAGAAGGTAATCAATGACCCCTTATTTTAAATAGGTTTATTATATATATACTTGTTTAATTTTAATTATGTCTATTATATGCATACTTTTTTTTTATTTTAATTAAGTCTATTATATGTGTACTCCTTTAATTTTAATTAAGTCTATTATATGCGTACTTGTTTAATTTTAATTAAATTTATTATATGCATACTTATTTAATTTTAATTAAATTTATTGTATGCATATTTGTTTAATTTTAATTAAGGCCATTATATGCATACTTGTTTATAACTGCATACTTGTTTAATTTTAATTAAATTTATTATCTAAAAACTTATTTAATTTTAATTAAAATCTATGTTCTATATTAGAAACTCTCATAGAGTTCATAAAGTCTAGAACTCACTCACACACACTAGAACATACTTTAGGAGAGTTTGCAGTAAACAAACAACCCTACTAGATGGGTTTGTTGCACGACAAACTCATTAAACACATACCAACCACTTTTTAACACATCAATCTATCAGAATCTATTACTTCAATTGTTTGTCATATGACAAATGGCACACCATTGTGGTTTGTCGCACAACAAACCCTCCACAGTACTATAAATTGGCCAACACCCTCATTGGTTCAAGGACACGATTTTTACACTAAAATTCTTTATTATTTCTCATATTTTTAATATTTAAGTCTTTTTAGAATCACATTTGATAATATTTATTTTCGCAAGAGTATCGGATATAATTTTGGCACCCGGAATGCCACATTCTAAAGTCAAATCACTAAAAATATTTCAAAGAGGAAAAGCAAGTACACATCAGAGCTTTCTCTGCAATACTTTATTTATCTATTATTTAAAATATATTGACGGGGAGGTAATCACTTAAACTTCTTTTTGAATTAAGTTATATATTTGCATACTTGTTTTTATATATCTGCATGCATGTTTTATCTTAATTGTTTAACTTAAATTATTCATGGATGTTGTGAGAATCCGCAAATGTGAACCCAACAGTCTCAACCTTTAGTTGAGAGCCTGAAACATCGGAATGGATTCATTTGCTCCATTTGCTTTAATAAAGTGTTAAATCATATTGAGTATTCCTATTTTCTATTTCTAAATGCAAAAGGGTTTGTTCAGAGTCTCCAGTATGTTTTACGAGAAAATGGACAAAAAGTTATGTAAAGGAATAGGCTATAGACAAACTGTATCCTTACACGTTGTCTACGAAAGTGTTTTTATAGGGTTCGAGAACTATGTTTCGGTTTGAGAAAGTGTGAAGCACACATTCCGTCCTTCGGTCTCTAGTGGTTTATATGTTTATTCTATGTTAAAAAACTTGGATGCTTGTACTGATATTATACTATTTTTCGGAAATGTCTTTTAAAGAAACCTAATCTTAGGGGAAAACGAGGAAAGGGTTGAAAACCATATATTCCGTGATCCGATGTTTTTGTTTTTGTTAAAATTTGATTATTAATTGACAAAAGTTTATCTTTAGTTTTGAAAACTTGATATTGATTCGATATTATTTCCTCAGTTAATGATATAAATTGTCTCGTTTTTTTTTATTTAGAAAAGATGAGATTTTTATCGGAACTAATTTAATATGGAATTTAAAATTCTTGAGGAGAGTATATTAGATATATTACAGTTTATATGGAAGACATAATATATCCGAGTTGAATTCCTAAGTAAAAACCTATCAATTCGGGTTTTGAAATTTTGTTTTGATCTAGGCGGTAATGGCTTTACGTTTTTTGGTTTACAAATGATTTATCAGGGTTTTAAAAAGAAGTTTTGTTTTAAAAAGAAGTTTTGTTTAAAAATGGTAAATTATCAGTAACTTAACAATAAGTTTATCTAATTAGAAAGTGGACAGAACAATAGATATAACAAATTTATTACTAAGGAAAATTACGATAAAACAAGTACACAGATATATAATTTAATCACTATAAGAGACTTTAGTTACCTTCCTGACGATATATATATAAGAATGAAAGAGAGAAAATATAATATGGCAGAGAAAACCTCCGGCGGATATCATCTTTCTTTTTCCAGATATTTTAGAGAATTTGATTCCAGAATATAACACTTCGAGTGTCAAGAATGGATTTGAGAATTCTTCAGAAATTAGACAAATGTATAAAGCGAATTTGATAATACTTAAAAAATCAGAAAATTATAGATAATAATAACAATTTTGAAGGCAAAGTGCTGTCTTTAAACCCTTGGGGGTGCAGAATTATTTATAGTACTGGGAAGGATTTGTCACGCAACACTCCTCAATAGTATGAAAATGTTGTGTGATAAATAGACATATGTCGTGCGGCAAACGAATGAAGTGATGGTTCTGATAAACTGATGTGTCAAATAGTGGATGGTCTGTGTTTGGGAGTTATGTCGTGCGATAAATGGGGGTTTGTCATGCGATAAATGGATTTGTCGTGCAACAAACCCTACTAAAAACAGGTTTATTTGGACAACAAACTTCCCGGAGTAATTTATAGTTTGTGGGTGACTCCAAATAGTGCTTTTCCAATATTTTTTAGGGTTCTTGTGGGGGTCACGAATTATGGTGTCTATAGATGTAGACTTTTCATACCTGCTATTTCGTCCATTTTCTAGTTGGATAAACTTATTGTCAAGTTACTAATACTTTATCGTTTTCAAACAAAACTATTTGTTAAAACCCTGATAAAAATTATTTGTAAAACTAACTGAAATAAGAGTAAACAGCCCAATTGGCCACTAAATTTTTTATTTAGTACCACTTTGACAATCATACTTCAAAACAAACCGCTTTGGTCATCCAAATTTGGAGTGAGTACTACTTTGATCATTATGTCTAATTATTTAGTCATATAACTTTGGAATAAGTACTACTTTGACCATTTCGTCCAATTTGGATGTTAAATTTAATGCATTTCGTGGCACATGACTTTTTGTAAAGTCATTTTGGTTATATTACAATAAAACGATATTTTCTTTCGAGTCTCGCCAAAATGAAATACACACAGTATATAAAACATAGCAATATTTTCAATAAATAGCACAACTTAGGGTATTTTATAACCAAAATGATTAAAATATGCTTAAATAAAGTCATATGCCTTGCACATAGTTTCATTCCATTCATTTTAACACTCAAATTGGAAGAAATGACCAAAGTGATACTCCCTCCAATGGCTAAATTGGTTCATTTTAAAGTTTGATGGCCAAAATGGTACTAAATTGAAAGTTTAATAGTCATTTAAGTTATTTACTCAAGAAGTAAAGTCATTATCTTATGGATAAAACGAAGTTTTCAAAACTTGGACTGATAAAACTTACTTAGGAATTAAATTTGGATATATTATGTTCTTTATATAGACTGTAATGTATCTAATACACTCTCATCAATAGTTTAATTCTATATCAAATCAATTTCAATCTGAGGAAATTGATATTGTTATCTGAGGAAACAATATTAAATCAATCTCATAATTTCAAACAGATAAAATAAACTTTTGACACTAATAATCATACTTTGACAAAATCAAATATCGAATCACGGAATACAAGATTGAATCACGGAATACAAGATTTTTCATCTATTCCCCCCATTTTCCCCAAAATTAGGTATTCATAAGACATTTTCATAAAGCATTAGAATATTAATAAAAACATCAAAGTTTTTCAACATAAAATTAACATATAAATACCATTAAAGATTGAAATGACGGAACGGGTGTTTAACACCTTCCCAATTCGTAATATAGTTCTCAAATCCTATAGAATCCTAGTTTCATAGACGAACGTGTAAGGAAAATGCTTATTTATAACATTTCTCCTTGTACAACTATTTTGTCTATTTTTTCATAAAACGTACTGGTGACTCTGAACGGACCATCTTGTATCTAGAATATGATAGAAGGACATACGATATAAATTATCAATATATGGAAGCAAATGAATCGATTAAACTTCTTCTAATGTCTCAGACTCGCAAACTAGAGGTTAAGACCCAAGGGTCGCATTTACAAATTCTCACAACAACTCACAATTAAATACAAGTAGAAGACACTTAATCTCCATAAAGATGTACAATATTGTATTTCATATAAAGTGTTGGCTTTATGTTGGTGTTGAGTGTTTTTCGTATAAATGAGGTAGATTTTTTGTTGCCAAATGTGAGATTAATTGGTTTGTGGACGTTATAATATAAATGTTTATTTGTACATGGCCAAACCCAAACCTAACCCACCTTAATATCACATCGTCCCGACCCGATACATGTTTTATATTGAAAAACTCGACTCGCATGCTAGTATACTTAGACATGAGCCCGCCCTAACCTACATTGATGCAGTATAATTATAGAGTATTTTATAAGGGTATTAAAAGTAAAAAAAAAATATATTCAAGGAGAGTCAGGTCAAATGTTTATTTTTTGAAACCCAATTCAATTTTATGTGGGTTTTAGTTTTACAAACCTGAACCCGACCATGTTGAAAAAAAACTTACTCAAACTTACCCCATTTAGATCGGGAGGATTAAAAACCACCGAGTCGACCTATTTGCCATCCCTACATATAACTATTGAAACATGAAATTATTTAATGGAATGGTAAATATAATATTTTAAAGAAATAATTAAATTATATTTGCATATTAGCCTAAATAGTTGAACATCGTTATTACCACATTGTGCACTAGGGTTTAAGTCCAGTCCATCACATTTATTATGTTTTTTGTCATCTAATAGTATAGTATATATATAAAATGGGAAAAATTTATCCATTGATTAACACATGTCCTAATTGAATGTCTCATTTATAAGTTAGTTTACGTTTGTTTTGCGATTCTTTCTCGTTCTGGCCATGTGGCTTTACATTTATGATCTTCTTCGCTCCTCTATAATTATATATGAGGCTCATTAATGTGTGTTTAGTTCACCCAAATGGATATAAACAAGGCAATCATTTAATTTATAGGATCACTAATTTGTTTCTGTGCACCAACCTTTATCTCTTAATCTCCCTATAAAGCATGTTTTCCATGTCCCTTTTATTTCTTCTTCCACCATATATCAATATAGAATTGGAAGAAATCCATAACGATGCAAGTATAAACCAAAGCGATTGTACCAGATAAATAGTTGCTAAATTTTTTAGAGGTATTGCTCTTTCAGTTTTTTTTCATATTTGTGTTTATGCTATTTCGGTTAATGAATTCATGTTATCTTATTGGTAATTCCCAATAGCTATTCATTAGGTTTTTAGTTGATTTGCATCCATGTTTCCATATGTCCACTTTTGCATTTATTATTACTTATGTTGCACTGTTTTGCTGCAATTGCAATACGTAAGCCATCTTGAATGTAATATTTTTCATCAATTTGACTACAATTGTTGTATGTAATATAAATCTTGCTTTGGCAATATATATAACTTTCATCTTTTGAAATTGACAAAGTGTGGATATTTTGTTTAATTAAATGCCTCAAAGAAGACGAAGGAAATAATAAGGTACTTACATAAATTCTTAATTATTATCTAACATTATTATGATTTGGAGGGCTATTCTTTTAATATTTATGTCAACCCATTGTACTTTAAACAGTAAAAAAATTTATTTGTATCGTGTCCTGGACTTTTGAGTATACTTGAAGATGATGGGCTTTACATACTTTTGATTGTGTTTGGTAAGCATTTTAATCCCTTACTGGCCAGTAAGTCTACCTTTTCCCTATATTTATGTAACCGGCTTTCTTTTATAGTTCTAATTATTTTGATTTATCCTAAGTGTTTAATTGAAAAACAAAAGTTCTTTTTGCTTGACATTTTGTACCCTAAATTAAGGAATTTAACTATATCACGGTTAAATGCAAGTGATTTTTTTTTATTAACTTTAATAGACCTGCCTACACTTTAGCTACTTAGCATAAGTTAAATAGAAAAGAAAAGCTCTAATGAATTATGCACTAAACTAGGAAACAAACTACCAATATAATAGTAACATGGAATGAAAATGCCCCTGCTTATAATGATGAGGGCAATATATACACACAAACACATAAATACTAGTGAAATTATTAAAAGCTAATAGATATACACACATACAAAATTGTTAATGCATCAACAAATATCAGTACTTCGATGTTAATCATGATGCTTTAAAAGAACTCTTGTTATAATAACCTTGAATAATAAGCATATTCTAAAGGCCCTTAAACCTCATCAATTTATGATAGAGGTTTTAATTATTTAAGTATTTGTTTTACTATTATAAATTAGGTATGTTTGCTTTCAAAACATCATTGAATTTGGCTTTATTTCTAAAATGTGAAGCTTCACTCTTTCGCCAATTAAAAAAAAAGAATATAAGTGGAAAACAGTTCTTTTATCTTCAATTTATAAGGTATTGTAGATTTGTAGTCATGTACAAAATTATGACAAAAGCTAAAACATAAAATTATAAATAAACAATAATAATAAAAAAACCTTTGATGTAATATGGGTTCCAAGCTATTAAAGGTATAATTATATATTGAAAATCTAAAGAAATAGACTACCTAAAAGCTTCTCCAAATGCAACCAAATAATTCCCTCATAACACTGTTGGTGTTCTACACATTACTTACTTGCTTAAATTCATTAACTAAGCTAAAAACCCAGTTTAGACTAATCTTATCTTTATTTTTCATTTGGAATTTTGAATGGTTTTGTTGTATCCAATCCTAACATTACATATTCCTCTATTTTCTCTAATTTTAATTTGTGGTCATATATTTCTTATTTAATTGTATTCTTATATTGCAAGGATGGATTGATAGTCAAATTATAATATAGGATCATATTTTTTCACCCAAAATTTATTTACTGTTGGCTTAAAAAAATATTTTAATGGTACTTTTCGTTTTTCAATTTCTTTAATACTTATTACATTTGCTTCCTTTAGAGAGTGCCTTGAATATTAGTTAGCTATATAAAACCTTCTTTAGAAATGTTTAATTTGTTTATCTCAAGGTTTTTTTTTTTTGGCTTTTCTATTCATTATTGTAAATATATATACACATATGTATTGGTGTGTCAATTGCTTTTATAGAGAAAAGAGAAAACTTGTGGTCACTAATTATCCACATATAATCATATATTTTGAGTAATTATGTCATATTGTGAATTATATTATCCCTTATTCTCTCTTGTTTTTCTTGGTGTTGAAATTAATTGTTGATTCTAATGAAAACTTAATTCCAGATTGTTTAATATTGTGTATAGATGAATAATTTTTTTCTGCAAAAACCCTAAAAGTATAATCAGATTTTACTTTCTAGATCTCTCTGATTTAATTTCGTCTCAACATGAATAACAATTAATGTAGACGAATTGAGAATACGGACTCGATGGAACCTTATGATCTCTATCGTATTTCTTTCGCTATCTAATCTTGCACCAAGTGTGGGTTCGGTTTCAACAAGATTTGCTCCATCTTTTTTCCACGGCACAAATCCTAATTTGTGAATATTTTAGTTACCATGAGAATAGCGAAGACCGGGGGTATATATAACACTATGATAAGTAGCTTAATAAGAAATAAGTGTTTGAGCTTTATATGGAAAGCTGGAATTCTAATTCAATTATGAATTAATTCATTGCATAAATTAATTTGTAACACTAACGAATTATAATTGCACTCTTGTTCTTATCTTAAAATTATATTTTGAACTCCTTATTATTATATGCTTATTGCTCTCCTCATGTTAAGATTACATATAACGGTCATTTACATTAAATTATTAGCAATTATATTTAAATGACTTCTTGATCATTGAGCCTACCATTTAACTTATTTGACATGTTAGATTATTATAATCTACCTGCAGGGTTTGACATAATCAAAACTTATAACATTCTCAAAGGGCTATCATCAACTCGATCATATACTATAACGTAAATTCTGTCAATAATTAAAATTTATCATACATATAGTGTCGTTATTTATTTCACATAGTGTATTGATTCATAAATGAATCTCACTCGTTTAAGAGTCAAAACTACAAACACTACATATATATGTCTATTAATTATTTCAAGATTAAGGCCTCGTTTGATTCAGTTATTAGGGTTAGTTGGATTAATACTACTAGTTTTAATAGTGCTGGATTATTAATCCTGGTATTAATTTAATACCAATACCATATTTGATTCATGCAGTAGTCGTAATAGTAGTAGTAGTAGTAGTAGTAGTAGTAGTAGTAGTAGTAGTAGTAGTAGTAGTAGTAGTAGTAATGACATTTTTGAAAATATATGGTTATTTTTTCTTAATCCCGGATAACTAATACCACACCCCATGGTATTAAATTATACCACAAATAACGGTACTAAGTTAGTTATGGTATTAGTAATTCCACTACATTTGTGCGAACCAAACAAGATATTATAAAAAAAGTGGTATTAATAATTCCATCATACTTTTTAATACATGAATCAAACGAAGCCTAAGAATATAAGCAATCATAATAACCATGAGGTTTTAAATTATCTTATATAGTTACTATAAAAATAATTAACCCAAATTAGTCTTATTTAATAAACATAAAGTGTACTAGCTAGCATAATGAGCTAAAACTTGTACTACAATCATACAAATGGGTGTCAAATTATATCTAAGTTTGTGAATTAATAAACTTATTCCACAAGAATTAATGATATGATCATTTGTGTGTAAGCTAAACTCTATATACTAAATCATCTATTATATGAAATAAAAGACACACATGCACAATTAAGTTTATATAATATGTCCAAACCAATAATAAAAAAAATGACTTTTAGTATATAACTCTAACAGATTTTGCAAGTTATATGCAATAACTTTTTCTCTCCCCCTCTGTATATATATAAATTTATATTTGTAGATGTATTTATATATTTATAAAATTTTTGGCCTATGAGTGCAAGTAAAAGAATATAGTTTTGTTAAAAGATGAAGATAGCGGGGAGTGGAATTGAGTTTTTGGGTATTTTCTTTTTCTTATTTCATTTTGAATTTATCTTTTGGGTTTTATATTTTTTTTATGTTATAGTATTTTACCAATCTTTTATGTGATTATTGATTTAATTTTTTTTGTTAGGTTGGATAATTTTAGGCGTATAGTTGTATACGTTACAACAGGAGATGCAATGCTACATTATCACATATATTCAGTATCATGTTGTCTTTTCACTTGTTTTGTCAATTAAACATATGGACTCAAATCTATATATTATTCTTTCAATTTGTATATTATATTTAAACTTAATTATAGCCGATCAATCATATTATGTTCGTTACTCTGGATATGCATATAAATTTGTTTCATTATTTTAGTTATGTAAATAATTTTTTCTACATCATTATGTTTATAATTTTTGGGCAAATAATTAAATTTGTAATGAGTTCATGCATCATACGAGGTTCTAACTAGTATGTAATATAATAAAAAATATATGGCTCTTTTGTTTGGGACCATCATACTTAAGGTTATATTTATGTCGGTTTTATGAATATATATGACGCTTTCAATTATGTCACTTTGTAAGTCCTAAAACAATGACATAAATATTAATTTGTATATATATCATTTAACAAATGACATAATAAGTTGTTTTTCTTGTAATTTATGTCAGGAGATTGCATCATAAGTTAACCAGGTTCAATATTTCCATGTAAAATTACCATTTTAGACTAGCGCTAAGAGTTCAACCAATTATACAACTCTTTATTTTTGTCTCTCATTCCATATAGCTCACTCAAGATTTATTTGACAATGTACCGCTAATGTATTTATAAAACATTTTTTTTTAAAGTCTCCTTCAATCTTTAATGAAGAGTTCATGTTTAATTTTCACATTTTTCCAAATACATTAATTTCATGATCATGAGTTTAAAAATAAGAAAGTAAACTTTTAACTTGGGATTTCCAAAAAAATAATAATGGATTCTTAATTTGAGAGAGAAGTGTTACATTTGGTTTTAGTATTTTTAAAAAATACATTGCAATATTCTTTACATCTAAATGCTAAACACAAAATGTTTAATGCTTAATAAAGTACTTGATTTTTTTTATATCTTAATGAAGTATTGAATATGTAATTTTATTTGAATTTATATGGGCCCATATATATGAATTTTGACAAATTTACTCTTATTATTATGATATAAGTTACTATTTCATGAACAAAAAGAATAGGGTTAGTGTAGAATAAATATCCATTCAAATTAAGACTTACGAATTCAGGAGGAATTTGCATCTTAGTGTTAAATGTTCAATTTAATCAAATTCAAAATATTAAGTCGTGAGAAAACAAATCTTATTACTACATACTTAATTTAGAATAGCTTTCCATTTATTTTTAATAGCTAAATAAGCCCCCACCTAACTTTAATTTAATCAAGTGTTATGGCAAAAACTTTTTAATTACCTTATGTTTTTGTACAAATATGTCTTGTAAAATAAATTAAAACATATTGCTATCATTTGAATTCTCTTGATTAAATTGAAGTTGGTACAAACTTTTAATTTATAAGTCTACTATCTCCCACACCATCTCATCCTCTCATACTATTTTGTTATATACTACTTTCAATATATTGTTGGGTAATTTGATCGGATTGGTTCTATTTTGTCTTCCTGTAAACCTACGCATAGAGAAGGCGTTGCTGAGAGCTGTATGAGTTTTATCTTGGAGACTCTATTGATCATTCGTACCCGCACGTAGGGAGACGATAAAGTATTTAGAACAACATGTTTTATCACGACTCTCATACATGCCAACCTTTTATTCTATCTTATTTCTTATTATTTTGTTTGCTAAATATATAACTTGGTTAGTTTTCTACAGAACTTAATCCACTAATTTTATATATGCAAAACTAAATTTCTAACAATTACTTGTCTCACATGGTACAAATATTTTGTGCCATTCTTATTCTCTCACATATAAATGAATACTTTGCGTTTTTGCATTATTTCAACATTCAAATATTAGTTCATATTCTTTTCACAATGAAACATCTAGGCTCTAGCCAATAGTTACCTAAGTGTGAAGCTAGTGCTATAAACAACACAAAATTGTATGATGCACTTACAAATTTATGGGATAGCACCATATAAAAAATTGATGCTACTACTACTACTAAATTACTACCAGAAAATTAAGTGGGTACAAATTCTAATGACTAAAAACCATTTCAGTTAGGTGCTTAAATTATTGATTGCATCTCACTTTGAGCTTTTCGTCCAATTACTTTGTTAAACTGGATGGAATCAAGGATATTTTTGCTATTTCAAATCAAAATTCAATTTAATTAGATATATTTTAAAATTGGTTCAAGAAAAAACCAGTTTGATTTTTTTAAACATTGGTTAAAAGCTTTTTTGTTGACAATATGAATTGAAAAATGGGTTTTTTTTTAACCCTAACTTATAATCGCTATCTCCACATCTCCACCTCCATCATCACAATCACTAGGGGTGGCATTTTGTGTTTTAGGTTGTGTTTTTGCTTGACACAACACGATAATAAAAACGAAAACATGAACATGACACAACATATAGTTTGTTATTTTTAGGTAACACGAACATGACATGACAAACACGAATACACTTTTTCATTATAATAGACATGTCTTAATTAACAAGGGTAGAAAAGACATGTATTCTCTTATTTAACTACAATTGATACAATTAAACATGATTAACGTGATATAACTCTAATTTCATGTCAAGTTTGTTCCAAAAATTAGACACGAATATGACACAGCATTGTATTAAAAACTCCATATACGAAAACGACAAAATCACGAATTCTAGTACCAATTTCATTTTGTGATGTGTTTTTGTGTCGTTTATAAAATTGACACCCCTAATTATCCCCACCATCACCCATCACCCATCTCCACCTTACCCTCCACCTCTACCCACACTGCCACCCCTTCCTTCCCACCCCCATCATCTCTGTCCACATCCATTAACACCTCCCCCCTCCCATATATATATATATATATATATATTGTATATATCAATATAAATGGTGTACATATATATAATTGTATATCAAATCAGCCCCAAATTAAAATTGAAATTAAAATTTTAAATCATTAAACCTAAATCAAGATTAAACCCAAATCAATTGATGTATAATAGGCCGCTGAAGCCTATTTGGCCATATTGAATCGTCATAAGCCCAGGCCCAAAAAGTAACAATATCATGTGGGGTCCGGCTAGTTTGACCCAAAATGGCCTAAAAAATTCATGTCACATTCTCTAGCGGTGATGTATGATGCCTTTTCATTTAGATCCCTAAATCCGCGAATTTACTATTTATGTTATGTTTAGATATGGTAATAAGTTGAGTTAGGAAGGTCAGATCTCAAATCCGGCATGATTCTTGGCATTATCATTACGGGATCCCGTAATCTCAGCTATTTTCTATTTTGGCAATTATTTTGAATTTTTTTAAAATTTATTTAATTTCTTGCAATTTTCCTCTCCTATAAAAAGATTTCTTTGTAATTGTTTAAGACAAACTAATGAACTATCATTGAATAAAGTTTTGAGTGTTTTTTTTCTTTATATTGAGTATTTATTCCTTACTTAACCAAGGTTTACCCATTCCATATCTTTCTGTTACATCATAAATTTAAAGATTTAACGCCAAAATTAAATAAAACTTACTACCATCGATGAAGAAAAACAAGTAGTTACTGAAGATTGTGAATAAAGATGGTGAGTTGCAACGTTAGTCAACAGTGGAGAATGAGGGGGATATATATACATGTATGTGTGTATGTATGTATAAATATGAGAGAGAAAATGAGAAGGTTTAAAGAGAGAAAGAGATGGTGATCGTGATGGTGGAGGAGGTGGCTGGTGGTGGCAGTGGTAAGGAGTTGGTGGCAGTGGCGGTGACGGAAGGATTTAAGAAGGAAACGGGGGAAGTGGTGTGGGTCTCTCTCTCTTCCCTTTTTTTTATCTAATATATATTTTTTAAATATCTAATTAAAATTGTTTTTTTAGAAAAATTATTTGAAATGACAAAAAAATGTCCTTGATTTCGTTCAACTTAACCAAAAATTGTGAGAAGAATTATAGTGAGATGCAATGAATAGTTTAAACGCTTAGCCCCTGTTTGGTATCTATCTATTTTTTTTTTCCAAATTTTAAAAACTCAACTCAAAATCAACTCTACTTTTACACTTTTCAAAATTTATTTCACTTTACTTTCTCTTTCTAAAAAAACTTTTAAAACACTATAACTTTAAATTCAAAAATCAAAATTAAATAAAAAATATATATTTAAAACATACTCGTCGAGATCTATAAAATAAGATCCATTGTGACTAGTTTTTGAAAATTTTTTATGAGAATTTTAGTTGGTTGAAAAAAACTCAAACAAAAATCAAATTCATTTTTCAACATACTTTTAGGGCCCGTCTGGTTACGTTTTCAGAGAGCATTTTCAGAGAATGTTTTCATAGAATGAAAACAATAAAATGAAAATGCATTTTCAGAGAACAAAAACGCGTTTGATAGCTAGTTGAAAACTGTTTTCAGAACAGCCACGAAAAAAAAAACAATAAATCTAAAGGCACAATTATTTTTAGAACAACCATGAAAAAAAAACCTAGATCTAAAGGCACAAAATACCCAAAGCTAGAGAAAGAGGAAAAAGAGAGAAAATTACCAAGATAAGAGCAGCAATCTTCATGTGGTCTATGGCAATGGAGCAATCGGAGAGTGCAAAAAGCCTTTAGTGGTGAAGAGGGGAAGATAGATTGTTGCCAAGGAGAGGAGTGAGCCAAGCCAAAGAGAAGAGTGGTCAAGAAAGGGAGAGAGAAGAGAAGGGTGAGCGAGGAGGAGAGGAACGATTTTTAGTCTGATAGGGAGAGAAAATTGAGAGAGAGATTGAGTGTTTGTTTTCTAGGAGAACAAAAACAACTTTTTCCTGTTTTGTAGAAGTACACATAAAGTCCAACTCATTTTATGAAAACATTTTCAATGTTTTCTAATTTTATTCACCGAACACATTTTTGCTTTGTTTTTATTTTTTAAAAACGAAAATGGGCCTTTAAAACATAAACGAACATGCCCTTAAATTCTACCAAACACCATATTTTAAAAACTCAACTCAAAACGTCCACCAAACAACCCCTTAATTTTGACTTTTTTAATTTATTTAAGGGTCAAAATAAAATTAAGTGAATAATTTAAAAAACATTAGTTTACTCATTTTTAATAGAGATACTAGTACGAAATATAATTTATGAAAATAAATCAAATATACTGACTTGATTAAACGAACAGACAAATAATATATACACGGAAAATGCCGCGTAACGTATTCCCATGAGTAAATTACGGAAATCAACCTAACTTATGGGTCTAATTCCACTTTCCCCCTTCAAATTTAAAAATACTGTTTAACCCCTCAAAAAATTAACCAAGTTCCGCTTTGATTATTCTATTCACTTAGACTATTAAATTTAGTGGAACATGGTCTAGTGCACCCCATATGACTATTTTTATGGCTAATTTTATTTAATTATTGAAACGATTACTTCCCTTTATAGGAAAGGAAAAAAAAACAAAAGAATAAAAAGAGGGGAGAAAAAACTCTTGTTTAAACCAAAATACCTTAAGAAATGGTCATTTACGATGCACTTGACTATTTTCTATCAATTTTAAAGGGAAAATGGACAAAGAGGTGAATGTGAATTTTGTTCAATAATTTAAAAGGTTAAACAGTATTTTTCAAAGTGTAGGGTTGAAAGTGAATCGGCTCCTAAATTTAGGGGCATTTGCGTAGCTCACTTTGATATTCCCATAATCTGCAAAAGAATGAATGAGAACGTTTTTATGATGGGGGTCGTACTCTGGACGTATTTTACCAGTTTCTCTGCATCATCTCTCTTCCCCAAACCCTCAAAACCCCATTCCTTTCTGTAATCACTTTCCCTCTCTCCGTGCTCTCTCTACAAACGCTAGACATACTTGTTTGAATTCTATGCAAATGCCGCTGTTTTCCATCGCTGATTTTTGAGTTTTCTACGATGTTTCGTCTATCATTCAAGTGATCAAGTCCTAGTGAGACCCTTACGGAGGTGGTTAGGGTTTGACGCTCGTTCTTTTTGTTCAAGCCGAAACTCTTTGAACTTGAGGTAATTTCGTTTCATTGTTTATTCAAGTTTTATGTTTCTATTTGTTTGGAGGAAAAAAACAAATAAATCATGTATTACATGCTCTGTTTGGTTGTTGAGAAGTTGTTGGATTAGAAAATCCTAGGGTTCTAAGTATAGAGTCGTGTGTGAATTTGTGTTCATCGAGTCACCATTCCTAATGTCACTTTGTTCCGTTGGGTTGCTGTTTTGTTTGATTGATTTTACTTGTTTTCTCCTTTTGATTTTCGCGGAAACTGAGAAATTTAGGTACTGGAACTTAGTTGGGGGTGAATTTTATTTGATGCCTGAAGAAGGTAAAACATAGGATGCATTGTCATTTTTCATGTGAAAATTTCTTGGCAACCAAACGGGCTGAGGAATGGAATTATGTAAATTCATCTGTTGATATTTGATTGTTTATACATGCTCTGTTTGGTTGTTGATAAGTTGTTGGATGAGAAACACTAGGGTTCTGATTATAGAGTCCTGTATGAATTTGTGTACATCAAGTCACCATTCCTAATGTCACTATTTGCTCAGTTGGGGTGCAGTTATGTTTGATTTTACCACTTTTCCTTTGTATTTTCACATAATTAAGTTGGTGAGGTAAGGTAGGGATGAATTTTCTTTGATGTCCGAAGAATGTAAAACATAGGATAATGCATAGTTATTTTTCTTCCTGCTTTCTTTTTTCTTGTGAAAATTTCTCGGCAACCAAACAGCATGAGTAATGGGATTCTGTGAAGTCATCTGTTGATATTTGATTATAATATTCGATTTCAGGTGTAAAATGTCTGATAGAAGAGAAGAGAGGAGGGATGATAGTGATTCCAAGTTTCAAGATTACAAACACAAATATTATAAGGAGTTGAGAGATGGAAAAGTTAAGGTCAGAGTTTCAAATAGGATTTTTCGATGCCCTTATTGTCGGGAAAGCAATACAAAAGAGTATACCTGTAAGGATCTTTTGAGACATGCGTCTCGCATTGGTAGAGACTCGAAGAGTGCAGGGTTCAGAGACAAAGCAAGGCATTTGGGGTTGGAGAAGTACCTGGAGAGGTACATAGATACCTATGTTAAATCTTCACGATCCAGAAGTACTGAGAGGGTGGAGAGTTACCCAGATCCTAAGACTAGACCATCGCGATCAAAGTTGAAAAGTCGCGAGCGGGTAGAAAGTTGTAAAGATGATAATAATAAATCATCAAAATCATCAAATTCAAGCCGGAGTGCTAATCCAATTGAGAGTCATCATCATGCAAGTAAACCGTCACAGTCCATAGCAAATACCGTGGTGGTAGAGAAGTATACTGATAAGAATGCATATAAATCAAGTACAAAAACTTTTGCCCCTCTTAAACGAGAGGCTAGAGAAGAGCTTATTGTTTGTCCTTGGATGGCTATAGTTGCCAACATTCAGGTTGAATATAAAAACAGCAAGTACGTGGGTGATAGTGGTAAGAAGCTGAGAGAGGAGTGGGTAGCCCAAGGGTATCATCCTGTGAAAGTTCATCCTTTGTGGAACTTCCGTGGTCACTCGGGGTTCGCAATAGTTGAATTTGACAAAAATTGGGCTGGATATTACAACGCAATGATGTTTGCAAAGGCATTTGAAGTGGATAATCATGGGAAGAGAGATTATAATGCTGCAAGGCATAAAGGAGATAAGCTATATGCTTGGATTGCCCGGGATGAGGAATACCATTCAACTGGACTTATTGGAGAATATCTTCGTAAAAATGGAGACCTGAAGACTATTTCCGAGATTGAAAACGAAGATAGAAGGAAAGACACTAAGCTTGTGTCCAATTTAACTAATGAGCTTGAGGTTAAGAATCAGCAATGTGAAGAGATTAAGGGTGAAATAAGCAGGACTGAAACTTTTCTGAGGAATGTGATGAGTCAGAAAGAAGAGATGATTCAAGTTTATAATGAAGGTATTAAGTACTACGGTTGTAGGACCTGCTATTATTTGAATTATTTCCAAGGAAAATTATGAGAAGTTCCTTGCTTTTCAGAAGTGAATTTACTTTGCGCCATTTCTTTATTTAGTACTATGCTTGCACTGTCTCATGCATTATTTTCTTCTTTGGTATCTAGAGATGAAGAGGATGCAACAAAAGTCAACCGATCAACTTGAACGGATTTTCAATGAGCATGAACAGAGTAAATCCCGATTAGAAGCCCAGAGAAAAGAACTAGAGTTACGTGAGAAAGATCTAAAAGAACGTGAAGAACTGAATGAGACCGAGGAAAGGAAGCTTGAACTAGAGAAGAAAATGGTACTAAATATTTTTTTTCGGATTGTGTATAATTTCCTCAAGTTTATGCTTTATGAATTAATCTTTCTCTGTTGACTCATTGCTGACCGCACTGAATTCTTTCAAGGCTTATTATCACATCATATATGGTTCGTGTTAAAATTGTTTAGTCGATATCAAATCATTTAAGAGTTGTGCATAATCAATTTGTTTTTTATATCAATGGTTTGTACTTAAATTGTGTAATCTGTGATTAATAGCAGGTTCTTGTTGTGTGTGGCATGATCCGTGAACCATGTGTTTAGACATCTCTAATGGGTCAACCCTTAATGCCCAGATCAAGCTCCTCTAAATTGATGAAAATCACTTTTTCATCACTTTAGAGTAGCATTATACAATTTGGATCGTTAATTTTAAATGGCACAGTGCAGATTAGCTTCTACTTAGTAGAGTCCTTGCCAGAGGGATACCACTTCCTCTGGCAAAGGCACTGTTAAATTTAAAATTAATGGTCCAGCTTGCACAACTTTACCTCTAAAGTGACGAAGCCAGATACTAATGACCCCAGCATGTCAAGGGTAGACAATAGCCCTTTAACTTAGTGCTGTTTTTGTGTTGTGTTAACAGTTCTTGTTAAGAATTTCCAGGTCTGGTTAGAACATTTTACATGGGCATTTGATTCTCAGTTAACAATAGTAACTTTAAACGAATACCAGAACTATTACTGCTACAAGGGTGATACCAGCTTTTATTTTGTTTTTACAGAATCAGATGGCAATTTTAGAGCAAAAGAAGGCTGATGATAATTTGTTGAAATTGGCAGAAGATCAAAAGGTGCATAACCAATTTATCTGCTTTAAACTGCATTAATCCATTATACGTGTGCTTGTCAAAACTCTAGAATCCTTATCTCCTATATTATTGCACATATTTGATTTTAAAATGGCAGAGACAAAAGGAGAGTCTGCACCAAAGAATAATTGATCTTGAGAAGAAACTTGATGACAAGCAACGGCTCGAATTGGAGATAGAGCGAATGAGGGGAGCTATAGAAGTGATGAAACACATGAGTGAGGATGGAGATATGGAAGCTAAGAAGAAAATTGAGTCAATCCAAGATGAACTCAAGGAGAAGGAAGAAGACCTCGAGGATTTGGAACAAACAAATCAAGCTCTCATTGTCAAAGAGAGGAAAAGCAATGACGAGTTGCAGGAAGCTCGGAAAGAGCTCATAAATGTAAGTTTATCTTATATTATCATTCTTTTATAAGTCCCATTTTCTGGTTATCTTTCCTTTTCCTTTTCTTTTACAATTTGGTAATGAACCAAGTAACCCCAAGCTATTGTTGACATGGGAACATATCACAATAGTTGTAATTTGTAATAGAGTAACAGCGGTTAAAATTCTGATAACATATTATCTCATATCTGAATAATTTTGGGCGTGGGATTTGTTTAAAGTAAAACAGGATACAAGCCCTTGTTTGAAGGGATTTTTTTTTCAAAGCTTGATTCCATTACAGAACAGTTTGTCTGAGTGTTAAATTAGGTTTTTTTACCCTCAAGTGGCAACTGATGTAGTCCTAAAATAGCCATGTACCTCGATATCAGTTCTTTTGGTGTCTTAACTCTTTTTGTTGCTCTGTTTTTGGTTACTGCAACTCATTCTTCACAAGTTTAGGTTTGTTACTGCTAAAGTAAGAAAAGAGTGGAAACGGAAAAAAGTTTTCTTTGCTAACATTGCTAAAAATTATTTGTGTAGGCCAATGGTCATTTCTATCCAAGCAAATTTCTATGTTAGAAAAGAGAAAAGGGAAAAAAGTGCCCCAATGGTCATTTCTATAGTTATTTCTATATGTGGTGGAAGGTGAGTCATATAGGGAATTTCTATAAGCATTTCTACATGTAGAAATTGTGATAGAAATTTTCAATGCGACATGGCACATCCTCATTGGATATAAGAAACCCACTAATTCTCTCTCATTCTTAAATAAATGCCAAGTAAGATAGAAATGGCACCATTGGAAAAACTTTATTTGAGACTTTTCTATCTATACAATTATATTTCCAAATAGATATAGAAATGTATTAAAAGTACCATGACACATAGGATAGAAATGAATTTATAGAAAATACCATTGGAGATGGCCTTAGCACTCTAGGTTTGCTTTCTTTGGTGTAGCTCAAGTAATCTTAGAATTAGGGCCATACCTAGTGTGGTGGTGTTTTTTTTTTGGTTGGGGTGGGGGGGTGGGTGGGGATGCCCCCCCTGAGATTTGCATAATTATATATATATAATATACACACTATATTGTTCTATACATGCGAGGTGTGTGCATCTCACATGTATACAAAATAAAGAATCATCTTTCACAAAATACTTAGTGTCCTGTTGTTAAGTTTGAGTATAGTTTACAAAGTGGCGAGGGTTACCTTTCCACTTCGAGCAAATACTTTTTATTACAAATATGATAAACTTCATTGGTGGTTGTTAGTTGTCCTGTATTGCTTGATATGGCACACCAATATCTCACACAAACATATATTTAATATCATTAATTTTTCCGAAGTTTTTACTAATATCAATTTTATTCGTGAAATTTGTATTTTTAAAAAGAACTCAAAATTTATACCGAATTTGAATGATCTATATTTGATATAATTTTCTAAAATAAAATTCATTTAAGAGGAGGGAGAAAGTGTGTTAAATACTACCATTGGAGACTATTGGTCGGAAATTAACCCTAGAAGGAAAGGAGGGGGGTGGAAGTTGAATAGGGTTTATGGAAATTATAAGCATTTAAAAATAGACGAAGTTAATCAAAAATATAATCAAGCAAACGAACTTAAACAATTTATAAAACAATAAATGAAAGAGTTTATGTAAAAGAAATTAATCCACAAATCCATATAACTATTTTTATGCGGTTCAGCTCTCCACCATATGTCCGCGCCTGAGGTCGGTACCCGAGAAATTCGACTAATCAATCTATGGGTGAAGATCAAACCACAATACAAGTGTAATTTTTCTCACTACACTCACACAAGATGCACTCTTGCTATACTACAAGAAATCCTCTGACAAATGAATAAAGAAAATTTGTTTACATAAAGCTCACTTATTGAGAGATTTGAGCAAAAGATAATAAATGTTATTGCTCAAATCAAATTTTTAAATTGGCTTTTGAAATCAATGAAAGAATGCGTAAGATTGAAGTAGGATCAAGGATTGATTTCTAAGTGAATAGATGGATATGAAAGTGTTTTCCAAGTGTTTACATATCCATAAATCAGGTTATAGCCGTTTGAAACACAATATGGCCTTTTTTAGTGTATAGAAGTGAAAATACAACTGGCTCAACAGCCGAATGTTTGCAACAATAGTCTGCTGTTGAGTTCTGACATAAGCTCCTTTATAGCTTTAAGCCTATTTTGTCAACCAACCCATCTTATCAAGTTAATAATGCAAGAGCCAACAATAAAGTAATAGCTCTTAAGTCTAAATTAGGGTGAGTAGGATGGCATGACGGATAAAACATTGTCTTGTGGAAGTGTGTATTGATTTAAATCCATTTTTATTTAAAAATAGCCATGTGTCAAAATATACTTAAAATAAAAATGATGTTTTTCCATAAATCATTTTGACTATATAATTTGAGTAATTTTCCTTATGATTAAATATCAATGAAGTCAAATGTTACATATCTTATTTTTCTTGCTTTAATAGGGTTTAAAGGACAGCCGGGCCTTCATTGCTGTAAGGAGAATGGGGGAGCTTGATGAGAAACCTTTCCATGAAGCTGCAAAGAAAAAATATACCGAAGAAGAAGCACCAGAAAAGGCGTTAGAGCTGTGTTCCTTGTGGGAGGATTACCTTCGGGACCCAAGCTGGCATCCCTTCAAGGTCATCATGGCTGGAGATCATCCTAAGGTTTGCACTGAATTAATCTAACATCTCTCTCTCTCTCTCTCTCATGCGCACAAACTCATGCATACATACACACCAGCTGACATATTTTCCTCTTCTTATGGTCATTCTTTATTTTATGATAAGCCTGTGCTAGACTTCTTATTTCTAGATACTGCTGATAGGATTTTGTCTATAGGCACGCAGCCTGCTTATTTTGGACGACTGTGGACTGGATATAATATGCCACGGATGGGCAAATATTGGTAGAAAAAAAGTAGGATAAAAATATGTTGGTGAGACGCTAAATACTTGATTATGATTTATGTAACATATATTTACATATAGATAGATTAGATAAATCTTGGTCTCTGGAATCCGGACTGTAGAAAACTAAAGAGAGAGAGATGAAAGATTATTGATATGTATTGTCATTAGAATCTATACAATCCAACCCTATATATAGTGTTGGAGAATGCTCAAATGAGAGAGATTACATGCACAAATTAAGGGAAATCTTTGACAAAAGAAGAACACAAATCTTGACAAATTAATACAAGGCTTGACAAATATATACATGAAGAGATTAGTCAATAAAGATGGTGGGAGTATATATTTATATATATATATATATATATTCTAACATCCCCCCTCAAACTCAAGGTGGTAAGTGTGAAACCAACTTTAGTTTGGAAATCAAATCTTGAAAGATGAGGAATGCAAGGTAAATATTATTTGCCAAGGGAGGTTCGGTTCTGATTGTCCGGCACGATTGCCATCCGGGGCGAGGTCCGGCACGTCATGGATGCCGTTTGGAGTAAAATCTGACACAGCTGGATTTGATATGATAGACGTCCGGGGAGAGATCCGGCATGGCTGAAGGCCGGCATGAATATATATTTATTTTCCCCCGTCAAACTCAAGGTGGTATGAAGAGACCAACTTGAGTTTGAAAATAGATGCTGGAAAGAGAAAAAAATATATATATATTTTTTATATTGGTGTTCGACAATGGGATTTGGGGAAGGTTTGATGGTGATAAAGGTTTGGATGGTGAATGGTCAGTAGAGGAAAGGAGAAACAATGATGTTTTGGATGATAATAGTGGACGATGAACGGTGACTTTGGATTGATTGTGGATAGGTGAGTCGGCAAGGAAGCGATAAGGCAACGAGAGGATTGTATTACTGGCTATGGTCCGGCGGGCGACAAGATGTATCGCCCGCCAGCAACGGCGGAAGGTCGAGAGGATCTTACTCCTCTGAGCTTAAATATATATATATATATATATATATAAATATATACTCCCACCATCTTTATTGACTAATCTCTTCATGTATATATTTGTCAAGCCTTGTATTAATTTGTCAAGATTTGTGTTCTTTTGTCAAAGATTTCCCTTAATTTGTGCATGTAATCTCTCTCATTTGAGCATTCTCCAACACTATATATAGGGTTGGATTGTATAGATTCTAATGACAATACATATCAATAATCTTTCATCTCTCTCTCTTTAGTTTTCTACATGGTATCAGAGCTTGGTTCTCTGGGAGGTCCAAGGTTCAAACCTTGGCACCTCCATCCCCCATCCCCCATCTATAAACCTACTATCTACGTGCAAGTATGGGGTTGCACACATCCATCCATCAATCTATCTGCTCTCCATGTGCAAGTATGGGGTTGCACGTGAGGGAGGGTGTTAAGCATTATATTCATTGCGGTTCCTTCTCCTAACAGCTTAAGCTTTTGGGAGAGATGGTTCCTAAGAGAGGCATAACCCTAGCGACTAGAAATAAAATTCAGAGAAAAAGCTAAAAGACATGTCTGATGAGGAGCATCAGTTCGAGTCAAAGGCAGATGCAGGAGCCTCAAAGACTTTCCCTCAACAAGCTGGTACCATCCGTAAGAATGGCTATCTAGTCATCAAGGGCCGTCCCTGCAAGGTTGAAGTTTCTACATCCAAAACCGGCAAGCATGGACATGCCAAGTGCCACTTTGTTGCCATTGATATTTTCAATGGGAAGAAGCTGGAGGATATTGTGCCATCTTCCCACAATTGCGATGTTCCCCATGTTAATCGTACGGATTATCAGCTGATTGACATCTCCGAGGATGGTTTTGTAAGTCTTTTAACTGAAAATGGCAACACCAAGGATGACTTGAGGCTGCCCACTGATGAAACTCTGCTCGGCCAGCTTAAAGATGGGTTTGGCGAGGGGAAAGACCTTGTTGTGACAGTCATGTCTGCAATGGGAGAGGAACAGATTTGTGCCCTCAAGGACATTGGCCCAAAGTAAACTCAATTGGTCCCGCATTTGGTTCTCACTCTGTTGGCACCTTAAGTTGCATAGCTAAAGCTTATGGATATGAACCTTGGACTTCCCAGAGAACCAAGCTCTGATACCATGTAGAAAACTAAAGAGAGAGAGATGAAAGATTATTGATATGTATTGTCATTAGAATCTATACAATCCAACCCTATATATAGTGTTGGAGAATGCTCAAATGAGAGATTACATGCACAAATTAAGGGAAATCTTTGACAAAAGAAGAACACAAATCTTGACAAATTAATACAAGGCTTGACAAATATATACATGAAGAGATTAGTCAATAAAGATGGTGGGAGTATATATTTATATATATATATATTCTAACACGGACCTCATAGAGTACCTACGTAATGATCAAGAGAAGTGGCCTGATGAGGGCCTAGAACTCTTGAATGTGATATATGTAACCTGTGTATCGTAAGTCGCACATAGTTTTGAGAAAATCAAGTTGTTAGTTCAATGGGTCTTGGTCTTAACCTGCAAACAAGTAGCCAAATTTTTGAAAGGTCCCTTTTGTTTTTGCCTATGCATGTGACACTCTTATATCACCTGTTCCATTATTTGTAGTTTTATGTTGCCATTAACTGTCAATTGCCCTATTGGTACGATGGCATAATTTTTCTCCTCATTTCTTTTATTTCCTTTTGAATTCTGTGTATTTACATTTATGGTTTTAGTTTTATCTTTCCTAAACACATATTATTTTATCATTTGCTTTTTTCTATGTTTAAATCTATTTTCACTCAAGTATGTTTTTGGTATGTTTTCTTGCAAAGAAATTTTGGTTAATCAATTTGTGTCACTAATGTGTTTATATCAACATTTGAAAATCAACAATGGGATCCAAGGGTTCTGTGTTTTTAAGATTAAACAGGTGTGTTAGTGATGATAATGAGAGGAAATATTACATATAAAAGGCAAGTTTTTTATATAATTGAGTTTTGGTAGTGTTTTACACAAAAAAAAAGAGTCAAAAAATAATAAATTGAAAAAAACTAGAATGAGCATTTGGAGGCTTCTGAAGTCACCACACCATTTTCATGGCATATAGTGATGTAAGGGTTTCATGTGTAAGATAAACGTAAAGATTTTATACATAACATAAACACTTGCCAGTTGTCGCAGTTTCGATCAAACTAGGAATAAAAGTTGTGCAAATTATTGGAATATTCCCTATTTAATATTTTTCTATAACCGAACTATACTATGTAGTTTTAACTTATAGACTTATATCAACCACATGGGTCTGCGAAAGAATGTGTATGCATGTGAACATGTATTTGTGGATATAAAATTACTATAGAAACTTTTCTTTCGTTACATGCCATGTTGTAAAGAATAATCTTCATTAGTCTATTTTTGTTGGACATAAGGTTTACTTTGATGTCTACTTATAATTGTACATCAGCACGTACTTGAAAAACTCATTTTGATTTTCAATGGCAGTTTGCTGCTCTTATATTGGAGCATCTAACAAGTCCTTTTGAAATCATTATTTTTATCGTTAAACTATGGATTTTAACTATATCTTATAATCTCGGCCTATTTTGCCTTGTATTCTTCTCATGGAATGTGATTGGACCATTCAGGAAATAATCGATGAAGAGGATGAGAAAATTAATAGTCTGAGGACCGAATATGGGGGTGAAGTGTACGGGGCCGTGACAAGGGCCTTGACTGAGATGAACCAGTATAACCCTAGCGGCCGGTACCCACTGCCAGAGCTGTGGAATAGCAAGGAAGGCAGAAGAGCAACATTGAGAGAGGGAGCAGAATATATACTCAAGCAGTGGAAGCTGCATAAACGCAAGAGAAACTAAAGGTTGGTATATATCTCACATTTTACTTCTGCAGGTTTTCCTTTTCCCTTGCAAACCAGATTTCTCGGTATACAGTTTTTACATGAAATACACAAGATAGATGGAAACATTTTGTCTGCATTTTTCTTTTGTTTGTTGAAGAAATCAGTTGGAAAAGATCAAAGCATCAGTAAGTCTAGATACTAACTGTAGAGTGACAAGTAGCAATATGCGAACTTGATTTGACATATATTTATCAACCTTTTTGTATGAATTGCATGTGTGGTTTCAAAGGTGCAGGGAACTTTTGATTGCGAGAACCTATATTTATGTTATTAACTTGATCTATCTTCGAGCATTTGAACCATGAATTTGATTGGTTTCGTGTAAAAGAAAAGGATCCCGAGGAATTGTTTATATGGAAAAACTTCCTTAGAAAACAAACTTCGAGGGAGATGGTTTTTGGATTCCATTGGAGAAGGATGTTTTGATACATGCGGTATATGGATAGATCTGGGTTTCGAGGGGAAAGGCTCGAACTAGTGATCTTTCTTTCCCAAAGATAAGAGTCTTATCCATTTGAACCACAACCCAATTTTTTTTCCCCGTTTCCTCACCTAATTCTCACCAAGCTGCATTTTTTAGATTGCTTCCATTGTCACTTTTATCGTGTCCTATTTAGCAGTCAATCGCATTTCCTTTTTGTGTTGATTTTTTTTTCCTGATTGTTCAATTATGGGAAATGTTCCATTAATGAAGCTGATGGCGCCAATGTTCTCTCATGGTGCCTTTTTGGAGGTTCGGATCCGCCTTGGATGTCGTGCCTATAATTTCTGATATTAAAGCTTATAGTTTGACTTTGGAGATTGTCTTTTGTAAGCTTCGTAGAACCGTTAATAAAGCCGCGTATTTTATAGCAAAATATGTTAATAGGTGTGGTTGGTCAGGTGATGGTTTGTCTAGAGCCTTTCTTCAATCAGGTCTTTAGTCTTTGTAGGGCTGATTTCTCTGCTTCGTTTGTGTGGCCTTTTGATTATCAACAACAAAACAAAAAAGACCTATTTATAACATTGGTTTTTTTGTATAGGTTTATACAATCTTATTGTTGGTCTAATGGCTTCACAAAACAAGTTTCAGATATATGGTGGGTTTGAGCTTTTATGTATTTGTGTCGATAAAGTAATGCTTGACAGACCATAACCCTTCACACACACATATAGCTACAAGTTATACTGATGTGTGTGTTACAGCAGTTCATTTGACTTGGATTAATTTCACTGTGTTTTCATTATACTGTCAGAAATCGTGGCTTAAGTTTTTCTTCCGAGACTCCCAAATTATAAGTCCCATTTTCCCATTTTCTTTTTGGACGTAGTAGTTAACGTAAGTTACTTTTGTTCTGGACTGTTGATAGCAACGCAGTAACTGTTTTCTTTAGATGCTCGGAAATCAAGTCAAACAGTGACTCTTGGTTTGGGAGGGAGGGATGGAGTTGCTATTCCCAAAGCAAACAATGCATTGTAACGTTGTACATTATGTTTAGAGATGTTATATTGCTTTGGCATTACCCATTTTTCTTTGCCAATAGAGTCAACCTTTTATTTTGGTTGCAATGAATCCAGATGGCTAACATTTCATGCAATAAACCGAAATTTGTCTAGAATTCAAGTGTAGTTTGGTATGATATTTTGAAGAGAGTAGCAAGGAAAACAAATCAATAAAGAGATTAGTAAATTTATCTATTCTCAAAAGGAGAATTGAAATGAATGATGTGTTGCTGTGGGGGACAATGTCTCTTATGGTACAATCTGATGAGCAGAGTGTACAACAAAAGTACTCAATTTTAAATGACTAAATAAAGCTTTTTGTGGGTTAAGTATGTGTGATGTGAAAAGGAATTTTGTCAGCAAGTCCAAAATGAATGAAAAAGGGGCATACACCAAGTGAAAGGAATCCAAAGCTTTTATACGGGCTTTGGCAATTTGTGACGCGTATTTATGGTAAATAGAGAAATTGGGAATCCAAGGATCTTTATCATTTGTCTATTGAAAATGATGGAGGAAAACAGCTAGCTACCGTATATGATGTGATTTGATGTGAACAAAGTCATTGGCTTGGCTTTGGATCCGCGTTTTGTTTTAAGATGTTGCCTTGTTTGAAGTTCGAGTGCAATTGTTTGTATTTCGAATCAATATTTAGATATGCTTGTTAATATTGAATTTTCATGCAATATTATCTGTGTTTGCGATAAATTTATTTTGCATCCATGCAACTGTATTACTTGCGTTACCTATGTTTTTGTGTACGACGAATTATATCTGTCCATAACGTTATCTGAGTTTTTGACATGATGAATCATACGTGCCTACAAGATTTTACCAGCGTTCGTGGGAATAATGCACCAGTGCCTACATACTACCTCCAAATCATTTTCACGGGGGAATTACCCTTATCCATGGTACTATGTAGGGTACTATCTTTTAATTTTAAAGTTAGATGAAGCACTATTTTAGGGTGCGATTGATGAATTGTGGAAAAAAAAAATTAAATTCCATTGACCTTTTACATGGAAAACCTGAAGTGGTTTTGGATTACATGAAAAATGAAAAAGGGATAGCGTTAATTACACACATTAAAACATTTGGTAACACGTCATCCCAAATTCTTTGATATCAAAAAAATGCATTGGCTTGGTGCTATTACGTACATATTTACCCGTTACTATTGTGCAGAGCTAATGTTAGAGTGTTAAGAGTGTGTTTTAGCCAGTATAATTAGTGCCGCCAAACCCACCCCCCCCCCCCCCCCCCCCCTTAAAACATTAATCTATTTGTGATATTTGTTCATTGACCAATGTGTCACTAATGTATTACTGTGTACCCCTAGAACTAAAGCTCGAGTTGAGTTGGACTGGTTTAACTTGCTATTCATGTCCGCAGCTGAACTAGCCTTTTAAGGGATTATAATTACCAAAGTAATTATACCTTTTTCAGAGCAGACTACTACTTTTAGAATATATTGTAAATTTTTAATGTTATACATTGTTTTGACAATAATACCACCCCTTTTAATGACTATTAGATAAATACTCCCGTCTTTTCCAAAATTGAAGTCTTCACACTATTCCTTTTTTTTTAAATTTCTTGTTAAAGAGTTTAGTTTTCGTTTCAAGATAATAGTTAATGCACTGAATTTGACATACTAAGTAACTTTTGTTGAATTTGTTGGGAAAGCATTGATGTTAGATTAAATTATTAACTTAGTGGGAGAGGTAGTATATACGAAAATGGAGTGATATTTTACTTCACCAAGTTTTGCCATTTGTTGATGGAGGTTGATTCACCCGAAAATTCCATTTTCTTGATTGTTTTTAAAATTTTCTTTCAAAGTAATATCCTTCCAAAAAAAATGCTTAATAATTTAATTTAGCAATTTTATCAAAGTATGAACATTAATTTAGTCATTCACCAGTGAAAGTTAACGAGTCCATTTTTGATGGTGGCAAAATTGGATGAGGTCATGAGGTTTTTAATGATAAAACAATACGTGTCCACTCTCATCTAAAATTAATTTCTTTTTCATTTTTTTCTTGATTTAAATAGATAAAAACAAATACGTGTCGTTTTATTATTGGAACCTTATGACCCCGTTCAATTTTGATCCCATCAAATTTTTTTCCAAAGTTAACACAATTTAATATTTACTTTTGTTAATTAGTTGGATAAGAAGGGAGCTCTAAGAATGAGTTAAATGATGTTTCCTCAGTCTCGATTGATTCAATTAATGCTTTTTTAATTCAAAGTTTATCTTTTTAGTATGAAACGTAAATTAGACATGGGAAAATTTCAGTCCAAATTTTGCATATCACCAATTACATTATAGATCCACAATTTCAGAAGTATATATATATTAAAAAAAATGAAGGAAAAAGAAAAAAAAAACACTCAAATAGACATTTGCCAACTTACAAGCTGTAAATTAGTACAATACTCTCCTCGAGTATACATATAGATCACCACAACCATATATATAACTTAAAGCTATACTAATAATAACACCAACTCTCATAAGCTGCGGGCTACACTTTTCTGCAGCCGCCTCAGCCCCAAGCACCCAACATTTTCTCACCTTTTACTTTACTTTCCCTCACGCCAAACTCACTCACTCCCTCCCCAGCCAAAAATTCAGAAGCTACCCTCTCTCTTCCTTTCTTTTTCCTACTCAATAATTTCACCTTTCACATTCCCCAATAATAATAATATGATACCACTAAACATAACAAGTCAAAAAAAGAAAGAAACATTAAAATGGCACCAATTGTTAAAATTGAAAATAAGTTATTTGAATTTTTCAGACTCTGAAGTTCTTTCCGGTGAATGTTTGACCGAATTGCCAGTGTGCTGGGACTATATTCCAGGAGGTGGAAGTGCGTCGATCACTGCCTGTAACTCTGAAGGAGAGTGACTGTCCAACCAAAACGGAATTTGATTGCCAGTTCTGACCCCAGTTACGGCTCATGCTCATCCACCCAGTCTTTGAACCCTTGACGCTCACCCTCACAATATCCCCTGCACCAGCCACGTTACTGATCAGGACCAAGTTAAAGTAACGGAAACCGTTGATAGTGAACCTTATTCCTCCTTTTTTGTGGCATGGCACCCTGCATAATAATAATAATAATAATAAGAAAAAGAATTGAGTTAATTTCGTTTAGTAACAGATTGAAAAATTATTAAAACAATGTACCACAACACTAAACATCATTTTACCAAACTAAAAATGTTAAGAGCTATGTTAATCATTTGACGAACATTTCAGAAGGATGATGTGTTGTATTGTATTGCCCTACAACGCAGGTAAATTAACTTAGTGTAGGGACGCAGTACGACTGGTTAGATTATTATTTAAAAAAATGACAACCACGTGGCATGTTTTGAATGGAACTATGAGTCACGATAATTGGACCCCATGTGGCAGGGAATTCACGTGGCAGTAAGACGGTGCCGTTTATTATTACACTTATTTCAGTATTGACTGCATAACTAACCATGTGCAACTAAACTTTACTCTAGGCTGCTTTTGGAATTTCGTTTTCAAGAGTTAAGACCATATTTTCAACACAATTCATTACTTTTTTCTTTCTTAATTAAATTAAGGGATATCTAACTTGTTACAAATTAATCTAATTATTCGGACTTAAATTTCAAGTAATAAAAGATTATTCAAACACAGCATTCAGATTAAAAAATGAGTGCATTGATCTACCGAAACAATTAAGTCAATTATTCGAGTCTCAATTATTAATCTCTGTAGGCTGATTATTAGTACTAATTTTGCACTCTTAAGGGCATTTCGGTCAAATGATAACACAAAAATGAGTGTACCGGCCCAGCATCTGACAAAAAGTAATAAAAGAGCCCAACTACAACCAGTAACCCGACCCACAAGAACAGCACAAACCAAAATCAAAAGAGAGCGAGCAAACAGAGACATAATAGACTTTACCGGCGGTAAGCTACCGGTACAATTCCGGCACGGTACTCGGCAATCCTGAGGAACATGGGCATGGCGAGGTCGAAATGAGTACGAGGAGGGTTGCACCAGCCACCATTGTCGCTGGGAAGCGCGAAATTGGGCGGGCAGAAATTCGTCGCCGTCACAAAGATTGAAGGGCTGCCAGAATGGCACCATTTTGGGTCATTAGCACACTTGATCTCAAAACAAGCTCCACAGCTCAGCCCGTTGTTGAACAGCGCAGTGCTAAGCGCCGCAGTGCTCACTCCGTAGCCTTGGCTGTATAAATTACCGTACCCACAGGCTCCGCCTGTAGATCAAAACAAATATTAAATAAATATATTGAACAACCAACAGGAATGATCGATATTGCAAATATGCATGCGTTTGATGCATATTTACTATATCATTCTAAGTTACTAACAATGCAGCAAGTTTAGTAACCAGTGCAACGAATCTTGAGAAAATTAAACATAAGGAATCTAAATTTAAGTTACATACCCATGGTACCGGAGGCGTCACTGCCTCCGTAAAAGGTAGCATGAGCATTTTGCCATGAACCTCCGGCGAAATTTCCGGGGATTCTGGCGTCAGCTAGGGACAGTAGTGAGATAATAAGGGAGGCAATGTAGGTTAGTTGAACAATAGCCATTTTCTCTCAAATCACAGAAGAAACTAAACAATGGATATAAATTTAGGGAGAGAAACTGGAATGGGTTATTGAGAGAGAGTAATGGGGGATGATGAGAAGGAAGGGTGGAGGAAGGTTGAGTACTTATGGAGGAGGGGAGACAGGGCATGAGGGGCAGTTGATGTAATTTTGACTATTCTTCATAATTCGTTACTATCTTTTGTGAAACGAAAGACTTTTTGTTTTGTGAGTCTTTTTTTGGTTTTACCCCTCACATGGTAATTTTAATTGGGTTTAAGGACCGCTTGTGTGGGGTCCACTTTTAACCTACATATTCATTTCAGAATTTACTCTTAATTAGCATAAAGTCTTGAAGTTCAATTTCTTTCTCACTCATAATTAAATTCAATAAACAAATAAATGTTGTTCATAAATTGAACTAGTTCAAGCTCATTTGCTAACACATACCCCTCCTCTCAAATTTCACATCATTTTGTGTATTACTTGTATTCAAATTTAGCTATTTTATAAACTTTCTTGACATCTATTTGTCTAGAACCCTAATCAAACAACGAATAAATAATAGTGTTCGCCATCAACGTTATGCTGTGTTATTTTTAAAGTCTGACAACCACCTTCACCTTCACCTTTTTTTTTTTTGTTTTTCTTATAACTCTGAGGACCCTTCTTTTTCTATTGTGGCTTCATGATCAAAGAAGATAAGAAAGCTAATAACCTTCCAACATACTAGAGTACAACTAGCCGGTACATATTCCCCAAAAAATTATACATATATAAATATATATAAAAAAAAAGGGTCAAGAAAAGAAGAAGGGGGAATAAGAAGATTTAATTGATCTAGGATCGCCAACCTTTGCGTCGTTCCGAAGTTGAGGCGTAATCAGCGGCTGTGATTTGAAGATTTCTCATGGGTCCCACAATAAAGGAATGGTGGGATAATGGAGAATAAAAACACTCATTTTTTTTTTTGTATTTTTAGGGTATCACGCTGCATTCCAAATTTAGTTGAGCATTAGATATAAATATATATATATATAGTGATCATTATTTTATATCTTGTCATAAATGTAGGTATTCTAGGGTTAGCAATGAACTAGGTATGATTAGGAAATATTTGATTCTTATTTGATATAGTGAATTACTCTTTTATTAAGGATGATTTTATTTTTACCCCTACTAATATTTGATTTCACTCTTATTTTTCATTTGATTTTTTAACACCGAATAAGGGAACATTAAGCTTATTATTTGGTATTTAGGAGTTTATTAAGGCATAATCAAAATTATATTCAGTTTTTAAAAATCGAATAATAAGTTTTTATTTGATAATCAAAGATTGAATGAAAGGTGAAAAGTGAAATTAAATATTATTGGGGTTAAAAATAGAATCACTTTTTATTAAACTCATTTAAAAAGAAAACATTTTTATACAATAAAAATAATTTTTTCTATAACACATTAATGTTGTTAATTTTTAATTTTTTTTTTTTTAAAATTTTAAAGAGACTCGAACTTACACTTAAATATTGATTGAGAGAACAAGAGAATAAGAGCGCGCGAAAGGAACAGGGAGGGAAGGGGAAGTGCCAACTAGAAGACACTAACGACCCGAACGAAAGGATCCAACAACGTAAAGAAAGTGGGTCCCATCTAAATCCCGTAATCCTCGCTCCATTCTTTAACTGTACCATATAAAAGTAAATAAATAAAGAGTGGGGCCGTAAGTGCACGCAGTTTTCGAGCCACACGCGTGAAAAATCCCCTTCTCAGCCTTCCGTTAAATTGGTTCCACGTAATGATGAATTGGCTCTATAGGAAAAGTCGAAAAATATACTAAAATTTGTAATTTAAATTGTTTGGAATTACACATGGAGGAGTATTTTTAATGGAATTGTGTAAAAATAGTCAATTTAGTATTATGTAAAATTTACGCATTGTGTAAATTTTTTGTTGCTCTAATGGTTGTATAAAATCAATGCCAATTAAATTTTTGTGTATAATGGTTGTGCATTTTGCACATCCAAATTACACAACAAAGTATGATTTTCTTCACCCACTCATTCTCTCTCATGGTTAACTCAATCACATTCTCTCTTCATCTAGTCATTCTTTCTCCACTTCTCATTCTCTCTCATCATTTATGTAATTTCTTATTCTTTAGGTAATTATTTTTTATTGGACCACTTCTTTTTACACATGAGTATTAATATTGGCTATTGAATAATAAATATATCTATGTAAATTTTTTGTACAAAACTCACTTGTCATGTAGGATTTACACAATAATTTTACACTGCCATATTGTAGATGCTCTAATTAGTTAGATTTGGCTCTCATTCATTATTTTGTAATTTAATTTCATTCAATAGAATCTAAACTTTTTTAAGAAATTTGGTAGAGATAATTTTTATAATAAAAATATCATTTTCATAAAATTTTATCAAAAATATTTAAATAAAAAATGGGTGAGATTATCATCTGAAATTTTAATAGTCGAAAATGAATATATGTATTAAAAGTTTATTACACTAACTTTCGGTTTGAATTTCTTGATGAAAATTTGTGGAGATGATATGCTCATTATAGAGATTATTTACACCAAGTTTTGTAAAAAATATCATCAATTTAGGCCTTGTACTAGACATTATTAAACAAAATTGGATGAAAGGTGTAATAGAGGGAAGCCAAGTCCAAATTAGCTATATAGAAAATATGGTAATGAGTCTAAAAAATATAGCAAAGTTGTAATTTAAATGGATTTGAATTATACATCTATATTGGATTTTAAAACTGAAAAAAATTATAGCTGTTGAGATGTATTTAAACTTACTTTTTAGTTGTGCTTTTGGGATTTGTTTTTCTTATGTAGTATATGAGAAATGCCATGCAACTTACAATAAATCCCGAAAGTTGTAGCCCAAATTCACACATCGAAAGTTGGAAGAGAGAAAGTGATGAATAATAGTGATTAGTCGAAAGCTACTGTTGAGTTGGATAATATTTTTCATAGGATATACACATTTAGAAGTAATTTTTTTTGGAGTTGAAAAAAACAAATTCACAGGCCACACAAAAGAAGAACAAACTACGGGGTCTAAAACCACAGAACAAAACCAAGCCAACTTCCACTGGTGGCAAGTACACCCAATTCTGCTCTGGCCTCCCTCTCCTAACAAGCGTTGCAAGACAATGCACAGTTCTATTAAACTCTTTTAACAAAAAACACTTTAAAGCCATTACGTCTCAACATATTCCTAATTTCACATACAACCGGATTAATCTCTCATAGAGGATCTGATGAAAATTCATTTAGCACCACAAGGACCTTACAATCTGAGAAATTATAAAGTGGAAAGATGTTGAATTTAGAAATCAAGTAGCACGCTTCCCGAAGGGGAAGGGCTTCAGCAATGAGCAGAGGAAGCTTTAACTAGTTCACCGTTACCTGTAACAATGGAACCAAAAGACTCGTGAACCACTACTCCTACATAAACTAAACCGGAGGCAAAGTCAAATGATCCATTATAGCTAGCCTAGAGGCCAACAAAGGAAGGGGGAACTCCAACTGTAGAACGACAAACATGCACATGAGACTAGTCTTGGACGTGACCATACACAAATTGGAAATTCGATAAAGCAAACAAAATCCGATAAATTATCGCATAAACATTAACTGATTCTTGATTGCGAATGAATTTGTTTCTAGCAAGCCAAATAAACCACTTAAAACAACCATTTTGCTAATAAAAAATAGAGCATGTCCTTGTTACATCCCTTCACTGTTGGATTAATTTTATATTAATCAAATTTGGGACCACACATGTATATTAGTAATATGTGTTATCATTCACAAGCCTTAATTTAAGTGATCTAATTAAGTTCTTAAGTAGGCTTAAGGATATAATTATCATGAAATTAATGTGTAGATACCATTTAGTAATTCCATTTCTTTGAGGGGCTGAATTGAAAATAATGAAAGTTGGCAACCGCGACCAACCACCATAAGGAAACTTATATATATTAGGGGTAAATTTTAAATTTTAAATCACCCACTTGCTAGTTGAATTTTTCGATGAAATTTGGTAGACTTGATATACTCATCATGGATATCATCCCCACCAAATTTCATAAAAATTTCAATCATTTACCCCCTCAAAAGTGGATGTTCGTTCTTTACTTAAAAGAAGGACATCATTTCTGGAGCCTCTCTGTATATATATAAATACAAATTGTAAATATATACTTCACCTGTTGAAATCCTTTCATGCTTCCCCATCCGCTAGGTGTTTCAAAAATTCAGGATATTTTATTGTTCTTTCCTCGTGTCACCACATTTTCTTTGCAGTGGTTCACATATGTACAAAAGCTGTAACTTTGGTGCAAAAAGAAAGTATCGAATAGTCTTTCGGGCAATCCGTTTACCACTGCCTGTATCATCCTATTCCTATCTTGACTCACCACAAACAGGACATTGATATAAATATGCACCTTTATTGTAAAACAAGAAGCAACCGTACTAACAAGCGTGGATCACCTCATAACTCAAGTCGATCTTCTTCAAGGTCTTTTTTGCAGCTGCATATGAGTTCGGGTACTTGTTTTCTTCGGGTAACAGATAATTCATTTCGACAGTCCACTTGTTGAAGGCCGTATTCGTTATATTGCAACACTGCTTCAGTTGCAACGCTCTAAACATAGAGCACAACGCAGTCACTTTACCACCCTCGTACAATGGAGTCATTACTTTGTCTAAGAGACGCTGATATGACATCATATTTTATTTGACAACTGGATCAGCCTGAAATACAGTGTCAACGCCAGGGGGAACGTATGATTCACGAAAGGAAAAAGTATCTTGCATGAATGCCACAATCGGGTTACTACATTAATGATCGACACTGTTAGTCGAAAATGTTGTGTATTATTATATTTATTGCACTTCACCATATAAGTATCATACAGTATACAACGGCATTATACCGTTACTGGTCAAGTTGTCATCCAAGCTGAATCGTGTGCCCATGTTATAACACCGTTTGCAAGGATATAGATACAATCTTGTTGCACTGTTGCCATTCTCTCGTACAAACGTGCGAAAATCTATTACTCTTACAATGAATTGCGTTAAACCTCTTGAGCATTGCATCCAATATTTATTCATTTTCACTGTCATATAACTATATTTATTTTAAATAATAAAAATATATTTTAAACAATAAACATAAATTTTTAAATTTAGAAATTTAAAAAATTATAATAAAATATTAGCATCCACTATCAATAATACTAACTAAGAGATCAAATGGGGGCAACAACTAACAATAATTTCATATATTCAACAACAAATATACATTTTTCACACAAATCTCAACATATATATAAATACATAAATTACTTAAAAATTAATATTAATAAAGGATAAAATACCTAAAGATCAAAAAAGCCTTTAATTAGGAAAATTATGTTTATTTTCAGCTTCAAATCGCTAAAATAGCCCAAAAATCACTCCAAAACCTTCAAATCATGAAAATGGAGGAGCTGCTACTTTTTGAAGATGAAAAGACCTTTAGGCGACGTAAGTATATACATACGTCACCTAAGAGTTAATATAATGAGATGTAGATATATAAGTCCGTCGCCTAAAAGGCGAGGTCATTCCTAATTGACCATCACTTATAGTGATAGTGGTCAAAGGATTTTAGGCGACGTAGGTTGTGTCCTTCGTTTCCTAAGATATTCTTGGACGACCAAGATAATAACTATGTCACCTGGGTTTATTCTAGGAGACGCCGAATTATTCTACGTCGTCTAAGAAAAACTAAAGAGACATATACGTTTCTTCGTCGCCTATTTTTATCCTAAGCGACCTAATAGAGTAACTACGTTGTCCAAACCCCCGGTTGGTGTAGTGTCAATTGTGTTTTATAATAAGGGTTTTGACCCATTGCAAACTTAACTTTGCATAAAATTGTGTTTTGTGCAAACTTAACTTTGCAATAAAAAATATTTAATGCAAATTTGTTTTCCATGATGTATTTATATTTTTTTAACAAGTATGCTCTTATATTTCATTCATAAAACTTTAAAACAATGTCAAATAAATACAAATATATAATAATGTTTTAGAAAATAAGGAGTACAAACTTAACTTTGCATAACTTCAAAAAAACTATTATGTGCATTTTACTAACAAATAGGTTTTGAATATGTAATATGTTAAAATTATTCTAAAATACTGTCAATTAAACACTTCTATAATATGCTAAAAAATATATAGTGCAAACTTAATTCTGTATTCCTTTAGGAGGAGTTTCGTCAAATATAACCCCTTAATTTACAAAAAATATTATTCCTTGATTCTTATGCAGAAATTTTTTTTCTTCAAACAAACCCTATTTTTCAATATCACATATGAAAAATAAGTATACAAGTTTTATTTAAGATTTTGTGTAAAAGAATCCTATTCCGTAACGTAGCATCATGTAATTGTAATCATTTTAGATTACTCTTGATTCCTTTCATTTTAACAAACAAATATGACTTATACATTCAGCATGACGAATAATAAATTATGAAACACATGTAAGTAAAAGAACGTACGACTCAAGGGTTCACAACCTATAAAAAAAAATTTGTTTTAAATTATAAAGACCTCTCTTTGGTATTACAATTTCAATTAGTTCAGATATTTCTTTGTTGAGATGAAACTCGCAATATATAGAAATTTATTGTATATGCATTTGAAAAAGAGGGATGGATAACAAAAAATATTGTACTGTTCTTTCATAATGCTGCAGAAATTAATGTAAAATACAAATTAATTTTTTCCTCCGTGACAAATTAAAAATTAATTAATTTTTTTTTTGATAAGTGCAAACAACATTTATATCATATCAATAGCTAAAACGTCATAGATAAAACGGGGGAGAATATCCTCCCAATACCCCGACCTAGACAAAGAAATATAGGTATGCGCTAAGTAATGCGCCACCTGATTCGCTGATCTAAAAACAAAATGAAAAGAAACTCCTAAAATATCCGAGATAGGATTTTGCAATCTTGAATCACTAAACCAATGGACGAGGAGTCCAGAAAGTCACCTCGTAGTGCCATAATTAAAAGCAATGAATCTGACTCAATATACACATTGGCTAACCCCATGTCTTTTATCCACGAGAGAGATTCACGACAACTTATAACTTTGGCTAGAAGCGAATCAGCTGGAGCCGAGACAGAACTATTCCAAGCATAAATAAAGTGACCAGAGGCGTCTCTCAAAATGAAACCATAGCCTATCTTGCCCTAACTTGCAAAAACCGAGCCATCTATATTGCATTTAATACATCAGGCACTTGGTTTCTGCCACTTAATTTCACCTTTGGCTACCAAAGAATTAACTCTGCTGCTACGAAATTTCTGCGCCATTTGCCAATGAAAGAGGTGGTTTAGCGCTGAGCCTACAATGCGTATTGCTGGAGCACTTTTTCAAAATTAATTTACTTTTAAATGTATCAAATTTGAAATCCTTATATGTATAATATATATTTTATTGTGCATCAAACAATGTTGTACGTTCTCTACCATTAAGTAGATAAATTTATTGTATTCTTAAAAAATATTAAAGCACATTAAATTTTTATTTTAAAACAAAACCGGTAAATAGTAAAACCCTCCACGAGAAAAAAAAAAGGAAAAAAATTCAAATTATTTGTTTACGATGTTATTCAAGTGTACAAAAAAAGCATAGCAGACAGCAGAAAATGACACCCACATGCAGCCATTTAAAATTTTTTACCCTAATTATATAGATCATGCAATAATGATTATTATGTAGCTTCCTTGGTAAAAAGGCAAAGAATATGCGGCAATGTACCACTAATTAGTACTGTTTAGGGGGGGGGGGGGGGGTGGAGTGGGGGTTCACATTACCCACCCTATGACCTTCCTTCTTTTACAATTCCCCCCATGTGCATTCCACTTCAATTTCTTTAGCTAGAGGAATCCAAATCCACCAACCTCCAATTTTTCTTCAAATTTCTAGCATGAATGTTGTCGTCATATCTTAACATATGTGATACATTCGAAATAATAGTAAAATTAATTTGGTGCTATTGTTATCTTGTACATAGCGAACATAATTATTAATTATATGACACTATTTTTGTGTAATATTATATCATAAACATTATGGTTAATAAGTTTTTAACTAATTGAGTCGAGCATTAAATTATTCAAGATGCTGGAATCTCGACTCAATTAGAGATATTAAATGAATCTAAATACCTAGGCAAAAAATCAAGCCACCAAACTGAGTTCAAACAAATTTTTAACTAACTCGAGATTGATTAATTAAATGTTTTTACATAAATTTAATAACTTAAGAAGTTTCATAATATGTATGTCAAAAGTAATTATGATATAATATTACTTTAAAGAGTTGTGCTATACACATTTGTAATTGTATATTAATTTAGGAGTAGTCATATTTTCACTAATTAATAAAATCAGATATACTTCATTTTCTAGCTAGACCTACATATACAACCTAATAGTTAAGTGTATATTATATTTTTCTCATTTTCTATTAATGCACACTGATCTAGCCTTCATGATTAGTGGTCATTCTCCTGAATTCACTTTTATATTTGAATTTTTAACTTTTCTTTTTGAAACTTTGATATTCTTTACTCATTGCCTTATTGGTCAACCGAGTTTTGGCTCCATTCATCAGGACTTATTTGAACCAACTCCGAATATTTTTTTTCCCACTAGTTTTAATAGTACTTCGATATTCGATGATAGGCTGATCGTCAGACTACGTACTAGTAAAAATAAAAAAAAGAAAAAGAAGTAAAATAAAAAATTTAATATGTAATATTAATACAAGTATCATATGTACGTCAGTTGTGAGGAACAGACTACCTTGCGCTCCCAAACATCACAATAGTCAACACAATTGTAACTAGAAATCAAAATACATGCGATGTATGCAGGTTCACGATTTTATATAATATTGCATGAGTATTATATGTTTAAAATGAGAACCACCAAAAATTAAGATTGGTGATAATTCAATGGTAAAGTTAATATCTTCTCGCATATTTCATTCAGGACTTGTTATCAGTGTATGAAGATTTTAAATTTTTTTGGTGACAAGGTTGAAATTAGAATTTTAAAATGTATATTTTTTAAAAGAAGCTCAAACATATGAAAAGTTACGGCAATAGAGTTATATTATTAAAATAAAGAAATAAAGTGTGTCTGTAAAGTCCAGACTCGATGAAGCATAACAAAAAGGAAACGGGACATGTATCCGACCTCCTTGAGAAAGTAGGAAAAGCAAAAACAAAAACAATCCAATGGGCTTGATAATCTAGCTCACCAAAACTAAGCAAACAATTCAAATTGAAAATAGACCACTAGCAAATGAAAGAAACAATACACATGAATAGCTAATGGAATCTGAATATATAATTAGGATTTAGGAAGCAAGGACATGTCTCGCCCCACTAAAGCGATTGACTGTGTAGGAGCCGAATCCCACAAAAATGGGATATCATGATTGAACCTCATAGAAGCAATACGATCTGCCACGCCATTGCATTCTCTGTAGATATGGGAACAATAGAAATACATGCCAAAGAGTAGCTGATTGCATAAGTAGTTAAGAACCTCTATTGAATCTTGTTCAATCTAAAGTCTATGCCAACTTCATTGATAAGTATACCCAATGCCTTCAATAAGATCCGGAATCTCTGTAAGGAAGGTTGCACCAATCCCAACATCAAAACAATATGCATTGATAACAACCCTCTTGTGATCTCTAAAAACACCCCCAGCTGCAGCCCTACCTAGGGCACCCTGAGCTATATCCGTATTTAGATTCACCCAGCTAATTTGAGTAGGAAGTCAATAAACTGGGATAAATAAAGGGCACGACGAGGCTACCCTGCACACTAAGATCACAAAGAGTAGAAATATCTAACTCATTATAACCAACACAACCCTGGGCAATGACTAAAACCCTTCGCACCCAGCCCGTTAAGAAGGTCAAGTAATGGTGAAAGCTAAACTATCTCTTTTAAAAAAACCCGCATATAGCGAGCTTGCCAAATGAAGTCCCACGTATATAGCGCTACAACAACCAAAACTGAGAAATTTGAGGATTAAATAACTAGCGAGAAACTAATAACTACATATTTATAAACGTGTCAAATGTTCAAAATGGCACCGCAAAGAACCCACAAACAGCTCACTAAGTCTCTATACGTATGTAAAATGTTTGAGCTACTTTGACATTTAAGACATCTATTAGCCATAAAGTGACCATACGCATGCGAGGAGAGGGGTTGGCCCAGTGGTAGGCAACCTCCACCCTTGCCTTGAGGTCAAGGGTTTGACTCATGGGGTGGGAGGGGAGGGTTTTTCTTTATTTGTAGGATTAAGGGAGAGACTTAGACCTCCCTTAATTTTTTTTTTTTAAAAAAAGTGACCATACGCATGTAAAATGTCCTAATTAGATAATTGACATTGCAACACAAAGGTGGAGATACGCGGCGGGATATGTGGGGCCCATAAGTGACAAGCCTAAGAAACTGGAACATATAACTGGAAAATTTAATAGGCATCCCTAAATGATAGGTCGCTTGTAAAGGAGTAAAGCCAAATGAGAGTATCCTCAACATCTTAAAGCGGAATATGAACCCTTTTAATAATGTCAGCAATATTAGAGAAAGCCTTCAAAAACTCAGCTAAAATATTCTACCACCCATCAGTAATGAAATCATAGACATGTGCGTAGAAATATCCCTCATCCTCAATCTGGAGGGTGCGCAAAAGGGTATCATAAAGCCAATTGGAATACTAGAACTTGACAGAATAACTATTACAAATGATCTATTTGGCATGCAACTCAATGATCGAAACAACGTATCGAAGGCTCGGCCATTAAGTAAAAGTCTTATATTTAGCTTTAAAAGGGAAGTCAAATCTGGCATGTATGAACTCCTGCAAAGCAGACCTAGTGTGTATAGTGTCCCACACAAATCGAAGAATATTGCCCTATTTAAGGGACTCTAAGCACGAATACCCAGATGACCTGCCTTAAAAGGAAACACATATGATGCCACACAACAATAATTAGCTTCTGCAGCTGAGGATTACTAGTCCAAACAAAGTTGCACATCTAAGAATCCAATTGACGAATAAAAAAAGCCGGTCATTTATAGACTATGAAATTGTGGAAGAAAACAGGCTAAATTACCGACTTAACCAGCTGAAACTAGTCGGCTATATATATATATCAACTTTCTAACCCAATCAGCCATCTTAGCTTTAGTACGATTATCTAAACACTGCCAGTGTATTCATTGCCGTTTCCAATGGCTAATATGATGCATACGACTCTGAGCCCCTTTACAAATACATTTTTGCGACATCGGCTTACTAACAGTTTGACCTGAGCAGGTACTATACTCCTAGAAAAGCTCTATAAGATTGGAAAGTGTAGAATAATTACCCTAACAAAAAGTCATAATATCACCAGCATACATCATATGAGTCAGAGCACTGCAATTACGGGGATAAGGCATTGTCCAAACCCAATCCTCATTAACCAGGTGCTTAATCCCACTGTTCAACACATCCTCAGCAATACAAAATAAGAAAGGAGACAACGGTTCACACTGGCGAACCCTTCCAGAGCAGGAAAAATAACCATACGAGACCCTGTTTACTACTATTGAGAGACGGGCTAAATGCAAGATAATATCAATCTAAATTATAAATTTATCCGCAAAGCCAAATCGATACAAAACACGGAATAAGAAGCCTTAGTCCATAATATCAAAAGCATTGCCAATATTAAACTTGATCCCGACACTACCACAGTAGTTTGGCAATCCAAATATCGTAACACTCAGACACCAAGCCAATAGAGGTGTGGATATGCTTACCTCGCACAAACCTAGTCTACTCAAAAGAAAGAATCCGAGAAGCAATGCTACCTAACCTGTCATAAAGAATCTTAGTGATGATCTTTAATGCAAAGTTGGCCATGGCAATCGGTCTAAAGTCAGAAATGCGATTCGCACTCGGCCTTTTCGAAATAAGAGAAATGCAATATGTTTCCTTTTACTATACTAATAGAGATGCGTTTTCATATTTGTTTAAAATTAAGTTGGGAGAGAAAAATTCGGTGTCATTGTTTTCAGTTCAATTACAAATTTAACACTATTAAGGAATTAATAATGATTTTTGACATGTAAATTATATATCCATTGTTGAAAGTGTAACGTACAATAAAATATGCCTTATATTTTAAAACTAGACAATTTTTTTTATTGAAAATGCACCATTTATTATATAAGGGATAATAATTTTTGAATTTTAAAAGGGTAGTTGTATTGCCAAATCATTATCCTTTTTGTTATAGTATTGTACTACTTTGAGAAATTGTACCATATACTTTTTTAGTTGTACATCGCTCTGGCAATATAGATAATTGTTTTGGCGCACAGTATGATAATGTCACCCTTTTAAAAATGTATAAAAAAATAAAAAATTGTGTAACTGATATTTCAGATTGTATAATATCTTTAGTACGGTCATAACTTATTATATTAATATAGGAAAACATAAAAGACATTTATCTGATCTCTCGTGCTTGATCAATCCATTGATAATAACTACCACTGTTGACGTATCTAAAATCTATAGGGAGTTGCTATTGACATGTACTTTAACACTCTCCAATATTTTAATATTAACTCGATCCTTAAGCACTGAGTATGTGTACATTTATTCAACCCCTAAGCACCGAGTAAATGTGCACATATTCAGTGTTTAGGGGCTGAGTCAATGTAATTTTTTTATATTTAATAGTAACTTGACTCCTAAGTACCGAATAAATATACACATATTAAGTACTTTAAGATCAAAAAAATAGGACAAGATATTAGAGAGTATTTTGGTGATAGCATCCCTCAATCTAAATGACTTGAATATTGCTTTTTTGATTTGACCTGAACATTGATTGTTTCTCTTCTTAATTAATTTTCAGGCTTTTGTTTGTATTGTGTCCTATTTAATTTAGCGTTATTTTAATTATAAAGAAAATGACTTGATTATTACTTGGTTGTTTTTTCTTATTTTGTTTCGATTGTTGGATATGCTTGATCGATAAGGGTTTGATGTGGCCATTAACAGCATTTTTCTCACGTTGCCATTTTTTTGGATTAGTGGATTGTTCATTAAGTAATTGGCACAAGATAGAAAGGCTTTGATGTGGCCATTGTAACATCATTTTTGGAGGGCAATTTTTAATAACTACTATAAGGGTGTGTTTGATTGGCAACATTTTCTTATGGAAAATGAGCATTTCATTTGATTTGACAACTTAAGGTGTTTGATTGGCTTTTTTTTAGGCAATTCAATTTTCACTTTTGGCTCACACGTGCATTTTCAAGGCAATTGAGGAAAATGTTTTCTTTGGGGGAGGTAGGTTTTTGTTTTCCATGCTTGGGCACGGTTCATGAGACAAGATTTTAATCATTTTCTACATTAAAAATGCCATAACTTAAAATATAAAATTCAAAATAATATAAAAATTTAATATTTAAAATATTCTAATCAATATCAATTAAATAAGATCCATCATGACTATGTAATTATGTAAAAAAAAAATACTAATAATTTTTTCTACATTAAAAATGCCATAATACAACCAATATTTTCTGGATAGAAAATTAAGGCAATCAAACACACTACACTACATTTTCCATGCAACTCAATTCTTGGCAATTCAATTGCCGATAACTTATTTTCTTTCCATGCAAATTTCACGCTTGCAATCAAACGCACCCTAAGTATTTGTTGAGTTCTTGGGGTAGTTTCTCTCACTTAAACTTTTTTTGCAACATAAAAAAAAGAAATATTTCTCTTGAATTGGGAGATTAGTGCCCTGAAGCATCATAGGTTTTTTTTTTGGTAGGTTTAAAATATTTTTAGAATTTAGGGGTGTTGTTCTTTATGTTAAACTAGATAATACGAAAAGAGAGAAAAGTAATATTGAATTGATTGTCAATATAAACATTACAATGAAAAAGCCTTATATAAACTCTGTACATGAGATAAGTAAAGAATCACCTAAATTTATATAGAATATATAATTAAAGAATTTGTGAAGGATTTTAAATATATTTAGCTAACATACATATATCAATTATATACCTTTAACACTTTATAACGTCTTTGTTTCTTAATAAGCAAAATAAATAGCAAGAGGCTTGCCACTTCCATCGCCAACAATATCTTGTGGATTTTAGGATCCGGTTTTTGTTTAATCTTTTTTTAGAATATAATCTATTATTTTTTGTTTAAAAAAGTGCGATCCTTTTTTTCGGTATTTTCAGCACACAAGTATTGAATTTATTTCTGTTGATAACTCAAATATACAGATAACGTATTTGAGTATCTTTAATTTTTTGGTCACACGTATAATACATGTGACCGAGAAATGGTAATATATATGGTACCTATAACCGAGAATTAATCAACATATGATACTTGTGACAGTGACAGAAAAATGGTCACAAATTTTATACTAAAGACTTAAAAATCTTGCTTTACAAATACTTTAAATCACAAATACAATAACTATGCACCGAGAGTTGGTAAAAAAAAAAAAAAACGCATTTAAAAAATGTTGGAAAACGGAAAGCAAGAACTAATTTTTCCAGGCATCTTTCGGCAGTGGACAAAGCAAAGTGATTAATTGGTTTAACATTATACCCTGCGCATTCAGTACATTTTTACAACCAAAGTCAAAACTACTTAGTAAAGATGTCTTGTCATATAAAAAAAAAAAATTCTCTACTTTTTTGTTCAATCGACCACAAGCATGCATCCACGTTCAAATGTTCAAAAGAATTTTGCAGAACATGTTCAAGAATATATATTAGATATGTAAAGACATAAAGTTGACTAAAAATATATACAACATGGGATGATGATCCGTACCTAGGAATGAAAATATCCGTAAATGCCGTACTATTTGGAATTTTCATTTTTTTTTTAATGGAAGCTAGAACAAAGATTATTGAGATTCCAACTATTCTTTAGCTAATTAGCTGACTTGTTACGTACCCAGTCATGGACGCCTTTTTCAAATCATATCCATTAAGTAGCACGATATAGTCACTTGTTTATTTATTTATTTAGTTATTATTTTTAGGCAATATTATATAAATTAACTAATTTAAATATATGGCCAACTTCATGGTTCAAATAATTCAAGTTTTGGTGTGATTTGGATATTGTTAATTTAAAAGATCGAGAATAATCGAGAAAAATAATATGTGGGGTAAAGGTTAGCTTGGATTCTATTACTTACTTGATGCTAAAAGTTAAAATATTTTTGAGAAATAAAAACCGGTAAAGATAAAATAAGAAAACAAAATAACATTAATTTATCTTTATAATAGTAATAAGTTAAAAAAAATGAACTGATGCATGTATATTTGAGACACTGAAGATAATTTTCTTTACGTTAATTTAATTAAACTACAAAGTTGGTGTATTAATTAATTTGGTTCATATAGTATTTCTACTTTCTTTTTCTTTTTAGGTATGAAGGGGACTTTATTTCCTTTGATGACTTTAATTTTCTAGATATATTTTAACGCTTTATGACTTTGAATACATTTATTAGTATTCTCTCTCTCTCTCGTTACTTCTCAAACAGGAAATTTTGGAAAAAAATGGGTGACATATCCAGCAATCAAGCCTTAATTGCAGGGAATTGGTTAAGGTTGGTGGCAAAATTAATTTGGACTTTTTAGGGATTTATATGAGTCGGTCACGGTCTAATTTAGTGTCCTCTTTATCTAGCTAGTACGTTTCACATAATTATTAACAATATGGATACGTCTCTATACATTTACATACACATTACTATAATGTGTATATGCCATGTGTGTTGAAACTTTTTATATACTTAATTTTTTTTTATTCTTTTTTGGGTATTCCCATACTAAATATGCTTTCTTTTGTTTTATATTTTTTTTAAGAAAAATAATTTTTTACCACTAACTATTAGGCATAGTTATTATAATTAGAACTCCAGCGGTCCGGCAACCATCAAGACCTCCACTAGAGAGCTCCGGCCAACAACATTCTATCGAAGTCTTGGTTGGTGATGGCTGGTGCGTATACTGGGTTGGTGAAACTTGATGACCACCATAAATAATAAATAAAACTAAAATGTTTGTAAAGATAATTGAATTTTAAATCTTTAATATGTATTAATAGGTGGGGAGGAAGAATTGACCCAGATCTAGAAGGAAGAGGTTGGATTTTTCATAATATTGAAAATGATGAGTTGATGGGGGAGGGAGCATATCATGCATACCGTTCACCAATTTGGTCGCAAAATCTCTGAATCACTGACTGATTTTACAACACAGTTTTTCCACTTTGGAATCAAATTAATTAATGGTTGTATGGGACATGGGGTGTGGGCTTTCATTAAAAGCCATTTGACTGCTACAGAATTTGTCAGCAACGTCAACATGCACATCTAACTCTTTTTCTTTTTTTTTCCACATGCAGGGAAGGAGATAAAAACATCAGTACTATTTAATATTTATACATGTATTTAAGCCTCTAGTTCGTTGAACATGTGCTCAAGGGCGGATTTAATGGGGACCGATCGAGATGGGTTGTAATTTATCTTAATTTTTTTCAGTATTAAATAAATTTATGTATCTTTTTGTTTGAGTAATAAATATGTTTTATGTTAATAAAGAAATTGCAAGTTCAAATCTTCTATATAAACTTACTTTTTATTCTAGACGCCCCTCTCCCTATATTATTTATCTCATGTTCTTTCTTTCCTTCTACCACTATTCTCTCTCTCTCTCTCTCTCTATCCTATTTATCTCATGTTCTTTCTTTCTTTCTTTTTCTAACCCTCAATCACTTTATTTTTTTGGATATTTATGAATAATTTCAATACACATCGAAGTTAAATTTATTAACTTTAAATATTAATTATCATTAAATTATTGTTAAGTTTAACTTCTTTTTTTTTAAATTAGGGGGGTAATATTTACACCTCCAATTCTTGTCAAAAATACTACCATTTATAATTTGATAAAAACCACATTTCAACACCCAACTTTTTTGTCACAAATACCCTTTCATTTAACTATCACTTAACTTATTTACCCAATGGTTAAAACATTAACCTATCTATTTATTCATTTTTAATAAATTAATATAACATTAATCCAAATAATTAAACTTATATCTCCCACTTTTTTCTTCATTCACAATCACATTTCATTGCTTCAAGTAAAACGATAGAGAGAGAAGAGACTCACTTCTTTATCATTTGAGCTCTCAAAATCAAGAAATCACAACCAAATCGAAGCACAAACATTGTTGGTGGGAAGTTTGAAGTTTGGATTATAATAAATAAGAAGCATTGTTCATGAGATAGTAGAGAAAAAAGAAGGTCAAGAAAAAATTGGTGGTGAAATTTCACTCCAAAATGAAGCCAATGATGTATTATAATCGTTATTATTAGTGTATTAATGTGTATATTAATTCCGAAGATTGAAAGTCCTATTTGCATTAGTCAATTTCGTCCCATTACCCTTTGTAATATTGCGTATAAGGTTATTACGAAAGTCATTGTGAGCCGGCTGAGGCCTTTTCTTAATAAAGTGGTTGGGCCGTGCCAAGCCAGCTTCATACCGGGCCGACAAACTAAGGATAATATTATCATCTCGCAAGAAATTATTCACACGCTTGAAAAAAGAAATGGCAAGCAGGGTGGTATCATTCTAAAAATTGACTTAGAGAAGGCCTATGATAGAATTGACTGGAACTTTCTTGAAAAAACTCTAAAAAATTTTAATTTTAGCGATACTTGGATCAAGTTGATCATGGCATGTGTGACACAAGGTGAAACAGCTATTCTTTGGAATGGGGAAAAACTTGATGATTTTAAACCTACGAGGGGTTTAAGACAAGGGGACCCGTTATCCCCATACCTTTTTGTTTTATGCCTTGAGTTCCTCTCTAATCTCATAAATGAAAAGGTCAACAACAAAGAATGGGTGGGTTTAAAAGCCTCCCCTAATGGCGATGCTTTTAGCCACTTATTCTTTGCCGATGACTTGATTCTATTTTCTACTGCCTCAGAGATTAATTGTAGAACTATCATGCATGTCCTTAATAATTTCTGTGAGAACTCGGGACAAAGGGTTAATTTTTTAAAATCTAAACTTTATTGCTCTCCTAATGTCCCGAGAAGAGAAGCTCTTAAATACAGTTTCATCTGCGGTATGAGTCTCTCTAATAACCTTGGTATTTATCTTGGAGTCCCCTTGATTCACGGTATCAATAAGAAAGAACATTGCAAAACCATTGTTGAAAAAGTTCAAAGGAAGTTGAGTGGTTGGAAGGCAAATTTGCTTTCTTTTGCTGGCAGGAACACTCTTGTTCAAACTGTCACCACCACAATTCCTAACTATGCTATGCAGACTATGAAATTTCCTATGTCTATTTGCAATGACATCGATAAACTCAACAGGAATTTTTTGTGGGGTGATACTGATGTTAAAAAGAAGGTCCACCTCGTTAATTGGGATACGGTTTGCAAACCTAAATTACACGGGGGTCTTGGCATAAGGAAATGTTGTGATAACAACATAGCCATAAATGCTAAACTCGGTTGGGATATTATGAATGGTTCTAGAAGGCCGTGGCTAAATTGATGCGGGACAAGTATGGATGTGGATCTAACCCAAGAGAATGGGCTAGGAAACCCACATCCTCTCACATTTGGAAGTCGATTTACCACACCAAAGATGTTCTTGCTCGGGGTACGAAATGGATCGTGGGGAATGGTAATGACATATCTATTCTAAATGATTGGTGGTGTGGGTAGGAGCCTATACGAAATCATGGTTCTGGTTATTTTGATGTGGATAATGTTAATGTAGCTACTTTAATTGATAATAATGGGCATTGGAATAATATTTTGATTGATAACACCTTCCCTAACCATATTTCTGATGCTATCTATAGTGTTCCTTTGCCTATAGCTTCTAATTTACAGGACTCACCATCATGGAGCGGCACAGGATCATGGAAGTTTTCTATCTCTAAATGCTACGAGAATATTCTTATTGATAATGGTACCATTTCCACGGATGGTGAAAATTGGAAATGGCTCTGGAAATTGAAGGCTCCTCAAAGGATAATAAATTTTCTGTGGTTAATTAAACATGGGAAAATTCTCACAAATGAAGCTTGTGTGAATAGAAATATTTCCCAGAATGCTTCCTGTGGGTTTTGCGGACAAATTGAATCTATTGAGCATATCTTTAGGAACTGTTCTATTGCTGCCAAGACGTGGGATAGGCTAACGAATGATAGTAGTTAGATTCCCATAGGTGGTAGTTTTATTAACTGGCTTGAAAATAATATCAAAGATGAGAATGTGAACTTTAATTTAGGAATCCCTTGGACTACGGTGTTCACGTCCACCATCTGGACGCTCTGGAAATGTAGAAATGATAGAGTCTTTCAGAATATTACTATACAAACTGAAAACATTGCTCTGAGAAGCCGCATGCTTGCTCTCGAAATTTTCCATGCTTTTAACCTTAACAATAATCAAAGAACAAACCAGAACTGTAATTTTATCAAGTGGTGTTTCCCTCCAACAGGTACCATCAAGATTAACTCAGACGGAAGCACTTTTGGAGAGTACAGATGGGCAGCATATGGCGGTCTTGCTTGGGACATCTATGGTAGATGGATTGAGGGATTCTGTGGGCGTATCGGATACGCAACACCCCTTCAAGCGGAGTTATGGGGAGTAAGGAGGGCTATGAAATTGGCGAATGAAAGAGACTGGCTGGAAGCTATCGTGGAGACAGATTCAATTAATGCAGTGAACCTGATAAACAAAGATGATATTGAAAATCACCCGGACAAGACCCTCATTCGAGACTGCAGGACTTTGAAGGAAGCTATGCGCTTGGAGCTTACGCACGTGCTGAGGGAAGGGAATAAGTGTGCGGACTACATGTCAAAGCTTGGGAGAACTCAAGGAGAGCAAGCCATGAGGGTGATGGTTCCAACCACGGAGCTAGGAATGCTACTTAAAGCGGATATGCAAGGAATTGCTTATCGTCGTGGAGAGTAGTTGATTGTTTTTTCTGTTTTACTTCCTTTCTTACCAAAAAAAAAAAAAAGCCATTTGACTGCTACATAATTTGTCAGCAACGTCAACATGCACATCTAACTCTTTTTTTTTTTTTTCCACATGCAGGGAAGGAGATAAAAACATCAGTACTATTTAATATTTATACATGTATTTAAGCCTTTAGTTCGTTGAACATGTGCTCAAGGGCGGATTTAATGGGGACCGATCGAGATGGGTTGTAATTTATCTTAATTTTTTTTAGTATTAAATAAATTTATGTATCTTTTTGTTTGAGTAATAAATATGTTTTATGTTAATAAAGAAATTGCAAGTTCAAATCTTCTATATAAACTTACTTTTTATTCTAGACGCCCCTCTCCCTATATTATTTATCTCATGTTCTTTCTTTCCTTCTACCACTATTCTCTCTCTCTCTCTCTCTCTCTCTCTCTCTCTCTCTCTATATCCTATTTATCTCATGTTCTTTCTTTCTTTCTTTTTCTAACCCTCAATCACTTTATTTTTTTGGATATTTATGAATAATTTCAATACACATCGAAGTTAAATTTATTAACTTTAAATATTAATTATCATTAAATTATTGTTAACTTTAACTTCTTTTTTTTTAAATTAGGGGGGTAATATTTACACCCCCAATTCTTGTCAAAAATACTACCATTTATAATTTGATAAAAACCACATTTCAACACCCCACTTTTTTGTCACAAATACCCTTTCATTTAACTATCACTTAACTTATTTACCCAATGGTTAAAACATTAACCTATCTATTTATTCATTTTTAATAAATTAATATAACATTAATCTAAATAATTAAACTAATATCTCCCACTTTTTTCTTCATTCACAATCACATTTCATTGCTTCAAGTAAAACGATAGAGAGAGAAGAGACTCACTTCTTTATCATTTGAGCTCTCAAAATCAAGAAATCACAACCAAATCGAAGCACAAACATTGTTGGTGGGAAGTTTGAAGTTTGGATTATAATAAATAAGAAGCATTGTTCATGAGATAGTAGAGAAAGAAGAAGGTCAAGAAAAAATTGGTGGTGAAATTTCACTCCAAAATGAAGCCAATGATGTATTATAATCGTTATTATTAGTGTATTAATGTGTATATTAACTTTCATACATCATTCTACAATATTCAAATTGAAACAAAGATGAAATCCCCAAAATAGAGTATAAAACGGGTTCTGTCCAGACTTGACTCGCTTTATATAAAGAGAGTAATATAGTTACAACTCTCCTCAAATAAGGAGAGTGTGTACAGACACACTCACCCCATGTGAGACAAGTGCGTGTTATTAGGCTAATCACTTACAACATATTCACCTGATGAGGGGTGAATGTTTGTGAATCCACTCACCTGTCATTAGGTGAGTCTAATTTAAAAATACTCCAGTACACTTCGCACTCCATTGCCTTATATTATGCGAGTCACTTACAACACATTCATCTGATGTGGGGTGAGTGTGTGTGAATCCACTAACGTGTCATTAGGTGAGAGACGTAAATGACTTCTTTCTTTTTCAATGTTAAGTAGTTTTGTTTTTAATTAATGTTTGTATTAACTTTTAATTGGGTGGAGGGTGTTAGTGACTAAAAATTGACATGAAGGGGGTGTTTGTGACAAAGGTGGTGTCAGTGACAAAATTGGGGGGGGGGGGGGGGGGGGGGGGGGGGGGGGGGGGGGGTGTAAATAATAGCCCCCTTAAATTAAGGGAAGTCTAAGTCTTTCTCTTAATAGTACAAATGTGAAAGTTGTCTACACTGGACCAATCTTTCTCAAGTTTGAATGTTGTTACAATTGACATTTTTGTGACAAATTTATTTATTATTATTATTATTTTGCTGATTCCTTTTTATATAGTCCACCCGTCACAAAAATCATGGACACATCCTTGTATGTGCGAGTGCGTAAAAACTAAATGCAATCAAACATGCCATGTCTAATTAGGAGAGTATACTTTTGTAGCTGTTCAATTTTTTTTTTTCTATTATAATTTAGCTACACTAGTTTTATGGGCAGAATAATTATAATTGTTACTAGAGTAATACACAATTCTAAAAGCATATTGTGTATTCACAACATGTTCATATTATAACTAAGGGTGAAATTTTGTATCATTATTAATTTGTACCCAAGTTTGGCTATAGTACGGTACAAATCAGTAATTGTACCGTATCTTAATATTATGGTAGGGTAATGGTATTAAAAATCATTACCAACGGTATATCATACCATACCTAAATATTAGTATTGCCGTGATATTTCCAAATGTACCATTATTATTTATATTATATTGCAAAATACCAAATACCCTCACTCAATTAGATCTCCTTGTATAATGAACGATCTAGATTTAATATATCTTAAAATCACTCTTTAAGTTTTTAGAATTAGAAAACCCCCTTCTATATATGGCGCCTCTCTCTCTCTCTCTTTAAATCGCATATCAAGCATCCTTTTTTTTAGTGTCCTCGAGCAAGACCAAAATAACAAATCTAACCCACTCATGGGGCATCATTAAATCACTTTAAATAATACACGAGCAAGACATAAATAACAAATCTTTAGCTTACAATTAGCGTTAGCAAGAATATTTTTTGGCTTTAATTTTGATGAACACGTTATATATAGTTTGCATGTAGATATAATTCCATTTTCCCACCATTATATACAATAGTCCAATGATTTTGTATATATTTTTATGTATGTATCTACACTTTGTTATTCTTGCTCGCATCAAATTTTGTTTCATTTCGCAAAATTCATACCAAATTCGCACAATAAATTCTAATAAATTTTCATCCGAAAATTCGTTTATGTGTTTGTGTATATATGTACAAAGAGACATATGAGGTTGAGACTTTGATTTTAGTTCAAATTAGTTTTTTTTTGGAAAATAGGATAATTTTTTTGGTAATGTACCATATCATACCGATTTTTCAGTATATCGAAAATTTTGGTACAATAATAGTTTTGGTGTACTGGATTTTTGGTACTGTAGGTGGTGTAAAATTTAGACCAAACCTACGATAATGATTTGAGAAAAGGAGTATTGTTATGATAGCGAGAATATAAGATTGGATGAAGGTTTTTTTGGGTACGGTAGGTTCCCCCGGTAGCGCTTATGCTAATCCGGCAGCATGTCTCCCGTTTGTGTGTGTATGGTTGTTATATTAAGCTCTCAAGATTGTAAATCAATGGAGGATATGAATTACAAGCACTCTCTCTCTTAAACAGAAAAAATTAGCGAGTAATCTACTAACAACCAGAATATTCAACAACCAACCCTTATTCCGATCTCTCCCTTTTCTATTTATACGTATAAAATTAGGGTTACACTGGCTCATTAGGGTTGACGGTAAAATGAATAAAGAGGGTCAGACTTGGATAACACCCCAGCTTTCTCTTACTTGTCCACAACCAACAACTTCTGAAATCGTACGTTTGTAGTGGCGTAGTGGCGATCAGTACGATTTTGTACAGGTCCATGCGATTCGGTATGATTCTTCTCACACATTTTCACGTGTGAGGCCACATGTGCCATTCCTTGTCGAAGTCTACCTCGGCTTGGCTGTCTCGACAACCTCAGATGTCGGTAACTCGGCATGTCATTCTACTGGTTCCTTTCAATTAAGCCAGGCCTGCTGGCCTGGTTCACCACATGGGCTCTATTGACCTTGAAGGTCTTAATATTATTTTGATAATAACAATAAATCAATCATGTATGTTGAAGTAATTAAAGCCACATTTCAATTATCATCATACGTGGACCAAATCCAATCAATCCAAACCGAGATCATTCCTCTACAAGCTTTGGACAAGTCAATGAAATTAAGCAAACTTAAGTTGTTTCCAAAACAATTATGTCGTTGAGCAAGGTGAGTCGCCTCGGGCCCTGCATTGTGGCTAATAGTTAAGGTCTCCAAATTTTTCTATGTGAATATAATATACTTGATCTAGAAGGATTCTTTTTTACAAATTCGCTTTGAGATGGTCCTAACTTTTGCGGGACTCTTGCCCTACATGAATCATAATATATATTAATTAATTTTCTAACATGTTTCAAATATATAAAGTCATGCTCAATTAAATGTCTCCAAATATGTAGTAATGAAAATCGTAAATGATTTTGGTGGTTATAATTGGTGTGGTCTAGATTTGGGGCTCGCATGCATTTTGGATCATCAAATTTAAAAACTTTTTTGGTCGAGTCTTTGTCATAAACTTGGCCGGTAAAAGGGTCCCCTTTCGCTTTATGACACTCATTCTACTTTGATGAAACGTTACATTGTTAGATGTATACTTCAATTTAATTTATATTCTTTCAACTTTACGCAATTCCTTAATTAAATAGCCTCTAGATATATAGGTTTCTCACATAAGCAAATTTAAGCGTCATATCTAAGGCACTTTCATGTTCCCATCCATCCCCACACCACAATCTATGTTTATGCATATAGTAATATATTCGGCATATCTCATGCGTGCGTGACTTTTACTTTTAGAAAATTGTTTTCATAGCTAGTGTTCGAATCTTGATTCTTGTATTACATTATAGACCGTATTTGAAAAAATAAAATAAAATGTAATGTTAATATTAGGAATTTAAAAATGTGACACAACTTCAATGATAAACTTTAAGAATATTGTACTACTTTTGAAGTAGCCATCCTAGCTTTCGGAAATAGATTAACCTATACAAGTGATATTTGTGAACTTATATGATGGATACTACGACAACGTCAATTCTAGAAACATGAAACGAGTGCACTGTGATATTCAAAATATGACTATACCACGCTTGAATCATTCTCTCCAAATTCGAACAAATCACAAAATTTTAACTTTTGGTTTCGTCATGCCTTCTTTTTATCTTTTTTAAAAAGGAGGTTTAAATTTATTTCTTTTATTATAAAAATAATAAAAATCTCTTCATCCCGAATGAGACTTGAACTTAAGAATTTTTTATGAATTCAGATCAGTGCCTTACCAACTAAGTTAGCCTACTCACTCGGACTTTATCCTGCCTTGTAGATATTGAATTTTGGTTTGGACAATACTACTTAAACTAATTTCTTTAAGCATTCTTAATCACGTTCTTTTTTTTTTTTTTGTTTTTTTTTTCAAAAATCTCATGAGAATGGGAATGATTTGTAACTAAAACATAATGGAAAAAGAAATTTGTTATGCATTGGGAACAAATCAAGAGAAACGAAATTCGATTAAGAAGTTTCAACCTATAGAATATACCACTTACACTAAAATCCATTTAAAATTTCTTAATCATGCACTTTCTTTTTCAAAAAACCCACGATGTATTGAGAATATGGGAAGAATTTGTAACTAAATCTAAAAGTTGCTATAGTTTCAAAATAATGTACAATTGCAATATAAGATACATTTTTTTAACAATACCATAAATCTAACAACAAAACAATTGTTTTGAGAGTAGGTATATATATATATATATATAACTTTTATTTAAATAACAAAGTACTCAAAACTCTTTTGTATATATATATATATGTAAGTGAGAACACACTCAGTACTGCCATAGCTAGTGGAGGACCAACCACCTCAACAACTAGAACAACTAACCTCTAAACTATTTGTCCGAAAAAGGCTCAATCTTTGTAAGCCAATGGAGAAGAGTGATGATGAAATGAAATAATGGGATGTAATTAATTGAAGTCAACCACCACATGCTTAAAGAGGCACTCCCTGGTCCACCCCCGCCTTAATTATTTGATTTTGTTTCTCCCTTTGTTTCCTATTGCATATCCCAACACACGTAATATGCGTGCACACTTTATTTTAATGCACATAAATATATAAATTGAAATAAAAAATCTTTAATAAATAAAAAAGTATTATAATGACAATGTAATATGTTCTAATGCAAAATTCGCATGTTCAAGTTTCATACTAATTTCTTTTATTGAAAATAAAATAAATACAGAACAAAACAAAAAAATACAAAAATTTGATGCCATAATTGAATTTAATAGCTTCTATTTTATAATCTTATAGGTTTGTACCTTTTGTGAGTGTATTTAATTTGTACCTTCGTTACACGGCCCAGGCCCCTGCAATTTATGTCTGAAATCTTTGCACATTTATGAGGAAAATTAATTGCTTCACCAACTTTACCTCATTCAGTTCAATTTTATGTTTCCCTTATTTCTTCACAACTAGGATATAATTTGTTCACAACTAAGATATAGGTAGCACTATCCAATTCACATTTCTCATATTTAGTAGACGAAAACATACACGAATTTTAGATTATGTATCAAGTTGTAAAAACTCAAAAGTGTAACAAGTAATATTTATACTATAGATACTATGACAGACACTCCCTTATCGTTGTTAAAAACATTTCTGTGTCTTAAAATATTTTGTAATTTTTTTCCGAATGAATTGTTAAAGGAGAAGAAAGTTGCAAAATCATGGAAATAATTCCAATATTATTTTTCAAAAGGTTTAGTGGAGATTTGAAATTTACCGTTTCCTATAATTTATTCTAGCTTAAGATCAATATTCCCCTGTTAGCCCCTCCGAATAAATCTTTTCACTTAAAAGTTCACCCTTCTTAGACAATATCACAACATTAGAGAGTGGATCGTCCTAGTAATAAATAAACAACTTTCGCGGAATTGCGGATGTCACATGCTCGAGTTTCTCCGGCTGCAAGCACCTGCCCTGATGCTAATATAGATTTACCAAAAAGAAAACACTATGTCCTATTAATGTATTGGTTTTAATGGGCCGGACTGGGTGTTATCTGTCAAATTGAATATGGCTTAGCCCTAAGGCCGAAATATTGACCCAAATGGGTTCGTAATACTTCTAACCCAGATCAAAATTTTCTTGTGCAGGTGATAGGCTTATAAATTGGTCTTATGTAACATCAACTTAACTTAGCCCGCATGTACAGGTTGAAAATTGGCCCAATTTAATATTTTTTCTTACTCGAGCCCAAGCCTTATTTCAACCGCCTTAAAATTGTATTATTGTTTTGAATTTTTAATGTTTTTATTCAAGCAATCTCTTCTTTCATAAAAAAATATACGTGCGAGTTAAAACCGAAGATTTGCTACCAAATAAGTTTAACCTAGTACTAAATAAATGCTCCTCCTTTTTATGTGTACACTCTTTTCAATTTAAGAAGATCAATATTATGGTCTTTTTTGTTAATAAAATGGGAAATAATAGTAAAAAATATTTATTTTTGGGAGAAGTTGAAAATTAAGTTGAGGGATGCGGAAAAATATTCACTTAAGCTCTTTTTGATAGCAAAATGTAAAATGATAAGAAAAATAAATAATTTGTATGATAAGTGGTGAGATGCTATCTATCTCAAACTCATTTTTATGAGTATATATCATTCCACCGTTCTTTATTATTTGTGGTGAGATTAATTCTTTAGAGAATCAATTCTATGCAGTATTAATTTTATCTATATCTTTCCATTCTACTTCGGTCTACTGTATTAAAAAGGAAATGATATTAGGTATATTATGTTTGTGTTTAATTTATTGGAAATTTAATATAGTAAAATTTATTTAATATTAAAGAGTTTTTCGTATATATAAAATCAATATATTCTGACTCTACTTTTTTTTTGTGCGAAGTAGTTTATGTGAACTAAAATATGAGTGGCATTTTTATCCCAATCCAATCCCTCGTAAATGCTTCATTTGATTGTAGATAAGGTTGCGTTTGATGTGACAAATAAGGAGATAAAATATGATAGGATAAATGCCGAATAGGAAAAAGACCAGAATTAGTCGGATTGGAATTATGTATGGACTACGATATAAATTAGTCGTATAAGGATTATGTGGGACATAATAAGGTATAAATATGCCAGATAAGGATTATGTGGAACATGATAGATATCTGGATAAGATAAAATAAATTATTAAAACTTTTGCCAATATAACAATATTAATATTTTTTGTCTAATATTTTGAAAGATATATATCTAATAACAATTTAAAACTACATTTAAGGTGCGTTTGTTTTTCCTAATCTTTGATTGCTGAATGCTGATTACTAAATGTTAAGTGCTGAATCCTGAATCCAAACTTTAAAGATATTGTTTGTTTATTATTCTAAATGAGTTTTTGAATATTAAGTGTTTGTATAATCAATTGTTTAAATTTAGCATTAAGCATCCAGCGGAGAAGAAAGGATTTGACTTAAGAAAGATAGTTCGGGAAGAAGAACACGTGTTTAGTCAAAAAAAAAAATGTCTATGATTTGTCATATGAAATACTGTATAATCGTTAAAAATATATTTATTATAATTAATATTTTATATTTTTTTTGTAGATATTATGATTTGTATGTAATTTTTAATGAAATTTATTAAGAACGATGTAAATTTTTTTTAGTATTTTTATTTTAATACAAAAGTTAATATTATTTAATATTTTTATTTTTAGTGATAAAACATTATTGTCCCTATATTATTTCAGTAAATTCACCACACCACCGAGGTGAATTGAAAGTTTTTTCAAAAAATTGGTGCGGTGAGAAGAAAGTATTCTTACAGTGAGGTGAGTTGACGAATTTTATGGGTGTATTTAAGAACACTCTGTAGATAAATATGTGGACCACTTTAAGTCTCATAGAGACGTGTCTAACTTAGAGATGTACTAGACTTTAGTTACTGTCTTCCTGTGCATAAGAATCATTTGCTAATGTGATTTTTCTAATGTAAATATCAAATAAAGCTTTATAAAATTTATTTATTTTAAATAGATGAAATTGTTGCATCATGTGAAAAATAAATTTTATTTGCTAGGTACCCAAATTTTTTTAAGTATTTGAAAATATCTGATAAACAATTTAATTATTTAAAAGTGGCAAAGAAAGAAAACTAAATAAAAAGGAAAGTAACTAATATTTTTTTTGGGGATTATTTTGTTATCTCACAAGGATGGGATAAAATATTACCATCTCTTGGATGGGATAGAACAGTCAGGTATCACGGAGGATAAATGGCCTAAGTGAGATAAATTAAACTGGCACGATATCCGATATCATATCCAATCTTATACCAAATGTGAGATATGATAGATATATCAAATCCGCTACAACCCAAACTTAGGATAGTTTTTATCCTATCATCTATATCACCAAATATAGAATAGGAACATTTATTTTATTCTATCTAATACCCCGTTGAACAAACACATCATAATAGTAAATAATAGTTTTGCATGAAAAAAAATAAAAAATTACATGTATCTTTTATATTTACTACACGTATTGAAGGTTTGGTGTTCTTTTTAAATTACTAAACCATCATTCCTTAATCAAAAAAACTAATAATCCCTTAATAATTAAACTAATAACATATAATTTAACCACTTGCACAAACATTATTACATTGTCCAAAAATATATCAAAAAAATAGAGTAATCAATAACTATTTGATATAATATTCTATATATATATATATATATATATCGAATATGTCATATATTATAGTGTACATAAATTTATCATTTCATATATTAAATTTAGTCAAATTTGGAGCGAGTGCCTAACTGTTAAGACGCCTACCGAATTTAAGAGAGCTCTTAAGTTTGAGTTTTATCAAGAGTGATAATTTTTTTTATATTATTATAATAATATAAAATAAGAAACGTAGACTTATTTTATTTTATTATAGGGGCAATTAAAAAAAAAGGCTTATTAGAGAAAGATTTTCACACTAAAGCCAAGGAATAATTTTTTTTAAAATAAAGGGCCTATTTTTTATTTAATTGATAATATGACATGTGTCTTTTTTTTATTATAAAATGACATCCCAACCCTTAAAATAAACTAAAAAATACCAATATGCATTAAAATATGGACTGCAATATGAACTTTGCAGTCTATATTTCATTGCAATATGAACTTTGCAGTTCATATTTCACTGCAATGTAACTGCAATGTGTTATTTTTAGTGCAAATTTCATATTGCAGTACATATTTTACTGCAATATGAACTTTGCAGTCCATATTTTTGGTGCAAAGTTCATATTGCAGTCCATATTTCACTGCAATATGAACTTTGCAGTCCATATTTCACTACAATATGAACTTTGCAATCCATATTTTTTGTGTAAATTTCATAAAAAGGGGTAATTTACGTAATACATAACATGTTTTTATTAATTAAATGATATTTAAATTTATTCAAATACATTCATTTAAAATATAAAATAAAATAGGCCTCTTACACTAATTACCAATTAAAAATAGGCCCTTCATTCAAAAAAATATTATTCATTAGATTTTTGATAAAAATCAATGTATAATAAGCCCTTCTACCTAATTTCTAGTTTATTATATATATATATATATATATATATATATATATAAACACTGTGGGTCGTTATACATGCTAGGATAAAATTCCGTCAGTGTCTTAAGGATGATGCTCAGACTAAATTGGCAAATGGCTTAAAAGTCATTTTGGTCATTGGTCAATGTTTACCGAGTCCATTTTTGATGGGGGCAAAATTGGATGGGGTCATGGGGTCTCCAATAATAAAACAACACGTGTCCACTCTCATCTAAAATTATTTTTTTTTTTTCAGTTTTTCATTTGATTTAAATAGATACAAATAGACACGTGTCATTTTATTATTAGGACCCCATGACCCCATCAAATTTTGCTCTCGTCAAATTTTTTTCCATGTTTACCATATTAATATGGACTCCAATTGTGCGAACCATTAATCCTACACAGCAGAAATTTAATACCCACTAAGGGCTCGTTTGGTTCGAGTTTTGGGAATGTAATGGGAATCCTTGATTCTTGGAAAGTTTTTTTCCTGGCATCTAGGATGGCATGCCAATGTTTGGTTCAACCGGGAATAGGATTGGTATAAAGTATCAATTACAAAAATACTCTTTTTTTTTGTAAGATGAGAAGATATCTCCTACTAATTTTTCAAAAGAGACAATTACTATAATAAATTACAAAAATTACACATGCCTAACTAATAACTATCCTACAAAAATTATAATTTTTGTATTAAAAAAAATTACAACAGGAAAAAAGAAAAGAAAAAAGTTTCAAATATATTTTTTTTCATTTTTGTGCAGCAGCGACACTAAAAAAATAAGTTCCAAATAATATTTTCATACACGGATGAAAAAAGAATTATTTATTCATAAGGAAGAGAATTATTTTAGTCATAACGTGAAAATTTTAAAAAGATACCCATTGATAATGGTTCCTTATGATTTAAATGGGAGAACTTGGGGGGAAAGGTTTGTTCCTGGAATCATTTATTCCGGACTTAAAACTTGAATCAAACGCGGGAATTGTTTCGGAATGGAATTTAGCATTCCCGGAATGGTTTAAATCTTGAACCAAACGAGCCATAAAAGTTAACGTGGTTAGGAATTACCAATTTTTCCGAATAGTGATTAATTATTTAATTTCATCCTATTATAGGTGAGGGAATATCTCGTAGTAAAGGTAAAAAATAAAAGTGTAATTTTTAGAAAAAAAATTTAAAATTTTTATTATTTATCAATATCTGTGAAGGGATCGGAAGTAATATCAAATTACAATATTAAAATAAAATAAAAATCTAGGTGAAATTTTTCTCTGTTAGTTTTGGTCTTTTAACCATTGATCACCAAAAGTTGCACCTGAACATATTTGTAAGCCCCAAAATTTTATATATTATAAGTTTGACCCCATTTTATTGGGTTCGTCTAATAATTACTTTGGCCTTTTGTCGGCCCTGAGGCCATTTGCACTGCAAATGCTAAGTATATGTGAAAAAAATAAATGTATAATCTGGCTAAATACTCATTTTTATACTACATTTTTATTCTATGTATTATAGATAAACTTATATATGTGAATAAATGTATAACATTGTATTTTTCATTTTTGAAAAAAATAAGTAACAAGTTTAATGGAAGTCGGCAAAGTTTTCATGCCATTGGCTTCAATGTTTAGATATGATGAATCATGAAATTGCAAGAAAGTTACTTTGAGTGTAAAACTTCTTTATTTTATATTAGGTGTAACTTGAACTTTTCCAATATACATGTATATATAGATATCAGCTTATTTTGCACATGCAATATTATTTAGGGGTGTTTTCGGTTTCGATCGGGGTAAAAACTAAGTAGCCCAAACCCAAACCAAATATAAAAATTCGGTTTTGGTTCGGTTCGGTTCGGTTTCGGTTCGATTTTATTCGGTTTTGACATATATTTTTTTTTTCATTTTTTCTAAATCAATTTAACATAACAATGTAATACTAATAATAATGTAATAATAGTTCGTATTCAAATTAAAGTCATATTTTTTTAGAAACAAGGAGCAAACATATATATACTATATTTTTTATTTAGTTACAATTTTATTTGTACATTTACAAGAATAAAACACATTAAATAAAAAAATGAAATATTTTACCATCGTGTATGTGATAAAAAAATCTTAACTTTGTATAGTTAATTCAATAATAAGGACACGCGTTAATGATTTTTTTTTAAAGATTATCACAAGATGTAATTATTAAGGAACATATTCTTATAAAAAACCATCTTTTTTCTTATTATAATATAATTAAAGTGTGCCCTTAGAGTATATATTAACATTTTTTTTCTTATACATAATTCGGTTTAGTTCGGTTTTGAACTAGTTTACCCCAAACCCGAACCAAACTTTTCGGTTTCTGTTCGGCTTTCTCATTTTCGATTTCGGTTTTTTTTCGGTTCGGGGTTTTACGGATCGGTCCGGAACGGTTCGGTCCATTCGGTCGATTTTCGGATTGGCATTAACACCCCTAATATTATTACGATTAATATAAATTTAATATAAAAAATGTGTATTAAGTGATAAATAATTTAGGGGTTAAAAACATGTTTAAATTTGTAGCTAAACAAATTTCGAAGCCCACTAAAAGCATATTTTCTACGAAAGAAAAACATTGCGGGTGTGAAATTTGTAGTTGGAAAATGTGCCAGTTTTCAAAAGTTTGAATTATCTCTTTCGCTTTATGATATTAGATAAATACATATACATATACATATATATATATATATATAGTAGTGGGATGATTTTGTACTTTTTATCATAAATTATGATGAATACGTTTTTGTTGAGCTTAGGGGCAATGATCCTTCGGATATTATTATATTAACATATATATAATGATTAATATGATAAGCAATTTATGTTCTTGTTAATTTTTGGTAAATAATGGTGTTGTATTACTTTTTATGGTATGCATGTACAAAGCATTGTAAATACCCTACATTACTTAAAAAATTAAAATAAACAGTTTTAATTCTAAAAGAAAAATTCTCAAATTGAACGGTTGGTCTTTTAACATCATGTAAACATATTGAAATGTTAAATCACCATTTCGAAGTTTAAAGATGTGTTAATTTAGATAAATAACCAACATAACTTATGGTGAAAAGTATTTACCATCCTACTACTCTCTATCTCTCTCTCTTCTCTATATATATATACATTAATAAGTTAAGTCAGTCAAAATATTTTTGGACACTTTTAACTTATGTTCCTAACTAATGGCTCAAATTTAATTTGAGCTTTTATGTATTAAGCTGACGACTCATAAACTCTTTTAACTTACGTTTTTAACTGTTGGTTGAGATTTAATCCTAGCCTTTAAGTTTTAATCTGTGATGCCTCGAATCCCATTAAGAGGATTGGACCTCTGGGACCTAATTAATTACGGTGCCCTACACCGACGGCGGGTGAAAAGTTATAACAAATGAAAAATAACTTGTTTTGAAAACCTTATTTAGAAAATTTTAGCTTGTGCAATTCATATAATCAATAAACCATCATGTGAGAATTAAATTCATTTTCAACATGGTTCAAATCCACATCCAGATATATGATAAAACCACTCCACATATAAAACATTTTATACAAGTTCATTTAAAATACTATTTACACTTTAAAATCGAAATCCGGTTCTTAAACGAAAGTTTGTATACAATACAATAAAGCCTAATCCGAATACAACATATCCCTTAGCTTGAGGACTAGAAAATAGGTCAGTTCATCAAAGGCTTATAGAAAAATATACCACGCGCCACCCCCGAAGCCTAACCAGCAAAAACTAGTGAAAAAGGGAATAAGCCAAATCCGGGCTCAGTGGGAACTATATAAGTTTGCATAAGAAAATACAACTAGCAATCGAAAACATGTGCAATTTCTATAAAAAGTAAGTAACGTAATCCAAATACGGTAATATGAAAGTTGTGCAATGCAAACCACTTGCAGGCATGCATACCGAATCTTACTAGGATTCCCATCCTGGGTACCGGAAGCTATCAAACTATTCTAGCCATTCTCATTCCTACGTTCCATAAATATGAAGCTATATGATCTCACGTACATCTAGGGGTAATACTCTAGAATCATTTTTTTTGGTCACTGGCTTCTTAAAGTCATCATGCTATGCTCTTAGTGTGAGAACCCGCGTTTTCGACGCCAGATCCTTTGGCGGCGATTCCTCTGATTTTGGAAAAACTTGTGTATTTTATTATTTTTAGAAAAATATATTAATTTATAAAAAAATTTAGAGTCGCCAGTTTTTTTTACTAAACAAACAAAAGTCTATGTAAAGGAAAAGCATTTATGAATTAAATGCTATCTTAAACACAATTGTTGCGAAACCAGATAATTCAAAGGTTTGGGGATTAAGTTACGAATCGAAAAAGTGTTAAGCACCCGATTCTCCCTTTCGGTTTCTTAAGTAGAATATGCGTGTAGTTATAATCAAATATTCATATGTTTATTGATATTATCGCACATCAACCCATAATTTTAGAAAACCAGGATTTTGGGGTGGGGATTGAAGACGTATGCTTCGTATTTCGCCCTGACGAATTTATAAATCAGTGTATGTGATTTGAAAGACAATCTGGATAATGATAGACAATAAAATAAGTGTTTTTAACAAAGTTCAGGACTTTTCAGAAGCTAATTCAATTTGGAATTGAATATCCAATAATCCTCGAGATTTGTTCATCAAACAGTATACCACAATTTAATTATTTAAATTGGCATTTGACAAATCCAAAACTCTTATATTGGATATTTAAATAAGTACCGGGATTTATAAATTAAAATGGACACAAATGCTAATTAATTCCTCAGTGGATTGAGATTGATAAAACTAGTATTAATTGATAAAAAGTTGTGTCAAAAAAAATGGTGTTAGCTCATTCCACACCTATAGTTTTAAAAACAAAGTTTATATATAAAATTTGAACTGATTTAGAAATAAACAGTAGTGTCCACATGCGATTAATTAAAAATAACATAGATAAAAAATTAAATTTAGATTGCGACGAAAATTACCTGAGAGCTTCAAAAATGAAAATGGAGAATTTTGGAGCATTTTTCCCAAAGTTCCAGCCTTGATTGATGTCTCAAATGGGAGAAATGGGAGGTATTTATACTGAGAACTATTGCGAAAAAGGGCATTTGTCGTGTGGACATATGGTGTGTGTCGTGTGGCCAGATGCCCCCAGGCATCTGTCCACACGACAAACACTATTCATCTCCGATGGTTTTTGTTGTTTTGGCCAAACGGTATTAGATTGACCTGATTTTTTAGTATGTTGTGTTCCCCATGATAAAACCCATTTACTGACTAAATTTGAGCTTATTTGAATTTCGAGAAGGCCTTTCGAGGGTGGAACTACGCTAGGATATATACGCCCAATAGGGTGGTTACCTGGTCGTAGTCCAGTTACTTCCTAAGACACATAGTCTTATTGGTAATGCTATATAAAATTACTCTGCTGCCAGGAAAACTCGCACTCCTCGGTCTTTTAGACTCGGCCCTAATTAAAAAATCGATTTTTTGAGCTCCGTCCTCATCCATGGGAAGACAAAATACAATAATTGCATCACAATGACGTCATCCAAGATGTAAGTCTCAATGATCCTTATAATCGTCCAAGTGTCCAACCAAGTCTGCATTTTGAGGCCTTTCACCCACGCGGCAATAGGGCCTCACTATAGTTTTCGTGCACGGTTTCGAGTTTTTCACCAGGGGCACTTTGTCCTAACTTACAGCCCCATATTAGGTGACCATAGCTGGGACATAATATGTACTAGTATAATACAATAAAGCAACCAAATATATATATTAGTCGACCGATATGCAAATCAAGCCAACAACCATAATTTATTTTAATATAAAGATCCATTAACCAGTCACATGTTAAGTAATTAACCACATTTGATGTACAACACTCCGAACAAGTACATTCGTATCATTAAATACCAAATTAATTGTTTACTTCATGGTTTCGTCACTTTACATTTAGCAATATATGGATAAACTAAGGGTCTATGTATACCATACTTTCCAATACGGTTCATACAAGTCATCACTCTTATGTAGTCAATATTTGTAAATAAACCAGTCATGTCTAATCGATTCTTGCCAAGGATGTATGTTAATTGATAATTAAGTGCCTAACAAGTCATATATATTATTTGTGGGTTATACAGTATGTAATAAAATGTTTTTCCCAAATATATGCCCAATCGAGTAAATTAATATTAATCGAGGGTGTGGTGAATTGACCCACGTGCATTAATACCACACTTTGTATTTTATGTGTATAATTACAGCTTTAAAAGTATCTCGCATATTTTATGTGTATAATTATAGTATGTCGATCTCTTCAAACCAACACTATGCCAACTTACTTCCTACTAATTTGTAGTTATAACATACTTAGGGTGTAATATTAATGGTTTTATACAAATTATAGTATAACTATTCCATATATACTAGTGTATCAAAAATTAGCGATAATCAATTTACGTTTTTATGGGTTTTGTGTCAACACCCTAAATTATCTCCATATAAGTGAAATTTCTTATACAATCATGTAATTTAAGTATTATTTAGCCAACACTAACAATCAATATTAGATTTATCTACTCAAACCCATATTCAAGCAAACAAATCCTAGGTTTGTACAAAAAACCCCCAATTTATACAATAACACTACATGCATCAAGTAATAGTTGTAAAAACAAGTGTAATACTATTGTTCACACATCAAATAAAGCTTTAAATCAAGGTTGAAGTTCCACAGATAGAGGAAAGTTGTTGCCCTAACTTTCTTCAAGCTTTGCCAAGCTCTCATGAAAGTGTTGTGAGGATGAAGATGATAAATAGTGATGTTGTGTATGTAATCCTTGAATCAAAATGATAAATTTATCATGATATCTCACAAATCTTCCCCCTCTTTAGAACTCTCTTGAGGTGTCGTGGGAGTGTATGACTCAAAATATATGCTCTGTAAGGGTTAATGAGAAGAAAAATCGGGTTAAAAGTGGTCAAAATTCGACACACAAAGCTCCAAGATGGATCTTGGGGGTCCAAAATCGATCTTGGAAGCTTTCAGCCAAAATTTTGCTTCTCACTGCACTGACCATTGTTGTTATTTTGGTCATAACTTTTTACTCAAAATTCGGATTGGGGTGATCTTTATGTCTACGAAAAACTAATTCAAAGATCTACACCTTCATAAGAGAATGTTTCTTCAAATTTTGGATGGATTAATCCTTGAAATCCATAAAAGGCAGTAGTTTGCCACCCATTACCAAACGGTCATATTTTAACGATCGTTTTGCTTCACACGCAATTTTGATCAACATGGATTGGCTTTCGACCAAAACAAGAAAGTTGTAGAATAGTTCAAAACCTAGACATAGGAAAAAATAAAGACTTAATCGAATAAGAAACGAGGAAGTTACGATATCTCAAAGTTAACTAAAATTAAGAAATCGCATAAAGTGAAAATACGCAATTAACATCTCGATTTCAATTCAGACCACCCGAATTACGAAACGATTGTTCCCACAAACTTGATATACCTAATATAACATGTTAGAAGTTTCAAATTAACTAAGAAGGGTCCGAAACCAAAAGTTCATACCTTAACGGAGATTAAGCTTTAACCGGACTTAAGAAAAGGATTAACGTGGAAAATTAGACACGGGGTATTACAATCTCTGACAACTCAAATATTTCAGTGATAACTAAACAAGTATTTATCTCCTAATTAATTTAAATTTATGTGAGAAACTAAACAAGTATTATCTGCTAATTAATTTATAATAAACTTTAGCTCCACTTTTGTCTCTTTTTCTCATTCTAAAATTTTCGCATAAAATTACCTCTTTTCCTATGTAATTTTTGTCTCTCTCCACTAAACAAGTATTTATCTCCTAATTAATTTTAATTTGGGATAAACTAAACAAGTATTTACTAAACAAGCGTTCACCTCCTAATTAATTTATGATAAACTTTAACTCTACTTGCATCTAGCTCTCTTTTTCCCTGTACATGTTTCACATAAAATTACCTTTCTTCCTACGTACTTTTTGTCTCCTCTTCCACACGCGCTTCATTTCTATGTTCTGAGTACATATTTCTCAACTCTATTTTTATCTCAGCAACATGTCTTCTCAAATTTGTTGTAAATTCTAATATTTTTTTCTCATATTAGTGCATTTTTTAGATATTGTCATAAGATTAATGTTGTCAGAGTCCTTTCTGGTAAACAATGACCCCCTTTCTCTCATTTGCATCTCTGGTAGATCTGAAGTGAGAACATAGAAAAAAAATACTGTCGATATATCTAGTTGTAACTGCAATTTGAACTCCATAACCTTCTTCATCCGCATTCAAAATATTCTACCGAAAATATGGAGAATATCTTCACTAAATACTTTATGTAAAAGAAATAAAGAAATGCCTATTAAAAACTACTTTTTTATCTATATATTGTTATTATTACACTCCTATAACGTATGAGTGTTTTTTGGACATAATAATCTATGGTTTATGATTCACTGTGCTGGTATTTTGTTAATTTTAAATAATGTAGATCTTTTGCATATTATATTTTAATATTATTTATTTATCGGACTTTTGTTTATATTTTTGTGTTATATTTTCATTGTCATAAATGTGTAATGTATTAAATTTTGGTATATATGTCAATAAATAAATGAGACGTGGATTAATGTTATTTCTTAGAGCAAATAGTTCAAATGGCCACTAAACTTTTTTTCCAGTACCATTTTGGTCATCAAACTTTAAAACAAACTACTTTGGCCATCTAACTTTGGATTGAGTGCCTGATATGCCAAGAAATTGGTATAATTTATTATGTTAATTTATAAATTAGAGAGCATATATTATTACTAATATTTATATTTTTAATGCTTTTCAGGTGTTATAAAAGATTTGAAGAAGATAGAAAAAATAGTGAAATTAAAGCTTGTGAAGACACCTAAAAGTGCGCAATACTTTTGGATGCATAACTTTTTACTCGGAACTCCAAATAATGCGATTCTTGAGCCTAAATTGAAGATAATTTCGAGAGCTACAACTTTCCATTTCAACACTTTTTCAAATTCAGCCATCTCAGAGTTCGAAATTGCGACGCAAGACGCAGCAGCGTAAATGGGCGAAAATTCAATTTTATTCAAATAAATGGGTGTAATGCCCACTACAGCAAAGCAGCCCACTAGTCCAAAGAATATGAAGCCTCATGGCCATTACTCCAAGCCAATTGTCCATTATACAAAGAAAAGGCCAAGCAAAGCCCATGCAATTTAGTACCTAAATTAATCTCCATTGGCCCATCCACTAAAGCCCATTAGAATTATGGAGACCTAGCAAGTACAAAAATACCAAACTAGAAGCAGCAATTAGGAGGGCAGCAGCAATAACAGCCGAGCCAGCAGCAGGCCGTGCACTATTCTTCTCCTCTCGTCTCGTCTCTTTTCTTTAATTTTCTTTTGTTCCTTTTTACTTTGAAGTTTTGAAGATTGAGGACTTTATATTATTTTTTATTAATGCCAAGTAAGTTTTCTTTTAATTCTGTTTGTTATTTAATTTTTATCATGTTAGCGTAAATTTGTGCTAGGGTTAGGATGATTATATTTAATTGATTCCCTTGCACGTATTCATGCCAATTGACTCACCCAATTTAATGCTTTAATGTTAAATAAAATTTTTCTATTGGATGCCCGTTTTAATTGATAAAAATAAAGTTAGATTCTCATTATTTTTTGTTGGATTCACCTTATGATTTGTTGAGAGTGGAGCGGATATAGGGTGTGTTTTGATGGATATAGTGAGTGTTTTGATTTTATATATTAGTTTAGCTGTGGAAGAATTAGAATTGGATTTTATAAATTAATTGGACTTTAATGATTTTATTTTTCGCATCTAATAGAGTCGAGAGACCAAATTAGTGCGAGATAAGAGTAGAGTTAATGCGCATGAATACTAAGGAAGATGATATTAAATATATGATTCCAAAACCCTAGTGAATTAATTCATTAATTTTATTATCTTGCTTAGTGGTATTTAATTTAGTTCTATTAATTTAATTTAATTGCTTTACTTTATTTTATTTTATTTGATTTATTTAATTAGTTTGATTCTCATTAATTATTCTTGGCTAGATTAGGGATTTATGAAAGATTAACAAGACAAAAATTTAAAACATATTGCGTGAGTCTCTGTGGGATCGACTTCGCTTATACGCTATATTATAAATTGATTCGTGCGCTTGCGAGTATTAAAATTTATCACAACAGTGTCATTTTGGTCATTCCTTCCTATTTGTCTGTTGAATGGAATAAAATCATGTACAAGGCATATGACTTCATTTAAGCGTATTTTGATCATTTTTTGTTAAACAAATAGCCAAAGTTGTGCAGTTTGTTAAAAATATTTATATGTTTTATACACATTGTGTGTTTTATTTTGGCTGGAATTGATGAAGAGAAAGGCTGTTTTGTTGCAATATGACCAGAATGTCCTTAACAAAGTTAGTTGCCACGCAAATGTATCAAATTTAACAGACAAATTGAAAAGGTACTCACTCCAAAGTTAGATGACCGTTGTGATTTGTTTTAAAATTTAATGGCCAAAATAGTATTAAATCAAAAGTTTAATGGCTATTTTGGCTTTTTACTCTATTTCTTATCTTAGGGAGTTTTTGATATGTTGAATCAATAATTCTAACATTCCTATTTTTTTTCATACTTCTCATCGTAGAACCCTTAATTTTTCCAGACCACAATCTTCAATTAGAAGTTTGTAAGTTAGTGGATGAATTTTAAAATTATAAATTATTGGCAGATGGATCGATAGTTTTTTTTTGACAAGGCAAAAGCAGAATTATATTAAATCAAACTCCAGAACATCCACAATGAAAGAAGGGGGGACAGACCCCCACCTTCGAGGACCAGAAGAGGAACCAGCTTCTCTAGCTAACCTGTGAGCCGCTTGGTTCGCTGGTCTTTTAACGAAAGCAAATGAACAATTAGTGATTTCCTTTGCTAAAGCTTTACAATCGTTAACAATCATATCAAAGTATGTAATTGTGCCAGAATTACCATTCAGAGCATTAATTAAAAGCATCGAATCCGACTCCACCGTGATGTCACTGTACGCCTTTGTTTTCAACCAACGCAACACTTCTCGACAACCAAGAGCCTCAGCTAGAAGCGGGTCTGCAGGAGCACAAAGAGTACCATTGATGGCACCCAGCATAGCCCCAAGATGGTTCCGCACTATACCCCCAAACCTAATGTTATCAGTAGATGAAAAAACGGCTGCATCAACATTGCACTTAAACTTCCCTTGTATCGGCTTAGCCCATTTAATCACATCGAGCGAACCTTCAGGCGAGACAGTGCCCGTGGGGCTCACTTGGGCCGATTGCCATTAGGAGAGCATGCCCATAGCTCGGCTACAAATGATAGCTGCAGCTTCAGACTTGCCAGTCCACACAACCTTATTTCGGCTGCCCCAAATAGCCCAAAGCAAAGTAGCAGCTATACTAATCTCAGTTACCCTCAATGAAGAACACACCTGCGACCACCAGGTAGCAAAATCATTCAGACCCCAACACAAGATATTTAACCCCGATAAATTCCAAACCTGCCTAGCTTTCAGGCAGGAGACCAGAGCATGAATTGTTGATTCGTCGTCCTCGTGACACAGCGGACATAAAAGAGAAACAGACACTGACCGGGTAACTAAATTCATAGAGACAGGAAGACAACCTTTACACGCACGCCATAAGAAGTTTTTCACCTTGGATGGGACCTGAGTCTCCCAAAGTTGTTTCCAATTAACCCCAATAGTATGGTGCCCAGTTTGGTTTAAGGCATGGGCAAGAGATCTGTACCCCAGCTTGACGGTATAGTCCCCATTCGGCGAGCCTCGCCAACACCAAGAGTCACTAGCACTGCTATTAGACATAGGGATTTGATAGATAAGCTTCTTATCTCTCTCCGAGAAAAATTCTGAAATTACATCAATGTCCCAGGCCGAACCATCCACAGTTCGGATAGATCTCACGGAAATATCAGTTAGATTATTGGGAGGAACAGACTCCACTTTAGGATTGCCACCATCCGGTAACCAAGGATCAGAGAACACTTTAACTGTACTGCCATCGCCAACTCTAATAAACGCCCCACTACGAACCAAGTCTTGAGTGGAAACAATACTACTCCACACGTAACTTGGGTTAAGGCCTCTCGTTGCATCAAGAAAATCACACTTTGGGAAATATCGGGCTTTGTATAGTTAAAAAACATGGGATTGCAATAATGGATTTGGCTGCATTAATTTAATATTGTGGCATAAAATTATCTTAAGAAGAAATTATTGACAAAATTAACAAGACTTTGCCCGTTAAATGGGATAACGCAAAAAATTGTTTTCTGATCATAAAAACCTCATTTTACTCTATAGAATTTCTCTAGCTTTTAGATGATGCAAAGCATGGTATATTAACTTTATTATATTAGTTTTTATTTAGTTATGCATTTTTATTTGGTTAGAAATACTAGATAACAATATTTATTGTAATATTTGGTGTTCTCATGATGTATGTACATATAAATTATATATATAATTTTTGTTTGAATTTAAAATTATAAATTTATGCTGTTGATACGGACATTTACTAATATATATATATATATATATATATATATATATAAGCACTAAATAATACTAAAAAAACTTAAATTGAAATGATGGTAATTATCGCTCCTAATGATTGGCTCTATTAGAATAATTAAGAGTCTGAGACGTATTAGGAAAGTTTTAAAAGATGCGGAATTTTTGACTTTTAATTTGTTCAACTTTGGTTTATCTTATATATTCTTATTTTATTGAGCTCTCTGCTTTTTATAAACATAATATATGATCACTAACTGTAAGAGAAATGGTAACTGATGTCTCGGTCACTTTTGAGAGTTTTCCGCTAAAAATAAACCATTTTTTAAATTTAATAATTAAATTAAGTTATTTTTTAATATATTTATTAAACTAGCATATTTTTAAAAATAGTAATTTCAAATAACTATTTTTCCCTTAAAATAGTGATTCGAAATTACTATTTTTTCTTTAAAATAGTGATTCGACATAAAAACATAATTCAAAATTACTATTTTTACAAGTGTATTAGTTTGATAAATATATTAAAAAATAACTTAGTTTAACAATTAAATTTAAAAAGTAGCTTAAATTGACAAAAAAACTTACAATAATGTTTTGTCGTTGATATTCGTCAATAATATCTTTATATTATAAAATTATTTGCGTTGGACTTTGCACTTTGATCATATATAATTAATGTTAGAGATACAAAAGTAAGAAAAGTAAAGTGGAGAGTTTACTAATTGGGCGATTTGTATTTAGGTATCCGGAGTTTTATCATAATAATACTTGGTACTTTAAGTTTTATATATTGGTATTTTGGTATTTATTTTCAGTTTAATAGATATTTTGGTACCTATTTCTAATGGATTCGTTAGTTGACCGTGAAGTACCCATGGAAATGATAAAGTTATCCCTAACTTAATTTGTCCAGCTATTAATCTTCTCCTTCCTTAAAAACACATTATTCCATTAAAACTTATACACATTTCTTCTACCTGTATGTATAACTAGGGTATACCCGTGCCATTCGGCACGATGAAATAATAGAATAAAAAAGAGTAACATGTTCTAAATTTAAATAGACAAACATCATTAGTTTATTTCGACAAACATCAACAGAAAATGTAAAAGTAATCCAACAATGTATGGATTCTTAAATGTTACTCAATAAATTTTTTTGATTTTTTTTACATAATTTTATAGTCATGATGGATCTTGTTTAATTGATATTGATTAGTAGATTTTAAAAATTAATTTTTTATTAATTTTGTGTATATTATTGGTGTGAGTGTTTTAACTTTGATGTGACATCTTGATGTGTGTATAAAACTCATCCAAGGGTGTAGAACTAATGCACACCATAACATGTGTATTTTTAACCATTAGATTTTTATATTTTTTAAGTCAAACTTGATATTTTATAATATAGATGTAAACATGCATTCATTTCTTCTTCCTCCCCATATATAAATGCATAAACACACACACACACACACACACATATTTCTTCTCTTTTTTTTAATAAATCCATATGCTCTAGATAGACCTCGCTTATCTGTAATTTATGCTTCTATATTCACCATGTTTTATGGAATTGCATAACCAAATATTCTATGCATATGACACGAACAATTATAAGCATACAAAGACAAAAATAACTATGCATTTACAAATAATAGCACAAATTATTAATTCAATTTATCCCGCCAACCCCGAGCTGACACGTGGTCGTCCACGTTAGCTATCAGGCCTGCTTCAGCATGAGGAGCTCGGAGGAGCCATATTAAGACATCATAAGAAGGATAGATCCCCTCAAGAATTGGGTACCCGCTCAAGAGTTGATTACGTACAACAAATTGTGAGGCCTGGGCTCCAGAGCTCTTTCGGCGAGCTCCGGAGCTCTCACTCGCCTAACCAATCTGCCAGAATATTTAGCAGAAGTATGAGCAACTGCCACTTGCTCTGCAGAGCGCGCATAACTCCCTTCACTTTTATTAAATGCATACCAACTACATTTCATGCAACATAATTCATGGAGAAGTAAGGTCAGGGTTGGTACTGATCGAAGCATGGCCCCAGACTTGCTCTGGGAGTTCTGGCCACACGTCTTCTCCAATCATATATATACAAGAAATATTTACTTCTTCAACCAATCAAGTTCCAACTAAAAAAAATAAAGCTTCAAGTTAATAACACTTAGAAAAAGGCAAGAGGATCATTAAGCACTACCACAGGTGTGAGATACCGAACTCTGCAACCCTCTTCAGAGCTCCTAAATCAGAGAGATTAAACTTTGAGTGGCTTAGCTTCATCTTATTGTAATACTGTGAGGACAAAAGAGTTAGAGAGACTTTTGTTAGCTTTGTAATAATTGTTTGTTTATCATCAATACAAAGCAAGCCGAGCTTCTAGCTCTATTCCACAGGGGAGGACTAACCCGTATCTTCATACAGGACCAACATCCTCTATAAATCTCTGAATGAATTTAGATAGAGAAATTTTTCTTTGGGGAGAATTCGATTCATCACAGTGGGAAGTCACAGTGGGGTTTGTTTTTTGTGGGTGGGGGGTGAATGGAGAGAAGGAAGAAGACGAAGTGGTGGGGTGGGTGGATAAAGAGAAGGAAGAAGATGGGGAATATTTGGGATAAAAGGGTATTTTTGGTATAACACATTATTTTTTTTTTTTTTTGACTTAACAGATTAAGTTGTTCAACTAACGGATCCATCACTAATATAAGTATCAAAACACATATTAAATTGAAAATGGGTACTAAGATAATAATACATAAAACTTGAGATACCAAAATACCATTATAATAAAACTTTAGACACCTAAATACAAATCGCCCTTACTAATTATAAAAATTATTTCTACTTTTAATTAGAAGATTGCCAATATACTATACACATATTTGTATATATTTAGTGGCGGATATATATAATTAATTTGGGGGGGTGGGTGGGTGGGTGGGTGTGGGTTGTGGGGGTTGGGTCGCAATTTTTCTCTTTAGTCAAAGGGAAGCTTCCGTGTGTGTATGTAGTTGAACTGATAAATAGTGTAACCAATGTACTATATACATATTTTTATATCAAAGATGATAAAATAGTGCAACCTTGTATAGCGTTTCGAGTAAATCCTACCTCATACATCGTGTATTACACTTTACATTAATTTCATTGAGTAATACTAATCCCCACGTGAAAAGGAACAATGCTATATCTAGTACGAATAAGGTCTTAGAAAGCTATGAAGTGAAAGAGAGAATCAAATATACACTCTTTAAAAAATTAATTTTATAAGAAACTCTAATGTAACCCGTAATCTTATACTTATGAATAAGAACTTTACAAGGATGAGATCTTATTCTATTTAGTCTTACATTTTCTAAAGAGCAATTAGTACAAAACTCTAAACATCAACCATAGCCGCTAGGGGTGTGCACCGTTCGGTTGACCGGATCGAATAGCATAGGACCTGAACGGACCGAATATTTCGGTCCTAAAAATTCAAAGACCGGATCGGATCGGACCGAAATGCCTGTTGAGATCGGACCAGACCATTCCGGTCTAGTTCCGATCGGTCCATTCGGTCTCGACTTTTTTTTTTTGGGCCCAAGAGTTGTATTAAGTTTATGGTATTTTTTTTAACAAGTTAAATATAAAGAGAAAAACTCATGGAATAAGTTAAATAAAAAAGACACACACAATGTGTCTTTTTTTTTTTTGGAACAAAGGCCATAAACCTACAATAATACACCCTGTCTTTTGTTAAAAAAATCTTGCACCCAACAACCATAACCAAGAAAATATACCCAAATACATGTTCTAATTAATCTCAACCAACATTAACATTAACATTAAATTATATATATATGTATATATATCTAAATTAATAAAATTATAAACTTTATAGTTAACAGTTGCCCATTTGAACAGTTGAAAGGGCAGGCCATTATTAATGGCTAACTAGGCCAATTGAATTTGGTTAATCAATTATGTACAAATTAAACCTAATCAAGTTCTCTGATCTTTAAGACAAATCCCATATCCACTGAATATATGTATAATGTTAATATTAATATTATATATTATTATATTATTTAAATATATATGTATAATACAATACCGGTGCGGTCAAGACCGAAGCTGCGAAATTTAAGATCGAAAACCGGGCCGAACCGTTTCGGTCTTTCAAAATTTGAACCGAACCGGACCGAATTCAAATGGTCCGGTCCAAATTGGTCCATTTTTCGGTCCGATTCATTCGGGTTGGCGATCCGGTTTGATTTTTGAACACCCCTAATAGAAGCTTTGTAATCCCATTATAAGTTTTTATAAGTCGTTTTGAGCATTATAAAGACTACTTTCACAAAAAGGATAGATGTACACTGATCCTTTGATCAGATGAACCATCTTCTAAATCAATTTTTTTTTATTGTGTATGATTTGAGTGTGATTTGTTAATCTCTTTCCTATTTTTTTATTTTGACGGTCACTGCACCTTCTTTTTGAGTAAACTCAACCTTTTGACACTCACACTTATGAAATTACACTGTTGCTTATTACTTTCTTTTCTTAACTTAATTACCGCACATCTCTTGCTTTCGAAGTCTTCATTCGTAATGATCGTCTTAAACTTAATTTTAAAGAATAAATTAATCCTGATATATATTAATTAGAAAAATATAATTTAAAAACAAGGGGGCAGATGCAGCCCAAGCAGACCAAGGCTTTATAGTCTAGCCCATATTTTATATATCATTTAATATAAAAAGTCGTCGGTTCTAAATGTCAATATTAATCAACGCCTCAAAATATCCTCAATCCGTACATGAATTTTAGAAATACCCATATGATTTTATCCTTCGATATTTCAACTCTTACCCTCATTTTTCTCTCCTCTTTTCTATTTTTTAATCAGAACCTGAAATTGTCATATCTTATCGTATTTTAAAATGCGACGACAGTGAAGTGTGGATTGTTCAAATATTTCAATACCTACACGAATTTTAAACCCACAGAAGTTTTGAGTTACATCATTACTCTTTCCTTGATCACCAAGCGTTCATTTTGTTGCATATATTGTCAAAAGTTCATTTTAATCTTTCGGTTTTTGTATAATTTTAAAAGTAGAAATCGTTTATTTTTGCACAAATAGTTCAATTATAATTAATGGAGTACTGTTTTGAAGACTTACTTGAGGAATTTTAAATGTTAGAATAAAAATATGTTCTTAATTTTTTTATGTTATTTAAAATTTTGTCAAGAGACTCAAAATCGAGTGTAGAAACCATCTCTCTTTGAACTATAGGGGACTGAATTTCCTAATTTTAGAATTGGGTAATTTCAAGTTTTACTTGAAATGACTTAATTTAAATTTTTATGGATCAGCTTAAACTATTATATTTATGATTGTTCAATTCTCACAACCAAACACGTGCACAAAAAATCATAAACTATCTATTTCTAGATTGTGTCCAATTCAAAATTTGAAAAGGACGTCCAAACAGGCCTTTAGCCAATTAAATTTTGAGTTGTACAATTTTTTTATAAATTCTACAATTTCAACTATATTTTTACAGTTATAGGAATACATGCAAGTTACATTATAATTTTTATGGAAGTTGAAAAAAAAAGACTTGGAAAAATGTTAATTTTTTTTTTCATATTTCACATGGGAAAAAAAAATTCTCACCCAACACCTAAAGAATTTAATTCGATGAAAAAACTAAGTTATGAAGGAGGATTAGTCGAGGTATGCAAAAACTGGTCCGCACGCTGTCTGATACAAAAAATAGAAAAACCTTTTTTTTTTTTGACCAAAGAACATTTGGTTATTTTCCTATTATTAAACTCGCGCCATGCAAAGTTGAACATGGAAGAAAGATGATTAATATTCAAACAAACGCCTGCTAATTTTGTTCTTTTGCATCTTTATAAAAATCTATGGCATGTTTTTTCCTGTGCATTTCCTTCAAGTAATGGTTTGATTAATCACTTGGTTGACTAGCTGCTACATTCTTCCTTCTGGATTTTGTTTTTGTTTTTGTTTTTGTTGTTGTTGTTGTTTTTTTTTAAAAAGAAAAATAGTTTTGTTTGTAAAGTTGATAATATTCCAGGATAGTGTTAAATGTTTGGCCCAATTAAATAAAGACAAAATGTATGGCCTAACCAATTGGTTTGAATGGTGTCCCGCTAATTTTTTAAACAAACATTAATTTATTTAAAAGTTTGTACAAAAATTAATGAGTAAGCCTATCATATTTTCCTATTCCATAAAATAATAAACATATTTTATAAAGAAATAATTGGGCATAAAGGTCCATTCTAATAATAATATAATTGTAAAAGACAATTATAAATTAGCAGTATAAATTAAAGACATTACACAAAAAATACATTAATGCTCATTTCTTATTTAACTAACAAAACAATAATCTTAATATAACATCTTATGTCTCTAAAAGACTTAGTACGAACATAATAACTAATTACATGGTGTTAAAACAGTTTTAGTACAAATTGTTTAACACTGGAATGATGCTAAATAGGTTTTAACACCTTCAGTTTAGTTATATATGTTTACTTGTGATACTAAAACTTTTTTAACACCTTCAGTTTAGTTATTTGTATTTACCCGTAGTGCTAAAATAGCTGTAACACCAATTGTCCAATACTAGAATGGTACTAAATAGGTTTTAACACATTCAGTTTAGTTATATGTGTTCACCAGTGTTGCTAAAACCTTTTTAGCATATTAAGTTTAATTATATGTGTTCACCAGTAGTGCTAAAACAATTTTAGCACCAATTGTCCGCCATTGGAATGGTGCTAAATAGGTTTTAGCGCATTCAGTTTAGTTATTTGTATTAACTAGTGGTGCTAAAACCTTTTTAACACTATCAGTTTAGTTATATGTGTTCATATGTGGCGCAAAAACAGTTTTAGTACCAATTGTTTGAAGGTGTTAAAAATATTTTTAGCACTACAAGTGTAATTATTTGTGTTCACATGTGGTGTTAAAACAGTTTTAGTACAAATTGTTTGAAGGTGCTAAAAAGGTTTTAGCACTACAGGTGTAGTTATTTGTGTTCACATGTGGTGTTAAAATAGTTTTAGTACCAATTGTTTGAAAGTGCTAAAAATGTTTTAGCACCACAGGTGAACACATATAACTAAACTAAATGTGTTAAAAAAATTTTGACATCACATGTGAACACATATAACTAAACTGAATGTGTTAAAAAGGTTTTAGCACCACATGTGAATATGGATAATTAAACTGAATGTGTTAAAAAAAATTTAGCACCATAGGTGAACACATATAACTAAACTGAATATGGTAAAACTGTTTTAATACCATGTAAAAAATATAAAAAAAAAAAACAGGGAGAGATTAAAAATAAAATATAAAGAGAAAAGAATAAGAAAATGTGCAGAAAAGAGAGAATGATAAAAGAGATGAGAACGGGGAAGAGGTGGAGGAAGATCAAAGTTAAAAAGGTCGTCGGAATTCCCTCTCTCTATAATCAGCGAACCTCCATCCAAATCATTTTTAATTAATTAATACCTTAATATTTTGTTTCAAATTCCCAGCTCACCGCTATTACTACCCCTGCCGGCGGCGGTGTTATTTCTAATGTAAGTTTATCTATACCCTACCCTTATTATTGTTGTTATTGTTGTTGTTATAATAGAATATGTATGTAAAAATCATCAAATATTATATTAAGGATATATTTGTTTATCAATATTTATTATTTTTCTTAAAATAAATTAATATTATGAAAATTGTCTTTATTGTAAAATCAAATTATAAAATTAATACTACTTCTGTTTATTAAATATGAATCCATCTTTAAAATTATAAAATATTATAAATTAATACCTTAAAACCCATTATCTTATTTATAAACAAATATATATATATATATATACACAGCTCCAGTGTTATTATATATGACACAAATATCAAGAGTAATATCATATAAAAAATTAAAAAGCATAATACGTCCTACAAGAGTGATTTATTTAGTTTTATTTATTTATTTATTTTCATCGAAATTCACGAGTGCTTTCCTATAGTGTAACCCTCCAAAATTAAAACTTGTTTTTTTTCGTCTTGATATTTGAAATTACTAAAAATAAGGTAAAAGATTTTGTGTAATAATATTTTTTGCAAAAAAATCAACGAGTAATATTTTTTTAAAATAAGAGTTTAGATATCATTATCATTATAAAATAAGGGCTTATTTATTAATTATGTTTTAAAATAAGGGTTTTGACTGAATTCAAACTTAACTTTACATAAAATTGTATTTTGTGTAAATTTAACTTTGCAATAAAAAAAATCAATGCAAATTTATTTGCATGATGTGTTTATATTTTTCAACAAGTATATTCTTATGTTTCATTAATAAAACTTTAAAATAACGTTAAATAAACATAAATACAAAGTAATGTTTTAGAAAATGAAGAATGCAAACTTAACTTCGCATAACTCTAAAAAAATTATTATGTGCATTTTATTAATAAATAGGTTTTGAATATATAATTTGTTAAAATTAGTCTTAAGCACTATCAATTAAATACTTATTTATAATAATATGCTAAAAAACATGTAGTGCACACTTAATTTTGCACTATTTCATAAAAAAAATACAATTTAAAAATCTACTACAAAGTTCACTTTGCACTCCTTTTAGAGTTTGGTCAAATATAGGCACTTAATTTACAAAAATAATATTATTTGATTTTTTTACATAAAATTTTTCAAACAAGCCATATTTTTAAATATCCCGTTGAAATTAAGAATTTGTCTTAAATTAGACTTTTTATTTTTTTTCAAATTTAAGTTTCAGAAGAATACATTAAAATTATTTTTTATTAGAATGTCTCGAACTAATATTTCTATTAATTTTTACTAGTACACTATAGACATGCAATAGTCCACTTTGTAAACCAGATTGCTGAATTTGATTCTAATTTTAACTTTCTTAGATCATCTTCATCGGAAGTGCTAAAATGGTATGCTAAATTGGTATATTTAGCATACCATTTCCACATTTGCTAACTGGAAAGGGGTTGAGAAGGCTAAAATCACATAGAGCCTTCGCAGAGGGCATCAACTGTGTGGGGAAGGTCACAAACGATGCATTGTGTGTTGGCTGTGGTTTAATCGCACAAATGATGTACTTTGCATCGGCCGTGGCATTAACGGCTACCTCCAGTGGGTATAATTGCAACGTTCAAAACTTCTCCTATTTAAACCCACCATTTTATTAACTTTCTCATTTCACACCTCTTCAAATATTCATCAAACACTCCAACCTTCACCAATTTTTTTTTTCTTAAATTGAAGTATAAGATTCAAAGTTGGAGATTGCAAATTAAAGGTACAATTTGAATTTCATATATCTATTTTTTTATGTGGAGTAAAATCAGAAAATTAGTATAAATTTATTTAATATTTTAATCAATGTTTGTTTTTTGTTTTTATGTAATTTTTCATGCATTTTATTGTCAATGTGTAATTTTTTTATAGATAACATAAATTTGTTGAGATTGTACACTATTTTTTTTTAAATAATAATTTTTTTTTTCATTAAAATACAAGTTTATTTATATTTGTTATATTTGATGTATTAAAAAATGAGAAAAAGGAATTAATTCTAAAATTATAATTTTATTGAAATTTTTGCATTAAAATATGTGGAATAATCCACTGTTTCTTTAATTAAATATTACTTTTAAACTTTAAATTATAAAACTATGGTTTTTCTTCTAAAATAAAATATAAAATACTTTTCTATCAAATAAAAAGCAAACTTAAAAAAATTAAATCAAAAAAAATAGAATTAAAATGTGGGGCGAGTTTTGAATTTAAAGGAAATTAATGAGCCGTTAGTTAAATGGCCACTTTCGAATTTTGAAAACCATCACTTGGTCATATTTTGTCCATCGGCCATGGGGGAATCAACAGACGATGGCCAGTCCATCGGTTTTGGCATTTTATTAAAAAAAATAAATTACAATTGATACACACTGTATTTTTACTATGCGTAATTCTAAGGCTAAATTTTGCAGTCTCTTACCATTTGTGATATCTTTTTAGCATTTTAGACTAACCGGTGTGTGAAGGAAAATGCTAAATTTAGCTTATAAGCACATGGGTACAGTTGGCCTTAATTATAACAAAGTTTGACACAACAAAGTGACAAACCAAGCGCAACTATGTAATTCGATTTCATAGATTCTCAACCCAAATTAAGTCCATCTCTTAAGAATAAATAAATACATTTAGGGCCCGTTTGGTTGCGTAAATTACTTAATTTTAAAATTAGTTAATTTTCAATTGAAGAATTGTGAATTTGCTCATTTATGAATAATTCAATTCTAATTCAAGTAGTGTTTGGAAAACTTAAACGAGAAATTCCGATTGTTAGAATAAAAACATGTTCCCTATTGTTCTATATTATTTAAAATTTTGTCTAGATGCATCAACATCACGGGTAGAAACTAAATCTTCTCAAAAAATAGAGTTTGAATGAATTATCTAATTCTAGAATTAGGCAATTTCAAGTTTTACTTGAAATGACTTAATTTGAGTTTTTGTAAATCAACTTGAATTATCATATTCACAATTGTTCAATTTACACAACCAAACACTAATAAATAAATTTTTTGTAAATTACTTAATTATAAATTATCTAATTCGCAATTTGAAGGATAACCAAACGGCCCCTTAGTTTATGCTCTTATTCAAATGAATCTATATCCCGCCAGTTACTTCTGCATTACTTAGAGATACTTCCACTCAAATATTTTATTAATACTAGATACGAAAGCACACACGATGTTTGTGTGCAAATTTGTTTTTTTGAACATGCATCATCTATTTTGAAATAAAAAAATAAATTATGTTGTCTCGTTGGACAAAACACTCTTTGAGAAAGGAGAAATGCGGATTCAAATGTTGGTCCTTAAGAAGATAAGTTTTATCTTTGTACCACTCAACTATTTAAGCGGATGTTAAAGAAAAATAAAAGACAAGCTCTGTTTGATGAAAATATGAAAAATGGTAAGAAAAACAATTAATTTAGTGAAAAGGTACTAGAAAAGAAGTTTATTGATGCAATTAGATGTTCTCTATTTTTGTTTATGAGTAGATGCAATTAGATCTTCCATCCTCATTTATTCTTTGTGAAAAAAAAAAAATCTTCTTCACTACTTAAAGAAATATTTTCCTGGAAAAATTTAATAAATAAGAGAACATTTCACCACATCCTTCAACTTATTTTTCAACTTCTCACAAAAATCAATTGATTTTTTTTAATTATTATTTTCCATATTATTATCAAATGGATCATAAATGTATATACGAACCCCTAGAAACTAAGGTTGTGTTTGGTTGCTCTCTCTTTTTTTTTTCTCAAAATTTTAAAATCTCAACTCAAAACCAGCTCTACTTTCACACTTTCCAAAATTTATTTCACTATACTTTCTCTCTCTAAATTATTTTTTTAAAACGCCATAACTTTAAATCCAAAAATCCAAAAATAATAAAAAATATATATTTGAAACCTACTCATCGAGATCTATAAAATAAGATCCATTGTGACTATTTTTTGAAATTTTTTATGCGTTTTTTTTCATTGATTGAAAAAAAGTTAAACAAAACCAAATTCACTTTTCAACATAAAAACTCTAACTCAAAACATTCAACAAAACACCAAATTTTTAAAAAACTTATCTAAAAAACTTGTCTAGAAATATTAACCAAACACCACCTAAATGCTTTTTTACTTGTAGACTACATAATTAAAAAATTGTACAGAAGGTCAATTACCCGTATACGTAATGATATTAATTAAAATTAAAAGAAGAAAAATGTGTAGTGAGGACGTACGTGTTTGGTAATTTGTTGAAAATTTAATTTTTCAAATAATCAAATACGTACAGCCTAAAGTAAACCCACCACTAAAAATCAATCATACATGTCGGTCAAAAAGGTCATGCTATAATAAAACACACCCTTGCATCAGTTACCCTCTTTATCTACTATAAAATGTACACAACTAACTCACCACCACCAACAACAAACCAGTGTGTGTAGTGTGTGAGAGAGAAACAAAGAAGCCATAGATATGGAGGTCCCTTCAACACTAAAAATGTCCATGTCTATTGCGTTCATCGCTCTAATCGGTTTGTTTGTGCGTTTGTATAACGTTCTTATTAAAGAACCCAAAAGAGTCCGATCGATACTGAAAAAACAAGGGATCAAGGGACCAGACCCAAGATTACTAGTTGGTAATCTTAAGGAATTTAGGGAGCGAAAAGGAGAAAAAGAAAAGCCTACTAGCAGTTTAACTCCTACTGGCGAACTAGACCATAATTGGGTTGCATTCCTCTTTCCTTGTTTCGAGCAGTGGAAAAAGCTATATGGTAAACTTTTACAAATTTAATTATGAACTTCTTTATAGCCATTAGCAAAAAAAATGAAAATATTTATTATATGTGATATTCGAAGAGCATGTTTTCTCTTGGTAACACGCATATATATATATATATATATATATAATATGGTCTTTTATATATGTGATCGAATTAGTTGATAATATTACGTATTTAATCATATGTATTATTGCAGGAGATTTGTTCATGTTTTCGCTCGGTACCACACATATATTATATGTGAATCAAACTAATTTGGTGAATGAGATAACTACATGTACATCTTTTGATTTGGGGAAGCCTACATATCATAGAAAAGATTTTGGCCCTTTGCTTGGAGATGGTATTTTAACTTCAAATGGTCCAACTTGGGCTTACCATAGAAAAGTTCTTGCTCCTGAACTTTACATGGAGAAGGTCAAGGTATATATATATAATTAATTTTTCTCTTCTTCATTTTAGTTATGATTTTATATATAAAAATAAATAAATTATTAAGTGTAGCTTGGATATATAAAAATATTTAAATTTTTGTTTAGGGAATGACGAAGTTGTTCTCAGAGTCCATTGAAATACTTGTTGACACTTGGAGTAAGAAGATCGATTCAGATGGTGGACTTTCAGACTTCGATATCGAGCCTTACATGAGAAGTTTATCAGGAGATGTGATATCGAGAGCTTGTTTTGGAAGCAATTATGTGGAGGGGAAAGAAATTTTTCATAGGCTTCGAACTCTGCAAGAAGCTACTTCTGCTAAACTTTTGTCTGTCGGGATTCCCGGATTATCGTAAGTCTTTTTCTTCATAAAAATATATGATGATTGAACTAATGAGAAGGGTAAATTAATATAATCATATTCACTAATTAGTCCTATTTAGATTACATAATCGAATATATATAATACGTCTTTAATATTATTTAGTTCTAACAAATATGCTGATCGAGATTTTAAATTCCATATCGAGAAATCATGCAAAGTAATATATAAGATAAGGGTTTACTCCTCCCATTGCTCAATATTAGTTTTGGATTGTATGCTTCAAACTCCCTTATAGTATCAGAGTGTGGGCTATTCACCCACGTGTCAAGCCCAACGGCAGCAGGAGCTCTATGTCACCCAATATTATAGTTAGTGCATGTGTTTTTGTCTTAAACACTTCTTTTTTTTATATATAAAAATTGAACTATATGAATAAAAATGTTTTTTTCCACCATTTCATAGATTAATTATCAAGAGATATAACTAATTCATCAATCTAATATTTCGTAGATATATTCCCACAAAGACCAACAGATTTGCATGGAAACTAGAGAAGGAGATTCACAGCTTGATCCTACAAGTAGCTGCGGAGAGGAAGGAGAAGGGGACGGAACAAGACCTATTACAAATGGTTATGGAAGGAGCCGAAAATGGCGACATGAGCAAAGAAGCAATGGATTCATTTATTGTCGATAACTGCAAAAACATCTATCTGGCTGCACACGAGGCCACTGCTATCGGTGCCTCCTGGTGTCTCATGCTACTGGCTGCAAATACAGAATGGCAAACTCGTGTGCGTGAGGAGGTCTTTGAGATTACCGGTGGCAAAACGCCAGATAACGATATGCTTCGCAAAATGAAACAGGTATACTTTTGTAAATAAATAATAATTCTAGTAAAAACAAATATTTATGCGATAACAACGGCGCACTAGCTTAAGTGAAAGACAAAAATATCAGACGTGTGATAACATTTAAAAATGTGTATATCATAAGATTCGAATTGTCCCGAGGGACGGTTGCTAATTAATTAATGACATCAACAAACTCAAATGAATTACAATACATCAGTAAAGTTAAATATTTGGAGTAAAAAATTGTCACAAACTAAGATATATCTATATATACATGAATAAAAGACAAAGGAACTTAGCGTGGTATTTAAGGTGGTTTTCATTGGTATATATATATACTATACGTGGAATCAAAGCGACTCACTAAATTATTATAATAAGTTATTTCAATTTACTTATATTAGATATATTAATATATATTGGTCCAGTTTAACGTACATCAACAAATTTTGGATCTTATAACAACAATTTTCGGAAAACTTATATATAATTTATTTGATTATTGTATAAAATTATACCTAACATACATCCTACGTACGTCAATTAACATAAAATTTATATTTTTGCGACAGTTAACAATGGTGCTTCAAGAAACTCTGCGTCTGTATCCTTCTGGACCAGCACTATCAAGAGAAACCTTAAACGACATGACAATCGGAGGTCTAAAGATACCCAAGGGCGTAAACCTCTGGACAATGGTCGTGACAATGCACACTGACACGGAAACATGGGGACCAGACGCGCTAAGTTTCAATCCAGAGAGGTTCGCAAACGGGGTGAACAACGCTTGCAAGAATCCACACTCTTTCTTGCCCTTCGGATTCGGGCCAAGGATTTGTGTTGGGCAACATTTGGCTATGGTTGAACTAAAAATGCTAATAGCCGCACTTGTCACAAATTTCTCTTTCACCTTATCTTCCAACTACGTCCACTCTCCAGCTCTAAGGTTGGTTATAAAGCCTGGCTATGGAGTCAATCTCTTGATGAAGAAGTTGTGAGAATTTTCAGAACAAAAATTTTCATTTTGGACAGAATGAAAAGTGATATATGTTGCTAAAGAGAAGCTATTGTAGCTTTTTGTGCTTGTAAAAAAAAGCGACATTTTAGTGTCATTTACTTTTATATTTTCATGTTTATCGATAAATAAATATCCTTTTTTGCAAATAAGGTAATCTTGAATTATTTTTTTATTGTATAAGTCAAATGATGTATTCCAATATATGCTCACAATCTTATACATAGCCAAGGGTGGATCGATAAATTTTTAGAAGAGTGAACTAATATCAATACTTAGTTGGAAAATTTAACTTGCCATTCAACAAAATAAATTGGGGTTGAGCTATAGCCTGGGGCCTGATCAATCCTGACATATGGCACACTATAGATATTATTATTATTATTATTAATTTATTATTGTTGTTGTTTTCTTCGATCGAAAAGCTACACGTACATATTTTATTTATAAAAGCAAATATTTAGAATAAGAGATATCAAATTTTTTTTTGTGAGGGAAAAATGAAAATAGAAAACTAATTTGGGAGTTTAATTAACGGTAACCAGTGAAATTATTATTGTATTTTACTATTCCATTAATTTTTGAGGAACTAAAAGAATAATTTTATCATAATATATCACAAAGACAATAGCTAGTCAACATTTAGAATAAGAGATATCAATTTTTTTCTTTGACAAGAATATTTTACGTTTTACTTATAGATTCTTGATAATATAGCATTCAATTGTAATATTTAAAAGTGTGAGTTATCATGCATAATATTATGACTTTAAAAAATCATCAATATCATTATGACTTCATATATATATATATATGGGTAAGGTTTCAATGGTTACCGCTCTTTTTACCTATGGATGGTTACTCTAATATTAACTGTTGGATGAAAAATTAATGGTTGAGATCAAATGAGTAGGTGGCTAACATAATTAATGCACATTGAAGAAATACAAACCATTAAGTGCCAAGTTAAGTGGGTAACTTGTTGTTACCTGATGACATGGCATTTTTATTTTTATTTCCATTTAATTTTAAGGAATCTTAAATTAGAGATTCATTCCATGATTTGCTAATTCCAATCCAGGATATCCCTATTCTTTACCTTTGTAAAATATGACGATCTCAAATATTATTTGCCAAACACCACACATTGATTATTGAACCAAAGTAATTAATTGTGTAATACTACACTAGTCACAAAGTTTATATTATCACACCGTAGATCTGATATATAGTATCTCTTCTACTTACAACTCTTGATAACTAGTTTCACAAAGGACCCACTAAGTTATATTGGATTAGTTTGTTCGATCCATTGAATAGTTTTTAAAGAAAATGAGTTCTAGTGATCAGGTTAAGGAGGTAGGTGAAAAAGAATGAAGAATACGCATGGAGCAAGAATTAAAAACAATGAAGAATGAATTAAGTTTGATAAAAAGTTTGATGGTTGATAAAGAGCTTATCAAGAGAGAGAGAGAAACTCTTCTGATCATAATTGTTACGGGGATGATGAGGAGTTTTTCTTTATGTCTCAAAAGAAACTCAAGTCATCGAATGATGATAGTATTAAAATATAACACATCAAGTTCGTAGAAGTACTTGTACGACGCCAGTGAATATTTGTTTGTTCGAAGATTTCAAACTTAAAAATATGTTCAGGGTAAAGGAAAGAGAATTGTTGGAGTACATATTCTCCAAATTTGTAAAGCAAGAGTGAGTTATATTAACTTTTCATATAATATATTGTTTGAATTACACTAATTTATTTTTCTTGTTTGTATCAGCCAATTGATCGTGGAGAGTAGTGATCATTGCCTTTTGCGTTCTGATTTTCGATATCTTGGTCCCAATGAGAAAATAGAATCTGAGGTTTTTCCTCTTCTTATTGTTATATTTTTTATTTTTTATTTTTAAAGTAAAATAAGACAAATACTGTTTCATTCATGTAGTGGTCGTATTGACTTTTTTTTATTTATGAAATAGATTATTACTATGGTTTCCAAAATATTGACCGAAGATGAGAGATCAAAAACTAGCCAAAAGGCAAGAAAGTGGTATCTCCCTGCGAGATTAACAGTGAGTATGCCGTTGATTGAATCACTTACTTAAAAAACTTAGTTATTGTTATTAATTTATACTTTTTGCAGAAGGATCATCTGCCACATCGTGATCTACCACTACACTAAATGTGGGGAACAATGAATTACTATAAGATGTTTATGGGATGTATGGACAAGTGCGAGGAGGCAAGTATATATTATCTTTTTTGTAATTCGTTTTACGTTACATATCTAACTAATTGGTAATGTGTTTTACATTAGGTATTCATTCCAATTTTAATTTCAAGACACTACATTCTTGCACGAGTGTTGTTGAAGACAAAAGTTGTTGAAGTTTGGGACTCTCTGTCGGATGCGACATAACCTATTCTTTATTATGCAAGAATTAAGGATATTGTAAGTTTAAAATTACGGGATTTCTATTCCATATTGATTGTTTTTCAAAGGTTCATAAAATGTCATTTTTTTTCCTGTAATATTCCTAATATGTTCCGGCTACGTAATTTGGACTTGGGACTTGAGAGAGAGATTAGAAAGAAGCCTGGAAATTTCAGTTTTTCTAGTTTTCGCATTGTTCGTGCATTATTCGTTCCGAGGCAACCTAATGGGTTTGATTGCGGAATGTTTGTTATTTTGTTTATGCAATCTGGATGTAAAGTCGATTCACGATCCTTTGTGGTAAGATATTTCTATTTGTTTAGCGTTACTAATTAATTCAATCGTTGTTTCCTTTATTTAATTGTTTTGTAATTATTTTATAGTTCGACTCAAATGAAAATCGGTGTAGATTAGCATGTTGGTTGACGAATTCTAACTATAACAAGCACAGAGATATATTGATGAATGATGTTCGAGAATTTTATTTAAAAATGAACATGTAAATTGTTTTGAATTTTTTTGTAAGAAAAAATGAAAAGTTATTATTACGATGCACGGTGCTCAATTTGCATGCCAACAGATTTGATTAATGAAGAGTTATTATTATTTTTTACAATGATAATGCACGGTAATCAATATGCATGCCAATAGTTATGATTAAATATTTGTATTCCCCCTTTCTCTAAACACGGTTGGAGAGTAACTTTGGCGTGTATGCTTCAAGTTCTTTAATTAAATTTCTCTGTCTATACAATCTCAGTTGGAAGTTCAAATGTTAACATGTATTGGAAAAAAGGAAAAAATATAATATGCTTAATTTGTCATTGAACTCAAGAAGAAATATTAAAATATTAATTAGTAGTAATATTCATTACAAAGTGTGAACACCTCATTTTGCGACCCCGCAAGAATGTTAATTTTCAAATAAATAAACATGCATGCACGCACGAGCATTCCTAGATGCACATGTAGTTTGTTCATGTGATACAGGTCAAAGAAGAAAGCCGAAAGGACCCCGGATGAGAAGTTATAGAATTATCGAAAATTGCCGGAACCAAAAAACCGTCAAAACTCCGGGAAATTTGTGAAAGGAGAGTCACATACTTTGGATCATCCTCAAACTTTGAGAGTTGTTGGAAATTATCAAAAGGAGTAACATACTCGAAAATCAGCTAAATTCGACGGTCGGATCTCCGAAAATTCAGAAAATCGCGAGTTTATTTCGGGTGGTCAAATGGAGGTGTTATCGAAGTTAAAATGGTTTGAAGTTTGGTAAATGGATAGGCCTTATTGTGGGGAGGAGCATATTAAAATTTCAGCTTTGTCGGACATGGGGTCCTCAAGAATCAATTTGTCTACCGTGCAATTCCAGTTGAAATGTCCTTCGTAGCAAATTAAAATAAATAGTGGCCTTCCCGAATTCTGATCGGCCTCAAATTTGGACACGATATAGAAAACATTTGGAGGAAAAACATATCAAAAAATCAGAATGATCCAACGGTTGAAAGTTTAATTGTCGAGATAGTTGTACGCAAGTACGTTTCCTACGCGGAAACAAACTCTTTGTACCAAGCCAAGGCGACCGAGTCCTTCCCGAACTCCGATCGTCCTCAAATTTTTACAGGGTGTAAAAGACTTATATTTTCAAAACATATCCAAAATTCAGCCTGATCCAACGGTTAGAACCTGACTTCTCGTGCAAACAAGGGACCTTATCTACAACAAGTACCTTTCCTACGCGGACACAAACTCTTCGTATCAATCATAACGAAAGGGAACCTTCCCGAAATCCGATCGACCTAAAATTTTTACACGATCTAGAATATTCCTATTTACAACACATATCCAAAAATCAGGATGATCCAACGGTGGGAAAGCTTCGCGATAATTTCCAAGAGTCCTAGTTGCAATCTCTTTTCTTGCTCTCCAAGTATTTTGACAACTATAAATAGACCCCCCCTCCATTCATTATTGTCATCAACAATCAAGGGAATTTCGTGGTACACACCAAGAGATCCTTATTCTCTCCTTCCAAGAAGGCTCGGGTATAATTTTCTCTCTCTTCTTTTATTTATTCGTCAGTTTTATAATTTATATTCTTGTCTGCATAATTTCTATTACTTGATAGCTTTTCAAAACCCTTTTTTAAATTGTTTTCAAAACTAAAGGCGTATAATAAACCCTAATCCAATTCTAAAATAGTATTATTACTTTCTTACTTTTTCAAAAGCCCGGATTAGCGGCATTATTATACGAAGGAATCGATAATCGCTATATATCCAATCTAACTCATAGATTGCGGTGTGTATGTGATAAATACTCGATTATGAGAGCACTGGTGCCATCTATACCGGTTTAATCTATAGACTATGGTATACGATCGGTCAACTCGCCTCATATAATATCGAATATAAGATTCCACATTAAATCAGTTTCCGAAAAGCCCAATGCTTTACAAAATCACTTGTTTCATTGCATCTATTATTATCAAACTCTCTTTTTCAAATCACACACACACACACACTTATTTTCAAAAATCATGGGCGAACTAGGAAACACATAGTTTTCATCCCAACCCCAAAATCCCGATTTCTAAGGCAAGCAAGAAAAGTTATAAAGTAATAGCAATAGCATGCAAGAGCTGAATTATAACACACGCATATCCTACTCAAGAGACCGAAAGGGCGAATTGGGTGCCTAACACCTTCCCGATTCGTAACTTAATCCCCGAACCTTCGAATCAACTGGTTTCGCATATATTGTGTATAAGAGGATATTTAGTCCATAAATACGTCTCTTTTACACGAACCTTTTTGTTTGTTTAGTAAAACAAACTGGCGACTCTTATTCTTTTCAAAACCGATTTCCAAATCAACAAACGGAATCGCCGCCCACGGGGACCCCCGGGCGTCGAGAACGCGGGTTCTCACACAAAGCAAACATAAAAGTACTACGATAACATTAGAAAGCAAAAAGAAAACTACTACATTAATATTAGAAAGCAAAAACAACACTACTACATTAACATTAAGGAAACCAACCCAATTCGTTAATAAAAAGTTCAAATTCTCCTCATCTTCTCATTATTCTCTCTCTTCGCCGTTTCTTCCATCTCGAGGCTTCTTTTCATCAGTTCCTCCAGTATCTATTTCATCTTCTTAAAGGCCTCTTCAAATTTGATTGATTCAGCCTCCCACTCTTTTCTCAATCGTTTAGCATAAATCAAATTATCGATGCACATCTTAGTGAAGTTTAACGATGATATTGGAGGGCTCGACGTCGATGGAGATTTTGGAGGAGTTGACATATTGAAACAGGAAATTGAAAGTTGATAAGATATTTGATGGTTGGTTTGGTTTAATTTGATTTGATTTTTGAATGGCAGTCATGTTTATATACTAGTCTCTTGGAATATGAAGGGTTGTCAGTTTGGAAACCTCAACAGGTGCGTGCATTCTAATAGTTATTATTACGGTTTTATTACGTGTTCACCCACAATAAAAGAAATGGATGGTTCAATAGTTATCTCATCGAATGATGCGTGATCCTTCGGCACAATATTGCTTGAATATTTACATTTGCAAAAACAACAGTAACCCTAATAATAATAGTTCATAAATACATTAAACTTAATGGAGCATTCGAACTGACATTAAACATTAGAACTTATGATTACACTTTCAGTTTAATGGATTTTTTAATTAATGTAATTTTTTTATAAAATGTTTGCAGTTCCTGTGCATGGCTCTTTCGACAAACCCATATATATCTCACCGAATAATGTGTGTTGCTTTGGCACAATATTGATTGCATATTTACATTTGCAAAAACAACGGTAACCCTAATACGATTAACTTAATGAAGAATTTGAACTGACATTAAATATTAATATGAACTTGAGATTTTACAATATATCTAAAAATAATGCCTTAGTCAAAATAAGCTTAGAACTACCAGAGGATTGAGGTAATAATCAGACATCGTCCGAAGGCTTCAACAACTCTTTGTGCTTTTTCTCCAGGCTTTCGGTTGCAACGTTGATAATCATAATGTTGGACACACTAGCATTAAGAAGGGCTTTCCTTTTGCCATATCTCTCCAAATTTTGTTGCAACTTGTGCAGTAGTTGGGTCAACTCCGCATTCTGGTAATCCGTCAGTACTTGTCTATCTTGGTTATGATTTAACTCTCTAGGACAAGAGACATCAGGCTTCATCTTTTTTGTGGGGAATTGAACCTCATCCTCTTGCGAGTGTTAACCTTCGTCAGGGGAGATTGTACCTTATCTTGATGGAGATTCTTGATCTTTTTCAGGGGAGATTGAACATCTTCCTCCTCTTCGTACTGAATATACCATTCTTCTGCCTCGTTAAAATCATTGGTGATCTTTGGTAGCTTTTCAAAATTAGACAGTATAATCAAGGACATGTTGAGTATAAGAGAAGTATTACTGAAAATGCAGTGATGCTTTGATTATGTTGTACGTGTGCATATATTTATTTATATTAAAACGTGCACAATACTAATAGCAAAAAAAAATTGTCATTTACTGCGCATGCCTTCTGAAAATCATGAAACTTGGCTACGCACAATTGGTTATTTATTTTTAGTTTTCCAATGGCCATTGATTGTTAGGCTAATAATTTGCTATTTTTCAATGCTCATTTATTTAAAAACTTAAAAATTAGGAGGGAAAGTGGGCATTACAAAACTTAAAAGCTAAACAAGTATTACACCATTCAGTCATCAGTAATCTAATATTACTTTAGAAGAAAGTAATATTGCATCATCATAATTTGTGAATAGAACATTCAGTTAGTTCTACATCTACATTCGTTACAATAGAACAAGCTGAAACATTCTACCATATGTACTCTAAAATAATGGGGTTTATCATTCGTAAGAAAATTAAAAGGAGAAACTCAGTAGGTGAGTGTATAATTAGAAGTTGGGTATGTTCAAATGAAGGATATAGAGAGAATAAATATCAATATCTTGAACATAGGACTAGGGAGAAAAGAAATATAACTAGGACAGGTTGCAGGGCTTCATTTAGAATAAACATAAATAAAGAAGATAGCACATGGTTTGTTAAATGTCTTAGGACACATCACAACCATTCCTTAGCCTTATCCCACTAAAAACCATTTCTTAGATCCAGCCGAAAATTAAATGAAGCAGATAGGGAACAAGCAATGTTGATGAAAAGGTCTGGAATAAGGACTTGCCACATTTGGCAATATATGGTAGAACAACACGAAGGTTGGCAGAAGGTAGGGTGTATCAAACCTGACTTGTATAGGCGGTGAGGCAAAAATATGGTGCTTGGAGTGATTGTGATACATCTACGGCAATGGGTTATTTAGAATAAAAAAAGGGGTCAGATCCTGAATTCTTCTACAAGCATGCCACTGACGAGGAAGGGAGGTTGACAAATTTGTTTTGGGCGGATGGAGCGTGTAAAGTCGACTATGAGTTATTTGGTGGCTGTTTATCTTTCGATTCCACATATAAAACTAACAGGTACGAGTTCCAAGCTCATGCCAAATTATTTACATTCATAATTAAATCCACACATTTTTCTTAATTTGTAATTTTTTTATAGGTATGGAAAACCATTGGTAGTTCTATTGGGGTCAAACAATCACGATAGAACCTGTGTATTTGGTTTTGCTTTACTACAAAACGAGTTGGCTGAAACGTATACATGGATACTAGAGACATTTTTAGAGTGTATGGATTGAAAGCAACCTGATACAGTTTTAACTGATGGTTGTCGATCCATGAACAAAGCACTAGAAAAGACCATGCCAGGTGTTGTGCATCTTATATGCTCATGGCACATAATAAAAAACTCGATACAAAATATACATAAAGCTGGATTCAGCGAAGATTTTAAGAGATTAATATTTAGGTAAATAATTGTTACTTCTCTGAAGGATCAATATATTTACACTTTTTTTTTAATTCTGTCTTCTCAACAGGTACTACTCAAATAATCAGTGGGAAGAAAAGCGGAACAAAATGAAGGCCAAACATGAATTACTTGAGAATGATTGGTTGGAGGCACAGTACATGACTAGGCATATGTGGGAAGATTCTTTTCTTCGTGGTCATTATTTTGGTGGGAGTAAAGCAACCGGTATGTGTGAGTTTATGAATGCTTTTCTCAAAAAGGATTTAGAAAAGGATATACCATTGTTAATGTTTCTTAGACATTGCGACAATGATTTAGCTGCTTTACGTTACCATGAGACGAGAGAAGACTTTAGAACAAACATGACAGAAGCTGTCCTTGATTGGACCAACATGGAGTTGCTTGAGGAACAGGCATGTTCAATTTTCACTAGAGAGATATTTCATCGAGTGAGGGGTGAGATTCTACGTGCTGATAAATACATTGTTTTAAAACAGATAGAATTACCTAAGTACGATGTTTGCGTAGTGACAAAGTACATGCGCAATGATTCAAAGCGTAAGGTACTTTACTCTCATGATGGGGATGACGTCAGATGTGAGTTCTATTGGTATGAAACTAAAAGAATATCGTGTAGACATATTTTTTCAGTCATGAAGCATTTGAACAAGGCTGACTTCCCAGAATCTTTAGTAAAGAGGAGGTGGTTAAGGGATGTAAAAATTATTGATCCGTCATCAGTAGGTTCTGAGAGAAAATGCCCTCATTTGGATGTCGTAGAGAACACCAGGTATGGTGGCATTAGCACGCAGAGTAATTTGGTCACATTCTACGCTACCAAATCAAGCAAAGCATTCAATATGGCAATGAAGGCTATGACTAGATTAGTAGTTGAGTTGCAAAAAATGGCGAAAGAAAAAGGAGATGATCCTATATCAAGGGACCAAAACTCTGCCACATTGGGTATTAAAGACCCAGCAATTGTTCCAACCAAAGGCAGACCTACTCAATCATCTCAACGTAAAAAAAGAAAAAGTACAACGACTACTAAACCAAGATATTGTAAGAGATGTCATGGAACAGGCCACGATTCAAGAAATTGCCCAACCAATGAAAGAGGGAAGAAGTCGAACAAAAATTAATAATATTTTTTTTTCGTCTTAATTTAGCACCTTCTTTTTTTCGTAGACATCTTAATGCATCTATCTATATTATATTTTGAGAAAGAAATATTATGTTTATCTATCTACATTAAATTTTTATTGCACAATATTACTTTGTCATTTCATCTTTCAAATTAAAATTAAACCCATAGTGTAATCTTAAGTTCCAATGCGTAAGTTCCAGTTATTTTTGAACTATTATTATTAGGGTTATCGTTGTTTTTGCAAATGTATATAAAAAAGACTCAAATTGCCGAATGAGCACCCATCATTCGGTGGGATAACTATGGATTTGCCGAAGGATCCACCCGCAGGAACAACAGACATTTTATAAAATATTTACATTAGTTAAAAAAGCCATTAAACCCTTAGTGTAATCTTAGGTTTCAATGCTTAAAGTCAGGTCGAATCTCCATTAAGTTCCAATTATTTCTGAACTATTATTATTAGGGTTACCGTTGTTTTTGCAAATGTATGTAAAAAAGACTCAAATTGCCGAAGGAGCACCCATCATTCGGTGGGATATATATGAGTTTGCCGAAGGTCCACCCACAGGAACAACAGACATTTTATAAAATATTTACATTAGTTAAAAAATCTATTAAACCCATAGTGTAATCTTACGTTCCAATGCTTAAAGTCAGTTCGAATCTCCATTAAGTTCCAGTTATTTCTGAATGATTATTATTCGGATTACCGTTGTTTTTACAAATGTATATAAAAAAGATTCAAATTGCCGAAGGAGCACCCATCATTCGGTGGGATATATATGAGTTTGCCGAAGGATCCACCCGCAGGAACAACATACATTTTATAAAATATTAACATTAGTTAAAAAAGCCAATAAACCCATAGTGTAATCTTAAGTTCCAATGCTTAAAGTCAGTTCGAATCTCCATTAAGTTACAGTTATTTCTAAACTATTATTATTCGGGCTACCGTTGTTTTTGCAAACGTATGTAATAAAGACTCAAATTGCCGAAAGAGCACCCATCATTCGGTGGGATAACTATGGGTTTGCCGAAGGAGCCACCCGCAGGAAAAAAGATGTTTTATAAAATATTTACATTAGTTAAAAATGCCATTAAACCCATAGTGTAATCTTCAGTTCCAATGCTTAAAGTCAGTTCGAATCTCCATTAAGTTTCAGTTATTTATAAACAACTATTATTAGGGTTACCGTTGTTTTTGCAAATAAAAATAAACAAGACCCAAATTGCCGAATGAGCACGCATCATTCGATGGGATAACTATGGGTTTGTCGAAAGAGCCACTAGCAGGAAAAACAAATATTTGTTGGAGATAGTTACCTTAGTTAAAAAAGCCATTACACCAAAAAAAACTTCACAACCCTACCAAAAATAAATAAATAAATAAATAAAAGACTTTCCTCTTATCAAGCATTCAACCACACCTATTCCCCCTTCATCCAACCCCTTACCATTAGAGAAGATCATCAAGACGGCCCTTTAAATCCCCGTGGAATTTTATTTTCTTCTTTGTCGCTGCTGCATGAGATGATAAAGTTCTTAACCCGTTGAAGCGCTTACGGTTGCCAGTTGCGTAGCAAACTGGGCAGTGCACCATGCCCTTTTGATGGTCATCAAATGTCTCCATAAAGATAGTAACCATTACCTTGATCCGTCGCTTCTCATCGCTTTCTTCATCGCTTGCTTCATCGGTGTCTCCGTCCGATTCCTCTATAGCCGTTGGATTATACGCTCTGCTAGGTTCTCAGGCCAATCATTAAGAATATCTTTTGCTGCAGTTTATGGTAGGGGAGGGGATTTGTAGTAAGTTGGAGGATTTTGGACGTCAGCCTTGATTTTTGGAGGATCTCCAGAGAAAGCATCTGTTGGATCAAACTTGGCTTTTTTGATTGGTAAAGCCATTTGAAACAGGTTTTTCTTATCAGAGGTATATGTGTTGCAAATAATTTTCTTACTTGTAGAATCTATTTAAATACAATAGGAAAGATTAGTAATTTAATGATGTAATGTGGAAGGCTAGACTTTAATGCGCAAGGATTTATATTGGGACTTTAAAGTCCCCATCAACCGTTTTCGATGATTTTTATGGGTTTTCGAACTGTTTCCATTGTGTGGCTAATCGAAAGCAACGATTTAAGTTAGTAATATTTGATTGGGCATGTAAAACTATTGTATACTGCAACTAATTAATACTGTTGGAACTCACAAGTTTATATTTATTACTATTTTAAAATTAGGGTAATTTTATTTCTATCCACCAATTAATAATCTTTTAAATATATTTATTTTTAAAAATAGTTTACTAACTAGAATATACTTCCTTTAAATATATTTACTTTTAAAAGTAGTTTCCTAATTAGAATATATTTTCTTAATTTGTTAAAAGATGTATTGATACCAGTACTTTATATTCATTATTCATCAAAAATATACAATATTACAAAACTGGGTGGAATTAATTTATAGTATTACATCATAACACTAACGGATAATTTTTTTCAATAAATGAGTTTAATATTTTCTTTTTCTTTTTCTTTTTTGCTTTACAATGAGGGCTTTAAAAAATAAAAATAAAGCAGTATTGGAATTCAATAAACTAATTAAGAATTAGTGGAGGCAATAAACAACGTTTCCTTCAATCTCAATCCTTTTAAGTCAAAGGAAGAATATTCAATTATAGTATATGTTTGTTTTCTTGTTTGCCATCATGTATAATTTTAATTAAAGGGGATGTACTTATTAATCTAGTGGATTTTTTAAAATTAAATCATTAATAAAATAATATTTATAAAATTGAATCAATAATTTTTTTTTCAGTTTATCCACATTCATGGATTAATTTAATAGGCTACGTGGATTAACTTAATAACGCGAATTAACTTCGAGATATGGTGGATAGAAATAAAATCACCATAAAATTATTGTGTAAAACGATGTTTAGTGGGTTGAAAAGCATTTCCTATAAGAGTATGGCTGGAATACATTTGTTTTTTGTTTTTTTAAACAATTTGGGAGAAAATGCCTTCTGGCTACTGAATTAGATATTCACCCTCCTTAACTAGAAATTCTCGAAACTACTGATAATTTTCATTAATAATTTAAAAACAAGTAATACATAGAAGACCATTAAAAAAAAGAAAAAAAATTTATTTTTTTCTACTATTCTCCCACATGAGTTCCAATGTGTCCATCTCATCTCTTCTCTTTTGCATTGTCTGAATCAGCCCATCTATTTTCAAGAAGACATCGTTCATTTTTTTATCAAACTTGTCGCGTTTTTCGTCTGAAGCATTCGGGTTCTCTTTCGCAGTTAGCTCTTGAAGTTTTTTGTTTTCGGAAGCCCATGCCTCCAAAAGTCTATCAAGAAATTTTATTGACTGGGCACGCTTAATATTAATATCCAAAGGAGTGACTGGACTAGTTGACATGATCGCCATCTTAGAAAAGAAAGAGAGAAAGTGAAAGTAGAGAAAAGAAGGAAGTTTGAATTGTGAATGGTAGTCGTCATTATATACTAGGGCCATCATTATATACTAGGGTGTCACTTTGGAAACCGAAGAGATGCACGATAACCAAGAGGAGATCGATAAATTAATTAAATTAATTCTGCCTGTGTAACCGTCATACGGGCTTCCTGTAACGTTACTTCATACGCGTAGGTTATCATTGCCTTTTAATCCACCTATCAACGACTTGTAATTTAACTAGGGTTTATCCGTGCCTATGGCACAATAATTTTTTATTAACATCAATTTTATAATTTTTTGTTTGAAATTCCATATGATCATGAGAAAAATAAATTCTAAATATGATAAATATTTACAAATCTTAAAAACAAAATATTAGTTTTTACACTTTAAATTTATGAAAAGTGAAAAAAGAAAATATTGAATCAATATAAATAAAGAGTTGGATGTTAACACTCGAATTAGTAAAATATAATATAAGGTTTTCTTTTTCCTCTTTCAGAAAAATATATAAATTTAAACTTCTAATTTTGAATAAAAAATAAAGGAAAACAAAACTGTCAATGAATGAAAGAAAGTTGATGTAAATTTTTTAATAAAAAATTCACATGCACAATAACTAATCACTTCTATGGGTGCCTCCCGAGTCCATTTTTGAGGTGGGCAAAATTGGATGGGGGTCATGGGGTCTCCAATGATAAAACAACAAGTGTTCACTCTCACCTAAAATTAATTTCTTTTTCATTTGTTCATTTGATTGAAATAGATAAAAAAAAATGGACACGCGTCGTTTTATTATTAGGACCCAATGACCCATCCAATTTTGCCCCCATAAATTTTTTTTTCGGTGGGTCCCAATATATCAATATCTTATTTTAAAAAAATAGAAAGGTGAATATGCACAATGATTTTAAATCTTTGCATTAAATGCAAAGATTGCAATGCGGTGCGTGAGCACCCAATCTGTCTTGTTTGAGACTACTAGCTTTTTTATGTGAATTTGTCAGGTTGTGGGCCTGTTGCAATTGGGCGCGTGAGCACGCAACCTTTATGTGTTTCGTTTTTAAGTGCATCTCCAATGGTAGTGTAAATTTTAAAATAATAAGATTTTAACACATGTTGAATATCAATCCTAGCATTTTTTAATTAATTTTTTCTTGAAATTTTTACAAATGAAGTTATTATTTTTTACTAGTCTCAAATTACGTAACTCACGTGAAAATAACATACTCTTATTTAATTTTTATACTATAAATTTACTACTTAGTTTACAATATTTTTTAAGAGTCCTCCAGCAAGAAATTTTTTTGTGCCACCTATATAAGTTAAAAGTCCATTTTTGTGGGAGATGCTATAAACATTTTTTTGTTTTACATTTTGTGCCACCTCTTATTTCACTTTTGTTTTTCGCTTCTCTCCTACTACTTCGATACTTCCTTTTGCACAATACCTAATATGTAGGTACTGGTTTTTCATCATTCAAAGTCTTCTACGTCTTCATTGGTCGGTCGAAAAAAAAAACTCAGACCAAACGAACCCTAAAATTGAGAAAAATGTGTTCTCCTTGAAATTCTCCTGTTTTCGAATAGTTTTGTTCGTAATGGCCAACATTCCTTTATCTAAAGATCATGTTCCGAATGTTCCTCCACCCAACTGTTGGAGGGCTGCTCCCTTCTTTTATGATTGCGAGACTATCATGGATGATCTGATCGATTGTGATGGCACAAATAATGATCCATCCGAAGTTGCTCCTTTTAATCCTGATGTTCCTTCTCCCAAAGACGAGTTACAGCCTGTCAAAGGTTCTTTTATTCCCCCTTCTTCTGTTCTACGCTTCGCCTTAGATCGTGGTGATTTCCCGTACTCTTTGCTTATATTCGATGCTTACAGCGGAACCACCAACAACTAGGAAGTGTGGACCGATTCCATCCTTAGTAATTCCGCATATCGCCTCCTCTTGACGAAAGCAGGTATTTATCATTTAGTGGAGGCTTTGCGTTCTTTTCACTTTGAGAAAAAGGACGCGATTGTTAATTCTCTGATAACCCTAATTTCACGGTGGAGTTGTGATACTCATACTTTTATCATGGGTTGGGGCGAATTTACAATTACACTAGAAGATATTTGCCAGCTATTTGGGTTAGCCCCCTTAACCAAGCACACTTATGATGAAAACTCCATTGGTGGAATGAAGGAGGCTCTTGACGTGTTTGACCGCTGGTACACGGAAGCTGGCAATCTGATTGACGATAATGGAAAAAAGGCAAAGAAAACTACTTTCGGAACCTGGGTCAAACATGTGTTTGGTCATATTAACGGTGGTGCCAAGGGAAAGTCTAAGAAGGCGGGTTCTAGCAGCACAACTTCTACGGTTAACACATCGGAGTTATGTAACCATAAGTGGCATCTGGCGGCTTATTTGATTATGTTTCTTTCGCGAGTTATTTCGCCCAGTAAGCCCGCTGAAGCCCCCCAAAAGCTTCTTGTGCCTCTTGCTGTTCAACTAGCCTCAGGTCGTGATGTTCCTTTGGCAGTTTTTATGCTGGGCAATCTTTATAGCTGGCTCGATCGAGCCCATTCTGATTTTCGCCGTTCAATGGGTCGGTATGCGATTGCTAGCTACGTGCCCATAATGATTCTGCTCTTTTTCATTTATGAACATTTTCCCAAATACGCTCCTACCCCGAAACCCTTTCCCCCTCTAAATGTTAATGCCGAAGGCAACGAAGAGAGAGGATCTTTAATGTTCTTACAGTGGAAAGATGTTTCGTCCTTAAAAAATTTGGGAAATTAGATCGATGTTGAAAATGACTTTGTCTTCAGGCCATATCAAAAGACTGTATTTTTTCACCACGATTTCTTCGGTCCAACAATTCAGTCATATAGGAATATTCCGGGAATTATCGCCAAAATATTTTATCGTGAAACCATTGGCAAGACCCTTGCTTGTGTTCTTCACTGTTGTGTACCTGTTTTGAATGAACTGGAGACTTCTGCAGCGACTTACAACCCTCACAGAGTTCCAAGGAAATTTGGCTAGGACCGGGTGGTTCCTACGCCTCCTGCCCCTTATGCAAAAAGAGAAAATATCTCGGACATGTACGATTTCACATGGACCGCTTTTACTAGGAGGTTAGCATTGGAGAGATGTATTCGGCTTGATGAACCCTTCGTGATTGCTAATATTACTTCCATTGGTAGGAAAACCATTAAATATTCTTTGTTTTGGCATCTATAAGCTGCAGAAATAATTAAATTCGTTCAGAGTGATCCCGAAGTGGCATATGTTGATATGGTAAAAATACCGAAAACTACGATCCCCCGTTTATGATAATTATCAGTTGACGGGCAATGAAGAGGACCTCGGAGCCGTTTCATTAAGGACACATCAGAGAATGTTCCCAAGGGCAAGAGAATTGCTCCTTCCGGTCGTTTCAAACGAAAAGAAAAGAGTAGGGACGCAGATGCCTCTATTTTTCTACCCATGGAGGCCGACAAATGCCGAAAATTGTCCCAAACTTTCCTTGATGATGTAGTGCCCTTGTCGAAAGTGGTCAAAGCGTTAAAGAAAGGGGTAGCCAGCCAGAGCATTTCTTCTATTGCCAGCCAGACTGAAGATAACCTCGTTGGAAAAGAGGTCGTAATTCATGAAGATGATCTCGGTGGAAAACATTGTGAGGGCGCCGAAGGAGAGAAGGAAATAGCAAGCGAAGAGGTAGTTCATTTGTCGGAGGTATATGAATTTTCCTTTCTTTCGTTGGAAATGACGTACTTAAAATGACCTTTTAATTATAAAAAAAATTATAACAAAATGTTGAATATTATATTCCATGTGTTTCCTTATAATTGGCGCATCATAATTTTGCACAAGATTACAAGTACGAACCATTGGAGTAAAAATAATAATGTGCATAATTTATTTGTAAAACAAATTTTTATCAACCAAATGCCAATTATTTATTAGTCCACATATTTTTACACATTGCTATTGGAGATGCTCTCATCTGATTGTTATCCCTCCTTTTTTTTAGTTGGAAGAAGAGGGTGCTTGCGCCTTTTTGCGCAAAAATTCTCGTAATATTGCTGGTCAGCATCGTGCTGTTAGCCCGCATGTTGAGATCACCCATAGACGGCATTTATCTTGCTTTAGCTCCTTTTTAACTACATTTGCTCTTTTCTCCTTTATTTTTAAAGGCCTCTACGGATGTTGCTAAACTGGTTGTTTCAGAAGGCCATAATGAAGGTGGGACTACTGGCCTGATTGAGGGACATGATCATAATTTTGGCGACGGTGGCGATGGGTTGGCTGGCCTGAGTGAGGGACATAATAATTCTTCTGGTGACGGTGGGAATTCAGATACTCCTGCGGATTCTTATAAGAGAAAGGAATTTAAGGAGACTGCGCAAGTCGGCATTCCGATAGCTGGAAGTGGCCATGGTATTTATATTGCTTATACTTTTGGATATTGCTTTCTCTCATTTTTTTAACTCTCAGCTGCCTGTTTTCTCCTTTCTATTTTTACTTTTTTTTACAGCCTCTATGGACGTTGCTCCCCTAATTGTTTATGAAGGCAACATTAAAAGTGAGATTGGTAGAATGCTTGAGCAACCTGACGATTCTTACAAGAGGAAGGAAATAGAGGAGACTGCGCAAGTCGACCTTCTGACAGATGGAAGTGGCCACGGTATTTATTTTGCTCATATTTTTCATATTGCTTTCTCTTTTTTTTTAACTCTCAGCTGCCTGTTTTCTCCTTTCTATTTTTACTTTTTTTTACAGCCTCTACGGACGTTGCTCCCCTAGTTGTTTATGAAGGCAACATTGAAAGTGAGATTGACGGAATGATTGAGCAACCTAACGATTCTTACAAGAAGAAGGAAATTGAGACTGCTCAAGTCGACTTTTCGACAGTTGGAAGTGGCTATGGTATTTATTTTGCTTATACTTTTTCATATTTCTTTCCCTCCTTTTTTTAACTCTCACGTGCCTGCTCCACTAGTGGTTTATGAAGGAATGATTGAGCGACCTGGTCATTCTACTGAAGAAGGTATCAACGCTGATAAGTAAGACTTTTCTTACATGTGGAATGGAATTGAAGACACTGTGCAAGTTTACCTTCTTCAGAAACTTTCTACCAAGGACCCTGCCTTCTTTCAGTTTTTGGCAAGTCAGTCAACACTTAGGCCACACCTGATATGATCCGGTCTAGCTCCAGTTTCTATTCAACCATGGTGGTTCATGGCATTCTAAATGATGATCCACACATGCTGAATTACAAGGATAGGGCATGGAAATTCAAAAGGAATTTCATAGAATTTCACATGTTCGATTCAAGAAGCTTAAACGATGATCATGCATTCCATGGGATTCCTAAAGATTGGGCGTGGAAGTTCAAAAGGGTAGAACGGCAAGGTGGCCCATTGGAATAATCTAGAAGATATTAATTTAAGTTGTTCTTAAATTAATATGGCTTCTTGAGTCTCATTATTCAATTAGGAATTAGGTTATTATTTTCCTTTTTGAATAGTTTCCATATTATTTTTATTATTAATTTCCTTGTTGCATTAGGAATATTCTAGGTGTTATTATTTTCCTTTTCTAAGTAGGAATTAGTTTCCTTTTTGAATTAGGATTCTAAGGCTTTGTTTACTCCTATTTAAAGGAGGCACATTATTGTTTTAATATTAAGCTTTGATGATTAATAATATTGAGAGTTTTCTCTTTGTGTTCTCTAAGAACATGTTGAACATGTTGAATTGATTAATTCAATTGTTCTTGACTTATCAATCAATTCTCCACCAATTGATTGTGGCGTCTTCGACTATACCGAGGTTCGCGCTTCTTTAAGCGTTGGGTTGAGGTTTCCGCCTTCCATCTTTCGACGTATTCCAAGGTTCTTGCTACGTTTGTATCAAGGGTTGAGGATCCATTAGCCTGGCTAGAAAAGACGATCCGGGATCGCGTCATTGGTATCAGAGGAGACTTTTCTATCCAGGTTTTCTATCTTAGTTTCTTGTTCTTTCAATTTCGTAGTAGATTCTTGAAACCCTAGATCTTCATTATTGTTAATCTTATTCCAAATTGTGTTAGGGTTTACAGATTCTGAAAAAAAAAAAAAATCCGGATGAACAGTAACCGTGAACAGTGCTTGATGAACAATAACAGTGAACAATGCTTGATGAACAGTGCCGCGTGAATAGTAGCACATGAACAATGTCGATGAACAGTGATTTCTGAAAAAAAAAAAAAAACAGATATCTATTTCATAATCCTGCTGGGCTGTCGAAATTTGTGGTTTTTGCTATTGAAACGACCTCGGATCGTCCTGAATTTTCGCCCAACTATAGTAAAATTGTGTCCCGAACAACATATCCGAAAATCAGTCCGATCCAACGGTTGGATCAAAAGTTATTACTGTTTTACGATAGCACCTGCATTGAAAAAAAAAAAGTGCTGTGTGAATAGTGCTGCGTGAATAGTAAAATTTTTTTTTGAAATTTTCTTTGTTGGAAGTACCCTAGATTCAAATTTTGATTATTGTTAGGGTTGGTTTGCGAATATTGTTGCATTGAAGTTTCAATTGTGGTGGTTTAAATATTTCAAAAAAACCCTAGATTATTCATTAATATACTTCTTGTTGGGTTTTAATCTTGTAATTTTGGTCCATATAAATTCCGTTTGGTTGGAAAAATCTAAAAAGTCATAGGATATTTGATTGGCGTTTATTAGGGATTTGATTGGTGCTTATCCTTTGGAAATCTTCTTGCATTTATTCTAGCAATTCTAGAAATGCGTTTGGCTCATTAATATTGCTAGAATTTGGTTTCTTTAGTCCTTCGTATTACATTGTTAAACGCATCTAAATCTAATTGTTGGGTGTGCGATTGGTTGTTGGGGACTTGCGATATATTCATATTGTTCAACTTGTTTTAAAAGTTCCAAGGAGAAAAATTGTGAGGTTTTTTATTACTTGAGTGACAAACACGAGAGAAAAAACAAATGTGTGATACTTGAGTGATACACGTAAGGGAGTGCGTGAGGAAATTTTTATTTCTTTATTTGTACTAATCCTTATTTTGGCAGCGCAAGAATGTCTTATTTTAATTTTGAGCAAAGTTGGCGTGATGAGGAGTTTAAAAGGGATAGTGCGCGAGTAAAAAATCTAGAAATTAGACGGCGCATGCGGTTAAGTGAAACTCCTAATGGGGAAAGGAGAAAACAAAATTTGGGTAGTAGCACGAAAAAGACTTCCTTGTTTGATGATGAGGATTGTTCTAAGTTTAACGAATTGTTTACCAAAACTTATGAGCAATTTAAGAGGGAAAGTTTTGTGCCAAACCAAATTGAAGAGCATGCCGTAGAAGGTGAATTGCTAGCTGAATGTGGTGACCCAAGCGTGCAAGCGAATATATTTCGAACTAGATGCCTCGTGCAAGAGAAGGTGTGTAGTTTGATAATTGATGGGGGAGTTTACTCAAACTTTGCTAGCACAACAATGATTGAGAAGTTGAATCTGCCTACGTTCAAGCACCCGTGTCCTTATAAGTTGCAATGGCTGAATGATAATGGAGTGATAAGGGTGAATGAGCAAGTGCTTGTTTCTCTTGGCATTGGGAAGTACAAGGATGAAGTCTTATGCGATGTGGTTCCAATGCAAGCCGGCCACATGATTTTGGGTCGACAATGGCAACTTGATAGGCAAGTCAATTACAATGGCGTTTCCAATAAGTACTCTTTCAAGATGAATGAGAGAACCATTTCTCTTATTCCATTGCCACCAAAGCAAGCTTATGAAGATCAAATGAAGTTACAAAAGGAGAGTGATTAAAAAAGAGAGAGTGAGCGAAAACAAGAGAAGAGTGGTGAAGGAGTGGAAAAGAAAGAGTGCGAAGATGAAAAGAAAGAAGGAGAGAGAAAAATAAAAGATAGTAATGAAAAGAGAGAGGCTGAGGTAATAGAGAGAGAAAAAGAAAATTCAGTGATCTTTAGTGAGAATGAGTTTGAAAAAGACTTGAGTGAAGTGAGGGAGATTGAGGCAAAAAAGAGTGAATCGGAGGAAGTATTTTCATATACTAACAATCTTAATCATGTTTTGCCTATATCTATTGTGTCTTATTTGCAGGGAGTTGGAGATCAACACCAAGGAAAAGTTGAGTTGGCACATGGCCAACAAGCTTTAAAGCAAATAGTTGGTGAGTTTTCTAAGTTGGAATTGGTAAGTTGTTCTCCGAAGAAATTATTTGGATTTAAAACAAAGTATGGCTTGTTTGAATGGGTAACTAATTCTTTGATTTTGAATAATGCTTTTATGAGTTTAAAGAATCAAATTTTTGAGCCATTCTTGGGAAAAATTGTTTTGAAAGGCTTTGATCATTGGAATATCACATTGTCATGTAGCAATAGTAGTTTGAATTGTTACTTATCGATTAGTTGGAATGATCAATTGCTTATGATGAGGTTTGATGCACTAACCGCTAACCTCAAGAAGTGCATTCTTGGCACGAATGAGACTATGTTTCTTTGCTTTGATAAGAGTGTTGTAGGTAAGCCGGCTTTAGCGGGGGAGTTCCGTAGCATGGCAGCCGTGGAGCTTGATGAGTTCGAAAAGAATTCAGAGATTCAATGCAGAGGGAAGCAAGGAATTTCCAAGGCAGCCATGGAAGTGAGGAGGATCTTTGCAAAGGGAAGAGAAGAGATTCTAGCTAAAGAACCGGAGTTGGAAGTTGATGAAGTGGAGCATATTGACTTCATTGGTGTGGACAAGTATGATTTCCATCCGAATTATCAGCCGAGAAGTTTCTTCAATGAACTAAAGTTAATCGAGTTGAAGCATAGCCTCAAGTTCGATGAATTCCGTTTGTCAAAGAAGGCCAAGCAACAAATTGGAAGATGCGGGTTGAATCAAGCAATGCATAGCCAAGATTCGAGGACGAATCCTCTTAAAGAAGAGGGGTATGATATGATCCGGTCTAGCTCCAGTTTCTATTCAACCATGGTGGTTCATGGCATTCTAAATGATGATCCACACATGCTGAATTACAAGGATAGGGCATGGAAATTCAAAAGGAATTTCATAGAATTTCACATGTTCGATTCAAGAAGCTTAAACGATGATCATGCATTCCATGGGATTCCTAAAGATTGGGCGTGGAAGTTCAAAAGGGTAGAACGGCAAGGTGGCCCATTGGAATAATCTAGAAGATATTAATTTAAGTTGTTCTTAAATTAATATGGCTTCTTGAGTCTCATTATTCAATTAGGAATTAGGTTATTATTTTCCTTTTTGAATAGTTTCCATATTATTTTTATTATTAATTTCCTTGTTGCATTAGGAATATTCTAGGTGTTATTATTTTCCTTTTCTAAGTAGGAATTAGTTTCCTTTTTGAATTAGGATTCTAAGGCTTTGTTTACTCCTATTTAAAGGAGGCACATTATTGTTTTAATATTAAGCTTTGATGATTAATAATATTGAGAGTTTTCTCTTTGTGTTCTCTAAGAACATGTTGAACATGTTGAATTGATTAATTCAATTGTTCTTGACTTATCAATCAATTCTCCACCAATTGATTGTGGCGTCTTCGACTATACCGAGGTTCGCGCTTCTTTAAGCGTTGGGTTGAGGTTTCCGCCTTCCATCTTTCGACGTATTCCAAGGTTCTTGCTACGTTTGTATCAAGGGTTGAGGATCCATTAGCCTGGCTAGAAAAGACGATCCGGGATCGCGTCAACACCTTCTTGGTATATTTAATAACACCTTCGGTGTGATGGGTGATACTGCCATTGAGCTGCTAAGCGAGTATGACATTGGGCGAATAGAAAACGCCTTGAACATTTTGCATGCGGACAAATTGGATACTACATATCTTTTGAAGAAGGTTCGTCTTTTGAAGTCCCTCTCCACTCGCAGCAAAAGTGATAGGTTTGATACTCTTTTTTACTCTGAGGAAAAATTACTGCATAAAAAGGAGGAAATTGAAACTCATAAGGTTGTTTTGGAAGCAATGATAAGTGCTTTGATAAAGGAAATTGAAGAATTGGAACAACCAATGCGCACTTTGAATCAGCAACTCGGTGCTATTACCGCTGAAAGGAGGCAGTTGCTAGGTGATGTGAAAGAGAGCCTGGGCAAGGAGTTTGATGAAGTGGTTGGCACTTCACTAGGAGAGTTCCTACGCTGATGATTTGCCTTTGTTTATTTTTTCTTCTTTATTTGTAAATAGTTTTTTAAAAAGTATATTTACTGTCACGATTGCTCTTACTTTTGTAAAAATTTTATTAAATTAAGATTTTTGGATATAGAGAAATATTTAAATTTTATTGAATTAGGATATGCTAGTTTGGTGTAGCACTGATGCCACATTTCAAAATTTAATCAAACTTGGCTCATAAACACTAAATTCTTTTTTAATTTTGAAATATTACTCTTTTCAATGTGTAAAATGGTTGTGTATTAGTTAATAATATAAAAAACGTTAATGCTCCAAAATAGACAGAATATGTAGACCAAAAAAGAAAAAAAAATAGACAGAATATTGCATTTCCATTAAATGGAGAAGATTACACTTGACTTATCTAGAGGGCCAAACATTTCACGATTCAAAAAGAAAGTACACTTACAGCGTGAACAAAAAGAATGGATTGAATAGTAGAAGAGCAAAACAGGATAAATTGCCCCTAGTAAGAAGATTTATATGGGGGAACCACCATCAAGTAGTGTTTTCCTTCCGTTCTCCCAACCTTTTCTGCAGCTCATCCCACTCTGCCAAGATGGTTGCTAAGCGCTCCTCCAAACTTTGAATTTGACTAACCATTTTGGGGATTTCTCTTTCCAAGTCGGGGATCTCTCTTTCCAAACTCTCTACCCTTAAGGACAGGGCATTGAAGCTGTTGGGTGAGGGAGGAACGTTGAAACTACTAGCTTTATCCATAGTTTGCTTGAGGTTTTGGTTAACTGGAGGTTTTTTTGATAAAGGTGGACGATTCTGATTCACCAGATTCTGCCAAAAATCTATATATGGCTCTGTATAAAGGCATGGAATATGAGAAAGATGGGTTTGTGAGAATATGCTTCGGGTATTTATAGCTAAGTTAAATGAACGTTCGCAAAAAGGAGTTATGACACTCGGGAAACGATGCAAAAAAAAATTAAAAAGTGAGAAGGATAAAGGATACCTATTCTGCCTAGAAATCCGGAGTCTAGAAAATTAAAACTCCCTCCTCTTAAAAAAATGTTTTGTAGATTTTAAAAGAAAACGTGCTCATATAACTCAAAAGTGTGAATTTGACCACCTAGCAAGAAATAATGCCAATCAAACACAACAAAAGTGACTACTTGGGTTCAGAAGTACTATTTTCCCTAAAAAATAAGGGTGGCCCTATTATCACGCACCAAATATCTCTGTAGCATCCTTTTTCTCAATAATACTACTAAAGTACAATATTTTTCTTCTTCCACCCCCAACAGCCACCCACCATTAAATAGTGCTAATTAATAATAACAATCACCTGTATAATATTAATAAGGGGCAATTAGTATTACCCCCCTCTTTTCATAGTTAATTAGTAGTAAGGACAGGACATATCTATATATTAGTATCTAGTCCCTCTTACCTTAATTATATAATACGCAATAAATTGTATTTTTTAGTTAGACTAAACTACTCCTCTATATCAAACAAGGAAACAATGAATTATCGTTATTTCTATAAATATGAAAATTAAGATTAAACATTCCATCTGTATATTATTTTTTGATTAAACTTTAATATATCGAAACATATATAAACAGCTGTATATTTTATGTATACATGAAAACACATTAAACATTTCAAGAACTACAATTAAAATTATACACGTGACATTGGATTGACATTAAAAATATATAACTGTTAAAGGCGAAATTGTTAAAACTGGTAATATTTAATAATCCGAACTATTATAAATTCGTATTACTTGATTTTTTGAAACAGATATATTTTAGATTTTTTTTGTATATATAGGTTTTTATTTCAAATATTGTGCACTGCTTTTTTTAAAAAAATGTATTCCTGATAGTATAATTATTTTTTTTGAAAAAAAACAATATCTTATTCATCAATAATTTATAAATAAAAAATAATATCTGTAAATAATCAAGTATTACCTTGTAAATTAGAATTTACCTATTTGTCTGTGCCGAAATCAGATACATTAATACTCCAGCCGATTGTTGTGATCTTTCACCGAAAACCGCAAAGAGCACGTCCCCTCGTATTCCGAGGCATTCATTACTAGACATTAAACTATTCTGATGGGATTCGACTATTCAGTTATTATAAATATACTGAAAACAGTTATTATGAAGATTGTAACTGTTCAACCCGTGGTGAGTTGCAATCAATGGCCAGTCCCAAAAAACACCTTAAACGTATAAACTCATCACCTGCTGATCTGGAGCATAGCAAACATCGAGAAATAAAAGATGTATCCCACACTATACTGACATACCAAAAGACTGACAAAGATAAGCAGTATGACGGCGATGAAGAGGACAACTGCAAGAGAGACAATGTTGGATCTGAGTCCGATGAGGATGCTTGCGATGAGGAGGATGACGAATACAACGAAGTAGATAATGAAGCCAATGATGACAATGACGATGATTCTGGTGACGCTGGTGAAACAGATATAGAACCTTGGAATGAGGATCTAGAAGATATAGAAAGGGAGGAAAACGAGGAGTTGACATCTAATTCTTCCCAAACTGGATCAGACGATGACGATGGTGGTTATGGATGCGAGTACGGTGAAGATGTTGACGATCAGTATGCGCACAGCTCTTCTTCGGAAAATCCCTTTGCATGTGATTGATTTAATTGGTGGGCTACAGTTTTTAGGTTTTGATGTTCATCTTTTGGCAACTTCTGATGTTTTTTTTTTTAATGTTTTTTAAGGATTGAATTTTTTGTTAATTAAGGAAACCTTTTTTATGTGACTAAATATAAATATTAATTATCTAACATTGCCCAGTTTATAATATTCTAGGTAATCATTTGGTTGAAAAACAACATCACTGTGATTTACTATTTCGACTATTAGGCAATATTGACTGATAACCTATATGTTGCATCTGTTTATAACGTCTCGATTTAATTTGTTATGGCAACTTGAATAACTATTTGTATATACATTAGAATAATGATAGCCAAATAAACTTTGTGTTCTCTACATGTAGTAAAATGTAAACTTATATTGCATGATTAGATAAACTAAAAATTAGATAACTGTATTTAGTCTAAAACATTATATAACTGCTAATTTCTAGCCGATACTATTGTCCATATAATGTAAAACGATAATAATAACAAGACCCATAAAAACTTCTCCCTTCTAGAAACATGTTGGTTATAGTGAATCAAAATAGCAATGTCCTCCCACAGAAAAAAATCACAAGCCGTGTTCTGCGAATTAAATTTTTTATCAGATATTGGTTTATATTATATACACCAAAAAATAACAAGTATACAGATGCACACTAACCGATGGATTCGGACATGCAAGAAAACGCCGGCCAGGGTTCTGGGCTGTTGTGGATGTCCTGGTAACTGTCTGATGACCACAATAACATATGAAACCCAATGCCATTTTTGACCTAGTTCAAAAATAATTCGATTTATCACGTGTGTAATTATGTTAGACTTTCATTTTATTATATACATACGAAGTGGCGGGAAAAGTTAAATTTTCATATATTACGTTTTGGAGGGAAATTAAAAATCACGTTTCCAAAGAATGCTTTGGTTTTGTAATAATTAATAATGGAATTGAGATAGTATTAATGACCATCTAACGGCGTTTGTTACGAAATAAAATGATGTTTAGTGTTGATATTTATAATATATTATATCATTGTCATATATAGTATACCTTAAATCTCCATTAAAATATATAAGTCATGGGAGATGCAATGAAACTGCATTTAAAAAATAGTTAGTTGTAATATACAAAGAAATAATAATATCTTACAAAGAGATAAGCATAATTACGTTGTTCAAGCATGTACAAGTATTATTGATTATTAAACAATAGAAAACTAGTATAAATTAGTTAAATATTTTAATACATTCCTCATTACATATACTTGAATTTGATTGTTTAATATCGGTGTATGATCAAACATGAATCAACTAGTACACATATTACAACTATTGTACTTATAATCTACATAATATGGCATTTTTAAGAGTAATATTTATACAATTCACTGTGAAAATTATAATGAATACGTGTATTATTTTAGTACAATTTTCATATGTTTCATAATTTATTTTATAATATATATACATAAAATTGAATATTGTATTTTGTAATATTAAAAAACATTTATATATCACATATACGTGTATTTAAACAGGTATAAACGTGTAAAATCATAAAACTGTAATATTATATTAAAAAGATATACATATATAATAATACCAATATTGTATTTATTAATAATTGTTTTATAAAACATCTTAATTATATAGTTATATTGAACGGGACAAATCAATTCCTATTTTGGTTGTGGGTATAGTAGTAATTGTGGATGCAATATTATATGGGTATGCTATACCACAATGCATCTATATTATCACCAAAATAACCCCATTACTCTTAGCTACATGTATCATCATCCTTAATTCCCTAAAGTTTATTTTTTTTTTATAAATCACATGATCAATTCATTTTATATTGGTGTAGATAACGTCTAAATACTGGTAATTCTAGTAAACATAATCTCATTATACATTGTGGCGGTACATAATGTAATACAATTTTATGTGTAGTGAAATGCATTTTATAACATTATAAATGTATTTATACAAGGTTATTGCATGCATGATGACGTAAAACTAATAGACACATATAGGTAACATGAAATTTTATATATGACCGCGTATATGGTAACAATCTATCTGTCCAATAAAACAACGCACATATACATGTAATAAGGTTGACTTGCATTTTAAGACACCTTATTGTACAAACATATATATATATATATATATATATATATGGTCTTATATGTTTAGAGTATTTAATATAATTTACATTACATATGTTATTATGAATCAATATATTTAATATAATGTTTATATAAATAACTGTGTCAATTACATGAATACGTATATTATGTTAGTACATTTTTCACAAGTTTCATAATGTATTTTGTAATATATATACATAAAATTAAAAACTGCATTTTGTGATATTAAAAAATACCTATACATGATATGTACGTATATGTAAGCATGTGTATAATTGCATGTATTTTATGTATAATATATGTGTTTTATTGTAAATGGATGTATTAGTAGATGTCGAATTATAATTGTATGTATAATATATCTTTTATTGTGTTTTAAAACATCTAAATTATATAGATATATTGAACAAGACAGTTTAATTCGTAATCTGGTTGTGGGTGTAGTAGTAGTTGTGGATGCAATATTATATGCGTTTGCTATAACACAATACATCTAAATTATCGTCAAAAATAACCCATTTACTCTTAGTTCCATGAATCATAATCTATGGTATTTTATTGTATTTTATTGCAAATGGATGTAGTACTAAACATCGAATAGTAGTAATATTTTATCTATTAATAATTGTGTTTTAAAACATCCGAATTACACTCATTATACATTGTGGGGATACATAATTTAATACAATTTTATGTGTAATGAAACACATTTTATAACATTCTACGTGTATTGATACAATGTTGTTGCATGCATGATGACGTAAAATTTATTATATTATATATGGTCGGCAATAGCGATTGTATTTGTTTTTTTTACGACATGTAATAGTTTACATTGTATATGTGTGATCAAACCGTGAACAGCTATATAACCTAATTTTAACTAATCATTATTGCTTAAGTTGTAAACAAATATATAAAGATATTTATTTAGTGTAAAATATAAAATTCGGTATAAACAAGTGCATGCAGAATGCTACACCATAAATATAATATCAAATCGTAAACAGCTATGTAATCACATTTTAACTAATTATAACTACTCAATTTGTAAACAGATATATAAAGATATTTTTATAATGTAAAATTTAATAATATTTTAACTAAAGTATAGTTACTTTGATTAGAAACAGTTACAGAAATTAACCATGTGCAAAATATGAAAATGTATATAAATATATTTGTTTATTATAAAGCCACACCTCCTGCATTAAACAGATATATGCAATATATATATTGTATATAGTACCAAATTATTACACATATATATGTATATATATATATATATATATTTGTATATAGTATCGAAACTAGTATACATTTAACAGATACATAAATATATTAATATAAATGTAAAATTTATTAATATTTTAAATAGAATACAATAATCAATCCGTTTTTTATTGGTTTGGATAGGGTCTCAGACGTAATTTTAATAAAGATATATTCATTATATCTTTATTTAAATTTAAATTTTTATATATTTAAATTTTTATTCTGCCATTTGACTGAAAATATATATTTAAATTTAAGAAGGAAAATGATCATATGAGGCCTTAGTGCACATGTTAAAATTATTATAAATGGAAAGAACAATTTCTTATACGAGAATTTGTGCCTTATTTAATTGCAGGAGTTTATTTTTATCAAATAAGTAAATGATAATAATGCAGTCCAATCTAAAAGAATGTATCAATTTGCACCATAAATTGTAGCAGGACCCACAAGATCTACTTAGGGAAAAGCCATGCAACCACATTCCTATCCACCACATACACTGTTCACTTATTGAATTAATGTTTAGAGCATCTCAAACAAGCTCTTCAAATGACTAAACTACAAATTAATTGAATAGTCGTTTCAGCAAAATTCACTCCAACAGAAATAGCACAATTGAATCTCTAATTTGAAGAGTCTTTCTTAGTCTTGAAATATGAAGAGTGATGAAAGATTTTTTCAAACATGTTTTTTAATATTTTATTAAAGTGATTTTCTGCTAATTTAAAATGACATTATTGGAAAGTAAAACATTTAATATATAATAATATATTAAAAATTAAAATAATAATATATTTGAAGAGGCTCTTGGAGATCATTGAAAATATTTTTTAAAATGGCTCTTCAAAGTGCTACATAGGTCAACAGAATTATTTTTGTAGAGTCATTTTTTAAGAGGCTCAAAATTATTTTATGTAGCATCTTAACCTCCAACGTGATGTAATATTACGCGTTAAATGGAGCAAAAAATATATATCCCATAGATTTTGACCGGATAAAAGTGTAATCTTTTTTTTCCTTTGTTAAAACTTGAAAACACTTATTTAAAACGTAGAAATATATATCCCATGGTCATCATTCTTGATTGCATTAGAAAGCACTTTTTGATATCCATCTAATTATATTATAAATTTTATATTTTATATTTTATATTATATTATATTATTATTAACATTAATAATATATAGTAAAAGGCTCTTTTTCTCTGCGGGGCTTAACACGTGTCCATTATTAACAAAACGTGCGATGAATATGCTCTAAGTCTGTCAGAACTTAGAAATGCAACAGTCCCTTCGTTCACCACCAACTACTATGAAAAAATGATTAAAACAACAACGGCGAAGATAGACAGTGCATACCACATTACAAAATCCCTCATGAGTGAAGGACCCTCAAGGAAACGCCGCAACGACGGAGATGAGGAGAGTGATCCTCAAATAAATATGCCAGAATCGCCTCTGAAGAAACTAATGAAGACATTTCAAATTTTGGAGTGTGAAGAAGAGAGGGGAGAGAAGAAGACGAAGAAGAAGATGATGAACAAGAATAAGAACAAGAGAAAGAAGTACGAAAATCATGTCGATACCGACATTGACAAATTTGAAGCGTGGTTGAAGTACGAAGACAAAAGCGACCATGTGAGCCCTTCGCTGGATGGTAAAGAGGAAGAAAATGGTTATGTTCTGGGCAGCGATGATGATGAACCTCCAAACCACTCCCCTCGATAAAAACACTAGTTTTTGATGTTTTTTAACATTTTCTTTTTTGGGTAAGGATTTTTGTCAGTGGATCCTTTTGGTAAATGTTTTTTTTAGTGGTTGTGTAAATGATTGGTCCTCAAAGCACCTATATCCCTTACTTTTCTCTCAATTGTTTTGTTTTGGGGCCCTGGCCCCTCCGAAGCATCAACCTCCCGAAGGATCAACATTTTTTCTTTTGTTAGTTCAAATGCTTAGGTTCTCCTTCTCTGAATAAAACAGGAAACTAAAAACATAATTTCGTCATTTTTAAGTTGAAGATAAAAAAAATAAAAAAATTTAAAACAATAGGACAAAACTACACTTATTAAAGTACATCACAAAATAAAACAAGTATTTTCGTTCATTATTTCTTTTAGGGAATACATTAGTTATTTTATATCAACCGAATGACAAAGCATTACTCCATTAGGAATGAAGGACTTTGTTAACCCTCTTTTAAAGAGGGTAATGGTGACCCTTACATTTGATTGGTGGATGCAATAAAAACTGTGGGTATGGCCCAGCTCCCTAACCTAATACGGCACCGGGTTCGGACAGCAAGGAACCGTAGCATGGGGGGATGTCTAATCCTTTTGCCGCCGCAAGTCGCGCTGGCTAATCGTAAGTAGCATGCAGGCATTCTCTCCCAAGTAGAATTAATGGACAACATCGTTTTACACAAGAATTTTAAAATAGTCATAATTGTAAACTTGTGAGTTCCAACAATATTAATTAGTTGCAGCATGCAATACTTTATATGCTCAATCAGAATCGTTGCTTTAAATAAGTACTAATTTACATGCACCAAGCATCAAAAATTGCATTATCTCTCGCTGCCAAGGAAATAATTAAAACTACTCCAACTGTTAAAAGATCTTCACTATAATTAAAACCTTCTAATTAATCTAAATTCTTCAATCAAATTACACTATACTATTATCTTCTTACAAGTTCTTCGCTTCTTATTACTACGATTTCAAATATGGGAGCACTAGATTATTCTAGCATCAGCAATTTAGAAAAACAAAATTTCGTTTGCAGGCCAAAACTATGCTTCTGTAAGAAAAACGCCTCCGTTAAGATTAGCCGGACACTGAAAAACCCAAATAGGATTTTCTATTGCTGTAAGAACAATGGCTGCGGTTTTTTTGAATGGTTTGTTCAATCAAGTGCTATGTCTTCTCTTCCAGAAGAGAACAAAGATAGGTCGACACATTCAACTACTTTAGCTTCTGTTAATATTCTAAATAAGCACGAGAAACTGTATGTTATGATTCTCATTGAAATTATGTTAACAGTTGTTTTAATTCTTCTTGTAGTTTGCATAATATTAAAGATGTAAAAAATCAGTTATTTCAATAAAATTTGATCTCTGTTCTATCCATTGTGTTTCTTCTTTTGTTTTGCATAATATTATTTGATATGTAAAAATCAGTTACGATTTTGTTATCTTTCAAATTGCGGATTAAATAATTTACAATTAACTAATTTACAAAATTTTAATTTATTAGTATTTGGTTGTGTAAATTGAATAATTGTAAAGATGATAATTCAAGTTGATTCACAAAAACTCAAATTAAGTCATTTCAAGTAAAACTTGAAATTGCCAAATCCTAGAATCAGATAATTCATTCCAACTCTATTTTTCGAGAAGATCTAGTTTCTACCTGTGATGTTGATGCATCGAGATAAAATTTTAAATAACATAGAACAAAAGGGAACATTATTCTAACAATTGGAATTGAATTATTCATAAATGAGCAAATTCACAATTCTTCAATCGAAAATTAACCATAATTCTAAAATTAGGTAATTTACACAACCAAACGGGTAGTGTTTTCAATTAAATTTTATCAAAATCTTTGTTAATTAAACCCATTTGCATCTTAAAGATAAATTTTATTGATGAGACTTAAAAGACAAAAATACAATATTCTATATTTCCTCAAATAAGCTGTTTCAATATCCAGCTGGGTCTTAAATAAAAATAAAAATAAAAATACATATGTACGTGAGACTTCAAAGATAATAATACATTAATGATATTAAAGTTTTTATTTCACCAGTAAATAAACAAAAATATCTTTCTTAATCAACGTCCATCTCTGGCTCTGGGCACTACTTCACTTGTCACCAATCCATCTTCCTCATCTCCATTTCTGTTTTGATTGCCTTCATATTCTTGCTGCAAAGGAAACAAATAAAAAATAAGTTTTACGTTATTAATCAACCAAGTACATTAAATACTCCTATAATCTGATCAAACGGTACTTACAATACGACGTCATAACTCATGTATTACAACGTTAGAAGCATTCAACCTATCTCTCGATTCTAGCATCTTCGAAACTAGTATGTTTTGCAACCCAATAATCATTCTCAGCAAGGTAGATACTTTCTCAACACTAACCTACATTTGTAAAATTATATTATGTATCAAACATAGGATAATAAAAATATATATATAAAAAGAAAAAGTAAGAACAAACATGAAAAAACATATCCACTTACAAATCTAACATGTTCTGGAATCTGCATATTGTTCATGTTAACATCTGATGGTATATTTATAGTCATTGGATCACTATCTTGGTCTGGAATAAGAAAGGTCCAAGGCGGTATTAGGACATCGTCATCTTCAATTAGACTAATATTCCCATTACTGGCACAATCCTAAAAATTTAAGATGTACAGATATTATTGGTTAAAATAAGGAAACATGTTAAGCAATTCTCGAATACAGAAAAAAAACAAAAACAAACAAGCAGACTATACATAAATATTACTAAAAAACCATGTGAGGAACACAGATCAAGCTTCGTACGACTGGTTCTGTCTCGATTCTTGAATCTTGATGATAATGACCCCTCACACTTTTTTGGGGAAAAATATTGGCGAGCATTGTCTACGATCTCTCTTGATCTTTTTTGGTAGTTACGTGATCTTGTTGGAACTTGCTGTGATGCTCCAACAGATCTCATCTTAAAAGAAGAAGAAGCAGCTCTGTATTTTACTTTTCTTTCTCTCTCAAAGACTCAAACCAAAAAAATAAACAAAGAAAAAGCAAAGAAAGTAGAGTTGTATGTAAAATGTAATATGATATATAGAGATGAAAAATCAAACTCAAATTTATTTTGAAGTGTTATTTTCTATAAACATATGCCATTAATTAAATATAAAACTAAAATGACTGAAACACCCATAAGCACTTATCCTAATCCGAAATTGGGTTATACCAAGTATGTTTGGTAAATGAAATCTTTAAAGAATTTAAAAAATTAATTAAAAAACCAAAAAAAAAGATCATGTCACCTTAACCTGCTATAACAGGTTAAGGGATATGCCAACTCATCAATGTGCATTAATTATGTCAGTACCCATTTATGGGTAAAGAGAGAAGGTAACCATTGAAAACTCTTCCATATATATATGATATTTAGTACATACTTTTGAATTTGTGATAATATTGGTATTTATTGTAATCAATAGAGTGAGTAGGTGGTGAAAGATTGGAAGCTAGCCTGCTTGGCTGAACCTTCGTAGTAAAGGGTATAATATTTCACTTAGGAGTCAAAGTATGCAACTGTTACACCCCAATGCATGGAGAAGCCTAACACCAGGAGGCAAGGCGATGCGGTCCTTTGTGTGCGGTGCTAATGGGTTTCGGGAATCTATGCAGGTACGTAAGGGCTTGTTCGGTGTCTTGTGCGCGTTCCACTGCGTGTTGCCGCTGGGTTAGGCTGGCCCGGATTCGGGGGAGTCTGGATGCCGGGCGCCGCGCGGGGTCAAGAAAGTTACCCCGTGACAATTAGTATCAGAGCTTGGTTGGGGAATCAAGCTATTGAGCGACTAGCGGTGACATGCCTGCACCAGTGGAACAGGAAGAACCAGACTTTGGTGAATCGCGGAGTCAGGGTGAAAGGCGCGCATTATGACTTTGGTGGGGAGCAAGAAAGCATTACGTGGGTGAAGGAAGTAACCCACGCGAATGGAGTTCGCCTAAAGTGGTGGTGCGAGTATTGTGTTAGGAGCCACAAGGTCAGAGCTTGCAACGAGGACGTTGCAGAATTGAGTGGGGAAGGTTTGTTACACCCCAATGCGTGGAGAAGCTTAACACCAGGAGGCAAGGCGATGCGGTCCTTTGTGTGCGGTGCTAATGGGTTTCGGGAATCTATGCAGGTACGTAAAGGCTTGTTCGGTGTCTTGTGCGCGTTCTGCTGCGTGTTGCCGCTGGGTTAGGCTGGCCCGGATTCGGGAGAGTCTGGATGCCGGGCGCAGCGCGGGGTCGAGAAAGTTACCCCGTGACAGCAACCATATTGTGAAACTTCGTATTTTCTGTATGTTTAATAATTATGATATGCTAATAATTATTTTCTTGATTTGAAAATTAGGTGGCTGAATGCGAATTCTGATTGTAACCTTCAAAACTAATACAAATAAAAATTAACATGATTAGAAGTTAATTTTGAAAAAATATATATTATCTATGAGATTTAATACAAATAAAATTTAACACGATATGAGGTTAATTTTGAAAAAATATATTATGTACGAGATTTATGATTAATAAAATGGTGGAAGAAGATTAATTAATGAAGACTACGCATGATTCCAACAGATTAGCCAAGTTTGATTTTTAGTGGAAAATTATTAGTCAAATTTCATAAAGGTTTACTAATGAAAAAAGACTAGTAATTTATGATGTGTTCTTTAATTCTCTTTGAAAATAAGCCAAATGCACTTAGTTTATCCATTCTTTTCACATATATTTTATTTTGCTTGGATTGCGACGTAAGCTCCAAGTGCTCAAACTTCGATATATGGAAATTTGGGTCTTTTTAGCATCCGATTTTGTTGAAAAGAAGGTTTTTTTTATGCAGTTCATTTTGTTACCTTTTTTTTTTTATTAGAGTTTGCAATCATTTAAGTATAATATTTATTTATGTTAAAAATTTAGATACACAAAAATTAAAATATTTGTGACCGAAAAATCACGAGTACAAATATAATAATTGTGATTTAGCGTTAAATACAGATACCAAAAACCAGGGACATCAAGTTTTAAAATGTTTTAAGAAAAAGCGTATTAAAAAAAAAAAAAAAAACCCTTCAAAAATAAAGAGTCAAACATTATTCTACGTAATAAAAAAATCATGAAGATCTAATATCCTCGACGCATTGACCCGTATCCCCCGTCTCTCTCTCTCTCTCCATCTCCTCCCACTACACGTTTCTCTGTCACCTCTCTCCTCTAACTACACGTTTCTTTTTTTTTGGTAGAACTCACTACACGTTTCTCTGTCACCTCTCTCCTTCCTCATAAACAGATATTCAAAGTACCACTGCTTCAATTAATATAATATAAATCGCACATAACATAACATAAATTTCAATTATAGAGTATTATATAACACTGAATTCTATTATATGTGGCTTATTTTAAGCTTTCAAATATATTTATAATTGTTTAAGTTTGTTATTTCATTTTTTCACTTTATTATAAAGGAACTTAAGATGCCGATATAAAATTTTAACGCTTCTTGCTTCCCTTTTACATTTTGTTGTATTTGTCAAGAACATAAAATTTAGAATCCATTAGATACATGTAAGCATACAAACGCTTTATTCAATTTATTTATTTTTAATTTTACAAGGCACACGGTTATACTTAAAATTGATTAAGATGGGGAACTCTTGGATCTCCAATAAATTTAATTTTTGATAGGCACATATAATACCTATATAATCTAACTATATAGAATAATGAATTTTGAAATTGAAAACTCAATTTATTTATGTACAAATCTATAAATTAGAATTTTACAAGTTACCAATTTTTATCTGCTAATTTTTTGAAATATTTAAATTAATATTTTACAAGTTATACATCATATATATTATAATAATTCTAATCCTCTTGCGCATCACGCAAGGTTATAAACTAATATATATATATAATACACTCATTAATTTTCTCCCGGAAAATAAATATCTTCGGCCATTTTCAATCGCAACTCAAAACCGTCGCTGAAAGCGCTATTTGCCGGCAGACAGTCCACTTTGGAGGCGACTGTATACATATGTATATGTATGCATGTGTGACATAACCTTTTAACTAAAATGTGGGGTGTGTTGAAAGGGCGGTGATGTTGGCATCCTACAAAATTCTTGCTAACACTCCCACTCTTATTAACACTCTCACTTTTACATTTTTATTTTAATAATACTTGCATGTTATACCTACCACTCCTACCACTACCATTTATTTTTGGGAATTAATCTCATACTTAATTAATTAATAACCTTATTAAGTAATTAACTACATAATAACATAAAACAAATTACCCCAAACTAACCCCAAAATTTCTCCACCATGTCTACCATCTTCTCAAACAAGCAAAATTACATAATAACTTAATTTTGGAATAAGGAAAGGAAAGTATGTAAAAAAGAGTTAATGAAAAAGAGACATACATGTTTCTATTTTGTTTCGTTGTTTATATGATTTTCATAACATACACATCAAATATATAAACAAAAAACAAAATTTTCTGTTTAAAACACGAAGATGGCTTATTCGGTTCTCCTTAACCGAGTTGTAAGCTTGTACACTCGGCTGCTTTCAACCGAGTATGAAATCCCATAAAATGTCATACTCTCGGGACCTTCATTCGGTTGAGAATAGCCGAGTGTTGTTATATTATGCTCGGCTGTGAGCAGACGAGTGACACTAATCACACTCTGTTGCTCTCAACTGAATGAAGTTCCCTAGAGCATGACATTTTATGGGATTTTATACTCAGTTGAGAGCAACCGAGTGTACAAGCTTGCAACTCGGTTACAGAGAACCGAGTATACCTTCTTTGTGCTTCAAACAGGAAATTGTGTTTTTTGTTTATATATATTGATGTGTATGCTATGAAAATCATATAAACAATAAAACAAAATAAAAACATGTATGTCTCACTTTCATTAACGCTTTCTTGCTTGTTTTCTTTTCTTAATTACAAAGTTTCTCTTTTTTCTACTATTTTTTTTAAAGTTTAAGTTTTGCATCAATGGAAGTTTTGTTTTGTTTTGTTCATACCATTCTTCTCAAATTTAGAGTTTTGCATTAATGGAAGTTTTATTTGTTGTTTTAGTGCTACCAAAATTTGTTGCTAGATAAATAAGAGATAATTATATAATTAGTGGGTTAATTAACTTTTGAGTTAAATTAAAACAAGTGGGGTGAAAATAACAATTGAAGCTCTTTTTTTAGTGGGAGTGTTACCAAATGATTGTGGGGGTGCCAACGTCACCACCCGAGTTGAAATCTTAAAGAGCAACCATCATAAATTTTTGAAATAACATTTGAACAACCACGGCCCCAAGTTCCAAATGCCAACCGACACTTAAAAGACTAAAGCATCCTAAAGGTTTGAAGATTTATTAAAACAGCTAAATATTTTTGTTTCCTTAACTATGGTCTGAATCTCACTTCGATATCGCTCAAATAGTTTCGCCACAAGATCGATCTTTTAGTTGTTACAACTCGCACAAAGTAAAACTAATAAATTACAAATGTTACAAAACCTCAAAGCGGTTGAAATACACCTTCACTTAATAATAACATAAATAAAGAGGCTAACGGCTATAATTAGTTCCGAGGCTAAAGAGTAAAACAAAATTTTCATATTCAGATTTCATCTAAATAAGAAGACGCGTCAAATCACACATAATTGTATCATATATGTACAGTTAATTAAATACATAAATACACATATAATAAAAAAAATTGCAAATTAATAAATTAAGGTTCTCCATTCTGATCGATTTCATTAGGCTCATGTATAACTCTTCTTCAACTGCAATGGCCATCAATGAGAATTCTTTCCCATTCAAGCAAACCGAAATCAATTTAAGCTACAATTTTAAACTTAAAAAAAAACACTAATCTAAGGACAAAATGTAAATAAAAGAAACTCTGCAATAGATTATAACAAAAGGTATTTTTTCAAACATACAGAGCACAATCTCTACGGATTTCACTAAAATGTGGTGATTTTTTTTTCCAGTTGATCTTGGGTATTCATATGTGCAAGTAAAGTATCAGTATACATCATCAACTGCAAAGCTTATAACAGAGGTGTTGAATCTCATGAGTGTTGTTACCGTTTGGCAGTACGTAGAAGCCACTATTTCCGTTGGATAAGCATGTCAAGTTCAACTGGTTTTCATATTGTTCCGACTGCAAACAAAATAAGTTCAATCACAAAAGCATCAGAAAAAGGATACAAATTTAAACATGTAATGCAAAGTACATATGCTGCAAATTATTTCTTTATTTTATATCACATTATTGTAAGATGAAGCTTGTAACTTGTTAATCTTATTAATAATCACCAATGTGTGTACATGCATATAGTTTGTATATAGATATGTAGTATATATATGTTACCCTGCATCGCATGTCACAATTCCATAACGGGGTAGGAATACAGGTCAAATAATGGCACCAAGAACACTGTTCATTCCCATTGACCCCTCGAAGGAGCAAAATCAAGCCCACGGTAAATCTGCCAAAATATATAAACCTAAACGTGTCAATATACTCCCCAATTTATTAATAAAATTGAGTATGAAATTCAAGATCTACACTAAGTTTGCTCAAATTCCGGTTCCAAGAACTCTTCATATAATTTTAATTAGTCCAAATGCTGTGATTCAAATTCAGAAAAAGGTTAACAAAAGGGATATAGAGGGGACTTACGTACCCACAGATTAGAAGTACCACAGAGATAACAGCAAGTACATACTGATACAGCAAGTATTTGGATCTAGATGAGGCCCGAATGTAACCAGGAGAATTTCTTTGGCTAACCCATCCAAAATGGGGGTGGATTAAAAGGACAAATCCAAGCAAAAATCCGGAAACAAATCCTCCTAAATGTGCAAAGTTGTCCACGTGAGGGAGGATTCCTACGGCTAAATTAATCACGATGATGAGAATAAGAGTCAACAATGACCTCAACTGAAAAAAGAAAAATGTAAGATGATCACATATAATAGTTGATTAACAAATTAAGAAATTTTAAAGAAGACTGTTAAATAAATTAATTAAAAATAGTTTTCATATACCTTGTTCGTATATATTGTCCAGTTTGTGAGAAGCTCCGAAAGCATGCCTCCAAGCAAACCAAATAGTGCACCCGAAGCCCCTACGGAAATGGTTGTTCGGACAAACAATGATGACAATACACTCCCTCCCATTCCAGATATAACAAATAGCAAACCGAGCCGCACTGTAGAAGGACTCGATTAATCTAACAAAAGGGAATAACAAATATAATAATGGAGGCTCGAAAAAGTTCTGAAAAACTCCCTTATGGTCTTATTCATGTCTATTTATATGTTTATTTGAACACAGTTTTTTGGATTACAGAATATGTTCTACTAAAAGAGAGTATGAAGAAATACATACCAAAGCCAAACTCCTGCTCGAGTCGAATGCCAACAAATACTAGACTGAACATATTAGCAAGAATGTGGAACACACCAGCATGTAACCACATACAAGTGAATAGGCGCCACGCTTGGTGTTCGTCAACCACTTTTGTCACATCTAGAGCCCCCATCCTTAGTAGCCTAAAAAAAGTAAAAAAGATTTAACAATGCCTACATTTTTCTTTACATACATTTTTCTTTACATATAACTATTACATGGACATGTAATAAAGTTCATGGACTTTATTCACCAAGAATAAACTGAAGTGAAAAGCCAACACCAATGTGACCAAGTTTCTTCATGGATAGCTTAACTCAACCAGCGAAAACCCTCGTTTACTTGGTGCCAACTAGGGAAATCATGTTTAGCCTTTTAAACTACATGGTGTCATATTCTCCTTTACTAGCTAGAGCAACCCTCGTCTTTCAATATTTTCGTTAATATTTCAATTCATCGTTCTCCCATACTAAAACATTTTATTGATCTACATTGGATCTGTTAAAACTCTGTGTAAAATTTTCCTTTCAATTATTTCAAAAAGTGCTATTTTTATAATTGAGCAAATTGTTCATTTTTAGTTCCTTCGCACATGATACAATACTCTAAAAGGTATCAAACAAGAATTTATATGTACCGATAACCTTCCTACTAATTATAGATTTACAATTAATATTGGTGGTGTAGGTAACCAAAAATTTAGGCCCGACCCACAATTAGGAACTGTTGTTAGCGAATTTATAAAGATGGATAAGAGATTTTTATTTAAGGATGGTTCTCTAGCCAATGGATAGTAGGCCTAGAGTACCTCCACCCTGTATATATTTGTTATTTAGCTCTCAAGGCAGTTTGTAATGAAGAAGATGGGCTATCAGCTCTCTCCTCCTACATTTAGCTTCTTAAAACCAAAAGATGGAATCACCTTTTTTGAGCCATCCATTTTCTATTTATAAGTATAGAATTAGGGTTACAAATGCGCATTAGGGTAAACATTAAAATGACTAAAAAGGGCGAGACTTGGATAGCACTCCAGGACTTTTCCCTTATCTACAACTAACAAATTTTGGCATTACACGATTGTCCTGATTTAGTGGGGACCAGCACGATTCTAGTAGCGGTCCGTAGTCCGTACGATTCGATAATATTCTCCCCACGTACTCTTTGTGTCTTTCCTTGTGTTGGTCACGTTGTTGCGCCAAACCACTCACAACCGAGCACGACGCAACTGGGAGGATCTCACAAGCCCAAATGGTTTACTCGAAAGAAGAACCGACACAAAAAAGCACACCCACAATAGAGAAATAGGAAATAAAGAATAAATAGCGCAAGACAAGGTTTTACCGTGGTGTCGGCGTAAAAGCCACTAATCCACACAGACGATAGCTTCTATTGATAATTGGAACAAAGAGTGATTACAAGCACACAATAAAAATTTTTCTCACTTTTTAGCTCTCAAGTCTTACTTTTCAAGTTATCTACACAAATGAGCCAAAAACTAACTAAATAGGCAAAGTGCAGTAACCATGATCGATCATAGTATACCCCATGATCGATCATGAAAGCCCACTGGAATTTCTGCCGACTCCATGATCGATCATGGTCCACCAAATAACAAATGTGAGCCAATCTTCACAAATCTCCACCTTGGCGAACCATGCAGCTATTCATCCAGCAAATTGCCTACCTCACTCCACTTGTTCCTCCATCAATACTGCCATAGCATCACACCCGGCCCCGAAGAGCCTCTACCCCCGAATGGGGCCTTAATACCAAAGAATGTTAACCAAAGTCGAGCAATGCTCAAACTTGGTTATCGGTACCACCTTCGTCATCATATCTGCGGGATTATCTTTGGTGCCAATTTTCTTCAAAATTACTTCACCACTCTCGATAATCTCCCGTATAAAATGAAACCGAACATCGATGTGCTTCGTCCGTCCGTGATGAACTTGGTTCTTGGCCAAATGAATAGCACTCTGGCTATCACAATGTATATCGACATTCTCCTGAACCATCCCCAAATCACCTATCAAACCCCGAAGCCACAATGCTTCCTTGACTGCCTCTGTTGCTGCAATGTACTCTGCTTCCGTAGTAGACAACGCCACTACACCTTGCAACATCGACCTCCAGCTAATCGGACCACCACTAAATGTGAAAACATACCCCGTGGTCGACCGTCGCTTGTCAAGATCCCCAGCATAGTCCGAATCAACATACCCGCAAATAATAGACCCCTCGGTTCTTTGGTACACCAATCCCTTATTCTCCGTTCCTTGTAGATACCGCAAAATCCACTTAACGGCATTCCAATGCTGTTTCCCCGGATTTGCCATGAATCTACTCACAATGCTCACTGCCTGAGCAATATCCGGTCGAGTACACACCATGGCATACATCAAGCTTCCTACTGCACTAGCATACGGAACTTGAGCCATATACTCCACCTCTTCATCTGTTTCTGGAGCCATAGTTGCCGAGAGCTTGAAGTGAGGAGCCAATGGGACACTCACAGGCTTTGAGTCCTGCATCCCAAACCGGACTACCACTTTCTCTAGATATTGCCTCTGAGTGAGGCACAATCTTCCCTTCTTTCTCTCCCTTACTATCTCCATTCCCAGAATCTTCTTAGCTCCACCCAAGTCCTTCATCTCAAACTCGAGACTCAACTGAGCCTTCACCGTGTTGATATAAGACATACTCGATGAACAAATAAGCATATCATCAACATATAAGAGTAAGTAGATAAATGAATCCCCCTTGAGTTTCTTGAAATAAACGCAATGATCAAAATCACTCCGCTTGAATTTCTGAGCCATCATGAATGTGTCAAACTTCTTGTACCATTGTCTAGGCGATTGCTTCAACCCATACAAGGACTTCTTTAGTTTACAAACACAATCCTCCTTGCCAACAACCTTGAACCCCTCCGGTTGAGATATATAAATCTCCTCCTCTAGATCCCCATGCAAGAACGCCGTCTTGACGTCGAGTTGTTCAAGCTCTAAGTCAAACTGCGATACCATAGCTAATAGCACTCTAATGGAAGTGTGTTTTACTACCGAAGAGAAGACTTCATTATAATCCAAACCTTCCCTCTGTGCAAATCCCTTAGCTACCAATCTTGCTTTATACCGAACATCCGAATCTAGAATCCCGTCTTTCTTGGCAAACACCCATTTGCACCTAATTGACTTTTTCCCCTTTGGCAACTTGCAAAGATCCCAGGTTTCATTCTTGTGAAGAGAATCCATCTCCTCACCCATGGCCGCCTTCCATTCATCACAATGACTATCCGCCACTGCCTCCCGATAAGAAGTCGGTTCATCACCATAAACCACCAATGCATATGCCACACTATCTTCATAGCCAAATCGTTGCGGTGCTCGTCGAGCTCTCGGCTCCCTTTCGCTCGCCAAAGACGGTACCTCTCGTTGTTGTTGACTAGACCCCTCAATAGGAATCACCCCATTCTCCGAATCACTATCGGAAGAATCAACCGGATTAGTCACTTCCGATTGCACCGGAATAGTCACCACTGGCGTAGTAACTTCTGTTTGCACCACTCCTCTCTTCTCACTCTCATCGAGAGCCTTTACATTTTCTCCCGTAGGCATCTTGAGCAAAGAAGCCTCATCAAATGTAACATCTCTGCTAACGATCATTTTCTTGTCTTGAAGACACCATAACTTGTATCCCTTGACTCCAAATCTTGAACCCATAAAGATCGCCTTTCGGGCTCTTGGATCAATCTTATCTTCACGGACGTGATAATAAGCCGGACACCCAAATATGTGTAATGAATCGTAACTTGCATGAGATCCTGTCCAAACCTCCATAGGGGTTTTGTAATCGACCCCTGAAGATGGCAACATGTTAACAATGTAGCTCGCATAGGATAAGGCCTCCGCCCAATACTGTTTTCCCAAATTTGCATTTGACAGCATACACCTCACTTTTTCAAGTAAGGTACGGTTCATCCTCTCAGCTACTCCGTTTTGCTGTGGTGTACCTCTAACCGTGAAATGGCGAACAATTCCCTCATCTTAACAATACTCCTTAAACGGATCACTAGTGTACTCTCCGCCGTTATCGGATCTAAGCACCTTGATCTTCCTGCCAAGCTGATTTTCGACCATTTTCTTCCACCTTAGAAACACCTCAAAGACCTCGTCTTTGTGCTTCATGAGATATACCCAAATCCTCCTAGAAAAATCATCTACAAATGTAACAAAGTAATGATTACCTCCTAAGGATTTTGTCTTGGAAGGTCCCCAGACATCCGTGTGTATGTAGTCAAGCAACCCCTTTGTGCAATGAATAGCCGTCTCAAACTTTACTCGTGTCTATTTTTCGAGCACACATTGCTCACAAAACTCCAGCTTGCAGCTCTTCGCACCCTTGAGCAAACCTTGCTTACATAACACCGTCATCGCCTTCTCCCCGGTATGTCCCAATCTCATGTGCCATAATCTCGTCGAATCCGAACTTGTACTTGCTCCACCAGCTTCCGTAGAAACTGAAACGCTGCCCGTCACCATACTACCTTGAAGGAAATAAAGATTACCCTCTTTCTTTCCCTTCATCAACACTAAGGCACCAGAAGTAACCTTTAGCATTCCATTCTCGAGTACAATCTTGCACCCGTTGGAATCTAAAGAACCCAAAGAAATCAAATTCTTCTTCAGATCCGGGATGTACCTAACTTCATTCAAAGTTCTGATTGCTCCATCATGTAGCTTCAACTTGATCGTTCCAATACCTTCCGTCCTACAAACGTGATCATTGCCCATCAAAACCGTTCCTCCATTCACCTTCGTCAAGGTATGGAAAAGGTCCTTGTTTGGACACATGTGGTACGAACAACCCGAGTCTAGAATCCACTCGTCCGTTGAGCTTTCCCTAGGAGTAACCACTAACATACTCTCGAAATCATCATCCCCTGAAGTAACAGAATTCGCGGTATCATCCGCATTCTTCTTCTTCCCTTTGTCTACCCAAGCGTTAGGACAATTCTTCTTCATATGCCCTTTCCTTTTGCACTTGTAACATTCCATGTTATCCAAGTACTTAGTACGTGACTTGGACCGAGAGTTGTTGTGCTTTGCTTGTTTCCGATCATCTGTCCTTCCCCGCGTTACTAACGCATCGGACGATGTACTACATTTCTCCCTCTGTCTTTGCTCATTTCCAAGCAGTGCCGAAGAAACGTCCTCATATTTCACTGAATCCTTACCATATAACAAAGTGGTGCTCAAATGGTCATAGGATTCCGGAAGTGAATTGAGCAACAAGATAGCCTTATCCTCATCTTTCATGTCCTCGTTCAAGTTCAACAAATTAGAAATCATCTTGTTAAACTCATCAACATGCTCACTCATTGATGTACCTCTAGCATATTCAAACCGGAACAGCTTCTTCTTGAGATAGAGACGATTCTCTATGCTCTTCGTCATGTGTTTCTCTTCCAGTATCTTCCATATGCTAGCCGCGGATTTCTCACGCATAACGTAGTATATCACATTTTGAGCTAGATGCAACCGGATAGTGCTACAAGCCTTCAAATCATACTCTTCCCATTCAACATCTGTCATCATCGTGGGCTTAGCTGCCACACCCAACAATGCCTTATGCAACTCCTGTTGGATCAAGACATCGCGCATTTGGCATTGCCACATGCCGAAATTGACCAACATTCCATCGAATTTCTCTACGTCAAACTTTATCGCTGACACCTTTGAGGTCTTAGAAGTAGTCATCTTCAATCACCAAAGAACTTAACAAACCAACAACGAGTCAAAGATTGAAAAATCTCACCTTGGAATTTTATCAAACACTTGGCGTGCGACACAAAACCCACCTTTCTCGTTTTAGCCTCTGATACCAATTTGTTGCGCCAAACCGCTCACAACCGAGCACGACGCAACTGGGAGGATCTCACAAGCCCAAATGGTTTACCCGAAAGAAGAACCGACACAAAAAAGCACACCCACAATAGAGAAATAGGAAATAAAGAATAAATAGCGCAAGACAAGGTTTTACCGTGGTGTCGGCGTAAAAGCCACTAATCCACACAGACGATAGCTTCTATTGATAATTGGAACAAAGAGTGATTACAAGCACACAATAAAAATTTTTCTCACTTTTTAGCTCTCAAGTCTTACTTTTCAAGTTATCTACACAAATGAGCCAAAAACTAACTAAATAGGCAAAGTGCAGTAACCATGATCGATCATGGTATACCCCATGATCGATCATGAAAGCCCACTGGAATTTCTGCCGACTCCATGATCGATCATGGACATACCCATGATCGATCATGGTCCACCAAATAACAAATGTGAGCCAATCTTCACACACGTGGCATATCTTTAGATGATGTTGGCCGAGCTCCATCGTCCTCGACACGGTGACGATGTCATTGTTCCAAGTCGCTCTCCTTGGCTCCTTCGTTACTAGGTCATTGGGCCGTATTTGTCATACAGCTTCCAAAAGGCAGGGCAGGCCCAATTATAACAAAATTCTTTGCTCCCACAGGTGGAGATCATAAATTCATACACACTTAATCAATTATCCATCCAACTATTTAAATTTATCTCTCAACATAGAAACTCATCTTTCCCCTGGGTTCTTAATTGTCCAAATCCTCATTTTCCTACCTAGTCCCCAAACAGGTCTTTTGTCTTACATACCACGAACATAACCCAAATCCACAATTTTCAAAATTCCAAAACGAAGAGATAATGATAGGTCAAATATTCAATCATCAGTAAACAAAAACACCACCTTATTCTTGCAATTCGACATACTTTCATTGGCATATATTATGTGTAGTGGTAGTGATGATATTTGTTTTCTCATCTCTTAATGTTAAATTAGATTAAAATATATCCAGCATTAAGATAGGCAAATTCTGTGCTAAATACTTAAAATTAATTTTAATGAAACCTTATTTCAGTGTTGCCCATATTCTTTCCATTAATTAGTAAATAGTAAGATTATAAAATGTCATATATTCAACATTCAAACCTAAATAAAATCAAATACATTTTTCAAAACTTCTGTTGGATCAGCATTAGGTATTCAAAGTTATTGGGTGTTAAATAATCAGAGAAAAAAAAGGGGACTCACGTGGAGGAAGCAGGGCCAAGGAGCGGATTCTCCCTTAGGCTCTGAAAAGCGAACCGCCCTAAAACACGTGCCCCTAAGCATTTCGACGAATTCCTCGGACAATCATTAAAGTACATCGAGATAACAAAGAGAACAACATCGGTAACAACAATGGTGGGAGATAACCAGGGGACCCATTTCTTGAACGGCGAGTAGGGTTGCTGCGGAGGTGGATGGTGAGGCCGCCGTGCAGGTTGGTGGTGGTTGTGGGGTTTGCTTCGCCCGGGATGGACCTTGATCTCGACCTCCGGCGGCGAAGAGCCGATCGGAGTCCTCCCAGCCATCAAAACAGCAACAATTGATTCAAGTATTTGGGGTTATGATGATCGTATTTTTTTCGGTTAGTGTATCCATTGGATGATCGGGATTGTTGGACAATTGATTAGAAAAAAATGGTGGGATTTGAGTTGGGGTCCCTGTATTTTAGGGATATATGTACAGTGTTTGCAACAAAATATTTTAAGAAAGAAAATATTTTATAGAGAGAGAAGAGTAGAACCCAACGGTATTTTGAAGTTTTTAACTACTTTTTTCTAAATAATATTACACTTGGACCCCTTGTATTCTTAAAAACTTTATCCACGCCCCTTATCATAAAATTTACAATCTTAAAATTTATATAATCATATTGACAGTACTTCAATTAATTAACTGGGCAAGCCTTGATCTTAGATCTATTTCAATAATTTATCACATATGAAAAGCTATGTAGGTTTCATAATTTCAAGGAGCTAGAGTCATGACTCATGATACAATATTAATAAATTATCCAATTTACCCTTTTAATTATTCAATACTATATATTCAAGTGCACATGATATATGTTTACAATCTCTTTTTCTAGCAATTGTAAGATTTTCTATTTCCATATATCTAACAAGTTTCGAGTGTAAGGTTTGGTTTCATAACCGCCAAGGGACACTTTAATTTGCATTTATATATTGATATACAAGTTAAGTATAATTATTGTACAATCCAAAGTTATCTATAATAACACTTTATATGTATGTTTGTGACAATTTGGTACTTATGATACTTTTTAGAGTGCTAATAGCAGTGATTATAACACTTTATATGTATGCTTGGCAAGAAATGAATAATTATTTATTACTAAACTAACATAATCTCTTTTTAGTTTTGTTAAACAAAGTATACCGAGTTGCATAAGCATAAATGTAATATAAATTCCATACGCTAACCAATGTATGGTATATTCGATAAATAAAATATTAATTTTTATGCCATGTAAAAGAATTGCAAACTTTCCAACCTTAAAAAAAGATATTTTTAGATATGACTTTTAGAAGTTCCATAATAAGTAGCAAACGTTTGAATCGTTCATCTTCAACCATCCACCAACTTTGCTAAATGTAAAACCCACACAAATCAAAACCAAAACAAACCAAGATCAAATCAATCATCTCTCTATCTCTCTCTACAATCCAACCTTTCACCATGACCCTTTCTCTAATCCCACCCTTTTCCCTTCATCCATGACCCAACCCAAACTCCATCACCGATCAAAAATGAACAACAACAACAGCCCCACCACCACCACCACCAATTCAATCCTCCCAAAATGCCGCCCTAATTTCTGGTTCATAGTCCTCTCATTGTTCGTCTTATGGTACATTCTCCTTTACGTTTACGATTGGTCCTCTCTTCGGGGATCCACCCCTTTGCCCGATGATTCTTCAATTGAATCAATCGAATCCAACCCCAATATTCATGTAACCAAAGAAATCACACATAATGACACACTTAGTTCCAAAGCTACAAAACCCACTAACAAATCCGAAACGTATGACGATGATAATTGGATTGAAAGCATTGATCAAATTCATCGGCTGGAAAATGATTTGGAGCCGTTGTTGATCGAAAGCGAAGAGAATGATCGTTGTATGGGAAAGTTTATTTATGTTCATCAATTGCCCGATAGATTTAATGAAGATTTGGTCAAACAGTGTAAATTATTGAGCAAATGGAGTGATATGTGTCAGTATATGGTGAATAAGGGTTTAGGCCCTGATCTTGGGAATCCCCAGAGGCTTTTTTCGCCCACTGGTTGGTTTTCCACGGACCAATTTACCCTGGAAATCATTTTCCATGAGAGGATGAAACAGTATGATTGTTTGACTAATGATTCATCAAAAGCATCTGCGATTTTTGTGCCATATTATGCAGGGTTAGATGTTGCTAGACACTTGTGGGGATTTAATGTCTCGATGAGAGATGCAGATTCTCTTGATTTGGCCAAGTTACTGAGGGGAAAACCTGAGTGGAAAGTAATGTCTGGCCGTGACCATTTCCTAGTTGCGGGCAGGATTACTTGGGATTTTAGAAGAGGGGTTGACGAGGAATCCGCGTGGGGGAATACGCTGATGCTTTTGCCCGAGTTCAAAAATTCCACTATACTGACGATCGAGTCGAGCCCATGGAATTTGAATGATTTTGGAATTCCTTATCCGACGTATTTCCATCCTTCAAATGACAACGAGGTGTTTACATGGCAGAACAAGATTAGGAGGCAAAAGAGAAAGATTCTCTTTTCTTTTGCCGGTGGAGCCCGGCCCCACATAGAGGATTCCATCAGAGGGGAAATAATTAACCAATGTAATGCAGCCAATAAAAAGTGTAGGATGATAGAATGTAAGAATAAGGGGAATAAGTGTCATAAACCGATTCATATAATGAAGTTGTTTCAGAGCTCTATCTTTTGCTTGCAGCCCCCGGGTGATTCTTTCACCCGGAGGTCAACTTTTGACTCAATACTGGCTGGGTGTATCCCGGTGTTCTTCAGTCCTGGCTCAGCCTATGTCCAGTACATATGGCATTTGCCTCAGAAGTTTAATAAGTACTCGGTGCTTATTCCTGAGAATGATATGAAGAACAAGAACGTCAATATCGAGAAGTGGTTAAGTGGAATACCGAGACAAGAGGTGGCGGCAATGAGGGAGGAGGTTATAAAACTGATACCGAAGGTTGTGTATGCGAATCCGAGGTCAAAATTGGAAACACTAGAAGATGCATTTGATTTAACAGTGAAAGGGGTAATTGAGAGGGTAGAGAGCATTAGGAGGGAGATTAGAGAAGGGAGGGAAAGTAGTTTGGAGGTTGATGAAGAGACTAGTTGGAAGTATAAATTGTTTGGGATTGTTGGTAAGCATGAGTGGGATCATTTCTTTTTGAGAACAAATAGAAGTAGATATTGATTTTGTTACTATCATTTTGGTGGTTTAATGACATTTTTGCTTAGATTCTGACATTTCGTATAGGGCATGTATCTCTCTCACGATATTAACTTCGTTTTTGTTGGTGGTGTTGTGTGGCGTGATTAAAATTTGTTTCTCAACCCCAAAACACACTTGACCAAGTTCTGGATTAGTTTCAAATTGTTAAAAGTTTGATTATTAACGTTTAGGTTTGAATGCCGTTTTTGCTCTCTCTTCTTTATATCACCTGGATGTATCCACATTTGTAAAAAAGAAATAAGCAAAAAAATACATACTTGACGAACAATTTTTTTTGGGTGTATTTTACTGTTTATTTTTTAAATTGATGATGAGATTGAGAGGGTGTTTAATTTCAACTCCAAAGTAGAGCCGAACCATTGAGATTTTAGAGCAAAAAATTGTATTTGTTTTAGTATAAAAGATATTTTAATGTCATTCGAACATTCATTTCAACAGAAAAGAAAACAAAAGACAAGCACAAATCGTAAAAACAAACTCTACCAACAGTATAGAGCAAATTCCAAGTTGAACCAATAAGACGCTTTTGTAGTTCAACGATTAGGATAATTGCCTTCCAAGCGTTTATAGTTCCACGATAAGAGTCTTATTTTTCATTTTGAGAATTACCTTTCTTTTTTGAAACATGATCAATTTACTATATTTCCTCATAATAAATTTTTTATTTTGCTTTGTTTAGCAAACTTACACTATTATAACAGATTAAAGAAGGGAGAATAATACTGCACAAGCACCCGTGAGAAGTATTATGAGTGTATAATGCATGTATTCTTTGTGCTCTCAACAACTCTAGCATACGCTTGATAATACGAATTTATCAAACTAACTACTAGCGTTAAAAATTATTTTGGGCTTTATCGAAAGAGCATCTCCATTGAAGATGATATGATCAAAGAGAGATGGCAGTTCAAAAGAATGTTAATTATAGCAAGCTAGACATACACAAAAATAATTGCACTCATTCAAGTACATCGTACCCAAACTATGCAGAACAAGAAACTACTTAACACGGTTCACTTCTGGAAGTATTACACGTTCAAATGTTAGAATTGGCGTAACAGAGAACTTTGATAAATTCATAGTGAAGCGAAAACATCATGAAAACAAATGTACTACATGTTTTGTGTGCAGAACTTACAATGCACTAATCAATGAAATCAACAAGAAATTTTTTGAATGGGGACCATGAAACCTCTTCTCCTTGTTTTCAAGGAACTCAATGGGCCTCGTACAAACGAGCTAAGCTAAGACGAGTGAATGTAGCTGCTGGTTGTTGGAATATTATTTCCTTATGTAATTTCCTATAATTTTGCCTTCCTTTTATCTTTATTTCCTTACGTACGTACATTTTTCCATAATATAGGCTTTCCTTTCTTAATCCGTATGTACCTGTATATATAGGGGTCTTATTCTTGTAGTTGAGAGAAAATGCAATATACACAATTCATTCTTTTCTCTTATTCTCTCTAAATTTATCATGGTATCAAAGGAACAATTTTGATTTTTTTTCGGTACATCACTCCCTTCACCATCTCGCTGTCAAACCACAGCCATCTCCCCACCTCTGTCACCCACTGCCATCCCATCACCATTACCAAACAACTGCCCACGCCTTCAACACTCTCAAAAACTGCCTAAACCACTGCCAAAACCTTGTAACCCACCACCATTGTCATCGTCTCATCGAGACGAATCAAACCTCGTAAAAATCATCCAAAGACACCCATAGTCACGCCCTCAGGCGCTAGGAGAGTGATTTCCATCCCGCCTCATCCACTCACGCATAGATCCCACGCGCAACTAGTCACTATCTGCACGCTCGCACGCGCGAGTGACTTCCACGCGCCAACGCGAGTCCTTGCCTAGCCCAAGCGCCCACGAGGTCAACAGTGCGTTTCTTACACGCGCCTACCTTCTCTCATGCGCACCGTTACCGTTTCCTGACGTTTATCAGCGTTCCAGACTCAACCACGACCTCTGTTTTTGCCATTTCCATCTCTAAATACCGGTATCAGGTTCCGCATCTTACCTTTTCATTTTTATTTCCTTCTATCAACTCTCCACTATTTGCCATGTCTTCCAACTCTGAAATACCTATTACAATTAAACGTGATGGGAATAATTATAGTCACTGGTTAATGCTATTCCGCAATTTTCTAAAAGGTAAAGGTCTTTGGAATTATGTTACTAGCAAAGAAACATGCCCTGCTGATACGGATCCCAAGTTTGCAAACTGGGATTGTAACACCCCCACCTTAATGTACAGGTTAACACCTATAATTAAGACCTGGAGCGTTACTAACCTATCTTAGTAGGACTAAGATAGGTATGTAGAGGGAAATAAGTCAACATCAATAGATATAGCAAATATCACAATGCATAGGGTATCAAATATATTATACATTCTAAAATGTATCATATACATACAATCCACACCATACAAATAACCAAAGTATATAAACTCCTCGGGCTAGCCGTGGCGTCCCGAAAAAATATATATATATATATATAGATATGTATCACGGAAAACCAAGATATACACATAGTATCAGAACTTCTATATCGTCCCTGACCTTGTTGTATCCTTATCCTCGTGGGACTCGTGAGTACTTGAAATGTTTTAAAGAAAAAAAAAACCCGGGGTGATCCATTTGCTCAGTAGGGGGAATACAGGTCGTATGTTCAAAAACAAGTTTATAAACATATCTTTTAGACCATGTTAATATCAATAATATCAACAGAAGATCCAAAATTCATTAAGTGATTATGCATGAACGTGCTAATGCAGGTTACCTCCCGTGTCAACCGATTACTGTATAATAGAAGGCCTGAGTGATGACTAGATTCCATTGCTGCCAAGATATCACAACCTGGGATCAATTGTCCCGATCTTACACAGGTATAGAGAACAATAGCCCTGGAATCATTCACTCCGATCCCATATAAATACAGATAATCGCAAAATCATAGTGCCTTGCCAATTTGCCTAGGTTCCCGGGCTCCACACCGGTGGTTTATAAGCCGCCAAACGTTGCTCCCCCAGGGGTTTAGGGCTTTTCAACCCAAAGGTACCGAGCCCTGCCTATTTTCCCATCCCAGCAAGCACTATACATTCAATTCATTTTTCGGTTTCCAAGAGCCACCAGTTCTTCAGTACATAAATAAATGATACAAGCCTCTGAGAAACAGATACTTGAACAAGAGTCATAAGCCATAATAGAGCCTCCATGCCTTTGAAAGTTGCCGAGCTTCTGGTTGACACCATAGTAATATATAATATGCATAACATGATGCTAATTATCCACATGAAGCAAATTATGCCATATATACTTTACCAAGTTCAACCACATATCCCTTGGCATAAAAAGTTCACAAATAAATCACTTTTATCAACCATGTCGTAGATATATTGCCAAGGGTATCTTATTTAGTTCAAACAACTCTTTATATCAAGTATACATGGCATATTGTGCCTCCAATCATATATTCAATACCACACATATCATGCAATATCATAAATATATGTATACATTCAACCTTTTAATTTTATATAAGTCAAACGCATAAATTGTCAATTAATAAACTCATTTTATCGGGTTTTGAAAGTAAGAAAACCCTACCTCAGTTTATGAGTGAGAAAGAAGAAAGAAATTTGATACTTCAAGCCTTCCCCAAAGAATCCTCAAGGTAGAAGATGATGAATAGTAAGCTAGGAGGAGTTTCAGATGATTTCTGATGTTTAATCCTTCGATCAGAGTGAAAATAGGTAAGGATCGCTCAACAACACCTATCTTTCTCTCTCTAGGACTCTCTAGAGTTTAGTGGAAGAGGTTGGGTCAAAATGGGTGAAAAAGAGCTTAAAAAGAGCTTTAATCCATTTTAAGTCGGTTGCTATAATAACGCGCGCGAATTTTTTAGTTCTGGAGCACTGTTTTTGTTTTGGCCATAACTTTTGACTCGGAACTCCGATTGAGGTGTTCTTTATATGCACGGAAAGATAATTCAAAGATCTAAAACTTCATAAGAGGAAGTTTTCCCAAATTATGGACACATTTTTTCCAGAAATTCACCGAAGACAGCGCTCTGCGAAACGCTACCGAATGACCAGAATTTAGCGATGGGCTTACTTCGCGCCCTGTTTTGACCCACGAGGAGTGCAAATTAGCTTTCGGCCAAAACACGAAAGTTGTAGAATGATACAAATACTAGACACACTTGCGAGAAAAATTTTAATCGGATAAATAACGGAGGAATTACGATAGCTCAAAGTTAGCTCGAATTAACGAATCGTAAGGAACCAAAACTTCCTATTTATCAACCGGAATCGATTTGGACCAACCGAAATCGATTCGGATCACCTGAATTACCAAAGGATCATTCAAATGTATATAAAAGAGTTAATAAGACATAATTAACATTAATTTAAATACATGATGCTATAGGGGTATTAATGATAATAAGATCTTGACCTGGATTGCCAATACAGTCATACCATCCATTAGCATACAACTCGAAAAATGTGATACCGCACAAAAAGCTTAAAATCTTTTGGCAAACAGATATGTTCAAACTAATTTTTCTAAAAAGTGCAAGCTTGAACAAGATATTCGGGCTCTACAGCAACAAACAAGACAATCTGTCTCCGATTTTCATTCTAGCATGTCTCTTATTTGGGATCAGTTGGAACTTATGAAACCACAGTGGATTATTGATATGCAATTGTGGGAAACATTTCGTGAGGAAACTCTGCTCGTCCAATTTCTTATGCCTCTCAGGGAAGAATTTGAACCACTACGAGCTGCCATGCTCCACCGTAAACCTCTACCTACTGTTGAAGTAGCTCTAATGGAATTAATTACTGAAGAAACCCACAGAGGTATTTCCTCTACTGTGTCTTTAGTATTTATTGCGGCTCCCCGCCCACAGCAGCAGTCTTACCAACCACCCGCAAATCACCCTTCACCACGTCCTCCTCAACAGCCTTTCCCCCGGCCACCCAGAGGTTTATCATATGTCCAATGTAACTACTGCAAGGAATTTGGTCACACAGTTAAGTACTGCCCCTCTCCTACCTCTCGTTACATGCGAGGCTTACAAAAATCCTCTCAATCTGCTGCTGCCTATATATCATTCGAGGTCCCTACTCCTGAGGTCCCCACCAACCCTCCCCAGCTCAGTCATACTGTTACGTTTGCTTTCTCTGCTCCTAATGGTTCCTCCACCTTTCCATGGTTTCTTGATTCTAGAGCATCAAATCACATGACATTTGATTCTACCCACTTTACCACTGTTAGTCCAATGCACTCATCTTCCCCGATTCATACAGCTAATGGATCCACTATCTCTGCTAGTCACATTGGTTCTATCAATACCAACGACAGTTTGTCAGTTCCTGATGTTATTCTTGTCCCTCAACTATCTATGTAACTTTTATCTGTTGGCCAATTATGTGATCATGGGCTAATCATTTAATTTGATTCTTCTGGCTTTGTTGTGCAGGACCATTCGACGAGGACATCAGTTAGGACATGCCATAGAGTTGGACGCTTATATGTGACAGACAGATTACAGATTCCTTCTCCCACTGGTTCATCATTGGTGACATTTACTCCCAATCATATCCCTTCTCATTAATTTACTGGCATTCTAGATTAGGTCATGTTTCTTTTTCACGTCTTTAATTTATGATTAATAAAGGGTTGTTAGGACTAGCTACATTGGACAAAGATTCTTCTTGTGTTACTTGTAAACTGGTTAAACAACCAGCTCTTCCTTTTAATAATAGTACTACTGTTTCAGATTCTCCATTTGATCTTGTGCATTCTGATGTCTGGGGTAAAACCCATGTTACCTTTATGGGTGGGGACTTATATTTTGTTGTGTTCATTGATGATTATTCCCGTTACGCCTGGACTTATTTACTTCGTTCCTGATCGGATTTTTTGAAAGTTTATATTGAATTTGTCACTATGATTAAAACTCAATTTTTCAAAACCATTAAAGTTTTTCGATCCGACTCTGGAAGTGAATATATGTCTAAATCTTTTCTTGTTTTTCTTAAATCTCAAAGAACTCTTCCTCAACTCTTTTGCCCCGACACCCCTCAACAAAATAGGGTTGCGGAACGCAAACACCGTCATCTTGTTGAAACAGCCCGCACTTTACTTATCTCCTCCTTTATCCTCTTTGTTTTCTGGGGTGAAGCCATCCATACATCTACCTTCATTATTAATCGCATTCCTTCTGTGGTTACTGGTAGTCTTTTTCTTTTTGAACGCCTATTTGGTAACAGACTTGATTATTCATTTCTTCGTGTTTTTGGGGCCACCTGTTTTGTGCTTCTTCCAAAACGGGAACGCACAAAACTCACACCAAAAAAAGTTATGTGCGTCTTCTTAGGGTATGGAGTTCAACAAAAGGGCGATCGTTGTTATGATTCAATTGCAAAACGACTTCGTATTTCTAAACATGTCACCTTTTGGGAAAACATTGTACTGGCACCGAAATTCCATTCGATACAATATACTTTTTTTTTTCAAATATAGCAATCTACTTTATGTTCGGTTTCGATCTAGTAAATAAATTCATATGGAAATAACTCCTATATTGTACTAAATCGAAACCAAACTAGAAGTAGATTGCTATTTTTGAAAAAAAAAGTATATTGTATCGAAAGAAATTTGGGGACCAATACAATGTACTAAAATTTAGTTAATCCATCATTTAATGTAGACCCGAGATGTATTAAAGGTAAAGTAGTAATAAAATATATTTGGTTTGTTTATTTTATGATAGAATATACTCAAAAGATTTATTTGTTTTATTTTTCATTTGTTGTTTAATTAGGAATTTGATAATTTTGAAAGTGAAGAATTTAGTTTTTGTCCCCAAAAGTCTGAACTAAAGCAATATCTAGATGTGCCAAGAGTTGATAGGAATGTTAACTTGGATATCTTGTCCTTTTGGAAAGCTAACAATTTCGGTATTCGGGAGTTGCTTATACGGCTCGCGATGTGTTAAGCATTCCTATTTCTACCAACGCATTTGAATCTACATTTAGCATTGGTGGTCGTGTGATAGATCAATACCGAAGTTCGCTCAAACTTGATGTGGTAGAAGCATTGGTTTGTGCGAGAGATTGGCTATATGGATCTATTGGTAATAACCGATTGTTTTAAAATTATTTTTAGATTTCTCATTCTTTAAATAAATTAATTTAATAAAATTGTTAATGGTTGGTATGTAAATGCAGAAGCTCTGTCCAAGTTCCTTTGGAAGATCTCACTAATGATATTTTAAATCTAAACATCAATAAAGAAGAAGGTTCATTAATTGATAAAACTTCTTCTTCTACCTTTAATCACAACAATTGATTGTAAGTATTTTAATTAAATAATAACTTTATTGCCTATATCATTTTTAATTTGTTTGATTTTCTTATCAACTTTAATAATCCTAGTTTCAATTTACAAGTGCAAATCTCATATTTAATTATTTTTATATGTTTATTTTGTTACACATGTTTGTGCTTATGGAGTTTGAAGAAATTTGGTTGGAGATTTCACTTTTACAAATATATATAGGAAAAATTTTAAGTAAGGACCTTAACTTAACGACTTTATTTATGGACCGGGCCATTTGGCATGTTTCTTGATGGAATTTTTTAATGAAATTTGGTAGGGATGTTCTTCATCATATTTAGAACATCTCCACCAAATTTTATCAAAAAATTCAACCGAAAAGTGGGTTAACTATAAGATTAAAAAATATTGGATATATATATCTATTTCTAAACCAATATTTTTCAATCCTGTAGTTAACCCACTTCCTGATTAATTTTTTTGATGAAATTTGGTGAAATTGTTCTACACATAATGAAGAACATTCCCACCAAATTTCATCAAAAAATTTCCATCGAGAAGCATGCCAGATGTCCCAGTCTGTAAATATGGTCCTTAACTTAAGGTCCTTACTTGAAATACACCATATATATATATATATATATATATATATTATTTTACCATATTGCTTGGACAATTTTATCCTTATTTTGAGTATTGGTAGTATGTGATAGTTATTATGTTTTTGATGATGGCTGGATAAACTAGTAATTTTTAATATTTATGCTTGGGTGATGGAATGCTATATATTTTGACTCTAGGTTATTATTATCATATTACTTTGATTAAATATTAAATTTTGGTATTGAGTGATACTTATTAAAAATTTAAAATTATTATAAGACAAGTTAATTATTTTCACATGAGATTTGATTGTTATTATTATCTTATGTTAATCGTGTCGTGTTTAGTTGAAGGTTTAACACGACCTATTTATTAAACGGGTTAGTCGGGTCGTGTCGTGCAACCTTTAAAATAAATATTTCGTGTTTGAGTTAACATAAATGACACGATTAATTAAACGAGTCATTTTCTTGTTGACACTAATAATGTAATACTTGTATGTTGACATGCCCCAAACACAACACATGCAAACCCAAATTGCTAACCCTAATTTTAAAAGAATAGTTAGGAATTACTATTCACCATCTTATATATAAATATATACAGTGGGGTTCAGGGGCGAACTACCTTTTGTCAATTCGTGCAAATTGAAGAGTAAGTGGCGGGACCCACTAAAGAAAAAGCAACAATTCACCTTCTCTCTTCTTTTGTCAAATGCTTTAAGCATATAAAATTAAAAAAATTGAATTCTCTCTCTTTACCACTAGACCACACTTTTCCCCTCTATCTCCATTCTCTTCTTCTTTCTCTCCATTCTCTTCTTCTTCTTCTTTGTGTTTTTTTCTCGAGAATTCGTGCATTTTAACAAAAGGCCAAGCTCTCAAAATCCATGTAAGTACACAAATTCTCTCTATCTCTCTAGATTTCTAAATGGGCATATTTTTTTCTAAATCTACACAAATCATCATTGAGTTATGTTTGTTCAAAATGTTGTTTTACTCTTCAATGTTGCTTCATACTTGCAAATAATCTTGCTTTATACAATTCTGATCCCATGTATTTCACACTCGGAATTTGTTTTCTGTGGAATTCGTTTTTCTCAGATTTGTTTTTTTCTAGATTTTTATTTGTGTAAATTCGTATGATTCAACAAAAGGCTGAGCTCTCAAAATCCATGTAAGTGCACAAATTATCTTTCTCTCTCTAGATTTCGGGTATATTTTTTGGGCATTTATTTCTAAATCTAGACAAATCATAATTGAGTTATGTTTGTTCAAAATGTTGTTTTATTCTTCAATGTTACTTCATACTTGCAAATAATCTTGCTTTATACAGTTCTGATCACATGTATTTCACACTCATAATTTGTTTTCTACGAAATTCGTTTTTCTTGGATTTGTTTTTTTTCTAGATTTTTATTTGTGTAAATTCGTATGATTTTTGCCATTCAATGAATGTAATATACCTGGTTGAACCAGCATTAAATTATACAATGATTTTATTTTTTTTCGGAATATAAGTTAGTCAGAATTGAAATTCCTATATTAAGAAAATGCAGACATTTCCCATAATTCAATTATGGATGTATATTCTGAATTTCATTCAAATATTAAGATAGCTTAACTACTTTTTTGACCTCCTCATCTACTGGAAAATTGTAAATTCTTTTGCTTATTTTTTGGATTATTTGGCGGAGTTCATGTTAAGAATCCTTGATCCAGCACAGGCAGGTAGACTGAGATGTAAGAAAAGAATAAATGTATAAAAAAGTAGCAGAAACAACGGGACAATGAAGATATTTTGCAGGTTATATTGAGTTGTGCAAATGTATTTTTTTTTAAAGAAAATTAGCCAGTGCAGCTGTAATAGTCATGACGTAATGTAGTTATTACCGTGATGTAATGACATTGTGTTACATTTTCGACCATTTGGTATTACTAGAATGCCTTTTTGTAACAAAATTATAATATGTTTGTAATGAAATTACATTATTTTATAAGTTATGGTGACTTTTGTAGTAATGGAATGAAACGGAATCATTCAAATACTCAATTATAAACAAAAAAACAAAGATACGGGCTATTTCAATCAAGAGTACAAGTCAATTAATTCAAATACTAAAAGTAACAAACACAACTTGTTTTCAAGCTAGACTTATATCATCATCATCTTTCGTTGACGACTCATTTCCTTTTTCCAAAGTTGTAGTTTCCTTGGATGGAGAACACCTATATAAATCGAAAACAAAATAAAAAAAGAAAAAATTCAAGATTCATCTTAGAATGCATGCACCCAAAAATATATATATATATATATATAATTAATTATTACTTACCGATTCATAATTGCAAGGCAATTTCTTTTATCATATGCTTGGCCCACTTTACCACACTCATGGCAACATCTAACTTTCTTATTTTTAGCCATTGCTAGCGTTTTCTCTTTTCCTCCTTTAAGTCGTTTTCCACATTTTTTTGCTCACACTAAATCGAGTTCATTGAAACAACTTTTAACATTACAAGAAGCATGCATAGTAGTATCACCTACTATTGGATTACTTTTCCCGATAGAGACATTTGCACTAATAATAAATTGATCAATTTGCTCAGTAAGGATACACATTCCATCCTCATACATCTTTCTTGTCTCTTCACATATTAGGGCCTTATCAATTAAATCCAAAGAAGATCGGACAAATTGACCCCGCATCAAGATATTAGAACTATCATGGACTATATCAACACCACTACCATCCACCACTGTCCCTAAGTTTACACACTTAGTCCACCTCTTCAAAATGTATTTATCGGGCAACTTACCAAGATAAGTATATCTCATCAAATATGCTAAAAGGTGTCTGCATGGAATTCCAGCGCTCTTGAACTTTTTACACGCACAAGAAACATAATCTAAGTCCTTATCATTAATGATTTCGCGGGTTTTGCTTATTTCGACCCAACCCATTATTCGAATGTGATACACACGATGATTGTCGTTTTCCCTAACCAACTCGAACCGTAGTTAAAGCTTTCACACAGTTCATCCTCAAATTTGTAGAACATTTCATTTGTATAAATATCAACCATTTGCACCAAAAAGTTATGATTTATTCGAATTTTAGGCTTCTCAATTCTATCTTTATAATCGGCCATCAATTCCTCGTGACGTTGGTGTACAAGTCCCTTGCTAAACTGTATCATAAAATCTACTAAAGAATTGTTCTTTGAAATAAATCTCTTAAAAAATGCATGACTACTTTCTGCTTTGGATACTTGACACATTAGCTGAGAAAATATGATTAACGTATACAGGTGTATCCATCTTGAACGAATTGCATATATGTCATTCAACCACTTATTTCCTCCTAATCCACTTTTTTTAATAATACTTTCCCATTGCAGATCAAACTTTTCACGAGTCTCTGATTTTCAAATACAAGCTGAGAACTCATTCTTATATGTACTATATATTACTGAATCAATTTTCTCTGAAAATTTCTTTAATATATGCCAACTACAATATCTGTGGCTGAAAAAATTAAAAAATATTCATTAATTAACATATTAATTAACATGCATGACTATTTTGTAAAAAATTAACATATCAATACTTTGCAATATATATATATATAAGATTAAATACCTGTAAAAAGTATTTGAAAAACAAGAGGGAATGCCTCAGTCATAGCTGGGTCTTGATCGGTAATAATCATCTCCGGGGCACCGCTAGGCATACATTCCAGAAATTGATTAAATAGTCAAATAAAATCATTTACGCTCTTATGATTCAAGAATCCACAAGCAAAAATAATTGTTTAATCATGATTATTAAATCATGATTATTAACCCCCATTATTGATGCAAATATCAAAAATTATTAATTGTCGAGTAAGCTCGTCTTGAAGATGCATCTAACCAAAAACAACGAGTAATCTTCTATTAATTGTCGATCTCAATTTTAAAAGTAAATGACGAGTTCTTTCCTTGTTCTAATTTCAAATACTAAAAAATTATTTTACCATCATGCCCCTTCATATCTGCACAATAATCCCTTTCATGATCATACAAATCTCTTTGTATGCACCCAATATTTTCTATCCCTCCAGATTGCACTTTAAGAAAACTAAATTATTGATGTTGGGGTATATTCACCATGAAAAATTATTTTTTTATTGGCTTTACCGAGTCTGAAACATTACAGTGGGATGATAAAATATGAACCTTATCGGGATTGCTAAAGGGTGACTGTGCTCCTCATTGAAAATAGTAACAATATATTTAGAAGATAAATTTGACCTTAAAACGGCAATTTTAGCGTTACAATTCTCACCTATGCTTCCCCAACGTCTTTTGATTTCAACACTAACAATTTTTTTAGGTTTTCCTTCTTTCCAACAATTAAACTCCTTTCTTACCTCATTACTTCTCGGCTCTTTCTTTTCAGTTGCAATTTGTACACTAAACCCAGCTTGTAAGAATAGGACAAATGTTAGGAAAGAGAAATCTACTATACCAAACCTCTAGAACTAAGGAAAGAAAGTTGTACAAGGGAAATAAAAATGTGCTAGAAGAATACAACTAAGGAATGAATAATTACAATATTGCTGTCATAAATTAAATCATTATGATTGCTAGATTTTAGGCATAACTTTGGGCTTCGGATTCTGTACCCTTGTTGTATCCATATTACAGGAATTTTGCTCTACATGAATTGTGCTAATACTCCCCCTCAAGATGGAGCGGGTAAAGAGGTAACGCCCATCTTGCCAATTAAAAAATTAAATTGATCTTTGCCCAACGGTTTGGTAAAAACATCTGCAAGTTGTTCTGAAGAAGAGATATATTGTGGAGCAATTAGCTTGGACTATATTCTTTTCCGAATGAAGTGGCAATCAAGCTCTATATGTTTTGTGTGCTCTTGGAAAATTGGATTCTTCGCAATATGTAAAGCAACTTAATTGTTACAAAACATGGTAATTGAAGAAAAATGAGAAATCCAAAGTCATTCAGTAAGTATTTTAGCCATTGGAATTCACATGTCAAAGTAGGCATAGCCCTATATTTAGCTTCGGCGGAAAAACGTGCGACAATCGCTTGCTTCTTAGTTTTCCAAGAAAGAATATTGGAACCAAGAAAAGTGCAATATCCAGTGGTGGAGCGGCAAGTCATGGGGCATCTAGCCCAATTAGAATCACAGTACCCTCGTAAATGGAGGCTGCTGGAAGAGGAGAAAAAAATCCCTTTGGCAATAGAACCTTTCACGTATCGAACAACCCGATGAGCAACATCAACATGTGTATTTCGAGGAAAATGCATGAATTGACTTAAAGTATTAACCGAATAAGTGATATCTGGTCTTGTAACAGTAAGATTGATGGAGACATAAATACATGATCGTTTGATATTGCGTATAGATTGAACAATTTTTTTTTCTAAAACCCTATAAGAATAAAAGGATTTCACCTTTGTGGATCATGTAGAGGATCCAAATGAGGAGACTACGGTTTGAAAGAATCAGATTGCGATTTGGTCAGCTTTTTTAATTATCGCTAGGCTGCGAAAATCAATTGCTTTCGCCACTGAAACGACTTCTGATCGTCCTGATTTTTCGCACCATAATTATAACTTTGCGTTTCGAATGACATATCCAAAAATCAGTCTGATCTAATTGTACGATCAAAAGTTACGATTGATTTACGACTGCTATGTCGAAAACCTAAAGATCTTCTATCGTATTCTTTCCGCCATCAAATCTTGCACTGAGTGTGGGCTACGGTATCACCAAGATTTTTTTCTCACTCAATATAAAAAACCCTAACTCATGAGAATTAATGTTATGATGAGAAGAGACAAGGCCAGTGTATATATAAGGCTACAATAGAGACCTTAAGGAGAAATAAGTGTTTGGGTTTCCTATGGAAAGTTGGAATCCTAATTCCACTATGAATTAGTTCCTTCCATAAATCATAATTCACACCACTAAAGAATTATAATTGCACTCCTGTCCTCATCTCAAAATTATATTTCGAACTCCTTATTATTAAATACTTATTATTCTCCCAACGTTAAGATTACAGATAACCGTCATTTAAATTAAATTACTGACAATTATATTTAAATGACTTCTTAATCTATGAGCCTACCACTTAACTTATTTGATATGTATTAACATAATCCACCTGCAGGGTTTGACATGATCAAAACTTATAAGCTTCTCAAGGGGCTATTATCAATCCCTATACCAGGACGTGGATTCCATCAATAATTAATATTCATCATACATATAGTTTTGTCATCCAACTCACGAAGATTATTGATCCATAAATGAATCTCACTCTTAATGAGTCAAAACAACAAACACTACATATATATGTCTATTAATTATTTCAAGATTTGAATCAAATAACATTTCATGCGATGACTTGTTTGACAAAAGAAGAGTTGGCATTTTATTAATCAGATAAGTGGCTGTGAGAACACATTCACCCCAAAATTGTAAAGGAATGTGTGCTTGAAAACGGAGGGCACGAGCAACCTCGAGAAGGTGACGATGCTTACATTCAATAACCCCCATTTTGTTCGGGAGTGCCAATACAACTACGTTGATGAATAATGCCATGATCTGAAAAAAAAAATTGCATTTTCATGGAGAGAAATTCAGTCCCATTATCAGAATGTACCATTTGAATTGTTGGAAAAATATCTAAACCATTACCATAATGCAAACAAGTTATACGGAAATGAAATTGTTTCTGAACCATGGCAAAAAATGATTGTAAAATATTTTGAGTCTCAGATTTAACGTGTATTAGGTAAACCCAAGTACAACGAATAAAATCATCCACAATAGTTCAAAAATATTTCGAACCATTTAAAGAAGACTAGAAAAAAGGCCCCCATATGTTCCAATGTATTAATGCAAAAGGTTTATTTGTTTTAAAAGAACTAGATGAAAAGGGCAATCGCCTTTGTTTAACTTGGGGACAGATGTCACAAATTTTATTCTAAGAACAAGAAATAAAAGAAACATCTTTAACTAAATTTCAGAGAGTCTGATAGGATAAGTGTCCAAGTCGCCAATGCCAAAGATGAAAATAAGGTGGTTTAATCATTCTCATTGCTAAGGGTGCTTGGAAATAATAAAGCCCCTCATGAACATTTCCCTGACCAAACTTCCTCCTCGTTGACAGGTCCTGGAAAATACATTTACAAGAAGAAAATGTGATTAAGCAATTGCTTGTTTGAGCAAGCTGGCTAACAGATAATAAGTTAAACTTAAAAGTTGGAATATAAAAAATATTTTCAAGTTTAATGGTTGGAGAAATATTCACGGTCCCAATATGGGTGATTGACACATTAGACCCGTCTGGAAGTTAAACAAAAGATGGATGAGGACATGGTCTATAAGAAGAAAAAATAGATAAAGTGTGGCACATATGATTAGTCACTGATGTATCAATAATCCATACAGAACTAGAAGGCATGGTAAGAGCAATACCTGCTAGGTTTGCATTAGATTCAATGCTATCTGAATAAAATGTAGAGGCCATAGCCATTAATTTATTGTACTAATCTTGAGTGATAAGAGGGGGCATCACCATTGTAGCATCCTTGGATTTTGATCCTTTAAAGACAGTATCAATTTTCTTTGGAGAATACCTAATGAGTTTGTATCAACGAACTTTTGTGTGATTGTCTTTGTCATAATGTTCACAATAAAGACGTGTTTTGCAATTAACAATATTTCTAGCCTTTGAATTATTCCTGCGATTTCCCGATTTGGCGGCAAGAGCAGCTGCATCTGGAATAGGAGCTGATAAAGAATGGATCTCTTGTTATTTCTCCTCTTGACGAACAAGAGAATACCGAATTACATATCCAAAAATCAACCCGATCTAACGGTGCGATCAAAAGTTACGATTGATTTACGACTGCTATGCCGAAAACCTAAAGATCTTCTATCGTATTCCTTCCGCCATCAAATCTTGCATCGAGTGTGGGCTACGGTATCACCAAGATTTTCTCCTCACTCAATATAACAAACCTTAACTCATGAGAATTAATGTTATAATGAGAAGAGACAAGGCCAGCAAATATATAAGGCTACGATAGAGACCTTAAGGAGAAATAAGTGTTTGGGCTTTCTATGGAAAGTTGGAATTCTAATTCCACTATGAATTAGTTCTTTCCATAAATTATAATTCACACCACTAAAGAATTATAATTGCACTCTCGTCCTTATCTCAAAATTATATTTCGAGCTCCTTATTATTAAATACTTATTATTCTCCCCACGTTAAGATTACATATAACCGTCATTTAAATTAAATTGCTGACAATTATATTTAAATGACTTCTTAATCCTTGAGCCTACCACTTAACTTATTTAATTTGTCGGATTAACATAATCCACCTGCAGGGTTTGACATGATCAAAACTTATAAGCTTCTCAAGGGGCTATCATCAATCCCTATACCGGGACGTGAATTCCGTCAATAATTAATATTCATCATACATATAGTGTCGTCATTCAACTCATGAAGATTATTGATCCATAAATGAATCTCACTCTTAATGAGTCAAAACAACAAACACTACATATATATGTCTATTAATTATTTCAAAATTAAGAGCATAAGTAATCATAATAACCATGGGATTTTAAATTGTTTTATATAGTCAGTATAAAAACAATTAACCCAAACTGGTCCTATTCAATACACACAAAGTGTACTAGCACAACGAGTTAAAACTATATCATTTCCTGTAGTTAAGATAAACTACTAAAACTTGTGCTACAATCCTACCGATGGGTGTCCAATTCCATCTAAGACTGTGAACCATTAAACTTATATTCCACAAGAACAGATGATATGATCTTTTGTGTGTAAGCTATACTCTACACACCAAATCATCTACTATATGGAATAAAAGACACACATGCACAATATTTAAATAAATAATATAATGCAACCATTGCCCATAAAGATTCTTATTAAAATAGCAAAACCAAGTTTATAACATATCCAAACTAACAAGAAAATTATCACTTTTAGTATATCACTCTAACAATCTCCCACTTAGACCCAAAGCCATGGAACTATATATCTCACTTCCATTCCCTCAACGTGAACATGTGTTTTTCCTTCTTATAAATCCTCGGCTCTTTCAAGTTCGCAACTATTTTACTATTATCAAAATAAAGTGAAATAGTTTATAACACTGAAGGTGCCACATCTAGATTCATATGAAAGTTCCTGAGCCAAACCGCTTTCTTAGCTACTTCTAAAGCAGCCACATATTCAGCTTTCATGGCGGGGTCAGCAATATATGACTGCTTTATACTCCTCCAACCAATGACTCCATCTCTTAGAGTAAACACATAACCTGAAGTTGACTTTCTAGAATCCTAACTTCTGACTAAAAATCCTTGTCTGTGTATCCAACAGGTACTAAACTGTTTGCCTGGTAAACCAACATAAAATCTTGAGTCCTTTTAAGGTACTTAAATATATGTTTTACCGCAGTCCAGTATTCTTTCCCTGGATTAGACTGATATCTGCTAACCATACCAACACTAAAGCAAATGTCTGGTCTAGTACACAATATAGCATACATGAGGCTTCCCACTACCGAAGCATAAGGAACTCCCCTCATCCTCTCTATCTCATCATGTGTCTTATGACATTGATCTTGGATAGAGTGATTCTATACCTAAAAAGGGAGAAACCCTTTCTTGGAATCTTGTATACTAACTTTGGCAAGAATTGTATCGACATAAGTACTTTGGATAAGGCCAACATCCTATGTTTCCAATCTCGCATAAGCTTAATACCAAGGATGTGACTGACTTTTCCCAAGTCCTTCAAATCGAGTTGACTTGATAACCATACCTTCACTAAAGATAATATTCACATATCACTTCCAATAAGTAAGATATTATCCACATACAATACCTAGAATACCACCGCGCTTCCATTGCGCCTTTTGTACACACAAGACTCATCCGAACATTAATCAAAACCAAAATATTTGATTGTATGGTCAAAACAAGTGTTCCAAGATTTAGACACTTGCTTAAGCCCATAAATGGGCTTCTTGAGCTTGCATGACATGTGCTCTTGGCCATTTGCTATGAATCCCTGTGGTTACATCATATAGATGCTTTTATCAAGACTTCCATTAAGGAAACTTGTTTTGATATCCACTTGCCAAATCTCGTAATCAAGATGAGCCGTAATGGATAAGAGAATTCGAATAGACTTTGGCATGGCTACCGGCAAAAAGGTTTCATCATAATCGATCCCCTTCTTTCTGAGTGAACCCTTTTAGCAACAAGCCTTGATTTAAGCCCGTCTAATCCTCTCTATCTCTTATATACCCACTTGCATCTGATAAGTTTTATCCCTTCGGGTGGTTTTACAAGATCCCAGACTTTGTTAAAGTACATGGACTCCATTTCAGATTTTATAACCCTTTGCCATTTTCTGTATCTTTATATTGAAGTATTTCATTATAGTTAAAAAGGGTTCGTTTCTTATTCATCAGGAACCTTGTTATAAGACTCTCCCAAGAACAAAAAACGACTAGGTTGACGAACAACCCTCCCACTACGACGAGGCACTACTTGTGTTTGTGTACATTGTGCAAATATTAAACATACTAACTCACTATCCACACGTGGTGCTGGTTCAAGAACCTACGTATTAGTGATTTGTTCAAGATATGCATAAGTATCAACAATCCTCCCACTACAACGAGGTAATGGAATGTCGATATCCATTTACTGTGGTATTTTCTCTTGTACTAAAGGTATAGACGAATTGTGCCCTGTTTTTCTCTCCTTTCATTTCCATTACAACAACACTACTCATGGGCTTATGGTCTATGATATAATCATCTTCTAAGAATCTGGCATTGATAATAATAACATTATATTCTTGAGGATTATTAAATAAACCACGCTTGGTTCCTTTTGGATATGCAACAAAAAAACACACTTTCGTTCTTGATTCCAACTTATCCACATTACCTTTCAACACATGTGCTGGACTACCCCATTTCTGAATATGCCGCAAACTAGGTTTACGCCCAGTCCACAATTCTATGCATGTAGTAGGTATTGACTTTAATGGTACCAAGTTCAGAATATATGCATCTATTTCTAAAGCATATCCCCAAAAAGAATCAGGTAGGTCTGAATAACTCATCATAGATCTTACCATTTCTATAAGAGTCTTATTCCTTCTTTCTGCTTCACCATCATGCTGTGGCATCCCCGATGCAGACAACTGGGATGTAATCCCATTCTCTAATAAGTATTCTTTAAACTCTCCCAAGAAGTATTCATCACCACGATCTGATCGTAGTGACTTGATACATTTTTCTAGACGCTTTTTGGTTTATGTCTTGAATTCTTTGAATTTCTCAAAGACTTCAGACTTACGTCGCATTAAGTAAATGTATCTATACTTCAAATAATTATCTACAAATGTGAAGAAATACTCAAAGCCTCCTCTAGGCTGGACATTCATATGGCCATACAAATTAGAGTGAACCAGTTTTAACTGTTCTTTAGCGCTATAGCCTTTGTCGAGAATGATCTTTTAGTCATTTTACCTTCTAAACAGGATTCACAAACTGGAAGTGCCTCCACTTTCAATGAACCTAATGGTCCATTTTCAAACAGTTTTTGAAATCTTTTTAGATTAATATGACCAGGGCGTAAGTGCCAAAATACATTTGGTTCATTTTGAAGGTTCCTTTCTCTTAATCGGTAAATTATTAATGTTATTCAATTCACTCAGTTGTAGTACTAACAAGTCAGGATTATTAATGTAAAGATCAATCACTAATGTACCAGAACAAACAAACTATTTATTTTTTCTAATGATAACTGATTTATCATTAAAATAAACAAAATATTTGTCCTCAACCAATCTAGAAATAGAAATCAAATTCCTTCTAATGGAAGATACATATAGACATTCCTTAATCATTAATATCCTATTCTAACTAGACTAAAGATAAATATCTTCTACTATAACTGTTGCCACATTTGTAGCTACCTATATGTAAATTTTTTATATTTTTAAGTTGTCTGGTTTCCTGGAACCCCTGCAAAGTATTACAGACATGATTAGTGGCTCCCGAATCTACACACCAGGTACTAGTAGATCGGACCACTAAACTAGATATAACAATAAATAGATGAAATTTACGTATATTATTATAACGGTTTAGGAAACTGGAACAATCTTTCTTCAAATGCACTTTCTACTGACAGAGAAAATGCTGGCCCATAGGCTTTTTCACTCCTCCTAAAGGTTCAGTGATTATTACACGCATTGCTCCTTGTGGGACCGCAGCTTATGCATTCTTCTTCTTCCTTCTTGCTTTTGGGCATAGAAGTTGAAGCTTTCTCAGCCACTAGAGTATTAGCCAGCTTACCAAGGAGTTCATCAACTGCTTGGAATTCTTTAAGAAGTTCCAACAATGAATAAAGCTTTTTCATGTTGTAATTCTGTCGGAATCCCTTAAATAAATCCATCAGCGACTGGGATCGACATGAGTTTCCCCATCGATTTCAACTCCAAATATCTCTTAGTTCATTAAGAAGACTGATCGTCTTCAAAACAAGATCCTTAACTCGGGTTCCTTCAGTAATAGTAATGTTCATGAGGCCTTTCATCGAAACTTGTCTTGCGGCATGATCCTGATCTCCAAAAATATCTTTGAGGTTTAGCATTATGTCGTAGGCGCTGGCAAAAGACTAATGCTAATGTTGTAGCACATTTGACAAAAATGCCAGAATGTAAAATCACGCCATCTCATCAGCCTTTTTTCACCTCCGGCAAGCCTGGGTTTCCTCATCGGTCTCTCCTTTACCAGGTTTTGCTGGACAAGACTCAGTGAGCACAAACTTGTACTCTTTAACAGTAAGCACAATGTTCAACTTCCATTTTTTAGTCAATAAAATTAGGTCCAATCAATTTGTTTTAGTTGAGAATAATTAAAAGTGGATCGAAAGAATTTGCCATTTTAAAACTTGAGAATCACATACAAATTATGATGGACAATAATAATTTTGAACACATATTTTAATTATAGTACCCTCTACCATTTTAAAAAGCATTCGCCAGCAGCCTAAGACTTTGAACAATATGCCCCGTTAATGAGGTCGTCTATTATTCATTATTTCTTAAACAGATGTAAACCTATTAAATTTTACTATCTAGATAATCCTTTATTGTCAAGCAATACATACTATCTAGACAATCTTTTATTGTCAAGTAAAATATACTATCTAGACAATCTTTTATTGTCAAGTAAAATTTAAATAGCCGACTTCCTTTGGTCTTACAAATAATAGTAGAGACTCAGTTGAAGAGCATACTATTATTTATATCTAAGTGTATACCATCATTTAATTTAGTCCAATGATTCTGCAATTTATTCTTTCCGATATGGAGGTGAGCACTAAAACTCACACGAAAAATAAATCACATCATTTAAAATTAGCAGTCAGTGAAATTTGTACAATGATTCCGTAATCTATTCTTTTCGATATGGAGGTGAGCACTATAACACACACGAAGAATAAATTACATCATCTACAAACCAATGATGGAGACCGTGGGATTTTTATGTGAAAAAATCCCTCGCCCACTTAGTATTTAAAACATTCTTTTCTGAGGGTTAAAAAAAATTATATTAAATTCTAGTCAACTAAAATACAAGGGTATGAAATATAAAAGACATGTGCAATAAAATTATCTTGCTGTTTTTTTTAAAAAAAAAACTTATATTTTTCAATTATGCAAAATTTATATTTATATACCTTTTTTTAATTTGACAAGAACTAAATATAAAATAAAAGGTGATCTAGGTATGGTCATGTATCCATGTTGTCCAAAATTATAAGGAAACCTAATAATTAAACACATATGACCAACACACAATCACACAAAGCATTAAACCATTCAATAATAAGAATAATTAAATTCCTGCTATTATGGTTCAAGCTTCATCATCCTTAGTCCGTTGGAAACCTGCAACGACCTATGTCGCCACTTCATTGACTATGTCATGAATCAACCTTGGTGGAAACGCCTTCTTCAATGTCCTTCGTTAAAGAAACTGCAATCTTATATACAAAGGTCCTATAACTCCATTTAAGGAGTTCACACATAAACTATTATATCTAAATTGTAAATAAAATTACATAGATCTTATGCCTCCTTTTAAGGAGTTCACAAATCTGATCTAAAATTAATTTACAAAACCTAAATCATCATGCACATTAAAATTAACCACGAATAAAAACATCGTGGGATCCAATCACATAAAACATAATTATGTGACCATAATAGCGGGACAAGAACACTGTAAAACAAGGATTAATGAGTTCTACGTTCTATCCAACAACAACATGCATGAATAGATTTAACTGGACAACATGGCTAGTTCAATCCATACGCAGTATCAAAGAAAACCTAACGCTCTGATACCAATTGATGTAGACATAAATACAGGATCGTTTGATATTGCGTATAGATTGAACAAATTTCTTTTTCTAAAATCCTATAATAATAAAAGGATTTCACCTTTTTGGATCATGTAGAGGATCCATATGAGGAGACTAGGGTTTGAAAGCATCAGATTGTGATTTGGTTAGTTTTTTAAATTCTCGCTGGGTTGCAAAAATTGATTGTTTTCGCCACCGAAACGACTTCTGATCATCCTGATTTTTCGCACCATAATTATAACTTTGCGTTTTGAACGACATATCCAAAAATCAACCCGATCTAACAGTGCGAACAAACACTACATATATATGTCTATTAATTATTTCAAGATTAAGAGCATAAGTAATCATAATAACCATGGGATTTTAAGTTGTTTTATATAGTCAGTATAAAAACAATTAACCCAAACTGGTCCTATTCAATACACACAAAGTGTACTAGCACAACGAGTTAAAACTATATCATTTCCTGTAGTTAAGATAAACTACTAAAACTTGTGCTACAATCCTACCGATGGGTGTCCAATTCCATCTAATACTGTGAACCATTAAACTTATATTCCACAAGAACAGATGATATGATCTTTTGTGTGTAAGCTATACTCTACACACCAAATCATCTACTATATGGAATAAAAGACACACATGCACAATATTTAAATAAATAATATAATACAACCATTGCCCCATAAAGATTCTCATTAAAATAGCAAAACCAAGTTTATAACATATCTAAACCAACAATAAAATTATCGCTTTTAGTATATCACTCTAACAAATATATAGAAGGCGACCTACCAAACGACGATAAGGCGTAGGATCTGAAAGTAAAGCGCCGTTACCGGGTTTCAAATAAAGTTGTTGTTCTATGGGAAAATCAGATACACGGCCTCCTATTAGACCGGTGTCCTTGAGAATGTCTAATATATATTTTCTTTGAGAAATAAATATTCCTTTATGAGAATTAACCACCTCAATACCAAGGAAGTATTTTAATTTACCCAAGTCTTTAATATAAAATTGTGCTTCAAGAAATTTCTTAAGGCTAATGACAGCAGATGTATCATTCCCCGTGATGATAATATCATCGACATATACTAAAACAAAAGTTGATGAACCGCCTTGATGGTGAGAAAATAATGAGAAATCGGACTTGGATTGAGAAAAACTAGCCCTAACGAATGTCGAAGAAAACTTAGCAAACCACTGCCGAGAGGCTTGTTTTAAACCATACATCGATTTATTAAGTTTACAAATGCGTATCACCCCCTTTCTAGAAAAACCGGGTGGGGGTGTCATATAAACTTTTTCTTGAAGGTCACCTTGAAGAAATGCATTATTAACATCAAGTTGATGTAGAGGCCAATTCTTGAAAACAACAATAAATAATAGGACACGTATCTTTACCAATTTTTCTACAGGAGCGAAAGTATCATGATAACCCAAACCCTCAATTTGGTTGTAACCTTTAGCTACTAACCATGCCTTATAAAGTTCAATGGAACCATCAGAGCGATACTTAATTTTATAGACCCACTTACAACCAATTGCTTTTTTATTCGGAGGGAGAGGTTTGAGGCTCCAAGTATTATTTTTTCCAAGTGCTTGAATTTCTAGTTCCATAGCTTCTCACTAAGGAGGAGACTTAACGGTTTGAGAAAAATATGTGGGTTTATCTATGGAACATATAGAGGAAACAAAAACTTTGTGTGCTACAGAAAAATTAGAAGAAGACATATACTTATGGATAAGATGGGGGTACCGTCATGTTGGAGTTCGAGATGGTGGGTGGAAGTTCATGAGTGGCAGCCGAACAGAGATAATCAGATAAGTAAGGAGGAGGCTTTCGGGCACGAGTAGATCATATATTAGGTAAAGGATCAACACAAGAAGTATTATCAACCATTGGGCTTTGCACAGTTGGAGTGCAATTTGATAGGGAAGAAGCGTCACCCAAATTTAAAATAGCAGAAATATCCATTAGAGTTGATACAATAGAATTAGTGGGATAATCACTCAAATGTAAAGGCATCACTGGTCTAGAATCTTGCAATTGCAACGTAGATATATCACGAAAAGAGAAGATCCCTTCATGGAAGATAACATTACGAGAAGTATAAATACGTTTAGTTTCGATGTCAAAAACGCGATATCCTTTTTGAGCATGAGGAAAACTAATGAAAATGCCAGGTTTAGCCCTTTGGTCAAATTTATGTTTGATATTATTATTATGAGAATAACATAAGTTGCCAAAGACTCGTAAATGAGAGTAAGCTGGTTTTGAATCAAATAACATTTAATGCGATGACTTGTTTGACAAAAGAAGAGTTGGCATTTTATTAATCAGATAAGTGGCTGTGAGAACACATTCACCCCAAAATTGTAAAAGAAGGTGTGCTTGAAAACCGAGGGCACGAGCAACCTCGAAAAGGTGACGATGCTTACGTTCAATAACCCCATTTTGTTCGGGAGTGCCAATACAACTACATTGATGAATAATGCCATGATCTGGAAAAAAACTTTTGCATTTTCATGGAGAGAAATTCAGTCCCATTATCAGAATGTACCATTTGAATTGTTGGAAAAATATTTAAACCATTACCATAATGCAAACAAGTTATACGGAAATGAAATTGTTTCTGAACCATGGCAAAAAATGATTGTAAAATATTTTAAGTCTCAGATTTAACGTGTATTAGGTAAACCCAAGTACAACGAGTCAAATCATCCACAATAGTTAAAAAATATTTAGAACCATTCAAAGAAGACTAGAAAAAAGGCCCCCATATGTCGCAATGTATTAATGCAAAAGGTTTATTTGTTTTAAAAGAACTAGATGAAAAGGGCAATCGCCTTTGTTTTGCTTGGGGACAGATGTCACAAATTTTATTCTAAGAACAAGAAATAAAAGAAACATCTTTAACTAAATTTCAAAGAGTCTGATAGGATAAGTGTCCAAGTCGCCAATGCCAAAGATGAAAAGAAGGTGGTTTAATCATTCTCATTGCTAAGGCTGCTTGGAAATAATAAAGCCCCTCATGAACATTTCCCTGACCAAACTTCCTCCTCGTTGACAGGTCCTGGAAAATACATTTACGAGAAGAAAATGTGATTAAGCAATTGCTTGTTTGAGCAAGTTGGCTAACAGATAATAAGTTAAACTTGAAAGTTGGAATATAAAAAATATTTTCAAGTTTAATGGTTGGAGAAATATTCACGGTCCCAATATGGGTGATTGACACATTAGACCCGTCTGGAAGTTAAACAAAAGATGGATGAGGACATGGTCTATAAGAAGAAAAAATAGATAAAGTGTGGCACATATGATTAGTCGCTGATGTATCAATAATCCATACGGAACTAGAAGGCATGGTAAGAGCAATACCTGCTAGGTTTGCATTAGATTCAATGCTATCTGAAGAAAATGTAGAGGCCATAGCCATTAATTTGTTGTACTAATCTTGAGTGATAAGAGGGGGCATCACCATTGTAGCATCCTTGGATTTTGATCCTTTAAAGACAGTGTCAATTTTCTTTGGAGAATACCTAATGAGTTTGTAGCAACGATCTTTTGTGTGATTGTCTTTGTCATAATGATCACAATAAAGTCGTGTTTTACAATTAACAATATTTCTAGCCTTTAAATTATTCTTGCGATTTCCCGATTTGGCGGCAAGAGCAGTTGCATCTAGAATAGGAGCTGATAAAGAATGGATCTCTTGTTGTTTCTCCTCTTGACGAACAAGGGAATAAATTTTGGTTATAGACAGAAAATAGTCCATCAAGAGAATCTGGCTCCGAAGCGATGCGAATATGTCGTGAAGACCTTGCAAAAACTTCATTGCCCTGTCTTGTTGGATTTGATCTGTAGCTAATTTTCCATTCCCACATGTGCATGGGTGCGTGGTAATGAGTGAATCAAGTTCTTTCCACAAGGATTTCAGTTTAGTAAAATATGCTGAAACCGACAAATCCTCTTATGTCGCTTCAACCACTGACTGCTTTAGTTGATAAACAAAAGGAGCATTTGATTGAGAAAAACGTTCGGAGAGATCTACCCATATTTTTCTTACAGTGCCAGCATACAAGATGCTACCACGAATCTCAGTCATAACCGAATTGAGAATCCATGAGCAAACTAAATCATTGCATCTCTCCCATTGGAGGAGTTAAACTGAATTTGTAGGTTTTTCCAAGGTACCGTTAACGAAACCTATCTTATTTTTGGCATGCAAAGCCATAGCCATAACACGGACCAAGTACCAAAATTATCACCGGATAATGGTAGCGCAACAAGCAACATATTTGGACTGTTTACATGACGCACAAAAAGAGAGTCATTAGATGATCCTTGTGGTTCGGCAGTTTCAACATTGGTAAGATGAACGTAGGACAATTGGTTGTCTATTTGAAGAAAAACAAGAGAAAAACACAATAATGCAGAGAAATATATATATATATATTAGTCTCCCTTTGATACCATGTAAGAATAGGACAAATGTTTGAGAAGAATTTATTTCTTGTATTTTGAATGTATAGGCAATACCTCTATATATACAAATTCTAGGCTATTGCAAATTACCAACAAATTAGGAAAGAGAAATCTACTCTACCTAACCTCTAGAACTAAGGAAAGAAAGTTGTACAAGGGAAATAAAAATGTGCTGGAAGAATACAACTAAGGAATGAATAATTACAATATTGCTGTCATAAATTAAATCAATCTGATTGCCAAATTTTAGGCATAACTTTGGGCTTTGGATTTTGTACCCTTGTTGTATCCATATTGTAGGAATTTTGCTCTGCATGAATTGTGCTAATACAACTGCTTTAGCATAAGCGTTGTAGAACTTCAAAACATCATCTAATGTCTCAAATTCTTGCCCTTTTTTTGGCGTAATCTTATATGATACTTGTGGATTGTATAACTTACTACTACTTTCATTATTTTCATCCAAGTCAAATTCTAAATTTAAGTCATTATCTATAACAAATTCGGTATTTTCACTACTTCTCCTTACTTCATTCTCCAAATTTTCCATCTTTCATTATATTTTCTTTGAATATAAGAAATAATAAACAGTTGAGATTTAGAATATGATGAATATGAATGAAATTCAGAATATACATCCATAATTGAATTATGGGAAATGTTTGCATTTTCTTAATATAAGAATTCCGAGGAATTCAATTATAACTAACTTGAATTTTGAAAAAAAAATACAATCATTGTACAATTTAGTGTTGGTTCAACCAAGTATATTGTATTCATTGAATGGGAAAAATCATACAAATTGACACAAATAAAAATCTAGAAAAAAAATAAATCCGAGAAAAACGAATTCCAAATGTGAAATACATGGGATTGGAACTGTATAAAGCAAGATTATTTGCAAGTATGAAGCAACATTGAAGAACAAAACAACATTTTGAATAAACATAACTCAATGTTGATTTGTGTAGATCTAGAAAAAAATGCTAAAAAAATATATCCATTTTGAAATCTAAAGAGAGAGAATTTGTGCACTTACATGGATTTTGAGAGCTCGGCCTTTTGTTGAAATGCACGGATTCTCGAGAAAAAACACGAATTTGGGAGAAGAAGAATAAAAGAAGAAAAGAATGAAGAGAAAGAGAGAGAAGAAAAGAATGGAGAGAGAGAGGGGAAAAGAGGAAAAGAGTGGTCTCGTGGTGAAGAGAGAGAATTCGATTTTTTTTAATTTTATTTGCTTAAAGCATTTGACAAAAAAAGAGAACAGGTGAATTTCTACTTTTTCTTTAGTGGGTCCCGCCACTCACTCTTCAATTCGCACAAATTGACAAAAGGTAGTTCGCACCTAAACTCCACTTTATATATATATGGAGATTTATAAGGATACGAAGGACTGTAGTGTTTTTTTTTGGGTTTTCTCCCCAAATTTAACATTAAGGATGCATTTGGCAAACCCAATTCTATGATAGGGAATTGGGAAATGATTTGCAACTCTATTGTTTAGATACCACATTAAAGTCTACATTTGGAATTATATTAGAATTCTAAAACTTTTAATTCTTAATTATTGAATTCTATATGTGGAGTAAAGTTTTCTTATTTCATTTCTCATTGACTAATGTAGTAGTAATAGTAATAATAATAATAATAATAATAATAATAATAATAATAATAAAACTCTCATTCAATTGCCATCCCCATCCCATCATACCCCGTCGCACCCCTCGCCCATTCCTGTTCTACATCACCATTTAACTCCAATCCACCAAAGTAACCTTTCACTTTGTGCATATATAAACTACACCTACCTCCTTCCACTCAACACTCCACCACCACTAACACACACCCCCCCCCCCCCCCCCCTTCCACCCCTTTCATTTTGATTAATGCATATTTATTTACATCCCCCCCTTAACACATCGCCCTATCCCTTCTAGTTGGATTATTACACTTACGGGATTCACCCCACATCAACCAATCCCCCCTCTTCTAACCAACCTCAACGCCCTCTAGTGCATTACAATGTATATATACAAAAACATAGTAAACATAAAAAATATGTATGTGTATATATTTTATATATGTATATAGTGTGTATATATGTATATATTAAAAAATACCACTCCTTCCAACATCCACCACCACGAACCACTACCGAAGTTCTTATCGTGGGTGGTGGTGGCGGAGGTTTTTTAAATAGGATATTTGGACTTTGCATCTCATATTTTAACCCATAATTAGACATTGCACCCCATGTTTTAAATCCTTTGAGTTTGCACTCTGCTGTTAGTATTTTATGTTATGTCTTGCTAATGAATATTTATCTTAACAACCTTACCTTCGTATGAACGCACTGGAATGGCATGTTTGTGTCATATAACACAAGCTATCTACACAACACGAAGAAACCACAAAAAATCAAACGCACACAAAAGAAATAAGCACAAAAACAACAATTTGGGAGATAAGACAATTCGTGCTTAGGGCTTTGATTGAGTGAGGATTGTTGAAGATCTTCGAATAAGTTCATGTAAGTGATTCATATATGTGTAGATTGTCACACATTTTTTTCAATTTTTCTTCAAGATTTTAGTTAGTTACGTGTTGTCCTATGTTCTTGTGATTAATGTTTATATGTAGCTTCATTGCAAATATACGTTTGTTTTTCTCCCTATTTTTTTGTTTTTCTATGTTGGAATTATAGTTTGCCCTAATTTGAAATTACAGTTTTTTATGGGGTGTAATGAAAACACCACTTGTTTATCTTCATGACAGTCCATCCAAGCAGAGAAAAATTAAGAAGCTGCATATTAAAAGGACAATCACAACAAAGGGCTAATGCTCTGTTAAACTTATTCAAGTTCCATTTGTGAATTCACTTGATGAGGTGGCTTAAGTTGAGCCAGCAGATGAGCATTTAAAGGATTTTTTATGCAATATTAAATAACATTCCAGGTAATCCACTTATTCATTTTTATTTGTTTGATTCACCTGTAGTTTAAACTTTAAATTGGCTACTTTCTTATTGTTTATCTTTAATATGTAAATGTGCAAGGTGGAAATGATGTAGTTGAATCATCTCAAATGGCAAGTAAACTTGGAGGAAACTGTTAATAATCCATATTACGATCATTTCAATTTTGATGATGAAGAATCTAACTTTGATGAAGTGCTTGAAAATGATGACTCAACTGATGAAAAAGATGAGGGACTTAAAGATGCAATCTTAAATTATATAAGGGTAGGATGGTCAAAAGAAATATTCATTAACAAAACATAACATAAAATACTAACAGTGGGGTGCAAAGTCAAATGATTTAAAATATAAGATATAATATCAAATTAGGGATCAAAATGTGGGGTTCAAAGTCTATATCTCTTTTTAAACTTATTATTTTTTAAAATTTCAAATAAATTAACCAAACAAATAAATTTAAAATTTTAATAGAATTCTACATGAAAATTTCATACAATCTAAATAATAATATTATAATTTTATGGTATTACAATTTCAAAAATTAAAAATTTAAAAACTGCATACTCAAATGCACTTTCAGAATATATATATATACTAGTGGCAACCCGTGCCGATGGCACTACGGCATAACTCATATTAATATATATGAAAAATTAATAAATGTAAGAAAGGCAATATTTGTTTTAGAATAAAATTTACCAATCTTCCCTATCCTAGCAGGGAAGTACTAGGTTCGACCAATATGGACGTATTTGTTAACCCCAATGATCAACCATTATTGTGATTATATGTCCATCCTTATTGTGGTGGTTGTAGATATATGGATTAATGGTTGTTTAAAAACAATTGTAATGTGCGAAAATACTTATGTTGTGAGATTATTACTTTGTATAAAAAAAATAAGTATAAAAAACTTAAAAAGTTTTATTAAAATCTAGAAGTTATATCAATGTAGTACATTGCCAACAACCGTGTATCAATCCGATAAAACTTGCATCCCAATGTTCCAAAATCCTCCTAGTTTTTCTCAAGAAGGGGTAATCAAATAGATTTAATTTGAACATAAAATGGAAAAAAAACTAAAATTATTCGATGAATATAAATGAAGCATAAATTAATTAATATAAATTAAGTAGTAAAAAAATCATATATCATTTTGCATAAACATAAACATAAAACTTGACACACATAAATTTAATGGTTATTGGATGTAGGTTGAGGAAAACAAAGGGGCAAATAATGAAAATACCTTGACATTCATTGGTAAATGATAACTCCGGATCGACATCAAACAACCAAAAGAAGCAGATCTTCCTAGCAATATTTCCTCAGCAAGCCTCGTGCTAGTGCTATATACGTAATACCTATTTGAGTTACACTAAAAAGAACCAAAAAAATAGACCTTTGCATACATATTTTACAAAAAAAAAACAAACAGTGAGCCACCTATACAAAAACTAGGCAATAATCTATATTTAATATACAAAATTAACATAAGTATTCTTCTTGCCACTCACTAACCTTAAATACATACTTACAAAAATATAAGCTAAGTATTTTTAAAAAAATCAACTTTGCCCACATTTATAAAAAAAAGAAAAAGAAAAAAAAACACAGATAAAACAAAGGTTGCATATACAAAAGCTAAAAAGAAAAATGCCTTTGGATATACAAAAAGATCCAACATCAATAACCACCATATTTTATGTACATGAGCTTAAGAGTATCCACCTCCATGTAATATGGCCAACGAAGATGGATTTCAACAAAAATCCATTATTTAATAGCAAGAAGCAATAAATTACTATAAAGATAACGAAAAAAATTGTCACTTAAATACAAATTATATCAATTACAAAAACATTAATACGTTTTAGTTCAACAACCTTATCATCTTCAACACTGTAAAAAAATTTTAAAAAAATTGCAAATTAGTGTCAAGTAATAGAAATTAAAAATTTTATTTCAAGAAGAGACATAATAAAAAAAAAGTAGTAATAGTAGTACCTGGCATAAGTAGTATTATAAAAAAAACTTCAGGGCAAACACTATTTGTTGTGGAGTTGTCGGTTATTTCAAGGAGAAGTATACATAGATGAGAAGAACTTGTGCATCTTGATAGAGCCACGTATAATTGACCATGACTGAAAACCGGAGTTTGTAAATCTACTCCGATGAATTTAACAGATTGGCCATTAGATTTATTCATTGTCATTGCATATATTAATCTCACCGAAAATTGTTGTCTAGTCATATTGATTGGTACTTTGGATGACGAAGGAGTCAAAGAATTTCTTAGAATGAATACCAAATTGCCATGCTTATCTCCGGTTGAAATTTTTGCTTCAATAACAAAATCTTTGCACTTAACAATGATAAGTCTTGTTCTATTACATAGACCATCTTTAGGTGTAATATTTCTTAGCAGCATTATTGGACAACTCTCTTTAAGCTCTAGTTTGAATGGTGGTAGCCCTAGTGGATTAAGTGTGTTTAAATACTCATTAGGGTATCGACGTGAAATGGTATGATTTACGTCACCGTCTTTAACCATTTTGTCTGCAACAAAGTATGTATATGGCTCTCCTGGAAAAACAGCTAATGCAGCAAGGTTGATTTCATTCACATCATTATTTTTAGTAAATAGAATTGTATGTTCTTTCAAGAATTCAGGTATGACCATGCTTAACACTTTTAGTTCTGGATAAATATTCAAGATTATATTTTCAACAGTTTGGCACCTTTTAATTGACTCTGGAAGATGTATAGCTTCTTAAGGGTTAGACCCAATCTACATAATAGTGAAATAAGCTAATTTAGTAGATTAACAAAGATTGAGAGGTACTATGGACATCAATAGTAATACAATTTAAGACATAAAGGGATTATTACCTCATTGAGGAAACCTGAGAAATCAAATAATCTAGATTGATCATCACATAGACGCATGTTAACATGCAAAGTCAAGATATGTATATATTTCCAAAACACATATCGCTTTAATGACGTAGACAATATCTGCTCCCGAAGACCTCTCAGTATAACAGGCAAAATTTTCTTAAAGTCTCCCCCAAGAACAACTGTAATACCACCAAATGGAAGCGAATTATAAATATCTTGGAAGGTTCAATTAAATGCTTCAACACAATAGCGATGCTGCATTGGAACCTCATCCCATATAATTAGCCTAGCCTTTCGAAATAATTTCGCATGCGAGGACTACTTTATGAATCCACAAACTGAATTTTCTAACACGTTAAGTGGAATACAAAACTTTAAATGTGCAGTGAGACCACCATGTAAGAGTCCTGAAGCGATTCAAGATGACGCAATAGTAATGACTATATCCCCTAAACTGCGACATTTAGTAACGATAATATTATAGACAAAAGTCTTTTTGGTTCTTGCGCCCCTGCTTAGAAAGAAAGTAGTCCCTTTATTTTCATAAACAGACGAAATGATTGAATTATAAGCAGTAAGTTAACCTTTATTCAAACGATCAACATTTTCTTATACATTTATATGCTCAACCTCAACTTGTAATTGTATATGTTCTCATATAAGCCGGTTACTAACAATAGTGCTCTAATTACCAGATGGCAGTGGCATGGGCATGAAGTCCACTAAACTTTTGCCTGAATCTTAAAGCATCTGATTAATAAGGTATAAACCATAATCATGAACTTGTGCATCAGTAGGAACATCAATACCATAAGATGTACATATTTTGCAACGTAAATCATCATATATGTGCACACAAAATTGGTTCCATAATGAATCAGGATTTAACAGAGACCATTGCATCAAGATAATAAAAAACAATCTTCTCAATTGGGACCCGGTTTTCATTATTGCTACTTCTCTGAGACATTGAATCCATTCTTGATCATCTTCTAAAGGGCCTTTAGCAATACATGTTGCCTTATATATGGGATGTACAACATTGTTAACTGTTATTATACATTGAAAATATTGAGGCGCCTCAACAACAGTCATCAAAAGACGCAGATAGAACATATCACCTTTATTTAGGCTGGCAAAGTACATCTTTCCAATTGAGGTTCCCCTTTGTCTTTTTGTCCAGAACTTATATTTCAAATTCCAAACGAAATGTTTTGAAAATTGTTGGTATGTGAGTATTCGAGCTAAAGCATTAGTAGAGCAACATGAAAAAACTCGTCAAGGTGGTTCGTTGATCATATGCTCTATTCACTATAGAATTGATAGATTCTGAAAGGTTATAAAAGACATTATGCATTCCTTCTAAGTGAACTACCAAACATTGAACTGATGAGACCTCTTAATGCATAGGGTTGCCAAATGTCCGCTACTAAAAGTTCAAGTACACCAAAGTGAGACTATCAACGTACCAGAGTGAGATTATTAATCTGTCTAAACTTAAAAAAAAGGTTCAAAATAACCATACTCTAACATGAAAGTAATAATCTGACCAGCTTGCTTGATTGCTTTAATATAATAAGAGGGAAAAATTAAGAAGGAAAATACAATAAAAGTGACGGCAGCAAGCTGGTTTAATATAATAAGAGGGCATAAACCAGAATCTAAAAACTTAACAATGCATCAAAGCGTAATAAGAAAGCAAAGGGGTAACTCGTGCATACGACACTATAATATAGTTCTTTTGTTAAATTAAAAATATAGCAATTACTTTTAAAAAGAATTGTAAATACAATATTCTAGAAAGATAAAATCAATTTTTTTATAATTTGTGAGCTACCAGTACCCTCCTTCTTCAATGCTTAAATTATTTGTGTTTTTATAGCAATGGGGTTAATTAAGGGCTGGGGAAAAAAGGTCTACGCAAAGTTTAATAGTCTATAATAGGAAAAATGATGAGGCTATATAAAATGTATATGTAAATTTTTTTTCTCTGACATAGTATAATAGTTACATAGTAATTTTTGTGTTGTAAATATAATTAATGAAGCCCAAAATAATATTTCCTAACTTTATCTTTTATGATGAATCTGGAAATATAAGTCCCAATCTATATTCTTCCCTTTTTATTCTACAGCTCTAAAGCTTTGAATGAAAACTATTGTGGCCGGGTGTATATTTTCCCTTTAAACATGAAATGAAATAATAAAAAAAAGTGTAACCATGAATAAGAAAGGAGAGAAAAAAAATCAACTGCTACATATAAGCAATCTAAAGTTCCAACATGGTAGAAAAAACCCAAAAGTCCCTCGTATATAGATTCGCTGTGCATTAAATATTACCAATATGTGTTCACAAAGTTATACTAACTTTAGGAAAGGCCATTTCTGCAGGGTACACATAATAGTTGCTTAAAAATCTCTGTTTAGAAATGTGTGGATTTATCTTAAAATTAAATTAGTTTTCCATTTTTCTTGTTATATTATATAAATTATACTAGCTACTTTTGTGCTTAAATATTCAATAGTTATTGACGTGGAAAGAAAAACTATGATAATGCTTTGATTAATAGTATTGCTTTAATGTTTAACATTGTTATTAATTATATATGGGTTTGTTTAATGCTTCATTTCCAATGTTTTAAAGTGTTGGGTACTAAACTAATGCATGTTGCTTATTTCATTTAGACTTGGTGGTTATTTAGTTCTTCTAGTACTATGCTTAAATGACTGTACTTTGAATATGTCACAGATTATAAAATATTCGAATTCAATAAATAATTTGTTTCTACATATTTGAAAATTTAGGGGGAATTATTTTGGGCGTTTACCAAATTATGCCTTTTGCTTATTGTAGTCTCTCCATAATACCAAATGTTTCCTTTGATACTTCCACTTGAATTGATCTTTTATCTGATAGTGATGTTCTATTTTAAATTCATGCTGCAAGTTTTGTCATGAATTTTCGAATATCAAATTTAGCATAACAATTTTGTCAAAAATCTTTCGTCTGATTTTCCTTTACGACTTACTGACCTTTTCTATGTTTTGGACAATATGTAGCACTTGAATTTAGTAAAAAGTGTCATCCCCTTATTAAGAAGAATGTTAATAGTAACTTCCTGTATGTAAATGTTCCCTTTCTGATCTTTCATCCCAGCGGTTTGGAAATATGATTAATTATATGCTGCAATTATCTAGCACTAGAATTTTTTTTTCTCTCACATCTTTAACAGAGTAACCATGAAACTTGAAATGAAATGAAACATAAAAAAAAAGGAAGTTTAACCATGAATAAGAAAGGAGAAGAAAAATCCGATTGTACATATACGCAATATCAAGTTCTGGCATGGTAGAAATATACCCAAAATGTGCATCAAAGAATAAATGAATGTGATTTTGCCCTGTTCTACGTTCATAAAGTTGTATCTCCCCTATTTTCTAATTGAAGGGCTGGGGAAAAAAGGTCTATGCTGAGAGGAGAAATTAGAAAGGTGAGAGAGGGGGTTACCTTGCAATGGTGTTATAACAGTGGAGGTTGTTCCGGCAATGGCGGACGGCATGGTGGTGGAGTGGGAATAAGATGTATATGGGTATAATGTTCAGTATAATTTTTGTGCTGACAACTCGCTTGGAGTTATACATGTAGTGGTCGAGTTTGGCGGCGGCGCAAACCCTAGGCGAGAGTGGGAACAAGATGTACATGGGTATAATGTTTGGTAGAATTTTCGTGCTGGTGACTAGCTTGGAGTTGTACATGCAGTGGTCGAGTTCGGCGCAAGCAGGAATCCCAGGCGAGGTTTTTGTGGCTCAAACTTGACTCGAGGTTTGAGCGGCGCGAACCCTGATCAAAGCTTAGTCCTTCAGTTTGTTGGTGTGGTTATCGTGATCGATTTCGTAAACAATGCAACATCAATAAATGAGTGGAAGGTGAAGAGAATGAGAGGAAATGAAGGAACAACACAAAGTGCATGGAGAAGATATTTTGTTTATATAGGGGGAAAACGTATGCAACACACCTGTGTTATTTTAATTTCAAATTTAAATTAATCTATAAAATTCACCCTTAAAATTAGAGTATGTAATCCTAACCCTTACAACTTTTATGTTTTATATATTTTAGCTTCGTACTTTATTATTATAAATATAAAGGGAGGGTTGAAGTTGGTAAGAGCATGTCTATCGGATAGGATAAAATTTAGGGTAAATTTAACAATTATTTTCTAAATTTCAAAGTTTGCACATAGTAGAAAGGATAAAAAAATTTAGTGACACTCGTATGATTTTTCTTTCTTGAAAAAAAAATATTATACGAAGAGCTCTCACCTGTATGAGCTTTAAAAAGATAAAAAGAGGCAAAATTTTCAACCATACGAGGCTGCCACCCTCGTATGACTTCTATTGGGTGTTTTTTTTTTCTCTCAAATGAGTGCAAAAAAACAAAGAAAAGGGAAAATGCCCATATGAGTATGGCTCACTCATATGGGATCTTTTTAAAAAAAAAAGAAAAAGAAAATGTCCATATGAGTGAGCCATACTCGTATGAGTTTTTTTTTATGTTTAATACGGGTGTACTACACTTGTATAAGCCATACGAGTGACCTTCACCTGTATAGTGTAAAATTTAAAAGAAGAGTGAATTTATTCGTTCTTTATCTTATATGACAGAATTTAGTTTCCTAAATTTTTTCATTATAATATAAAATAAAATAAATTTAGAGGCAATTAGGTATAAGGGCTCATTATAATAATAATATAATTATAAAAGACATTTAAAAATTAGCCGTGTAAATTAAGGGCACATTGCAAAAAAGACACTAATACCCCTTCATTATAATATTATCTCATTATGACACTAACAGCAACCAGGAGGTGCTAAATGCATTTAACACCTCCTGGACAGCAACCAGAGGGTGCTAAATGCATTTAACACCCCTTGGACAGCAACCAGAAGGTGCTAAATACATTTAGCACCACAGCCAGAAGGTGTTAAATGCATTTAACACCCCCTGAACATCAATCAGAAGGTGCTAAATGAAATTAGCACAACAACCAGAAAGTGCTAAATGCATTTAACACCCCCTGGATAGCAATCAGATGGTACTAAATGCAATTAGCACCACAACTAGAAAGTGTTAAATGCATTTAGCATTTCCTAGACAGCAACCAGAAGGTGCTAAATGCATTTAGCACCCCCTGGACAGCAACCAGAAAGTGCTAAATGCATTTAGCACCCTTGGACAGCAACCATAAGGCTAACCAGAAGGTGCTAAATGCATTTAACACCTTTTGAATAACAACCAGAAGGTGTGCAACTTGAACAACAAACTAGAAGGTGCTAAAATGTTTTCAGCACCATTATAAAATAGAGAACAACAAAATTGATAAGATCAACATCCATTCAATTTATTTATATGTATATATATATATGAATCGACGTAGGGTTCATAAAAGAAAAAAAAAGAGTTACGATCATATTATTTTTAAATCTCGCTGGGCTATCGAAATTAGTCGATTTCGATAGCAAAACGACCTCTGATCGTCTTAATTTTTTTTACAATTATAATAACTTTGTCTTCCGAACAACATATCCAAAAATCAGCAAAATCTAACGGTTCGATCAAAAGTTACATATATTTTACGATTGTAAATCTAGAAAGAAGAAGACGACGACGACGATGATGATGATGATGAGAACGGCGCTCAAAGTCAGGTGGTGTTGTTGGTGGTGGTGGTGGTGGAAGATGTGAGATTATTGGTGAGACTTCTCTTTTCTCTTGTTCTTTGTTTTCTCTCTCTAAACTATGTGTATGTAAAAGATAATAATGTCTTTTGTATAATTAGAATAAATGATATAGTATGGTATTTTTGTCTATCAATATTTATCATTTTCCTTAAAATAAATTAATATTATGAAAAGTGTCTTTATTGTAAAACCAAATTATAAAATTAATATTAATTCTCTTTATTAAATATGAATATGTTCTTAAAATTATAAAATATTACGAAATTAAGCTTTATAATCCATTATCTAATAAATTTAACCATTTAGACTGCCCGGACGATCATGCTCTAACCGTTGGTAAATAAAAATAACTCATTCACCCGGGCCGATTAACAAAGGCCCATTGCAACCAACTTCTGAAAAGTCTGACAGAAGCAAAACCGAACATAAAAAAAACAAAACAAATGAAATTCCGCATCTCTCTTCCTCGCTATTATTCAATTACCGTATCTTTCTCTCTCCCCCAATTCAATTCATTGCATTGAACGATCGGTCAACCAGGTTTTTTGACTTTCCATTATACAATTCTCATTCGTATCAATTTGTGAATACAGAAAGAGAGGATCGAATAATTAGGGTTTAGGAGAGATGAGCAGTCCTAAGAAAAACCAAGGCAAGGGTTTCTTTGCCGCCATGAGTTCCGGATTTTCCATGTTCGGCAATGCCATGAATCGATCCGTCAACGGGTATTTCTCCTCAATTTTATCTTCATTTTGTTATTTCTTCATTTTATAATCTAGATGTATGCATGGTTGCGATTCCTTTTTTTTTTTTTTTTTTGCATTAGGTGGTGTCTGTTTGTGCTGAAGTCTATTCAGAGGAAGAAGAAATAGTGTTTGTTTTCCTGTCTCTTAATGCTGAATTGGATCAGAATTAGGCGTTAAGAGTGAATGCTTAATTATAAGTTCAACGAAAGTTTATTCCAATGCTGCCACTATTCCTTTTATTCATAAACTATTGATGTATGTTGTATATAATAAGGGTCAATTTTTTAAAATGTCATATATTTTGTACTCAGAGTCAAATAAAATGAAACATGTTTTTTGAGAACTTCTATTCCACATTAAGCATTAAGGCGTTGTTTGATTGCAAGGTGGAAAACGAAAATAAATTAAATTAGTTTTGGTTAAAAGATGGAAAATAAGTTGAGTGATAGATGTGATATCTCTTGAATTTTAAGTTTTTCCATGAAGAAATTTTCTTTGCTTGATTTTCCACCAAAAATATTGAAGGATGGAGGATATACTCATAAAAATGAGTAACATCTCTTACCTTATTTTCTATCTTTTCACACAAACTAATTAAATTTTTTCACACAAACTAATTAAATTTATTTTCCTTTTCCATCTTTGCAATCAAACGGAGCCTAAGAGTCCAACATTTAGGTGGTGTTTGATTTTTTAGTTTCTGAAGGCTGAACATTGAATGCTTAACGCGGGATAAACTCTAAAAAAATTTTGCTTCTTGTGAACGTAGTGTTGTTTGTTTGAGTTTATTTGACTCTGAATGCTTTAATATATGTCATTTGACGAGTTTAACCTTATAGTTTTTAAGCATGCAACATTAAGCTAGGAGCATGCCTCAAGAGGCGAGAAAACAAACATTAATTTTACCTCTTACTGTTGGATATCTCTCTATTCTGCATTATGAGGTAAAAACGAACACCTCCTTAGTGTTCGAAAATCAGAGGCTAAAAAAGCAAACGGCCATCATTTAATACGGGTAGATGTAAATGGACTTTAGTTGACAACTGCTGTAAGCTTAATTGCGTTGGGTTTGAAAGATCTATACTAAATTCTCAATTGGAGATATTAGGTAGTTTCTTAAAGATCTAAACTGATGTTGATTTGGACGCTGGATTGATGGATGATTATTGCTTCTTGAGTTTATTATTTGGGGCATTGAGATAAAGGAGAGAGACAAATGCAAAGTACCACAAATACCACAATACATGTTATGAGACTCCAGAGCCATTGGTTGGTGTACAAGCTACCATAAGCAGAGCCTCAAGAAATTTATTCTATAATTACTTTGCGATCACTGAAACAATTTAGAGTTGCAATCTCTTTCCTTCACTTATTTCACCAATTGCTTCCAATTCCCATTCTCCAACAACACATCCTTGAACTAATAAGACCTCCACCACTGTCCCATCTCCCTACTAAAACTATGATTGGTCAAACTTATGTTCTCAAATCTAGTGTAGGACAACAACCCGAGTTCAGGTTTGATAGTGATAAGAAAATGATTGGATGTAGATTGTAGGCCTTGATGTAAGGTCTCCCGGACTGCTATATGAACCCCCCCCCCCCCCCCCCCCCCAACCAAAAAAAAAGAAAAAAAAAGAGGCTTTGAGGAACCCAAGTAAATTGGGCATTGGCAAGAGGGATATTTCTCAAAGTTTTCTACAAAAAAAGAATTGAAACTTCCAGTGTTGCTGTTAACCTCAGACCTCCCCTCTTCTCCCTTGTCACCCTGGTGAAATTAAAATTCATTTTGAAACAATAACGATCAGTGCATCATTCATATGCATCACATAACTCTTTCTAGAACTTAGACCTTATCTTAAGGCCTAGGCTGATTGTGGCTAAAGTAGAAGTTAACCACAAATGATCCACTTTTCAATAGGACTACAAAGGATAAACATCATGAAGAACCTCTTCTCTGTATGGTATTCCATATCATAGTCATTACTCAGACCAAAAGGATAAACCTCCCAATTCTTCAATCTACCATACCATAAATTATTAACAACCATATCATCCACCACCTCCAATTTTGACTTATGCAGAAAGACGTTAGTGGCCACTGGCCACCTTCAATTCCAAATTCTTTCTGTGGGCACCTAATCTGCTTGTGTTCCAACTTGACAACAACTTCTAGAAACTGAGCCCCTACCCCTCCTACTACCATTGTCTCCATTATACAAACTAACTACCCAACTCATTTTCACATCTTCTCTTATTCCTCTCGCAATGCTCCACCAGCTTCAGCCCCATCTTTCGCAAGAGGATCAAGGACCGGGGTTATCTTTCTTGCTCTCTAGAGGTTTCTTGTAGACTTGATATGGACTCCATAATTTCTTGGAAAAAAAAAACTTGCAGAAACTTTTGAAGGAAAGAAAGGTATAATAACATGGGACAATCAAGATGAGAGACAGGTGGAATTAGCAAAGTATTCTCTTGACTGATCCTTGCTGCAATTATAAAAGTTCTATATGGCTCGCCAATCATAGCAGCATGAACATTAAGTGCCTGTGCCCGGTGCCCCTCATCCACCCTATGATATACCCCCCCTTCCCCTTTAGGTAATGAGCATTACTTGTCTCAAATCTTTCTTCCCTCCGTAAATAACAACAAAAGTCCATACGAGGATCTCTCCAATTATTTGTTTTAATTTTTCAATTACCTGGAGCTCTTTGCCTTCTTTTGTGACCATTGGAAATCTGGAATACATCAACTGAAATTCCACCAGTGCTCTGAACCATGATAATATTCAGAAAGACGTCCCGCTTATTCCTCGTCTTCTCCATCCATACCTAGTGAGGAAGATCCCATTTACTTTCTCAAAAGTAATGGTGATCAGATATCCTTATTGCATCTTTTACATCCCGAAACAACCAAAAGACAGTCTCAAAATCCATTGACAAGATCAAACACTCCGAAATCTGAATTATAAATAATTCAATTGACAAGAAGTATCCAGTTTCCTATTATATGACTCAAAAAAAAATTCACATAAACATATTTACATTGTTTCTGAATTTTGATAACTCGTAGTATCAGATCTCTTAGAGCAAGACAGACTTCAGCGCTTAGTTGGGACGCCCATCTGTAATTTTTGTAATTTATACTTTTGTGCCTTTTCTTCTCCCTTATGTCTTGTTAGATTCAGGACAATGTTTGGTGATAAATTTCACGTTCCTGGTCAAAAAGTTGAAAAGGGTGCAATTTGCCCAATTGACATGCATGGTGCACCAGGATACATTTTGGGAGGAGTGCCCAAGAGCTTGACCTAGGTTATGACATAAGGCCACTAGGATATCTTGGGGTAATATATTCAACTGGTGCAAACTTGTGAGATTGAGAGTTAAATGTACTGATGGACAGATTTGATCCATAAAGCTGACTGCTGACTGCAGAGTACAGATATTCTGTTTTAGTGAGAACTGCCACGATAATGAGAACAAAGAGATAGTTAACTTTGTTATGAGCGAATCAATCCTCCAGAAATGATAAAATGATGAATTGGGCCGCTTACTGTAAATTGGTCTGACTTTGCTGCATACGCCTCAACTCCATGGGATTTTGAAAAAATTTAATCTGTTCAACTAGCCCAGGTCTCTTTGAATAGTTGTTCCGCACAACAAACTGTCGTTTAAAGCGGTTCATTACCAGGTCTACCTCCTGGTCAGCTTCAGATATTATATCAATTATTTATTACGAATTCTTCTCCGAGAGCTCAGAGCTGTTCAGATGCAATTTAGTTTATGGAATATCATTCTCATATCATGTGCTTACTACGATGCACATTGCTTTGATTGTGACCCTATTATTGGATGTGCCTTTTCAGTTCACATGTTATGCTTCAATATAGGCGATGATTATTGGCATATCTGAGATACATTATAGGTTTGTTGAGGATCTAATTCTAAAGAATGTCAGTGTCCCCTCCTTTTATCCCCTTGTTCTTATCCTTTCCAACTCCAGATTGCTTGGCTATGAAGGGGTGGAAGTTATAAATCCGGAAGGAGGCAAAGAAGATGCAGAAGAGGAAGCTCAGCGAGGAAGATGGAAGCAGGAGGTGTGTTTGTTTTTATTATGTTTCTTTTTATGCTTCTCAATAAAATTAGTGCAATCCACATTTTTGGTAGCTTTCAATGAAGTCATATGTAGTACATGTATATCCAAAGCGTATATGAAGTGAAATCATATAGTACATTCTGAGAAATTTATTGCTTTCTTAAAGGAACGAGACAGTTATTGGAAGATGATGCAGAAGTACATAGGCTCAGATGTCACATCGATGGTGACTCTTCCGGTCCTTATATTTGAGCCGATGACAATGCTTCAAAAAATGGCAGAGGTTTCTGTTATTTCCTTTCCACATTATTAATTCTTATTTTATTTTATGCTTTATATAGAACCCATATTATAGTGAAAGTATACAATTCTTTTGACAGTTAATGGAGTATTGCCACCTTTTAGATCTGGCAGATGAATGTGAGGATCCTTACATGCGAATGGTGTATGCTTGTGAGTATACTCTTAAAAGTGAAGATTCATGTGAGGTGCAAATATATGATATGTTATTCTGATGCACGGAAGTAATTTTGCTATTTATTGCAGCATCATGGGCAGTATCTGTATATTATGCCTACCAACGCACCTGGAAGCCCTTCAATCCCATTCTTGGGGAAACGTATGAAATGGTTAATCATAGTGGGATTACATTCATTTCCGAGCAGGTGGGTTAGCATATCCCACTTTCGACAAGAATATACATGCATAAGCGCTAAGGGTCCGTTTGATAAAATGTTAGAAAATGATCGAAAACACTACTAATTTTTATTAGAAGTTGGGGGAAAAAAAAGTTAAAAGTGATTTGGTGAGATGTTCTCCATCTTTTTCATATGTTCCATGGAAAAAATTCCTTACCCACAACCCAAAGAATTGTATTTCATGGAAAACCCAAAAAGTAATATAACATTCACCAAATCATTCATTTCCTTTTCCAACTTCTCATAAAAATTAGTTTTATTTTCAATCATTTTCCAATTTTTTTATTAATGCATCCTAAAAGAATTAAAGAAGCAATAAAATTGTTAGGAGGATGGCTGGCTGGGGTAAAGTGCCTAGTATCTGAAGCAATTGTGTTTTTAATTTATTTTGTCTTTTCAAATATTAAACTACCAAGAAATCAAAAAAATACTTCTTAAAAAGGGATGGTAGTTCTCGAATTAAACATTCTCCCACAAAGAACAAAAAAATTGGTGAAAATAGAGTGACGACTGATGAAACACGCTTAGTCACCGCCTAGCTAGCCTTGCTAGGCAGTGGGCATCATCCAGGTGGTCTAGGTGGCAGTCTTTAAGAAGGCTGAAAAGAAGAGCCCAATCCCTACATTCCTGTGGAAATTTTGTATAATACGCATATTATTGTGAAACTTTGCAATTGCAAGAATGTGAATGCTTCATAATTTGTTACAGGTTAGTCACCATCCTCCAATGAGTGCTGGGCATGCTGAAAATGAACATTTCACATATGACGTGACGTCAAAGTTAAAAACTAAATTTTTAGGGAATTCTCTTGATGTCTATCCTCTTGGAAGGTCAGTTTCGTCTTTCTTTCTCATTGACTTTTTGCCATTATCGTTATATTGTAACATGTCATTGATGTTAGATGGACTGATGGAGTTTAATCTCTGTTTTTCTAGCTCCTTGTAATATACTAGTTGTAACCCCTGCCAAAGGCAATATTCACCTTTGAAAAAGAATTTTGCAATCTCAACAACACAATCTTTTATCCTTTATACATTTTAAGATTCAAAAATCATTGCCCCCTATTTTATAGATTTGTCGGAAGGAATTAGTTATAATTTGCATTCCCAGTGTTCCTACGTGCCTCGTTGACATATTTAATTGACCTTAAAAGTTTACATTCCTGTCAATGATATTTCGTTCTGGTTAAGTATTTTTTTTGTTGTTTATTTGGATTTAAAGATCGTTTCGTTTATATACAGGAGAATCTTGTGAACAAAATTTATCTTTGTATAGATTTTATTGGATGCAGAACACGTGTAACTCTTAAAAGAGACGGCGTTTTACTGGATTTGGTTCCACCTCCAACAAAGGTTAACAATTTGATTTTTGGACGAACATGGGTGGATTCTCCTGGAGAGATGATTCTGACAAATTTAACTACCGGAGACAAAGTTGTGCTCTATTTTCAACCATGTGGCTGGTTTGGGTATAGTCGTTTTCTTGTTTTATCACCTCCAGAATTTTCTTAAGCTCTCTTTGATGTCAATTTTGATGACTGTCTATTAGCTATGACGTGTTTATTTATGCCTTTTATCAGTTAAATGACTCAATTTGTTTTCTCTAGTTCTCTTTGCTTATAACAGCTGTTTGTACGATTATTGTGGAAATAAAAGAAATAGTAGTTTGGTGTTGAACTAGGTGTTGATAAGTGTATGAGAGAGCGAATGCATCCTTCGATGAAAGGAATGGGAGTTGATAACAGAAGCACCCTGGGAGAGAGAGAGAGAGAGAGAGAGAGAGAGAGACTAACGCTCTCTCCCTCTATATATGCACTCACAGAGTCACACACAACATGCAGACGGCTATTGTATTAGTCCTCCTTAGTTCTTGTGGTTCATTAAAGGCTATTAGTTCCTTTTCAGAAGATCTCCATATATATACACGCACACACAAACAAAAACAAACAAACATGCAGACATGCACTATGTGGTGCTTCAGCTATGGTTTTTAATTATGTCGTTTGGTTGCAGGAGGGGGCGATATGAAGTGGATGGATATGTATATACTGCAACTGAGGAACCTAAGATATTGATGACTGGGAAATGGAATGAATCAATGCATTATCAACCATGTGATATTGAAGGGGAACCACTTCCAGGCACAGAACTGAAGGAGGTTAGTTTCATTAACCTTTCATCACATGCAGATTTTCTTCGTGTGATAGAGTGCTTGTATTCTGTTCCTGTAGTATAGATTGCATGTGCGCGCACATGTTGGGAAGCCATATAGAATAAAAGAAAGTTATTGACATGCATTAGACAAGGCAAAAGCATCCATGCAGATATCTTTACTATTGACTGCATCCTTACCAGGGCACCCATTAAAAAAAATTCACTTGAAAATTGCATGCATGTTATAATTTCATAAAAGATGTTGCTATGAACTCTTCTGCTTTATGATGAATGATGATTACGGTCAATGGTATTAAAGGCTCAGACACACTAGACAGATATGATTTTATGGCTGTTGTTCAGCGTATGGTATTTGATTTCGTTAACAACTGAGTGAACTTTCTGCAGGTTTGGCGACTTGCCGATGTTCCAGAAAATGACAAATTTCAGTACACACACTTTGCCCATAAAATAAATAGCTTTGACAGTGCTCCCAGGAAGCTATTGGCATCTGATTCTCGTTTACGTCCTGATAGATTTGCACTTGAGAAGGGCGATCTTTCTAAAGCTGGTGCTGAGAAGAGCAGGTCTCTCTCTCTCTCTCACACACACACACACATGTCCTGATAGATTCTGGATACAATGAGGACTGATGATCCATGTATTATGGTAAGGCTCTACCCCAAGTTAAAAAAAGGGAAAGAGAAAAATACCCAATAAGTTCATTGCTAATATATGTGCATTCTATTTTAAAAAGGCAAATTTAGTATTAAAATTATTTTCTCCTAAATTATAGGGGAAAAACTAGTAATTATAATATCATTTAAAAATTTAAGGGGGCACAGGCATAATTAGTGTTATACACACTTAATTTTTACAGATAATATTAATACTAAAACCGAACCCCAAACTGGGGGTAGGTAATCTGAGCAGTTTACGGTTTGTTTAATTTAATTTTAGTTTGGAGGAGAGGCAGAGAGCTGAAAAGAGAAACAGAGAGGCACAAGGCCATCAGTTCACACCAAAATGGTTCGATCTTACTGATGAAATAGCGCCTACGCCTTGGGGCGACTTGGAAGTCTACCACTACAATGGTAAATACACCCAACACCGTGCTTCGTTAGATAGCTCTGATGTCATCGACTCGAGTGACCCCACCTCAACGGAGTTCAACCCATGGCAGTATGGTAATTTGTCCACTGAATGAGGTAAGATATAATGTGTTAGTTTGTGGTGAATTAATTCTTGAGTGATTTTTAAAACTGTGGCGTGGATGCAAAAAAGTGTTGTTTGTTGGTAATGTGTACATTGTGTCTCATTTCATAATCTTATGTTAGTTGGATCTTGAAAAGAGTGTCAACTCTCGTGACATTTTCTTGTTTCATAATCTTATATTTGTTGAATCTAGTTGCTAATTACTTTTTGCTATGGCCAACCTCCTCATATGGATCCATCTTAGGGAAATGCTATTGCTTTGCTTTGGCCAGGCAAGTAGTGCTGCTACAAGTGTTTGGGAAGTCGGATTCCGTGTGTTAGAATTAGATTGGACTGAGATTAGTTAAAAACATTACCTAATGAAAGTTTTTTCCCAAATGGTGGAGAATAGATTTTTGTATTAACGTCATTCTTTTATGGACTTGGTTACCCCGCAACTGGTTGAAAATTAGAATTAGGTACTGTTTTCATTGCCGAGTAGTATGTTTGGTGACGAAACATTAACATTTTAGTGAACGAAAAGCTACCAGACTCGTGAATATGTATCATATATAAGATTTTATTCGTCTTTTAGAATGATTTATTCTCATGTTTGGTAAAGGTTTTTGCAAACCTTTTGCTTAATTGTGTTTAGTAGGTCAACTCAAGAGTGTTGGGGTCTTGGAATTCTAAAATTTGGAATGGAAATGAGAGCAAGCAGAAAGCCAAAAAGCTTTTGGAACTGGATTTCCAAAAAAAAAAAACTTTTACAATTGGCCTTGCCTTCAAAGCAGGAGAGGGTTTGGTTTGTTACTCTGTTTAATAACAAGAAACGAGACAAGAAATCTTGGAAAGCTGACGTCAATAATCTTCAGCTTTATCTTTTGAGTGACGTGCGACGGGTCATTGTTTTTCCTTTTAATTGGGTTTTAAAAAAAAATATTTTTGGGTGTTTTTTTTTTTTTAAAGTTTGTTTAGATCACTCATTTTAAAATTTTCAGTAAAATTTTTTTTTGTTTATTTTTTTTTATTTTTAAAAAACTTTAAGAAATAAAAAAAAATAAAGATTATATTTTTAAAAAAAATAGTGTACCATACACAGATGAAGTGAAAAATTGTTTTAAAAAACTCTACTGAAAATTAAATTTTAAATTAAATATTCTAAAATTCAAACCAAACGAAATATCTATCTTCTTAAGAGTTAAGAACATACACATTGGATAAGTTAAATTTAACTCACAATTTCCAAATATACCAATAGGTTCTTTAAGAGGTTACACCGGATATTTTCTTTCCTTTTTTTTTTTTTGTTAAAAAAAAGTAGTCATACAAGCGCTTAAATTCGTATGGTTCATATGAGTAAACTAAGTTGGAGAAAAAAATAAATAGAAAAAGTTTCATTTGAGTGTAACACACTCGTATGAGTCACACGCATATGACTTATACGGGTGTGCAATACCCTTACCATTTTACTTTTTTATATAGGTATGCCATTTCGGTTCATACTAGTGATTGTGGCTGGATGAGTAAAATTTAGGCGTATGCTAAATTTATACATCTCCTAACATATGAGACTAAGTTTGTTCCTTTAGTTTCAAATGCTATAGATAGGGTATAGTAAATTTGCTAATTTTACCATACCCAATGTGAATGCTCTTATCAAGTCTTACCGATACATTCCATTATATATATATATGATATATATTATAGGGAAGAAGTTCAAAGTTATACCGGTGTAAGATTATGTAGTTGTAACTTATTTTTAGATTCACAATTCATGAATTTCATTGTTGGATTAGTTATTTTTGTTGTATCTATCAAGTACAAAACTTTAATTCAATTAGATATTTGTAACAATTTAATCAGTATCCTTAGTTTTACTTAATAGAAAGCTCATAATTTAACATAACATGATTTTGACAATTCCAATTAATTTAATTTTTTTCGGGCATTCTTAATATATAATGATGAACAAATCTAAAGGATAGATTGATTAATTATGAAATTGAAAAAAAAAATGATTAACGAGTGTAAAAGTATTTTACTTTACACCATTTATAAGTTAAACCTTTATATACACATTGTATTCGATACAAACCATCACTTATAGCCTTCAAACAATTGTGATGCCCCCCAAAAAATATCCTTCCTTTTAGGCTCTCTTTGATTATGAAGTTAGAAAATAATTTAAAAAATTAAATATTTGATGAGAAGTTAAAAGTTGAGATGTTTTTTATTTCGTATTTATTTTTATAAGTAAATATCCTCTATCTTCTTTTATTTTTTGTGCAAATTTATTCTTCTGGAGTTTAAAATCAAAAGAACAAAATTCCTGGAACCTCAACGTGTCTTTCTCCTCCTCTTCACCTTACCTTGCCTTTTTAAAATGATATTTTATTTCAAGATTTATTGTTATTAAGACAATTATAATTATTTCCATTTTTAAATGAAAACAAATTATATAATTATTGGAAGTATTTGTGTTAGCAGTTGCTCTGCCTCAGTCAATTACCCTCCACCATATTCGAAAAATACAAAAACTTATGATCTTAAATTCTTAATTAATAAAATTGTAGGGTAAACATGATATTTTTTGCTTCCTAAAAATTACTTTTTAACATTTTTAGTTATATATAGAAAAATAAATACTAACAATGTCCTAAATAACTCAAGTAAAATGAGTTGTGTAAATCCCAACTTATTTTCTGTTCCAATTTCTCCGTTGAAGCATGTTATAGATCGATATACAATCTTAGGGGAAAGCAATGAAGAAAAAACTCACTTGTACCAAAGTTGATCACCAAAATATGAATAAAAGAAAATGATTCTTGCTTTTACGTCAAGCAACTGTTTGTGTAATGAATGAGAGCGAGAGTTACGTAAACTTCAAACTTCTCCAAGTTCATCAGATCCCATTTTTACCTTTTATTTTTATTTTCTTTTTCTTTTTTCAAATAAGAAAAGTATAAATTTCTCCTTTAATTATAAACAAATAAAATTCATTTTAAATCCCCTTATTATCCGAGTGTATCTCTCTTCAATTAAGTATGACAGAATGTCAGAATCACATATATATTATACAATATGAATCAACATGAAGTTACAATTTAATAGGTGACTCAATGAATTCCGGGATTATTGGGTTCATTCGTTTGACATAAAATGATAATATATAAACAAGTTAGTTAGTTTTTTTTTAATCAAGCTAGGATTTGTATGTATTTTAAGATTTATAAATATTTGTCCCTACTTTTTTTTAGTAATTTTAATTCTCACTCATCTTATTTAATTTGTAGTGAAATTTTCTAAATTATTTATTTATTTTATAAAAAAAAATTCTGCTTAATGGATACTATAGGTTTGTATTCACCTGATATCAAAATAAGTTGTATTCGATAGCTTATTGGGTCGTATTAAGGTGAAGGCAAAAAATAATCTGCATTCATTAAGATCAGACATGACCAACCCGTTGCCGGCTGATCTAATGGTAAGGTTTATTTATAGTGTCAATTAAGATTTGAGCGTCTATGTTAATTTGATAAAAAAAATAAAAAATAAAATAATTAAGATCACTACTGATTCTTGTGAGAAACTAGAAAATGCACAAGTGCTTTGATGGTGTTCAAATTTTGAGTTTCCATGGAGTAAAGTTATTTGGGCTGCGGGTTAGAAAAGTGTTCCATGGAAATAAGAAGAAAAAGATAGAGAATGTTTTATTAAATGTTCAATCGCTTCTTTTTCAAACTTCTCATAAAATTTAATAGCGTCTTTAATAATTTTCAAACTTTTTATATCAAACAAACCCTAAGAGCCATCATTTTAACCTATCCATTAAATCTGCATATTTAACAATTACAATTTAAAGGCATAGTTAATTAACATGACTAGGGGTGGGTTTTTCCGCCCCACGATCAAGTTCGAACCTTCTTTCTTGTTCATGGTCGACCACCATTGGTATATGGCTTGTATAATTGAAAAGGGAAAAAAATTATTTAAAGTGTGATTATGAATTTTGCTCTACACTTCATGAACCATATATTAGCCAACTGCAAAATTAGTGACGGGTTCCTTTTGCAAGACTTTCTTAACGTGATTCACCTTCATTTTAGTGTACGGTTCACTTTTTTTTCGCATTAAATAAATCTACAAATAGGTTTTATGCGTGTGATTATTTTTTTGTACAATGTGTGTGAAAAACACGTCAAAATGATGATATCAAATATTACATTTTGCTACCCAAAATTCCCTAATCAATTTACACATTATTTGAAAGTTAACATTTGACCAAACTCAAAAGAAGAAGTCTAAAAAGGAGAGCTGCCGGTCTCATTTTAACATGTATTGACCATCTTTCATGTATTTAGACTAATTTATGTTTACAAAAAGACACGCTGTTGATCACATTAGCTACTTGTCACTAAAGATTTTTACAGTTGACATAATTCTACTTGTAAAACACTAAATCAAACCAATAACTAATTCTAATATCACAATTACTAAATCATATATAATCTATAGTTGTGTATTAGTATATGTGTGCTTATGTATATATATATTATATTAAAGTACAAATATACATATTTGTAAGGAATCTAATATTAAATATTCTCTGGTACATTGCATTATTGATTTGCTGTTGCCAGATTGAATTTATCAATAAACAAACAAAGCCCCACATCAGATCCTTTTTCCAGCTTCTTTGGGAGAGTGTTTGGCAATGCCAAACCAATCTCTCTCTCTCTCTCTCTCTCTCTCTCTCTCTCGCTGTCTCTCAGAGGTATCCATGTGCTATTGAGCTTTCATGCATTTATAGCCATATGATGTTGATGATGATGATGGCTCCTCCTACCTCAAAATAAGTATCAAATACATTTTATGAATAAAGTTAACTTATTTCAAAGTTCTTTTTTTCCCGGCTTATCAAATTTAAATTTAGGCTTGTGTTTCATTAGTTTATTATATATTCTAAACTAAAAATATATATTAATGTCTCAAACTATTGTAGGCTTTTAATATGTTACAAAACTAGTTTGCTAAAAGTTCCCATAAAAAACAAACGTAAAGAGGATGTATTTATATATGAACTATATATCTGTAAAATGAGAACTCAAATTTACTGTAAAAATTAATTCGATAAAAGTTATATAATCATAATATGTTGTTTTAACTAGCAATAAGTTGATAAAATAATTATTTTTATAGAACACGTTCAGAACATATTCTAATACACAATGACATATTAATTATCAATAAATATATCAATGTCTCCTTAGAATATTTATGTCTTTAAAATCGGCTCTCGAAATATTTTAGAAAAGCTTTCAGAAACTATATATTATTTTAATAAATTAAAAAAAAATTGGACATAATATATATATTAAAATGAAAAACCCATAGTTTCTCATCTCTATTGGTTTGTTATAACTATTATAAAGACCCACATTTTTAGCTCTCTCTCTCTTCCTTTCAAAATATCCACATTTCTCGCTCACCTTTATTGCCCAATTCCCTCTGGTGCTAAAACGACGGCAAAGGAATTGAATTCATGTAGTATACTCATTTGCTTTGAGTTGTATTCTTGAAATGTTAAATTCTATTTTGGTAAAATTTTGATATTTAGTTCGAAATTTTAGTAAGAAATGTATCATTCCCTCAAACAAATATTCACTCAAAATTCTTCTTTCTAAATTGATGGAAATGATGGAATAGAGTATCTCCAACCGTTGTGTAAATATTTTTGTGTAAATCCTATGTGTCAAAATACTTTTACACAAAATTTGAAGTGTAAAAAAATATGCTCCAATGGTACATTTTTAAACTTTTGTGTAAATTTTGAATGAACCAATAAGATAATTATGCATATTAGATATTATTTTATGCAATTTTTAATTATTTTTTCTTGAATTTTGGTATACATAATATTATAACAACAATGGGTCTTGAAGATATAATTTTTTTATTAAAATATATAATTTTTATTAAAAGTTATTACATTTTAAAGTATTGTAAAATAATTGGGAAAAGAAAATGCTGACGTGGTAGTGTAAATTTGGAATGCATTTTACACATTCATTTTACAAAAAAGCTAAATTTAAAAGACTGCTGGAGCTCAAAATTTTTACAAGTTTTGTATATTTTACACAAAACTAAAATATACACTACTGTTGGAGATGCTCTTACTCAAAGAACCCTTATATATATATATATGTTATTAATATGACCAAAATGCCCCCTTTAATTAATTAGGTCATTAAGATTTAAATATATATTATCGTAACGCCCGAAACTATATCTAGCTATATTTTAAAAAACACTCGGTTGCCCCTCACCCCACCCCACCCCATCCCATCCCTAGCACACGCACCAACCCCAGCTCAAGAAATACCGCTGTAAACCCAATACACATGTACGTACATATATATCATATATATTAATATTTGAGCATACTCATGTACATGTGTATAAAAAAATATTTTATAAAAAAATTAAATAAAAAACATATGATTATATTTATTTTGGTGGTAATTAATTAATTAAATGTGCTTTCATGTTAAAGACGACGAATTCAAATATCACATTTAACATAATTTATACGAAAAGACATTGAATAAATATATAGTTGTATTTTGATTGCCTCTCTATAAATCAAAACAAAAATAGAAAAAATATATATTATGATCCAAACAAGGTCAATTGCTCATGTAAATTAAACATAAATCTAAACACTTGGACTCCATTTCATAATGAAATAGAAATTGATTGAAAAAATAATTGATTTGTATGAAAAGTTAAAAAATAAGTTGAGAAATGTGATGAGGTGTTCATGTTTTCTTACTTTTTGGTTTTGTTTCAAGGAAATTTTCTTTGATGGTAAAGAAGAAAAAAAATTAGAGGTTCAATAATATTTACTGTAAGATCAACAAGAGTTGCCTATAAATATATTTGATAGATATGGATCGAAAAACATACTCACAAGAAAAGAAAAGAAAAGAAAAGAGGGTTTTTTTTTTTGCAAGGGTGGTACCCCAGATACAACCGGACATGAGGTGAGCCACGTACAATAGGCTCTTACCTCAAGCCCTAAATTTTTTAGGGCTCCATAATTTTTTAAAGTTTGAAGTTGGGGAAGTTCATTGGTCAAAAAATCTTATATGTTATCATTGATAAAAAAATAAGTTGTGATAATTTATGTAGATTAATTTAATTTAATTTATTTTCTTTAAATTTGGATACTTACAAAAAAAAGATCTAAAAATTTGAGGACGAAAGGCTTTATTGATAAATTTCGTTTCAAGCCCCCGAATTCTCAGGTCCGACCTTGACCCCAGATAATTTGGTGTATGCCCACACACCGTTGGTAGTGGTTTGGCTATTTCATTGATAAAGAATAGTAAGAAGTTACAGCCGATGGAAATGGAGAGAGTACAAGTTATTTTAAATGATTGTTATGGAGAGAATGAGACCAATTTATAGTTGATATGCCAATTTTTACAATGTGACTAGGTAGTCCCCTGCGAAGGGTGGCGTAAGTAAGTGTGTGAAATGAACATAGTGAATTGGTACAAGATTAACCTTTGTTATGATCCTTTTGGAGAAGACATGTACGTTAAAAGTACTGTGGACACGTTTTATTTTTAGATTGGGATATTTTTTAACTTGATGTCCTCCGCCTGCTCGGACCCGATCTATTTTTGGTCCCTTCAACTGCTCATATTTTCATACATCACTCAACTTTTTTTCTAACTTCTCACATAGATAAATAGTTTCTTTTATCATTTTTGATCTTAAAGCATCCCCAGTGAAAAAATACTTTTTAGTGTCAGGCAATTAGTTAGAATGTAAAATAGCTCTCGAACGGATGTGTTTTAACCTTTGTTAAGTTAAAGAAAAGCTATCATATGCTAAATCAGAAGCTACCTGTGGCCAACACTATAGCGAGCCATGTTAGCAGGCTAAAGCATTTATACTGTTTGAATTTAAATGCCACTTTTGACTTTTCCTTCCTTCAATCAAAATTAAGAGAGTATACTTCAAAGGGCGAATAAACAACAATCACTTTACATGTGAGAAGAGAATACATTCCGACTTAAATTAATGTTAACATTTTCATTGGAAACACTTTTAAGAGATAGCCAAATTATGTGAACAAACTTCTGATTTTATCCTACATGTAGGGCTGGTAATGTTCGGATCGTGTCAACGTATAAATATTACAGTATTAATATTAATCTGAACACTATTGAGAATGGTTGGCTCAAACCATTGATTCCACATGAAAAAATTGAATAACTTAACATGGGAATATAATTGGGGGGAAGTCTCTACATAATAACGAGGCATTTTAAGTGAAAACTCTACACTTGTGACCCAAAGGTGTTTAAGTTGTGGACAATATCGTTATTACGTGCGCGGACCGGCAGGCTCGGTTGGTGCCCTAGGACCGACCCATGTGTCGATGGGTACAACAATTGGTATCAAAGAAATCGATAGAACCTAATGGTAACTGAATTGGAATTACAAGTTCACAAGATCTATCTAACTATTATATTCTCACCAGGTTTATAACAAGAATGTTTTCGAGTCACGCGAGTTTTAGTTTTCTTATATCAGGAGCTCTATTGTATGCTATGTAGCTTTTTTTTCCCCTTTTCTCTAGGTTGCTCACTGTTTGTTACTTGAATGTTGGATTTCTTGATTGTCGTTGGGCTGTTCTTAGTTGTTGAGAGAGGTAAATGCTTCTTCTATATATATAAGACATAAAAGACGTGTAGGGAGCTATGTGTAGAAGGTCTCGAGCCATCTTTTATCACCATCAACTCTGACATTGCTTCCTCATGGATTGCAGTGCATTAAATGCACTTGTTATGCATTTAATGAAGGTGATGGAAGTTTTGTGCGTGTTGCATAACGAGAGGCAGTCTCCCATGCCTCTGTTAACCATTCTGACAAAGTGGTTGGGCGTAACCGACCTCAATTCAATAAGGGAACCTTCGAAGGTCAGGCTCCATAGATTTGGGACCTCCATTATATAAGAGGTTTATGCCAGATGTTCTCACAAGCACTTTTCGAGCGCCAACTTGGGGGTAGATCTCCCAGCTCTTCCACTTTGCCTCTTTGATGATGTTTACATGTCTGCTTGTGATTGGTCCACGGTGTAGAACATTATTTTACACCATCAATAAGTATCACCCAATACCAACATTCATTATTTAATCAAAACAATATGATACATGCTATACGACCCGACCCAACTAACTCGTTTAATAAACATGTCGTTTTAAACTTGCAACTCAACACGATTAACCTATAAAGATTATAATTACAATTAAGTCTCATGCAAAAACAATTAACTCGTCATATAATAGTTTTAAATATTTAATAAGTAATAACAAGTATCACCCAATACCAAAATTTAATATTTAATCAAAACAATATGACAATAATTTTTTAGAGTCAAAATAGATAACATTATATCACCCAAGTAAAAACATAAAAATTACTATTTTATCTATCATCAAAAACATAATAAATACCATCTACTACCAATACTCAAAATAACAATATAAAAATATATATATATATATATATAACTGATAATCGTGTTAATTACGAGTTAATTTCAAGTTAGCGCGTTAACTCGAAATACGACTCGTTTAATTTATGGATTAAGTGTGTTTGATTCAAAATTGACCACCAAAATCCATTAATTTCGTATAAAATTTGTGTTAAATATTGTCAATTCTATCTACATGGCTTCTTATAGTGAATGGAAAATTAGTATATCTAATTATCAAATTATAGTATTAAACCGAACGGTCCTTTCAATCTTTTATTTGAAAAGGAAAGACACAAGCATATTGATGAGATAATGGCGAGCGAGCAAAACAGCCGTCCAATAAATGGTGGTATTGATGCCACGTAGGATTAAGCACTTTATCCTACGTGGCTATGACGTTAACAGCTGGCCACATATATATTTTAATATCCGAATAAAGAGATTACACATATATAACATGCTTATCGGGACGTGGTCTAAATGTCAAAATTTCTATCAGATCTGAAAGATTTTGGCATTCCTCTAATGAATGATGGATGACGTAATAATATTTTTTTATTTAAAAATATGCGACTTAGATCTATAGTCACGTGCTTTTACGTTAGTAACTACTTTTCTTAGTGTTGTTCATTTGTATTTTTGTTTCCTTAGGTATATTCTATTGTTATTCACTTATTCCTCCGCCTTTCCTTAATCGCAGTTACTATAATAATTAACTATCTATTCTATTAATTTTTCGACTCTCTCTAAATTTAAACATTTTATTTATTCATGTCTTTTATAATTAAAAATTATGTTATCGCACTCTTTAGGTAATTTAACTTAGCTACTTAATGTTTTTATTATTAAAATTTAAATTTAAAACTCTGGTTGATTATTTATAATTTAATATCACACATATTGTGAATGAATAAATAATGATAAATTTTTTATTATTTTTTATATTTTGTTATAAATCAATTGTATACCAAAAAAATAATTTAATTGATTTTCACATTATTTTAAATAAATATTTTTTCATACAGGTAAAAGCGGAACAAGGATAATATGCAAATTATAAAGTTATAGATCATAACTTCTAAAAATATGAATATTTATACTGGGCATTACAGTTTGATCTCTATCTCTCACATGTCCTCAAGAATCACCCATATCTATTATCGTTAGTAAAAAAAAAAAAATCATTAAACGTTTTCCCAAATTCAAAAAAAAAATCATCAAATTATCGTGCCTTCTTGAATATATAACAAATATGAAATTTACCTTTTCACCATTTTGTAAACTTAAATTTGGCACTTGTACTATTTATTACTATTTTCCTTAAAAGGATATTTCATTCATTTAAAATTAAAAGTTTTATTTGATTTTTGTACTTTTTAGAACACTAATTTAGACTTGATCATTTTGCCTCCTCATTACTTTCCGTTTGAGAATACGTAAGTTCAATCTTCCATCCCTCTTTTATAAAAAGACTTGCATTTTAATAAAAAAATATTAGTTAATAATATAATTTAATTTATGTAGTAAAGATTAAGATATTTCTCTAGTAAGGTTTATGTTCAAATTTTGCTACTAGCAATCTTTTGAGATGGACAACATGTAAAAATTATTGTAAGCGCTTGTTAAATCTTGTAACATGTATTCATCTAAATTTTTGAATACCAAAAAAAGAAGAATTAAATTATCAAATTCTACTAATATATATTTTGAAAAACTTATCACCATGTTGGACCTACATTAATCTATTGCTTTGGTTCAAGTTTGGTGAGTTTTAAGCCAACAAAGAGCTACCTTGCCTAAATATTCACAGGTACTACTTACCTAAAAAATTGTAGAACTAATTTAGGAAATAAAGAAAAATAATCAAAATCCGAATAGATAAATCCCCAACGGAAATTATGACAAGAGAAGGATAAAAAGCGAAATTGCCTCTCTTCGTGACCCAACGTTTTTGTCGATCACGTTAGCCAATATTGGCCGTCGGATCTAACATAAGTTCCACGTGGGGAAATCTGAACGAGCCTTGCCTTGGCAAGAGTGTTGGTCATCTTGTGGTGAAGAACCGGTCATTAGGTAGTTTTATGCTTTTAACCTGCTATAGCCAGTACAACAATGGGGCTTTTACCGATAGTTCCGGTAACAGGGGTCAATGGTATAAGAACTGGGGTTTAAGTGGTTTTCACAGGGTTTTTCATACCTCTAGAGAGAGAGAATTATGGACAATGTTTGGTTTCTGAGAAAAGGAAGGAAAACAAAATAAAATCGAAAAGGAAAAGGAAAATTTTTAAATGAAGTTTTTGTTTGTGTGTGTGGTGATTTGATCAGTGCGAATTGTGATTCTGGTTGGATTTCATCGTTGAATTCTCTGACAGTTCTCCGATCTTACATTCTGTTGTAAATTATGCACTAATTTGTCGAAATTTCATTTTCTCGGGAAAATTTTGGGGGTTTCAAGGAGGTTTTTGGTAAATCCGTCGAAATATCGTCTAATTTGAAGGTGAGATTATCCATTTCTTTTGATTTTGTCTCACAATTAGAGAATCTGTTTGGTTGGTGAGAAAATTGTGGAAACCTGTGAAAATTTAAGGTTGAATTACATGTTTGTTTTCTAAATCTTAGAAAAGAGATTGTGGATTTGTCTTTTTTTTTGGGGGGGTGGTTTTGATGGATTCGATCTAATGTTTGGTGCGTAAATTTTCAAAATTTTGGGTTCATAACTTGATTTTAAACAATAATTAGGAAGACACTGTAGATCCATTATTATCAAAAAAAAAAAAAAATTTTGATCTTTGCCTTTGGAATAATCTGACTTATCTGAGATTTATGCAGATTGATTTGCCCTTGGGTTTTAAGCAATCTAGGTGATATATTTGAGTTCCAGGGTAGGTGAATTGCAGAGAAGAGACTTGTTCTTTTGGTGCTAATTTTTTGAAGTGTATTTTTAAGGGTTTTGCGAGGGTTTCTTTTGTTTCTTCTATCTCCCACCCCCTGGCCCCTTTACGTGTCCTTATGGTATGGGTTTTTGAATGAATTGCAGATAAGAGATTTTTGAGGATCAAATTGGCCCTGAAATGTTCACCGTTCCTGTGCAAAAGCTGATAAGGTGCATAATAAATGCTCTTAACTATCATCGTCTTTTATGGATATTTTTATTTATACTTTTAGATGATAAAAGTTACTATTGATGTGGGAGAATTGCTTACTCATATTCACTGCTTTAAATTATTCAATGTTTTCTTCTAAGTCTCTATTATTATGAATCAGATCATACTGATCCAAGACATTTGACCATGAAGGGCATCATCGGTTTTATCCAGCACATTTAGAAATCTGTTTCTGCAGTATTTGATAATTAGATTAGATAGGAAGTATAGGAAAATAATTTTAAATTTTGGAACTTATGACAGTTAACAGTTGGGAGTGATCATAATTAGAACAGAAATTTTCGTCTCATGTTTGTGTTAAAAAAAAATAAAAAAAATTCATCTCATGGAATTTGCATGGGTTTATGGTTAGACTGTTGCAAGAACCATAAATTTTCTTTTCTTGGACCCCTCTAAGACTGTTGTTACTGTTTCTTGCCAATCGCTCAATGCAGTACAATTTTTTGATTAAAGTTGTCTGATTCTTCATGTAACATGTATTTTCCATCTGTGATGAGAATAAACAGAAACAAGGATTATAGACATTATAAGCCATTTTCATAATAACATGTGCTGGAGCTTGTTGGAAGAAAAGGTGATAATCATTGATTTGTTATTTTTTCTTACCTCTTCACAGACTCATATGGGTTACAGGATAGTGCAATCTTCAATTGTGCCTTTCTTTATTTGGCTAATTTTGCTTTTGCGCCTATTTTAGTCAGATATACAACATACTCATTTCCTACTTTTGTTTTGCCCTGATTCCACCCCTCTTGATCCATTCTTTCCGATTTAAGAATATTTCATTTTATGTATATGGCTTATATTAGTTCCAATAAGAAAACAATATTCATTTCAAAAGAAGCTTTTCTTGTCACAGATATCTGAAGTTGACTTATGTTTCTATATATGTACTTGGCCAAATGACATATACATGATTTTTACATCCATCCCTATTTTGTGGTCTTTGTTTTCGCATTTCTGTAGAATTATTGCTAATGTTTGTTTTATAACAGGTTGTCATCTCACTCGGGTGATTGCCAAGTTTGATGAGTTTTTTGTTGGTAAGGTCGCTGATGATATGGTATTTCAGAGGAGGTTAGACTACGGGTTTAATGGCTATCAGGTGCCACCGACGCCTCGAGCCACTAGATCAGCTAGGGTAAATATCATCTAAGCCATCCATGTATAGCCCGTATATTTATTATTTTATTTCCCCCTTTTGATTTCTATTCTAAATTAATTTTGATTTGTCATAGAGGAGGAGTTCGTTCAAGAAAAAACCAGATGACAATCAAATGTGTGCATTTGACTTGTTGGCTACTGTAGCTGGCAAGCTATTGGTGGAGGGGGGAAATTCTCCCGGTTCTATCGATTCATTAACTGGAAAAGAACAAACTGCATTTCCGAAGGAATCTGTTAAAAAGGAACAAAAGGCTGAAGATAATAATCCTTCAAAATTAAAACCCTGTGATCAATCAAGCTGCAATAGGACCTTTTTTGTTTCTGAGATTGTCACACAAGCCCCTGTTGTGGATCATGGTTCAAAAGAAATTTTAAATGCCCAAAATGATGCTTGTTCGGAATTTGCATCTGTATTAACTTACTCCGGTTGTTCAGAGAAAGTTGGTTCTGCTGCAAAGTCTGTCCATGGTGAGAGCAGGATTGAAAATGGAACCTTTGCCAACAAAGTCGATGTGGGTCCTTCTGGGTCCCAAGCCTTTTTTGGCTGTAAATTAGAGGATGAAAATAAGACCCAAATAAAACTCGAACCTCCAAACACTGGAAAAGTGCCAATCCATGATAGGGTTGATAACTGTAGTTCAGAGGAGAATAGTGTGAAGTTGACCTGTGGGCCCCACAGTCCTCGCAGTTCTTTCCCCGTTTTTCGGGATGATGTAAAATTAGTTAGAGATGATGATGAAAATTCTTCTGGACGCACTCAACCTAGCACCCTAAATAAGGCTTTTAGGCCTCCACCATGCCTTGGAGATCGCAGAATTAGGAAGATATTAGCATCTAAGCATTGGAAAGTTGGTCCGAAATTGAAGGATGAGGAGCATTTCAGTACCGGTGAGTGGTTGCTTGGCATTATCCTACTGTGCGCCTCTTTAACTGATATATTATTTGACTGATGTTATAATGGTTTTTCCAGATGCAGAAACAAAGACTGTTTACCGTAATAGGAATAATTGTTACAAACGCCAAAGGTCTCTAAGGGATTATCCCTTCAAAAAGAGGAAACTATTTGACCCCGGCTTAGAATTTGACTTTGACAGTGGGGTTAGTAGTGATGCCATATCTAGTTCACCTGTGAAGGGTGCCAGTGTTGATGCTTCTGGTTTGGGTGCTACAGCACATGGAGGTTTATGCCCCTCGACTTCTTATTTATTTGATTGCACTTCTTTCCCATTAAAATATTCATGACTCCAGGTCTGTCTGATAAAAATGTTGAAAGTGATTGAAAATACTAGTAATATTTACGAGGCATTGGAAAAAGAGATAAATGACCTGGTGAGATGTTTTCCATCTTTTCCTTTTTTTCATGGAAAATTTTCTTACCCACCACCAAAAGAATTTTATTTGTTGGGAAACCGAAAAGGTAATATAACATTTCACCAAATCACTCAGCTCTCTCTTTCCAACTTCTCATAAAAGTTAGCAATGCTTTCAATCATTTTCCGGCTTTTTATCGAACACAGCCTCCATGTTTTACATCTTAGTATTGTTTGGTTGTATAACTTCAAGGAATCAACACACTTCCATAATTATGTTTTTTCACGTAAATTTTTTCATGTGAAAGCAATTCCAAGGATTTCATTTTGTTTAGTATGTAAAACAATCAAACCTACCTTTGGTTTTGGGATTTCTTGTGGTCTTCAGCTTCTCACATAATAATTTTAAAACCTCACGCAGCAACTGCACCATCAGCTTTTGGAGCAGGTCATAGTGCATCCTTTCAACCTAGAGATTCCCATGGTATGATGAGACCCTTTGATGGAGTAATTCATATGTACTCATCTTTTGACTTGATCGACATTCAAAGAGGTTTTTATACGAACATCTTTTTCCTTTTACCCAGTGAAGCTTAAGATCAAGTCTTTCAGGGTTCCAGAGCTTTTTATTGAGATTCCAGAAACTTCAACCGTTGGTTCTCTAAAGGTACAGTTTCTCTAGAAGTATCTGGGATGTAGTAGTAGATTCGAAAAATTTAATGACATTGCATATGGTTACCTCATTATCATAACACTAATATTTATGCCTTGAGGAATAATGTTCATCTAATCATTGAGCAAGTGGTCTAGCCTAGTTGGAGAGGCACCCACTCGGATTTGGGAGAGATCACTGTTTCGAGTCTCATGAAGGGGGGGATTTGGGGTGGGTTTTAGTTATCTATAATACAAATCAGGTATCTACTATTCATTGATTTGACCGCTAACTTTTACAATCCAAATGTCACAATTGTGTCTGAAAAATCTAAAGGTCCACTTTCTTTGTAGATTTTTGTTTTATTTATAGTTGCTATTGTACTTGTTATTTCATGCCCTTGGGCACGAGCATACTCTAGTTGTAGTTAAAGGGAGATACTTAGACCTCCCTCTTTTCTAAAAAAAATAAAATTGTTCATCTAATTGTTTATGACTAAAATTTACAATTTACAATTGACATTTTTCTTTTTCCTTTTTTGCATTCTTTCACTTTTGCGCAGAGGACTGTTCTAGAGGCGGTGACTGCTATACTGAGTGGTGGCTTACGTGTCGGTGTACTTCTTCAGGGGAAGAAGATTAGAGATGACAATAAAACCCTAGTGCAGACTGGAATATCTCACAATGATAAACTTGATACTCTTGGTTTTACCTTGGAACCAAACCCTTCACAAGTTACCCATCCTCTATGTCCCAAAGAACATCCCATTTTACTCTCTTGTGAGACGCCTAAGCCACTAACAAGGTAAGTCTGATGTGCTCATGATCCGTATTAGTTATATAACCTTCTACATGTATGTGGGTTCCGTACATGTTTTGTTTCTTTCTTTCAAATTCTAGGGGTGTGTTCCATATACTTTTTGTTTCTTTCTTTTACATTCTAAGGTGTGTTCAATTTGATTTCTTTTCCACAAAAATGGCGTACGATTCATTTTTCCGTTCCATCTTTAGCAGTATTGTGGTTACCGTATTCTATTTCTTTTACGTTCTAGTTCAGCAAAAACGCCCAAGATTCATATTTTCCATCTTTAGAGGTGTAAGATTATACTTTCATGGTACAACCTGCTTTAGCCGAATTTTCTCAGTTTCCATATTTTTGGTTTTTGAAAGAAAATTATTCGTATGTAATATAGCAATACAATGTGCTTTAGCCTAATTCTTCCATTTCCCAATAGGTACCTTCCTGCTTCAAATTTAGTTCAAAAGGTAGTTCAACAGGGGAATCTTGAAGCCTCAACAGACTCCCCGGTTACAAATTTCAGTATCTTAATTGAAAGCGATCATGATTCAGCACCCTCTCCACCTGACATGTCTATGGAGAAAAGCATGACGGATTCAAGGGCATTGGTTCCTGTTCCAGCAGCAACGAAAATGGAGGCTCTAGGTGTGGTTCCAATGCGCAAATCAAAGCGGTCTGATGTGGCGCAACGTCGAATTCGTAGACCCTTCTCTGTTTCTGAAGTGGAAGCATTGGTTCAAGCTGTTGAAAAGCTTGGTACTGGAAGGTATATATTTGGTGGAAAATGAAAAACTATTCCTCAGTGACTATATTAGCATACTAATGCTGAAACAACCTACTCCCTCCTCAAAATGATTGTCCCACTTCCTTTTCGCTACGTCTCAAATTGTTGTTCCCGTTTCTACTTAAGGACATAAATGCATAATCAATGTACCAAATTGTACAATACAAAATGAGTTGTGTTCTTGACCATTGATTATGCTGAAATTAGTTGTTTCCTTAAAGAAGTAGTACCACAGTCAAAGTGGGACTATCTTTTTGAGGTGGAGGGAGAATTACAAGGACATATATTTGTGCTCATAAGGAGAGTTTTATTTATGGCTACATCTGTTGTCTAAGCAATTATGGCTTTGTCTAAGCATGGTATTGTTGTGAAAGTTTATCATATGCTTTTACAGTTGTACGTATATCTAACAACCACCCTTGTTTATTTTGATGTTATAAATTGTTTTAGATCTTTTCCAACTCATGATTTGTTATCCTACAGATGGCGCGACGTGAAGCTGCGAGCTTTCGATAACGCAAAGCACCGAACATATGTCGATTTGAAGGTAACGACTGTTGGCACTTTTATGCATTTATATGACATATTCCCCATTTTAACTTGCCCTTAAATTCCCTGTTTATATTTAGTTCTAAGTTATAGGTTGTTTGGATTGCTTACCATCTTTTACATTCTTTCAAGTTTTAAACCATGTCCACTTGAACGATTGGGCCCACAATGTCTCTTATTTTAATTGGTTCAAGGCAGTATAGTTGTTGCTTGTCTTAACCGCAATAGATTAGGTAGTCTTTATTGCTTTACCTATAAAACAACTGTCCTAAAAGGAATCTCTTCAATTTTAGTCTTACACGATTTCACTTGCATACTTCTATTATTATATTACTCTTATGTAACCTCTCTTTCCTCATTTAAACAACCAATTACCCATTTATTTCTCTTTCCTCTATCACAATAATATTAGGTAATAAATGAATCATGTGGTGGCACAACTTTAAAGGGGGAACATGGATTTTATATGTTACTTTCCATCTTGTTAGTTATGTGCAACTTTGTTTAAAACAATAATTCTTGGGAGACACAATTTGGGGACGCGTTTAGAGGACACAACTTGTCTATTGGTCAGCGGTAAACTTTATGTAGATTCTACCACTGACCAATATATTAGCAACATGCCATCGTGTCATTTGAATGTGTCCTTAGCGTGCCCTACCCCCCCCCCCCCCCCCCGGGGCGCCCCCCTATAGTACTTTTGTTTTAAAGAAGAGGTCAATCAAGTGATGTGGCAGTGTTTGGTTGGTGTAGGACAAGTGGAAAACATTGGTGCACACGGCAAGAATTTCCCCTCAGCAGAGGAGAGGCGAGCCAGTGCCACAGGAGCTCCTAGACAGGGTCCTGACAGCCCATGCTTACTGGTCTCAGCAGCAAGCCAAGCAACAGATCAAACAGCAATCCGAGGCTTGCCTTCTCCTCTAACAGTTGTATGCTGCGGCCTCACGCTCTCTCTCATCATGAGAGGGAAATAATCGCGTGATGAGAAGATACGCGAGTTGGCAGTAGACACAACTGTGATACTGAATATTTCCTTCCCGAGTAATGCCTATCCAGAACTTGAACCTGATGACTCTTAGGACTGACCCTGTTGATGTGAAGAAATGGCATTGGCCGATTGTGGGGTCCATGTGGAACCCTATAAGACCACCCACTTATGCGTTTTTTTTATTTTTTTTTAAATCATCTCCATGGTTTGAAATTTGAGGGTTGGATTTCGGGGTAAGTGTAGAATTACTCTTTAATTCTGTTCAGGAAGCTAAGTATAAAGATAAATAGATGGTTTTAGAGGGGGCTTTAGTCTAATTGTTGGTAATTTTTTTTTATTTTTTTTACCTCAAATCATTATGTAAAAAAAAAAGGTAAATGACAGGGAAGGAGAAGAAAAAGGTTAGAGGTAGTAGTGGGGTGATTCTTTTCCTGGTGAGAGGGGGAGGAGTTGGTGCCTTTGTAAATGGGGTTCTCAAGACAGAATAAGAGCTTTTGCTAACAGAAGAAATTCTTTTTATGCCGAAAGACAATTGGCATTTCTTTCTTTTCGTTTGTTTATATAGTTTCTATAAAGTGGATTTTTTGGTTTGTCCACCCTTGGGGGTTTGTAGTTTGATTTGTTGTATTGCTTCTGCGATTGTAATATTTGGACTAGTAGTATTATCAATATTATGGTATATGTTTCCTCCTATTAACGAAAATTTCGCTCTGGAATCTGTTTAAGATTTATTTCTTGATGTATCGTTTGGAGTATATTGAATTTGAGCTTTTAAGTTAGCACAGGGTGTCATTACTACATTATAAATGTGTAGTGTTTCCGATTGTAACAAAAGAGAAATCGAGTGACTGTCAATAATAATAAAAAAACTCATTTTAACCAAAAAAAACAGTTTTTTAGGAGAATGGAGGGGAGGGAAGGAGGTATTGATAACCACAACCAACAGAAAGTTACGTTAGGAAGACTTCATTATATAGGTGGCACGTGCTTGTGATGTTAAGATGAGAGAGAATTCTGAATCCATCGCCTATTTGGGACAATTAGCATCTAATCCATGTATAAAATAAAAATAACATTAGGATGCAGTTCACTATTTTTGTTTTAAGCTTGAAGTCTCTCAAGTATGATGTCTTTTATGACGAATTAAAAAAGCATATGCTCTATTTGAATATCTGTAATACCTTTGTCATTGTTATTATACTTGTGATAAAAAAATCTCGATCACATTTGTCATAAATACAATATATATGATTGAAAAATTTCTGTTACAAATACACTATTTATGATTCTTTGCTAAAGGCAAATACCAAAAAACAAGGATTACAAGTTTTCAAAAAACAATAACATAAATTGCAACTTAAAACTTTTTGAGAACAAGAATCGGGTCCTAATTTTTTCCAATTATTTTTGCAATTATATTAGGCCTTCTAGAGTCTAGCAAGATGAGACTCTGCATAATTGTCTTTATGGACAACCTCAAATTCCGAGCAGGGACTAATTCCACTCCAATGTGGTGTGGATACAATTGATGGAAAAAAAAAAAGGGAAGTCATTTATACTCATGTCTAATTATTATCTCCATTAAGTTAAGAATTTATTAATAGTTTTTTGAAACATCTCAAATTAATATTTTTTTCAAAAAAAAAATAATTGATGTATAAATTTCAAAATATAAAATAAATTGTGCTACAAACACAATTTTTTTTTTTTTTTTGCCTTTCGGAATTGAGCGATCTTTCTAACACAACGTGAAAAAGGCGTTCCAATTGTCAAGCATCCATTGGTTAATGGTCACGTATGATTTGGACGTTTTATCCTCCTAAACAATACATTACATTTCATTTCATTAAAAATTAAACATGGATATGGTAGCTTTCATGGGAATAAAGATGGGATAAAATAAAGAATCTTATTCTTGTGGATAAAATTTGAAGGGCTATCTCTTTATTTGTGACGGATATTTTCACGATATGGTTGGGTTGAAAATGTTGGCATTATTTTGGAACGACTCTCTCTCTCTCTCTCTCTCTCTCTCAGATATATATATATATATTCTTAAATACACGTACTAAAAAGATATTTAAGAATTTACACCAAAATTTATTAAATGTCACACGGTTTATTGAATAAATTTATACTTAAATATAAAACAATGACATTTTAATTTATTATATTTAAAACCTTTGACTATACTTAAACAACATAAATATACGTTGAATATAATCTTATCGTATGATTTGATATAACATGTCAAATTAGTAATAGATTCAAAGTACATTCTAGTGCTATATCCTGTTGTTTTATTTGTGTAAAATTAATAAATTATATTAAGAACACGGTTTCAAGATGTCAACCTCCATCTAAATATAATAAAATAGAAACATAAACATAATATTTTGGTGATATTCTTGTCATGAATTATCAAATTTGCGTCTTGGTTGAGTTTCTCTTTTTTCTTTGGATATATATAAAAAAAGCCCATATCAAGCACGTGTAATTTTTTTTTTTTTTTGACAATAAAACATGGGTATGGTACATAAGAAATGATAAATAAGAGGAATCATATCATATCATATTATATATAATAGTAAGTAAAATATAATCTTTTGATAAGAATATGATCAGTATATAATAAATGTGCTTTAATTTTTGTAATATTCTTATTATTCTCAATTTTCTAATAATTTAATATCTTATATCTAGTTTGTAATATAATATATTAATTGTGATATCTAATCTAGTATGCAATATCTTTTTTAGCAAATATAATATATAATTTAATTACTAATAAAATGATAATTATAATATCTAAATTTCAAAAACTTTTTCGGTAGATATCTTCGATTTTTTAAGATATATATTTTTCTCTTCTCTTCTCTTAGTCTCATTCCCTCTTTAAGAAAAAAAGGTATTATTATACTACCTTATATAAGCATTTAACTTTTATATCCTTTGCAAAACATTCCTTATATAATCATATCATACATAAATCATATATAAATATAATGTAAAATGCTCTCTTCTCACGATATTGTGGCATGTGTCACTGCATTAGTACTTTTCAAATTCTAAATAAATATCTTTCTTTTTTTCAACATATACATATATTTATGTTTTCCTATTTCCATACTTTTCTGTTTCCCACACTCTCTTTTATTTACTAAGTTTTTATTTTAATTTCTAATATAATATTAAGCATAATATATAATATTATAATATATATATATATACACCAAATGGGAAGCGGAATCAGTGAAGCAAATATGAGAATGTTAATGAGAGTAAGCGCGGAATAATAGCTAAAAATAATTACAAACAATTTCTGATGTGAGAGATCCTCTATTAGAGGCAGTCACAGAGCATACTTATAGAATATTAATAAAGAGTAAATAAAATTCAAACTTTGTTGAATTATAAAACAAAATTACAAAACATTCAAACTTTGTTGAATGATTACAAGAAAACTTACAATTCAAACTTTGCTGAAAGGGAGGTAGAAGTAAAGAAAATTGATTTTGAATACAAATAAAGTTCTCAAAGAAGAGAAGGATTAAAAACCTGTCTCTACCAATGAATTACACATTTATTTATAGTTGTGAAATCACGGGCCTTGATTGAACAGTACTGATTGAACAGGGAAAGTAGGAATCTTCAAATTTTGTTGAATGCATCCCTCTTTAAGCAGTAGAGGAGAGGACTTTTGACTCACTTTGTAGGAAAGTGTCAAAAATGTGATAATTATGTCTGGCGGCTGGAACTTTATGCTTTCTTCCGAATAATTAAATTAGTACACAGCTTTTCTTGGATACTTTGATCCAAGTAGTGAGTGAAGGTACCATGTTAACCATACGGGTCTTGGGCATCTTCAAAAAGGGTCATCTCGTACCAATTCTTGGGCTGAGAGGGACTAATAGTTGAGCCTTCATCTGACTTTGGAGATCCTTCAACTTTGTGAGGGACTTCTTTAGGAGGGTTATTGAGGGCTGCCAAAATTGTTCTCATTTGAGCAGGAGAGAGGCTGTCTAGATCCAAAGTTTTAGAGGATGGAGATGGGCTGACTTCTGCTTCTTTAACAGTCTTGGGCTCAGTAGGTGTTTTGGTTCCACTACCTGAAGCTTTGTCTGGTTTGGGAACGGTTAATGGGGAGGAAAGAGGTTGGGTTTCCACTTGGGCTATTGGGCCTTGAGGTGGAGGAAACTCTTTTAAAATAATATTAATTATGCGGTCAATTGTGTATTTATCCCACCATTTAACAATGGTTTGGCGAGATACAATATCGAACTGGCCGTGGGTTTTGATTATAGAACTGGAGGATCCAGTAGACAAATGGGTTTGGTCAACTACTGGGCTTTTATTTAAGTAATACTGCCATTTAAGGATCCAAGGGACCTTGTACTTTGAAAGGAACAGGATAATCAAAGGCATTGGGCTTTCTGTGATTAAGGGGGAAATTCTACCAAAATAATCCATATATCCACGGAGGGTTTCAGGAAGGTAATTAGGATCTGGGCCAAATTGTTCCCACCAGCGAATAAACCAATTAGGGAAATTGGGCTTAAAATGCTGGTCAAACTGTATGAACCAGGAATGATTAAAAGTTTCATTTTGGTAGCAAAGGATTTTCATCCATGCTTCTATATAATCATGGTAATTAAAGAATTGGTCTGTACCAGAAAGTTGGAAGAGATCGTAAGGATTACTCCCCCATTCTTCAAAGGTAATTAATTTTTTTATGAACAAAGAATGGTAGATGACCTTTGAAGAATCATCCTTATCATAAATGGGCTTAATAAAAATTGATTCGGTAGATACTAAAATCTTATTATAAAATTTTAGAGTTTTATGGGTAGCCTGTGGTAAGAAGTGCCAACCAGGAGGGAAATATTGGAGGGCTAACATTAATGGATCATCTATGTCAGACATGCTGGGTTCAACATAGAAGAGGTTTGTTAGGCATTTAGGTATATGTGGGCTTGATTTGGTGTAATTGGGCTTAATAGGCTTTTGAATATTTTGAATTTCAAAAGGGTTATTATCAGCGGGCTGGTTGGCTAAGGCTTGATTAAAAGGTTTAGGTATCTGGCCTAAAACGGTGAATTGATTAGTAACTGGAGTAGGGGTTAATTGGGATGGGAAAGGGATAATTGCTGTACCTTTTCCTTTAACTTCAAGTAACTCATCCTTTTGAACTTTGTAAAAAGGATTTGGACCATCACGCGGGTTACTTGGTCCGCATAGGTCAAACGGGGGGGGGGGGGGGGGGGTATTACTTTTACGGAGGCTGGCATGATATTCCTCCGTAGTCTCTGGCCTCCCGCCAGGTCCTCTGCCACGGCGGCCTCTGCCGCGAACACTCATTTTTTCTCCTGTTTATTAAGAAATTCTCTTGTGAGAAAATCAGGAATAGAGTTTTGAGAACCTTTAATATATTCAATATCAAATTCGAAAATATTTAACAAGGCTTGCCACCTTGCAAAAATCTGTTTAGAGGCAAGATTTTTCACATCTTTTTCTAAAACAAATTTGGCTGATTGACAGTCAATTCTGACCAAAAATTTTTTATTTAATAAATCATGTTGAAATTTATTAATACATAATATTAAAGAAAGTATTTCTTTTTTAATAATAGAATAATTAATTTGGGTATTATCCCATGCGCCTGAATGAAAAGAAATAATTTGTTTTGGAGAATTGGGAGTAAGTTTCTGCTTTAGAATTCCTCCAAAACCTTCATTAGAGGCATCTGTTTCAACAATCTTGAAAGCAGATGGATCAGATATGCCAAGGCAAGGCAATTCCTTGACATGCTTTTTAATTTGTTGGACAATGGAAGTATGAACTTTTGTCCAAGGAGGAGGGTTATCCTTAAGCCTCTCAAACAAGGGTTTACACTCTTTCCTAAGGTTTTTGTAGAATTCTCCTATATAATTAAGGGATCCTAAAAACCTTTGTAATTGATTTTTATCTAAGATTTCATTCGGGAATTTATTAGCAAACTGAATTGCTCTATTGATTGGTTTAATTAGACCATATTGGATGTCATGACCTAAAAATCTTATTTTAGTTTTAAACAAACAACATTTTGTTGGTGATAAAACTAATCCATTTAATTTAATTGTTTTAAAGAATGAATGGAGATGTTTCCAATGTTCTTCAATTGATTTGGAAAATATTAATACATCATCAATGTAGATTATGGTAAAATGACTAAATGGGTTTAATATATCATTCATTATATTTTGAAATTCACTTGGGGCATTTTTAAGGCCAAATGGCATTACATTCCATTCATAATGGCCAAATGGAGTGGTAAAAGCAGTCTTATACCTATCATTTTCATTAATTTGGATTTGCCAAAATCCACTTTTTAAGTCAAATTTACTGAATATAATGGCTTGATTTAGCCTATTAATTAAATCTTTCTTATTAGGTAATGGATACCTAATCCATTCTAATACTTTGTTTAAAGGTTTGTAATTTATTACAAGTCTGGGTGCTCCTCTTTCTATTTCAGAATTCTTATTAACATAGAAAGCTGGGCAGAACCAAGGTGATTTACTTTTTCTAATTATTCCTTTTTTTAATAAATCATTTATCTCAGTTTTACAATATTCCATTTGTTCATGATTCATTTGTATTGGCCTGGCCTTAGTAGGAATTAAATGTTCCTTAAATTCCTTAGCATAAGGAAGACTAACAATATGTTTTTTCCTATGCCAAAATGCATGAGGAATATCTGAACAAACTTCTTTAATTAATTTAGAATTAAATTCCTTAATTTTATCTTGAAGAATCTTGTCCTCAAGTTTTTCTTCAATCTTTTTGTATTTAACTTCATCTTTTAAATACTTTAATTGATTCCTTTTAGAATTTATTAAATTTAGACTTTTACTTATTGATTGTTACTTAATTATTCTTAGGTCTCTTTCTTTAGGTTCAGTTATGAATTTAAATGTTACCTTTTGACCTAAATGTGTGCTAATTAATCCTTTAGTTGAGGTAGTAAATGGGTAAAGTAAGTATATAAATGGTAATCCTAAAATAATTCTGTCTGTCATGTTAGTTACTAAGACGAAGGATGTCTTTAAACAAACATTGTTTTGGCAGATATGAACTTTAGGTAGTTTATATTTAATGCTCATTTTACTACCATTTGCAGAACTTAGTCTTTCATTTGTTTTTTCATAGTATATAGTGGGAACTAGGCCTTCTTGAATACAATTCAAATCAGCTCCACTATCTACTAATGCTGGTAATTCAATAACAAACGTTTTATTAATTACTAATGTAATATTAATATACCATTTTTGGATAGTAATGTCTTTTAATACACTTAAAGACTTAGTTTCAAGTATATCATTACCATCATCAGGATCATTTATTTTGGAGGTTTCAATTTTGTCTTCCTCTTTTTCTTCTTCAGAAGAATTAGAGGAACTATTAATACTTAATTTTTGTTTAGTAATTACACTATTAATTATTTTTCTTATCTCAGGGATTTCCTTTTTTAATTTAGAGATTTCTTTCTTTAAATTATTAACTTCTTGATTTAATTCAGGAAGTGTAATTTCTTTAGTAGTATTTTTAAATCTCTCTAAAGTCTTATTAAGACTGAATATAGGTTTCTCTTTATGTTTTAGTAGTTTATTACTTTTATTTTCTTTAAGCAATAATTCTTTTAATTGTTTTAAATATTGATTTTTTAGATCATTATCACTTATTTTTTCAATTAATTCAATTAATAATGTTTTTTCATCATTATTATCTTTCGTTATTACATTTAGTGATTTATTACAACATGCTTTGGTGCAATTATCACCACACATTTTTACTTTAGAAGATGAACTTGATTCATATTCTGTCTGATTATTTTCAGAAGATTCTTCAGGAATATCTGAATGTGAATTATTATCTGATTGTAAATTATTTTCAATTCTCATTAACTCTAATATCTCTTCTGTATCTTCATTAGAAATATTTAACTTATTAAGTTTTTCTTTAACTCTACATTCATTTTTATAGTGTCCTTTCTTACCACAATTGTGACATACTACATCCTTTTTATTGTAATTATTATTTTTCTTTCTATTACTTTTGGTCTTTGCTTTATTAGGTTTGGCTTTGTTATAAAAGTCTTCGTGGCTTTTTTCCACTTTTCTTTTAAAAGTTTTCTTTCTTTCATGATTATGTTTTTTGGATTTTTTCCTTTTAGATGGGGCAATTGATGGAAGGCCATATTGTTGGCAAAAATTACCCAATTCATATTTTTGTTTATTTTTATTAACTTGGCTACTAATCTTAAAATCTATACACATTTTAAGACCAGTTTTTTATATTTGACTAATTATGTCTCCATAAGTTAGGTTGTCATAATCTATGAAACCTAAATCTTTGGCTAATTCTTCTCTAATTTTGTGGGCAAATAGACTGGGTAAACCATTGACAAATTTCTCCTACCAAAATGGTTTATTACTATCGTCTCTCATCATTACCCTAGAGGTAAATACATCCTTATACCACCTAAAGTCGCTTAAAGTGGGACAGGTTAAATTACTTAATTGATCATGGATTCTTTCAGAAATATTACTGGGAGTTCCAATGAAATGTTTGACTATTGTGTAAATTAGTGTGTTTACTCCATCAGGATGACCAATCCCTATTTCCTCATTAAATATGGGATTTCCTTCTTCATCTTGTTGGACTGCATTAATTATGGAATCTCTAGTTTCTTGAGTGAGATGTTTTTCCCACCAAGATCTAAGGATTCCAGTAAATCCAGATGCTAATAATTCAACAATATCAGGTTGGGTTAAATTGTTGAAGTTATTTAAATAACTGTTAGCAACCATGGACATATGATTTAATTTGTTTAGTAACTCAGCTTCGCTTAAGCCATCAATATTCCATTCGTACATTTTATTAGATGAGACTGAAAATTGATTACTTAAATTTCTTTCTTCAAATTGTAAGTCTGGAGGAGTTGGTTTTGAATACCAATTTTTTGTTAAGCTGGTTGGATTTGGTTTATTAAATGATATTTTATTAAATTGGTTTTCTATATCTTTAATTAAAGATATTTCTGAAGTTTTAGATTCATCCGAATCTTCAGCTTCAGAGTCTTTGTTAACAACATTAATTTTATTAGTGCTAGTTTCAACCACTTCACTAGAATCTTTTTGATTAATTCTTTTGAATATCTTATCAAGTTGTCTAGCAACTTCATTGTCTTTTGGTTGGATAGGCAATCCTAAACCTAACCTAAACTCTGGGAGTTTTATTAATGGTGATTCAATTCTTTTTTCAACTCTTTTATCAAGTTTTTTATTAATATCTAATTTGTCATCAAGTTTATTCTCAATTTTATCTAATTGTTTACCTATAGTATGTAAGCATTGGTTAGTGAAATTATTTTGTTCAATTAATTTTTTAGCACCATCATCCCCACTGGGAATTTTAAAAGGTGTCGCTTTTATTCTAGTGGTTCCTATTGATATATTTATGGTTTGTAATGGAGGGTGGGGCAATTCTACTTTAGTGTTGTCTTCTTTTTCCCATTGAGTTTTTGTGATTACGTTGCATTTTTTGTAGTATTTTTCATACCATTCAAAAAATTTTATATTTAGATTAAATTCATGCATAAATGTTTCAAGAAAATTGATTTTGAATACAAATAAAGTTCTCAAAGAAGAGAAGGATTAAAAACCTCCCTTTCAGCAAAGTTTGAATTGTAAGTTTTCTTGTAATCATTCAACAAAGTTTGAATGTTTTGTAATTTTGTTTTATAATTCAACAAAGTTTGAATTTTATTTACTCTTTATTAATATTCTATAAGTATGCTCTGTGACTGCCTCTAATAGAGGATCTCTCACATCAGAAATTGTTTGTAATTATTTTTAGCTATTATTCCGCGCTTACTCTCATTAACATTCTCATATTTGCTTCACTGATTCCGCTTCCCATTTGGTATCAGAGGTATTTTCTGATTAATCGCGTTATTGATTAACTTTATTTATTCAATCAAACTCTGCTTATTAATTTCAATTCTAGTTTCTTTCTTTTCTTCGCTTGTAGACTATCTTGTCACCCTGAAGCATAGCTAGACAGCCAGTGTAAGTCCCGACGAATAGGGCAAAGGAGTGCTTAAAAGCTTATTAGGGTATGTGCAATGCGGCTCTACCGGGTTTAAAGGGTAGTAATTAGAAAACAAAATAATAAAATGAGTAGATTGTTTAGATCTAGTTCGTCAGTTAGCTCGAGGTCAGAAATGTCCTCCGTTCCAGATATAATTAATCAGGAAGAACATTCTTATGAGAATGTTTTACAAGAATTTGGAGATTGGAATATCCCCAAAGTATCTCCTAGAGAAATTTATAAATCAACCTTTATCAATTTACTTAAATCAGATTATAATATTAACACAGTAGAAAAATGTTACGCAATTAACAAAGAAAATGAAAATTGTTCTTTGTTCAGCAGAGAATTAATTAAAAAGCATATGGACAAAGGCAATAACTTTATTCATATTGGACTTATTCAAGTGGCTATAAAACCATTATCAATTAGAGGGGTTAATTCATCCATACTTTTGTGTCTTAGAGATGCAAGGTATCTTAATTTCACACCTAGCATATTAGGAATTATGGAATCTAGCCTCCATAATGGTCCTATTCATTTTAATTGCTTTCCGGATTTCACCTTAAGTTTAGGTGATCCTCATATCTTAAAAGCATTAACTTTAAATATAAAAACTGCAGGAGAAATTACCCAGATGATCGAAGGATCAAGGGCTCTTGCCTTAATTTACAGAATACATTATAAATGTATGAAATCAAATTTAAACGTTAAAGCAATTAATAAAAGTCCTAAAGATAAAACTGTTTTAATACAAAGTAGTACTAGTGATGCTAATATCCAAGTTCTCAAAACAATTTTGTGGAAAGATATTAACTTCCCTAGTCAATGGATTTTAGAAAATGAACTCCCTAGGCAACCAACTATTAATAACATAATGAATTTAGATAATATAAGACAATACCTAGATGGAACTGTCAGAATAAGCTTTGATGAAAGAAGAATTAGGAAACCTCCACTAATCCTTAATGATGCAGCTAGTAGTTCATCTGTCCCTTCTAGGATAGATAATCTATCTAGAAAAGATCCCGATTTAATTAGTAAAACAAATATTAAACTAAAAAATATTACAACTGAAGGTCAGGTTACTCAACCTAGCTATTCAACTAAAAATGAATCCGAAGAAGATGATCAACAGTTATCACCTACTCAAAGTGATTTTGAGACAGGAACTGTTAACCACCAACTCTTCACTATTAACAAAGAATTTAAAATTAATTGGATGGAACTAACTCTAGATTTTAATTCAAAAGAAAATAAGCCAAAGAGACACCAATTTAGGATTGATGTTCCCACTGAACAAAGGAGATTAAGAATCATAGATAAATGGGAAACATTTATGCATGAATTTAATCTAAATATAAAAATTTTTGAATGGTATGAAAAATACTACAAAAAATGCAACGTAATCACAAAAACTCAATGGGAAAAAGAAGACAACACTAAAGTAGAATTGTCCCACCCTCCATTACAAACCATAAATATATCAATAGGAACCACTAGAATAAAAGCGACACCTTTTAAAATTCCCAGTGGGGATGATGGTGCTAAAAAATTAATTGAACAAAATAATTTCACTAACCAATGCTTACATACTATAGGTAAACAATTAGATAAAATTGAGAATAAACTTGATGACAAATTAGATATTAATAAAAAACTTGATAAAAGAGTTGAAAAAAGAATTGAATCACCATTAATAAAACTCCTAGAGTTTAGGTTAGGTTTAGGATTGCCTATCCAACCAAAAGACAATGAAGTTGCTAGATAACTTGATAAGATATTCAAAAGAATTAATCAAAAAGATTCTAGTGAAGTGGTTGAAACTAGCACTAATAAAATTAATGTTGTTAACAAAGACTCTGAAGCTGAAGATTCGGATGAATCTAAAACTTCAGAAATATCTTTAATTAAAGATATAGAAAACCAATTTAATAAAATATCATTTAATAAACCAAATCCAACCAGCTTAACAAAAAATTGGTATTCAAAACCAACTCCTCCAGACTTACAGTTTGAAGAAAGAAATTTAAGTAATCAATTTTCAGTCTCATCTAATAAAATGTACGAATGGAATATTGATGGCTTAAGCGAAGCTGAGTTACTAAACAAATTAAATCATATGTCCATGGTTGCTAACAGTTATTTAAATAACTTCAACAATTTAACCCAACCTGATATTGTTGAATTATTAGCATCTGGATTTACTGGAATCTTTAGATCTTGGTGGGAAAAACATCTCACTCAAGAAACTAGAGATTCCATAATTAATGCAGTCCAACAAGATAAAGAAGGAAATCCCATATTTAATGAGGAAATAGGGATTGGTCATCCTGATGGAGTAAACACACTAATTTACACAATAGTCAAACATTTCATTGGAACTCCCAGTAATATTTCTGAAAGAATCCATGATCAATTAAGTAATTTAACCTGTCCCACTTTAAGCGACTTTAGGTGGTATAAGGATGTATTTACCTCTAGGGTAATGATGAGAGACGATAGTAATAAATCATTTTGGAAGGAGAAATTTGTCAATGGTTTACCCAGTCTATTTGCCCACAAAATTAGAGAAGAATTAGCCAAAGATTTAGGTTTCATAGATTATGACAACCTAACTTATGGAGACATAATTAGTCAAATACAAAAAACTGGTCTTAAAATGTGTATAGATTTTAAGATTAGTAGCCAAGTTAATAAAAATAAACAAAAATATGAATTGGGTAATTTTTGCCAACAATATGGCCTTCCATCAATTGCCCCATCTAAAAGGAAAAAATCCAAAAAACATAATCATGAAAGAAAGAAAACTTTTAAAAGAAAAGTGGAAAAAAGCCACGAAGACTTTTATAACAAAGCCAAACCTAATAAAGCAAAGACTAAAAGTAATACCCCCCCGTTTGACCTATGCGGACCAAGTAACCCGCGTGATGGTCCAAATCCTTTTTACAAAGTTCAAAAGGATGAGTTACTTGAAGTTAAAGGAAAAGGTACAGCAATTATCCCTTTCCCATCCCAATTAACCCCTACTCCAGTTACTAATCAATTCACCGTTTTAGGCCAGATACCTAAACCTTTTAATCAAGCCTTAGCCAGCCAGCCCGCTGATAATAACCCTTTTGAAATTCAAAATATTCAAAAGCCTATTAAGCCCAATTACACCAAATCAAGCCCACATATACCTAAATGCCTAACAAACCTCTTCTATGTTGAACCCAGCATGTCTGACATAGATGATCCATTAATGTTAGCCCTCCAATATTTCCCTCCTGGTTGGCACTTCTTACCACAGGCTACCCATAAAACTCTAAAATTTTATAATAAGATTTTAGTATCTACCGAATCAATTTTTATTAAGCCCATTTATGATAAGGATGATTCTTCAAAGGTCATCTACCATTCCTTGTTCATAAAAAAATTAATTACCTTTGAAGAATGGGGGAGTAATCCTTACGATCTCTTCCAACTTTCTGGTACAGACCAATTCTTTAATTACCATGATTATATAGAAGCATGGATGAAAATCCTTTGCTACCAAAATGAAACTTTTAATCATTCCTGGTTCATACAGTTTGACCAGCATTTTAAGCCCAATTTCCCTAATTGGTTTATTCGCTGGTGGGAACAATTTGGCCCAGATCCTAATTACCTTCCTGAAACCCTCCGTGGATATATGGATTATTTTGGTAGAATTTCCCCCTTAATCACAGAAAGCCCAATGCCTTTGATTATCTTGTTCCTTTCAAAGTACAAGGTCCCTTGGATCCTTAAATGGCAGTATTACTTAAATAAAAGCCCAGTAGTTGACCAAACCCATTTGTCTACTGGATCCTCCAGTTCTATAATCAAAACCCACGGCCAGTTCGATATTGTATCTCGCCAAACCTTTGTTAAATGGTGGGATAAATACACAATTGACCGCATAATTAATATTATTTTAAAAGAGTTTCCTCCACCTCAAGGCCCAATAGCCCAAGTGGAAACCCAACCTCTTTCCTCCCCATTAACCGTTCCCAAACCAGACAAAGCTTCAGGTAGTGGAACCAAAACACCTACTGAGCCCAAGACTGTTAAAGAAGCAGAAGTCAGCCCATCTCCATCCTCTAAAACTTTGGATCTAGACAGCCTCTCTCCTGCTCAAATGAGAACAATTGTGGCAGCCCTCAATAACCCTCCTAAAGAAGTCCCTCACAAAGTTGAAGGATCTCCAAAGTCAGATGAAGGCTCAACTATTAGTCCCTCTCAGCCCAAGAATTGGTACGAGATGACCCTTTTTGAAGATGCCCAAGACCCGTATGGTTAACATGGTACCTTCACTCACTACTTGGATCAAAGTATCCAAGAAAAGCTGTGTACTAATTTAATTATTCGGAAGAAAGCATAAAGTTCCAGCCGCCAGACATAATTATCACATTTTTGACACTTTCCTACAAAGTGAGTCAAAAGTCCTCTCCTCTACTGCTTAAAGAGGGATGCATTCAACAAAGTTTGAAGATTCCTACTTTCCCTGTTCAATCAGTACTGTTCAATCAAGGCCCGTGATTTCACAACTATAAATAAATGTGTAATTCATTGGTAGAGACAAGTTTTTAATCCTTCTCTTCTTTGAGAACTTTATTTGTATTCAAAATCAATTTTCTTTACTTCTACCTCCCTTTCAGCAAAGTTTGAATTGTAAGTTTTCTTGTAATCATTCAACAAAGTTTGAATGTTTTGTAATTTTGTTTTATAATTCAACAAAGTTTGAATTTTATTTACTCTTTATTAATATTCTATAAGTATGCTCTGTGACTGCCTCTAATAGAGGATCTCTCACATCAGAAATTGTTTGTAATTATTTTTAGCTATTATTCCGCGCTTACTCTCATTAACATTCTCATATTTGCTTCACTGATTCCGCTATATTTATAGAGTTAGGCTATAAAGAGTGATTACCTCCCTTTAACAAAAAGAATGACTCCCATTTAGAGAGTAAATTGATGAATTAGTTTTTAGAATTTTGTAGAGATAATTTATATTATGAATAGATCATCTCCACCAAATTTCATTAGAAAAAATTAACCTAAAAGTAGATGAGATGTTTACCAAAAATTTCAATGATAAAAAATGCGCATATATATCAATTTTTCAATACACATACTTCTAGGTTGAGTTTTTTTATGAAATTTGGTGGAGGTGATCTACTCAGTATATAGATCATCTTTACAAAATTTCAAAAAAAAAATCATCTATTTATCCCTCCAAATAGACATTGCTAAAGTGAGAAAATCCCTTTTTATAGCTTAACTCTCCCTATATATAATTTATAACATATTAATTCATTAATTTCTTTTCTTTTGTAATATCTAATGTCTAAAATCCATATTTTATATATCTAAAATTCTACTTTTTAGTTTACCTTGCTTTTCTTCTCATACATGTTTGTAATGATATGTTCTTATTTTCTCTATTTTAATATTTTGTATACTTATATTCCCTCAAATCATTTTTTTTTGTCTTATTTAAGATTTATTTTTAATTTTTTACTTCTTCTAGATCAATAATTCCGGCCTCCATCTCAATTGAAGAACACAATAATTTGAGGATTTTATATCTTAAATTACATGATTTTGTTCCTTATTTACATGATTCGTTTTAAATAGTTGACTATGAAAGAGACTAATTATATGTGATATATAAGTTTTTTATGATATAATTAATTTGCAACTTTAATTTTTTCTTATTTTATTCTTTTATATTTCTTTTAGTCGATGGAAGAATATATGAACAAATTTATTTTTTTTCAGTTTTAAAAATCATTTGTATTGTATGGAATCCATATATGAAGCAACTTTAAATTATTTTTATCAAATTGAAGTATGTTATATAACAATACAATAATGTTTTTGTTTCTTACCACAACTTTGTATTCTAATTATTCCTTTATTTTTCAATTCAATGCAAAATATATACAACTAAAGTATTATATAAAACATGGAATATAGTCCCTATTAACGGTTAAATATTCACACATCATGTGGTTGCATACTAGTTTGAACGAAATTATTAGTTAATGCAAAAGGCTCCAAACTTAAATGATAATTTTGTAAGTATAAATCTGTGTTAATATTAATTAGGTTTTAGGTCACTAAGACCATCTCCACCGGAACATATTAAAAGGTATGCTAAATGTGTAAATTTAGCCTACCATTCTAGAGCTATTTGTAGAGGAGAAGGTAATGGAAAGGGTAAAATACCACATACAATGCATTGAATATCGGTTGTGGGTAAAAACCCACGAACAATGGACTGAACATCGGTTGTGGGTGGACCCTACACACTGTGGGTAACTTACAAACGACACAATGTCCATCATCTATGACACTTAAAAAAAATATACATTGCCTAAGGTATGTTCTTGTCAATTACTAAATTTAGCAATTTAACAATCCGATGCAGATGGTCTAATGTTGACATCTTATATACATTAACGTAGATGAGGTATACACTACATGAATTTGTTAAGTACTTTCTTGGTTTTAAATTAAAAGTCAACCATTCTTTTAAGGCGTTAAATATTTTGACTATCATCTCATATGCAAGTAGATGCAATTTTTTTGGTGGAGAGGGTAGACTCATCATATCGTCACATAATTTTTTCAAAAATTCATTCAATCACCCCTTCAAATAAAGGTAATTTTCTACGAGAGAAATGTACTCTAGAATGATAATCTATATAAAAATTAATAATCAAGGAATTGAACCTATGACTTTAAACCTAAATAATACATGGTATTACTATTTTACCAAATACCGTGTAGTTATTTATTTTGTTTAAAAATATTTACATAATATCAAGAATTATTAGACATCATAGTGTACAAGCATTACATGTGTTACCCCGTATATATATATATATATATACTATGTTGTTACCCATTCCAAATGTACTATCTAATATTTAAAAAGTATTTTAAATCTTAACCACGGAATTTTTTGTTTCTTATAAGATTCAAAAATTATTACCCTTATTATATAGATATATGTTGTATTTTAGCTATGGGCCGGTTATCTTTAGATATTTCATTACACGTAATTACTTTGGGCTGCTACAATTTGGCCCAACGAGGGGGCCACTAATTTCTTCTCTTCATGACCATATTCAAGGCAAAGTAGTATACAGGTGCGCCTAGTTACAAACTCAAAAAATAATTATTTTTTTAAATAAGAAACGGAGCCCACCCTGGGCATAGGCGATCCATGCGGTCGCCTAGGACCCCAACGTAATAGGATTTCCAAATTTTTTTTCCTTTATATATAAGCTATAGTATGTAAATTTAAAATACTTTTTGGCTGAATCAAAACAAACAAGACAATTTTTTCGATGGGTAATGGTGCTTATCTTGCAATTCGAGTTTGGAGTCTTGGTATTGGCAGGATTGAGGGTTTTTTTTTAACAAGTACACAACCCCAAGTTCCCAATTCAACTGATATAAAAAAAGAAAATGCAATCAAATAACCCTAAACCTTATATATGGATGAGTTCATTTGAGGTTTTGTTTTTGAATAAAAAGCTATCTTTTAGTTTTTGTTTTAACTAAATTCTATATGAATAGGAAATTTAGTTACTCTTTTTGTTACTTTTCAAATCTCATAATTTGTATATATATGTATATTTTTGTTGGAGTTTATTGACTTAATTATATTAAATAAATATACAAAAGGGCATCGAAACCAAAATTCGCCTAGAGCCCCTCAAAACTCAGAACCGGCCTGATAAGAAACAGATAATATTGTGAGATATTTATTGTCTCCTCCTTATATTTCATGAATTTTCTTTTTTTACGTATCGACCAAATAATTCGATTCTATGGAAAAATAAAAACAAAATGAAATGAACACTTCAACAAATCATCCGTCTTACTATTTTTTAATATTTTAAAAAAAAATGAATACTATTTCCATAGTCTTTTAACTTTGTAATCCATAATTATACTTTTTCACAATTTTAAACATTACTAGGATAAAGATATGAAAAATACTATTTTGGTTCTCATATTGAGAAAGGGTGATGATATTACCCATCACATCTTTTGTCACAAATATCCTCTAATAAATTAAGATAGTTTCTTGTATTGCCATTCCAAAAATTTGTCACTACCATCCTCTACCGTTAATCTTTTACACAATGGTTAAAAGCATTAAACCATCCAAAAGCAAACATTACCTTATTCGAAAAATCAAGGAAAGAACTCAAGAATAGGTGTTGGATCAAAGTTGAAGTTTTATTTGAAGCTTTGACTAAAGTTGTGGGTGTTAAATAAAGCTTAGAGATGGAGATGGTGAAGTAAGAAAACATTGAAGATAAAACCTCTTTAGAATAGAGCATCGTGAGGCATGTCCAGGCCTCACTCGGCCCATAGAAATCAATTGTAGTCATAGAACTCGAACCTTATAAACCAAATGTAGGCATATAACTCAACCTTATAACTCGAATAGAGCATTTGAAATTTTTTCGGTTATGATGGACCTAGTGAAAGCATTGATTTCAGCTCATGATTGCATAATGAAATAATAGAGCAACGGAGATGGAACACCTTGTCCCGCAAAAGCTCTTGAGAAAACCACAAGTAAAAAAGAGTTCAAACTCAAAATAGAAACAATAAAGGTCTTAAACATAAGTAAAGGAAGCAAAAAAGAGCTTGAGCGATGTGAATGATGTAGAGGGAGATCAGGGAGTGGGAGAAAGAGCAACAGTGGATGATGTTTGTTCACTCTTTGTTTTGTTATTTTTTCCCTTTTAATTGTTAATGTTAATTATTTGTTTAGATTAATTACTTATGTTAAGGGTTAATTATCTAGAAAATAACACAAATGGATGTGAATGATGTTCGTGATAAAAAAATAACACATAAAGGGATGTTTTGGCATAAGGGTGATGTTTGTGATAAAATATGGGATAGGCAATATCATCACCCTTGAGAAAGCAAGGAAAAATGTGGAAGAGTAATATTGATAAAAACTTAATACCAGGATCATTTAATATTGCGTATAGACCGCACATAGTTTTTATGTAAAATCCTAGTGCAAAATCGGATTTTACCTTCGAGATCTCTCTGGTTTAATCTCGTTTTAGTACAAAGATGAGTTGGTATAGACGAATCAAGAACACGGGTTCGATGGAATCTCATGATCTTCTATCGTATTCTTTTTACTTTGTAATCTTGTACCGCGTGTGGACTGCGGTATCACCAAGATTTCATTTTCTTCTCTGAACGACACAAACCTTAAATTTGAGAGAATTCTTATGTTCAAAGAAGAGGCAAGACCAACATATATATATATGGCTACAATAGGGACCCTAAAGAGAAATAAGTTTTTGGGCTTACTATAGAAAACTGAAATCCTAATTCCGTTATGAATTAATTCCTTTTATAAATTATAATTCACACCAATAAAGAATTATAATTACACCATCGTCCTTATTTTAAAATTATATTTCGAGCTCCTTGTTATTAAATACTTATTATTTTTTCCACGTTAAAATTACAGATAACCGTCATTTAAATTAAATTATTGACAATTATATTTAAATGACTTCTTAATCCTTGAACTTACCACTTAACTTATTTGACATGTCGAATTAACATAATCCACCGGTAGGGTTTGACATGATTAAAACTTATAACTTCTCAAAGGGTTATCATCAATCCCTATATCGGAACGTGAATTTCGTCAATAATTAATATGCATCATACATATAGTGTCGTCATCCAATTCACAGATCTTATTGATCCATAAATGAATCTCACTCTTAATGCGTAAAAACAACAAACACTGCATATATATGTCTATAAGTTATTTCAAGATTAATAACATAAACAATCATAATAACTATGGGATTTAAATTATTTTATATGTCAGTATAAAACAATTAACTCAAACTAGTCATGTTCAATACACACAAAGTGTACTAGCACAACAAGTTGAAACTATACTATTTCTTGCAGTCAAGTTAAATTACTAAAACTTGTATTACAATCATACTGATGGGTGTCCAATTCCATCTAAAACTATGAATCACTAAACTTATATTGCATAAGAACCGATAATATGATCATATGCGTGTAAGCTAAACTCTACATACCAAATTATATAATATATGGAATAAAAGACACGCTTGCACAGTATTTAAACAAATAATATAATGCAACAATTGTCCATAAAGATTTTCATTAAAATGGCAAAACCAAGTCTATATAACATATCAAAACCAATAATAATAATAATAATGACTACGCGAAAACAACGCGAGTTATTACACCCAAGTGCAGATGGTCGGTCAAGTAATAAAAACTCGGTAAGTCCGAGGTCGATCCACGAGGAGGAAGGTAGTTCTTTGACTTAGGAAAATTTCTTTCAAGAGGAAGAAGAGAAAAATAAAGAAAAGATGAAATATGGAGGGAATGGAATAACAAGAACATAAAATAAAGCTAAATAAAATAAATAATAAAAACAGCGTGCTAAATTAACTAAATGCGTGAAAAACTTTTACTAAAATTAAGAATAAAATGAGTTAGGAGTATCCATAAGTTTCGGGCAACACAACGGGCAATTCGGTGGACCGAGAATCTTTTTCTAATTAATTTTTCTTTAAAAATCAGCATACTTTCCACAAGCTAATTGATCTCATAAACTCGTATTTTTTTGCAATAATTCATGCATGACATGAACTATACGTACCAATACTAATTATGGAATCAATTCGCATTACTTAATTTTACCGAAAACACTTGTTTATTAAAGTAGAGTAGTGCTTGACACTACAAAACTTTTTATTAAAAGTGAGTTTAGAAATATTAAGTAAAAACCACAATTTAATTCAAATAGGTTAAAACATGATTAAAATCAAATTTGAACTAAAACGGGCGGTGAAAACACAAAATTAGCAATTTCGGTATCAAAAAGTAAGGATTAAAAATACTACCGAAAACAACGTGCTCTAATTTGAAATTAAAAATATACATAACCAATTAATTTAGAGAGTATAGACCGCTCTCTAACTCGATCAGTTAGGATTTAGCGCAAAAACAAAAATTCAAACAAGTTTGGTTCTTTTGTCGAAAAGATTTTATTAAATTTATTATAAAAAATATGTTATTAGCATACTAGGATAATAATTTAATAAAAATCAGATTTATTATGACCTATTAACCAATAAAAAATTAATTAGAATTTAATTCGGGTCCAAAAAATTATCGCATCGGCATACCTGTTCCTTACGGACCCCTATTAACGAACTAGTCAAACATATTTAATAAATTCATGGACAATAAAATAATTAAATAAAACAGCATATTTATATTCAAGAATGAAAAATTAATTAAAAACATAAGCATATAAATGTACTGAAAATTTTAAAGCAATCGAAAATTAAAAACATGCTTAAAATAGAAATTATGGCTTAACATTTTTTTTGAAAAATAAACAATCTGCCAGCAACACAAATGGCCTACTGACTTTTCGAAAACTTGGGAGTTGAGTCTCCAAATCAGTATGGTTTTGTATAGAATTAAAATACGTTCGTTTTGATAGTCATCAAAATCGGCCAAGAAACGAAGAAGTTATGATTAAAATAAGAAAACACATATTTTTAGGGTTCTACGCGAAAATTCCAACAAAAATTATAAATTAAGCATTAATTTCAATAAACAATCACATTCAAACACAATCAAAACATTAATTGAAAGAAATTAAAAATAAAATTGAAAGAAAAAGAAACTTACAGTTACGCAGTTATTGAAGAACTGTAATGAGACTCGCGCAAACTCAAATTAAAATAGAATTATACGATATTTCTTATTCAATACAAGCTAAAAACTAAATAAAAATATATCTCTCTGATAGCAAGGGAATTTGAAATTATTGAAGAAAGAGGACTCTTCTCCGTCGACTCTAAAAAAAACTAAATGGCGAGTGTGCTCTCCAAAATCTATAGCCTAATTTTCTTTTTTTTTCAAAATTCAAAAATTAAAAATTAAACTAATTAATAAAATAAAATAAAGTAAATTTAATTAAACTAATTAATAAAATAAAATAAAGTAAATAATAATAACAATAATCCAAAAGCTGTTTTTAGCTTTTATCGTCTATCATATCAAGTCGTTGGCTCGAGAGACTAAGTCTTCTAGCTTAACTTATTGGGTCAGCTTAAAAATAATAATTAAAAATTGTCGGCCACGGGATTCGAACACTGGACTAAGCATGAGTAGAAAGCTGGTCACTTGCCATCTAGGCTAAGGACCCCATTTCATAAATATCTGCATCATAAATTTAGGTATTCTTTCGCGTAGGAATCTGCTCCTCCAGCGCACTGTTCGTATTTCGGCCATAACTTTGCACTCCGAACTCCGATTGACGCAAAGTTTTCGCTCACGCATAGCTAACTCAAAGATCTACAACTTTTGTATCAGGAGTTTTCTTCAGATTCTATATGGATAAATACCAGAAATAGCCGGAACAGAGATGTTGCGCGCGATGGATCTCTTCTTCATTCAAAAATTTCTCGATTTGATTCAAATGACTTTTCTCTACTTGGGATCATTTATCGGCTTCTTTTAGTCTCTTCCTTCAACTCCATTCATGCTTGAGCTTGAGAATTGCTTTCGGTTCACTTCTTGAACTCAATTCAGCTCCGAATTTGACCGGCAATGACTAACTTTGGAGAATTTGCTTCTATATTCGTTCTTGTTCATTTTTAACCTGTAAAAAGGCTAAAATGCACTAGAAACAAACATATTATCCTATTTCATGATTAAAACTCAATTCTTAACAATTTAAGATAATTAAAATCAAATTCATGCATATTAAGCCACCTAAATACATATAAAAATACAATATTTTGGCTTAATCAAATAATAATAATAATAATAATAATAATAATAATAAAAAAAAACAATGGCTTTTAGTTTATCACTCTAACAAATATAAAATTGAAATTGAAATCCAACCAAAACACGGATGGGAGCATCCCGATACAAATGGACCTCACTTCCATCCATCACTCTTCCGTTTATTTTGTCTAATGGAGTCTAGTTTAAGGTCTAAACGGCTACATTTTTTCATGAAACTTGGTGGAGATGATCTTTATAATAAATAGATTATCTCCACAAAATTTCATCAAAAATTTTAAACTGGAATTGGCCGTAATAATATTTTAAAATTTTAACGATCTAAAATGAACATATGTATTAAAATTTTACCATACCTACTTTTAGTTTGAATTTCTTGATGAAATTTTGTGGAGATGATCTACTCATTATAGAGATCATATCCACCATGTTTTGCAAAAAAATCATTCATTTAAAGCTCAAACTAAACCTCATTGGATGAAATTGGAAGGAAGTGGTAATAGAAGGGAGCCAAATCCAACACAAATGTGATTCGTATAATTCGAATACCGCTTTATATGTTAAAGATTATGCAAGTTTGATTAAACTGTTGAAAATGCTCTCATAACACAAATTAAGATCTTATATACATGAAAGGACCAATACTTCCAGTTTAAATTTTTTGATGAAATTTTTTAGATATGATATCTATATTATAGAAATCATATCCACCAAGTTTCATGAAAAATTTCAACCGTTTAGCTTTCGAAATATACTTTATGGGATGTAAAAATTATGAATGAGTTTTTAACCAGACCCAGCTTTGTTGGCCGATGCTTTGGTCTGCCCATGGCTCACAACATGCGAGCCCATCATATGTACTAACTAAAAAAGAACATAAGTCCCTAAAAAGGAATATGTAGGCCGACAAGGTGAATCATGATTACTTAGCCAAGAATAATGAATAAGATAATGAGGAACGGCCATTGGTGGTTGGCCAACTGGCAGACAAAAGCTGAGCTAGATGAGAAGTGATGTAAAATAACTACTTTCTCAGTGTGAACAAGGTTAAGGACACATGGTAGCTTTGAGTAGTGACCAAGTTTACCTTTTATAATAATTTTCATATCTCACTAACCTTAATGTATAACATATCCTATATTTATAAATAGGGAAGGATAACCCTTAGCTCAAAATAATGGAATTCTCTTTACACTTACTCATAAACAGCCATTTTCTTTTTCCTCAAGCCAAACCCTTATTTTTCTGTAATTTCACTATTTACTGGCTGCTAAGATTTAAATGAATGCAATTCACTCACACACATAAAGGAAGATGTACTGCTGGATTAGGTATAAAAACCATCGGAGGAACTTACCTTCAAGCCCAAATCTAGTATCTGTTCTTATTTGAGAGTTTATTTCTTTTTGGTTCTTTAAATAACTATTTGAACTTATCAAAATTTTCAGTAGCATTCATCATTAACTTGTTAATTGGTTTTTCCATCACTGATTGTGGCATCTTCATTATACTAAGGTTTTCATCTCTCTATAGGTATTTGACTCTGCGAAAACAACGTGAGTTATTATACCTAAGTGCAGGTGGTCGGTCAAGTAATAAAATACTCGATAAGTGATTGAGCCCAAAAATTGTATTTCTAATCTCTTAAACAAGGCTCAATTAGCTTCTAATTACTGCCTAAAATCAAAAATTGCATGTAAATTTAGTTTAAGCATGAAAAGAGGTCATTGCATTATATTTATGTGCTACTAAGCCATTTTGCAGGCCTAAAGTGGTTAAGCAACTAAGTTTGGATGCAAGAAAGAAGTTTGAATGCGGAAAAGTGTAAAAAGAAGGCCCGAAAAAGAAGTCAGTATCCATTCCGAGGCTCGATGCGAGGAAAACTCCGCAAATTACCCCCAAAGCGCTACCAAAAAGAGAATAGCAAGTCCCCAAGCATGAATGAAGTGAATGAAAGTGTCCAAGAGTGATTCCAAGTGGAAAGAAACCCAATTGAATCAATTCCTGAAGTTTTCAAGCAAAACCAAGAATTACAGTTAAAAGTCCGAAATTGTAGCTGATCAAAGTTTTTATCCATATATTGAGAATTTAAAGAAATCTTCATAAATAAAAGTTGTAGATATTTAAATTACCTACGCGTAGAAGAAAATAGTGCATCAATTGGAGTTCGAAGCAGAAAGTTATGAGTAAAAGAAGAAGCTATCATAAAGAAAGGGTCCCAATTTTAGGCCCAAATTTAATTTTAAGTCATATTTCGGCCTATTTCTTCTAGGGTTATTAAAACCACGACTTGAGAAACTTGTTTACCATATAAAAAGTCATATATCTCATATTTTATGGTACGTAACAATTTAGAATCAATTAACATAGAGGCAGAGGGCACCGTGACTTTCTTGGGAGCTTTTGCGCTGCATCTGAAAATCGAATTTGAGAAATTTTTTCTTTAAACCCTTAAAAATTTTGTTAGGTTAGTTTATTTATGATATTTTGAGGCTGGAAGATCAGTGTATTTAACATTAATTCATCGTTGAATTCAGTTTTCAATTTAAGTCTTAATTGCGTACGGGGTAAACCCTAATTTTCAATTTTCTTTCAATTTGATTTTTTTTGATTATTCGTTTGCTTTGATATTCATAGATTGGTTAATTTAGATCATATATATTTTGAAATCAACCTTAAACCCACATTTTAGGATCTAGTTCTAGGGTTTATAGGTTTAGTTTGTCGATTTTTTGTCAATTAATACTTGATTCTTGTTTTATGTTCAAATAGTTTATAATTTTTTCATGATATTCATGTGTGATTCATTATCCATCATTAATAAACTTATTTTTCAGAATTTTTAGGTTTTAAGTCGATTTTTTTCAATTTTTGTCAGTTTTGAGTTTGTTTACTATTTTTGCTGTAAAATCTTCGTTTTAAATTGAAATTGGGAAATTCGAAAGCCAAAAGTTTTCAAATCTTATTTTATACACTATTAGGTGTGTGTATACTATTTTTAATCATTTTTAAGCTTATTTTCATGTTTGATTTGATTATGGCTAGCTAAATCCTTTGTTAAGGGTCCGTAGTGAAAGAGGCATAATTAATGTTTGAATGTAATCCAATCTAAATTATAATATAATTTTTTCATTGTTTATAGATCACCTACTGAATGTATAAGCTTTTTTGTTATCTTTGCATGCATTAAAAGCATGTTTCCATAAGTTAGTACAAAGATTCTATTTGATTAAGAACCGTAAAAATGTCAATTCACGAATTTTTGAACCAAAACCCTAACGTGACTGATTTGAGGATGGTCTTTATCCTCTAATTAATTTTTTTAATTTCTTAAGTGAATTGATTGATTTGACGCTGTTTTGGTATTTATTCACGTAAATGCCTAAAAAGTGTTAGTTTTGACTTTCGGCATTCTTTTTAAGATGGATTTGCTTTGAATCACGTTCAAACCTATTCAAACCTTATAGGAGTGTTGAGTTACTGATTTTTAAGAAGTTTAATCAACTTGGATTGTTTTTTGTCACGCACTAACAATACAAAGTTCTAAATTACACTTTTTCAAACTCATAAGCTTCACTGTTGAATTATATTACTCAAAACTAGTCTTTATCACGCATGAGCTATCATATACTTGCAGTAGCAATATAATTGAATGGTTGGAGAGTTTAGGAATTAAATTTTAAAGAAAAATCTTGTTTAATCTTAGATTTGGATTACCCAATTTTTTTAATTAGTGCGCTATTTTATTTATTTAGTTTTATTTTAGTTTAATTGCATGTTCCCTTAGTGCATTTATGAAATCTTTTAGGTAGATAACTTGTGCTTCTGGATTTCTTTTACTTTTGCACCCTAGGATTAGATTTGCCTTTAGTTTTAATTTAGTTTCATTTCCTTCCTTATTCCTCAATTCTATTATCTTTTCTTTTCTTTTCCCTTCTTCCCTCTGAGAAAGATACCTAAAAGAAATAGATTCTTTACTTTTTCTGTGGTTCGACCTTGGACTTTCTCAAGTATACTATAACTTGACCGCCTACACTTGAGTGTAATAACTCGCTCTTTTTGCGCATTGTTAGTAAGTCTGAGGTTGATCCACGGGGAGGAGGGTAGTTCTTTGAGTTAGGAAGCTTTCTTTCAAGAGGAAGATGAGAAAAATAAAGAAAAAAATAAAATATGGAGATAATGGAATGTAGATTGATAAATAAAATAACTAGCGGTAATAAAACTAAATAGAATATAAAACTAAAGCTAATCCTAAAGGTAGTGAAACATTACTATGCTAAAGAAAACTAAATTAGCATAACAAGAATATAGAATAAAGCTAAATAAAATAAACACTAAAAACAACATACTAAATCAATTAAATGTGTGAAAAACTTTAACTAAAATTAAGAATAAAAAGTATTAAGGTATCCATAAATTTCAGGCAACACAACGGGCAATTCGGTGGACCGGGAATCCTTTTCTAATTAATTTTTCTTCAAAAATTAGTCTACTATTCACGAGCTAATTGATCTTATAAACTCGTATATTTTGTAATAATTCATGCGTGACATGAACTATACGTACCAATACTAATTATGGAATCAATTCGCATCGCATTATTTAATTTTATCGAACACACTTGTTTATTAAAATGAAGTAATGTTGGACACTACAAAACTTTTTATTAAAAGTGAGTTTAAGAATATTAAATAATTACCACAATTTAATTCAAATAGGTTAAAATATGATTGAAATCAAATTTGAACTAAAACGGGCGGTGAAAACATAAAATTTTCAATTTCGGTTAGGGATGGGATAATAAACCGAGAACCGGAGAACCGAAAAAAACCGGTTCGGTTCGGTTCTTAACAATAAAATATACATATTATCGGTTCGGTTCTTTTTTAAAAATAACGGTTCGATTTTCGGTTATTGAATAAAAATAATTGAAAGAACCGGTTTAGAACCGGAATTATACATAATATATATATAATATTATAATTATATAATTACATTATTATTTAATTAAAAAAGAAAAGTAAAAGAGGGTCCAGTACTCTAGAACCAACCCTAATTTTCATTTCATATTTTCATCTCATCTTTCACTCTTTCATTTCACAGCCCGCCGCCACTCCCTTCTCTCGATCTCGCCACGTCAAGCCGTCAATCACGGCCCTCTCTCGTCGGAGTCCACACAGCCCTCTCTCTCGCCGGAGTCCACACTCCGAGTGTACGTTGTTCTCCTTTATCTTTCACCCCAACGACGTCCCTCTCTCTCCCCTTTCCAACACTCCGAAAAGAGGTCCAACAAGGATGCATCTCCCTTGACCGATTTTGAAGATCTTCATCTAAAATACAACAAATCTTGCAGGTCAGATTTTTTTTTTATTTTTAGATGTTGAAATTTCCTTGGCCTTAATTACTGTAGGGGTTAGCTTTACCTTAATTTTTTTTAAGAAACATAAATACATAATGATTGAAACTGCCAAGTGATAACTGATAAGGAAAGGGCTTTCCGCTTTTGCCTATATTTTATCAACGTGGATAGAATAAACAGAGAAATAATGTGATTAGAATTTTATAAGTATGTAAATCTACTAATGCAATGTTAATATCAGATTTTTATAAGAATCATTGTGGCCAGATGCATGTTAATATCATAAGTGAGGTAACCAGATATTATGTATAAATTTTTATGAGAAATTTTTATCATAATCAATCTGTCATTTTGTATGCTCATAAAGAATTTTCGTCCTATCTCCGTCCTCATCCCTTAGAGGATTATAATAAGCAATCAACAATTAGTATATATTTTAATAACATCCACTAGCAGCAAAATACATTAAAACCCTTAAGTATTAAACATAAATAAACTCGTTGGCAAAGATTAGTGGCCATAAAAACTCCTTCAATTTTGTTTCTAAAATGATCGTGCGACTTTCAGACTTTGTATAATAATATAAAAAAAAATTCTATACTGTGTTCACAGACCAAAACACATGGGCAAAAGGGCAATCTGGAAATTATTTCACACTATTAAATCATTTTTATACAATTGCAAAATATGTTGACAGCACAGTTTTATAGATATAATTGGAGAAAAATATTTCTTCTCACATTATCCTATTAAATAATCAGTAGGATGAGAGTATTGACATTAGATCACTAACTTGACACCATAAAAATCATATATAAATATACCGTAGAGAGGCTAACTATCTCCCTAAGAACCTATTTTCACCATTTTAACACAAATCATGTTAAATTCAAACTTTCCTATTCTATATTATTTTTCCTATTCTAATTTGCTAATTTTTTGTTCTTTTTATATTTCATGCAGATTCAATGGAAAATTCTGATGGTTCTAAGGGCACAAGCAGTGATTCTAGGAAGGGAAAAGGTGTGGGTCAATCAAACAAGCCACCAAGGCCAAATTCACAAAAGATAAGGAGGATTAAAAAGAAGTCGGAGAGAAAGAAAAGGTCTTGGGTGTGGGAGCATTTCACCACAGAAACTAAACCTCTGATGAAGAAAGAAGACGGTAAAGAGGTACAAATTGGCCACACTAAAAGAGCTAAATGTAAGTATTGTTCTAGTGAATTTGCTTGTGATTCAACCAAGAATGGCACTAGCACACTACAAAAACACTTGGAACAACATTGTGATCAATACCCTAGTAGTGTTAAGAACATAAGAAAGGGTCAAAAACACTTTGCTGTTGACATAACGGGTGAAGATGTTGTTCTTACGCATTGGACCCAAGAAAATTGCACAAAAGCAGCTGTAAAAATGATTGTTATAGATGAAATGCCATTTAGTGCAATTGAGAAACCGGGGTTTAAGCGATTCTGTAAAGTTGCAATTCCTAAGTGGCATGTTCCATGTAGGAAGGTGGTGGTGAAAACCTTTCTGAGCATGTATAATGCAATGAAAGAAGATTTGACAGCCAAGCTTAAGAATCATTGTATTAGCCTAACAACTGATACATGGACCTCAATCCAAAACATCAATTATATGGTAGTGACCGCCCATTTTATTGATAATAGTTGGATTATGCACAAGAGAGTTCTTAACTTTTTTCTCATTCCAAATCATCAAGGCAATACAATAGGAAAGCTCCTAGAAAAATGTTTGCATGTGTGGTCAATTAAGAAGGTTTTGACTATTTCTGTTGATAATGCATCTGCCAACAAAGTTGCTATAGAATATGTAAAGAGAAAATTTAGCAATGGTGAGAAACAACTTATGTTAGGTGGAAAGTATCTTCACGTTAGATGTGTAGCTCATGTTGTTAATCTTATTGTGAAATTTGGTTTGAGGTGTATGGAGAAGTCGGTGGCATCAATTAGGAATGCAATCAAGTATGTTAGGAGTTCATCCCAAAGACTTGATGTATTTAAAGAATGTGTTAAAAAAGAATAGTTGAAGAGCAGAGAAATTTGTGTATTGGATGTGCCAACAAGGTGGAATTCCACTTACATAATGATTGAGACTGCAATTGAGCTTAGACGAGCATTTGATAGGTTGGCAGAGGAGGAGGATTTAAAGTATATTGGGTATTTTAATGAGGAGGAAGAAGAAGAGGAGAATGAGATAGATGGCTCGGGGTTTGGTGTAGGGCAAAATAAAGGTAGAAAAAGAGTAGGGCCTCCAAATGAAGATGATTGGCGTAGGGCTGCGGAGTTTGTGCCATTTTTGAAAGTTTTTTTTTAAGTTACTGTGAATGTTAGTGCAACAAATAAGCCAACTGCACACAAAGCATTCGGTGACATTGTGGCAATCAAATGTGAGATCGATGATATTTACAGCAAACCTTCAATATATGAGGAGAGTGATACGGAACGAACATTGTTTAATATGTCAGTACAAATGAAAACTAAGTATAAGAGGTACTTTGATTCCATCGATGACATGAACCAGCTCATACTTGTCGCTTTGGTTTTAGACCCTAGATACAAGCTTAAACATTTCATTAGAGTTCTTGAAAAGATGTTGTGTTATGATAGTGAGACTGTGAAGAGAAAGAGTGAGCAATTGAAGGACCTAGTTATCAAACTCATTGACCTTTATGCTTCATCACATGGTACCCAAGGCTCTACCACATGGAAAGAAATTGCAAATTATGGCAGTGGCGGCAGTGGCAGCAAGTATAGATTATTATTTTTCACTATTAACTGTTTTAAGTTCTAAATTCACTGTTTTAATTGATGAATTCACTGTTTTAAGTTGTTGAAATTCATTGTTTTAAGTGGCTGATTTCATTGTGTTAAGTGCTTATTTCACTTTTTTAAAGTGCTAGTTTCCCTGTTTGAAGTGCTGACTTGCTGATTTCACTGTACTAAGTGCTGATTTTACTTTTCTAAGTGTTGGTTTCACTATTTTAAGTTGCTGATTTTAGTGTATTAAGTGCTGATTTCACTGTTTTAAGTTGTAAACTTGCTGATTTCACTGTTTTAAGTGCTGATTTCACTTTTCTAATTGTTGATTTCTCTGTTTTAAGTTGCTGATTTTACTGTATTAAGTTGTTGAATTCATTGTTTTAAATTGCTGAATTAACTGAATTTGGTATTTTATTTGGTGTAATTCAGTAGGTATTCTTCAAAACAAATCACAGGCAAAAGGGCATTGATGTTAGAAGATTGGGAAAAGGATCTTGAAGATGGAAATGCAATTATTGTTTCTCATGAAGTAGACAGGTACTTACTAGATCCCATAGAGAAGCCAAGTGATGGCTTTAATATTTTGACATGGTGGAAGCAAATGGGAACAAAGTACTCTAATTTACAAGCCGTGGCAAAAGATGTTTTAGCAATCCAAGTTAGTACAGTTGCTTTTGAGTCCAGTTTTAGCACAGGGAAAAGAGTAATTGATCATCATAGGAGCTCTTTGAGTCCTAAATCGGTTGAGGTGCTGATTTGTCTACAGAATTGGTTGAGGTCAGATGCAATAACAAGCCTTGCATATACTCTTACCCCCGAGGAAATGGAGTGGTTTGAAAGAACTGAACATGGTACTTGACCATTTATAAAATTCATTTCAAATACCAATTGATTGACCATCAAATAGTTTTATTTCATACTTATATTTCAATTAATTCTTTACTTGTTTATTTATTGACTAATGTAGAGTTAGAGCAAGAAGAGAGAGAACAAAGAGAAAAGATGGAGAAACAAAAAGAAAAGGATGTAGCCGAGAAGAAAAGTAAAGCAGCAAAGGTTCTGATGCCGAAAACGCATCCAAAAATTAAAGACTATATATGTGTTTTTTATGTGTTTGAACTTTGATTTTATAAACTGTTTTTTATGTTCTTGAAGACTTGAACAATCAACTATGTTAGTATGTTTATGTAAGGACACTTGGACTTTGAACTCTTGAATTTTGAAGTTTGTAATTTGACTTGGAGTCTTGAACTTGGACAATATGTATTATGTAATAACTAATATGTATCATGTATGTTGGATAAAATGTATGTCAATATGTGTGTGTGATTGTATGTCCATATAGGTTTTTGTCTTTTTGAAAGTTGAACAGGATGTTTGATAACTTTGTCTGCTTGCTTATTGCTACTTGATAGTTATGAAAATTTGAGACAAGATGTTGCCGGTTCTTTAACGGTTTTAGAGCTACTTTCGGTTAATTAACTCAATTCGGATAATTATTTTTTTTTGGTTTTATGTATTATTTCGGTTTTTGAAGTAATTCGGTTAACCAAGGAACTGTTAGAACCGAACAGTTTAAACTGGTTCGGTTCCACTTTCGGTTCTTCAAAAAAAATTCAAAAAACCGAACCGTTTTTAACATTAAAAAATATGTTTCGGTTCTTCATATTTTGGACAAGAACCGAACCGGTCCCAACCCTAATTTCGGTATCAAAAAGAAAGGATTAAAACTACTATCGAAAATAGCGCGCTTTAGTTTAAAATTATAAAGATACAAAACCAATTAATTTAGAGAGTATAGACCGCTCTCTAAGTAAACCAGTTAGGATTTAGCTCAAAAACAACGATTCAAACTAGTTTTGTTGTTTTGTTGAAAAGATTTTATTAAATTTATTATAAAAATATGTGATTAGCATACTATAATAATAATTTAATTAAAAAAATCAGTTTTATAATGACCTATTAACCTATAAAATTTTAATTAGAATTAAAATCGGGTCCAAAAAATTACCGCATCAGTATACTCGGTCCTTACGGACCCCTAACTAATGAACTAGCCAAACATATCTAATAAATTCATGGATGGTAAAACATTTAAATAAAACAGCGTATATAATTCATAAATTGGAAAAGGAATTAACAATCTAAGTATACAAAATTTATACTAAGAATTAACAAAGCAATAAATAAATTAAAAATCTGTAATTGAATTACATGCGTAGTCCAATAATTAAATCTACAAATTAATATTCAAGAGTGTACTCAAATCCTTCGTCTCTACCTCCGAATTAACACTGAATAAAAATAATGGACACAGTACAAACTAAGCCTTAATATTTGAAAGAAAAATTGAATAATAAAAGAAGAAGAAAAATTGAATGGAGTTTGATTGGATGCTCATCACGGCTGTTGTGGCTGCTTTTGATGGCTTATATATATATAATGGTTGGCTCTATCTAAGGCTTTAGGAATTTACAAATGGGTTTGGCTCCTTTAATTGGCTAGATGGGCTTGCTTGGATGAATAGGCCAGATCTCTAATTAATTAGATGGACTCGCTGGAATTAATTCCTTTGTCTCACTGATTATATTTTGGCCATAACTTTGTGCTCCGAAATCTGATTGATGCAAAGTTTTAGCCTGCGCATAGATAACTCAGAGCTCTACATCTTTTATTTTTGGAGTTTTCTTCAAATTCTGCACGAATAAATACCATAATTGGATGGAACAAAGGTGTTACGCGCAATGGATCTCTTCTTTATTTGAAAATTTTTCAAATTGATTAAAATGACTTTTTCTTCGCTTTTGGTTGATTTATCGGCTTCTCTTAGTCTTTTTCATCCACCCCATTCATGCTTGAGCTTGGTAATTGCTTCTGGTTCACTTCTTGAACTCAATTTAGTTCCGAATTTGATCGACGATGATTAATTTTGGGTTAATTTGCCTTTGGATTTATTTTTGTTCATTTTTAACCTGTAAAAAGGTTAAAATGTACTAGAAACAAACATACTATCCTATTTCATGATTAAAACTCAAATCTTAATAATTTGGGATAATTAGAATCAAATTCATCCATATTAAGCTATTTAAATATGCATAAAAAAGGAATATTTTGGCTTTATCAATGTTAGGTTATGGTGTCCATCAATTCACCTACCTTTATATACCAAGGTTCTTATTTTTTTATAAGCAATGGGTCGAAGTTATATTCGAATTTGAACGTAGAAAATGATCTTTGGATCGTCTTTATTATGGGTGTCGTCACATTATTGGCGGGGTTCATATCGATTGGTATTAGAGGTGAGCTTCTACCTTTAGATTTATCTATTTTTTTATTTCTTGTTAGAGTTTCAATTCAATTCAGAAAAAAAAAGAGTTATAGTCAGATTTTTTTCAAAATCTGCTGGGCTATTGAAATTTGTTATTTTCGCTATGGAAACAAAATCTGATTGTCCTAATTTTTTGCATAATTAATGTAATTTTGTGTTCCAAATAACATATCTAAAAATCAATCTGATCCAACAATTTGATCAAAAGTATTAGCCTTTTTACGACAGGATAAAAAAAATTACAATTTATGAAACTTAGTGGTGCATGAATCTCGAAAAGATAGCAATTGATATGGGTGATATCATTAGAGACAAAAAAAAATAGATTCAAGTTAAAGACTTTGATTATAAGATTTTTGATGTTAAGTATGTTGATTTTATTGGCATTGATAATTTTATTCGTTTGAATTTCTAGCTAGCAAACTTTTTTCAACAAGTTGAGGAATATTGAATTATCGCATAGGATGAAGTTAGATGAGTTTCGAGTTGTAAAGAGTCTCAAGTATTGTAAATATTAAAAGTACATATTTTCATGGTATGGTAGATTTGAACAGTCTCAATTTGAGTTAGGAAAAAAGCTTAAAAAGTACTTATTTTATTAGCATGGAAGATTTCAACCTTCAAAGTGGCATTCAAGAGCGAGTTTTTTTGAAAACAGGATACTTGTGTAGGACGTCACAAGGATTGAAGGACAAATCCTTTTTAAAAGGTGGGGAATGATGTGGATAAGGCAAGCACAGGTTCAACCACGTGGATTGAAGCATACACATGCCCAATTCAAGTTCCCATGGGGTTCAGTTACAAGAGCTTGTGTGAGGAAATTCAAAGAAGATCCTATTTTAATTATATTTAAATTATATGACTTGTTTATTATTTCATTATTCAACTAGGAATGTTTTCCTTAGTCAATTAGGATTTAGATTAGTATTTTTCTTATTGTGTTTAGATTAATATTTATTTTCTACACCCTATTTAAAGGGAATGACTGTATTATTTTAATTGAAGAGATTATTAATTAATAAAATTTGAGAGTTTATTTTTCTTTGATTCGTGGAAGAGCTATTTGAACTTATTAGAATTTTTTGTGGCGTTCGTTAATTAATTATCAATCGGTTCTTCCATCACCGATTGTGGCGTCTTCATTATACCAATGTTCTCATCTCTCTATGGGTGTTAGGTCACTGTATTTATCAATCCATCTACCTTTACAAACCAAGGTTCTTGTTTTTTTATAAGCAATGGGTTAATGTTTTATTCGAATCTGGACGTAAAAAATTATCTTAGAACCGTCTTTGCCACGGGTTTTGTCACATCGTTGGCAGGTTCGTATCATAGGCTTTTCCTTTATATAAAGAATTGCTGATGCACCACCTCCACGGAAATTTACCCCCCCCCCCTTAATTCAATGTTTTTAATGGCCGATCAGATTCGGCTGACCATGTTCTATATTATAAACAAGTGATGGCATACTGGATTTTCGACGATGCCATAATGTGTTGCATGTTCCCTACAAATTTGGGAGGCTTAGCACTTAAGTGGTTTGCAAAATTGCCTGGGGGAAAATAGACAACATTAGTGAGCTTGTCAAATAATTCATAATCCGTTTTATTACTAACAACTGAGTAATAAAGGAATCAAATGCTCTTATTCATCTAAGGAAAAACAAGAATGAAACTCTGAATGATTATTCTTTAAGGTATTGGGAGGTCTTTCAAGAGGCCGATGATTATGATTTAAAGTTTGCTATAAGTGCCTTCAAATATGGATTGATGTGGGACCATGATCTATAATGACTTAACAAGGACTCCCCGAAACTTTTTATGATCTACTAGCAAGAATTGATGAGTTTGTCAGAATGGAATAAGATGGTTTAGTGGCCAACAAGGCCAATTACAATAAAGACAAAGGGAATTATAAGAGGCGAAGGGTTCCTTTAAATAGAATAAGAAAGAAGAAAATATTAATGATTGAAAGTCGGGCACTTAAAGGGTTAACACCATCTTTAATCGCCCTATCCATAAGATTATGTATGAAATCTAGAGCCAACCATTTGTTTAGTGTCCGAAACCAATGGGAAATAACCTTCTCTAGAGATGTAAAACTTTAATGCTCGTATTATAAGGATCATGGTCACAACACAGAGAATTACAAAACTTTGGAACAGTTTTTAGAGAGATTGGTAGGATAAGGGCCCTTGGTCGAATATGTGAAGATCGACCGATCAAGGGAAAATAACAAATGATGAATTGGTAGTTGTATAAACCAATATTGCAATCGCAAGGGTAAATGAGGCTATACATGGAGTGGTGGAGAGGTCGGTTGCCACCAAGAATTTTCCTAGAATCATATTCACCAGGGCCCAATTCTGGTCAAAAGCCTATTTAGTTGAAGTAATGTCTGTTTTAGCTCCCAATAGGGATAGGGAGATGTAATTGATATACGACCTCACATTTACCAAAAAGGATTTGAATGGGGTAGATACCCCTCACAATGATGCACTAGTTTTGATGATAAATATTTGTTACTTTGATATGAAAAGGGTACTAATTGATCATGGTAGTTCTTTTAAGGTAATGAACATCAATCTTTACAACAAATTACAACCCTACATACCAAGGAAGGTTGCTCGATCAGTGGATATGCCTATTTACACTTTTAACGAATAAGCAGTTTGGTTAATCGCTATTGTGGAAATTCTAATTAGGATAGGGCAAATCATGGGAAATGTGGATTTCTTTGTGATGAACATTAACTCCCCGTATAATGCCATTCTAGACAGAAACTGGTAGAAGAAATGAAAGTTTTTGTATCTCAATTCTATAAAAAGTTGAAGTTTATTCTCATGAAGGAGTTGTAGTTGTAAGAGGCAAGCAAGAGGATGCTAAGTACTAATTTAACCTAGCCATTCAAAGAGCTTTGTCCTAATAACCAACTCCATCAGAGCCTAGCCAAGTGTTAGCAGTGATTGAAATTTTTAAGCCATGTAGGAAAAACATAACTGAGAAAGATGAATCTTCATCGACTAAGGGGAAAAAGCATGAGCAATAGCAATCACATCATAGTCGTCCCATATATGGTGGAGCCAAAGGTCAACTGAAAGAGAAGGTCTTTGAAAACCTAATTCAAGTCCTTTTAGTTCATAGATCTGATGATAAAGAGATTTTTTTTATAATAAATAGTCTGAGTGCGACGAAAAAGATAAATTGGCAAAATTCTTAGGAAACAACATTTATGTATTTGCCTAGGATACCAGCCGATGTAATATGCCATAGACTCCACATTAGTCCCAATTACAAGCCAATGAAACAAAAGCCCAGCCGATTAGTTTCAAAAAATGCCAAAATAATTGAAGAAGATGTCCAAAAATTGCTTAAAGCTGGTGCAATTAGAAAATCTAAGTTGTCACACTGGATTTTAAACTTAGTGGTCATCCGTAAGAAAAATGGCAAGTGGAGGGTATGTATAGACTTACAGTTTTAAACAATGTTTGCCAAAAGATAATTTCCTCTGTCGATGATAGATCAGTTGATGGATTCAGCAGCCAGCCATGAAAGAATGAATTTTCTAGATGCTTACTTTGGTTACCATCAAATTCCTTTCTTCGATCCCAACTCGAAGTACACAGCTGTCATAACTACCATAGGATTCCACTGTTACAAAGTGATGCTTGGGGCAACCTACCAGAGACTTGTGACCAAGATGCTCAGAAAGGAAATTGAGAAGTCAATAGAGGTTTATGTGGGTGGTGTCAATAAAAAGCAAGAAAGCTGTCGACCACATCTCTGATTTAGGTAAAACTTTTAAAATTGTAAGGCACTACAAAAAATTAAATGCTATTAAGTGTACATTAAGGGTCAACTCGGGCAAATTCTTAAGGTTCGTGGTCAATCATCAAAGAATTAAAGCTAATCCAAAAGAGATGGAGGCTCTTAAGGATGTTCAGAGGCAAGTCAAGCTCAAAGAGTTACAAAAACTCATGAGTATGGTTGATATTTTAACTCATGTGATGAAGCTCTAACTGAGCTAAAAGAATACTCGAGATGCCCACCCCCAATATCTATCTCAGAGTCCTATGAACAACTGTATGTGTACTTAGCCTTTTGTGATCGAGCAATAAGTGCTGCTAAGAGGCGGTCTAAGAAAAGTTAGAGCCTTGGGCAATAAAGATAAAATGGCCTTCAAACTATTTACCAAACTTTAGTTTTGCACATATGCAATATATAAATATGAAAAAGAACTAAGTTCGAACGAGGTAATACTTGTATATATAACAATATAATTAAAACTTTTTCTTTTTTGACATGAATTACTATAAAAATGGCCCTCATTTTATTTAAAGTTAAGGCCCTAGGCGATTGCTTCATTTACTTTATGGTAGGGCCACCTGTGGTGCTGCCATAACCAAAGAACATGATAATGTGCAAAAGCCAGTTTATTATACAAACAGGTGTTTAATAGGGTTAGAATTAAATTATTTGCTTCTAGAAAAACTTGTATTAGCATTGATCACAGTCTCTAGAAAGCTTAGGCATTACTCTAATGCTCATCCAATTAAAGTATTGACCTTAAGCCTGATTAATGTTGCTCTTAGAAAGGCAGATTTGTTAGACATAATGAAAAAGTGGTCAGTTAAGCTTAACAGGTTTAACATAGAGTATGTGTTGAGAACATCTATTAATGGTTAAGTCTTGGCCGATTTCATTGTTGGATTTATTGGTGCTACTTGAGTTGAACCAAACAATACATTGCATGTCCCAATTATGAGGCAAAATATAGAAATGACAGAAGTCGATCATCCTATCGAGACTCCATAACCTACGGAACAACGATTGAAAGTTCATCCCAATGCCTAAGTACTCTATACTGATAGATTATTGGCAACTAATAGTTCAAGGGTGGAATAGTGTTTAAGACACTAGAAGGAACCTTAATTAAATAAGCAATCCAATTAGGATTTAATGCCTCCAATAATGAAGTAGAATATGAAGTACTCATAGTGGGCATGACTAAGGCAAAAAAACTTAGGGTTCAATACTTAATAGTCCATTGTGATTCCCAGTTGGTGGCCTATCAACTCACATGAGAGTATGCTACTAGGAATGAAAGAATTAGTGCATATATGAGGATGGCTCATAAACTTTTCAAAGAGTTCAAGTCAGCTTATATTGAACGGTTCCCATGGACCAGCAATTCCCATTCAGATGCCCTAACAACCCTAGCTTATACTGTAAATTCAAGTTTAAAAAGAACCATTGAGGTTGAGTATTTACTTAGGCCGAGCACAGAGATTGGGGTCAACTAATTATTTATAATATCAACGTAGATCTTGGGGTTAATTGGATGGATCCAATTGTTAAGTACCTCAGAGATGGAACTTTGTCGAGTGACAGCAATGAAACCTACATGGTCCGAGTACAAGCTATTAGATATTGGCTATCGCTCGATAAAAAACTTTACAAAAGGTCATTTTATGGTCCCTAAAAAAGATGTGTCCTCCTAAGATTGGTTCAAAATGCTATCCATGAATTACATGAAGGCAACTGTGAAAGCCATACAGGTGGCCGATCGTTGGCTCATAGAGTGAGAAGTCAATCATATTGATGGCCTTATATGCAAAAAGATGCTCTAGATTATGTCAATAAATATGAGAAGTGTCAGAAGCACTCCCCTATCATTCATTAACTTACTACTCAATTGCATCTGAGTATGAGTCCTTGGTCATTTGCTATATGGGGATCAGATATCATGGGCTATTTTCTTTAAGGTTTAGGCTCTATAAGGTTTTTGCTGGTCGAAACTGATTATTTTGTCAATTGGGTAAAATTTGTGGCCTTAGTTAACATTGGACAATCAAATGTGAAGAATTTTCTTCGGAAGAACATCATTACTTGGTTTGGCATTCCCAAGGCTTTTATTTTGGACAATATGACTCAGTTCAAGAACTAGAAGATCAAGAGTTTTGTATAGAGTATAAGATCAACCAATATAACTCTAGTATGTCATTTTCTCAAGGCAATAGTTTAGCTAAAGTCTCAAACAAAGTCATTTTAGAATATTTGAAGAAAAATGCTAGAATATGCAAAAGGAAGGTGGGTACAATAGTTGCTTTTAATTTTTGGGCTTTCAAAACCACCGCTCGTTGATCAACTGGTGAAACTCATTATTCCTTAACATATGGCACATAGGCCATAATCCCATTGGAAGTTAGCCTGCTAACTTTAAGGTCAGCCTAATTGGATGCCAGTGAGAATAAAGTAGCTTTAGAATAGTCTTTAGACTTTGCTAAATCCATAAGATAAACAGTTCTGCTCTATCTGATCAATTATTGGAATACATTTTCCAAGCAAAGGCAGCTGCAAGTAAACCTAAAGGAATTTTGGATTGGTGACTTAGTCTTGAAAAAAACTCTTGGTACAAAGTTTTAGCTAAGGCATGGCAAGCTTAGTCAAAACTAGGAGGGTCCTTATTTGATAATGGCATCTAGTGGTACTGGTACCTATCGTTAATAGAATATGGATGGCAGACCAATCCCGAATCCATGGAATGTTACAAACTGGAGAAAGTATTATTATTAAAAGATTCTAAGGTTAGTTAAGGGTTATTGTTTTTGCAAAAAGTTGTAAATATCAATGAAGTATGCTTTTCTCAAAAAATTTGTGTTCGGAACCAAAGACCTCCATTGGTTGGCATTTATTTACAAATAAAGACCTTATGTAAAAAGGCAAATGAGATTTAAGCTTAATAGGCCAATCACCCAAACCTAAGATTGTAAAGTATATAGTTTTGTTGGCTTTATTCCTTCGACAAAAATGCATTTGCTTGTAAATTGTTTGAGTCGTTCGAGATTATATCCGAAGAATTACAAGTAAACTAAGCTACCAAAGTAATGCATTGAGGATTACATTAAGCTAGATACGGTGAGCATTGGCATTTGAATTTGATTCTTTCTAAGGTGGTTGTTTTCATAAAAGCTTCAAAGGAATTGATTTCTAGGTTTCGGACCGGTACAAGGATCCTGTTTGGACTGGTTCGGAAGTAAAGAATTAATTTTCCATGGATTTGGTTTCCTAGTGAGGCGAACCGATACACAAAGTAGTATGGGATCGGTCTTGAGGTAATGGGCGGACCGGTAGACTTTGTGTTAGTGGGCCAGTTCGGTTATAAATTTTGGGCTGAATATTTTTATCGTAAAATTTCTTTTTTGAAAATAATTTCCTAATTCGAAAAGGTTTTTGACTCAAGTTTTTTCCTATAAATAAAATCCATTGCCTTGTGTCAAAAACATAATCTTTAACACACTTTTAATATATGCTTTGAGAGAGTTTTTTACACCTTAGAGAGAGATTAAAACCTCAAAATATAAAATCACCTTAGGGTTTTTTATTCATGCTAAAGCAAGCGTTTTTTATCTAAAGAACAAATCAGATCCCAAAGTGCGTGTGATTCACAAATGGAGTTGAAGAACGGTGTGATATTGTGGTGAGTGATTCGCTGTAAACTTGTTGGTGCTATTCTGATAGGAGGACTATATGCGCATAATGTAGAGACTTTTGCAAGTAACTTGTACGATTTAAGTTTTATAAATTTGTATGATTTTTGATTAATCGAGTCTGTAAACTTTTGTGCATATAGTGGATTGTTGAGGATTAGTCCTGCACTGCAGGGATACCTCGTTAATTCTGGTGTTTGCTTATCTGTTTAATTGCTTTATTAAGTGCTGCGTACTAGAAAAGATTAAACATGATTTTCAGAATTAAAATCCACAGACTATTAGGGTTTACTGTTTGATTAAATTAAAATTGGCTTTTTAAAATTAAACCGCCGAATAATAAACTTAGGATTAATTTGTTTAATTCGCTTTCGCTCGCTCTAACTTTTTCAAAGACCTCCTAAAGGGGCATAAATTGACCTAAAAGTCTGGTAGACTAGTTGGAGGAGTTTAAGATTTGGTAGATTGACCAATTAAACCTAAGACCTGACTTGGGGTAATCATTGATTAAGATGCCTTATTGGCCGACCAAAGGCTAAAAAGCTTGGTAAGCTGGATAGATGAATATAAAACCTTATTATAAAGGCAAAATTATATCAATGTAAGACCTTTTTCATAAGGCATATAAGACATTTTCTTACAAATGCAAAATTATGAACGTAAGACCTTTTTTCATAAAGCATGTAAGACCTTTCCTTATAAAGGCAAAATTCATTAAGACTTTATAAGCTGATCATATGCTGGTAGCCCATCAACTATCAAAATTCCCAAATGACGTTTTTTCAAAATTTTCACAAGTGTTGAAGTTTTCATGACTATAACTCATTGTACTATGATTATTAAGTCAGTTAATTCAATAGTTAAAATGCAAAACAAAAAGAACAATTATAATATAATGTTTAAAAAAGATATTTCATTAATGAAAAAGAAGAATACATGAGGTGGGGCTTCTCGGCCCAAAGTACAACAAAAAAGAAAAACGCAAAAAATGAAGTTAAGCCCCAACAAGAGCGGTATTATTGTGATTGGCCACAGCCTCATAGCTGACTAGGACTTGGATCTCTATAACAAGAGCTTTGTTGTCAACCAGGCCTTCTGTAGTGACTTGGTCTTCAAAAGGGAGCTCTTGAGAAGGATAATCATTTCACTTTATTATTATGAGGCTTTTCGACCTTCTCTTATTTATCCACTTCGGCTTTTGGCTCCTCCGACTTTTGAACAGGGACCACGAGCCTGTAGTCGGTAGGAAGATTCAATTTGTCCAAGGCGAAGTCATAGCTTGCTTGAAAATCCTTGTTTAACTTTATGACAACCTTATTGGCACATGAATTTATGCCTTTATTGATTGATTCTTCCTTGAAGGGGGGGAGTTGTCTTCAAGAGTTTTTAGTTTTTGCTCAACTTCCTCGAACTTCTTCTATGTGGTAGCCCGATTAGTCCTCTTTTTGACCAGCTATGCTTTTACTTGCTTTTTCTATTTAAGTCCAAGCCCTCTTGGAATTTGCTTACGTCACCCCTAGCATTATCCATTTCCTTTATTATAATAAGGTTGTCTTACTGAAATGATTTACAAAGGAATAAATATTACCCTCAGAAGGTTGTTAAATGGTTGATTTATCAAGCTGGTCTTGAACATCCCCTCCATCTCTTTCTCATCAGCTAGGATGAGGGAATGGCTTAGAAGGGAATACGTTACACTGGTCAAGTGTAGTGCAGATTCCTTCACAGTTAGGAGTTTACCTCTATGGAATAACTCAGGCCTATGTATTTTAGCCTTGCAAGACCTAACCGAATTTTTTTCCTCTGACACAGCCACCTTATTACCTTTGGGCTTTTCAATAGAGGAAGTGGGGGACTTCTATGCTGTACCAAGCACCTTGACAGAAAGGTCATTAACATAAGATTTTGTCCCATCTAGTATTGGGGACTTGGCATTTTTGGAAGATTTCTTACCTCCCTCGGAAGCTTTGTTTAGTTCAACCTATTTCGAAGGCTAAATGGGTGCTTTGAGCCTCTTGGTTATCGATTTAGATTTTTCAGCAACTACATCCTCTGGGCTAACTTTTTATTTTTTGGAAGACGCCAATGCCAATTGAAACTTGCTTGGTGCCATTACTTTAAAGTCAATCTTTGTCTGCTTAGTATTAAAATATGATCGGCTGAAAGCAAAAGCTTGTTCACCTTTAGAGTCAGTTGGTCTGTCAACTAATTAAAGCTGATGTCTGGAATTCGACCCATCTAGATTAGGTTTTAAAGCACCCTTGACCTTGGAGGAAGAAGATTTGGATAAAGATTTAGGAGGAGGCACCCAATCCCCTTTGATAAGTACTGAGAAAGTGCAAAACTTCCTATTTCCATGCTTGTTCGGGAAAACATGGATTAGTTTTTTAAGTTGTTCGGCTGTCAAAATTGCCAATTTTTTTTTGACTTTGATGCACCCATTCTCTGTCTCATTGAGGCCACACCAGGAAATGTCTTTAATGTCTAATTAGACTTCTTCTTCCCTTTCAACTGATGGCTTCTTCAGATGTGATGGACCACATTTTTTCTACTTGTTTTACTAGTTGACTCTTTCCCTCTCTCCGCCTTTTTATGAAAGAATAATTGGTGTTTACATAACCACGTAAATTATGACCCGCTTGACGATGATCGGCTTGACTAACTAGCACACTACCACCACCATGGCTAGCCAAGGCATTGATCTGGTCAACGTTGACTAAATAGTCAGTTGTTTCTCAAAAACTTTAAAGCCATTTACAAAAAAGAACAAGTTACGTGAGTGATTAATTGGTAAATAAAAAGGAATTCAAACGATTGAATAAATATAAACCAGGTCCAGATGCTCATGGGGAACTAGTTTATTGGTTGGATCAGGCTTTATGTTATTAGTCATAATTATAGCATTCGCACTAGATCCCTTTTTGAGAGTCAGGTAAAGCAAAGACTAAGCTAGGTACATCATTCTTGGTCTTCAGATTAAAGCCAAAATTTCTCTGACTAAGGGAGTTGCATAATTTCAGCTCTTCTAATATTAAGTTGGTTTTATGGATCTTACTCAAGGTGTTTATACCATCGATTATCCTAATTACGTTAGGGTTCAATTCCCCAAGTGTGCTATGCTTACATTTGATGAAATCTACTAATAAAGGCCATAAAGGTAGCCGAAGACTAGTGTAACACCCGTAAGGTAAATATATCGTATTATCTTTAAGGGAATGTTTTCACACCCTTTTATAAGTGTCATTACATTCATATTTTAGGTTAGCAAGATCCATCTTAAGTGTTCCTAGTGAAATTCGAAAGAATTATATACATTTAAAACTTACCCAACAAACCAACCTTTAGTTCTTCAAAACGTCATAACTTTTTCATTCTATATTGGAATGGAACCCCGTTTACCCCATTGGAAAGGTATTTCAATTTCCAAAAACTTTCGTGTTTGGCCCGGAACCTAATTTCCACTTCTCGTTGATCAAAACATGGGTATAAGATCGGTTTCAAGCATAAACAAGCAATTCTGAGGAAGAACCACACTCCATCCTCATGTAGTCGACTACATGGATTGGGGGAGTTAATGACATCATGTATTCGACTCCATGAAGATGATCTAGTCGACTACATTATTCCTGTAGTGGTCAAAATCGCGTTTTTAAAGCTTGGACCCGATTTTTAAACCATATATACACCTCTTCTCCTTCATTTCGATTAAGGCACAGGGGGAGACCTAGAGAGGAATTACTTCCATTTCACACCAACACAAGAATCAAACACCTTATCATCTTCATCTTCTTCCTCTTTTCCACTTCTACCATTTTATGGCTCAAAGTTTAAGGGGAGAATCTTGCGCTTCAGTTGGTTAGAGCTCGATCCATCACTTAAGTTACGAGGATTTAATGCTATTAAGGTAGGAACACTAGTATCAAAACCTATTTTAAGAGTTTATGCACCCAATCACTATTTCTATACAAATTTGGAGATTTTCTATATATATATATATATATATCTATTGCTGCGTATATATGGGATTTGGGTTTATTATTTTTTCTTAAAATGGTTAATTATCATTCATTATTGTTAATATATCATATTTCCCCTTGTAATCCTCTTGTTTAATTGATTTACAACAAACCCTTGTTCCTGGCCTCTGGCGCACAAGTACATATAAGTCCGTACGGTAAAGTAAATCTTTGATACGCACTTTATCTTATATAATATTCATGAAATGGACTATATTATGTTTTTAAATGAGGTATATGACCTCATATTCACTACTGGGTTATTATCAGTTATTCTTATACAGAGTAGTCAACACCGTTCGTACCAGCTGAATATTCGAGATGTTTATTACTGCCTTGGGTGCATTTTCCATCTAGGTGAACCCGGTAAGGGGTCCCTACCTTAGGGGCATAAGAACCCGAGTTAGATCACGATCCGTGTGCACAGATATGAAAAATCCTAGATGTGACGTATACATATACATGACAGATGTGATAGTAGATCTGGTTGCGGTGTTTTAACATTGATAAACACCAAAAAATGCCATATTTTATACCCCAAAAGCTTCTTGGTAGTCCATTATTATTGCCTAAACTGTGCTAATATCATCTTTTGTTTGCTTTATAAGTGAAAAGTGAAAATAGTCCAATTTTGTGCCAAATTTAACTAACAATGCAGCAAAGATGTGTCAAAAAGCAATGGCAATTGTTCCGGTGGTTAGGCAAGCTTAAAATTGATGATTAATCATGTTCTAAGAGGTGTGGAAGTCCAAATCCAAGAAGAAGTGCATTAATATTTAAGTGCGCGAAAAATCTGCTTTTGATCATTTAGGTGACAGTTAGGTATTTTGATCATAACTTTGCGCTTAGAACTCAGAATTTTGCGTGCTACATATGGTTGGAAAGAAGACTCAAAAGGATACAACTTTTGTGTTTTGACGATCTTCAGATTCTAGCATCTTGATGGTGAAAAAATGCCCTAAACCTACTGCCTTCACGCAGCCACGGAAATGAATGGTTGTATTTCTCTCTTACGGGCCCTCTCCCAAACCATTTATCTCATTATCCATTATAGAAGCCCACATAAATATTCTCTAGCAGCCCATGTTTTTAATCATCCCATCAACCAAGCCCATTCTATCCTTTACCTTATTAAGCACCTTCCATTCCTAAAATTAACTTTCTTGCTCTCCACTCTATCTAAATTAATTCCTTTTCTAAACCTTCCATTTTTCTCCCCTTAAACCTTAATCCTTACACCTATAAGTAAAGGCCCTTAGCCCCCATTCTAGATATACAACCACAAAAGAGATTAACCTTCCATCATAAATATTGAAAACAAGAATGATAAATTTTCATTGCTCAATTAAAATATTAATCTCAATATCAAAGAGAAACTTACAAAATAATAATGAAAATTACAATAAATAAAACTCTCCTTGAAATTTAGAACTCCGGTTGAATGATTCTTCCGGAGGTGGTGTGCGCGATTCCTTCTCTCTCTATCTCTTTCACAAGTTTATTTCTCTTTTGTGGTTGTGTGTCTAGAATGGGGGCTAAAGGCCTTTATTTATAGGTGTAAGGATTAGGGTTTAAGGGGAGAAAAATGGAAAGTTTAGAAAAGGAATTAATTTAGATGGAGTGGAGAGCAAGAAAGTTAATTTTAGTAATAGAAGGTGCTTGATAAGGTAAATGAGAGAATGGGCTTGGTTGATGGGATGATTAAAAACATGGGCTATTGGAGAATATTTATGTGGGCTTCCATAATGGATAATGAGATAAATGGTTTGGGAGAGGGCCCGTAAGAGAGAAATATAACCACTCATTTCCACGGCTGCGCGCAGGCAGTAGGTTTATGGCCTTTTTTCACCATCAAGATGCTAGAATCTGAAGATCGTCAAAACACAAAAGTTTTATCCCTTTAAGTCTTTTTTCTAACCATATACAACACGCAAAATTTTGAGTTCTGAGCGCAAAGTTATGATCAAAATACCGAACTGTCACCTAAATGATCAAAAGCTAATTTTTTGCGCACTTAAATATTAATGCACTTCTTTTTGGATTTGGACTTCCACACCTCTTAGAACATGATCAATCATCAATTTTAAGCTTGCATAACCACCGGAACAATTGCCATTGCTTTTTGACACATCTTTGCTGCATTGTTAGTTAAATTTGGCACAAAATTGGATTATTTTCACTTTTCACTTATAAAGCAAACAAAAGATGATTTTAGCACAGTTTAGGCAATAATAACGGACTACCAAGAAGCTTTTGGGGTATAAAATATGGCATTTTTGGGTGTTTATCACACCACCCCCAAACAACCTTTTGCTAGTCCTCGAGAAAATATGGAGAGATCAATAAGGGTTTACAGTGAAGATAATCATAAACTTCCTTTTTTTTTGCAAAAAGCGGCTTTAGCAATGCTTCTCTTATTTTATCTTAGAGAACACTACACAACATATATGCAAGCTAATCAAAGTATATAAGTCTAACAGTACCAAGGCACAATCCTTCTATGACTCAACGTGTGTGTGTGAATAGCTTGCATCGTAATAACCATTGTATCCAAGTGAGCCTCCTAGATCACTTTCTAGAAAGTAAGCTTTGACTTCAAATCTCTCAGGATATAACTCTTTGAAATAAATAACTCTGAGACTGGGCTAACAATTCACTCTTGTATGTGAGGAAAAAGAGTAGGTGTAATCAAGTTCAAACATCTTACATACACATATAAAAGGCGGACAATGAAAGAAAATAGATCTCATGAAAATAATGCCAACCACTAAGTGAGAATGTCGAGTGTATTCACCACAGCACATTCTCATCTATCCTACACCAAAGGTCAAATGGGTCTTTTACGGATGAAGTGGGATACATAATGATGAAGGTGATAAATGGATGAAGGGTGTTGACTTTAAAGTCAATTAATCTTATTTTGATAATTACAATAAGTTAATAAAGTGTTATTTAACTCGGTTATTCCAATGATGATAGCCATTTTAACCGATATATCTTCCGACCAAGTGTAACTTCAAACCGACGCAATCAAAATCTCACACAAGCTTTACAAACGCCTCTACTCACAAGAAATGAACTAAAGTGATATACATGTACTATACAAAGCCAAGAAAAGATCTAGATCATCAAGCAAGTGAAGATATGCACAAGAATGATCTCTACATGTTCTATAAGTTATCAAAACCAAGAAAGGATCAAGAATATCAAACAAGTAAAGATACGCACAAGAAATCAAGCATCACGAAGACTCGAATTATCATTAAATGGAGTGAGTGCTTAGATTTTATGTAAAGATACTTTATTGATCAAATCCTTATAGCTCAAACATATTCTTGCATCTTTTAAAGATTGATTCAAACTAGCTTGAAATTGAATTTATTTGAAAAACATCATTTTACAAAAACCGAGTTTCAAAATAAATTCATATTAATTTTAAATGATCATATTTTAAGCTATAATAAAAATAGGTATCTTAGAAACATATCTTTGAGGTTCAAAAATCATTAGAATCTTATTTGGAATTAAATTGTTAAATTGCAAAAATATTTTTTTTACATTTAAAATTCGCTCAATTTTTGCCCAGTTTTGATCTAACGGTAAGATGGAGGCCTTCCCGAACTCCGATCATTTTGAAAATTTTAAAGTAGCTAGAAAACATCTCCTGGAAATTTTGACTAAAATTTGAGCATGATCCAACGGTCAAATTGGGAGAAATTAACAAAACAAATTTGAATTTTTTGTCAAAACTAGCTGTTGGCAAATTTGAAAATGTATACCTTGGAGCCAAAACCTCTCTTAATCATCCCCAACGGCCATATGGTTTTGCAAGCTATAAATATGAGGTCCTAGACGACATGTTTTAACATACCTTGAATCATTCTAATACTATATTATTCATATATTCAAATGTACAAAGATTCAAGAACCCATTTTGATCAATCTTTCATTTTTGAGCTATATACTTTAATCAATTTTGATATCTCTTAGTGTGAGCTTCATTTGTATTTTTTTATACACAAGAGAGATATTGTACATTGGTGTTAGCCACCAAAACTTATTCAAATCATATTTGTGAGAGGTGTATCTCATAGAATAGCAAGAGGGATTTCTTGTGAGAGTATTAGGGGTGTTTCAATACTTGTAAGAGTGTGCGAGAAGAATACACTTGTAGAGGTTTTATCTTCACCCAGAAGGAGATTGGTTATAGTGGAAATTCTCAAGGAACTAACCGAGCGCGGAGTATGGGGAACAAGCTGAATTGTGTGGACAAAAAATCTTCGACTTCGATCGGTTCAATCTTTCTATCTCTTCCTCTATTATATTGTGCTATTTATTCATTGTGTTTGGAATTAACTTTGTTCTTGATTGCTTGATAAATATAGACATCAAATATTTTTAAATCATTTTTAAAAATCTGATTAAGTTTTAAAAACCCTATTCACCCCCCCCCCCCTTAGGGTATTTTCCGACCTACAAAGGATTTTTCTGAGAAGAAGGTCATAACTATATAATATTCGCCTCTTGTGCTGCAAATATTTTTTCTTTGTTTTTTTTTCACTTCTCTTATTTTTCTTTTTCTTATTTTTTTTTTGCAATATTTCTTCAAAATAGCACAATTAATGCAGAGTTCTTCTATCTTTAACATTTTAACAATTTTCTTCTTAGAAATAAGTGTGTATGGAAATGGATGGATTGATTGATGAAAAATGATGAGGGCCTATTATCATCCCTAAGATTTATTATGCAGGACAAACTACAAGGCTTGTGTCTCTTATAACTCAAAAGAAATGTCATTCTCATTGGTTTACCAAAATGAAGAATAATGAGACTTTACAACGACTTAATACGATATCCAATAAAAGTTGAGGCATCTTGTGCCCCGAAGTTAGCGTATAGCTCTCTAAAAAGTGAAAGGCTCTAAAACTTACAGGGTTTTTAGTCTCCACGATTATTCTGTCAGAGTCACTAGAGAATATCTTTCTCTTCAACTAAGAATATCATGATGCAGCTTGTGTATAGAATGTGCTGAGTTTTAAGAGTTCATGGTGCAATATGCCTTATATAGTATTGTTTAACTCAACTAGTATTAGCAAGCATAATCTTCTTATGAGCAATTATCCTTAGTATTCGGTGTCTTTATTGATAAGGTACTACACTGCCAAAGCCTAAATTTTTTTTATTTTTTTTATTTTAAAAAAATTACTCATTCTTTTGAAAAACGTTTTGTTTCTGAAAATGATTTTCTCAAAAAGCGGGTATGATTTTGATAAAATTCTTAACCCCGAACAGAAGGAACATCGTCCTCGATATTGATGAAAATACAAGTAGAAGAGAAAAAAAAAATTACCTTCGGTGACTGCTCAATCAAAATATACCGAGAAATTACCATGGAGAGGACGTAAAATATGCTAAGTATAACCTGGATATATCAGAAGCAATGTAGAAGTCTATAATAATAAAAGTATCGGACATAAAAAGACATGTACTCAGAAACAAACCAAGACAGGGGATGAAGACCACCCCCAAACAGAATTTGGGTATCCTAAAACAATTGGGTTGCCTCCCAAAAGCGCTAAGTTTACTGTCTTCAACCATACAAAGTGGGCTACTTCAAGAGGAAAGAATGGAACATAGGCTCTATCCCCAAATAGATTGAAAAGATCAATCCTGATAAACTGGATCTATGAGATCAATTTGCTCAACCTGGGAAGTGGTTAATTCATGGAAAGGTATTAGACGTTGACCATTGACTTGGAAAGTACTGCCATCTTTGGGGTTTTCAATAGTGATTGCCCCATAAGGTGTGGTGGAAAGGACAAGGAATGGGCCAGACCTTCTGGTTTTCAATTTCCCAGGAAAGAGATGGAGTTGAGAATCATAAAGTAAGACTTTTTAACCAGGGTGAAACTCTTTCCTAAGGATGCTTTTATCATGGATCCATTTCATTTTGTCCTTATACTACTTAGAAAAATCATAAGCATCATTTTGCAACTCCTCAAGTTCATTAAGTTGCAACATTATATGTTCACATGCCTCATCTATATCAAAGTTAAGGGCTTTAATGGTCCAATAAGCATTATGCTTAAGTTCAACAGGTAAATGACAGGATTTACCAAAGACTAGACGGTAAGGAGACATGCCAATAGAAGTCTTAAAGGCTGTACGATAAGCCCACAAAGTATCAGGTAAATGCAAAGACCAGTCTTTCCGAGTAAAATTGACTTTCTTTTCAAGAATATGCTTTATTTGACGATTTAAAACTTCTACCTGTCCACTAGTTTGAGGATGATATGCTAGGGCAACTTTGTAAATGACACCATACCGTTTGACTAGATGCTCAAAAATTTTACTGCAAAAGTGTTTCACCCCATCACTAATAATAGCTCTAGGGGTACCAAAACGTGCAAAAATGCACTCCTTTAGAAAGTTGGCCACAACCCGGTGATCATTGGTGCGACACGCAATTGTCTCTATCCACTTAGAGACATAATCTACAGCAACCAAGATATATTGTAAACCATGAGAAGACAGGAAAGGACCCATGAAATCGATGCCCCATACATCAAAATTTTCAATTATTAAGATGGGAGTGAGAGGCATCATATGCCTACAAGATATACGACCTAATTGTTGACATTTCGCACAAGCTTGACAATAATCATGGTCATCTTTAAACAAGGTAGGCCAATAAAATTCGCTTTGCAGAACTTTTACTGCGGTTTTCTTGGAACTAAAATGGCCTCCACAAGTATGATCATGGCAAAATGACAAGATTCTGGACTGCTCATACTCTGGGATACATCTACGAATGATTTGATCAGGACAATATTTGAAAAGGTAAGGATCATCCCAAGAGTAATATTTCACTATTGACAAGAATTTATATCTATCTTACTTAGTCCAATGGTTAGGAAGCTGGTTTGTGACGAGAAAATTCACAGTGTCTGCAAACTAAGGAGAATGAGAAAGAGCAAAAAGTTGCTCATCTGGGAAGGATTCAGAAATCGGTAAGTAATTGTCATGAGAGACGACCGTAAGCCTAGACAAATGGTCAGTAACCATATTTTCAGTACCCTTCTTATCTCGGATGGCTAAGTCAAACTCTTGTAGCAAAAGGATCCAACGGATGAGTCGTGGTTTAGCATTCCTTTTATCAAGGAGATGCCTTAAAGCTGCATGGTCAGTGTAAACGATGACACGGGACCCTAGAAGGTAGGCTCGAAATTTGTCAAGGGCAAAGATAACTGCTAATAATTCTTTTTCAGTGGTAGTATAGTTGACTTGCGTTGGGTCAAGGGTCTTACTGGCATAATAAATGATATAAGGAAGTTTGTTAACTATTTGGCCCAACATAACCCCAATGGCATGGTCAGATGCATCGCACATTATTTCAAAAGGTATGCTTCAGTCGGGAGGGCGAATGATTGGAGCTGATGTCAGCTCGACTTTAAGACGCTTAAAGGCTGCAACACATGATTAATCAAAGATAAAAGGAGCATCTTTAGCAGCACAAGAGGTGAATATTATATAATTATGACCTTCTTCTTAGAAAAACCCTTCATCCATTTATCACCTCCATCATTATATATCCCACTTCATCCGTAAAAGACCCATTTGACCTTTGGTGTAGGATATATGAGAACGTGCTGTGGTGAATACATTTGACATTCTCACTTAGTGGTTGGCATTCCTTTCATGAGATCTATTTTCTTTCATTGTCCGCCTTTTATATGTGTATATGAGATGTTTGAACTTGATTACACCTACTCTTTTTCCTCACATACAAGAGTGAATTATTAGCCCAGTCTCAGAGTTATTCATTTCAGAAAGTTATATCCTGAGAGATTTGAAGTCAAAGCTTACTTTCTAGAAAGTGATCTAAGAGGCTCACTTGGATACAATGGTTATTACGATGCAAGCTATTCACACACACACGCTGAGTCATAGAAGAATTGTGCATTGGTACTGTTAGACTTATATACTTTGATTAGCTTGCATATATATTGTGTAGTGTTCTCTGAGATAAAATAAGAGAAGCATTGCTAAAGCCGCTTTTTGAAAAAAAAAATAAAAAAAATTGAAGTTTATTGGTATCTTCACTGTAAACCTTTATTGATCTCTCCATATTTGCTCGAGGACTAGCAAAAGGTTGTTTGGGGGTGGTGTGATAAATACCCAAAAATGCTATATTTTATACCCTAAAAGCTTCTTGGTAGTTCGTTATTATTGCCTAAATTGTGCTAATATCATCTTTTGTTTGCTTTATAAGTGAAAAGTGAAAATAGTCCAATTTTGTACCAAATTTAACTAACAATGCAGCAAAGGTGTGTCAAAAAGCAATGGCAATTGTTCTGGTGGTTAGGCAAGATTAAAATTGATGATTGATCATGTTCTAAGAGGTTTGGAAGTCCAAATCCAAGAAGAAGTGCATTAATATTTAAGTATGCGAAAAATCTGATTTTGATCATTTAGGTGACAGTTCAGTATTTTGATCATAACTTTGCGTTCAGAACTCAGAATTTTGCGTGCTATATATGGTTGGAAATAAGACTCAAAGGGCTACAACTTTTGTGTTTTGACGATCTTCAGATTCTAGCATCTTGATGGTGAAAAAAGGCCCTAAACTTATTGCCTGCGCGCAGCCGCGGAAATGAGTGGTGGTATTTCTCTCTTACAGGCCCTCTCCCAAACCATTTATCTCATTATCCATTATGGAAGCCCACATAAATATTCTCCAGCAGCCCATGTTTTTAATCATCCCATTAACTAAGCCCATTCTCTCCTTTACCTTATCAAGCACCTTCCATTCATAAAATTAACTTTCTTGCTCTCCACTCCATCTAAATTAATTCCTTTTCTAAACCTTCCATTTTTCTCCCCTTAAACCCTAATCCTTATACCTATAAATAAAGGCCCTTAGCCCCTATTCTAGACATACAACCACAAAAGAGAAATAAACTTGTGAAAGAGATAGAGAAAGAAGGAGTCGCGCACACCACCGCCGGAAGAATCATTCAACTGGAGTTCTAAATTTCAAGGAGAGTTTTATTTATTGCAATTTTCATTATTATTTTGTAAGTTCCTCTTTGATATTGAGATTAATATTTTAATTGAGCAATGAAAATTTATTTAATATCATTCTTGTGTTCAATATTTATGATCGAAGGCTAATCTCCTTTCAAGGGGAGAGATGAAACTCCAATATTTAATTTAACTTATATTATTGCATGTAGTACCCATGTGCTTAATTTAATAAAAAAATTCTTTTGATTGACCTCCAAAAGTGGCAATCCAATTTAGTGTGATTATTGGTTTAAGAAACAAACTACACACCATAGAATTTTCTTGAGTTGATTTTAATCACTAAATTCTCTTATAAACTTTAATTGTTAATACGGATGGGTGTTGAACCTTTGCGTTTTCCTTAAGTGGCGATTCATTGGAAGCTTACTTTAATCCATGTTATTATTTTTATGAAAGAAACAAATTGGATTTTACAAAAGATTTAAGATAAAAATTGGTTTTAAGGTTATATCTTGAAATTACTACTTTACTTGAATATTAAGATCATGCTACATACCATAGGTGACTACTAAGTGTTTAAGTAAATTAGAATTTTTATTTTATCTTGGGTACATACTTGTGGTAATGAAATAGTTAAATTAAAGTAATTGGTAGTGGATTCTTAACCCTTGATTTATCTCAATATTTGATTAATCTCTCTTGTGAATTGCTAATTAGTTATTCTTTAATTTTAATTTTAATTTTAATAATAAAAAGAAAAGAAAAAAGACTTTCCAAAATCAAAATTAGTTTTAATTTGGCAATCTTAAGTTTTTTCTATAATTTTCAATTCCTTTCCCTAAGATTTAGATTGACCCCTTATTTTTCCACTTTACTACGCTTAATTAGATTTTTGCAGATAAGGGTTTTTGTTTACAATCTTGATACGACTAGAGACGCACAACAGACATCGTCTATATAATCTGATATTTTTACTAATATATTACATTGTATGCATATATACAGGATTTTATGAACCCTGAATTCTAATAAATTCTTTGTATAACAAATCACTCTATATGCATGTTTTCCTTACGAAAATCCTATAGTTCCTACTGGGCCCGTTTGGCTAACTGTTTTCCTACACATGTACATCTAAAGACAGGACGGAAAGAGCTGACAAAGGAAAGGTCGATAAATCTTAGTCTTCTATGATACTGCGTAGTTTGAGAGCCTTTCACCATGGAAAGGCCATGTTACCAAGTTTTATTATAATATAATTAGACATGTATTAACTTAGGCATGTTTGTATGATCTATGTATTTGTAATAATGTAGCTTACTCGAAGTTGTGGAGACTTTACTACTTATTACTATTTTGTTGACCTTTGTATATTATCTATGTATATGTTTGGTGGATCTTTATTGTTCTTCTATCCTTGTTCTTATTGTTAAAGTATAGCAGGGATAGAGGAACATGTTTACTGTTAAGGGCTATCTTGTTGTGGACGAGTGACTTACATTTTAGTTAACCGGTGCGCAACGGTACAGACTAATTTGTAAAGCACAAGTTAACAAGAGAGTAAACTACAGTTCGAGCATGTTCCCATAGATTGTGTTATTTGTGTGTGGATCGTTGCTTAATTTTTTCTTTCATTAGAATTTTTGGATTAAATTCAATTCCGCCGTCAAGTACGGCTCCGTGACTAACCGTGTTCCGGAGGTATTTCCTCTCAACGAAACTCGAGGTGTCACAACTAGCCTCTTTGAAGAAGGCTACATGAATGGGATAATCCTTGGGACCTAATTCATGCTTTTCGACAAACGAATTTTCATCATTTTTAAGGGCTCTGACAACGAAGTCCCTTGAGGATAAACTTAGTTATGAAATTTACTTATTGGCCTTCAGAGATTATAGTGTGTCTACCTATAAGAGCATCCACATTGTTAGAGTAACTTGATAGGCTAAATTTAGCATAAATTTAGTTAACTTTTGAAAGAGACACATTGGGAAGGGTAAAAGAAATAAAAAAAAAAACAAAAAAAAGAGATTAATTGTCATACAACTATGCCTTCTTCGTATGAGGAGGAAAAAGTTAAAAAAAATATCTATATATATGCCATAAGAATGTAGCCTCTTCGTATGAGGAGGTTTTTTATATAAAAAAATATGTATCTCTCTCTAATGGTTATACGAGTGAGCCAAAATCGTATAACTATTTTTTTTAATTTTTATACGAGTGAGGTTCATTCGTATGAGTGATACAAATGAGCCACACTCGTATGACTAAAATTTAGTGGTAAGGTAAATTTACTCGTTCTCTACCCTACATGCCTAAATTTTACCATATATATTTATCCGCTGTGGACGTGCATAGGGTAAATTTAACAATTTACCCTACCGCTGTGGATGCTCTAATAGATAATTTGGAATAAACTAAACCTACGTATATACTGGGGAGGGAAAAAAGATGAAGAATAAAGAAGATCGCAAAAACAAGTTGAAAAGCTCATGAGAAAGTTTGGGAAATTTATTTGTTTTTGGAGGATCTTAACTTTAGATATAAAGAATAAACGGTTGATTTTCAGGAAAATATAAGAGATAAGAAGTTTTCGGCGAGTTTTTTAAATTTTTCAATGAAGAGTTTTCAAAGTGCTAAAGTTTAGTTATGGGAAAAGGAAGTAAAAGAAAATGAAGAAAGGGAATTGAGGCTTTTATAGCCCCAAACGACCCTCTCTCTTAAACGACAGTTGCCTTGGCAACCATTGTTCCATGATAAGAAACATTTAATGCATGGGACCCATGCAAGCATCCCACCCATTTCAAAAGACGCCTCGCTAATCAAAACAAGGACATCTGGTAGGTATGAAACACCAGTTGCTAGGCATATATATATTCTCGAAAATGTCACCAACATTTAAAATTCTTCCACCAATGGATAAATTAGTTCTTTTGAGTTTAAGGACCATTTTGTATAAATTAGTTCTTTTGAGGGGGTAAAAATATGAGTTTTTTTATGAAAGTTGGTAGAGATGATCTTCATGACTATTATATCATCTCCACCAAATTTTATCAAAACTTTTAATCGGAAAGGGAGTTAACTAAAAATTTGATATATATATAAATACACATTAGGGTATTCTCGTGCTAATCGACACGGTGAAATAAATAAATTCTAATAACTGGGAAAACTAAATGTAAACTAGATTGGATCGAAATAAATATCTCATCTTTTAATCATATATATTGATCTTATTTTGATCTCAGCAAAATAATTTTGTAACAAATTAAACTCAATACCATATGTGAAATAATCTAACCATGTATGTTAATATGATTTAAAAATAGTCCAAAAATTAAAATGATGTACTGTGAACGCTCCTAAAAATGACAGATTGAGATGACCAATAATGTACGAATACATAAAGTACGTCTTTAAATGTTACTAAATATTTTTTTTTATTTTTTTTTACATAATTCTATAACCATGATAGATCTTGTTTAATTGATTTTCATTTATAGATTTTAACTATTGATTTTTTATTAAATTTTACATTTTTTATTTTAAGTTATGGCAAATTTAATGTGGACAAAATTATTAGTGTATGAGAGTTTATTACGTGAATATTATTTGTGTAAGTGTTTTAACTTTGATGTGACATCTTGATGTATGTATAAAACTAGGGGTGAATTTGGTACAATACAGTACCATACCGAGCATACCGAGCATACCGAGTACCGTACCAAAAATTTGGTACGCCAAAATTGATTACCCTTACTATACCAAAACTTCGGTATACCGAAATATTGGTATGGTAAGTTACATTACCAAAAAAATTAATCATAAAAAAAAGGAAAAAAAAAAGACAATAGCAGCTTTCTGGGCAAATATTCAAATACACATCAACAATAGCAACACAAAATAAAATAAAAAGCTGCTAGGCAATATTCAAATACACATCAACAATAGCAGCCATAAACAAAATAGAAAGTTGCTCGGCAAATATTTAAATATACATCAACAATAGTAGCTAAAAACAAAATAAAAAACTGTTGGGCAAATCTCATTAAGAGATAAGAATTCATGTTTTAATCCTCTAGCCAAAAAAGATAATGCATTGAAGAAGATAACTTATATTAAAGGCCTACGATTTATAAAATTAATCCACCCTTTCTAATATATTTTCAGGTTAAGCTTTTTCCTAGAAAGAGAAACATTCAGCTCCTCATTTTATCAACTAAAGTGACATGAAATCAACTTTCCATAGTCCATAGCGTAGCCTTCCATCACATAATTCAACGACACAAGAACACATACGTTACTACAACTGTTAAATGGGATCTTAGAACCTATTGGAATTTGTATAATTTTTTTGTAACAAGATATCACATGACAGTACTTTAAATGTAGCTTACATATTCTCTCTCAGAAGGAAAGTTAATTAGTTAAGAATTCTAATATATCTAATCGTCAAGTAGAAAATTTATACACATTGTGAAATAGGACACTTGACTATATTTAAAAATGAATAAAAATCTGAATATGGGACTATGCAAATAGAAAAGTGATATCAATATACTTATGTTGAAAATCGTCTTTTCGAGAAATTGTGAAACTTAGAAACTGATTGATAGAGAAACCAATAAGGTAATTAATTTGTGGGTTGTGGGGGTATTAGACCATTCATCTCTAATTTAATTAATCTGTGGGCTGTGGGGGTATTGGAATATTGGACTATTAGTAATTTATTAGTATTTGGTATAATTGGCACAATTGGTACAGTTCAGTACGGTATACCGTGGTAATACCAAAATTTCGTTATGGTACGGTATACCGTTGATAATGAGTTTGAGTACCAGTGCTGCACCAAATAAATTCGATATAGTACAATACCGATTGATATTATACCATTACCAAATTTCGGTATATTTGAGTAATGGTTCGGTTTGGTACGGATCGGCACGATATTATTAGCATATTTTTCCACCCCTATATAAAACCCTTCTAAGGGTGCAGACTAATGCACACCATAATATGTATATTTTTAACTATTAGAGTTTTATAATTTTTCGAAAAAAGTTTTGGTCAAATATAGTATTTTATAATATAGATGTGTGCATTTTTGGATATATATATATATATCAAATTTTTAGTTAACTCATTTTTCGGTTGAATTTTTTGATAAAATTCAGTAAAAATAATGTAATAATTATGGAGAATATTTATACTGAGTTTTATCAAAAAAATTATATTTTTAATCTCTTAAAAAAATATCCTATATAAACTAATTCTTATTTAAAATTTTATAAACAGTAAATAACCACACTAGATAGAACTTAGAAGTGTGTTACATATGATTTAATGGGGCCAGTGGAACAGTATTGTTGACCACTCATTTACATACATTGTACGTAAGCTTGATTTATGCAGGTGCCTAGTCCAATCTCACTTTGAAAATTGAGGTGGTCAAAAAATAGAAAGGGAAGACTCTCCGTGACTTTTCCAACAATTGATCCAAGAACAACCAGGTTTCTAGCGTAAGCTCCTCTTTTACCTCCACTCTTGAATTAAGAATTTTTTCTTTTTTTTTTTGTGTGAAGAATTTATTACCTAACATATAATCCAACCCGCTAATTTAGTGGGCTGCCCAATAACCCAAAAACAATACTCTACTCTATCTGTTAAAAAAAAAATAAAAAATACCATACATCTCCAAAACACAAACCCCGATCAATATTAAACCAACAAACTCCTTCCAAAGACACTCTTATTCTATCTTAAAGTCGCCCAGGTAACATATATCTCTCTTTGTAGATCTCAAAATTGAATTTTTTGTTTATTGATTGAAATTATATTTGCGACTTCTGATTAAGTTACGTTTTTGTTGGAATGGAGTTTGCTAAGTTTTCAACCTTCGGTTTTCTTAATTTTTATAGGAAATGTCACAATATAATTACGTTTGAAATTTTTAGATGAATTTTAATGTTTACGGAATAACCTACTATGTTTACAAACAAATCTATTATGTTAATGCGTTGGGTTGGGTTGAGCTAAACTTCATAAAAAAGTTACCTAAAAGTTAAATAACCTTAACTATGTTTTAATTTCCTAAACATGTTTCGTGTACCCGATTTTTGCTTTATTTTTTATTTGTCTAGCCTTACTATTTTAAAATCCCTTTTAGTTATGTCACAAGAAATGGTGTAAAAAGATAAAATAGTATTGAAGTTAGAGCATCTCTAATGGAATAAGTAAAATTGAATAATCAAAATAACTTTTGATTATCTATTTAGTAAATTGTTAAAGTTAACAACGAAAGTTTCTCCGATGATTATTTTTTCTCAATAAACAAATTTGTGGGTCCATTAAATTGATTGGCAACAAATTAATCTATTTGAGTTTTGTTTCAAAAAAAAAACAGAGGCAAAGATGATTTAATTTTAAAAGATCTTCTTTTCACCGGTAGAATTAATAGATTCCTCATTTGATTATTGAAAAATATTATTAACTTTGATTATAAAAAGAGTAGATTTGATTATTGATTAAAATATTACTAAAATTTAATTAACCCATTGCGGTAGTATTTTTAATCAATATTATTGAAATTAGTTATAATTGTTCTTTTAGATACCCTTATTTATTAATTTATCTAACTAATGTTTCATTAGTTTTCTAAAAACCGGAGTAAGCCTTGGCGAGGAATCAACCACAAATTGAAAGGAATTGGTAAAGACCGGGATTTTTGAGTCGGTATGATTTCACACGTCACTGACTAGAGGAAAACATTATAAAAACAAAAAAAGATGGTATGGTTTTTTGTTTTCTGGGTACAGAAAGTTCTCAAAGTTAAAAAGGATATTTTTTCTAATTCAAAATTAAAATATATTATAAAACTTATCTAATGATTATTAATAGGTAATGTTATATACACCCCTTTTTTGTAGCCAAGACACCACAAATGACATTCAAAATTTACACGTCCAGTCGGTGGCACACCACCGAAATTGAACATTTGATTCGGTAACGTTTCACCGACTTAACCTAAACAGCAACGTGCCACCGAAATTGAACATTTGATTCGGTAAACTGTCACCGAATATGAACCTTAAAGTCGACAACTTGCCACCGAATCAAATATCTTCTAATTATGTAGTCACAACACCTTCAACACCCTAATTTTATGGTGTTTTGACTACAAAATAGGGGTGCATATAACATCACCCATTATTAATAGCGGAATTTGAACACAAACATTTTAAATAAAATATTAGAAATCAGCCAACGCCACTATTGTTGTTAATAATAGTCGGTTGAATGAAATCCTTTAAAATATTGGAGTATTTTTTTTTTTACTTTTATTATTAATTAATTAATTAATATCATCTCATCTCATCTCATCTCTTAGGACCACAGACACAGTGAGAGTCAAAATCGCACTCTCCCTGTGCCTCCGTCGAACTTTCTCCAATAAAATATCCCCCTCTACCTCTTTCCTCAGTACAAAATTCGCCTCTATCATAAACCCTTCTCTTTTCTTCTCTTCTCTCTGTCTCTCTCTCGTCATCCGCCTGAGGTACGCAAATTCTATATCTGTATATATATTATATATAGATATATGTAGTCTCTTTTTTGTCTTTCTCTGCTTCTAACTTCAATCAATTCGTGAATTTTTTCTGTTTTGATCGTTTTCTGTGTAGAGATTTGTAGAACATGCTTTTGATTTTTTTGATTTTTTTGATTTTTTTTTTTTTTTTTGTGTTTTGGCTTTTCATTTGTCTACTTGAAGATTAGGGTTTGATGATGTATATACTTGAGTTTGTTGCTAGCACCCTTGATTTCCTTAATAATTGATTTAGACTAAATAACATGTTTTCAATTTTTTAATATTCTTATTATGGGGAGATTTAGCTGTATGATTATTATGCTTATCATGCATACCTATATTTTAGTTTTTCTGTTTCTGTTCTTGGTGGATTGGATTTATTTGTTGATGTTACGGACGTAGAATGATCTTGTCTAACTCGTGCTATTTTACTTTCTCATTTTTGTTAATTTTGTTTTTGCTAAGTTCTACTTTACTTTCTAGGTTTTAGGGTTTAGAGAATACTTTTACTTACCCATCATTTCCATTTACTATACCATTTTCTCAGGTTCCTAATCCCAGTATAGAGCTAGAACAGTGGAATTTCCTCTGATAATTGACTGATTAAGCATCCGTCTTACTGCTGTTGATTCTGATTTGATAGGGTTTTTCCCACACATGGTTATGGATTCACATTTCACCAATTTCTCTGATTCAACAAACAGTTTCGAATTCGACAATGAAATTGTTTTCCCCAACTTCAACCAATCCCCAAGCCTTGAAAATGGTTTCAATGCTAATGATGACTCTCTGGACCTCAGTTTCTTGGATCTTCCTTCCACACCGCCTGATCCTGACCCTGGTACTTTGCCTCCATACACATCTGCGGATTCTCCCGATGACTTTTCCGATACTGTTTTAAAGTTCATTAACCAAATTCTTGTGGAAGAGAAAATGGAGGAGAAGCCATGTATGTTCCATGATCCATTGGCCCTGCAAGAAGCTGAGAAATCATTTTATGACGTCATTGGCGAAAAATACCCTACTCCGCCTGATCAACCCCCAGTTGAAAGTCCCGATGATATCTTTTTTGGAAGCTCGAGCGAGTATAGTACAAACAGTAGCTCAAGTGCTGGCAATCCCATTGACCCTCAATGGGTGGGTGACACTCAAGATTTCAAATCAACGGTTGTGAATACTCGTCCTTCAGATTACTTTTCCCAGTCCTCTTTCCCAAGCAGTTCACAGTGGTCATCGAGTTCTTCAAACAATTTAAGCAATAACGTTAATGGCGTGATGGACCCTTATGCAAGTAACCATATCATGCAAAATATATTTAGTGATAGCGACTCTATCTTGCAGTTTCAGAGGGGAATGGAGGAAGCGAGCAAGTTCCTTCCTACTGGTAATCCGTTAGTTATCGATTTGGACAAGTTCTCGTTGCCAGTAGAGTCTAAAGAAAATGATCAGGAGGTTGTAGTCAAGGTAGAGAAGAATGAGAGTGAAGAGTCACCGGACGGGGCAAGGGGAAGAAGGAAACATTATCATCAGTTCGATAGCGATTTCGATGAAGAAGAGAGGAGTAGCAAGCAATTGGCAATTTATAAGGACGAGTCTGAGTTATCGGAAATGTTTGATAAAGTTCTTCTCTGCACCGATGCGAACGGGGTCCCATTAGGCTGTAGTCAAGAACCGCCATGCGAAGTGCAGCAAAACGGACAAGCAAACGGGTCAAAATCTCGTTCCAAGAAACAGAGTGATAAAAGTGAATCTGTGGATCTGAGGACCCTTTTAATTAATTGTGCCCAATCCGTTGCTGCTGATGATCAAAGGACCGCAAATGAACAACTAAAGCTGATTAGGCAACACGCATCTCCTCATGGCGATGCGTCTCAGCGTTTGGCACACATATTTGCTAATGGTCTTGAGGCACGTATGGCCGGTACTGGAACGCAAATCTATGCAGCCTTATCTTCAAAGCGTATATCTGCTGCTGAGAAATTGAAAGCATACCAAGTTTATCTCTCGTGCTGCCCGTTCAAGAAAATATCGATTTTCTTTGCAAATAAAATGATTATGGAAATGGCTTCTTCAGCTTCAACTCTTCATATCATAGATTTTGGTATTCAATATGGATTCCAATGGCCCATTCTTATTCACAATCTCTCGAACCGACCCGGTGGGCCACCCAAGCTTCGGATTACCGGGATTGAGCATCCCCAGCCTGGGTTTCGTCCAGCAGAAAGAATAGAGGAGACGGGGCGTCGTTTGGCAAACTATTGTGAGCGTTTCAATGTCCCTTTCGAGTATAACGCCATAGCCACACAAAAATGGGAGACAATACAAATTGAGGACTTAAAACTAAAGAGCAATGAGTTTGTTGCTGTGAACTGTCTATTTCGGTTTGAGAACCTACTTGATGAGACAGTTGTGGTGAACAGCCCGAGGGACGCTGTTCTAAACTTGATTAGGAAAATGAATCCTAATATTTTTGTTCATGCTATTATCAACGGGGCTTATAGTGCTCCATTCTTTGTGACCAGGTTCCGTGAAGCGCTCTTCCACTACTCTGCTTGGTTTGATGTGTTCGAGGCTACACTTTCTCATGAAGATGAGCACCGTTTGAATTTGGAGACGGAGTTTTATGGGCGTGGGGTTATGAATGTAATTGCTTGTGAGGGGGTGGAGAGGGTTTCGAGACCCGAGACGTACAAGCAGTGGCAGGTTCGTAGTAAGAGGGCTGGTCTTAAGCCCATGCCGTTGAACCAGGAGCTCGTGAAGAAATTTAGGAATAAGGTGAAGACAGGGTACCATAAAGATTTCGTGTTTGATGAAGATGGGCCATGGATGTTGCAGGGTTGGAAGGGTCGGATTCTCTATGCTAGTTCTTGTTGGGTACCTTCATAGAAGTCTGTAAATTGGAATCGATAATGATACGTGTACCATTTTCCACGACCAAATTTAGAGCCCAAATGATGTGTCAAAGTCCACTACTTGGTATTTTAAATGGATGCACTGACCAATGTACTTTCTAACACATAATTTGGGATCTTAACTTGGTCGTTTAAGTTAGTACACTTATGATTACTCTATTGAAATTCAGAATGAAGACGGGAATTTCTTCATGCATGAAGAACTAGCTTGTGCGGGTAACTTTTATGTATTTGTATGTTCACATCAACACACACACACATATATATATATAGCCAGTAAGTTTTGGAATGGACATGCATTGCAGGTTTCTTGTGAGATAATTTGATGTAGCAGTTTCCCTTTAGGAGATGCTTGTAGTTAGGTGGTTGATGTGTAATGCAGTATTTTCACCTGATAATTATGTAATCACGTTTGTTATCAATCTGCGTTTGATTGATGTGTACAGGTCATTATTTGAAGAATCATCATTCATCAAATAGATGTGGTCGGTAGGATATTATATGCTAATCAGTCATGTAGTTTCTCAATCCATTTTGCTTCTAAAATATTTGTTGTGTTGATACTTTGTGCTGTATTTGGCAGTTGTATGAATGAAAGTTCTACGTTTGTCTTGCAGCCTTGTTTGTTTGTTTAGAGTTGGCTGTGTTTCCAAAGGATGTTTTAAGCGGTAGGCCCAGATATGATGGTATACATTTATGTCGTATAAGGATTGTTGAAGTAACGCCTTTGTCCAAAGTACTAGATTAGAATTTTGGATAGGACATGGGAAATATGCGCACAAATTATAGGGGTGACAATTTGTGTTTTTTGGTCATGTTTGATCTAGAAACACAAGGACAATAACATGGCACGACTTGAACACGCGTTATTTTAAGCCGACTTGAACGCGTTTCACTTAAACATGATATGACCCGACTGATGAGATTAAAACTAGGGGGCACGGCACAATTAGACACAATTAACATGGCATTTTCGTTCCAAAATTTGGACGTGGCCTAGAATGACAAAGTGCTAAAAACTCCAGACATGAACAAGAATTTTTGCCCCACTTCTGTTTCATTTCGTAATGCGTTTTCCTGTTATTTATAAAATTGCAACCCCTAACAAAATATATTAGAATTGCAATTAATATGTAATGATGGGTGGCATTTTCATTTCATTGTAGTATCTTATAACACGCAACCAAAAAATAAAATGATCCTAAGTTCTAGATAGTGCATTCATATTGATCGCAAATCAATTATATTTTGTTAGGGCGGCTTTCTTAGAAACAAAACGGGAACGCAAAGATAAAATGATACAAAGTCCTGGGTATTGCATTGATATACTGTTGTAGTTGTTGATTACGGTTGGTTGCTTTCACTCTATATTCTGTTAGGGCTGTTTTATGGCTTTTCTCTTGTATTTTTTTTTTTTACTTTTTCTTTTTTTTTTGGCATTGTTGCATAGTAACTTAAACGCACCACACTAAATCCCCCCCATATCTGTCTGCAGTATAATATTTAAGGCCTCAAAACTAAACTGTGAACGAACTATTCAATTTAGCTTGAACTCATTTGTGCGACTTTATTATAGCCGAATTTTGATTATTTACTTTTTTAAGAGCAGTACTACTTTTACCAACTTTATCTACTAATTATTTGCATTGATTAATTGTACATTACTGCATTTTTATTAATATACTTAGTATGATTATTCAATATTTTTTTTGGTCTCCTACGAGATATTCGGACAATGTTATTATTGTTATTATTTGTTTAAAGGGTAAACTTTTTAGTGACACATTGAATGCCCCGCAGTTTCCATCGCCTATCATTTCGGTCAACGAACCTGGTCCATCCAAACTCATGCTCAAACAAACATATAAATACAAAACAGCCTTCATGTTTAATTTCATTGCTTATAAAATATTACTAAATATCATTGTCGTCAGAACCATTCACCAAGAGTGTTATTATGCATTTTCTGAATCTTATAAATAAGAATTACTAGGTTATTTTTCTTTCTGATGTAATCAGCATATAAATTCCCAATTAGCCAATTAATTTTTATTTTCAATTATTAATTAAGTTAAAATTAGTATTTTTTTTACGAAAACGTAAAGATTAAATTAAATTAAATTTTGAATGTAAGACATAAAGTTTTGCTTTATTTTATTTATTGGGATTTTAGTAGACAAACATGCAAGTGACAATCCACTCGTGCAACCCAAGTGAGCCAAATAATTGAATTGAGCCCATTTCTTTTTCTTTTCTTTGGTTTGGTGGGGAGCCCATTTCTTTTTCAAAGGTGTAGCCACTACTACATTTGTTTATATTAATTTTGTATGCTTTTCAGTCCACTTGCCACCCATGTATTCAAGCGTAGCACAATCGAGTACGTAAAAATGAGAATATTATTTTGTAGTCATTAATGAAGACTAAGCCAAATACATAAATTATATGAAAGTAGGGACTTGGAGTTTTGTGATAAGGGGCGAATCTACATAGGAACAAGGGTGGTCAATTGACCCCTGCAACTTCTGAAATCCTTCAATCTTTCATTAGAGTTGCTCAAATTGACCCTTGTAAGATGCTTGACAAAATGCCCCAATGGGGCAACTGCTGTGCTGGAAAGGCTTGCCACTTGCGCGCAGCACGCGTGCGTCCCCTTTTTTTTTCGCTAGTCGTCAAAACGACATCGTTTTGACACAGGTTAAAAAAAAACCCCAAAACCCAGCAGATGCTGTCACTTTGACACAGCCACACAAGTTAAAAAAAAGGAATAAAACCCAGTTGTGCCGCCCGAGTGCCCGATACCTCCCCAGCTTCCCCTCCCTGGCTCCCCAATTCAGTTTTCAACCCATTTCAACTTCTCAAAGTGCTCAACCCAAATCAGCTTTCCCTCCCCCCCTCACAAATCCGACGAGTCGGCGACGGAGGCAGCAGCCAGCAAGTGGCGTCGGTGGTGGGCAGCACTGCAGCAGTCAGCATAAAATTGAAAGTATATATGTTATCCTATTTTCTTTATGCTTTAATTAATTAGTAAAGATTCTTATATGTTAGTGTTTTTATTGATTACTTGTTGTTGTTTGTTGTTGAGATTTTATTTTAATTTGTTAGTTTGAATAAACTAGGGCTATACTTTTATTTTAGTTTGAATAAATTAGGGGTATACTTTTATTGATTAGTTATTGTTGTTGTTGTTGTTTATTTTATTACAAAAATAGTTAAAATAATTAATGGATAATCTTAAATGTTGGGTCACAGCTATGAGAAAATTATTGATTTTCAAATTATATGAACTTAAAGAGTTTTATTTTAGTTTGAATAAATTAGGGGTCTTGGTTTTGGTTAGTTAGTTTGAATAAATTAGGGTTTTATTTTTAATTTATGTTAGATTATATCTTATCTTGGTTAATTTCAATTAATTAGGTTGTTGGATTTTATTTTGGTTAGTTTGCATAAGTTATGGCTTTTTAATATTGTTGATGCTTGATTGGTTATTTATACTAATACAGTTATGGAACGATACTTTAAGAGAAGGTTCGCATCAACTATTTCTATAAATGTGGATATTTCTAGAGATGTGGATAGTTCGAAAGAAAGTGAGTTACAAGATATCTTGGCTAATCTTATTGTAGACCCTGGACTTCGACCTCAAATGTTGGATTATAATCCTAACATTAGAAACGAAGTTCGAAGAGCATATTTACAAAAGGGTCCATGTCAGCCTAAGGATCACACATTTCCACAAACTGATCTTTTAGGGTATGATCGATGCTTTAATGTCAAGTGGTTTGATGAGTTTGATTGGTTGGAGTATATTATTAGTAAAGATGCTGCATTTTGCCTTTATTGTTATCTCTTCAAATCCAATTTTAGAATTGGTAAAGGGTGTACGACATCTTCACATAGATGGGTTTTAGGAATTGGAAGAAGAAATATAAAATTAGGCAACATGTTGGACCTCTTGGAAGTGTGCATAATCAATCCAGACAGTATTGTGTGGATCTTATGAATCAAAAGCAACACATCCGGATAGTTTTGATAAAGCAATCAGAGCAAGCTCATATTGATTATCGTATTTGCTTGACAACTTCTTTTGATTACGTGAGATTTTTATTTAGGCAAGGTCTTTTTTTCGTAGGTATGATGAGAATGACACTTCAAGCAACAGGGGAAATTATTTAGAGCTCTTACAATTTCTTGCTGATCATGATAAGAAAGTTAAGGCCGTTGTGTTAGAAAATGCTCCTGGGAATCTCAAGTTAATAGTTCCAACAATTCAAAAAGATCTCGTGAATGCTTGTGCCACTGAAACTATTAAAAAAATCATCAAGGATATGGATGGTGCATTATTCTCTTTATTAGTTAATGAATCATGTGATATGTCAATAAAAGAACAAATGGCGGTAGTGTTTCGTTATGTGGACAAAAGTAGAGATGTAATTGAGAGGTTTGTGGGCATTCAACATGTTAGCGATACTACATCAAACTCACTCAAAGAAGCTATTGACACATTGTTTGCAAGAGAGGAATTGAGCATTTCCATGCTAAGAGGATAGGATATGATGGAGCTAATAATATGAAGGGTAAGTTCAATGGTCTTAAAACACAGATTTTGAGAGAAAATCTTTGTGCCTATTATATTCATTGTTTTGCACTTCAACTTCAATTAGCTCTTGTGGCCATGGCAAAGGGAAATGCTGATATTGCCACTTTCTTCACATCTTGCAATAACTTGGTTAATATTGTTGGAGTATCGTGTAAGCGTCGTGACATGCTTAGAGATCAACTACAAAAGGATATTACGGAAGCTCTATAAAAAAATAATTTTCCAACAGGGCGAAGCTTAAATCAAGAAACTTGTCTCAAGCGTTCCAGTGATACACGTTGGAACTCACATTATAGTACATTACTTAGTATCATCTCCATGTTTAAATCTGTGGTGAAAGTGCTCAAATTGATTATTGAGGATGGCTCCACTGATAATCTAGGTAAAGCAAATAGGTCACTGAGAGAAATACAATCTTTTAAGTTTGTATTTCACTTATTTTTCATGAGATCTATATTGGGAGCCACAAATGACTTGTCACAAGCATTACAAAAGAAAGACCAAGATATTGGGAATGCAATGACTTTAGTCAAAGTTTGCAAGGACCAACTACAACACATGATAGAGAATGTATTTGAAGCCTTGCTTGATCAAGTATCTTCCTTTTGTGGCAAACATGATATTTTGGTTCCAAACATGGATGATACATATGTAGCTCAATGGAGATCACATCGGAGAGCTCCTATAATAACACACCTCCATCATTATCGTATGGACATCTTTATTCAAATCATTGAATGGCAACTTGCGGAATTAAATCAACGCTTCAGTGAGGTAAATATTGAGTTACTTCTTTGTTTGGCATGTTTGAGTCCGGATGATTCATTCATAGCTTTTAACAAACAAAAGTTACTTTGTTTTGCCGAATTTTATCCTCAAGATTTTAATTCTCGAAATCTCTTGGCACTTAAAGATCAACTCGAGATTTATATTACTCATATGCATACGACGACCGTTTTTTCTCAATTGAAAAGGATTGGTAGCCTTGTAAGAAAAATGGTGGAGAAAGGGTTGAATAGAACATATAATTATGTTTATTTGCTTCTCAGATTAACCGTAACTTTACCGGTTGCAACTGCTTTTGTGGAGAGAGCATTTTCTGCTATGAATATTGTGAAAGGTCCACTTCGCAACCGAATGGAAGATCAATGGTTGAGTGATAGCTTACTTGTTTATATTGAGAAAGATGTGTTTGCTTGTATTGATAATGAAACTATAATACTACGTTTTTAGAATATGAAAACTCGTCGTGGACAATTGTAATGTGGTTTTTTTCTATGAATTATAGTATTATTGTTTCATTTTTATAAGTATATTTTGTATAAATTTTTTTTAACCTTTAGATTTTGACCCTTGGAAGGAAATTTCCTGGATCCGCCGCTGTTTGTGATCATCTTTTTATATTATACTTTGTTAAATTTTTCATTATGCGGCTCTTGTATGCGATATTGAAACACTTTTAACTAAGTTTTCAATAATAATCATTCTTTTTTTCTTTTTAAATAATTATTTTTGCACGTGCATTCTCACACTTGCACCGATCACTAAAAATTATGATTAGTTAAGATGTATAACCAAACAAATACAATTTCATAGAAGAAGAAAGTTATAGAATGTATCTATGAAGTCATATTTAAAAAAAAAAATTAACTTTCGCTATGCTATTTACTAAAGAGATCATTATCGATTAAATAGTTAAAAGAAATCTTGAAGATTCAAAGTGTTAACAACATCATGACAAGGGCATGTTGGGTTGTGGACCCACCGATAAAGACGATGGAGCTTGGGGCGTGGCGCGATCAGTGGTTTAGGTTTAGTCGCATATTTAGACAAATCTAATAGAAGTAGGAACTTTTTGGAAATGGTAGCCTTAGTGCTAAAATAATTATAATAAAAATGATAATTCATATTTTAAAAGTAAATGTTAAACTTATTATAAATATAAAGAATGTTGGAAAAATAGATATTAAAGTAATATTTTGAGTCGTTTTGAGCGTAATTTTAAACGGGACTTCACATTTGGTTGTAAAAGAAAATTATAAATTCGTGTTCTCCTCTGTGAGTACATCGAAATCATATTTTAGTTTGCTCAAAACGGATATGGGGTGAATGAGAAATTGTCATACAAAGTGAGCTACTTGAAATGAAAAAATATAATGGAAAGTGTTAATCCCACATTGAAATTTTGTGGGAAAAGTTATTAGTTTATAAAGGCTTACTTTTTGTTAGCTCTTAAGCTTCTAAGAAAAACAAGACTCTCTCTTGCGCACTCAGGCACAAGGTTGCAAACCACGAGCTGAAGTTGAATTTGGCAAATGAGTGTTTATTTTACACATCCACCTCATTATTTTCTCTCTCCAACATTTTACAAAAATGCATCCACTTTGACTATTTAATTATAAATAAAAAAATATTTATAAAAAATGTTAAATATTATTTATTTCATGTGTTTCATATAATTGGCAAATCATAATTTTACATAATGTTAAATATTATTTATTTCATGTGTTTCATATAATTGGCAAATCATAATTTTACATAAGATTATAAACATGAACCATTGAAACAAAAATAAAAATATATATAAATTATACATATAATAATTTTTTATTAACTAAATGTCAATTATTTATTACTCAACATTAATTTCATATATTAGTACCAGAGATACTGTTAAACTTAGTTGAAACCAATAACCATTTACCGGTGTACCCGGTGAGAGCTTCCCTCGTACAAAACTTCAATTTCCAAGAAGTTTCGATACTATAAATTTAACAGATAGTAAAGGACATATCATATCAACCTCCCTCCCTTGTTTAAACTCGGTAACAACATTCCTCACAGCTACCATTACCTTTCAATACTCTCTCTCTCTCTTTCTGTCTGTCTGTCTCCATTCCATTTAGCAGCCATTCTAGGTGTTGACTTTTCATACCATGGATAGCCTTTTCCAAGCACATCCTAATCACGCAAGGGAATTGAAATTCAATCACCAGTACTCAATTTCTCCACCTTCAAACATGAACCTATACCAACCCAATTCCAATCCCAACTCCAGTACTGATCTCTATCTCCCTTGTGATTCCCCGACCCTTGATCTATCCGATAGCCCCGAGGAAACCGATTACTTCGATGGTGTCCTCAAGTTCATGAACCAGATGCTCATGGAAGAAGACGACTTGGAAAATAAGCCTTGTATGTTCCACGAGTGCTCCGCTCTTCAAGCCGCTGAAAAATCCTTCTACGATGTCCTCGGCCAAAAGTACCCTCCTTCTCCCGATTCTCACCCTCCATTTCAATCCCATCCCATTTTTGTTAAGAAAACTCACAATCGGGAGGATAAAAGCGATGACGAATGCGTTCATCAAGAACGGAGTACTAATAAACTATTAGCAAGAAATTATGCTGATGAATCAGAAGATTCGGATTTCGTCATGTACGATAAAGTGTTACTTTGCGCAGTTTTGAATCCAGGCCTACACGATGAATGCCCATTTGAAGAAGCAGCCTTAGAAGAGAAGAAATTTCAGCAAAATCCACAGCCAAAACAACCACGACCGCGTAGTAGAAAACACAAAAAGAAGGTAGTAGATTTGACTAGTCTTTTAACTCAGTGTGCACAAGCAATTTCAATAAGTGATATCATTACTACGGATGGGCTTCTAAAGCAGATTAGGGAATATTCTTGGCCTCATGGAGATGGTACTGAAAGATTGGCGCATTATTTTGCCAATGCAATTGAGGCGCGTTTGGCAGGCACCGGGACAGCACTGTACTCGGCTTTTGTTACTAGGAGAATAATGGCTAAAGATGTGTTGAAGGCTTACCAGGCTTATGTTGGAGCGTGCCCGTTTCACAAAATGTCAAACATTTTTGCTAATAAGTCGATCGGGAGGCTAGCAAGAAAAGCAACGAGGCTACATGTGATAGATTTCGGTATTTTGTACGGTTTCCAATGGCCTTGCCTTATCCAAGGTCTTTCGTTGAGACCAGGTGGCCCACCGAAGCTTCGGATCACTGGTATCGATTTTCCCCAACCAGGTTTTCGCCCTGCCAAGCGGGTCGAGGATACAGGCCGTCGGTTAGCGGATTATTGCAAGAGATTCAACGTTCCGTTTGAGTACAATGCAATAGCCAAGAAATGGGAGAGCATTCGACTCGAGGATCTAAAAATCGACCGGGACGGTAACGAAATGCTCGTTGTTAATAGTTTGTACCGGTTGAGGAACGTGACGGACGAGATTGTGGAAGCTCACAGCCCGAGGGACGTTGTTCTGAACCTGATCAAGAGGATTAATCCAGACATGTTCATGCACGGGGTCGTTAATGGGAGTTACAGCGCCCCATTTTTCGTGACGAGGTTTAGGGAGGCGCTTTTCCATTTCTCGACACTTTTTGATATGTTTGAGGCAACGATGGCTCGTGAGGATATGCAGAGGATGGTGCATGAGCAAGAGGTGTTTGCGAGAGACGCGATGAATGTGATTGCGTGCGAGGGTGGGGCAAGGATAGAGAGGCCGGAGACATACAGGCAGTGGCAAGCGAGGAACGTGAGGGCCGGGTTTAGGCAGGTGGGGTTGTATAGGAATATAGTGAAGGAAGTGAGTAGGAAGGTAAGGGCAAGGTATCATGGGGATTATTTGGTGGATGAAGATAGTAACTGGATGCTGCAGGGGTGGAAAGGAAGGGTTTTGTATGCTCTCTCTTGTTGGAAGCCTATGCAGGATTGAGTGATGGTGGTGAACTTGCAGGTGTTTGTACTGGCTTAGCAATGGTGAATCATGGTTCTCCCTGCTAAAGTAGAGTTTGTAGACCCCAAAGTTTCTTTGTATACAAGAAATAAAATACTCCCTCGGTTTCAATTTAATTGCCCGCTATTCTATTTTTAAATGTCCCAAAATAATTATCTACTTTCTATATTTAGCAAGTTATTAATTAGAGCACTTTTTATTATTTACAATATTACCCTTAAAACTCCGACCGCTTTCTTTCTTTATTATGAGTCCCGTCACTTAGGAGAAAGTAAATGGCATTTTTGAAAATAAGTATTTTCTTTAGGAATAATTATTATGTCTCCTTAAATTTTAGTTTTTCAAAGTGTAACAATTAAATTGAGACAGAGGGAGTAGAAGTTTTTGATTTGCACCTCTCTCTTGCAGGCGCTTACGCCCAAATATGATACGAATGGAAACAAAAATAGTGGATTGGCTCATTTGAGGTGGAAGTTGAACTCGGAAATTGAACTAGGTTACTATTGGGTAGACCTGATGTATGTATACGTTAACAAATATGTCAACGGACAGGAATTTGGTTATACACTATGCAAAACTTGTAAGAAACTTTATCCGAATTACTATAAGGCATTATCTAGGAACACGTCTTTTAGGTAAAATTTCTCCCCATATGGTTTATTATTAGACTAGGAATGCAGGATGGAGTAGTAGAAATTAGCCTCGACTGTTCACCTGCTACACTTACAAATTTTACTATATATTTTTACCGGATGCATTATACGAGTTGTGTCTTCATAAGATACAACAAGAGTATAACCTATTTAATGCACCTGTAAAAATACGTGGCGATATTTGTAAGTAAGAAAAGCATTTTTCCAGTCAGATATGTGTATTTGATTGAAAATGTGTATGCCTTGACTGAACCCAAAAATACTCGTGTAAAAGAAACATGATAATACGAATCAATAGAATAAGAAGAGAGGAAGATTACAAGTGAGGTAATGTGTATTACCAGCCATTGTTAAACAAAGCTAGCATTAGAGTGCTGATTTGATGATTAGTTTTCAAGGGTTTTTATATTCTTGACAGTGGATATAGAGAATTAGGGATGTAAAGAACTAAAGGTCTGGGTCCAGAATGAGGACGAAAACAATATTTATTTTGGCACTATATTTATGAAAGTTTGTGCAGAGTAGCAAGTAGCTGCTGCACCTGACCTGGTTTTATGAAACTAGAATGTAATTTCTACAACCAAACAAGGCCTTACGCAATTTATTAGCCGAGCCAAGAATGGTATCTAAATCTACTCCTTTTCCACCCCTACTTCTTTAACCCCTTTTAACATAAATATCTTCTGTTCTATAATCTGCAATATCTAATATATACTATCAAATTACCTGTTGAGTTACTATTTAATTTCTGAACATTGCTAATTAAGAAATCTAACATTTTGATTGCCAGAATACGTAGTGGGTACATGAACATTTGCAGCTTCTTCATTCAATTTCTAGTAGAACAAGCTGTCGACATACATAAGAGCAATATAATAGACGCAAAAGCGCATGAATCGAAGGATTAAAACTTCGAAAGTACTTTCAACCTATAATTGAAGTTGGATGAGAATTCCCTTCTATAATGACAATACTACAAGTAGAACAAAATTCAAACCTAACGAGTACGTAAAATCTGCCCTGCTATTAACATATTTATCTTCACGGTACCTTCTTGATCCCAATGCATGCGCTGTAACCAATGCCACTCAATATCTCTCTCTCTATATATATATTTATCATGGTTTCCTATCAAACAATGTAGCTAAATAAGAATTGAATTGGATTTGGAATTGTTGGAAGTAGCTTGTCTTCTACAAATTTAGCCATGGTTTCCTACAAATGTAGCTTGTCTTCTACAAATTTGCTTCTATACATCATTCACGGTTCAAAACTAGAAAAAATAACGAGTTGTTTTGGCATATACTTGAAATTTATGAAATTACCATCAATCTACAATTTTTACTGTAACAATGTGCAAAAATGATCGCATTGCCTCACATGACTTCAAAAAATAGTTTTAGTGTGTAGAATTATAGGGTAAAAATTGCACACGTATCGTATATGACACGTATTCTAAATATATATATATGTAATACATGGGACTAGTACCATTTTGTGGGGTTACTAATACTACTTGTTTTGGACTTCAAAGCTACTAATACTTGTTAAAACAAGCTTTTTCATAACTAAGCTCTTATGTGAGTAGTTCTAGTGATGTTTTTTCAATACTTTCCTCGGTTAACTGAATGTGTAACCAATAGAATTTATATAAATTTTTGTGGCAATGAATATAAATGTGATATATTATTGTGTTATTAATATATGTCCTCAAATTATGTCTCTAAAAATTATTGAAAAAATTGTTAACATGCACTCTAAATATGTTGTTTGAAGTGCAATATTTGGATTTGGTCTTCTTTAACAAAGTCCTAAGTATCAGGATTTTGGTCATTTATGAAGGGGTAAAAGTACTTATTTTGAAGTTTGAATTAAACTAATTGTATAAGGATGTGTCAAATCACATTTTTAGTGGAGAATATGTGGATTAAAACTAGGTGGGGTAGCTAGGAGAATATTTTTTTATTTTATTTTATTTATTTTTTTAAAATTAAGGGAGGTCTAAGTCTCTCCCTTAATCCTACAAATAAAGAAAAACCCTCCCCTCCCACCCCGTGAGTCGAACCCTTGACCTCAAGGCAAGGGTGGAAGTTGCCTACCACTGGACCAACCCCTCTCCTCAGGGTAGCTAGGAGAATATGTTTTTCAATACATTCTTAAAGGTAGATATTTACAATCACTTTTAGTAACAAGTCAAATACTAATTATTGTGCATATATATATATATAACTATAAAATAGGTAACAAGGAATTTGGGATCAAATTATACTTTCCTCGAGTTAACTGTAAGTCCAGATCTATTATATTATATACATAAAATTTTAGTTGAGATTAGAGGAGATTTGCCCGTCGAGATTTAAGACATGGCACAAAGACTCAATAAACGTTTATAGTATTTTCTTACTAATCATTCAGACGTTCATCTTACAAACGAATTATTTGACAATTGAAATTACCAACTCAACCAATCCTCGTTACTAAGTAGGTCTATTTTGATCTTATTAACTACATTTATTTTCTCTATATTAATTGAAAGCTCGTTTTTTAAAAAAACCTTGAATTAGCATATTGCCCTTATATTTACATTTATAAATAATAAATGCATGTTAAGCTAGTTACATTATTGTTTACCAATTTAGCCTTGTGGGTGTGCAAGTTGGGCGCTTGCGCAAGGGCCGATAATTTAAATAGGGCTCAACCGTGTTATATTTAGGAACTTACATCTAACTTCTGTAGTCATCTTTTAATAATAAAAAGGCATAAAATATATACATAGGTATTAGATGAGAAAGAAAAAATGTTTGTTTAATATCCCGCCAACTCAAGTTCAAGCCCTCCCCACTCTCCATTATTTTAAATTTATAGTATCTCAAAGGGGCAAATATGAAGGTCGGAGTAACTATCAAAACTATAGAGGACTTACGTGTAATTATGATATTTCTTCAAGGGAGGAAAGTGAAATTAATGAAATTATTATCTCCTACAACACATCCCTTTTATGTTTTGTATAGACTCCTTTGAAGGCTGAAACTCTTTTAAAATTACTGAGAAAAGAGAGACAGTTTCTTCACCCCTTATTGTTTCTTTGTGATCTTCTTCCCCATCAGCAAACCCAAAGGTGTGCAAATCCATCCTCTCCCGAAAACCCTAGTATATATATATTCATCGACAATTTAATGTACCCACATATACATAAGCTACAATTTAATGTCTGTTTTGTTTTGTATACTTGTTGTCTTTGTATTGTTATTGTTGCAATAAAGCATCTCTTTCAATCAGTTATTTTGGTTTATATGGATCTTCTGTAAATTGGGTTTTCTTTATTTGATCGGTGTTTGTTGATTGTTTTGACAGAATTTAGTGATCTGCTGGTGGGTGGATTTTTATTGTAACCGGTGATCATCATCATGGTATTGGTGCTAACCCATTATGATTTTAATTTCTGGGTTTTCTTTTGTTTATTGGTTGGGTTTTGAAATTTTGGATTGGTGATTTAATTTGGGTTATTGTTCTTAACTAAAATACAAAACCTGTTGGATTGGTAGATGCAGTGCCAGTGCTCACTTAATTGTGTAGTATAAAGTTAGGGTTTTTGTGACTTGAGAGAAGTTCATGCAAAGAAGGTGTTCGGTTAATTGTTTCTATGGCTCTGTATTTATAAATTGAACTTCTTAACAATCCCTCAAGGTCCTTCTAAAGAACGGAATGTGCTAGTGTCGGTCCACCTTTATCACGCTTGTATCTAAATAATTGAATCCATTGGAGTGAGGAAAGCGAAATTGGACTGCCATTATGTCCAACAAGAGACCAAATAATATCTCGTAAAATTCTTGTGCAGTTGTGCCTATTGTACTTGTGAATATTTTTTGTATGTCTTAATTGAGTTAACTAAAGACACAATCCGAAGTTTAATCCACTCATCTTGTTCTCTCTTCTATTGCTTTAGGACGATGACTACTACTATCCTAGGGCCGCTTCGACCTTTGAACAGAATTATCGTTGTTATCCGGTCTCGTTCATCGAAAAGGTTTGGTTGTTTTTGCTTGCACCTTTTACCATTTAAAGTAGGGGCATTGATTATAATCAAAACTGGAAGTTGTTCATTAATGCATTCAAAGATTGGTTCATTTTATGCTGTGGTTTACAGCTCAATTGTTATTTTGATTTTCCAACCCAAGTTAATTATAATTCTTTTTTCGAAATGCAGCCGCATCTGGAGAAGGGTGATAAAGGTGCATTCACTTGCTTGACCAATGTTTATGCTACGCTTTCATTCTTCCTTTTCTGTAAAAGAAAGCTAGAAGAATCCTGTTTTACTAATGGATATTTTATTGTTGCATACAGTTATAATGCCTCCCTCTGCCCTTGATCGCCTTGGTAAGTAGATTTTATTTACATAATTTGCCGCAAATTAAGACTCTACTATTCCTTTTTGGGATGTCCCAAATTAAGAGTACTTTCCTTTTAGAACATAATCAACATACCGACACTAATGATATGACAATTTTTTTGTTTCTAACCATTGATTATGTTGAAATTGGTGGATTCTTAAAATGTGCGGAAGTCAAACATGGACTCTTAATTTGGGACAGAGGGAGTACATGTTTTCATTCATACCGTGTGTTAGATATCGCTCACTGCTTATACGTATGTAATTTGTTTTTTAAATTCTCTCTGCAGCTTATTTACAGATAGATTACCCAATGTTATTTGAACTCAGTAATCCTTCTGCCGGTAAAATTACCCACTGCGGAGTGCTAGAATTTGTTGCCGACGAGGGTATAATATATTTACCATATTGGGTATGATCTCCTCTTGAAAACAATAACTTTAATTTTGGTTCATTGCATTTTCCTTACCCTTGGTTCGAAATTTGAATTTCTTTTTACATTTTTGGTTTCACGAATTTAGATGATGGAAAACATGCTCCTACAAGAGGGAGACATAGTGAATGTTAAGAACTCTAGCTTATCAAAAGGAACATATGTGAAGTTGCAGCCTCACACCAAGGACTTCTTAGATGTATCCAACCCCAAGGCCATGTTAGTTGTCTTTTTTGGCACTTTATTGATTTCTAATTTATCGACTTATTTGATTTCTCTACTCATTTGATACCCTCAGTCCCTCTTTTAATGTGAAATTTGGTACATTGATTATGTCCCCAAAAAGGAAATGAGACTATCAATTTGAGATGTACCAAGAAGGGAAGTGGGACTATTGTTTTGAGACAGAGGAGTATATGCCAACTTTTCTAATTTATATTGACTTATGTGATTTCTCTTTTTCTAACTTGAAGCTTAGAGACAACATTGAGGAGCTACTCTTGTTTGACCACGGGTGACACTATTATGGTTGCTTATAATAACAAGAAGTTTTACATTGATATAGTAGAAACGAAACCCTCTGCTGCAATTAGCATTATTGAAACTGACTGTGAGGTGGACTTTGCTCCTCCACTTGATTATAAAGAACCTGAAAAACCTGCGAAGGCTGCTGCTCTTTCAAACAAGAAAGCACCAGAAGGTTAGATTTGGATCCCTATATATATATATCTTCATATATTATATACTTATGTAGAGGAAGCCCTTTACTTAAGTTGTTCAGGATATCTCCTTTATTTAGGGAGGGTAAATGGTTGAGAATATTTGATAGAATTTGGTGGTGATGATCTCCATGGTCAAGTTGAGTAGATCATCTTTACAGACTACAAATTAAATCGTTCAATGGGCGAAGTGGTCATAAAGTTTCAACTGTGAAATGCAACCAAGTGCAAGTGGGTTAGCCTAGTAGTAAAGGCACCCACCCGGATCTAGGGAGATCTCGGGTTCAAGGGGTGGGGTAGGGGGTTTTCTTTATTTGTCCTTAAGAAGGAAGACTCTTGGACCGACCTTCTTTCTTTCTTTCTTTCTTTTTTTTTTAAAAAAAATGCACTTAATATTTCAAAATTTGCATTATACCTGATTTTAATTTTGTATTTTTTTTTATAAAATTTACGGGAGATGATCACCCTGGTGGGGAAACCATATCCACTGAACTTCATCAGAAAAATTCAACCATTTACCCCTCTAGAAGGAAAAGGTCTGTAGGCTGTTTAAGAGGAGGACGCCCTGTTTAGACATCGTATGAATTTTGACTCGTAAATATTCAATATTTCAGTGGAGGAAGAGCCAGCTCAGAAAATACCCAAGTTCAACCCGTTCACTGGTTCAGGGAGGCGCTTGGACGGGAAACTTCCTACTCAGCCAGATGCACCGGTTTCCGCACCCTTGCTTAAACAGCAGGAGCCTGAGGCTGCACCATCAACCTCTAAATCACGACAGCATGCGGGCAAGCTTGTTTTCGGTTCAAATGCGAGCCAATCTTCAAATGGCACACCAAAAGTAAATATATACCTCACGCATAATCAAATATGTCTGCATAAGTTATTGATTATATATTATATGATTGTTGAACTGATTTATATTCGCATTCCCCTTGTTTTTCATTACAGGTTAGCCCGAAAGAGAAGGAGAGCAATGCGGAGCCATCTCAAAAGGCAGAAGAGCCGAAGTTCAAGGCATTTACGGGGAAGAAATATTCACTGAAAGGCTGAATTTTGTTAAATTGTTTTGATAGAAGTTTATTATTGAAACTAGGCGCATGTAATTATTATCGCAACTGCAATATGGTATATACAATTTGCTAAAATTAAAATTATTGATTGAATGCTTGAACTTCTTAAGTTATCAAATGCTCTTGTGCTTACTATTGAATTGTAAATGTTACTTAACAATTGACCATCAGTTGGTCTTGTTAATTTTTGTTTTAATTTATTAAGGTATTCTTGCGACTGTTGTATATATTTTTTCTTCAATTCATAGTCATTGTACTTATATAATCGTTAACCTTTACAACACTAATAAGTCAAACTAACCTTCCTAGTTATTTAGTGTTCCTCAAAGTAATTTCTCACCTCGTTGCAATTTAAAAATTCTGAAAAAGAAATGTCTAGTTTTTCTTTCTACAATAATTTTAGAGGGATATATATATAGGCTCGATCTAAGAGAATGGTACTCTCTGATTATTTATAATGAGATCATCTCAATTACATTTAATTGAAAGATTTAATTTTGAAGGTTAGTGAGATGATCGTTTAAAATTTTAGTAGTAAAAAATAAACATTTGTATCAATTTTCGCCTGTCAACTTTCAAATTAAATTTTCTTGACATCCTCTTTAGAGCGTGACCGTATATATATATATATATATGAAGTAAACAAAACTGACATTTAATAAGGCTATTTTGTATTGTTAGAATGTGGAATCCACGTAAAAAATATCTTCTAACCAATTCATATCAAAATCTATATTAAGTTAATAACCAATATTAATCAGCAGAAACGTCCATGTAGAGGGAAGATCAAATTTACAGAGGTCTGTTTTTCCTGTTAGTTTTACAGAGAATCCAAAGTAATGTTGGAAAAAGCTTCTCTCTCTAAGGAATCCATTAATCTAACAAATATAATGCAAAATTGTCAGTAAATAGACAATTATACCTCCTAAACCAAAGGACATGTATCCAACCGCATAAATATTCCTCAACTAAATTTCAAGTTGCAAGTCACAACAGTAATATACATAATTATCCTTGCACCAAAAAATAAAATACATAATTATCCTTCCTCTACAATTCTCATGCGCCTTCAAATTCCACAATTACAGCACCACGAGATTATCATCATCATTTTTCTTCAAAGTAAAAACAAATTAAAATTAAAAGAATTCCATCTGTTTCATATACAGTCACCAACCCAGAACCTCACGTATTCAAGCCGGTACGACCTCCGGTTCAAGTGGAGGCGAACCGTCATCTTCAGCGGTCCCACCATCGACTACTTGTCCACTCTTTTCTTCCGCTTCAAACCCTTGCTTAAACCTATCATAGTTCGTCATCTCAACCGGCTTGAACGGTCTTTCACCCAAAACTTGGATCAAGTCATCTTGGTGAAGGACTTCTTTTTCAAGCAAGAGCTCAGCTATCTGAGCCACTTTCACTTTGTGTTCCTCTACGAGTTGGACTGTCCGTTCGTAAGCCTTGGCCACCCATTCGCGCACTTCGGTGTCGATAATAGCGCCTGTTTTGCTGCTGTAGGGCTTGGTCATCTCCATGCCGTCTTCTCTTTGAGGGAAAGAGAGGAGACCTACTTTCTCACTGAAGCCGTAGACTGCAACTTGGGCATATGTCATTTTCGTCACTTTCTCCAAGTCGTTTTGCGCTCCAGTCGATATTCTACCCACTATAACCTGAAAGCCCATAGAAAATTCCATTTCATTATATAAACAAGTTACAATACAAGGTTGAGAAGCACGAATATTGCTAGGCACAAAAATAGAACACATAGACCTACCAAAAGGTAACTGATATCGTTCAAGTGTTTACAGATCCAGTAACTGACACATCATTTTGTCTACTAAGTTTTTGTGTATTCTTTGTGTGCATAGCATTATTGATTAATATTTACTCTACAAATAAAAGTGTATCTTGCTTTACGTTGCAATACATGATACAGTTCTTTTTGAGACAAGGACTTGATACATGTTTCGACAACGTTGACTAGGGTTCAATACAGATTTTGACAACCTGAATTTCAAGAGCTGAAACTAGCTATCTTTGAACATGTTTACAATTCTATCCCTAACCAAAAAATAAATGACAAGAATAATTGGATTAACATTATAGGTACCTGTTCAGCAGCACGACCACCAAGGGTCATACATGTCATATCAAAAAGCTGCTCCTTCGTCATGAGAAGGTTTTCATTGGGTACATATTGGGCAAACCCAAGTGCTGCGGTACCACGAGGTACAATAGTCACCTTCAACAAGGGCTCTGCGTGTTCCAAAAACCACCCCACAACAGCATGACCTGATTCGTGATAAGCTACAGTTCGCCGCTCTATTTTGCTTATTACCTGCCAAAAGAAAATATTTGCAGGTTTATATTGACTTGGAAAACAAAGAAACAAATAGAAAAGCAAAATATAAAAAGAGAAAGAAGATCAGAACATAATGCGAATAAAAGTCTATTACCTTATTCTTCTTCTCCAGCCCACCAATGATCCTATCAATAGCCGCCTCAAAATGTTTCATTGCTACCTGTGTTTCTTCACCCCTAGCAGCAATTAAAGCGGCCTCATTACAAACATTTGCAATATCTGCTCCAGCAAATCCTGGAGTAAGGGCAGCAAGTCTCTGAGAGTAATATGACGGTTCGTGATCAAGTTTGATCTTTTGCAAATATATCTGAAATATCTGGTCGCGCCCTTTAATATCGGGTTTATCTATAGTAACTTGCCTGTCAAACCGACCAGGCCGTAACAGAGCTTTGTCTAGAATATCGGGTCGATTAGTGCCCGCAAGAACAACCACCCCAGCAGTGGTACCAAATCCATCCATTTCTACAAGCAACTGGTTAAGGGTGCTTTCACGCTCATCGTTGGAACCTGAGAAACCACCTCGTCCCCTTGCTCGACCAATTGCATCGATCTCATCAATAAAAATTATGCTAGGTGCACACTGTCTTGCTTCTTGAAACAAGTTTCTAACCCTAGATGGGCCCACACCGACAAACATCTCCATAAAATCAGAACCAGATATGGATAGGAAGGGCACACCGGATTCCCCAGCAGTTGCTTTTGCTAAAAGGGTTTTACCAGTGCCTGGAGGGCCCACCAAGAGGGCCCCTTTCGGAATTTTTGCCCCCAGCTCCTCGTATTTTTTAGGGTTCTTGAGGAAGTGTACAAATTCCATGATTTCTTGCTTTGCCTCATCACAGCCAGCAACATCTTTGAAATAAACCTGGACACATAAAGGAAACAAAAGAAAGTTATATGACATTTAGCTTGTGTCAATTTTGGATAAAAAATTGCTTGACCCATATATGAACCATCAAGGCCATGTCTTTACAGGTTCATGTCACATAATGGTTTCGGGTCATAAATGGCTTGACCCATAAACTACCTATTAGTGGTCATGCCTATCAGGTTCATGACATAGCGGTTTCGTATGTGTTTGAAGATTTATCACTTATAAGTACCCATTCATGCATGGCTCCGTTTCCAGCACCTATTAGTGTACTTGTGCCTACCCGGCCAACTTGCTAGTGATCCCCTGATATGTATAACCTTGACACATTAACTGATAATCCAATATAGATTTGCTTCACCGTTTTGTAATGTGACTGATTTTGCCGGGTCTGATATTGGAGAAAAACTAGTTCAAGAATTAGCTTAGGTCCTGTTTGGTTTGTTCTTTACTTTAGATCATTCTTGGAATCGTAAATTACCAATTGCAATGTTTGGTTGGAGTTTTGAAAAGGAATTCAGGATTCCTATGAAAGAAGAATCATTTACATCAATTCCTACTTTCAACAGGAGGAAAAGCTAAGAGGACTCCTGGGAATCCTTTCCTATTATTTTTATTTTTTTTTAAACAAAATTACCTTACTTTCAACAAAAAAGTAAACATTTTTCTTTGGAATTACAATAAAGTGATATTTAACAGTATATTATACTATGGAACAATGGTAAGTAATTTAAATTAAATTACTTTTACATTTAATAATATATTTGAAGTTATTCTTAATGCAAGGAAAGGAGAGTGGAGCCTTAACCAAACATAGGCAAGGACTATCACATGCCAGGAGAGGAGCGCATTCATGGAGTAAAAGAAAGAACCTTATTTTTCGCATTCTTATCCATCTTCGTAACATGGGCTTTTCCTATGTTGAATATTCCACGGGCACCCTTTCCACCACCACCGCCAACACCTAGTCCACCTTGCATTCTCCGGCCCATGTACATAAGGGATCCCAATAGCAAAAGTGTTGGTGCAAATCTCATCAATTCTTGGTACCACATCATTTCAGAAACATAAGTAACAGGAACATAGTCATGACTGTCTATGCCTAATGCTTCTTGGGCTTCCTCCAACTTCTCCTCGAAAGACTCAACGCTCCCAATATTGAAGTAATATTTGTACTGGCTTGTATTCCCTTTTGTAGGCGTCCCACTAACAGATCCTTGGACCATTGGTCCTTCAACAGCGTCGCTGCTTGTTTGATTGCGTGGTGAACTTCTTACGTATACTTTTGCAACTGATTTATTAGAAACAACTATATGGTCCACTAAACCGGGTTCCAGAAGCTTGTTTTTGAACTCTTGGAAGCTAATCTGCAAAATATATATTCCACATGTATTAAGGACAATATCTTTAGAGAGAACTAAATAAAAATCCTTTGTTGTACTTAAATTACAAAAAAGCAAAAGAAATGGATTTTAATCATTGACCATAATTAAGAATTATATAAACTACACCGTATATTTATTTTGATTAAGAAACCATAGATCAAACTACAAAGCAAATGAGAGGTGAAACCAATTTACCACAAGAGATCCCTAGAAACAAAAGTTCCCAAACAAGGGACTTGAGCACTTGAGCATTTTTCACTATCATTATTTTGTGTCTATTCTGGAGCTTGCCAGCATAATACTTTCAAGTTTCAATCCATAGTAACAAGGATTCTCTCGTTCTACAACATTATAAAAGCTGTGTTGACTGGAGAAAATTAGCATATCATTTCCCTATAGACCTAACATGAAGGGCATGTGTAAACAATTCGAACAACTTGGGTAAACCTTTTCTGCAGTACCTTGTTCTGAGAAATGTGGCATATGCACTTACTAGAAGCATATTCAGTGTCTTCCTAATGTGAATAGTAATGGTGAGGAGGAGAAACCTTCATGGGTATTATATTGTAACTTTTTGATAACTGTCTGGCCCGTCCCTTAAGTTGAAAAGATGTCATCCAAGTTTTCTTTGGCTTTCCCGTTCGTTACAATAATATGTGTACTTGTTTTTTCTACATTCAGATTTTCAAATTGAAGTGGGAAAAGGGGGAAGAAAAGGTGAAAAACACATCATTAAATCACCAACATAACTTCACCCTTCAAATAAATACGATTCTAAACACCCCAAACAAGCAAATAGACTAATACCCATACATTAAAGTATATGCTTACCTGCTTTTGTTCACCAGGACCAAAAGAAAATGATGAAAGAAACAGTCCAATGACTAATAAAGGGGTTATTAGGTTTTGAAATTGCTTCATGAAAGTCCCCTGGAAACTGCCCTGATCATCTGTGCTTCCACCATCCTCTGTGCATTGCGAAAAAAGTGTTAGAATGCATGTTTCCAAATAAAATAAATCAACGTATAAAATAATATTTGTATACAAAGCTCCTCCATACACAAAAAGAGTAAATTAGGAGCAACCCCACATATATGATTCATACTTGCATATATGCTTAAGCTTATAGGTAGTGGGCCAACAACGTATATCATGCTCTCCAACCACATACACATAATACAAATATATCCCTGCATACTTATATATGACTGTTAGATGAGAAATAAACCCCTCAGCCAACCTTTCCTTTAGCTTCCATTTCAGCAGTTATACAAGCTTACTGCGGTTTCGTCTTACTTCCTAAATATGTTTTTTTGCTAGTATCATGGAATTATATAACATTTATGATGTTTGCATTATGATATATATAACATGATAGAACCTGTTTAAAGCTTCAGCAGGTCTTTCAATCATCCTTTTCATACAAACAAGAATGAAAACTCAAGATAATAGTAAAATACAAGGCATAGTGGACAAGCTGTCCGTCCAGACCAACCGATTTTTATTGTATTTTTTGAGGGAAAAAGAAAAGGCAGAAACAGTAAGCTGTAGGTAACCGCTGGCTTCTAGACATCTGGCTTGAAGCATAACTTCAAGCTTCTGCTTCATCTTCCCCATCTAATCGAGTAAAAAATATTAAAGCACTTGTTGAACCACACTGCTACCTTGCCATTAAAACAAAACAGAACAAGCTCACAAAGACCCTAATTATTCCAACTCAAAGCCCAGCCAAAGGGCAAACGTAGCTAACTTGTGGGCCAATCACCCAGTTCACAATCCATCTTACTCGCTAATCTTCTAACCTTATCCCTATCCATGTTAATACCTACCAACCAACTTTTGGCCAAATCAATTTTTATCTCAAATTATTCTAAAGTTTTGCCAATATTTTTATCTCCTTGTTCTCATAGCAAGGAGGTCACAAGTTCAATCCCCCCCCCAAAAAAAAGGGCCCCACCCTACCACGGAGTAGGATAGATTCATCACTTGGATCAATAAAGATAATATATATATATACTTGTCCACAAACTGCAAATGTAACCTTATCCTTCTCTATCTCAAAGCCTGCAACATATCCCTTCACCCCCACCCTCCAGGAACCTACTCAAGTCATCCACAACCATAATGAATAGATAGTGCATTCCCTTATCTAATACCCCTTGGTTCCCCAAAAATTCCCCCCTTTGGCCTTCCTTTAATTGTAACTGAATACTTGACTATGTTACACCTTCATCCATCTTCTCTGCCCCTCCCCAAAACCTTGCTTTTCCAATGCAAAATAAAAAAGCCAAATCCCTATGATTGTATGCTTCCTCAAGATCTATCTTAAAAACCACTACATCCTTCCTTTTGCATTTCCTCAACCGCCTCATCAGCACTCATTACAAGATAATCTTCCTACCTACAGCCTACTATAAATGCTTCCTGAGACAATACTGTGCCATCCATCACAACATCCTTAGGTATCAATTATCAATCCATTGCCAAATTTATACTAGACTAGATAGTCACAAGGCTGCAAGGTCTTTTGAGTTTTTATCTTAAAATTAGCATACCAATAACCATCTTAAGACCATCACAATCCACCACAAACTTAATTGTCATACTAGTGGGTATTATTACTTTATCAATTGAAACAACTCCATACTACTCACACATCCGCGAAACTGAATAACGGAAAACTGAGTGAAGACATTAGAAACTACATTACTTTTGGGGCAAATGAAACTAGTTAGCTGAGTTTGGTTTCGAATATTTCTGAACCAAACGAACCAATAGACAATATTCAAAAATTTAGTAGCTCATCAACTTACATTTTTCACTCATAGATAAATTCAATAGGACCAACAATAACAATGCACAAGGATACTAGGATTACAACTGAGAGCTGCTAACCTTTTGACTCGGTTTTCTGCTCATTCCCTTTCGGAATTTCCTTCTTATCTTTCGGGTAAAAGTTCTCATAATCTGCAAATAAACCATAGCATGTAAGAGCAAAGAACGCTCAAACACAATCACATAATAAAATAAGTTTTTCAAAAATAAAATCCCCAAAAAATCTCACTCTTCTTCTTGGGAGCTTCACTGGAGAAAAATCTACGGATTCTAGGGTTTGCGAGAACATAGTTCAGATCAGATAAATACCCCTTCGAACCAAACTCTTTATTAGCTCCTATTGTAGCTAAATAACCCCTCACGAACCCTAACTGTCCATCGAATCGACCAATATATGTATCCACATAAGGAGCTCGAAGAATCGCTTCGTTCAGAAACTTCGACACATTCTGCACAAAATAGAATAAAATCAGAAATGAAGAACGAAAGAAAGAAATCATAAAACAGAAACAATATCAAACAATTAGGGTTTGTATTAAAGCTTACCTTTTTATTTGATGAACGTGACAATGAACGCCCAATTCTCGAAAATATCATTTTTCGATCTATTAATCTTCACCTATATATATATAATAATGAAACAGAGTACAATAGTATGATTTTGTTAAGTTTGATTGAACAAATCCATAGGCAGATAGAGATGTATATATATATAATATATATCAACGAGTGCCAGGAAGATGACGATGATACTGTAAAGGATTATAGGAGGGTCTAGTTTTGGGGGGGTTTAAGTGTGATTTGTTATTTTTGGGGGATGTTTTTGTAATTTGTCTTTCTTGTGGTGCGGGAATATTGAAAATGGGTGGGGGGGTCAAAAGGAGGAGAGTTGAAGGGGGTTATTTGTGATTTAATTAATTAAATTAGACTTGGGAAACAAGATATTCTTTGTGGCTCTTGAGCAAGCACATAGATTTTAAAGAGAGGACCAAAACAACGGACGATTAGTGTGAATACAGGGTAACTATGCTTTTCAAATTAATGTGTTTGCCTACGATTTTTCTGAGTCAATTCTATAGAAAAATTGTTTTGGATGTTTTTCCTTTTTACAAATTGTAGATGTTTGGTTGAAGTTTTTCTAATGAAGTTGAGTTTTTAAATTTGATTTGTGTTTAGTATATTATTTTTTTAAAAAAAATTAATAAATTGAAAAAAATATTTATTACAAAAGGAATTGGTTTTTCTTATGATTTTATATTTTTTAAAAAAATGATTTTTATGTGTATTTTATTAAAAATGAAATGGCTTTTCTTATAGTTTATTTCTAAAATTTGTTAATTTGCTTAATTTTTTTTTATTAAATGTGAAGATTTTTTTTTCTTACAATTTTTTTTTAAAATAAAGTTAAAAAAATTAAAGAAATTCATTAAAATATATATTTTAGTACATGGCAGTTCAAATCATAAAACAAGAATTACAAAAATATTAGCAATCATTAGAACTAATTAAAATCATACCAATAGGAATTACGATTATTACACTTAAGATAATATTGCATGCACATATTGCCCAACCTCAACGGTCGTGAACTCCATTTATACTATTGTATTGGTCGATTCATAAGATAAAAAAAAATGGCATAAAAAATGATTTATTTTTGTGAAAAGTTGAAAAATGTGGTTAGATGGATGTTCTTTTGGGCTCCATTTGATAACAACAACAAAAATGCAAAGAAAAACACTTGATTTATGTGAGATGCTGAAAAATAAGTTGAGGCATCTTGTGTGATATCTTCTTTTTTTTTTTAATTGTTTTTCATGAAAATTTTTCTTTGGGGTTGAGAATGAAAATTTTTCCTCGAAAAATAATTAAGGATGACATATATTCATAAAAATGATCACGAGAAAGAGAGCGATCACCACATGCCTCAGTTTATTTTCTAACTTCTCACACAAATCAAGTGTTTTATTTTTTTATTTTCCATATTGTTATCATATGGAGCCTTAGTTTTTTGTTTTTTCCATAGAAAAACAAAATTTGGTAGTGGTGAAGAATATTTTTTTTCAGAAAACATAAAAGATAATGAAGGATATATACTTATATAAATGATAAGATGTAGAGCATCTCACTACATCCGTCAACTTATTTTTCAACTTCTTATACAAATCAATTAATTTTGTCATATATCTCATTCCATATGAAAATGAGTGAAGAGTACTTCTACATGGACGTAAATATATTACATAAAAAATTAGGATATCAACGTGTCAATTAATAATTGGTTATTGTAAGATTTATATTTGTGTTGGCTTGATTCCGATACTAAAAGTAGGGTTTTTGTTGTAATGTTGTTTGTGTCATTGAAGACTTGAAGATTTAACATTTATACATATTTTGCTAATCTTGCCATAAACATCGTTTAGAATTCCAGGATCAAGGTAATAATTGGTAAATTGGTTTGATTCGAAAATTCTAGCATGGTGAATCTCTCAAATCAAATTAAAGGATTTTTAAATTAAATGGTTTTAAAGTTTAAATTTTACGATATATATTCTTTAATTGCTTTGAAAATTACATTTTCATATATTTAGTTGTAGGATAGTATAAGGAGGAGATAAGCAAATTAAAAATTATTGGGTATGGTAGTGTACCTGTATAGACCTTAGCATGTCCATACTAGTACGCATCATAGCAAAAAGTAATTTTTCATCTACAGCACAGCATATCGGTATGGTGTCCCAAAAATCAATACCAATACGCCCAAGGCTAAAAAGGAGATTCTTCTGGAACCTAATGTACCGGAATGCACTGAGTAGGGCCAATACAGGTACACACCAGTGTCATAAAATATGAGTTTTCATTATTGAAAAAAATACTCATTTTGTGCATCTAACCTTGTTAGTGGCTAAAAATTTGGCCAAACCCACAGAAGTGAAGTTCTTCGTGAGTATGAATGCACCGTCAGTAGTTAGAAAGATATGACAACGCTATTTTTATTTGTAAGTAGGTTCTTCCAGTGATTTTTACGTCTTTTGGCAGTACATTCTCCTTTTGTGTGTATGTGATTTTTTATTGCTTTATCAATGGAGTTAAGAACAAAAAGACAAGCCACTGGCTTTTACTATTTCTCTCTCTACCTTCAATAGAATCGTGAAATGATTTTCATTTAAGACCGATCACTTTTACATCACACAGATGTCAGGGTTTGGTGGTTACGATCTGCACGAATGGGTTAGATACGATGTGAATGGATGGATTCCATCATAAGTTGGTGGCATTACACGTGCGCTTCATGATAAATAAAGTTTCTGCCATATCCTTTCGCACGTTCTCTATTTCCCAGTGCGTGTTGGTCATGCGATGTGGCCGACACTGAGGTGTATCAAGCCTTTATCTTTCTCGGCATGGAGTTAACTTCAGTGCCCAAATGGCTCTCCATTGACCTTTTAATCACTACACAATCAAATCAGGTATGGTTTGTGGGCCTTAGAGTGTTGGGTTGGCCCAATATACTTCGATAACAATTTTATGTCCCCTTAAACTTAATAGAATGTTATAAGTAGGGGTGTGCATAAACCGATGCAGACCAAATGGATATATAGGGTTTTTTTCGAATTTTATAATTACAACGGTCCAGTCCGATCCGGAATTTTTTGGACCGTTACTATTCGGTCTGGTCTTCGGTCTGCCTGAAAAAAAACACCCAAAACCCGGACCGGACCGAAATATTTATATATATATATAATTTTTTTTAATATATATACCTTTTTTTTGTAAGTTGTAACCTAAAGTTCCTACTGCCGCAGTTCGAGTGCTGCCTCTCATTTTTTACTTCACAACTGCTCTTCTCCCTCTTTCATCTCTCATCTCGTATCTCCCTCTTTCATCTCTCATCTCCATCGATCTTCTCCACTCTCCTGTAGTCCCTCTCTCATCCTCACTCTCCAATCTTCACGCTCCAGCACCACCATCCACTCCAGCACCCCGGCAGTCCGTGACTCCGCACCACCGGTACACCGTCCACTCCAGCACCGGCTACGTGTCAACCACCGGCCAGCAGTCCACCACCATCAAATCTGGTAACATCTCTCTCTTTCTTCTCCTAATTCGTTATATATGTACATATAAACACATATTTCTTATATATATATACATATATATATGCACCAATAAAGTCCAGATCTTCCTTAGGCTTTGAAATTCCGAATATATGGCTTTGAAATTGCGAATCTGTGTATGTAATTGCGAATATCAGATCTGAATTTAGGCGTTGAAATTTCGAATATATGTATGTAATTGTGAATATCAAATCTGATTATATGCTTTGTAATTTCGAATATATCTACTTAAAATCGAATATAGATATATATTTTTTGGTATCAAACACTAGTTTAGACATCAGAGCGTATGTAGTAAATATGTAATTTCGAATATGTCTGTAATTTCGTATGTAGTAAGTATGTATACACTCATTGTATGTACAAATTACATTATGTAATTTTTTTATATATGTAGATTTTTAATACACTCATTGTATGTACAAATTACATTATGTGTCCTTATGAACTAAGTTTATGAGTTTGAATCTAATTTAAGTAATATTCCTCCTGCATGAAATTGATACTTTCATTCTTTTTTAGAATATCCCAAATTATATACTACTCCTGATTTCTGGAATACCTATACAATTACTAATATAAGCCATGGATTTTGCATTTTTGCTATTGGTTTCTTATGTTTTGGGCCAATAGATTTATATTGGATTGTTATTTTTAGGCATATGAATTTTTACTTCTGTGTAGACAGTAGTGTAGACAGGCAGACAGCAGTGTATTCGTGAAAGATGAATTTGGGCTTGATTTTAGCTAATTTAACCATTATCATTAAATATCTAATATAGAATGTTGGGCTTAATTTATAAGTTGCCTAGTTCTTACTAAATAAGTTTGAAAATGGATTTATTAAGGTTGAAGAAATAGACAAAAAAGCCCAAATCATATTGGCCCATTAAAAAAGCCCGGACCGGTTGAACCAACTGAAACCGGACCGTTTAAACTGGTTCGGTCCGGTCCGGTCTGAGCAAGCAATTCGGTCTAGTCCGGTCTACAATTTTATAGGACCAAAATGTTCGATCCGGTCCGGATGCATGTCAATGTTCCAGTTGACCAGACCGTGCACACCCCTAGTTATAAGGTTAGAGAACAACTTTTAAATAGCTCTTAAACACACGTTTTCACACAAAAGATTTTGTTCACCCCAAAAGTTAGTTTTATTTCATGCTATAAAAGATCTAAGTTCTTATTTTTAAGAAATAGGGATTCAAAAATCGCTGGACATGGGTGAAGGTGAAGGATTATAATCAAATGCGTAGGAAGTTTTGGGAGGGATTGAAAAGGCGGAAAGCACTTGCTAATTCCACTGTAGTTGGATCTTCATTTAAAAGATTGATAATCACCGCATACATTGTGTAATACAATATGTTATAAGTCAACAAGTCAGTAATCTTATTTTAATTATAGTGAATCACTGTCACTTATTAGTCTCGAGGATTAATCGTATACAAGTACGAATATTTCATTACTTTTTAGAATTGTGGTTTGCTTTGTGTAATTGCTTGATATATCTGCTAGATAAGAGATCATCAAATTTCAACATGTTTAAAATTGGATTAGACATTAGGGCTTGCTTCCGTTTTATCAAATTACAAATCGTTTTCAATAAAAACCATAAAATTAACCTAGGCAAGAAAGATCCTCATCGCAAACGCACCTTTCAGTTATAACGGATTGGGATAAAGGTTCTTTTAACTAAGGTTGTGCATCGGTTTGAAATCAACATATTTATTATAACTAATCCAAACCAACTTGGTTTAGTATTTTAGAATTCAACCCAATCTAATTTAGTTTGAATGTCTAATCTAAACCTATTAGAAGTTGGATTGGTTCGAAACCATATCATTTGTTTATGGAGTTTTCAAGTTTCAATGATAGCCAAAATAAATTTAATCAACAATACGAATACCAAAACAATATAAAAAGTAAATCAAAAAATAAACTTAGGGTTTTTTTTAATTATGGTCTTTTATAAATATCAATAATAATGTGCATAATGTATATATTTGTGACTTAGTATGTAATGATGACTATTACATAGCAACATATGTCAGTTTTAATGAGATTGAATTGAATTTGTTTGACATTGTATACTTTCGGCAATGTGAAAACCAAACTGTTGGTCGGAAATCAAACCTAGAAGGGGGTGAATAGGGTTTTAGAAACTAAATGCGGATTTAAAAACTATTCGAATATGTTTAAGCAATTTAACTAGCTAAACAATTATATCAAGGAAAATACGCAATTCAACCAAGCAATCAATAATTATAGCAACTAAATAAAGAGATTGAATTAGAAAGATTAAACCAATTGAAGACCAAGATGTTTTGTCCACACGGTTCAGTTTGTTAGACCATACATCCACGCTCGATTAGTCCCCCGAGAATTTTCACTAATACCAATATTCTTCCGAGTGAAGTTTAAACCTTTACAAGTGTTGTTATCTCACACACTCTTACAAATATTGCTTTACCACAATATTCCCACAAGATATACTCTCTTGTTAATCTATGAGATTTACCTTTCACAAATACTAAACAAGAATTTACCTTCTTGTTATCCTATGAGATTTACCTATCACAATTGAATACTAATTGTTTAGTGATTCATACCAATTAACAATAAATCTCTCAAGTGTGTAATAGATACAATTTGAAGCTCACACTAGAGTTATCTTGAATTTTAGAATGTTTGAAGAATAGAGTATAAGAATGATTCAAGTTAGTCAAAATGTGTGTTAGATAGTGTATATATAATCCAAAAAGTGATATAGCCGTTTATAAGGTTTGGTACCAAAAATGGTAAAAAATCAAAAATTCAACGGCTATATTCTGAAGCATCAGTCGACTGATGAACCCTTAGTCGACTGAGCAAAGCTGCTTAGTCGACTGATGAATTATGTCCATCAAGCCAAAATCCCAAATTTTGCACTTTTGTATTTTAGCTCCAAAATCAATTCTAATGTTTAATTTGGGGACTTCAAAAATAAGTTCCTAAGACACCTATTTTCAGGAAAACTCAAAATATGATCATTTGAATTTAATATGAATTTATTTCAAAATCGATTTTTTTTAAAAAAATGTTTTGAAATGATTTTGATTCAAACTTGGTTTTGATCAATCTATGAATGATGTATGAATGTATATGAGCTATAATAATCATCAAATAAGAAACTTTACAAATAAGTCCTAAGCACTCACTCAAATGTCGAATAAAAAAGTCTTTAAATGCTTCGATTTGTTTCTTCAATTTGATCTCTATTTGAAGCTTTTTGCATATAATCCTTTGATCTTTTGTGCTTCATGAAATGCATTACTAGCATATGCTGAGATTGATCTTCCTTGTCTAGTTCAATACATTGTTGACTCGATTGGATATGGATTAAATATTCCTTGTCACATGGCACGCTTTTCTTTGAACAAATCACGCTCTTTTTGAATTTTTAAGAAAATGAACTATAAACTAAATTCAAGAAACATGTTAAATTACACATAATTTATTTGTTGTTATTATCAAAATAAGATTAAGACCTTCAAGGTCAACACAAACGATTCAATTTTTGGTTGGTTTTCTAAAAGGTAAACCAACCTAATTGTTAACTTCATTGAATCCAATGAAAATTGGATTGGATTGGTTGGTTTGAGTAGTTTAGATTAGATTATGCACACCTTTACTTTTAATTAATACATGATGACCATATTTGATATATTAATTATTTATGTGTTAAATATTTATGTCTACCTAGAATTATTAAATAAAAGTAATGATAATAAGTAATGAAGAGAATGCCAAGTGGATTTATTAAATATAATTATTTAAGCACCTAGTAAGATTTTTTAATGATAATAAGGAAAAGATGAAGTTTTTTCAACTTCTTATAAAAATTAATTACTTTAACAATTTTTTAAATTAAAAAAAAAAGGATTCTAAAAGTGTTAGTAAAGAATATATTAAAGTGAACCATAAGATATAGTTTTGTGGTTTGACTGTTATTGGATTCAAGTTCTGCGGTCAACTAGGAGATCCTCAGGTCGATTTCTGGTAATAACAAAATAATTATGGCCAACGGCATGTTTAAATCCAAGAGTAAAGATTAATTAAGATGTATAAAAATTAACCCGAACACTTCATGAAATAAATAAAAAATGGAATATTGAATTGCTACGGTTCTCATTTCAATGCATCTAGCCATGTTTTTTTTAAACATCTACTATATGTGGGCAACCTAAAATTTCTATTTAGGTTAGGATATGACTAAGTAGTATATACATTTGCATTTTGTGAACACCTCATTTTGCGACCCTCGCAAGAATCTCGATCTCCAAGGAAATGAATACGTATGCATGCACAAGCATTCTCATTTCAATGCATCTAGCTATGTTTTTTTAAACATCTACTATATGTGGGCAACCTAAAATTTCTATTCAGGTTAGGATATGCATGACTAAAGCATTATTATAAAGTAGTATATACATTTGCATTTTGTGAACACCTCATTTTGTGACCCTTGTAAGAATCTCAATCTCCAAGAAAATAAATACGCATGCATGCACGAGCATTCCTAGATACATACATACATACATACATACATACATACCATATACATGTGATACAGGTAAAAGAAAAAAGTCAAAAGGATACCTGGACGAGAAGTTACGAGAATTATCAGAAACTGCCGGAAATGAAAACCGTCAAAACCTCTGGAAACTTGTGTAAGGAGAGTTCCAGAAATCAAATTAAGCTCAAATTTGGTTAGTAGACAGGTTGTATTATGGGAATTAACATGCTAAAAAATCAGATTGATCTAAAAAGCCGTTTGACGGAAATTACAAAAACTGCCCTAATGGGTTTGTCCACACAACACACAAGGTGTTTGTCGTGTAGACAAACCGTATAAGATTTTTGACCACACGACAAACACTCAGTGTGTCGTGTAGATAAAGACTCTAGTGTTTGTTCGCAGACAAATATTTCCAAAGTCGAATTTTGCCGATTCTTGTGTATCGATACTTCTTGAATCTCGATCATCTTGAAATTTTTTGGGTTGGTAAATAATACTGTGGGGAATAACATAATCAAAAATCAGTTCGATCCAACAACCGGATCCCTGGGACTTCAAAAAATTAGGATTTATCTCGAGAAATCAAACGGAGGCCTTTTCGATGTCCAAAAAATCCAAAATTTGGTAAGTAGGTAGGTTTTATCATGGGTAACAATATACTAAAAAATTGGATCAATCCGATATATCTTTTAATCAAAATTACAAAAACTATCGCGGGATGGATATAGTTTGTCTGGATAAAGTTTGTCTGCAGATAAACTTCAACATTTTGTCTACAAAACAAGCCCCTTATGGTGTTTGTCCATAACACAAACTTCCAAAGATGTTTGTATGTAGACAAACATATCCTGGCACAGCCCATTTAATTCTATACAGACAAAAATACACCTGCACATACCCCATTTGAGGCATCAATCAACTCTGGAATTTCAGGAACAGTGCTCTAAAATAGTATTCTACTATTTTCAAGGCTCTCAGGTGTTTTTTATAGCAATCCGGCTTTAATTTTTTATCTGTATTTATTTTATTAATTATAATTGATCAATTGCATGTAAAAATTGTTATTTATCTCAAAATCAGTGCATATTTCATATTTAATCCCCGTTTTCAAAACTAAAGGTGTAGAAGGAGTTGAAACCACTTTTTTTTTTAACTTATTTTATCAGTCAATTTTTTAAAATTTTAGTTTTATCAGTTTTAGTTTACGAAGGAATCAACAAGCGTTTGTACTCGGTTTAATCTATAAATCGCGGTGCTTATCTAAATGTCCAATATGAGAGTACTGAATTTGTCAATGCCGATTTAAATTATTAAATTATGGTACACTATTGATGAACGAATCTTGAGGATTGCCAGATATCCGATTCCAAATCAAATTAGCTTCTGAAAAGCCCTAAATCTTTCCAAAAGCACCCGTTTTGATATCTATTATTATCAAAATCATCTTCTAAATAACACACACACAGATTTCTAAAATCGAAGGGCAAAATACGAAGCACATGATTTTTATCCCCACCCCAAAATCCCATTTTTTCTAAAATTAGGGACCGTACGCGATAATATCAATAAGCATGCGAATATTCTATTATAATTTCACACATAACCTACTTAGAGACCAAAAGGGCAAATTGGGTGCCTAACATATTCGTAACTTAATACCCGAACTTTTGAATAAATTAGTTTTGCAATAATCGTGTGTAAAAGATCGTTTAATCCATAAATGTTTCTCTTTCACATAGACTTTTGTTTGTTTAGTAAAACAAATTGGCGACTCTGATTTTCTTTACAAACTGGCACATTTTCTTTATGATACAAAACAAACTGTTTTTCAAATAAATCGAAAAACCGGAGAAATCGTCGCCAAGGGAGCCGGCGTCGAAAGGATAGGTTCTTACACAATTTAATATGATATTTAGTGAAGTTTTAATCCATATTGAATATATTTTATACATTTGACTATTTGAACAAATATATAACCTTAATAAATCCATTTAAACTAGCCAAGTGGAGGAGTTGATCTGGTGGTAAGCTTCTCTTTTGAACTCCCAGGCAACCAGGGTTCGAGTCTCACTTGCTGCAATTGAGCAGCTCCCCTTCCCCCATCCCTTTAGGAGTGAAAATTAAAAGTAGGATTTCATGTGTTCAAATTTTTTTTTATTAGAATTAAAGGTTATTCCCGGGGTTTAAGAATTTAAGTTTTTAGTGCATCTTTAAGAGATTCTATAAAAGACAAATATGCAAATTTTATTAGAATTACATTATTATTATTATTATTATTATTATTATTATTATTATTATTATTATTATTATTATTATTATTATTATTATTATTATTAGTATTATTATTATTATTATTATTATTATTATTATTATTATTATTATTATTATTATTATTATTATTATTATTATTATTATTATTATTATTATTATTTTTGTTCCAAAAGGCTCTTTAAACACATTTAACAAATTGAAGAGCGTTTTTAACTTGTCGAGAAATGTGATAAATAATATTATATAAGCCCACATAACTGTCCACGTTTTCTCTCTTTTTCAACTTTTAAAATAATAATGATAAAATTTTAAAAATCTCTTGGCGCTACAATTACATACATAGCAAAAAGTAAGGGTGATTTAGACTTTGGGTGTCTTTTGTTCATGCATATCAAACGTTGGGTGCTAAAGTTTTGCATAATAGGTGTTTAGGTGCTATTTTGGACGGAATTCGTTAGTCAACATAGTCAATTATTAGCTTCGTAAATTTTTTTACTCAATTTACCCAATTTACCCCTAGAAAAAGACAAAACATACTACTCTTGGTCAGGGGTAAAATAGTCAAAAATTAACGGAGTTAACGATTGACAACGTTAACTAACAGATTTCGTCCAAAATGGCACCCAAACGCCAATTATGTAAAACTTTGGCACTCAACGTCTCATATACAAAAACAAATGGCACATAAAGTCTAAATCACCCAAAAAGTAATCTTTATCTGACCTCTATGCCAAGTAGTACCATTGTACTATAAGATCATCTCTAATAAATTCTTTAAAAGACTATTTTGCAACTAATTTAAAAAACTGCTTCGTCAAAATGGGCTTTATTAGTATCTCAAACAAACTTTTCAAAAAATTATTTAACAAATAATTTAAAGAGCCATGTCATCAAAATATGCTCCAAAAGAAACAGCAAAAGAGACTCTTCCATTTGAAAAGGTCTTCCCTCTCTTCAAATTTGAAGAGTAGATACTCATTCTTCAAATGTTTTTTTCATTATTTTATTCAATGTGGTAGCATACTAATGTGCTTTACTTTCAAACTAAAAGTAGAGGAAAATACTAAAATATTTAAATTTAAGGAGTCTTTTGGGGTGAGTTGGAGACTCATCACAAAAATTGCTCTTCAAAATGCCATATTACCCTACAAAGTACAATGTGAATTCACTTGATATTACAACCGGACTCAACTCGGAAAGTTCTTGGTGAATTGAAGCTTGCTCAAATTGACATATATTGAGACTCGATATGAAAAGCTCCTAATTAAACACAGTGCATTACCACCACTTGGCGACTAGTTATGGTATTAAGATTTATTTTTGGTTTGAGTTTTTGAATGTGATATCGTTACTGCAATAATTTGAAATGGGCTTGTTGGCCCGCCAAATACAAAACAATTGAAATGGGCCGTCATCCTTCCGAAAATGGGCAACATCAGGATCAAGTTTACATCAGGGAATCCGACTTGAACAGAAGGAGCCTTGTTAAAACGGAGAGGGTTATCAAAACCCCTCAAATCTCTTAACATATTCTCTTTCCTTTTGCATTGTTCCATTCATGGTCTCCCTGTACACTACTACCAAGCACAACCAGCTCTGATCGAATTTCTTTCATGTAGATCCATCACTCCTCCCACCCCACAGCCATGAATACAGCACCGGTACTGGCCTACTCCAAGGTCACCCCACTAGTTTCCCCTCTCCCAAACAACAAGGTACTTTCTCTCAGACGTTTTAACAAACATTTGGTAGGGCCATTATCATCTTCCCCCAAACTCAAACTCACAAGAATAACAACCCCTCCTCTAAAATCCTTCTCATCAAATGCGTCAAATCTTTCTCTTTATCATTCAATTTCACCATTACCATCTACCACCAAAACCCATTTGTTTAAACCAATAAGGTGCTCTTATTCGAATACAACTAGCCCAGAATCACAAAACCCATTAATTGAAAATCTCAAAAACATTTCTTTTCATTCAATTAAAGAAACCCTTTCTCGATTGACTCCAATTGACATCTGCAAGTGGTCTTTAGTATTCTCTGTTATAGTTGCTGTTTCAAAATGGACATTGAATATTGCTTTCAACCCTTTTGTGTGGATGTATTTTAGTTGGTCGTGGTTATTCTGGCCTTGGTATGTTGCAATTGTTGTTGCCATTTATGGTCTTTATTGCCTTAGGAAGCACTTAAAGGGTGAAGCTAATGTTATTGAGCAAGTTGCCATTGTTACTTCAGCATTCACTTGGTTGACCCTAGTTCCACCTGCTTATTTCAATGGGTTCTTAGAAGGATGGCCTTTCGTGTTCTTTTTTGTGTACCACTATTTCTTCTTCTTCAATGTCAGTGTAAGGAACCGAATGTATGGGGATCTTTACCCTCGTGAGCACGATCCTAAGTGGGATATTAGCCTGCCCAATTGGCAAAGCTTCTTGTTTTCCATTGGGGTCATCATTGGCCATTGGTTCGCCGCATATGAAGGGCCAGAACTTCACCTCCTTCCATCAGGATCAATCAATGTGTGGATTTGGGTGCTTATAATGTTAACTATCTTTATGCAGTATCACTCCACTTTATATCTTGCAAAGTATTCCGAAAGGGTTGTGGAGCCGACTGCTGTTGTGCAATTTGGGCCGTATCGATTCGTTCGGCATCCCATATATGCGTCTACTATGCTTCTGTTTGTGACTTACTTTGCTGCACTTCGGGCTCCTATCAGTGCGCTATTTATTGTTACAGTTTGCGTGGTTTATTACGAGCAGAAGGCAAAGTTGGAGGAGGCTTTGATGCTGGAGACTTTTGGTAGGCAGTATATTGAGTACGCTAAGAAGGTTAGGTACAAGTTTATCCCTTTTGTTTACTAGTATTCCTTTGCAAGTATTTTTGATACAAGAAAAATGAGATATATGGGTAATCGAGACTACACCATAGAATGGAAAATGCAAGCATTGTTCTATGTTATCAGTTAATAGTTCTTTTGGGCTTTGTTAAGTGGAATGTTTCCTTTTGTAATATCTAGGTTTAGACTTATAATTTACTTGAAACAACTTATTGGCTTGTTGCGTGGTGAGCTTACCTTATTTTCTTTTGACTATATTTTTGATACAATTGTTGCTATATGAAACTGGCACATGATGCTTTCTTTCAGAAAATCATTTTAAGCATTGTTATAATGTTATATCCATTGTCTGTTGGCAGTTGGGTTATGTAAAAGTCAAGTGTTTTTCCCTGTACTAGGGTTTATTATTTGATTGAGGCTCGCCATTCTAGTATTTCCTTATACTACACATCCACCTTTCTTAAGATTTAACATTTATAGAAAGATAGCGAAATTAATGAGAGATTTAGTTTCATCTAGGTTGGGAGGAAAAATGAGAGTTCATTTGGTCTATCGGAGTCTTGGTTCTGTGCCTCAGTTAGAGGTTTGGGGAATTTGGTATCTAAGAGTTTCTCTTGGGAAAAAATGGATAAGACGGTTTTCCTGGAGTTGAACACTTTGGCATTAGGCGATTATAATTAAGTTTGGGCTTTATGAAAGAGCTGAGGATATGGTAACTCTGAAATTAGGGTCATTCACATATCAGTCATGTTTTCTCCATGGAACGTCAATTTTCCATCTTATTGTGTATGAGTCGCTCTTTTGTCCATTAGACCTTCATTTCTTCAAGAATTTGACCTTTAGGGGAGGCCAAGTATCATTGTCGACACAAACTCAAATAACAAGTTTCCCAGAAGTTTATCTGAGTTGACTTCTCTCTGTCTCTCTGTGTAGCGCAACTAGCCTTTTGCCTTTTGCTTGTCGAACCTTCTCCTTTATCCTTTCTTGTTCTCCTCCACCAACATATCTATCAGTGTATGCCCATCAGCTCATAAACATACATATGTATATATTTACGTCGGTTCTCTGCCATGGATGTGTGTCTGAAACTAAAGTCCCTAGTTCATCCCTATAAATTTTAACCCAAATGAGCAAAATCCAAGACTCACTAGAACAATCTGTCATAGACTCGTTATCCAAGGGGGCGAATCAGAATCTCTCTCTCTCTCTCTCTCTCTCTCTCTCTCTCTCTCCATCCTACATGAATTCAAATAAAATGCTCAAAAAACCTTTGCTCAGATACCTCTGAATGAAAACAGAAGCAAAGCTAATTAAGGAGAGTAAAATCGCTCGTCTATCTTTATTCAACATCCACATAAGACCCATCAAACATTTTATCTTTGAACCATATGCAAAGTAAACTCAACCCACACAAAAGACAGAAGTATGGGTGTATATTACAAAGTCTTGCATATCTTTCACTGGTATTTGCCTGTGTTAATATAACTTGTCTGCCGAAAACTCGGAAGTTACATTACAAAAAACACAATTGCAAAGATTGAAACGAACAACTGAGATAACAAGAAGTGGATGCAATTTGCGGGTTTTTACAATGCCTTTTTTTTTTGCAACCTTCCACAAACAAACGCTTCGATTGCTGCAGATAAGACGTTCACTCTATGATTACAATTTGTTATTCATTTGCTCTTTCTTTCTTTTACCTTTATCGGTAAGCCGTGTATCGGTACTGGGAATGGGCCATACTGTACCCCATCTTCGTCCCCGATAACTTTCCACCTAAAATAATTTCAATCAAACCCAAATTAGCATCAGAAGCACGCCATATATGAATATATATATATATAAGAGATTTGAGAAAAAAAAAATACTTCATTAGTCTTGAATGATAAATTTTAGTCCCAAGCACATTAGGAGCATGACCAAATTTATAAAGAATTTAAGAAATTGGGCTTCTAAATCCTAGCCCAAGAAATGTGTGCAAATAGGTCTAAAAGTCTAACCCAAAGCCCAATCTGTTATACAAGTGGGCCATCCGTACCTGGTTGTTTGTTTTTTTATAAACTTATGATGATCAATTTGTTTCAAATTGAAAGTTTTATCCTTCTGAGATATTATATATATATTTTGGCAATATAATAAATGGACCAAACTCCTATGTAGTAAACAAATTTTTAGTTCAACCATTAATTGTATTGAAATTACCATACTACATAATCTTAAAATATATAAAAATTGAAATTTAGACTCTTAAGTTGAATGAAATTTGGCTCTTCTTCATTATTCTATTCTCCAAATTTTTGTCAACGTGATAAATTTGAGACATAAATAGATGATTTTTTTCATGAAATTTGGTAGAGATAATCCTTATAATGTATTAGTAAATCATCTCTGCAAAACTTTAACAAAAAATTCAATTTAAAATTGCGTGAAATAATCATCTAAAATTTCAATGGACAAAACTTATATCAAAATTATATTACATGCATTTATGTTTTCAATTTTTTAAGAAAATTTTGTAGAGATCTACTTATTATAAAGATTATTATTTTTACTAAATTTTAAGAAAAAAATTATCATTTTAATTTTCAAAATGGATCCATTGAGAGAAATTAAGGAATGAGATAAATGGAGAAGAGCCATAAAAAAATAATGGACACGTCTACACAAGGACGAATTAGGTGATGGTAAGGTGGCCATAGGCCCATGGCCACTCCCATGTTTTCAATTCCTTATATATATATATATATATATATATATATATGTATATTGAAAAATTCATATATCTTAAGCCTAACAAATATAGTTAGTCTGACTCGGACACCTACTAAGATTTTTGTTGATCCGGACTCCTCGTGAAAAAAAAAAAATTCTCAAGTTTAGTTGTATTATTGGTCTCTCCCCACAAATTCACATTTTTGTTAATCGTATTTTTTTTCCTTTAACAAATGTAACCACCTCCAAATTTAAATCTTGACTTTGTCCCTGCGTCCACGTCATGGTTGCTTCAAAGTCATGTCATGATGGCAGTAAAGTAAATTTATGTTGTTGGAATGAAATATATAGGTGCATGCATGCCACGTGTATAGATGGCAATAATAAAGGGGATGATACCCCCCTCTCTCTCTAGATTTCTTTCCCTCTTTCTCATAGTATTTTTGCCACTCGTCTTTCAATGTTACTTTTGATGGACCATTTTCATTTTCCAACCATATATCAACACCAACAATCTTTCTCGATCTGTTGCTTGGAATTCGAATCTTTTCCTTTTCCTTTTCCTCGCTGTTCTATATATGTAATAAAACAAATTATATGGACAAATTTATTTTCCAAATGATATAACAATTATGTATTAATAATAGATGGTTGAGATCTTCATAAAATTTTTTATCAATTAACGCATGTATATTTGTCATATCAATTTGATGAGTCAATGTAATATCATTATTCGTAGTAAATATATAGTTAAACTTGTGTGGTGATATTAACGCCTGTTTCTTGAATGGAAAAGGTTAATGTTCGAATTTGTTCAGTCTACCTCCCATTTTGTATCTTTAATGTATAGTGTTGATTTATTCATTACTTCTATGAAAGAAAACATAACATATTTAAAAAGCTATATGTTATATATGTACTAGTATATACATATGCCATTCGGTACAGTAAAATAAATAAAATTTGATAATAGAATAAAAAAGAATAATGTATAACGAATATAAATCAACAAACATTAATCAATCTATTTTGAGCCTATTGTTTAACATAGTCTAACGTTTTAAACAACTGAAATGTAAATTCAATATATCTTCATGCTGGAAAAATTAAAAGTAGACGGGATTGGACCGACTTATTTTTATTTTTTTAATATTTTAAATATATTTTTTGATCTTATTTTGATCTCAGCAAAATAATTTTTAACAAATTAAACTCAAGGCCAAATGTGAAAATAATCCAACAACGTTTGTCAATGATTTGAAAATAGTTCAAAATTGGATTGATGTACAGTGAATATTTCTAAAAATGATATGCTGAGATGATCAATAATATACGAACACATAAAATACATTCTTAAATGTTACTCAAATTTCTTGATTTTTTTTACATAATTTTATAGTTACGATGATCTCGTTTAATTGATCTTGATTAGCATATTTTAAATATTAAATTTTGAATTTTTTATTTTAAGTTATGACATTTTTAATTTAGACAAAATTATTGGTGTGTAAGAGTTTATTTTGTGTATTATTAGTGTGAGTTGTTTCAAATTTGGTGTGACATCTTGATGTGTGTATAAAACTCAGTCAAGGCCATAATACTTTTTAGAGAATTTTTTGGTCAAAAATAGGGTTTTGTAATAGTAATAAGTTGCATATATAATTTGGGAGTAAGTGGATGATTCTAGTTGGGAGAGATAACTAATCGGCTCTGAGAGAGATTCCATGTTCAAGTATCACAAGATGGTTTAAGGAGTTTTTATTGCTTGTATATATATATATTGTCTGTGTTAAGGGTGTCCGTGCCAGCTTTTGTACACTTCGACTAATCCCTTTCATAGAAGGTGCCAACTGCTGCTGATCACCATAAATTTTACATTTGTTGGGACTCAAATTGGGACTTAGACCTACATTTTTTTAAAAAAAAAAATAAAAATAAAAGTTGCATAACTTGGCTGAAAGGAGCAAATTATTTTATTCTAGTTGCGAGGGAGCAAGTGTAACTGAAGTATACATTGAACTATTCAAAATGTTTGAAATTCATTCTTATATATGTATTGTTATCAACCAAATAATTATACCTGAGTGCATTATATGAATAATTGTAGTGAGTGTATATATTATAATTAATGAATTGTATACTTGTATATTTTAATAATACAACTCATCAATGTACTAAATATAAATAACCGATAAGTGTAGCATAAATTACTAATACGTATGTAGAGACCAGGGAGAGGGAGAACCTGTAAGTAGTGGTGAGGTGGTGGAGAAGAACAAGCATCTCGAGCTTAGCAAGCTCACTCCCAGGGCATGAGTGCACCCCATTCCCAAATGGCATGTATGTATTTGGCCTTGGTGGCACCTACACCATCACACATAATTAAGAAAGCGGTTTATATATATATATATATATAATAGAAACATTTCATTTCTTATATACTTCTAATATTAGTATGGATTGTCCTGTCTTTTAATTTTTCTCTTCCACCTATTAATAATTGAATTTTATTAAAATACACGCAAAAGCAGAATTAAAAGAAAACAAAGACTGTACATGTAGGTCCAAAGAGCTCACACCACAAGACTTACTGTAACAAGGCTACAAAAAAGGAGGTCACGTGAACTGATACATGAAAATGATTTCAATGATTCATTTTATATATGTATACACATAGATATATATCCATGCATGCACATATCTAAAAGACGCATGTATTGAAAACCGACAAGGACTCTACACTAAAAACATTAACAACCTTATATTTATGTTGTGTCACAACTATGTAGATAAGTTCACAATATATGTACTTGCCTCATATGAAACTTAATTTTTTTTTTCTTTTTTCTCATATATATATACACACACACAGTGACAGACTGGAATATTATTGTTCCTTTGGGTGGCTTAATTTCAGCCTTAATTTCTGACCCCTAGAAGCGAGGGGTTCAAGGGTGGAGGAGCTGAGAGGACGTATATATATAGGATAACATATATATAATGGAGTTTATTTTTTCTTATTTTGTAAATTTTATTTGTGTACATACGCGTATATTTATATAGAAGTGGAACTTGGGTGCACACTTGCCTATATAAAAGAGTAATTATATATTTGCATTGCAGGAATCACATCTCGTGTTTACGTCCAGAGGCGGATCCAGGAATTTTTCGAGAGGTGCACTAATAGTAATAGACAAAAAAAATCATAAACAAAAATATCGAAAGTATAACTATATAGTGGAAAAAATAATTTAATAGCATAATTTAAATATTTGAATTCATACATAATGAAAAGTATTTAACAAAATTGAGCTCGGCGAGTTTTTAATGATTTGAATTTATCTATTACAGACTCTAGCTAATTTTTATTTGAGCTGTGTTAAGGAGTGGACTAAAATTTAGCAAAAGGGTGGACTAAAACTTAGTAAAGGGATAGACTTAAACTAATTTTTTTATTTTTTTTTACAAGTGTTAGTAGATTTTTCAAATTTTTTTCCTGTGCTGAAACCCGCTATGTCCCCTCCTAGGTCCGCCCCTGTTTACGTCGTGCCTTATTATCATATAAGTCTTAATTTACATGATTTGAAGTTATGAACAGGAACAAATAGAATGGCGCCTTTCATGTGTTTCGAAAAATTATGATAGAAAGACCATTTCGACTCCTGCCCCTTCCTTCCATTCAAATCATGAACTTATATATCCGAGAGTAATAAAAGGAAATTATGATGGAAGTTGACATTGATCAACATGCTAAAATAAGTAAATAACCTTTTGGCTTCACAAAGCAAAATTGTAACGTACATGTTCTATATCAGCATATTGGAGACCCTTTTGGCTTTATGTATGGGAGATGCATGTTTCCACATAGATCGTGTTACCAAGTTTACGTGATAATTTATTTATTTATATTGTTGTATTATCGTTTTTTTAGAATAATTTTTAATTAAATTAACTAGAGTGTGCGTGCACACGCACGCGCACGTCAAGTTACTAATAGATTCACTACAAATCATGATGTTTTACACGTCTCTTGTCATAAGAAGAATCCAAATATATCAAAGGACTTTGTCGGATTTTAATCACATGTTGTGTCTTTAGACTTACCATCAACAAGTAAGTACGTGGAAGAACTATATACAATGCCATAAATTAAAACATGTAGGTACAATCCTAAATTGTATGTATCATTAATTGTTGGGAGCATTCAATTTAAAGTTAATTGACAACCTAATTATTATGTAGACCTCTAGATCCAATAAAGTGACTGCCTTTAATTAATGTATCAAAATTTTGGTAAAATATAAAATGATAGATTAATTGCAATCACCTCAAATCTTGAAGGGTCAAACTTTTCAGGTTGAGGGAAGAGATCTGCACAATGATGAATGCTTCTAAAGAGAGGAAGAACCTTCCAACCTTTGGGGATTAAATACCCTTCAAATTCAACATCTTCAACTGCTTCCCTGAATGTAAATGATAGAATACTTGCTGTCCTTAGTGTCTCTTGAATTACCTAAAAGACACAAGAAATTGTAAATGATTAATCAATAACAAAAATAAAAATATTTTTCAAGTTTGATTTCATACTCATTCTTTATGTAACATAATGTGACACTGAATAAATTTGGTACTGCATCATTTTGCATAAAATCTCTGTAATATGGAGACGAGAATAACATATTTCTTAACCAATTAACAATGTTTTTAATTGACTAATGTATGTACCCGGCTAGTCATAGGCATTTGTCGTGTGTCTTCCCAATTAAGCCTGCTATTGGCTACAAATATTCTGCCTCGAATTTCTTCTTGTTCCCTCTGCATCATTAATTTGATCAATTGGAAATAAATACAATAAAATAAACTATTTTATTTTATTAATAGTTTTGAACACTGGGGTGCACAAATGCCACACATTTCACGCACTTTAAAAAATATGGAAAAAAATCTTGACCAGGAAATGGAAAATATCTCTTGCAGAAGAAACTTGTCTCCAACAAGAACAAAATGGTGAAAACTAACATAGAAAGTAACGACAAATTAAATTCATCCTCCAAAGTTCAATAAGAACATATATATATATATATATATATAAATATAATTAACAAACCAACTACTCCTTTGATTTCCAATTAAGAATAAAGACTTCTTCCACAATTAAAATGTCAATTTAATTAAGAGTCATATTTCTCTAGCTAGCTAGCTAGTCAATGGAAGTTCTCAAAACAAAATCAAGACGATTAATCTTAGCTGTAATTCTTAATTTAGATCACAGAGAATAAAAATTACCGTAACAGCCTCTAACAGATGGTGATTATCGTGCAAGTACTTAAGCACCCATGTAAGTACACTTGCAGTGGTATCGTGCGCAGCGAATATTACTCCAATAATATTATCTGCAATTTGAGAGTCTGTAAGATTATTTAGCTTCTGATTTTCAGCTCCCAATAATACTCCCAACAACCCTCCACCATGCTCCATACTCTCCCTTCTCTTGTGAATTAACTTCCTTAATGTCTCATTGAGCTGCTTCCTTGCCTATTTCAATATATCTCTAATTAATTAATTAAATACGTAAAAGATTTATTTTTATTTTTATTTAAAAAAAAAGATTTCACAAATGATCGACCGACCATCCAAATATAGGTCATCATAAAATTTCATTTATAGCTAGAAGAATGTAACAGATCCTAAAAACATATTATTTTTTTGGACGTTCGGATTGTAATAAATATAATGTTCTTAAAAAAGAAGTATGTGACAATGCACAATCTTTTTTCTTCTATTAACACTCGTACTATACCCACGTAGAATTTTTTTTTTTTTCCCTACTAATAGCACACTAGCAACACCTAGTATACTGTTATTGACATTTGTGTACATCATAATTGGGTACTGCTTGTGTAGTCGTGTACATTGACCACAAAATTGGCTTGTACAATGTTGGCACTTAAATTGAAGTACCTTTAATTATTAGCTAATTACCTTCATCGCTTTGTTAAAGGGAGTTCCAGGTAGATCTAAAGGCATTGAATTGTAACCCTTTTCCAAGCATTTATACAAATGCTTAATCCCAACCATTTCTAGCTCCAACTTGCTCCCAAACGCTGCAATCATAGCCACATCGAATGCGTACTAAAACCAGAAATAGCAAACGAATTAACCCTTTATTGTAACTTTTGATTTTAGCAAAAAACTTCAAGCATATATATATGGCCAATCTCCTATGCAGCCAGTCTGTTATGCTTAATGACTCACCCTTTTCATCTCTTGTAAGGTGTTGATAGTTTTGTTTTTCCAGCAAGGAAGAATATTGACAACAATTTTCTCGATTTCCGAAACTGACCCTCTAATTGCAGAGGGTAAAAAAGAGGTTTGGACCAGTCTCTTGAGCCTTGAGTGATAAGGACCTTGATGAAAGAATAGGGCCTCTGGTCCTATCATTTTCTCTTTACTTAAAGGGTATGTTGGTTTGAATAGATGAGCTTGAGTCACTAGCACAATTTTTACTGCCTCTGGGCTTGAAATCATCACACAAGGGCATCCTAGTATATGCGTCTTAAATATATCTCCATACCTACAACAAATCAAGCATTAATTCATAAATATATACACATATATAAATTATAGTAATCCGTGCCAAAGACACTATCAACCATTAAAAATATATCTTAAATTTCAGTCACTAATTCATTATCCCTAATAAATCTTTAAGATTCAAGAAACCTATTTATTGTATAAATATACATATTCAATAGCATTTTCTAACCATCTCAGAATCAATTATTTTAATGGGTGAGAGAGGATATACTTTATCTTTTAATTGTTTTTCCCTTAATTATCTTAATTTTGAACACCGACAGCTGTTACGGTAGAATCTCTGCATTGACCGTTGGTGATGGTCTAATCTGGAATCTCTGAAACCTAAGACCCTAGTCTCAGAGATAGTTCTTTTACTACTGGTTCATACATGTCGCTCATGGATGCAAGAGTGTAGGATTGAATTAGTGTAGCCTGGTTCATCTATAAGAGCAACCCAATAACACACAAACACATATACATACACAAATAAATGTGTGTACCTTATTTGCCTTTTGAGAAAGAAGGAGTTTGGGTTTTCAGTGTAGAGCTTGAGGGTCTCTCCAATATAAGGCCAACCCATTGAGCCAGGGGGCAGTTGGCGCTTCTCTCTGAACTGACACCATTGGAGGTAAAACACAATCAACAGGAAGTACAGCAACAGAAAGCTTAATAATATCATTACAATTAGAAGAGGGGAAAGTGCAGAGTTCGGTGAGTGCATGGTGGAGGTGGCAAAAGCCTAAGCTGGACAGCTAATAGTGAATTGTGATGAGCTAAACGTTTGTGTGGATTTATATAGAGGGTGAGGGGATACTGGGGTGGGGTAGGGGGGAGGGACAGACGTAACCGGGTATCTGGGAACACCTCACACGAGAAAAACTGGTCCTTTCAAAGGTTAAACCTCCCTAAAATTTAACCTTTACGTATTTTTTTCTATCCTCTTCTATTAACTTTCCCTTGACACGTTTCTCCGAACCATGCAGTTCTTTGTAACTGAGATTGTGTGTTATGTTTACATTTGTCGAGACTATAATCCCACGTTAGAAAAATGGATCACCCTAAATATAAAATTTAAGGGTTACTCCACCTATTATCAATTAGTTTTAAGTTGGATATTTTAAACTTTAATATGTTATTAAAGAACGCCTAACAACTACACGGACTCCACCTTACCCAATATAAACCAAAACAATATATAAAATCAAGAGGCTACTCTACTCATTATCAATTCATTTTGAGTTTGGATGCTCCGAAATCTAATGACATTATGTTTGATATTTCACATGTAAAACTAATGTATATGGCCAGGTGGTATTATTACCATAGTATTATTGTGTTATTTCATAATTGTTTATATATGTTAAAAAATATATATGTTCTAAATTTAATTATAGTTGCCTTTTTTTTGGGCTATTTTAATACGCATATTAAAAAAAAATGAATCTTCCCAAAACAATATATAACATTATGTTTGATATTTCACATGTAAAACTAATGTATATGGCCGGGTGGTATTATTGTGGTATTTCAAACTTGTTTATATATGTTAAAAAAATATTTGTTTATATATGTTCTAAATTTATAGCCGTCTTTCTTTTTGGGCTATTTTAATAATTTAATTGATAGTTTGATTATTATTATTTTGTGATATGATTAGTATAATAAATTTCATAATAAAAAACATTTTTTTTATAATTAATTAATTTAATTCAAAAAAAATAAAATTACTAATTTGAGACGAAAACATTGAATAATAAAATATGTATCTGTGTCTTTTTTTCCTGGCATGCAATAGCAATTAACAAACACAAAGAACTCTGATAATACACATGCTCATTTGTTATGGTCAACATGCTTGGTCAAGATAAAGACATTTACATTATGATTATCAGAGTTATTAAACCACCCAACCCCCCCCCCCCCCCCCCCTCTTAAAGTTTGTCCATTTTGCACTTTCGTCCATGAAATGAAATTTATTTTTTATAACACTCGTCTTTAAAGTTTGCTCTCATTTTTACTTTACTCCGAAAATCCACTCGTTGTTAGGTTTTTGGATGAAAAATACCATGTGTGTTGCACGTGGGCATTGGAGTGGAGTAAAATGGTTAAGACACTATAATGCTCCAATTCTCAACTCATTTTGCCTTGATTAGAGCCTTTGATAGAATGAAAATGCTTGAATTTGTTCATTTTTTCTGTTTACTATTTTTTCAACTCCACACTTTTATTTTGCCCTAATTTAGTCTTGAGATAAATATATATGAGAGTATTATAATGGCTTATTCAGTTTACCTTGCTACAGTGACCACGTGCAAAGCAAATGTTCTTTTCCGTTCAAAAACTTAACAGCGTCTGGAGTTTTGGACTAGAGTGAAAACAAGAAAAAACTTTGAGGATGAAAGTTATGCAAAATGAACTTTATAGATGAAAGTGAAAATGCAGATAAACTTTAAAGAGGTAAATTATTAATAACTCAAGATTATCATGTTTAGGGGCCGGAGTTGTTACGTGTTAAGGGCGCATTAATAAAATTTTATCTATCTAATGATCTAGTGTATCGTGCATCGATTATTATTACATTAAAAATGGTAAAAATATTAACTAATATAGATGTCCATGCATATTTATTTATAGAGTTGAACTTGAGGTGAGCCGCAACAGGCTCTTGCCTCATATTCCAATTTTTTTAGGGTCCCATAATTTCTTAAAGTTTGAAGTCGGGGAAGTTTATTAATCAAAATTTTTTTAAATGTTATCATTGATCAAAAAATAAGTAGTGATTATTTATGTAGATTAATTTTATTTTATTTATTTATTTTGAATTTGGATGCTTAAAAAAAGATTTAAAAAATTGAGGACATATGGCCTCATTAATAAATTTCACTTTAAACCCCTGAGTTTTCAAGTCTGGCCCTGTTTATTAAATGGTGTATTTTTCTTTTTAATAATATATATAAGCAAAACACACGTCTCCGAACTATAGAGAAAAAGAAGAGAAAAGAGATAGGACACTGTAGTTTGAATTTGAGTAGAAATAAAGTATTATTGCATTGCTAACTCACCATATATTATAAAAGAAAATAGGTTGTAAGTCTCTTCTCCACAATATGTTATATATTAAAGCCAATGACACCCAAACTTACTATCCCATATTACATAGAATATTTCATCCACAATTTGTTTTAACAATATGGATAAATTTCAATCTTTAATTTATCCACTAAAATTATATATTCCCTTTTTTTAATGATCAAGTATACTTTTACAACAATTCTTGATTTATGGTATTATCACTGTTAGTGCTTGTTAAATTTTACCAACCACCTCCGTCACCACCGCCTATCAGAGCTCCGGCGACCATTGTCTTACTTCAGCGAGAATTTTTATACAAGACAAAAATAAATTTGAACTTAAGTTCATATATTTAATTCCCTGCGAATTTTGTGCCAGAATGGATTTGCGCTAAAATTTATATCTGAAGTCGTATACCGATTTAGTGCTAATATATATTTGCACTAAAATTTATAAAATTAGTTGCTTGCAGATTTAGAAAAAAAACATATTTGTAGTAAAATCCATATCATTAGTTGTTTGCGGATTTGGTGCAAATCTATTTTACATTGAAATCTATTAGTTGCAATACCTAGTACTTGTGTTAGAACTCCGGTGATGTCTCAACACTCGGATCAAGTAGTTGGAGAGCTTCGATGAAGTCTTAAGCAATTATTGTCAGAGCTCTGTTGAGTTCACAAAAGCTCTGATGAGGTCACTGGCGATGTGGTGGTGGAGGATGGTGGCGATAGCCGGTGGTGATTAAATATTTTTTTTAGAAAAAAAAAGTTAAGGAAGGATATTTTTAAATAAAAAAAAGGAGAGTATCTTTATTTTGAAATAAAAAAGTAAAATATTGTTTGGTTCACTCATTTTAAAAACTCCATTCAAATAAAAGGAATCTTTTTTATTTATTTTTTCTTTTGTATTTTAGAAAAACTTTAGGAAATGAAAAAAAAACAAAGATTATATTTTTTGTAAAATTTTAAAAATAATGTACCGCATACAAATTGAATTGAAAAATATACTTAAAAATATATACTTAAAAATAAATTTTAAATTTATAAATTTCAACCAAACACAACCTAAATTTTCTTTCAAGTGAGTATAATAATGAAGTGAGCCTTGTTAATCCATTGCCTGATTTCTCTTCGTCAGCTTTAACTAATATCTAGAAATTGTATTATTACAACTTACAAGTATGATGCACATTAAAAATTAAAATCATTATAACAAAAGAAAAACAAGACTTGATATTGCAATAGCGTTGTTCGATCAACAAGAGACACGACAATATATATAAAGGCAAAGGTAAGATTTTTATTAAAGGAGGCGATCAGAGAACACCAAAAAAAATTAACTAAAGGTACGTGGGCAGAATCAATATTAGTCGTATTTATTTTTTCAAAATTAATTAACGAGTAATTTTCAATCTTCTCAAGATAATTAGTTTATGTAAGGTTAACAAATCTTTTTAGTAAGAAATATTGCTTACACATAAATATATGGACAAGCGATACAAAATAAATAAGTTAAAAAAACACATGGATTTTTAATAAGGGTGGTTCTCCCAACCAATGGATAGTAGATTTGATTTATGTCCATCCTTTGGTAAAATCGATGGATACTTTTATTGATAATGGTCGTAGATACAGGTTGATAAAGAATGGTCTTATCTTTTAAGTTGATCTCTAATGCTAAGGGTTAGTTCATTTTATAGATGCAACGAACTAATTGTTACAATGTGATAAACTCCACTCTCCACGTTTGAAGGGAGTGAAGAGAAAGACAAGGGTTAGCTGGGTAGTGGGAAGTTGGCAACTAGCCTTTGGGAGTGTTAGTCACGCTTTCATTTTGGTGTCGCCCAGTGTTAAGCTTTAGACAGCTTCCCACACGGTCTATAGTGAGCTCAGACAAACTGGTAGCTCGGTTCTCGCATCTGCTTGGAGCTCTGATGAAATACTTTTATACCCTTTAGCTGCCCTCAAGTGCTTGAGCTCAGTTCATTCTTGAAAGTCGGACACTTATGCCTGATGTATGTGGCCCACCATGCCACGTGGCACCCTGTGGTTGGTCTGAACTTAAAAAAGCTGGCCGAATGACATAAATGACCTGTATTTAATGCGTTTTCATCATGGAGTGCAATTTTCAAGGAGAGAACCACCATTTTAACAAAACCCTTCGCATCACACTCTTTTTTTCTTATTCTCCTTTATTTCAAAGTTCCATAAGATCAAAAACTTTTCCCTTCTTTTTTATGCGAAAAAGAAAAAAAAATTTCAAAGCCGAAATCCATAACCCAAGTTCCAAAAGAAACATACCATGTAATTCTAAATCCTCCCATCCCTCACATTGCTTTTGATTTTGATTTTTTCTTCTTTCAGGGGATCGGGGGATAGATAGAAAAAGGAAAACCCTAGGTATGGCCTGATACATGATTTCTGGGAAGTAAAACTTGCTTTTTTTCCCATCGGTTTATTCTTGATGGCTGTATGGTGAGGCTTCTAAAAGTGCAGGAGAAACCCACCATTAACCCAAGGAATGGGGAAATCGGTGTTTACATGTTCTATTCGAACAGACAGGGCAGAAATTACCCCTGGACCACTTCCTTTGCGAGGTCCTAAGGCGATACAACATGGCCTTATGCCAACTGAGTCCAAATTGGGTAAGGATAGTTCTAGGTTATTATGCTTTAAACAAGTTTATAGGCGTGAACTTGACCTGTAGGGAGATACTCTGGTGTTATGCCTTTTACCGTTGCCCAGAAGACAATTCAAAATACTACTTCAGGACTTGAATCTGGGCTCCAGATTTGGTTAAGTGTTTAACCAAGTTGGAGAAGGGTTATTATAAAAGTATGGTAATTGTTAGGGGCTCGTATGAAGATAGGGATATTATAAAAATTAGAAGGCACGTGAGTAGTAATGTTAGTAAGGATCTCGGCTGTATTTTACTTTGTGTTTTTCTCTTTTTATGTTACCATATTGATCTTTGACATCTTCTTTACTTCTTTGCAGTTTGTCCTAAACGTTCGAGTAAGAAAGTGTTAGATTGGGACTCCATCAACCCTATCATTAATTATAATGAATTCGGGGGAGCTCAAATAGACGACCATCCAAGAGCTGCCCACAATTTTCTCGGATATAATCCAATCGACAATGATTGGATTGCTGAACGGAATAACCAACCTGAATGGGTTGGTCCTTAAAAAAGGCCCATCAAGCTCGAGGATAGATTAAAAATCAGACCTCGACTTGCTCTTCGACTAGTCATTCCTACCAACATTATGATCATAGAGAGCCCTGTTGAAGAGGCAAGCGTGACTTTGATTGGCAATTCCTCAACTTAAAAAGACCTAGCTCTTCAATGCTTGGTGATAAGGGCAATGAGAAGGATGTCGGGCACACTCAGAACAGTTCATCCACTCCTACCAACCCCGAACTACTTGAAATTTTTGAAGATACTAAAGATACAACTGGAATGGCTCCATGGAGGAGAAACTTGAAGCAGTCTCTGTAAGCAGAAACAACAACTAGGGGAGCTGGTCAGATTACCCAAGATGGGCCTCCCCAAAAAAGACAACGTTATGGCTTTAGGAAGAACGTTGTTAATTCTCCTTCCCTATCCCCCTAGGGAGAAAATAACCAATGCATAGGTGCACAGAGAAAAGGTTACGGCCAACCTCAATGTTGAAAATACTTAGCCCACAATGGTTGAGCAAACCCACGATAAACCACATCCTAAGTAGCATCATATCCAACCTTCCATTACCAGGACAGGGTTTTAAAGGAGTCAGACTCCTTCTATAAGTCTTTGTCTATTGCGGCCACTATTATATATGATATCACAATAGCTGATGATGTGGTCGAGCATGCGCAGACTCCCATTGTTCAATTGAGGAACAAGGCCCTCTAGGATATGTCAAAGGTAAGCAACCAAGCTTTTTTCTTTGTGAATTTTATTATTGTTTTAATTTTGTTCTGCTGCCTCCATTATCATCAGCTTTTTATGATAACCCTACTTCATGTTTGACAGGCTACCTAGAAGTTCATGGTCCTAGACGACAGGAGAGCCATCCTCAGCAAGACCTAAGATGAGGCCCTGAAAAAGCTAGAAGATGACAAGAAGTTTATTCAAGACCAGTTGAAGTCTAAGAAGAATGACCTCTACAGGTTGACTAGCATCATTTCTAGCCTCATTTAGCAGTTGGGTAACGCCCAATGGGAGGTCAATGGTCTGAGGGATGAGGTCGAGCGCATGAGGAAGGAGAACGTTGTCCTTCTAGACAAAAGGAAAAATGAGCTTGATAATGCTGAGCAGAAGGGTTATAACCTTTGATTTGAAGAGAACGTGGCCACCATGAAAGAGGTTCAAAACAAGCTCTTCCAGGATGGGTATGACCTCAGCCTCGACAAAGCTCTTATTCCCTCAGCTAGCGCGCTTAGATACACAGTCTTCATCCCTGTCGACTTCAAGTATGACGATGTAGAAGAAAGAAAGCATTAGACTTGGAGGCCTCTCTACCTAATGGGGACAAAAAAAATGGCAGGCCTCAATTGATGAGGGTGGAGATGGTGGTAATGTTGGGGGAGCTAGGATTGGAGATGATGTGGAGGACACCGGCAACCGCGATCCTGCCATCCATGTTGACTAAGCTTCTCTTTATTTTTATTTTTATTTTTTCTTATGTACTCCTCCTTTGTTATTTGTGGACTTTGAATCTTGTTGCTTGGTAGTGAACTTTTGTTGTTTCGATTTTCCATTTATGTTTTGACTTGGTGGTAAATTGGCCTTTTATGCTAGATTAAACAATTTAACTTTAACTGGCAATGAGCTTTTCAAGCTCGGTTCAAATAAGTTAAATGATTTAACATAATTAGTAAACAAGCTTATCAAGCTCAATCAAAATAATTAAATGATTTAACTTTAACTGGTAAATAAACTTCTTAAGCTCGGTCAAATTAGTAAACAAGTTTCTCAAGCTCGATCAAATTGGTAAGTTAAACAATTTAACTTTAACTGGTAAACAAGTTTCTCAAGCTCGCTCAAAATAAGTTAAACAATTTAACCTAATTGGTAAATAATAAGCTTCCCAAGCTTGATAAAAAATTGTGAGCTTCATTAGCTCGATTTACATGCCCAGTAAAACGCCTTAACTGAAAAAGATTTATGAATTTGATAACACAATGTTTGGTGGGATAAAAAATGAGATTTTCTTAATACTGGATATTTACGATGGTAACAACCGGACGGATGGTATATCCCTTTTTTTAGTGATAATACTTCCTTAGATTGGACGCATTCCATAGATTGTGGATTGGCTTGCCATCCATATCTTCTAAATAGCAAGCATTAGTCCCACTAGAAGAAACGATGATTTACGGACCTTCCCAGTTAGGGCCGAGCTTCCCATCTGTAGGCTTAACAGTATTCAAAATGACTTTCCTGAGTACTAGATCCCATACTTTAAAACTTTTGGTTTTTAGATTTTTCTTTCTTTGCCGCATCAAAGTTCGCTGGTATGAGGCTAAACGGATTAAAGTAATTTCCTGCTTTTCTTTCACAGCATCTAAAACCTCTTCAAGGGCCTAATTGTTTCCCCTAGACTCCACCAGAGAGGTTCTTAGGGAGGGTAGTCCAAGCTTTACAGGGATGAAAGCTTATATGCCGTAAATCATAAAAAAAGGAGTTTCCTGGTAAACATCCTTGGAGTTGTTTTATACGCCCCCAAAACAATAAGGAGTTATCCCACCCATTTGTTTTTTGCCTCGTCCACAATTTTTTTTAGACCATTTATGATTACTTTATTTGAGACCTCCGCCTGTGTGTTACATTGAGGATAACTAAGAGAGGAAAAAGATTGTTTGATCTTGTATATATCGCAAAACTCCCCGATGTCCGAACTTTTGAACTGAGTGCCATTATCCATAATCAATGTTCGAGGGATGCTAAAGCGAATAATGATATTCTTCCATAAAAAAGATTTCATATCCTAATCTTGAATTTTAGTCAGAAATTCTACTTTCACCCATTTAGTGAAGTAGTCAGTGCTAACGAGTAAATAATTCTTGTGTTCCGACTTTGGGAATGAACTGACAATATCCAATCCCTATTGAGCAAAGGGCCAGGGGCTGGTCAAAGGGTGAAGATCTGAGGCTGGCTACTTGATGATTGGTGAGAACTTTTGACATTTCTCGTATTTTTGTACATATGCCAGCGCATCTTTCTGCATGTAAGGCCATCAATACCCTAGTGATCGGACTTAGTGGGCCAAATACTTGCCCCTTATATGGCTTCCACAACTTTATTCATGTAGCTTCAATAAGAAATCTTCTACCCTGTCCGGATGAACACACTACATATATCTTCTTGAAAATGACTTTCTATAGAGCACCCCTTCTAGAAAAATACAATACCTGGCTAACTAGAGTTTGATTTTATGTACTTCCCTATTTTCGAAGGGGAGGGTGCCTTACTTGAGATAGGTGATGATATGATCCATCCAACTGGGCCCGAGATTGACGCACATCACTTGACTAGGCTTGGATTCTATGTTGGGCTTGGCTAGGAACTCCACATCAATGGTTTTTTCCATCCTGGAGTCTACAAGTGACGCCAATGTGGCTAAGGCGTCTGCATGGCTATCATTTGTTCTCGAAAATCTCTCAATATATATCAAGGTGAAGGTCTTCGTCAACTGTTGGGACACCTTCATGTAAGTCTCAATTTTTTGATTCCTAGCACAGTACTCCCCTGTCAGTTAATTGGCAACAAGTTGCAAGTTGTAGTTAATCATGAGGTTCTAAACACTCAAGGCCCTTGCCCTTTTCAAACCCAGAATAATAGTTTCGTACTCTGATTCGTTGTTAGATGCTTCAAAACCCAACCTGACTGTTAATTTAAGGACCATTTCTTTTGGTGATCGCAAGACAACCCTTACACGTGCACCATTTCGATTATATACGCCATATATACGCATACTCCATATTGGATTTATACTTTCCACAATGCCGAGCTATTCAATCTGCCTATTTATCTTTTCTTCTGATGAGCCACTGGCTGGCTCTTTCCCTCAAATGGAGGAGTTGGTATAGCAACTTCTGTAGCTATATCATCCTGAAATTCGACAATAAAATCTACAATAAATTGGCCTTTGATTGATGTGCAAGGTTCATAATCAATGTGAAATCTATTTCGCTCGACATACCATTTTTCATTCTCCCTACAAGGTCGAATTTTTGTAATGTAGCTCGGATAGGGTGGAAGCTCAGAACTTTAATTGGGTGGGCAACAAAATAGTGCATGAGATTTCCTGAAGCAATTATTAATGAAACACTAGCTTTTCTAAAGGTAAATAGTTAAGTTCTGGTCCTACCAAAGACTTACTGACATAGTAAAATGGTTTCTGGACTGCGTCTTGTTCTCTGATCTAGGCTGCACTGATAGTTTTATATGAGGTTGATAGATATAAGTATAACTGTTCATGCAGGGGTGGTCTTGCGATAAAGATGAGTGGTGAACTAACTACATACTCATTTAGATCTGTTGGGACTTTATCATGCTTTTCCGTCCATTTGAGTTGTGTTCCCCTTTTAAGGCTTTGAAGAAGGGATGGCACTTGTTCGAGTATTTTGAAATGAACCTATTAAGTGCGGCTACCATCCCTATCAGTTTTTATATCTCCTTTATAGTGGTTAGAGCTAAGATATTTTTGAGAGCTTTAATTTTTTTTTAGATTGGCCTCGGTTCTCCTATAGTTTACCAAAAATCTAAGAAATTTTCCTGAACTAACCCCAAAAAAGCATTTGACAGCATGCAGCTTCAATTTGTGTTGTCGAATGATATAAAATGTTGCATTATGGTCAAATATGTGATTTTCTTTCTTCTTACATTTGACCAACATGTCATCCTGTGAGAACCCGTGCTCTCGACGCCCGGACCCCGCGGCGGTGATTCCTCCGGTTACGCATTTTAATTTTCGAAAATGGTTTGTTTTATTATAGAGAAAAAAGTGACGGTTTGCAAATAAATCAAAGTCACCAGTTTATTTTACTAAACAAACAAAAGTTTGTGTAAAAGAGGAACATTTATGGATGAAATGACCTCTTAAACACAATTAATGCGAAACCAGTTGACTCAAAGGGTTCGAGGATTAAGTTACGAATCGGGAAGGTGTTAGGCACCCCAATTTGCCCTTTCGGTCTCTAAGTAGGATATGTGTGGAATTATAATAGAATATTTGCATGTTAATTGATGTTATTGCGTATCGGTCCATAGTTTTAAGAAAAACGAGATTTTAGGGTGGAGATGAAAAACATGTGCTTTTTCTTTCGCCCTACGATTTTAGAAATCAGTGTGTGTGTGATTTGAAAAATAATTTTTGATAATGATAGATAGCAAAACAAATGTTTTTGACAAGATTTAGAGCTTTTCGGAAGTTAATTCGATTTGAAATCGGATATCCGACAATTCTCAAGATTTGTTCGTCAATAGTGTACCATAGTTTAATAATTTAAACCAGTATTGATGGATCCAGTACTCTCATATTGAATATTTAGGTAAGCACCGCAATTTATAGATTAAATCGGATACAAACGTGTAATGTTTCTACTTATGGCAATGCCTAATAAATCTCAATGTTTAAGGACAATCAGAAATAAGAAACTCTCATTTCACAAGTTTTCAGGAGTTTTGACGGTTTTCGGCTCTGGCGGCTTCCTGTAATTCTCGTAACTTCTTATCCGGGTGTCTGTTTGGCTTCCTTCTTTGACATGTATCACATGTATATGGTATGTATGCATCTAAGAATGCTTGTACATGCATGTGTGCTCATTTTCTTAGAGTTCGAAATTCTTGCAAGGGTCGTAAAATGAGGTGTTCACACATCCACACAGACTTTCATGAACTTTCCAATGTGCTCCCTGAATATTTTTGTTACTAGTCTTTGATAGGTATCCCCTGCATACTTCAAGTTGAATGGCATTACCATGTTGTAGTATAAACCCAAAATGGTAATAAAAGCAGTGTTCTCTTGATCAGGTTTGAATAAAGGTACCTGGTGGTACCTGGTGGTACCCAAAATATGCGTCAAGGAAGGACTTTCTCTCGTGGCCTACTACTGAATCGACCAGTTGGTCTATTCTCGGAAGAGATAAACTATCTTTTGGACACACTTTATTAAGGTCAATGAAATTAACACAAACTATCTATTTGCCGTTATGTTTCTTAACCACCACTGGATTAGAGATATAGTTCAGGAATTCTGCTTCTCTGAATGCAACTTATTTTAAATAGTTTTTATAGTTCCTCTTCTTCGGCTTTAGTTTTTTCAGGAGAAGTTCAACGAGGTTTCTGCCTAACTAGCTTAGTGGTCGAGTCGATATGTAGCTTATGGTACATAACCTCGATGTCAATGCCTGGCATATCATAAGGCTTCCAAGTGAATAAATGTTATCCTCAAGAATGTGACTATCTACTGATTTTCTTTTGAAGTGAGTAAACTATCCACAAGGAATATTTCCCCTCATTTCCTTCATCAATAAACATTTTCTCCAGTCCTTCCAAGACTCTGCTTTTGAGAAATCCCATGGTTTGCACATCTATGTGGCGCCCTATCTTTAATTGTTGTTTGTTTAAATACCCTTCCTAAAGGTCTAACACTTTTGGAACATAATCCATTTTATATTTGCCTTTGTTTTTAACCTGCTAAATGACCAGGTTCGACCCTCGGACAACCATGTAAAAACATAGCCAAGATTACTCATGATTTCCCTTCAGTTCTACTATTCCCTCTCGTGATGAGAATTTCAATTTTTGAAGGAATGGTGAAGCTACGGCTTTGATTGCCCCCAATCAGTTCATTCCCATGATTGCATTATAAGGGGTATTTATGTCAACTATCGAGAATTCCATGGTAATTTGTACTAGACCTACACGCACCAAGAGCCTGATTCTCCTCATTGGCCAGACTACGTCCCCACTAAAGTTGAAAACTGGTGACTCAACTGGGATGATATCTTTGGGAGGGATGTTAAAGAATCGGTACACGTTTTGGTACATGATTTCAGACGAGCTTCCTAGGTCAACCAAGATTCTCTTGACATCTCAAATGGTAATTTTGAGGGTTATGACCAAGCATCGTTGTGAGGAATCTCTACACTTTGTAAATTTTTATCCGAGAAGCTTAACTTTTGTGGCCCCCTTTCCCCCGTCCCTTTGATGTTTATCAGACAAAATTACATAACCACTTGGGGGAAATGTGTTCCTGCATGTGCTTTCATGTAGCTGCTTTTAATGGCATTTTTAGTTAATAACACAGAGTCCAAGACCCCATGAATTACATCAATAACTCCCACTGTTCGCATGTCGGTGGGATGATTCGGCTGCTCTGCTTCTTTGTTGTGGTTACCTACTTCTTTTACAAACTTTATAATATGCCCCTTCTTAACTAAGTCTTCTAAGAAGAACTTGAGCGATTTGCACTTCTTGGTCATATAGTCATAATCTTTATGGTATGAGCAATACTTGCCTGGGTCCTTTTTACTGGGATCTGAAGGCATGGCCTTTGACCACTTAAAAAACGGCTTGTCTTGGATTTTGCTCATCACTTTATAGATAGGCTCTATAAAAACGGTATTGACCGCCCTGTATGATCTTTTCGAAGGCTTGCTTTTTTGCTGTTCACTTTCCATCTTCCTATTTTCATTAAAAGAGCTCGAATTCTTCTCTTCTAGTTAGCATCCCCTTTGGATTTTATCTTCCTCCAATCTAGAATGCTTTTATGTTCTAAATATGATATTATCTAAAAAATTTAGCTGTTCCATTATCAAATTGTTGTAGAATGGGGAGTCTGGAATGAGCCCATGCCTTCAAGTGGCCAATCTCTTTCAATCTCGTTATAAAGGTATCAATTAGTAACTAGCCGTTAGGCATGTGCTTGGAGGTTGGACAAACGGTAGCTCAGTTCTTGCATGTGCAAGGAGGTCGGACGAAATACTATTATACTCTTCAGTATCAAATTACCAGCTTTGCCCTTACATATATATATATATATATATATATATTTATATTACAAGACTTTTTATTTTCAATTTAAAAGCTAAATATTTTGAAAATATTGGGAAATTTCGTGATCAGAAAGTGATCAATATCGTTCGCATAGTTTTTAACTATTATAACAAAAAATTATTGTTGAGCTACCACATGAATTTATCACTTAATAATTTTCATAGTTATAACACTTAATATGTGAGATCAAAAGCCAAATTTTTAATCTGAGAGAAAAAAAAATTATATATATATATTTTCATGTAGCCCTTTGCAAGAAATTAAGACGTACAATCTCCACAGAGGGAGATGTTAGGCTAGTGCACCTCCTTCATATTATGACATTATATTATTACATTACCTAATGTACAACAAATATATTAATATTCATAACTCTCACTAAAAGGATTTTATTGCTTCAGGCATAAAGAGAACTAAAGAGAATTGCACTATCCACTTCACCGGTCTGTTCTCTTGAGGTTGAGTCGATTGAGCATATTTTTTTTAAGAATAATTGCAAAAAAATGGTAAAATAGTTTGCTCATTTTTTCAATTTGGTCATTGTAATTTTTTTTAACATAGAAGCCACTGAACTTTTGCAATCCGTTTGCCTTGATTGAACGAATGTGTTCATGTAGTGACTTTCACTTGATGTGACACGCTAACTCAATAAAAAAAGTTGACGTGGCATGCTAACTCATCTACTTATTCTTTTCTTTAACACTGACTATTGTTTATGGCCGAAGAAGAGTGAAAATCTCGCCTGAAATATCGTCGATCGGCTACTCATCTTTTTCCTCTTTTCTTCTTCCCTCCAATCTATCAACTACCACCAATATATCTGATTTCATTTTAGGTTTAGATCTAATTTTATTTCAGATTTATATTTGTTTAATTTGAGTAAGAAATGACAAACCTAGAAGTGATGCTCTATTTTTTAGTATTTATTCACTCTATCTACGTGTATGACCTTCTTTATCTTTAAAGCTCGGCAACTTTTATTTTAAAAAAATTCCACAATTCCCCCCATTTAAACTTTGTAGTTTAGGGATTTTTGTATCTTCTTCCTCTATAATTTCTCCCAATCTTATCTTATTTCTCTATAATTCCGTATATATTTATCTTCTTATATGATTTGTTATAGTGTATATTGAATCTGACTATCTAAGAGTAAGAGAAGGCTCTGATAAGGGCCGTCGAGGCTTGAAGGAGGTGGACGGCGGTGATTTTGAGGGATTGGAGGGGTGAGGCAACACGATCCGACGATGGGAGGTTGGGCCTAGAGTTGTAGTTGACGTAATTATAATGGTGGTGGCCCGAAGTGAGGTGGTTCCAATGATAAGGAGAGAGAGAAAGAGTATAATGAGAGAGAAATTTTGATCTCATTAATGTTGAAGAGGCAATCAAAATGAAGAAAATTGTTGAAGAGGCAATCACGTGAGAACGAATGAACATAAAATTTTAAATTTAATTAGAAAGCTACATCATTAAAAACGTAACACGTCACAAAGTCCATTAAATTGGACAAACAGAATGTTAAAGGTGAAACAAATTGAGAGTATGGTAATTTTTGTGTGGGGGAAAAAAAGGTATAATGGCCAAAGAGGAAAAAGTAAGGAAAATGCATTGCCATTTTTTTGCAATTATTCCATCTTTATAGAAATCATTGGGTGCGGCATATTTAGAAAAAAATTGGTTTATTTTATTTAAATTCAATCTCGTGCATCTCTACAGTCGAGTGGGCTAAATTTGTATGGGCATCGTGCTCGTCAAATTCTGAAGCTCAAGTTTCTTTTGGCATATTAGCTATTGTGTGCTGGTGTATTTGGTGTGCTCGTAACAAATTCATCTTTGATGGGGCATCTATTCATCATGTAAAGGTCTTCAAATGGGCTTATATGCTGGTTTTTAAGTTCTTTGCTTTATTAGAGGATTATAATCCTTATGTTTATTCAGTTGCTGCTCTGACTTTGGTTTTATCGCGTTGGATTCCTCCTCCTTGTGGCAATTTGAAAATTAATTGTGATACGACTGTGAAAGGTAACGTAACGGCCATAGCTTGCGTAATGAGTCTGGTGCTTTATTGAATAATTTTGGTAAATGGATCTCACCAGGCTCTTCTGTTCCAGTTGCTAAGGCTTTAGTCGTGTGCAAGGCTTGTGTTTTCTATCTGAAAGCATGTATTTCTAATATATGCATTGAAAGCAACAACTCTAGTGTCCTTTTTGGTGTATCGAGGTGGCTAGTGCCCCTTAGGTGATTCGTGCTATAATCCTTAACATCAGATCTTTCGCTACCATGTTTTCATTATCTTTTGCTTCAGTTCGTAAATTGGCTAACCGAGTCGCGGATTGGATGGCCAAGATTGCGCTTTCAGTGGACTCGTGGAGTTTCAATTTAAATCATGTTGATTTGATTCAATCAGATCTTGTTTTGTTTGATATGCCCAGTTTGTAGTTGGTTTGTTTTTGGGAAATTTATGTTTTGCTAGTATGAATAGAAAATATTCATAAATGTAATTAGGACAAAAGAAAAATATTTTAGATAATCAAGGAAGGAAGGAGGAAAAAATAATTACATAAAGAATAGTAATTACAATTAGGTAATAAATTCATTCTTAGGTTCATCTTTCATCACTATTTTTTACTAGTGGGGTAGATATTTTTAACTGTTATGTGGGGTATGTGGCCAACCCAAATTTTATATTTTTTTACTATTTATATACTAATTTATAAATATAAGTACTCAAATAAGTGTCCCATTAGTTTTTCGTAGAGTGCCATATTAATTTTCCGTGAAGTGCTCATTTAGATAAATAGGCCAAGGTGGATCCAAGATTGTTATAAAGGGTGTGCTAATGTAAAAAAGAAACGAGCCAATTTTAAATGAATGAGTTTGAACTTAGGAACTAATGAATTTTTATCATCATAAGTTTAAAAAATAATGAGTACTGAAAAAGACAAAACATAAAAAGGCAAAATGAGACAAGAAAAATAGGAGGTCAAAAAAAAAGTAACAGCTAAAAGAAAGGTCAGTGGAGTTGGATACGCAACCATCTACTAGTTGGAATCAACTTGCCACTTGAGCTACAAACTAACTATTTATAAAATGGCCTTCAGATAGATTATATATATTTGGTTGGGTTACCCCTACATTAGTACTTTAATTAATATTGAGAAAAAAAAAACTTGGGGTGGGCTACATCCCACCTCAGCCCCCCTTAAATCCACCTACGTAAATAGGACAACACTATTTACAAATGCATTGCTACGATTCTTGCAAATTATGCAAAACATAGCTTTAGATGCTCTTACTAGATAGGGCGACAGGATATAACTCTCAATACTAACTTTTACTCTTAAGCAGGTAGTAGCAATAAGGAATGAATGTTCTACTATAATATCATCCATTTCATTAATACGTCACTTGCTTCGTATTTTTCTAACATTATTTCAAAGTATGGTTTGGAAAAGCTAGCTAAAAAAATGGGATTTACCTAAATTCAAGCCTTTCCTTTGTTGCTTGCCCATCAAGTTGCCTCAGTAGAATATTATTTTTTTTAGATAAACTTAAACCATTAATTATTATGTTCGAATGTCCCACCTTGAACAAATTTATGACTTCACATAAGTCTGATACCTACTCTTATTATCACCCAACTTCCAACCTACCCCATCCCCATGGTCCCACCCCAACAATCAGGGGCGGAGCCAGGAATTATACTCAGGAAGGGCCAACTTAATATATTTCTAAGAATTTTTTTTATATACTCTAATAAGGTCAACAAAATAAATATTATATTAAAGTATTTAACATCATATACGTCAAAAATCAAAATCACATATTTAGTTATAATATTCCTATTCGAGACTTCATATTTTGAAAACAGTAAATCATATTTTTATTGTCGATAACTTTAAAAACATCTTTCTCAATATATGTTACCGATCATTCATGAGTTCATCTCTCAACCAATTCCGAAGATTAAAGTAATTTGATGATTGAGAGCCATAAACAAAATTGAAAAATAAATGTAAAACCATAAATAGAGACCAAAAAACAAATGACAAATAAATCGAATAACAGAACAAAATAGAACCGAACCATCGTAAATAAATAACAAAAACATAAAAGAAGCCTCATTAAAAATACAAACCTCCACCCTGAACTTTTACATTCCATTCCATATAACCCTCTCCAAGTAACTTATCAAATCAAGGCATAAAAGGCCACTTGCAAATACGAACCTCCTCCCTCAACTTTTATATTTTATTGCACATAACCACCTCCTTAATTACAACTCGCCCTCTATTCTTATCCATATACTCACTTACAACCCCAAAACACAACATATCTAATCAAAAGGCCCAAAATCTCAAGTGGAGCGGTGGTCCCCCTAGCCTCTATTTGCCTCCGCCCCTGCCATAAGTCACTATTATATCATACTCAATTTATGTTGTAAATAGCATTTTTGTTATTAATGTAATTATATTTTCTAATATTTTTTATAGTTTGAAGAAAAAAACATGTAAATAGTGCAATATGTGCGTTAAAAGTAATCAAATCAAGCGCATACTGAAATATATTATAGACTGAAAAAGACTCACACACACACACACACACATATATATATATATATATATATATATATATATTATGACCAAAAATCTCACTATTTTCACTCCCACAAATTATTTCAAATCAAGCGAGTAGCAAAATATATTACGGACCAATAAAGTCTCTCGCATATATATTATGACCAAAAATCTCCCAGAAATCTCACTATTTCCAGTCCCAAAAATTATTTTATATATTGCTTATCCCCGTTTTTTAGTTTCACCACCTCCTCTTAATCAACCTCATATCTCTCTTTTCTCCACCTCACTCTCCAATTCTAACCCTGTTAATCATTCTTGCCACCTTATTAACTATTATCATCATTTCACCTTTTCCTATAACTGTATTTAATTCCACCTCCCTCATTTAATAACAACAAACCATTTCTCACAAAAAACTAAGGCAACAACGTACAACACAATAATAACAATAATAATAACAATAACAACAACAACAACAATAATAATAATAATAATAAAAGGAGTGTCACGGCAAAAAGGGTTAGGCAAGAGCCCAACCCATTTTTTCTTCATGCATTTATATTGCGCTACGTTTGGCGTACCAAATAAATAAATAGGATAAGATAAAGTAAAAGCCTAATAGAAAAAATATTGAAATTAGTCGAATATGAATTATGTAGGATAGGATATAAATTAGTCAGATACGACTTATACGAGATATGATAGGATAAGGAATAGTCGAATATAATTAAATAAACTTTGCATTTGGTGCAGTCCTGGATTATATATCTAGAAAGGATAAAATAATTAGTAAAACTTTTGCAAATGAACCAACATTAGTCTTGTGGGAGCATAATTTTGGAACCATTACTTGGTCTAAGTGGTTGAAGAAAAGCCATGAAGCAAACCCAGGAAATGAGAAACGGACCATGGAAGACAAAAATAGCCACAGCAACTAGCAGGTCATAGTGTCGAGATCAACGAGGACCAGGATGTCGAGATAGGCATACTAACCAATACAACAGGAACACATGTAGCCACAAGCACGATTGGTACCCGCAGTCGAGGTAGGCGCCTTGACGAATGACGACAAGACACCTGTACCAGAAGACACAACCAGTGTTCGTTGTCGATATGGATGTTTCGGACAAGTGCGAGTTCGACACCTGTAAAGTATATAATTACCTATGGATAAGGACATACCTTACACGTGAAAATGATAGAATTATTGAGCAAGTAATACCATTTATGGTCATTTTACCTTTAACCTAGCAGACATTGTAACTCTTATTTTATACGTATAAATAAAAAGGGATAGCTCAGGAAGCAGGAGAGGTTTTCAATAGCTAGACACTCACTCCTATACACGAATATTTTCCTTGAGAATAACCATCACCATTGTAAAAGGCCATTAGAGCTAGTGAATAACACCAACACACACTCAGGGAGGACGTATTGCCGGATAGGGTATAAAAGTCACCAGAGGAACATACTCTCACCAACAAAAATCTCATTCTCGTTACCATTACTTTATTGTTCATTTCAATCACCTTCGCTAGGTTTGATTGCTAACTCAACCAATTTGAGTTGATTCTATCTTCTTTGGGCTTGGTCAAATTTACACCACCCACAAGTATATTTTGTCTAATATTTTTAAAGATATGTCTACTTACACTCCAAATGATACGTTAACACTCCAAAACTATCTTTAGACATTTGTAACACTTTGTATATATATTTTTTATGACAAATTTGACACATTAACGAAATTTTTTAAAATGCAAATAGGTAACCTATTTAAAAAATGTTATTATATAATAGCAAAACAATCAATCTACCTATATTATATTTTTCCCTTACACTAGATTTTTAAGTTCTAAAAATTCATTTTCACAAATGAAAATTTTATTTTATTTATGAATATCGAAATAAACTTTGTAAAATTCTTCATTTACAAACAAAAAACTATATATATTATATTAAAATATATTACTTATATTATGGCATAAAGATGCACTAGATTTTAATCATTGTCCACAAGAATCAGTTGATAATGTAATTTTTATTTGTGAATATCGAATTAAAAGTTATGGGTGACTAAAAGTTAACCAAGCTCAACTTGAAGAAAATCGGCCCAATAAGGTTGATTAGTAACTAGAAAATGTTAGAGGTGGAGATTAACAATATTAACCAGTAATGAAGCAATGAATAAAAAGTAGAAGAAATACTAGGTTTGTTTTATGGGTAAGTGCCTCATGTGGCTTTAAATCCCAATCTAATAGTACATATATCCTATTTGTTGTGTATGTGTGATGAGTATGTTAGCTTAAAAGCTTAAAAAAATAATACAATTGCAAAGACTTTAAGGTTTTGCTAGAGGAAGATGGAGAGTGTATGGGAGTGAGTGTAGAGAGGAGATAATTAACTAACTCTAGCTGTGAGTTTTTCCTTCCTATTTATATGTATAGGATATGGTTACATTATGGTTGGTGAGATATATAAATTACTATAAAAGGTAAACTTTAGCACTACTCTAAGATAACAACTTCCCTTAACCCTGTTCACACTTGTACAAGTGATTATTTTCATCACATATCTTCCAGCTCAGCTATCCTTTGCTTGTTGGCCGGCCATAATTGGTCGGTCGTTATTGAGTTCATACACATTGGTTGGCTAGTTGTAGTTGCCGGATTGTTGCTAACCACCATATGAAAATATCTTGCTCAACCACATAATTTCTATTTTGTATTGGAATGGATCCAAAGGTTCTGGGCTACAGGCCGAGCATAATATAGACTTTTCGAAGTGGGCCTAGTCAAACGCCCAAGTACAATTTTTACCTCACACAAAAGTCGTAATTTTTTTTTTTAAAATAAACGAAATTATAAATATCATGCAATTTTTTTATTAGTTCAGTAGTTAAATATTTAGTGGTAGAAATCTGAGTTAAACAATTTAATCATTTAAAGTGGGGACCAAAGAAAAATAATTTTTTTAAAAAAGTTTGGCATTAGTTTGCTATCCCACGAGCGGGTGGATTAAATAATATCACCTTTTACGTGGGATAAAACAATCCCATATCTTATGGGATAAAATGTGCAAGTGGGATTATTTTATCTTACACAATATCCTATCCAACCTTGCACCAAATGTGAGATAGGATAAATATATCCTATCCACCGCAACACCAAACATAGGATATGATCATTTTATTAGATCATGTGTAACACCAAACACGGGATATGAAAAATTTATCCTATCCTATCTTATATCCCGTCCGCAAACACACCCTTTGGGTAGTTATATTGCTAAAACAATATTTTAAATATCCTAGTATAGTAATCTCTTGAAAAGATTGTAGTAAATACTTTTAAAGTTGTGCATTACTTTAACAATAATGTCACGCTTATTTTTTCATTCATTTGAGTATTTTATTGTTAGTAGTAATTATTGTGAAGTATTTTGCAAATAGAGCGAGTGACTGTGTAGAATATATTTTTGTATTTATTTTCTCACTAGTGTAGAGATTATTTATGGAGTCATTATATTTATTTTATCTCTTGGCTAATCTTTTAATTCAACGGGAGAAATGAAGTCTCATATGTTATTTGTTGGAGATTATTAAGTTCTTATTTTAATTGTCATTTTAGATAAATCTCTTTGAAATTTATAATGTGAAAGCACCACGAGAGATTGAAAATGGGTTTTTAGAATTTAAACTAACTTTTAGGTGAGATTCACTAAAGGTAGGTTTGTCTTAAGAAAGTGATGTTTTAAATATTTTTCACATTGTAATTTTAAAGCTGGGTTTAATAGCAAAATAAGGTAGTAAAATTGTACCCTTTATTAACTTTTTTTATGATCAATCGTGGTAATAAACTTTTTAATAGCTGTAAATTAGTTTTATCCATTACCTTCCATTAAAAATCTAAAAAAAACTAAATTTATTTACTGAAATCACCCCCAACTTTTAATCTTTTTAAACAAACCATCCTAATTTTTTAATTTTATATAATGTATTTATAGAGAACATCTTTTTATCAAGACCCTTCAATTTATTCCCCTTTAGATTAAATTTTCCTACACTCAAGTCTCTTTTCTTTAATTCAATAGATTTCTATGGTTTTTTGGGTTAAATTTCAAAAGAGCAAAAATTATAAGGCAAAAATTAAAAATAATTAATTAATTAACTAACATTCAAGTGCAATTAGAATTTGATTTTAAAAATAAACATGATACAATCAATATGAAACATTAATTTCAATTTGCTATTGTTGTTAAAATTCATTGTACCTACCATTTTTTTACAAAAAAAAAATCCAAAGCCTAGTTTTAAACGGAATGAATTTATGCAAACTTAATGTATATACTATTTTTTTTTATAAAACTCGTACGCCAGGCTGGTTATAAAAAAAAAATAATCCAAAGCCAAGTTTTTCGAAAAACTCATACCCACCCCAGTAACCAAAAAAAAAATAAAAATAGAAAAGAAAACCGTCCAGCCAAAGCCCTACCTTTGGAGAGAGATTGAGATGAGTGTGAAAAATGTGTTGTGATAGAGATGGAAGGTCAGCGCTAAGTTTGAATGAGAGCTCTCTAGGTCGAATTTCGATTGTTATAAAAATATTTGGTGACTAATTGCAAACAGTGTTAGTCGAGGTGTATAAAAGTTAACCCAAACATATTTTAGTACTAAAAAGTAAATAGACCCAAAAAAAAAGATAGAGAGGGAAGGTAAAATAGGAAAATCTTCTAATAATTATTTTATCTATTATCCAATTTTTGTAACTATAAAAAATAAATACTATTTTTACACCCTTTTGTATAAATGTTTGCATTTCATAGTACCAAAACATAATTTTCCTTGTTTTTTCGATATAGATTTCTTGAAAGCTCATTTTTGTGCACTTCTCAAGTGTCTCTTATGTTGTGCTTAGGATAATTTAGTGTCTTTTTGTGCAATTCTTCTTAATTCCAACCTCCTTTTATTTATTTATTTAATTTTATGTATCAATACTTTAATTTTATTTTTGATTCATAGTCAATAATTCATATATCACCGTAAATAATAAATTTTATTTCTCATTATCATTTTAAAATTAGTGTCTTTTCTAAAATCCTACAAAGTGGAACAATACAGGTGGAATAATTGAAGTGAATGTTGCTATTGCCACTCTAACATTTTCTCTTTACACTCCAAAAAAATATCAGAAAAATTCTTATAAAATGCCACTGAACTGATATATATATATATATATATATATAATGCTATAACATAAAAGATTTCTTCGCACCTTTACGTCCCCCTTGGGATATAATTAAAAATGATAATGAAATCTTTTGGGATATAAAAATGACATAAAGGACAATCAAATATTTTGAATGAGAGAGACGCATAGAATTTTTAGTGCACCGTGTAAGGGTCAAATCCTCTTCTGACAACAACCACCAATAACAGGTTTGTGGATCAAACTAAAGATTTTTTTTTATCTTAAAATACTATAAAATTGTCCATTTAAACTAGAGTACTATAAAATTGTCCGCTTAAACGGTTAGACCATCTCTAATTAGTTGGGTATTATTGTAGTGTATACTTGTATATTTGCCCTACACTTTAAACACAATGCCGCAACGGAAAAAAGAGGAGAAAATGGAAAAACGGTTGCATGACGCAATGAATATCGTGCGATACAATAAAGTAGACACATGATATTCATAATATTTTCCTATACAATATATAACATTGTCACATCACAAGGCATTCATAATGTTATACCATACAATAATATTGTCAAACGATATTTATTATATCGCACTGTATACTTACAGTATCACACGATATACACAACATCACGCGGGGGACAATGCAACCATAAGCCATTTTTACATCTTCACTACCCTTTTACCCTACATATTCAAACTTTTTCACGTGCGCTAGAGAGAGAGAAAATTGCTATATATGGCCTTTTCCACTACCTACCGCAAATGGCCTTAGACCATGCGCAATCGTATGTATAATTGGTAATTTTAGCTTTGTTTTGCAAGCACCGGTAATATAAATTGCTAAAAGGCAACATAAATGGAAAATAATTGCTAAATTTAACTTAAGACAATAATATGCCTTAATTGATAAATATTGTATTAGATGTGCGTAGCCAATATAATAAGCATCGACTTTGAATTTCTTTTAAAAAGATGCTAGACGTGATGGACAGGATGTCAGCCAAGAGGCTATTTCAAAATCTGAAGGAACTCCATAGCTAAAGTTACAAAAATGAGAGAAATAAACCTTTTCTTTTTTATAATTGTTATCAAATTATGAAGAAACAATAAAGGTTCGACGTGAGTACAATATCGTTAAACTCACAACATTCTTGTTATGGTCCAAGTGACAACTAGCATTGATTCATCTATTAACATAAGTGATGATTCTTCCTTTATTAATATTGAAACGCCTGACGAAAGTAGGCCTACGGGTAGAAATGAGACTAAATTACAAGAAAAAAGGAAGGATAAAGAAAACAGACTTTCAGTGCAAAAAACATCGTTACAAAGAGTAGAGACATTTTTTGAATTTTACATAAAAAATATGGGTACAAATCATACACACCTTCACGGAATGCATGACCAAATAGAACGTTTAGTACAATGTAAGAAATGCAAGGACCAAAGGTTGAAGCGCGAAGAACAGAGAAAAGATGTTGCGAATGAAGCAATGCTAGTGAGTATAATTAAATTTATCACGCATGAATGATCAACAACGAGAGCTCTACAATTACCGAATTCAACAATTGCTCAGGAATAGACGTCAAAACCACCAAGCATCACAAAACTTTTCTAATTTTTCGCAATTTTAATTAAGTGATATAGTTCTTTTAACTAACGGCTACTTATCTAATTTTATTTAAGTTTTAAGTAATATTCTTATTTTACTTAAGTGATTGTACATTAAATAAAAACATAAAAAGAGTAGATTTGAATTGTACTTTTTTTTGAATATTCAAATTGATTTCTTGAATGTATGAAAATAATTTATAAAATTTGGTTAAGAATTTTCACTTTTTGGTGTACAAATATTTGAGGGAGTGTAGAATGAGAAGATTTGCAAAGTGGTGGGCGTTTAAATAGAATAAGAAATTAGCCATTGAAATTGTATCATTGGAGGGGGTTTAAATTGTCATGGCCGATGCACAGAGCATCGCCGGGGGGGTGCATCTACAATATATGCAAAGTACATCGTTTGTGGATATTTTCACACAGTCGATGCTCAGTATGTCAGCTATGGGTTTCTTACCTTTTTTGTTGCAAACAAAACGAAAATGATATGCCAAATATATCAATTTAACATACCATTTTAACAACTCAAATCCATAAGGTTTTAAGGAATGACATGTTTTTTTTATACATAATGATTTTTTATTTGTGTTATCTGCAACAATATGCTAAATACTTCAATTCAGTTTATTATGATAACATAAAATAACTATAATTATTTTATTAATAGTAGCACTCAGTGGCGGAGCCAGGAATTTTGTTCAGGTAGAACCAAATTAATAACACAACAAGAATTTTTTACATATATTATAATAAGGCCAAAATTAAAATATTATATTAAAATACTTAATGTCTAGCTTTTACATTAAAAATCAAAATGACATATATTTAGTTAGAATATTCTCTTTCGAGATTTCATATTTTGAAAACGCTTAATGATATCTTCATTGTGGCTAGCATCAAAAACATTTTTCTCGATATATGTGACCAAGCAATCATTCATGAAATCATCTCCCAACCGACAAACACATATATTAATCTCAATATTAATTAATCAAATAACAATCTAATAAGCAAATCAACCTCAATAATCAAATTTAATATCAATATTTAACAATTTATAAAGCAAATCAACATTAATAAATAATAACTAATAAACAAATATATTAACAATCTAGGAAGCAAATCAACATTAAAACACCTAAATCTTAATATTCAATTTAAAAAAAATAGTCTAAAATTATAAAAAAGAATTTTGATCTAAGGGGCTAAGGGCCGCAAAAGAAGAAAAAAGAAGTGGAGTGCGAAAAGGGGCTTAAACAAATAAAGAACGAAGATTAAAATATGCCCAGTATTAAATTACAAAACCTGACCCCCAAACATAAACATTTCATCACGCAAAAGTCTATCGCCCACTAAACTTTTCATTTACACAAACGCCCCCTAATTGTTTACACACCTGCCTCTACTAAATTACAACGCCCAGCCTCGAAACTTATCCATTCCGTCGCACAAAAGCCTCTTGCCCAAACTTTTTTAACTATACAAATGCTCCCTGATTTTTACTCTGTCACACAAAAATCCATATACTCTTTAAAAATTCATGAAAAGTCCGAGTGGGGCCATGCCCCCCCCCCCCCCTCTTCCGTCTCTACATGGCTCCGCCTCCGGTAACACTATGCGTCTCCTATGATAGTTGTTTCTTTTCATTTTCTATTTAATAATTACCATTTTACCACATCTACGTGAAATGCAATGTATGATAAATGAAAGAATTTAAAAGATGAGAGATTTAATCATATGAAAGATGAGACTTGTTTAATTTTTCTTAATGAAATTGAAATCTAATTAAAGAATCAAATCATTTTTATTTATTTTTATAAAATTTAAAAAAAATAATCACTATAATAAATTAATTGGATCTTCTTATGAGTTTTTCACCTAACTATCCCACAATTACAGGATGAGGGTGAATAATTTTAGTACCCGTTAATCTAGTGAACTGCCACAAGATATGATTTATAACCATGAGAAGATTTATTATATCATTATGCTACAAGCTAAACCAAGCAGGAGGTTATCACTGATTCAAAGGCAAGGTCAAATATATATACTACGCTGACACTACACTAAAGTTGTTGTTTTTTTAGTTTGTTAGGAAAAAAAATGTAATAAAAACTGTTTACAATGTTAAGGGTTTGTTGTTTGGTAACAACGTTAATGTTTATTTAAGATCCATAAAAAAAAATAAGCTTTAACGGCAGACCACTGCGTTACTTTCTTATTTGCCAGGAAGAAACAAATTCTTCCACGAAAACACGTATGTCAAAATACCTAAACTCCCGTGGGTGTGGGGGTACATACTAATTTAAAACCTCTCCAACATATTCACATGGTTAACCGACCAATAGCATAAAACAAGGGTCACACACAAGATGAACCTACGCCACCGTAGAGGTGGCGCCGCCGCCCTAATCCAACGCCGCGCAACGACCGTCTACACCGCCCTTTTTCTTTTTCTAATGCCATACCTGCCACGTGTCACCCGAACTTTGTAATCACATCTCTCCAGATTTGACCACGTAGCGACTTACCCTCCTCGAGATCACCGCTGACCATCTCCTTCTAGTAGCTAGCTGTCTACGTGGACCAACTGGAAAAAACGTAGATTAAAGTAAAGAGATTGTCATGATTGTAAAGCTTAGTTGTCAACGCACACGTGGCGATATCTGTAGATCGTGACAGTGACGCTGTCTGGTCCACCTGGGTTTATCTCTTTGAACCAGCAAGCGATTTGATTTTGAGTATCTATTTCAGATCCTCTTTGGGATATTAAAAAGTAGTTGGACATAGGGCTGGGACCGGTTCGGTTCTTGTCCTAAATGATAAGAACCGGAACCGAGAACCGAAAATTAAAAACGGTTCGGTTTTTAGCTTTTTTTTTCAAGAACCGAAAGTGGAACCGAACCGGTTCTAACGGTTCGGTTCTTCGGGGAACCGTTGGAACCGTTAGAACCGTTAGAACCGTTAATAATCGTAGGAACCGGCCAAAAGCGGTTCTAACGGTTCTTCGGGAAACCGTTAGAACCGTTAGAACCGTTAAAACCCTTAAAATTGCTAAAAAACCGGTTTAAAACCCTTAGAACGGTTCCTAACGGTTCCTTTAATTAAATTGACCAAGGAACCGAGAACCGAACCGTTAATAACAATTAAGAACCGAACCGGTAAAAAAGTTCACTTTAATAATAAGAACCGAACCGAACCGGTTTTTTTTCGGTTTTTTCGGTTCGGTTTTCGGTTTTTCGGTTTATTATCCCAGCCCTAGTTGGACAAATGTTGCTCTTTTTTAGGCGACTGTTATTTACACGTTAATAATTATTTAATTTTATTTTATATTTTATTTATTTAATGATAAATAAATAAGTGTATATTACTTGTTCAATAATAAATAAATAAGTGCATGTTATTCGTTAAATGACAAGCGAGTAAGGCATTAAAGTTTTTACTCGCTTATCATTAAGCGAGTAAGATGCACTTACTCGCTTGTCATCGAGCGATGAATATGTACTTATTCACTTGGTATCGGGTAAATGAAAAATAGAGTGTTACCAAATATTTTTTGGTGTGTAAATAGTGGCTATCCTTTTTTATCACTAACACTTCTTCTTTTTCTCTATTTCCTCTTCTTTTTCATATTCTTCAAAATATATATACACATGTATATATATATATAATTGAAAACGAAAGAAATGAAAAAAAAAACACAAAAAAATGCATATATATCTAGATTCTCTTCTAAAAAATGAAAAAATTCATACCAACTAATTTGTTAATACGCTCACTTCATATCAAACGAATTTCAGACCTCCACACTCAATTTATGTCAAGCAAGTAGGGTCGTAAAAAATTGGTTAACAATCACTCACTTAACATCAAACGAGTATATTAACATATAATCGCTTGATTAACATATTCGTTTGATGTTAAGCGAGTGACTGTTAAACGATTTTCTACAGCCTACTCGCTTGACAAGAACTGAGTGTGGAGACATACAAATTAGTTGAAATGAACCGAGTGAACCAACAGATCTGTGAGTATGTATTTTTTTATTTGTTTTTTTATAAGAGATCTATATATATGCATTTTATCGTTTTGTCTTTTTAATTGTTTCTTTTGTTTTCGAATCTCTCTATCTATATATATATATATGTATGCATGTGAACGTGTATATATATATATATATGTGTGTGTGTTTTGAAAAAGAAGAAGAAGAGGGGGAGGAGAAGAAAGAAGAAGAGGGTGGTGAAAGATGATATAATTGTTTAGTTGAAATTAATGATTAATTAATTAAGTTAATTAATAAGTTAGTAAGTGGCGAAGAGGAAGGTGGTAGAAATAAATTTGATTTGTTTAAGTCAAAAATATTTAAAGGGTGTTATAACAAAAAAAAAAAAAAAAAGAGAGGGGCAAATATTATCCCCCAATTAAAGAGCCACCGAGACTGGAATGGTGCCCACTATTACTAAGTTTAGAATATTAAGTTCGATTAGAAGTTTTTTAATTCGAATTTTGATTAGTAGAAAATGTTTGATAGTCAATAATTAACTCCTTTTTCAAATATAGATTAATTAAAATATACAAAAAGTAGCTCGGAGTCTCGGACTTCGGTAAAAATGAACCATCGAATAAAAAAATTGAAATATTAAAAGTTGGACGCTCATATTTGACTTTGATATGGTATTAAAATGTGACGTACCGCATTTGATCACCATTATAATTGTAATTTAAAAGAATAGTAACAATAGATTGCGTGGATTTTGTTCTTGAGCGCAAATGATATTGTATAGGGGCAAGATACTTTTGAGTTGCTAGTTCGCGTTTTGTGGCTTTTTTTAAGCCTACGCATTAATGCTGTTGTGATGATTCATGTAGATCGAAATATGTGTTTTATTTTATTTTATTTATATGAAGTTTTGAATGTATGTTATGTGTTTAAATTCTACTTTAAATTAAGGATGATATTGGTTGAATTTGGCAAACTCAAACATATAAATTAATCAAACATGGCCGTTGGCCTTATTAAATTTTGTTTAGATCAGAAACTCATGGGATTGATGTCTTATTGCCCTCCCTTGAAGTGTTAATTATAAAAAGTTTGACAATTTCATTTTCTTAATTAATATAATATTTAGACATCAATATTTTATAAACAACATGAATAATGAAAATGCTAGAAATAAATTTTCATAAAATTTAAGCACTTAACATAAAAAGTTCAAAAAACAGCACATCTTAACTTGCATGTAGCTTATTTGTATTGTAATAGTGCCTTAATAATTAGTATTATCTATTAACTATTTAAGCATGTCTAATTGAACTAAAAATATTTTTTATAAGTTCAAGCTCGAACTTTATCTAGTGAAACTAATCCTTAACCTAAGAATATAAACGTTTTTACCAACAAATACGCTTAATCTCATCAACCCAAAGTCTCAGTTGGGAGATTAGAATAAAAAATTGTGTTGATTACTTTGAGCGGTTCAGTCTCAAACATAACAAAATCCAATTTATATATAACTCCTTCATAAACAAAGGAATATGTTTAATCCAAGTTAATTTGAAATAAGATAATCAAAGCAAGTGGGCTAATTAAGTTGATAAGTCACTCACCTAAATTCACGAGAGAACGAGCGTTTGAGTCTTATCTAGCGAGATAATTTTTGTTATTATTTTAATAAAAATAAGAGACTTAAACATTTCTTTAATAAAAAATAGGGGATAATCAGATGACTTTAATTGTACTTATGATTTAATCATCAAATGGCATCATATTATCTTATACTCTCTATATATATATCTATATCTATTACTACTAAAGTAAAATGCTCTTTTATAAACCTTTAATTGCCACGTATCCAACAATTACTACATAACATATTCTCATTCATACCCTTAAGCATTTGAATGGGTAAAGTAATTTAATAAGGGTAAGATAGTCACTTCAAAATTGTTCTTATCATTAATTTCTCTTCTCATTATCTCTTTGTTTTTCTTTTCTTTCAATGGGCCCAATTGCTACTAATTAAACATATTTATCCTTAAGAATATAACTGTTGATATGTCCCTTTCCTTCCTCACCTATTTATTATCACTCTTTGATTGCCATTAAATGAATTTAATTCGTTAATTTGCTTATTCTTTTCCAAAATTTCCGGTATGCGGTCTTTCCGATTGCATAAATTCACTCTCATCATATCATATATATATATATATTTAACTAACAATTATTTCATGTTTAATAAAAATATATAATGTAGTTTTTATTTTATTTTTTTTGATTAACAATCTCATTTTTATGTTGTTTCGTTTCGTGAAGTATTTGGCATACTTCAACTCTACTTTCACCCCCTCTTTTTAGAATCTATGCTCTTTTAAGGTAAGTGGAATTATTTAATAGATTTTTATTTGTTTTTTTAACGGAGCAACACATTTATATGAATGAACTTTTGTTTGTTTCTCGAAGATGAGAAAAAATGTCATGTTTATATACTTTTAGCCATCTACATTTGTCATCGTAGAACTAATGTTATTGTATTTATTTATTAATTAATTAATTAATTTTATTTTGCATTTGAAATTTAGAGCATTTTTTGTCTTAGTTTGTTTTTAGTTATTTTTCATAGTATTGAAGCTTATGATTTATGATTTAGTTAAAAAATATTTAATTTGTCTTAGTATTATTAGAATTTGCTACAATAGCTTGACACTCATAGAGAACATGTCATTATTTATATTTTCTTTACCAATTACCTTATGTTTGGAACATGCTACTTAATGTTTAGTGCAAAGTGTTTGGAAAATAGTGATTTACTAATAATCACTGTGCCAAGTACGTGCATAGCATAGATAATTTTTTAATCTTTTTTACACATCTAAAATTTTTAAAAGAGTTATTTACTTGCTTATCTTTTAAACATGACTAAAAGATTTGAAGAATTATAAATCATATCATACAAATATGGTGCCCATGCATTGCACGGTTGTAAATCTAGTATAATAGTATTTTGGAGGAAGTCTACTTCTCTTTCTTAATTATTGTTATCTAATTAATTATACCTTAGCTTCCTCTTTTCACTTCTCCATCTTAACTTTTCCTCTCCTTGATATCATAATATTTACACATTCATCCACATGCACCTTTGCATAACCCTTCAGATCACTCGATTTATTTGCACAATAATTCACTCTTGCAACTATAAATCCATTTATTTGCACAATAATTCACTATTGCACCTTTAAATCCACAAGTATACGGCAGTAAATCCATTTATTTGCACAATAATTCACTATTGCACCTTTAAATCCACAAGTATACGGCAGTAAGATTTGTTGCTTCATCCCAATTTCAAGATTCAAAAGAAGATTGGTTCTTATCATTTATATATTAATTACTAACTAAATATTAGTTGATTAAACCTTAAATGTTTTTTGTTCTTAAAGCTCTCCTCAAACTTTGTATTACATTTTTTGTTCTTAAAGCTCTCTTTCAATTTTGTGTTAATCACGTATGCAAGTGCTGCCCCAATCATGAATTTATTTTTTGTATTTTTAATTATTAGATGTACATTGCAACAAGGAAGTATTCCCCATCTTAAATAATCGTTTCAATTTTTCTTTGTGATTTCTTAAATTAATAGTACCGTTATTTTTTATTTTATTTTTTATAAAATCAATTTTGAAATTTCACAATAGAAATAAGTTATATTTACTAATGATTATGTTGAATTAGAGTTCTCTTGAAAAATACTAAAGTCAAAGTGAGATAATATATCAATTTAAGACACACAAGATTTCTCAAATTTAGTAAACATTATACAAAATAGTTGACGTGCAAAATGACATGTTAATTATACCTTCTCTTTTCACTTCTCCATCTTAACTTTTCCTCTCCTTAATATCATAATATTTACACATTCATCCACGTGCACATTTACATAACCCTTCATATCACTTGATTTATTTACACAATAATTCACTCTTGCACCTATAAATCCACAAGTATGCGGCAATATGATTTGTTGCTTCATCCCAATTTCAAGATTCAAAGGAAAATTGTTTCTTATCATTTATATATTAATTACTAACTAAATATTAGTTAATTGAGCTTTAAATGTTTTTTATTCTTAAAGCTCTCCTCTAATTTTGTGTTAATCACGTTTGTAAGTGCTGCCCCAATCATGATTTTTTTTTTTTTTTAATCATTAGATGTACATTGCAGCAAGGAAGTATTTCCCATCTTAAATGATAGTTTCAATTTTTCTTTGTGATTTCTTAAATTAACAATACTGTTATTTTTTTTATTTTTTCTATAAAATCAATTTTGAAATTTCACAATAGAAATAAGCTATATTTACTAATGATTATGTTGAATTAGAATTCTCTTGAAAAATACTAAAGTCAAAGTGAGACAATATATCAATTTGAGACACCTAGAATTTTTCAAATTTAGTAAACACTATACAAAATAGTTAATGTGCAAAATGACATGTTAGTAATTTTTTTGTAAAACAAGATTATATAAGAAACTATATATTAAAATGTCCATGCATCACATGGGTATTAAGCTAGTATATATATATATATATATATATATTTTTATTTATAAATAGTAAAAGTCACTACATCCATCATATTGTGCATGCATTTACTCTATACATAATGCTATCTTAGTATCTCATATTCCTTGCTATTTTAAAAATGCATTTTTTATATAATGATCTCTGTTCATCTTTTTTGACCTTTGTAATTTAGTAGTTGTCTATTCGCTTACTGTATAAACCGTTACTTTATATTTTGCATTATTTGATACTTATGATTGTACTAATCTCAATCAATGTGTCGTTTTATTGCAAACATTTTATGTATATAAGCATATGTAAAATTTTCCTATTAACTACTATATATGATTCCATTAATATATCAATCAATGTGCCATTTCAATACAAATATCCTATGTATATGTGCATCTCTCTCTCTCTATATATATATATATATATACATTGGCTTGATTTATTGACCAGTGTCTCCACCTTTTTGTTTGAGTGTCATTAATCATTTTTTTTTGTCAACAAAGTCCTTGATCATTTTGAAAAAGGTTAACATTTTGTATATCTAATTTCCAATGAACTACTCTTTTTTTTAGGGTGGTGATATTGGCACCCCCAAAATCTCTTGAAAACACTCCCACTTTAATTCGGTCATTCGCAACCGAATAACGTATATGTTATTCGGTTGTGAAGGAGCGAATACAAAATTGCAAAAGTTTGAAAAAACTTGAAAATGCCTTACTCGGTTGTCAAGAACCGAGTATAAAATTTGAAAAAACTTGAAAATGCCTTATTCGGTTGTCAAGAACCGAGTATATAGACTTATATTTGGTCCTCACCAACCGAATAATAGACACTTTACTCGGTTGCGAATGACCGAATTAAAGTGGGAGTGTTACCAAGTGTTTTTGGGGGTGCCAACATCACCACCCTTTTTTTATTTGTTTAGCTACTTTTTGTTGAATTGTGTTGGTTTATATTTCAATGTAATTTCAACTTCTTTACTTTAATACTTCATAAAACATCGTCAATTACAAGGTGATTGTTTCTTTCCTAACTCTCTCCCACCTTCATGAGTTGAACCATTGATCTTAAGGTAAGGGTGGAGATATTGGCATCTCTAATATCTCTTAGAAACACTCCAACTTTTCATTGAACCTTTTATTCTATTAACATTGCGCCAACCTCTCTCATCTTCCCTTATCTAAACTTTTTATTGAACCCTATAATGAATTGATTATATCTAAATGAAAAAAAATATATACAATCCATTCTTTTATTTATTTTTCCTTGGCTCATTGTAAGGAACTCACTTCAATTTTATGCTTCTATAAATGTATTTGAAGATTCTAAAGTCAGGTGTAAAGGCACCATAAAATGATAGTATTTGCTTATTTTAATTTATGAATTGTGTCTATTTTAAATAAGAGTTTGCACTTTTACTTAAAATGCTAATAATCCATCTTGTCAAAAGTAATATTTAATTAGTTATTTTGGTTAAAATATCTAGCCAGTGTCCAAATCTTTACAAAACTCTTAAAACTTATCTTGTTGTGTATATGTGAATAGCAATTTAGTTTGAAAAAATGATAAGCAACCCTTTATGGTGTACAAATTGGATGATCGAACAAGACCTTAACTATATTAAAAGTTTTAATAATTTATGCAAGGTCTAATTTTTAGATCTGCTAATCTAGCTAGTGCTTTTGATTCCGTTGTTTATTCTCATATTTTTAGATCTGTCAATCTAGCGGCTCATTCGATTGCTGCGGTCACAGTTTATTTGATTTTTTCTTTGTCGTGGGGGAGCGATATCACCGATTGGATTTCGTCTACTCCTTCGGCTGATTTAATTTAATGCTTCAATTTGCTTTCAAAAAAAAAGTTTTAATAATTTATGCAAGGCCTAATTTTCATAAATGATCTAGATAAATAGTCCTGAAAATATAGATGCTTCCTTCACTATTTTATATTTATATACATGCTATATATATATATATATATATTAATATTCTCATATATATAATGTATTTTGCTATTATTTCAATAATGCATACGTATTTCTCCTTTATTTTAACATAAATAATATTATTAAATTAAAACTAAACTACGTTAGTATTCCTAAATCAAATATTAATTTCCAACTAGACAAAGCATTCTGTGATGTCATACTGAATTTGACCAATCAAAAAAAATGTCAGACTAATACAGATGTCAAAAGAAAAATATCAGATTCAATCGAAAAGATTTGAAAATCCTCAAGTGGTCCAAAAAGTTAAATAATTTGAAATTGTAAAATGGTCCAAACAATGAAGCAAATACTCACTTTTATAATAGTAAAATATTGACACTCTTAATTAATATCTTTTTTCATTCGATCATTTATAATTGAATAAGATATATATTAATTAATTGTAAAAAATTGAATATAAATTTAATAATATTTTATTCAGTTGTTAAAAACTCAGTATATAAGTTTATATTCGACCTTCAAAAATTAAGTAACATATATTTTATTCAATTGCAAGACTGAATGACAGTGAGAATATTACTAAATATTTTGGAGAGTACCAATATCTCAACTCCTTTTATTATACTATTAAAAAAAATCCAAAGGAAAATGAATTTATATTGCTCAATAATTAATTTCTCCAAAGACTTTATTGGCGGGGTTGACTTGCTTGCTACTAGGGCAGACAATATTTGACATGACACGCTAACCCGACACAAACTCGACACAGACTTAGTGGGTTTGGGTCAAGCATAAACGGGTTCGAGTCAATTTCAGATCAGACACGCTTAACCCGCAAACTAAACAGGTCGTGTTCGGGTTAACTCACTAACTCGAAATTGACCCGCAATTAACACGATTATTATTTTTATTTTCTTTTACAGCTATATATATATATATATATATATATTTTATTTTGCCTATCTTTCTTGAACAATTATATTCTTGTTTGGAGTATTAGTAGTAGATGATAGTTATTATGTTTTTAATGATGGATAAAGTACTAATTTTTTATGTTTATGCTTTGGTGATGAAATGTTATATATTTTGACTCTAGATTATTAATATTGAATTTTGGTATTAGGTGATACTTATTAAAAATTTAAAACTATTATAAAACAAGTTAATTTTTTTTAAATGAGATTTAATTGTCATTATAATCTTAAAAGGTTAATCGTGTCGTGTCGAGTTGCAGATTTAACATGACCTATTTATTAAATGAGTTAGTCGGGTCGTGTAACCTGTAAAATAAACAGGTCATGTTCGAGTTAATATAAATGACACGATTAGTTAAACAGATCGTGTTCGGGTTGACACTAATACTGTAATACTTGTGTGTTAACACGACCCGAACACGACACGCGAACCTGAATTGCCAGCCCTACTTGCTGCAAAGACAACATTAAATTAGAAACGTATACCGAAATAAAATTTTCGAATGGGCATGTGTCATGAGAATTCATCACCAACCCAACACGAGTTATTATCTTTATTTTATTTTTTTTTGAGAAGGTGTTATTAATCTTAGTTAAGCCAAAAAAAAATATATTGAATATTAATATTAATCCTGTGATTATTATTCACAATAATATCTTGGTCATTATATTTAATAATGACTAAACTTAAAATACTTTCGTCGTTTTATTAATTGATGCGATGTCTTTGATTACTATAACTAAAAATACATTATATTTAATAATTAGAGGCAGTCCTAACTAATTGGGACCCTAAGCAAACGTTTTCTAAATTTTGATAAACTTAATAATATATAAACATGTTATAATTTTCACTTATACTTTACAAATATATATATATATATATATATTTAATATGAAATTGAAATTTATAGTATAATTGCAATTTTACAAATATAAAAGTAAGGTCTATCAATGTTATATATTTTAACTAAAATATATTATATAAACTACCAATGAGTGATATATTAACCAAAAAAAATACATAAAATTGAGTTTCATTAAAATATGCCTAACCTAAAAATAATATTAAATAATAAGAACACAAAAAAACTAATACAACCAAATTAAATAAAGATGAAAATATTAAAAACAAACAAAACAAAAAATATGATAGTAAAAATATTACTTTAAATAAGAAAACGTGAAGAAACAAAAAAAAATTCAGTTTAAAATATATTTAATAAAAGATTATAGACCGAATTCTTAATCAATTGCTATTAATTGCTTTAGAATCAATCACCCCACAATTTCTCCCACAAGCGAGACCCTATGTACAACAATAAAAAACTGACCCCTCCCAAGTCAATATTATTAATCGCTTTAGAATATGTAAACTCATAAGTGAGACCTATGCACACGAAGAGAAGAAACGAGTCCTTCCAGCAAGTGAGACTCTAGGCAACTGCCTAGTTCGCCTAACACTTTGGCTAGTTAATAATAACCATTTCCGCATCTTTAATTTTTCTTAAAATAATTTTATCTCACTAAAATTTGTAGACCAATTAATATGTCAAATATAAACTAGCTGAACCATGAGGTTCTAATAAAATGCGAATCAATATATGTTTACGATTTTATTCGGTCGATAAAAGTAAATTGGATTCCAAAATCAAAACTCAAATTAACCATTCCCGCATCTTCTTTTTTTTTTTTTTTCCCATGTTTCATATCTCAAATTAAATTCCAAAACCATACACTTTATTATGATAAATTTAAAGTCAATTGTAGCTATTTTTATGTGAATCCTCAATTTGACTCAAGAGGCTTAATAATAGAAATTTGTGTAGTGTTCGATCTTCATTGTGAGGTAAATTCAAGAGCAAATTAGGGTTGGGACCAGTTCGGTTCCTAACCAAATTATGAAGAACCCGAATCGGTTTTTTGTTGTTTTTAACGGTTCAGTTCTTTGTGTATTTTTTGAGGAAATGTTTGGAACCGGCCAAAAACTGTTCTAACGGGTCTTTGGAGAACCGTTAAAACCAGTTAAAAACTGTTCTAACGGTTTTTTGGGGGACCGATAGAACCATTAGAATCGTTAAAACAGTTAGAACCGGCCAAGAACTATAAGAACTGTTATGTATTTATATATAACGGTTCCTTTAATTAAATTCATCAAGGAACTGGGAACCAAACCACTAACAAATATTAGGAACTGAACCGTTAAAAATGTACACTTTAATACTAAAAACTGAACTGGCATTTTTCGGTTCTGTACGGTTCGGTTCTCCGATTCCCGGTTCGAAAATCCCACCCTTAGATCAAATCCAACACAAGTCCTAAATTTTTTTTGCCTAATAGCATCGAGGTGAGATTTATAGAATACTTATGCTCCTTAACAAGGTAGAAAATGATAATAAAAATAATTGATTTATGTAAGAAGTTAGAAAATAAGTTGAGTGATATGGTGAAATATTGTCTTAATTTTTATCTTTTCTCATGGAAAAAAAATTCTTTAAATAATGAAGAAGAAAAAAATTCCTCACATAATAAGACAGGATGGAGGATATCTACTCATAAAAATAATTATGATATTAAGGGTCCGTTTGATAACAACATGAAAAAGAAAAAGAAAAATAAAAACAGTTAATTTTTGTAAGAAGATGAAAAATAAGTTGAAACATGTGGTGAGATGTCTTTTTACTTTGCGACTTTTTTCGTGGATAAATTTTTTTTTGATGGTTGAGGAAGAAAAAAATTTCACAAAAAATTATGAATGCTGAGAGACATTTATTCATAAAATAAGCATGAAATGTGGAACAATCTTATCATATGCCTCAACTTATTTTTCAACTTTTTATCAAATTTAAGTATTTTTATTTTCCTTTCCATGTTATTATCAAAAGGAGCTTAAGAGTATTTCAGTACATCAACTCAACATAATTTTAACTTCTTTCATAAATTAATTGCTCTTGATTGGGTGAGAATTCGATCAGTGGGTTTTTGTTTGTCGAAAATTTAATATAGGAAATTAAAGAAAAACAATGACAAAATCAAATTGGTTCGGGGCCTCTTTGAGCTTTTAGCCCTATATATTGGGCCGGATTTAGCTGCACCCCAAGTCTACGATTGATCGATTTTAATTTGTAAAAGTATGGATGAAGAAAAGGGAATACGGGGACGAGGATTCAAATTGTCGCTCTTTTTTTTATAACTTTCAACATACTCAAGTAATTGAACAACTCTGATACTTTGAAGGCCGAATGCTTAACCTTTTCTTTATTTACGAAGGGTTATTATATAAGGGAAGTCATTTTATTGAAAACATTTGCGCAGAGTGATGGTTGTGTATGGAAAATGGGCTGACTAAATGGGCTTATTCGTATATGTTTGGACACGATTGATCACTTTATAATCGGTTAAGACTGGTCCAATTAAATTTATATATATATATATATATATTCTTTTTTGAGAAACTATGTGGAATGTCTACAACAACACATATATCACAATGTTTAGTAACAATGGCAATTGGATCTCAGTTTAGTTCAATAGTTAAGTGCGTAAGTTATCACACGGGTTGCCAAAGTTTGACCCTCTTCTTGTTCTCTCAAAAAATGACCAAATCTCCTCATCGCTTCATATTAAAAAAAAATACAATGACAATTAAATACATCATCGTCACTATTATTACTACTAGATTATACACGCGATGCGTGGGCGTGTGTGATAATGATATTGGTGCTTTGTTGGGAGATTCATGGACAAAAAAGGATTGCTGTAAATAAATGTCTTAGGGAGTTACAATTATAAATAAATGTAATATATAACAAGAAGATTTCTATTGATAACTACTAAGAGTAGATCGCTAAATTAAAAATAATAAAAAAACATCATGATGAAATAAATACTTGGATAATTACAAATAAACTAAAACTAAAAAAAATCAGCAAATTCATAAATGAAAGAGGAGCTTGTGAAAAAACCAGACATTTCTAAATAGAGATCAAAATACAAATTGATGATTCAATTTATAAATTTCAATAGTAAAGAATAAGAAATTAACATTGGGTTAGATTCTCACCGAGAAATAAAAGGAAAAAATGAACATCAATTTAGTTGAAGTTAGCACGTAAGGTACACCTTTAATTTACTAATTCAACACTGTAAATTTATTTTGCTTTGTCCTATATTTTCATAATCCAAATTTATATAAAAATTAAACATACTCGATGAATAAATAACATTATGGAATTCCATTCTAAACATATCCACATATACCCAATAACATCATTGAAATAGGAGAATAAGAAATATACTTTCTAAAATAATTAAGAAATATAACATGCATACTTTAATCACCTTAACATACTAAAGGAATAAAAAAGATGCATGAATTTTTTCAGCTTATATCAAAAGAAGAAAAAGATCATGCTAAACATATATAATTGAAGGATCATCCTAAGATATATAATTGAATTCCTTCCTAGCCTACTCAATATTGAACTTTAGGTTAAATAGATGACTTTAGACATAGAGGAAAGGAGTTCTTGATCCTTAAACTATATATAAACTTCTTCTACAATATTCACCCATAAAACATTAGTTAGTGAAGGATATATACACAAAAAAAAATTAGTGTAGACCGGTCTGTACGGACTAAGCTTTTTGTGACAGTATTTCGTTAATAAAAAAAGTATCTCTCTAATAATTTAGCGTACACAAAAATTAATTAATTATTTAATAAAATAATTAATGAATGCACCTTTTCCATATTACTATATAATAGTATAGATATAGATAGATATTGTAGATTGTAAGAGTGTGAAACATTAATTTCATATTTTTGCTTGCAAGTAATCATTTTTTGAACAGTTTTATTTTATACTTTAGAGTAAATAATGAATTTGAATTTTTTATCAGAAAAATACTCCTGAACTATTTTTCATTTTTATTTTTATTTCTATCTTTAAATACAAAGCACCACACTTATCCCATTTGGGTGAAAAACTCACTTACAAATAATGCCTAAATAAACAAGAAATATTTAATACTATAGAGTATCATGTAATTGTATTCTAAATTCAATAAACCACATGCTTTCAAAAAAATAAATCAATAATGCACGTTTAGTGTTTGATAGCAAGAATGAAATTATTTTACCACATCTTTAACTTATTTTTAAATTTCTTACAAAAATATATTATTTTATTATTATTTTCTATCTTATAATTAAATAAATTATAAAAATTTATTTTTTTACTTTTATTATCCTGATACACTTATACCGTAAAATCAGATGTAAATTAAATTAAATTTAAGATTGTCCAAAAAATTAAACGATCAGGCACTACTAAAAATAAATAAAAAATAAAACAATACATCTTTTCCTAAATTTGCCATTGAAAATTGTGGCAATCTTTGTGGTACAACGCGTTTCAAAAGTTGTGCTGCTTCGATTCCCGCACTTCCACCGACTCGTTTGCCGCCAAGTTTGTAGGTTTGAGGACGAACACCTGGTCAGTAAGGCACCCACGTGTGCATCCACGTAGACCAACACATACCGCGTCTTCAAACACGTGGATTATGAACTGTATCAAATTTCCACCGCACACGCTTTACGTTTCCCTTTGCGTCTTCCAGAACTACCATTTCACACGTTTCGAAACTTCCAAATCAAAACACAAACCATCTTCCTACCTTATTCAAAACGAAACTTCTTTAAGGATAAACATAAAATTTATCGCTCGCTGTCTCTTTCCCTATAGATATATATATATATATCATAAATATCTAACCACTTACTTAAGTGGGTGTATTTATATATAGTGAAATATTAAGTAATGGGTATGGAGATAGATGAGGTGGTGGAAGAAGGGTGTTCAACGCCCAAACGCGATGGTTCTCAGATTCCAGCAGCATCTGTGTGTCCCCCGCCGCCAAAGAAAAAGCCGTACTCTCATCTAGGAGGAGGAAAGACGAAGCCACCGGAGAATGGCTACTTCCGGCCACCGGATCTCGATCTCATATTTAAATTGCGACCTTCGCGCCACACTTGTGTTTAAGGCTTAGGATGAGACTGCACGCATGAAGAGTATTCAAAAAGTCGTGCACCAAGGTGGTGGTGGTTTATTTTATATAAATTGTTGACTAGTGGTGTCTAAACACATCAACTCTTACTTTTTGTATATTCTCACTGTGTGTTCCAATGTTTGGTACAAAATCTGGCTTCTATTTTGTTAATTTTGAGGAGAGCCAGTGCGAATATTAAAATTAATCTATAAGCAGTAGTAATTAGCATATGCATGGTATTGACAGGTACATAGTAGATGGTCGAAGTTGGTAGCCAATGTATAATGGTTTACTTGTTTATAATGAAAGTACATTTGTTATTTTGTTTCGCTTTCTTCGTTCACTTTTAACTGCTGCTTTTTTTTTTTCTCTTCTTTTCTTATCTTCTGAATATTTTAAAAAAATGAAATTCTTTTAATTTTTGTTATCAGAGTCATCAGACACAAATTCTTGTACCTCAAAGTAATAAATAGGTAGCCACAAATTTGGAAAAATAAAAACAAACGGTACACTAGCTCATTTTTTTCCAACCAGAAGCGAAATTCATTGAAAACTATAATTATTTATGTAACTGGGGCACTTGTAAATTGCCCCTAATGAATTTAAACGTTTCAGTTTCAATCATGTTTGGAACTTTTTTTTGAAGGGGTTTTAACCACTAGCGTACGCAGAATTTTTAATTTTTTTTTGGTTGTGCTCTGATTTATGAATTGGACCATTTGAAATTACATCTAATTTTTTGGGTTCAAAGTGGGGCAAACAAGCCCAAACTAACCTATATTATCATAAATTAGAGTATTTACAACATTACCAGGAGATTCACAAACCAAATTGGTCCCTCCATGGTGTAAATAAAATGGCCTAACGTTGCAAGCTAATGGATACGGACATTGAAATATTTAGGAGTATGAAAAATGGTACACCTCCAAATACTGTCATGGAGGTAATTACAATCAAGAATTATCAGCTTAGCTTGAATAGGAGTATCAACCTCTGTCCCACACCAACGTACCAGCAAAACCCCACACTTAATTCCCATTTTCATCTTGAAGAATGCCCCCATATGAACCTTGAACATCACAGTAGTTTCTGTTAAAATATTATTCTCTATTTTTCTCTTTGAATGCTTTCATCATGAATGTCTTCCTCCTTTTTTCTCTTTGAATGCTTTCATCATGAATGTCTTCCTTAATTTAAGGCTTTGCTTTCTCTTTCTATGTCCTTCTAATCTTGTATATATATGGGTTATGTTCTTGTAATGAAACACATTGAAATATACAGGATACATATTCTTTTTCTCTCTCTAGATTTATCATGGTATTAGAGGATCAATTCTGATTATTTTTTTTCCGGTACATCACACCTTTCACCATCTCGCTATCAACCCACAGCCATCTCCTCACCTCTGGTCAACCTACTGCTATCCCATCACCACTACCAAACAAACTGCCTAAACCTTCAACACTCTCGAAAACTACCTAAACCACTGCCAAAATTCCTTAACCCACCACCACTGCCATCGTCTCATCAAGACGAATCCAACCTCGAAAGAATCATCCAAAAATACCGACAGACGCGCCTTCACGCACTAGGAGAGTGATTTCCATCCCGCCTCGACCACTCACGCGTAGATCCCACGCGCACCTAGACACTCTCTGCACGCTCTCACGCACGAGTAACTTCCGCGCGCCAACGTGCGTCCTTGCCCAGCCAACGCGCCCACGCGGTCAACAGCGCATTTCTTACACGCGCCTACGCTCACCCACGCGCCTACCTTCTCTCACGCGCACCGTTACCGTTTCCTGACATCGTTAGCTTTAACGGCGGTTTACTAACGCCGTTACTTCACTGTTCATAAAAAAAACACACACACACACTTGTTCCCAAGGTTTTCCAGCGTTTCGGACTCAACCGCGACCTCCGTTCTTGCCAATTCCATTCCTACAATTCCAATTTCAGGTTTCATCTCTGTTAATTCTCTATTTCCCTTTTACCATGTCTTCCAATTCTGAAATACCTATTACCATTAAACTTGATGGGAATAATTATAGTCATTGGTCCATGCTGTTTCGTAATTTTCTGAAAGGAAAAAGGTATTTGGAATTATGTTTCTGACAAAGAAAAATGCCCTGCTGATACTGATCCCAAGTTTTCTGAATGGGATATTAATAATAACAAAATCTTAACCTGGATTGCCAATACCGTAATACCATCCATTAGCATACAGTTCGGCAAATGTGATACTGCACAGAAAGCTTGAATTTTTTTTGGCAAACCGATATGTTCAAACTAATTTTATCAAAAAGTACAAGCTTGAACAGGATATACGGGCCCTACAACAACAAGCGGGACAATCTGTTTCCGATTTTCACTCTAGTATGTCTCTTATTTAGGATCAGTTGGAACTTATGGAACCACAGTGGACTACTGATTTGCAATTGTGGAAAACCTTTCGTGAGGAGACTCGCCTTGTCCAGTTTCTTATGGCTCTTAGAGAAGAGTTTGAACCACTACGGGCTGCCATGCTCCACCGTAAATCTATGCCTACCGTTGAAGTGGTTTTAACTGAATTAATTACTGAAGAAACCCGCCGAGGCTTCTCTTCACCTCTGTCTTCAGTATTCATTGCGACCCCTCGCCCTCAGCAACAATCTTACAGACCTCCCACATATCACCCTTCCCCACGCCCTCCTCATACCTCAACATATTCCTAACAACCTTCCCCCCGGCCACCCAGAGGTTTATCACAGGTCAAATATAACTATTGCAAGGAATTTGGTCACACAGCTAAGTATTGTCCCTCTCATACTTCTCGATACATGCAAGGCATACAAAACTCCTCCCACTCTGCTGCTGCTTTCACATCATCTGATCCATCAAGTATCAGCTATCTGCCTTTACCTAGTTTTTGTCCGCCTACCACTCCTGAGGACTCCACCAACCCTTCCCCGCTCCGTCATACTGTTGCATCTGCCTTCTCTGCTCTTACTGGTACACCCACTTCTCCATGGTTTCTTGATTCTAAAGCTTCAAACCACATAACATTTGACTCTACCCACTTTGTCACTTCTAGTTCGATGCATTCATCTCTCCCGATTCATACAGCTAATGGGTCCACCATCTTTGCTAGTCACATTGGTTCCATCAATAACACCAACGGTTTATCTATTCCTGATGTTCTTCTTGTCCCTCAACTATCTATGCAACTTTTATCTGTTGGCCAATTATGTGACCTTGGGTTAATCATTTCATTTGATTCTTCTGGTTTTGTTGTGCAGGACCGTTCAACGGGGACATCAGTTGGGACAGGCCATAGAATTGGACGCCTATATGTGACAGACAGATTACAAATTCCTTCTCTAAGTGGTTCCTCCTTCGTGACATTTACCCCCAATCCCTCCTCATTTATTTTCTGGCATTCTAGATTATGTCATGTTTCTTTTTCTTGTCTTCAATTTATGGTTACTAAAGGGTTGTTAAGACCAGTTACATTAGACAAAGATCCCTCTTGTGTTGCTTGTAAACTAGCTAAACAACCAGTTATTCCTTTTAATAATAGTACTACTGTTTCCAACTCTCCCTTTGATCTTATGCATTCTGATATCTGGGGTAAAGCCCCGGTTACCTCTATGGGTGGGGCCTTATATTATGTTGTGTTCATTGATGATTACTCCTGTTATACTTGGACCTATTTACTTCGTTCCCGTTCGGATTTTTTAAAAATTTACATTGAATTTGTCACTATGATTAAAACTCAATTTTCAAAAACCATTAAAACCTTTCGATCAGACTCTGGAGGTGAATATATGTCTAAATCCTTTCTTGATTTTCTCAAATCTCAAGGGACCATTCCTCAACTCTCTTACCCCGACACCCCTCAACAAAATGGGGTTGCCGAACGCAAACACCGTCATCTTATTGAAACAGTCCGAACTTTACTTATCTCGTCCTCTGTCCCTTCCGTTTTCTGGGGTGAAGCCATCCATACATCTTCCTTCCTCATTAATCGCATTTCTTCCGTGGTTACCGGTAGTATCTCTCCTTTTGAACGTCTCTTTGGTACCAGACCTGATTATTCCTATCTTCGTATTTTTGGAACCACATGTTTTGTGCTTTTTCCAAAATGAGAATGCACAAAACTCACACCAAAAACGGCTATGTGCGTTTTCTTAAGGTATGGCGTTTAACAAAAGGGCTATCGTTGTTATGATCATATTACAAAAGACTCCGTATTTCTCGCCATGTCACTTTCTGAGAAAATACCCCATACTACACTCTGTCTAAGGATTCAGTGTCTTCCACTGAGCCCTCCCTACCAGTTGATCCATTTCCTGACTTCCCCCTCAACCCACTCCTCTCCCTATTCCTGATCCTGCACCCTTACATACTCCTACCACTGATTTTGTATCTGGATGTCCATCTGCTGATGACTCTACGTCCTGCCCTGGCTCTATCTGTCCCATCGACGGTTTTGTGCCACGAACGACTCGTGATCGTCGTCCGCCAGCCAAGCTATCAGATTATCACTGTTTTCTCTCTGCCATACTGTCTCACCATAAACCAACCTCCTACTGCACTGCTTCTTCAGATCCTCTCTGGCAACAAGCTATAACTGAGGAACTTACTACTCTCCAATAAACCAATACATGGGATCTTACCACATTACCTGCCAGTCATTCTGTTGTTGATTGTAAATGGATTTACAAAATTAAAACTGAGGCTGACGATTCTGTTGATCGATACAAAGCTCGTCTTATTGCCAAGGGTTTTACTCAAGAATATGGCATTGATTATGAGAAAACTTTTGCTCCTGTCGCTCGTATGACTACTGTTCGCACTCTAATTTCAGTTGCCTCTATCCGACAAATGACGATTCATCAAATGGATGTTAAAAACGCCTTTCTTCATGGTGATCTCTCTGAAGTGGTTTATATGCAACCTCCTCCCGGCCTTCCTCATTCCTCCAGGCAAGTATGCAAACTCTGGCGTGCTCTATATGGTCTCAAACAAGCACCTCGAGCCTGGTTTAAAAAATTCTCCACCGCTGTCCTTAATCATGGATTCTCTCAGAGTGCACATGACTCGACTATGTTCACATTTTTCTCATCACGGGGCATTGTTATTCTTCTGATATATGTTGATGATATGATTATTACTGGGGACAATTTGGACGGTATATCTCGAGCCAAAACTTATCTGTGTTCATGTTTCGAAATGAAAGATATGGGTACTCTTCGCTACTTCTTGGGCATTGAGGTTGATCATTCATCTACGGGATACTTCTTTTCTCAGGTGAAATATGGTTCTGATATTGTTGATCGTGCTGGCCTAACAGATACTAAAGTTGCAGATACTCCGCTTGAAATGAATGTCAAGTTTTCTCCTTCTGATAGTACTCCTCTGGCTAATCCTACATTATACCGACAGCTTGTCGGTAGTCTCAACTATCTCACTATCACCAGACCAGATATCAGTTATGCTGTCCACATTGTGAGTCAGTTCATGTCTGCACCTCGCTCTGTTCACTTTGCTGTTGTTCTTCGTATCATCCACTATATAAAATGGACCATATACCAAGGCCTACATTTCTCGTCGGCCTCTAGTCTTACGCTACAAGGGTACTCTGATTCTGACTGGGCAGGTGATATTACTGATCGGCGATCCACCACCGGTTTCTGCATTTTTCTCGACAACTCTCTTATTTCGTGGAAAAGCAAGAAGCAAACTGTTGTTGCTCGATTGAGTGCTGAGGCTGAATATCGTGCTCTCGTTCATACTACCGCAAAAATTATTTGGCTTCGCTAGCTCTTCCAAGATATGAGCATCTCTATTACGGATCTCACACCACTCTTTTGTGACGATCGAAGTTCTATTCAAATAGCCCATAATGATGTTTTTCATGAGCGCACCAAGCATATTGAAGTGGACTGTCACTTTACTCGTTACCATCTCTCCCAATGACTTATTTAGTTACCATACATTTCTTTCGTTCTTCAACCAGCTGATCTCTTCACTAAATCACATGTGACTGCTCGCTTCCAATTTCTGGTGTCCAAGCTCCGCATGCTTTCCAAGCCATCCTGAGCTTGAGGGGGGGGTGTTAAATGTCTTCCTCCTTTTTCTCTTTGAATGCTTTCATCATGAATGTCTTCCTCCTTCTTTTTTTCTTTGAATGCTTTCATCATGAATGTATTCCTCCTTCTTTTTCTCTTTGAATGCTTTCATCATGAACGTTTTCCTTAATTTAAGGCTCTGCTTTCTCTTTCTATGTCCTTTTAATCTTGTATATATATGGGTTATATTCTTGTAATGAAACTCATTGAAATATACAAGATACATATTCTTTTTCTCTAGATTTATCAGTTTCCACCTGCATTCAGTTCCAGGTAACCCGGAGCATCTACCATTAATTGAATCTAAATGCAAAAAATTCAACTGACTTGTCTTGAATCTTGATGTGCCTATCCATTTTGAAAGTCGTTGCCAACCGAACAAATCTAAATTAGAGAAAAAGTAATATTTCAAAATATTTGGTCGTTTCTAGCTGTTCAGATATGCCACATAATAGCCACAAAACAGGAAGCCTAATTAATATTTAAACTCCAGCCAACTCTTTTTGCGTCCTTCAAATTATCATTTATCCATTCTTAAAACGGAGCATTTATAAACCAAATCATTTTTGAAAGATGAATGATATTAGACTAAACTTATTGTGACTTGGGGCAAGCTTTAAACAAATGATCCAAGATTCAATACCAGTTTTCACACGATACTCGTTAGTTGGCAACCTACCATGCACCACGAGCCACATAAAATAACTTAACTTCTGAGGGCAATCTAGTCTCCAAATGGTGTTACAATTAAATTTAGATTAATCTTCTTCTTCTTCTTTTGAAATAAGCTGAAAGAAAGATTTTAAAGATATGATTCCATCTTTAGCGCCTTTCCACACGATTTCATCCTCCTTGTCACTCCCTTAAAGCTGTATGCTTCGAATTTTAGTAAGAATATGAGAAGGAATTTGAGTTTTGATAATTTCAAGATTCCACCCACCTATGAGGAGAGATTATATCAGCAACAGACCACATCACCTCATTTTGATCGATCAATGTCCTCAACAAGAAGGCATAAAGGTTCATAGTCTAATCAGGTGTCAAACTAAAGAAATAGTTGGTTACCATTTCCTAAATGCCATTCATAGCCTCCTTTAACAAAATTAAAGCTTTTATAAATAATCTTACAAGTAGGCGAATCAACAGGTTTTACCACGTAATCCATGAGATTTTGGACTCTAACATTCTTTTCAAATTAAAGAGAATCGATGTCACTCACCATTTTACCTCAAATCTTCGCCAACTTTACATCGTTCACCATTCGAGTTTCTCTAATATTGATGCCACATAACTTCTTGTATTTAGTAACAGTTTCCCAATTGAGTATAAGTAGCTTTATTTTTCTCAGGAATGCAACCCCAAATGAAATTCTGATTCAGTTTATTCTGTGTGTCACAGGTAGTTTGAAAGAGCCACGCTAATTGCATAACATAAGTGGGAATACCCAAAAGAACGGATTGAACCAGCGTGCATATGCCTGCCAGGTTTAAATGATTTGCCTTCCATCCCATAAAACGCTTTTGCACCTTTTCAACGATGTCTTCAATCATATGTTTGTTTCGACATCCTATCATTAATCAACGAAATACCCAGGTACTTTCTTATCCTATCTGTGAACTGAATGCCTGTCATGTTTTGAATGGCTTCCTTTGTAACACTACACACTCCTTTGCTTGCATAAGCCATCGATTTTGCTGTGCTAATGGTTTGGCCAGATGTGAGACAAAATTCCTTGAGAATTTTTGAAACCACCTTTGCTTGATACATGCTCGCTTTAGTAAAGAGCAGCAAATCATCTGCGAACAGAAAGTGAGGAATACTCAGATTGGTTATGTATAATCAAAAGTTTTGCATTTCTTTTCGTGCATGAATTAGGAAATGAGGAGAGATAGACAATCTAGGTCTATGACAAATAGAAACGACGACAGAGGGTCACCTTAGCGTAATCCACGGGCGGGATAGTGAAAATGACTCATATCTACCCCTCTCGGTAACGTGGTTTACAAGGTGCTAATTAAAGTTATGGTATTCCGTCTTAAACTTGTTATGGATAAACTCACTAATCCACTCCAGGCCAGCTTTGTTCCAGGCCGCCAAGCCACTGATAATGTTCTTATTGTTCAAGAATTCATTCACTCATTCAAGAAATCTTCAGCTAAAAATGGCGGTTTAATGATTAAGATCGATTTAGAGAAGGCTTACGACAAGGTTGATTGGGGTTTTTTTCTCCAAACTCTTGATTTATTTAAGTTTCCCTCAAAAACTATTAAGGACCATTTGAATACTTAATTCATAAATTATCTACTTTTAACGTGTAGTTGTAAAAATAAATATTATATAAAGTCATAAATTTAAATTAATTTTTAAAATATTAATTTTTTTAAAATAAATATGAAATTATATATTTTTTCAATATATATCACACAAATTTATGCCGAAAACATTACATCACACGAATTTTTATTAAAATACAAAATTTTACAATTTATCTATTTTATGATTAAATATTATATGCTATCAAACGAGCCCAAAATTAACTTCTCTTAGAAATTTGTCTTTATAAATCTACTTATTGTAATTTATTGTTACACGAACAAAGATTAACATTAACCGTGTAAACAATATTAAAGAAAAATAATTGAAATTACTCAAAGTGCCAAAGCAATTCTTTTTTCCGTAAACAAAAAATTTCATTTATTTACTAAAATGTTATATAACTACTTTCAAATTACAATTTTGTTTTACTGCATGCATATATAATTGAATAGTATTTTAATAGTAGGTAAAAATAACTCTCTGTCTCAAATTACAAGCAGAAAAATTTATGTGCAATACGTAAAACTAAGAGTCTCGTTTATCTTTTATGACATAATCAATAGGCCAATCATATAATAAAATTTAAGTTTGAACAATAATTAAACTTAAATTAATACATTCTTAAAAAGAAACAAAATTAAAGGTCGAGATGTAGTAGTGCGTGTATCCATTTAATGGTTGAATGCAAGTTACGTACTATCTATTGTTATTAAATATTAAATATTTTATATATGTCTATATAATTGTTTTTCTAAAATTGAGGGAGTATGGCCGTACCCTCTTGGAACTACATATATATAGGGGGCTGATAAATGCACCCCTATTTTTTGTCACAAACACCCTTTACACCTTACACCCCCAACTTTTTAAAAATTTATCACAAACACCCTCCTTTACCACCCTCCAATTAACAACCATAATTTTAATTAATTAAACTAATAAAGTTAAATTAAAAATGAACTAAACCCATAAAATAATAAAAAAATAATAAGAACAACAGGGGATTCAAACACACCATTGTTTTCCCTATTACCGTGCTCTGAAACACTCCCATCCCCACTGTTGTTCCCATCATCTCCGGCTCCACCGCCTGGCTCTGTCGTTCTCCATCTCCACTGGTGGATCTCTTTCTCCATCTCTCCTTCAACCCTACCCACTAGGCGCAACGCACACCATTGCTGGCGACCTATCTCTGTACGAGTGTTAACACTCTCCCGTCATTCATTGCTTCATCACCTACAAAAATCCTCTGTCTGTGATAAAGCTCAAAGGTAGTCAATCCTCTTTCTGTCACTTCGCATTTTTCTCTCTGTGAGGCGGCTCAAAGCACAACACGAAACTGTATGGGTTCGATTTTACCCCCAAATTTGGTGTCCTTGAAAGAGGGAAAAAAATGAGTGTTTTTGTTGGATTGTGCGAGACTTATAAAATTACGATTGCATTAAGAAATTTGTTCTATTATTTTTCTAATTTTTTCCATAAAAAAATTATGTCGAACTCAATTCAGATCCGAGATCATAAAGCACGATGGTCGGAAAAAGACCGAGCTTCTATGCATATTAATTTTTAGTAAATGCCAAACTTATTAAGCGAATCAAGGTTGTGAAGCTTAGCTTCTTTCTTATCAGCATCTTTGTTAATTAAAGATCAAAAGTTTAAGTTTTGAAGCATGTTAAAATTATTAGTAACGTTGAAATTGCATATCAGTAGTCCGAGCTTAGTACATTAGCAAGCTTATTAACACCCATCTAAAGCTAATAAATTCTTCACAGTACATTCCGACAAAATAAAACCAACAAAACATATGAAAGAAAGCATGCATTTGATAAAAAAAGTCCATTACAAAAAGAGTAAAAAGATTGATAAAAAAAAAAGAGAGGCTTTCTTCAAAGATTCCTTCGGTGTGAAGAGCCTTAATGGTTCAACTTCGAGGACCCTCATGACCTTCTCGAGTTGTTTATTAATTTTGTCAAAGCTCTCTTGAAGAAGGCCTCCGGGGATTGAAAGAAGCAAATCCTTCCTTCAAACGAATAAATCGACCGGAAAGACGGTCATAGCTGTTCTTCAGACGACGGTGTTTTCGTTTAAGGCGAAGAAAGGCCCTCAACATGTTGGCCACTTCTGTAGCGTCTACTCCTTCAGCGCACGGAGAAGCAGAATCGGAAACGGATTCACTGTTAAGATCACCCATTGAAATGGAACTGTGAGGTATAAATAAAAAAAAACAGTTAAAGAGTCCGCTTTTATATAGGGTAGGAGTTACTCAGGGGGTCAGAAAACCCTGTGCAATGAATATCCTTGGAAAACGAGGACATTCACCATTTATTATTATATTCATTCCCAGAAACACCTTGGGAATATACCAACACTCTGCCGGCCCAGTGGCCATTAGAAAAAATCCACGTGGCCAACTGGGGTTCATAATTACAATAGATGAATAGATCAAAGTTTGATATAAATAAGGAGATATATAGTCGGCTAAAAGGATGTATACTACATACATAAAGAAAATCGTACTCGAGGAAAGTTTCATATCCCAACCGAGCTTAATGGCAAGCCGAGCTTAAAATAAAAAGTGGTATCGACCATGTTAAACTTCTTTCTTAATTAAAGATAAAAGTACAAGTTATGCAGCATGTTTAAATTATTAATGACGTTGAAATGCACCACCTTTGGGCCGTGGCTTTCCATTCCGAGCTTATGAAGGACGACAATGAAAAACAATCTTGCACACATCATTTGCTGAGGGTAGCAATACGTTCCGCAAAAAGTACATTCAATCGTGCCGAGCTCGTTAATAACATTGACATATTTCGAACTTTAACAAGCCTGTTACCCAACATCAACGCAAGTATGACATATTTCAATTGTGCCGACCTTTTACCGAAGCTAAAATTTTAAAAATATTAATGGAATCAACCATGTTAAAATTCTAACTTTTAAAATCTTAAAAGTCGAGAAGGGACTCCGAGCTTCAAGACCAACGCATTTGACTCGATCGCAATCAACCCAACGTATATATAACAATAGCAAAGCATTTGACAAAAAATGTCCATTACAAAAACGTTAACGAAAAAAAAATAAAAATTACATGAAAGCCTAATCCAGTGGGATGGAAGGGTCATGATCAGCAGTATCCTCCAACTCACCCTCTCCAGCCTGTTCCCCATCACCAACCCGGCTATGAGCAGCCTGACCAACAGGGGATTGAATTTCCACCACCTCCCTGCCTTCAGGTTCTTGGCCGACCTATGCTTCCTTGTCCGCAGGCGCCTCTACTACAAACTGGAAGCCAGCAGGAATGACAACAGGAACCCTCAGCTCACTCATAGGAGGCACCTGGGCAGCATCGAGCGCCCGGTCATACCCAGCCTGGTATAGCTTTGACTTTATTGCTTTGACGTCTGCAACGCATTCCTCGAAGCATTGATCATAACCCCTCTGCTCGGCATCATTAATTTCCTGGTCCTTCTCCGCCTTGAGGTCCGAGTTCTCCTTGTTCAGGCGCTCTACTTCATCTTTCAGGCGCTGCTGATCAGACCTAAGAAAAGACACCTCCCCTTGAGCACTCCCCACCTGCTGGTTCAAACGAGATATCAGGCCGTTGGCGGTGTCCAGCTCCTTCTTCCTTACCTTCAGCTGTTCATTGAGGCTCTTCTTTTCGGCTTCGAGCTGCATGAGGGCATCATTCTGGTTCCTACTCAACATAACCCTCCTATCGTCCAACACCATGAACTTCTGGGCAGCCTGTTCAGAGAAAGACATACCAAATTACAAGGAAAAAATAAATTGCGAATTTCGAAAAGAAATAAGCTCGGCCATTAACCTTCAACATATCCTGCAGAGCTTCATTCCTGAGTTGAACAGCAGGGATGTCTTTGAGCTCGGAAACATCATCTTCCTTTGTGATGCCGTACATGATGGTGGCTGCAACAGAGGGTGAGCGATATAAGGAATCAGACTCCAGCAACTCACGGCCCTAGTAGCGAAACACAGGACGCCAACTGCGGTCAGGCTCTTCCTGTACCTGTTCGGCTACCTGACCTTGAACACTCTGGGGCTGATCATTTCCAGCGGTGAAGTCGGCTGCTTCCATCCTCTGACCAGCTGTGGGTGAGGATGGTGGGGTAGTCACGGCAACTCTGTAGCCATAGCGTGGCCTCTTCTGAGGAGACGACGCAGGAACTTGTCCGGCGTTGGCGTCGTCCTGTAAAGCTTGGCTCAAGTTCCTTCTCTTTGGGGGCATCTCCACAGGATTTGCGATATCTCAGCAACTTCTCTTTTCCCCCTACCTTGCACTGGAGACGATGTGCTAGGTCCACCGAAATCAGCAACGACCCCAGTTGGCGTGTCAACCGCTCTCTCAACAGGGCCCTCCCTGATCGAAAACCCAGAAGGAATGGTAGGTCGGGATTGAAGTAGTAATTTTATATTAATCCGACCTCAAACCCACAAACACAAACCCACAAACCCACTGATTGCCAATCTCTGAGAAGAAATCGTTGTCAATGAGTGCAACGGAATAAGTTTTGGGAAGCTCGGCGTGATCAATATCACGAAATTGTTCACGGGATTTAGGGCTCGAACGACGGAGATTGACTGCAAAACAAACGAGACTTGTATAAATATCCAATTCAGAATATAACACGAAATGGATCACAAAATTAAACATAAAAATCGTACCAAGACGTTGATGTATTTATCTTTTTATTTTATGTATATTCCCAACATCCCAAGCACCGCCGACCACAAGAAAGCCCTCGTCAAAACCTTTTTCTGACTTCGTCACAGTTCACAAAATCGGGATTATTAACCCGAGCTCGGAACTAATTTTTTATTTTATGTATATTCCCAACATCCCAAGCACCGCCGACCACAAGAAAGCCCTCGTCAAAACCTTTTTCTGACTTCGTCACAGTTCACAAAATCGGGATTATTAACCCGAGCTCGGAACTAATAGCGAGTACGATCGCCAGGATAGTTTCAGAGGGAATAGCACCAGAAAATCTCCATCCAAGTTAGACTCACCCCCAACAATCTGTTAAGGGCTGCACAACCTAAGACCACTCTAACCCCACTAGGACTCAGTTGACACAGCCTCAAGTTGCAACGTCTCAACAAGTCACCCTACAGGGGGTCCAAGGGCAGTTTCAATCCCGCCTGTTGAAATAGGACAGTATATATGCCAATCGGGGATAAATCGCTGAGAGAATACAGCAAGTTCTTCCCCCCTAACTAAATACCCTCGTTGAATCGTCTATTCTATCTAAAACCCTAACCTCTAAAAGAAAATTTAAACGACGATACCCAGAGTGAGGGATAGGGAAAACTTACAGTGAGAGAAAAACTTCGAAGAAAGAATATCGCGATTTCAGAACGGATGTCTAGTTCGTCGCACGTACAGGGAAAGGAGGGAAGAAAATTGCAGAGGAAGAGTTTGTGATTTTGAAATTTGAGAAGTGGGTAAGGTGGACAGTTTTTGTCCAACGCGGCATGCTTTCCCTCTATAATCGTGCCTAATGATGAAGTTGCATTTAATATGGGTCATTTCAATGCTGCCGACAGCTTTTCACAGTACAAGCCAGCCGCGAGGCGCCACGTGGGGCACGGGCCCAGTTTCCAATTTCATTGCCTTCACTACGAAGTGAAATCCTGCTCAGGTCTTACTGAATTTCTGCCGATTGGAATTGTATACCGAGCTTACTGAACAAGTCACGAGTGAGGTAGCATGATATTTGAGTCCGAACTTATTTAACACAAAATGGAGTTCAATCATTAGGAAATATGGTTCCGAGCTTTGTGAATACGCTATTTACGTCCGCCGGTACTTGGCAAATACGAATTCTACCAAAGGCACATTAGGTACTTCCGACCTTGGAAGACTATTAGTTCATAACAAACTTCAGAGGTGACAACTCATCACAATAATTGTACATGGAACTTTTAATCTCTTCTCGTTTGGTACACCATATGGCATTTTAACAACACGATTGAGAACATTAATAATGTCCGAGCTTCCTACCAAGTGGGGATTCAACTTGTGAAACTTGGTTTGCTTCCGAGCTTGTGATCAAAATCAATTTGTTCGTTAGTTTCCCAAAAAATTACGTGATGCTTACATCTTTACAAAAAATTATGAAGTATGTTAAACATATTAAACGTATGTTGGTTAGGTGTAAAGATAAAATGTTTATGTTTTGGGTCGTGTTAAATTTATAAGTGTCGCCGAGATCAATAGGCTGAGCTTGATTTAGTCACCTATAGCGAATAAATTATTCACGCAAAATTATTGAAAACGATAGAGCAATCAACAGAACACATGAAAGAAAAGCATGCATTTGATAAAAAAAAAATGTCCATTACAATAGGATAAAAAGAAAAAGAAAAAAATGAAAGGCTTTCTTCTAAAATTCATTCGGGCTGGAGCCTTAATGTTTAAACTTCGATGACCCTCATGACCTTGTCGAGTTGTTTATTAATCTTGTCGAAGCTCTATTCATGAAGGCCCCCTGCGCTTGAGAGACGCAAATCGTTCTTTCAAACGAAGAAATCGACCGGCGAGGCGGTCGTAGCTATTCCTCAGACGACGGTGTTTTCGTTTGAGGCGAAGAAAGGCCCTCAACATGTTGGCCACTTCTGTAGCGTCTACTCCTTCAGCGTTTGGGGAAGCAGAATCGGAAACGGATTCATTGTTAAGATCCGCCATTGAAATGGAACTGTGAGGAATAATAAAGAAACAGTCAAGAGTCCGATTTATATAGGGTAGGAGTTACACAGGAGGTCATAAAACCCAATGCAATGAATATCCTTGAAAAACGAGAGGACATTAGTTGCATTCACTCCCAGAAGCACCTTGGGAATATGCACACCCCTTTCATAAGTTGCCCAGTGGCCAATAGACAAAAGGCACGTGGCCAACTGGGAAAGGTAAAGCATTCCAATGGAAAATTTACAAAGTATTACACTTTACCGAGCTTTCTAACATTCGAACTTGTAAATATATCTTTTGAAGTTAAAATTATTAATGGTATCGACCGTGTTAAGCTTATTTCTTTATTCTTATCAGCAGCAAAAAATTGTTGCTGAACCAATGCTTTCTTCACAGTTTATCCGACAAAACGAAACGGCAATCAACACAACATTTTTGGAAAAAAACCAAAGCATTTTATCAAAAAGAGTTAACTACTTAGCACCGAGCTCAATATTGAGTGTCAACTCGACAAATAGTTCAGCAGTTCCGAGCTTAATAACATACGAATTTACAAATCCCAATACAAAAACCACAAAAAAAATATAGTTGAAAGCCTAATCCTGCAATTCACCATCTCCTGCCTGTTGCCCATCACCAACCCCGCCTCCTGCTCCCACCACCTCCCTGTCTTCAGTTTCCTGGCCAACCTCAGCTACCTCTACCGCAGGCGCGTCTACAGCAAACTGGAAGCCAGCAGGAATGAGCACCGGAACCCTCAGATCGCTCGAAGGAGGCACCTTGACAACATCGAGCCCCCTGTCATACCCAGCCTGGTACAGCTTCGACTTTATTGCCTTGACCTCGGCAACGCTTTCCTCGAAGCATTGATCATAACCCCTCTGCTCGGCATCGTTAATTTCCTGGTCCTTCTCCGCCTTGAGGTCCGAGTTCTCCTTCTTCAGGCGCTCCTCATCCTCTTTCAGACGCTGCTGGTCCGACCTCAGAAAAGACGCCTCCTCTTGAGCACTCCCCAGCTGGCGGTTCAAACTAGATATCATGCCGTTGGCGGAGTCCAACTCCTTCTTCTTTGCCTTCAGTTGCTCATTCAGGCGTTTCTTTTCATCTTCCAGGTGCGCGAGGGCCTCATTCTGGTTCCTACTCATCATAGCCTTCCTGTCATCTAACAACATAAACTTCTGGGCGGCCTGGTCAGAAAAAGTCAAAAAGAATTACAAGGCACAACATAAATTTATAAAGGTAAGAATTGATATAAGCTCGGATATTAACCTTCAACATATCCTGGAGGGCTTCATTCCTGAGTTGAACAGTAGGGATGTCTTTGAGCTCGCAAACGTCATCAGCCTTTGTGATGCCGTACATGATGGTGGCCGCAACGGAGGGGGAGCGATATATCGAATCAGACTCCAGTAACTCTCGGCCCTGGTAGCGAAACACAGGACGCCAATTACGGTCGGGCTCTTCCTCTACCTGTTCTGGTACCTGACCTTCAACTCTTTCCGGCTGATCTTTTTCAGCCGGGAAATCGGCGGCCTCCAATCTCTCACCTGCTGAGGGAGAGGATGCTGGGGAAATCACCACAGCTCTGTGGCCATAGCGAGGCCTCTTGGGAGAAGACCTGACGGCAACTTGCCCAGCCTCCGCATCGTCCTGTAAAGCCTGGCTCAAGTTCCTCCTCTTTGGGGCCATCTCCACCGGATCTTCGATATCTCGGTAAGTACTGGCTTCTACGCACTGGTAAAGGTCAACGAGTTCAGGGTCGGTTGGAGTTTCCGAGCTTCTGGCAATTCCCTCTGTCGCTTTCCTTTTCCCCTTATCTGGAAAAGGTACTGGCGCCGACGTTGTAGGTCCCCCCAAATCAGCAACGAGCCCAGTTAGAGTCACACCCGCTCTCTCAAGAGGGCCCTCCCGAATAGCAATCCCAGTATGAATGGTAGGCCTGGATGGAGGTCGGACTCGAACCTTCTGCCTATCCTCTAGTCTGCTCGGCCTTCTGGTGTTGCCAACCCAATCCGGCTGATTGGGTCTCTCCGTCAAAAAATCGGTGTCCCAGGGGGTGTAACCCAGTAAGATATGAGCAGCTCGGGGGTGTTCAATAAGACGAATCCCCTTTGGACCGTTGTAATTAATGACCGGATTGATGGAGTCCCAGTCAATCACTTTAGAGCTCGGACGATCGGGCTTCACTGCGAAACAAACACAAGATTTGTATAAAAATCCAATACAGAATATAACACGAATTCAATGACAAAAATACACCTAAAAATCCTACCAACGTGGTGATTTATATATCTTTTTATCTTATGTATGTTCCCATCGTCCCAAGCACCGCCGACCACTACCATGCCTTCGTCATAGCCTTTTTCGGACTTTGTCAAACACTTAACCAAATCGGGAGCCTTAACACGAGCTCGGAGGTAATAGCGAGACTGAACGCCGGGACTGTTACAGAGGGAATAACACCAGAAAATCTCCCTCCACGTTAGTTTCACCCCCAACAGTCTGTTCATGGCCGCACAACCTAACACTACTCTAACCCCATTGGGACTTAGTTGACACAGAGCCAACTTGCATCGTCTCAACACGTCACACAACAGGGGGTCCAAGGGGAGTTTCAATCCCGCCTGTTCAAATAGCACAGTATAGATACCGATCTCCCCATCTCGTGGAAGAATAGTGGGCTCCTCGTTTGCTTCAGGAAGCCTAACCGTACACCCATCGGGGATAAAACGCTGAGAGAAGATGGCAAGTTCTTCGTCGCCCCTAACTAAATACCTTCTTAGACTCATCTAGTCTATCTAAACCCTAACCCTCTGAAAGAAAATGTAAACGACGATACTATAGTGAACGACGATACTAAAGTGAGGGATAGGGAAGACTTACAGTGAGAGAAAAACTTCGAATAAAGAAAATCGCGATTTCAGAACGGATGTTTAGTTCGTCGTTCGTACAGAGAAAGGAGGGAAGAAAATTGCAGAGGAAGAGTTTGTGATTTTGAAAAATGAGAAGTGGGTAAGGTGGACAGTTTTTTTCCAACATGGCGTGCTTTCCCTCTATAATCGTGCCTAATGATGAAATTGCATTTAATATGGGTCATTTCAATGCTGTCGACAGCTTTTCCCAGTACAGGCCAGCCGCGTGTCGCCACGTGGCGACAAGGCCCGCATACAATTATATCAGTCCGACCTCAATTGGAATGCCGACGTGAAGTCCCGTGTGATGGAGCCTTAAAAATTTAATTCCTTTGCTACACGAGCTTGATACTTGGAACTTGGGGAACTTTAATGAGTCCCGAGATGGTTACAAACTCAATATTGACAGTATTGAACTCAAAACTCTAATGATTTCCGAGCTTGATACCCCCAAACAATGTCCGTGTGGAACTTTAAGCTTGTCCGAGCTTCTCAAACCATTTTCCCATTAAAAAGTATAAATTAAAAAAAAATTAAAATTCCTCTTACTAGCGATCTAGCGATTAAAAGTTCCTTCCGAGCTTTGTTGTCAGCAAATTCAGTGGATATAAATTTTCGATCTATGTTTAGACTAAACGGGATACAATTACTTATCAAACCTCATTCCGAACTTAGTTTTAACTATTTGGAAATCAATTTGTTATATCGATGCACTGTTCACAAAACTTTTATGACTTCCGAGCATCTTACCCACACCACACCCAATTTGACATCTTGATTGTGTGCCGAGCTTGATACCCCAATCATTGACTAACTTTCTATCTTGGAACACCATTTTCTCATAAAAAAATGCGTAGGAGATATCACAATAATTTCACATGGAACCTTAATAACATCTGACCTTTGCACACCATATGGTACTTTAACAACACATGGATTTTAATGACGTCCGACCTTTATACCTACTGCAGACGATATGGAACTAAACTTTAATGTTTTCCGAGCTTGATAACCTCTACACAGCCTGGTGGAACTTGTATGGACTTCCGACCTCGATACGGTGACCAATTTGTTCATTAGTTTCCCAAAAACTTACATGATTGTTGCATCCTTAGAAAAAATTACATCGGTGAGACCTCATCACAATAATTGCACACGAGTTAGAGATTTACAAAAAAAACTTACGATATTTGCTTCGTCATTTGAATTACATGAGGGTTAAGATTGACAAAAAATTACATGTGATATACACATTAACAAAAGATTGTCCAATCATAATCCTTTTTTTATGATTGGACAATCTTTTGCATGTACCCCTAATTACCCATTTCTTTATACAATATTAGTCTATTAGCAAAAGTTTCTTCCCAAGCGGCCGCCTCTTCTGTTCGAAGCCTATTCCACATGCTCGCAACAGGTGGGATCGGTGAATCATCCTTCAACTGAACTTTAACAAAATGATTTCCATGTACGAGTGCTATTGCTAGGACACGAATGTCGCTTCCCTCCCGCGGGCCCTCATCGTGCGGAAAAAAGGTCAGACTTTGTATTGCTGAAAACATCACGACGACACAATTATAAGCCGACGCAGTAAGGAAACCCATATCGGGCATCACCATCCAGTGCTTGTCGTCTTTGCATATGGGTTCAAAAAATTCTAGTATATATCGATTATCATTGTAAAACCAATCTCCCCACACGCTGTCATACATATGCTTGTACCTTTCTAGGTCCGCAATCAAGTCCTTTCTTACTAGCAACCAACCCTTTTCATCCTCCGACCATCCCATGTGTTCACTAATGGCTCGAAAACCACAATGACCATCACCTTTAACATTTTCTATATCTGCGATAAATGGATGCATGATTTTGGGGATGAATTGGAGATAACGTTCGAAAAAACTTTGGCTAAAATCGGCCTTCCCTTCTTTCTTCTCCTTTATAACAACTTGCCTCAATTTATTAGTTTGGGATGATTGTGTAACGACTAATCGTGCATCTTCTTTGGTCTTCGCATACTCAAACCCTGATGGATTCCGTTTTGTTGATGATTCATGTTTCATTTCCTTTCGGGACAATTTTCTCTTACTCCCTTGTGGTCTACCCTTTGGAATGACGGGGGTTGGCTCTTTGAGTGACGTTAAATATGGCATAGCGAGGAGCTTTAATTTTATCAAAATTGCCTTCTTCTCGTCCGGCATCGATTGATCATACAACTTCTTCAACAAATAAATCTCGGCCGTTTTAAAAAGATCTTCTTCAACAGATCCATCCTCTTTTTTTGGTACGATTGTCAACCTTTGCCAATGATCATCAACCGCATCCAATGGTATGGGCCGATTTGCACGACGATATAACACCAACTCGTGTGCACATGGCAAACCATAAACCGTACGAAGCACGTGATCGCACGACGATGGATCTATACCAATATCATTCGATCTGACATCCTCATCCTTTATCAAGTCTAAAGCAAAAAGTGATATATTTCCCCTAAGTTGTTTCAATAAAAAACTGCGGTGTCTTTCTTTTATCGCACCAAGGCTTCTCTCGAAAACGGCTTTAACTTCATTAATTTGTAAACACAACATATTGGCCATCCCCGCAAAAACAGTTGAGAAAGTTCCCTCACCCGACTCAAGGTGCCTTTTCAACTTGCCGTGCGAACCTTCGGCTCTATTCGTCGTCCTATTTCCACGATGTTTTATCTCATTCGTCCACGCTAACACGAACAACTCTCTTTGTTGAAACCAATTGTCCGACAAGTACTCTATGGCCTTTGGAAACTCCTTCCAGTCTTTCTTGAATTCTTCCCACCTTAGAAAGAAGTCTTCTTTCGATGATGTCATCATAATACTACTCCAACCGTGAATGAATGAATTCCAAACAGCACCCGATTGAAATAAAGGTTTACATCTTTGTTCTACATTTTTTGAAATATGGAATGAGCACAACATGCGACGGGCATCCGGGAAAACATTACCGATGGCACTAATACAAGCGGACTCCTTATCCGTTACAAAGACGCTTGGAAGTTCATGGGGCTCGAACAACCTTTTTAACATTAGAAGAGCCCAATGATAATTCTCCTCCTTCTCCTTATACATAAAACAGTGGGCAATAGAGAACGTTCTGTTTGTCGATGTAAGTCCCACCATAGCAAATAAGGGCATCTTGTACTTGTTTGTTTTATAAGTACAATCAACTATAATCACAGAGAAAAATTGCTTCGCCAACAAAATACAATTGGGTTCAGCCCAAAAGAGGTCCAAAACCTCTTCAGTAGTTTCATCACATCTGTGCCAATAAACATAATGATTATCCACTAGAATTTTCATCAATTGTTGAATGGCACTCCTTCCCTCCATAGCATGCAATCTCATCTTCGCCTTCGCATTGTAAATAGTCCTTATCGTGGAAGCATTCGTCTCATCACGACCTTTGATTCCACAAAGAACCTCTTTTGGTTTTACTCCAGCAATTGTCATTTCACTCAGAATTTTCTTTTCGTGTTTGTTCAATCTTCCCGCATATGGATGCCCCACTAGAGTTTTTGGTAACTCATGATTATGAACTCCACATTTCACATGTACCTTCCATCAATCTCCACCAAGATTCAAACCACGAATTAAAAATGGGCAATTACATTTTCTTGTAGCACTATCTCTCTTCGGTTCATGTTTTTTTCCCTCTTTGCGGTTATTACGATATTTGCCTCCTTTTTCACAACCCAAATATAGCCTTGGCCTCCTTTTACTAGTACCGTGGTCTGACTTTTGGGTCACGATTATAGTGTTGATCACCTTTCCTTTACTTTGACACCAATCTACTAGAGCATGGCGAGATTCAAATATCTATGGAAACCAAAATTGAATAAATTAGTGATTTTTATATTTTATAGGAAAATAAGTACAGTAAAGTTGTTAATTAAGTACTCATTATACTTACTTTTTCTGTTATAAACACATGAGCCACGTCAATAGATTTTGTTGGATTATAGTCGTTCTCCATAGAATCTAAGATGTTAAAATTATTAGACACACTAACATTAAATGATTGGTCGGCACAACTCGGATTATTAGGCTCTCCATCAATTACATTCTTTCCTTCCTCGCCGTCCAAATTAAGGTCATCACATTTCATTTGGATTTGAGAATGAGGCTCTATTTTCATGGCTTCTTCATCGACATCGGGATAAGGAACTTTACTAGTTGCTTCCAATTTAATTGCGGTCAAATCAATTTCTTCAAGAAGAGAAATATCGTTCCAAATATAAGAATCAAGGCAATTTGGGTCCTGCAATATTTTAATTATATAAGTAAGAAATTATCCAGAAAATACCAATACAGAGCTCTGTTACACCACTCAGCCAATGTGGGGTGAGTGATGTGCATATCACTCGCCTAATGTGGGGAGAGAGCAACTGATGGGTTTAAAACCCCTAGCTCTGTTTTACCTCTGTTTTTTTTGGACAAACTTTTTCATTATAATTTTACAACATTCATCAAATGAAAAATTAAAATGCACAAATATAAGGTAACACTGAAACAAATATACCTCTTCTGATCTATCTTTATCATTTAGGTCACCAAATATAACACCATATTTATCTTTCTCTTCTACTTCACCACCATCTTTGAGCTTCTTCAACACTTCCATTTCTATATTATTAAACTCATTAACCATGATTTTTTATGCTTAATCACTCAAACCAATATTGTTACTATTTGATTTCTTCTGCAAAATGAGATTTTTGGTGGGTGGAGATAGAACCTCTGACAGAAACACGTGCTTACTCGGGAGTGGGAGTTGTGATGGGTGGTGTGTGTTTTTTTTTTAAGTTAATTACATTATTAGCTAATTGTAAATATTTATATTATATAAAAATAAGAGGGTGGTAAGAATAAACTTTAGTTTAATATTAATAAAAATTCTAGAGGGTGTTTGTGACAAAAAATGGGGGTGCATTTATCAGCCCCCTATATATATGCCCCTGATTGAATTAGGCCAATTTTTGTGAAAGTTGGATTACAGTTATGTTATAGTTCGCACTATAGCAATCTTGAGAGACGTTAGGGCTCGTACTAGGCACACTACAAGAATTTTGACAACATAAAAGTCATAAAAGTACAAATGTTACTGTTTTTTATGTAATAAAAATATGTCTTAAATTTCACCAAAAATATATTTATTTGCCAAAAAAGAGAGTCATAAATAGTTTCCCCAACAGAGACGGTACATTAGGGCTTGTATTAGGCACATTACAAAAAATTGGGCGCTATAAAAGTATAAAAAGTACAAATGTTTGTTTTTATTGTATTAAAAATATGTCATAAGTTTATTTGTTCTCCAAAAAAAAGGTCATAAATAGTATATCTAAGAGAGACAGTACGTCAGGGCTTGTATTAGGCACACTACAAGAAATTTGACACTACAAAAATCATAAAAGTTTATGTGATAAAAATATGTCATAAGTTTCACCAAAAAATATATTTATTCTCCAATAAAGGGTTCGTAAATAGTATCCTTCATAAATCGCAAGTGATATATTTGAGCCAACATTTATGAGGCACTTTTTGCACAAAAATTAACTCCCTGTGTAAAATTTTTGCTAAAACTGATATAAAGTTATATTAAAAAAACAATCACAAAAAGTGAAATTCTTGTAGTGTCATTAGTTTGCCTTCTCAAAAAATTATTCTAAGTTTAGGTTTTTTTTGCAATGTTTTTTTGACACAAGAGCTTTTGTTTTTTCACGAGAAAATAATTATTTTTATGACCCATTTTTTATTAAATATGAGCTAGTGGCATTTAATCTCATTTCTTCAGTAAAAAAAATGATCAAAAATTTTGCCTCTAATCTTAGAATGATTTTTTAATATATAAAATTTGGTGGATATAATCTATTATAAAGATTATTTTACACTATAATTCAGCAAAAATATTGACTATTTCTACCTTATATCTTTTAACATCATCATTTTTAGAGTAATACCATATACGAAAATGTTCTTGTAAATTAATTTCTTACTTTAAGAACGATAATGATTTTCTCTTTTGAGAGGTAAGCGGATGAATTTTTTCATGAAACTTGATGAAGACGGTCTTTATCATCTTACCAACTTATAAATTGAATTTCTTGATGAAAGTTTGAGGTGATGATCTACTTATTATAAAGATCATCTGCACCAATTACCCTTCAAAAAAGACAATCCTTATTATTCTTACAGTAAAAAATTTCCATACAAAAAAATTATATGTACTCTATATATACGCACATACAATATTGCGTATATATTTGATATTTAAAGTTTGAGAAAGAAACCAAGAAAATAGTCCCAGGGAAGGACTAAGGAGGATGATGAGAAAGGTTAATGAGTTATAGAGAAGCAGGAATTTATTGAAGAGCCACAAGGGAACACGGTGTAGTTAGTGGACGATTACAGGAGAAAGGATGAAGAAAACTGGGGTCCTTGTAGATCGAACAAAGCGAGAGGTGGGAAAACTTATTCTTATCTTCATAGGGAACACAGTGTAGTTGGTGGACGATCACAAGGGAGAGGATGAAGAAAACGGGGTCCTTGTAGATCAAACAAAGCGAGAGGTGGGAAAACTTACTCTTATCTTCACTATTTTAGCATCCCAAGTGTGAAGAGCCACACTCTTCGTATACGTCGTGTGTATGAGAAGAGGACGGGAAATGATAGAACCAAAATATGTCATGGCCATGTGTCACGGGGTGCCTTCCAACAGCACTCGTGACCGACACCGACAACACTTCATCAGCACCGTGCTTGCGCCCGAGCGCAGCACGGCCCAACAGGCAATGATCGATTGCGCTTCATCAGCACCGTGCACGCGCCCGAGCGCAGCACAGCATCTAGTTTTATTATTCTGTTTAGGTTTCCCTTATGTAAATATTGTTGTTTCCATGTAACTAGATTTAGGAATTTTCCTTGTAATTGCATTTCATTTCCTTTGTAATAGTTTTCTTGTAACTTGTAAGACCCAACGTGCACTGCTACCACTCTGGTATTTTCATTAAGTGGTTATACGTGAGGATAAGACTATCTGCCTCACACGCGAGTTGCCTACCAGTGCACGTTGTTTAGCACTTGCTTTCAAGCTCTTACTTTCTTTCGAATTGTAATAGCTTTCCATGTAATCTAATTTTCTTGCAATGAAGTAATCTCAATTTGCGCTCACGCTCTCTTTCAAATTACTGTTGTTGCATGCTGTTCACTGATTGTTAATAAAATTCGATCACATTCAACCGTGCTATCGGTTAGCCCGGTCGTTCACGCGGCCTCCTTTGTGCCATCAAAGGACGCCCCGTGACAGTTGGTATCAGAGGGATTGTTTTCGATTGCTGCCTTGTAAAACCCAGTTGGTGTATCTTACTACGTTACGATGGGAACCAATAGCCAGAGAATCGAAGCCCTCGAGAGAAATGTTGGCTCCCTAATGGAGAAAATGGGCGGAACGCCCTCTCTTGTCGATCGTGTGCAAAGTTTGGAGTTACGCACTCAAACTATCCCAGCAGGGGATGCATCGGGTAGCTCACCCGCACTAATCGATCGCATACAAGATTTGGAGGAAGGCCTCCAAAATCTTCAGGGAATCCCACCAGGGGGTCCCTTTGGGGAGATGATGGATGAGATGAGAACTGAAATCGATCAACTCGCCCAGAAATTGACTATATTGTCGATGGCGGTCGCTAACTCACCAGTTGGGGGTGGGGAGCGCACGAAGATAAAAGTGCCGGAACCCAAAGCATTCACCGGTGTTCGTGATGCTAGGGAATTAGAAAATTTCGTTTTTGACATGGAACAATATTTCCGTGCAACAAAGGTCGACGAGGAGGAAACGAAGATATCCTCTGCGTCCATGTACTTGTCCGGGGATGCCAAATTATGGTGGCGGAACAAGTACAATGAGGTTCAAGCTGGGGAGTGCGAGATTAGCACTTGGGAGGATCTGAAAAAGGAGTTGCGTGATCGATTCCTTCCCGAAAACACCTCCCACAACGCACGACAAGAACTCCTCCAAACGAAGCACTCAGGGAGCATCAAGGAGTACGTCAATGCGTTCACCACCATCATGTTAGATATCCACGATATGAATGATGCTGATAGACTATTCTTCTTCATGATCGGGTTACAACCGTGGGCCAAAACGGAGCTAAATCGTAGGCAAGTGAAGACGTTAACTCAAGCCATATCAGCTGCCGAAAGCTTGCAAGATTACACCACCGGTCCTAAATCAAATGTCCCAAGAAGTGGGCAGACGAAGAATGCGGGGGAGAGAAAACCGAATTCTCCTGCCAGACCTGATTGGAGAGGCAACACACCCACCAGGCCATTTACCCAGCAAAATAATCACAAGAATGGGAACAAGTTCACAGGGAACTCCCAAACCGGCAATAATGGGAAAAAGCCCGTCAGCCCCGGAACGTGCTACTTGTGTCACGGTGCTCATTTCATGGCCAATTGCCCCGATAAACAACTCCTAAGTGCTCTCGTCGCCAGGGGTGGCGGCATGCTTCCGAAAGCCCCAGCTGCCTCGGGTCAATCTTATCACACTCAGCAAAATGACCACGCCGAGTTTGAAGAAGAAACTGAGGAATATGATGGAGCATCATTGGGTGCCTATCAGGGGCAGTTCATTCACTCTTGCAACGCAGTAACGGTTGAAGAAGATCCCCGACAAGAAGGGAAGGTGGAACCATCCTCAAAAGGGAAAGCAGTTGTGGGGAAGAGTCCTCAAAGAAATGGTCTGATGTATGTGGATATCAAGATCAATGGAAAGCCGATTCAGGCCATGGTGGACACAGGCGCGACACATAACTACCTGGCGAGCACTGAAGTTGAACGGTTAGGCCTTATCTTAGAAAAAGGAGTGGGTCGCGTGAAGGCCATCAACTCAGCCGCTCAACCTGTCGCCGGTATGGCAAAATCTGTGCTAGTAAAAGTCGGTCCTTACGAAGGGAGAACTAATTTCTCTGTTGTGGTAATGGACGATTTCAAGGTTATCTTGGGGTTAGAGTTTTTGAGAGAAACTAAGGCTAGCGTCATGCCCAGCACAAATAGCCTCATGATGCTCGGCAAGAATCCATGCATTATCCCGGTGATGACCCCGTCAAGCAGCGGGAAGTTTTTATCGGCAATCCAATTGAAGAAGGGCATCAAGCACGACAATCCCACTTTTGTGGCTGCGGTCAAATGGGATGAAATTCAAGAGACATCGGGACCATTGCCGAAATCCATTAGACAAGTGTTAACCGAATTTGAAGATGTGATGCCCGAGAATCTTCCAAAGAAGTTACCTCCTCGTAGAGAAATAGATCATCAAATTGAACTTCTGCCAGGTACCAAACCTCCAGTTCGTGCGGCATATCGAATGTCTCAACCCGAACTAGCAGAACTTCGAAAACAGCTGAAGGAGCTACTGGATGCGGGGTTAGTGCAACCAGCCAAATCGCCTTATGGAGCTCATGTCCTCTTCCAGAAGAAACAAGACGGCTCTTTAAGAATGTGTGTCGATTATCGAGCTCTTAACAAGGTGACTATAAGGAACAATTATCCCATCCCTCTAGTGGCCGATTGCTTCGATCAACTCAGCCGGGCAAAAATATTCACAAAACTTGATCTCAGATCCGGATATTGGCAAGTTCGTATTGCAGCAGGGGACGAGGGAAAAACCACGTGTGTCACGAGATATGGAGCCTATGAATTTTTGGTTATGCCATTTGGGCTCACTAATGCTCCAGCCACCTTCAGCACTCTGATGAATCAAGTTCTCAGGGATTACTTGGATGATTTTGTCGTGGTCTATCTCGACGATATTGTGGTTTTTAGCGAAAGCATGGAGGAACATGAACAGCACCTGAGGAGGGTATTGGAAAGACTTCGAAAGCATGAGTTGTATCTCGAACTATCGAAATGTTCCTTTGCGCAGAAACGTATCAAGTTCTTAGGCCACATCATCGAACAGGGAAAGGTGCAGATGGATCCGGTTAAGGTCAAAGTCATACAGGAGTGGCGGGCGCCCACGAATGTGTCCGAACTCCGTTCTTTTCTGGGACTCGCCAATTACTATAGGAAGTTCGTGAAGAACTACTCTAGTATTGCAATGCCCCTAACGGAACTCTTGAAGAAGTTGAAAGTTTGGGATTGGACGATGAGTTGCCAAGCTGCCTTTGATGCTCTGAAGAGGGCCATGTCCGAAGATCCCGTTCTTGCGCTGCCGGATGTGACTAAGCCGTTTGAAGTGCATACCGATGCATCGGATGCAGCTCTAGGAGGAGTCTTAATGCAGGAAGATCACCCGGTAGCTTACGAGAGTCGAAAGCTCAATGACACGGAGAAGAGGTACTCTGCCCACGAGAAAGAGTTGCTTGCGGTGGTTCATTGTCTAAGGTTATGGAGGCATTACCTTCTCGGTTCTCGATTTTTAGTGAAAACAGATAACACCGCAGTTAGTCACTTCCTTAGTCAACCGAAATTGAGCTCTAAACAAGCGAGGTGGCAGGAGTTGCTAGCGGAATTCAACTTCTGGATGGAGTATAAAGCAGGCTCGACCAATCAAGTGGCGGATGCGTTGAGCCGTATAGTTGAGTTCAACCAACAGGCGAATGCGTTCCTTAATGCCATTCTTCGAATCGATAGTCAAGTATCAACTGAAATTCGAGGAAAAATCAAAAATGTGCTACCGCAAGATCCAGTTTCCGCTCAACTATTGAAGATGATCGAGAAGGGGAGAACGCGGAAGTTTTGGTTGGACGACGGGTTCGTGTTGACAAAGGGAAATCGAGTGTTTGTCCCTCGAGTAGGGGAATTGAGGCGTACTCTAATCCGAGAGTGTCATGATACCTTATGGGCAGGACATCCTGGTCAAGAAAGAACGCTGGCTCTCCTCAAGCAAGGTTACTACTGGCCCCAAATGGAAGATGATGTCGAGAGCTATGTTAGAACTTGCCTCATCTGTCAACAGGATAAGATCGAACGAAGACAACCAGCAGGGTTATTGGAACCTCTACCCATCCCGGAACGACCTTGGGAGAGCATTTCACTTGATTTTATATCAGGCCTACCCAAAGTGGGGGACTTGACAACCATCCTCGTGGTCATTGATCGGTTCTCGAAATATGCCACCTTCATTGCGGTTCCGAAGAACACGTCTGGTGAGGAGACTGCACAATTATTCTTCAAGTATGTGGTTAAATATTGGGGGATCCCTCGAAGCATTGTCAGTGATAGGGACTCACGATTCACGGGAAATTTTTGGAAGGAACTCTTCAAGGTTCTCGGCTCCAAGTTGTGTATGAGTTCCAGCTACCATCCTCAGTCCGATGGACAAACTGAAAGATACAATGCAATGCTTGAGGAATATCTACGCCACTTTGCCAGTGCAACTCAACGAAATTGGGTTAAATTATTGGATGTGGCTCAATTGTGCTTCAATGCCCAGAAGAACTCCGGGACAGGCAAGAGTGCTTTCGAAATAGTGATGGGACAACAGCCAATCCTTCCTCACACCGCCAACTCGATGCCAACGTCGAAATCCCCTAGAGCCCGCAACTTCTCTGAAGAATGGAAGCAGAATATTGAGTTGGCTCGTTCGCACCTAGAGAAGGCCACCCATCGAATGAAGAAGTATGCAGATCAGAAAAGGCGACCGTTAGAGTTCGAAGTAGGAGATCTCGTAATGGTGAAGCTCCTTCCACAAGATAGGAAGTTCTTGAGGGTCGAGACCCACGCCTTCTGCAAAAATATGAGGGCCGCTTCGAATTGTGAAGAAAATCGGGAAAGTGGCTTATCGGATTGAACCCCCTAGCTGGCTGAAGGTTCACCCAGTGTTTCATGTCAGCATGCTGAAACCATATTTTGCTGACACAACCGATCCATCCCGAGGAGAGTCTAGTCGTCCAGGGCTAAAGCAGAGAGCAGAGGGGAAGCAGTCAGTGGAAGCCATCCTGGCTGATCGAGTTGTCACAGCTTCTCGCAAACAACACCAAGAGTTCCTTGTCAAATGGGCAGGAAGAGACCCAGAAGAGAACACTTGGGAAAGAGCATCAGACCTAACGGCCTTCCAGGACCGGATCACAGCATACCTCAACCAGTTGCCGAGGGCGTCAACAGCTCTGGTGGGGGAGGATGTCACGGGGTGCCTTCCAACAGCACTCGTGACCGACACCGACAACACTTCATCAGCACCGTGCTTGCGCCCGAGCGCAGCACGGCCCAACAGGCAATGATCGATTGCGCTTCATCAGCACCGTGCACGCGCCCGAGCGCAGCACAGCATCTAGTTTTATTATTCTGTTTAGGTTTCCCTTATGTAAATATTGTTGTTTCCATGTAACTAGATTTAGGAATTTTCCTTGTAATTGCATTTCATTTCCTTTGTAATAGTTTTCTTGTAACTTGTAAGACCCAACGTGCACTGCTACCACTCTGGTATTTTCATTAAGTGGTTATACGTGAGGATAAGACTATCTGCCTCACACCCGAGTTGCCTACCAGTGCACGTTGTTTAGCACTTGCTTTCAAGCTCTTACTTTCTTTCGAATTGTAATAGCTTTCCATGTAATCTAATTTTCTTGTAATGAAGTAATCTCAATTTGCGCTCACGCTCTCTTTCAAATTACTGTTGTTGCATGCTGTTCACTGATTGTTAATAAAATTCGATCACATTCAACCGTGCTATCGGTTAGCCCGGTCGTTCACGCGGCCTCCTTTGTGCCATCAAAGGACGCCCCGTGACACCATGGAATGTAGCATTATAGAAAATGTTCGGTATGATTCGATTCTTATAGAACTTTATTTAATATTAAAAAGTAAAAACAAACACAATTTAAATTTTATAATGGTAAATAAATTTTATTCTGAAACATCAATTACATTGAAATTAATCTCTCTTTTTTATAATATCTAAAAAAAGTGATCGAATCTTAATTTTATAGGGGTATTGTTGTCAAAGCAACTATTTTTATTGCTAAAGTAATATACAATTTTAAAACTATATAATATAACTTTTTAAATCAGTACCATACTTTAATAAAAAGATAGTAATTAATTACTTTGACAATATAAATAACCATTTCATAATACAAATATTGTTGAACTTAAAAACCAACAATTTATTTATGAGTAGGCAGCGAGGTTTCTATTCAAGGATGTAACATGAAGACTTTGAGCTTTTGATTATTTTACCTGACTTCACAAATATTATTTTTGGGGTGGCAGAGACTTTACAAGTATGAACGTACAGTCACCATTTCGTTTCTTTCTAATTTGTAAATCTCCCCAATAATCTACTATTTTACTTCTACTCCCTCCGTCTTAAAATTCATAATCCGATATTACTTTTCAAAGTTATTGATACTTCAAATTAATAATTTTATTTATTTTTTTTAAAATATAATGTAATTAAATTTAAAATTTAAAATAAGTTATATTATTAAGCATCAATTAAATTAAAATTCGTTTTTCTTTGAAACTTAAAATACACAGTCAAAATCGAAACGGAGGAAATTACAAGAAAAAGTTTCACTGTTAATCTTTTTTGCCTAACACTAATATTACCTTATAAATTCGCATACAATAAATTATGATACCATCTATGTAGAATTACTAAAATTGCTTGAATGATAACATGTAATTTGCTGTTTTAACTAAAAAAAACACACTTACTTCTATGACTAGAAACGTCTAGAGTCTCCTGGATTTTGTCTCAATGGTCAAGATCAGAGTGTGATAATTCACGCTAGAAAACACAATTTAATTCTTTCTTTAAAAATTATTCGTGTCTATGATTACTTATGTTAGAAATGGAAAAAAAAAAAGTCTAGGGTCCCCCTTTGATGTAGCCCCACATGTTTGCAGATGCTTATATTCTTAAGCCACGCGGCAGATATATAAACATATTTAATATCCCTTAAAAATTTTAAATGTGGCTTTAAAGGTAAATTTTTATGGTGCATTGTATGCACCATGTGATAGAACACAACAAAGATTTAAATTTTGACTCACTGCTATCTTTGACCATTATCTTTTAAATGGAATTCACATGTTAAATTAGAAAGGGCAAGTAACCAGTTAGTCGGCTTATGCGGCTACAAATGCAAAACGCAAGTAAAATTGTAAAAGAGTAGTTAAGAGTGTGATTAAGAGTATTTTAGTGCGACTGTAATTAAGTATTGCAAATTCAATACATATAAAAACTTTCAATTTGTTGAGAAAGATTATAGGCATTGTTGGAGGTATGATACAAATAAAACGTTGCTAATATTTGTATTCGTCAATCTAAATATATAATCATCGAAATTGAGACATGCTAAAAAAAATAAAATATATTTTTATAGTTAATTTTATAAAAAGTGTTGATGGTGTCAAAATCTAGAACAGATAATTGACGACCGACCAATCAATGAATAATGGTGAATTAGAGGTTTAATAATGGATTGTAACTGTGAACAGTGATTGTGAACAGTATCACCGTATATGTGAACAGTGGTTGTGAACAGTACTACTATATATGTGAACAGTGACTGTGAACAGTACCGACATAAACTGATTAAAAATGAAGATGAATACGAGACATTTTTTGTTAAGGTAGGTTCCCCCGGTAGCGCTTATGCTAGTACGGCAGTACGTCCTCCTTTTGTGTGTGCTTGCTTTGTATTAGCTCAAAGGCAATCAATTTGGATGATAATACAAGCTACCAATCTCTCTCTCTCTCTCTTTCTATAATTTCCTTAATTCTATTTATAAGTATAGAATTAGGATTACAAATATTTCAACAGAATAAATAATAAACTGTGTAGGAGAGAGAGCGTATAAGGATTGGTATTTTTTGGGGTATGAAAAGAGAGAGTATAAGACCCTCGAAAATTGGCTTGTATTTATATTGCCAATGGCTTTATATCTCTTAGGAGAGATGGATGGATATTGGGAGAGAATGAAGATATATTTTTTGGTGTGTTTTGAATGAATGAATGAAGGGGGTATTTATAGGTAAATGTAGAAGGGCAAAAAGGTAAATTTGATAATGTATATGATGTGTATGCTTAGGTCACATGTATTCTAGTCACATGTATTCTAGAATATACATGATGTGTATGCTTAGGTCACATGTATTCTAGAATGTACATGATGTGTATGCTTAGGTCACATAGATAAAAATGATATTTTACTGGAGGTAAAAATTGATATTTTACTAGAGGTAAAAGTGTTGAATTACCTTTGTATGCCAATGATAAAATTAGTATTTAACCCCATCAATTAATACAGGCAAAAGACCTAACACAGGCAAAAAACCTCTTGCAGGCATCGAATTGTCGACCTTGTTCACCTACGAAGGATTCGGGCTTAAGACATCACGAACTTCAGAGCTCAAAGCTACTACTAGCTTCCGGGTTGAAAGATATCCTCACCAATCAGCTCATCCGAACTAAATGATAAGGATAGGGGCAATTGATGGGGTTAAATACTAATTTTATCATTGGCATACAAAGGTAATTCAACACTTTTACCTCCAGTAAAATACCATTTTTATCTATGTGACCTAAGCATACACATCATGTACATTCTAGAATACATGTGACTAGAATACATGTGACCTAAGCATATACATCATCTACATTCTAGAATACATGTGACCTAAGCATACACATCATATACATTACCAAATTTACCTTTTTGCCCTTCTACATTAACTATAAATACCCCCCTCATTCATTCATTCAAAACACACCAAAAAACATATCTTCCTTCTCTCCCAATATCCATCCATCTCTCCTAAGTGATATAAAGCCATTGGCAATATAAATACAAGCCAATTTTCGAGAGTCTTATACTCTCTCTTTTCATACCCCAAAAAAATATCAATCCTTATACGCTCTCTCTCCTACACAGTTTATTATTTATTCTGTTGAAATATTTGTAATCCTAATTCTATACTTATAAATAGAATTAAGGAAATTATAGAAAAAGAGAGAGAGAGAGAGAGATTGGTAGCTTGTATTATCATCTAAATTGATTGCCTTTGAGTTAATACAAAGCAAGCACACACAAAAGGATGACGTACTGCCGGACTAGCATAAGCGCTACCGGGGGAACCTACCTTAACAAAAAATGTCTCGTATTCATCTTCATTTTTAATCAGTTTCTACCGGTACTGTTCACAGTCACTGTTCACATATACGGTGGTACTATTCACAGTCACTGTTCACAATTAATGTTCACATATATAGTGGTACTGTTCACAACCACTGTTCACATATACGGTGATACTGTTCACAATCACTGTTCACAGTTACAATCCATTATTAAACCTCTAATTCACCATTATTCATTGATTGGTCGGTCGTCAATTATCTATTCTACATTTTGACACCATCAAATGTAGTGTAAAAAAATAAATGCATCAAATGTAAAACGTATAGTTATCTACACGAACGAATAATAATCTAAATACAAATAATTGGGTAAAAATCCAATAGTAGTAACAAAAGTAAACGGAATATTTAATTAAACAAAAGTTCATATAGAGTGCGACTTGGGTCCAAACAATTAATAGGCGTAGCACGTGCAGTTCTGAAATTTTATCTTTAGATAGGGACACGACCTTCGTTTCTTAAACACCATCATGACATTAATCATATATATATTTAAAACAAAAATTTTAATTTATTCTATAATTAGTTTTTTTTTAATTTATGATCCTATGGCCCTCACTAAGAATTACTTAATTTACAATTACATGCATTCACATCCTTCTCCAACATTAATTATAATACAATTAATTATTATTTTTTCTTGAAACAAACATAGTTTTAGATTTTATATGTACGAATTCTTGCAATATAAAAAGGACCCCAAAAAAAAAAAATCTTGCAATATAAAAAGATTTGACTAGTCAAACCGTTCTAGTGACAGCAGGTTACTACTAAATAAATTAGTCAGAGGATTTCAAAATTATATATATTTTTTTGTTATTATTTTAGTGAAAAAACATATCACCTTACCTATTGTAGAATTTAATGCATTTACGCTGTTCCTGAAAAAGTCTTTTAATTATATGCGCATGGAAATGCATTAACTGGTTTTCCGTTAACTGAAAAAGTCTTTAGGTTTAGTAACTAATCTTTGCAAAACCTTTTACTAGTGTAAAAAAAATTATAACTCTTCTATATTAAATTAAGAGTTAAGACTCATTTTGAAATATTCTCTCATATTAAAAACTATAGCTTTCTTTTTAAGACGTACATATTAATAAGTAACCAAATTTTATTTTTATTTCTTGATATGTTCAAAAAATTTATCTTTTCTTGAAACTCAAAAGTTAACGTGAAACTCTTTACTTGAAAAATTATTTTAACGTATTAAGCCGAGCAATGGACGACCAAGTTTATATTACCAACTCAGCTGTTAAGTTGTTCAATTATTTTTCGAGAATGAATATAACATATTTTTTTATTAATACATTGATTATATAAATACTGGAGTTATTTATTTTTAGATATATGAGAAAAAATGGACTATTAATTTGACTTTCTAAGACAAAAAGAAGTATTAATTATATTAATTAGGCAGTAAAAAAATCTAGCAAAATACTAAAAAAAATAGCTTTTATTATGAAAACATAAATAACTTATATATATCCCTAAGCAATATATTGTCACAAATGCATAATTTGTAACTATTCAAATGTAGTATTCGATAATAAACTACAAAATAAAGTTAGTTAGACTATTATAATACAGGAAAAAAAACTAATTTTGTTTTTTAACCTACACCAGCACAAGGCTAAGAAGAAATAAATTTGGTCACGTGGATGGCACGTGGGTTCAGGTGAGAGCACGTATATATTAGTCTTTGAATAATATATTGAAAAAAAAAATACATTTGGAATATTGACGCGGCGCTTCTAAATGGAATAATTTGACAATTCAAACTTTCCGACTGCACCATCCATATGGAAGCATGTGCTTGTGAAATTTTCTTTTCCTTTTCCTTTTCCACTACTTAATTTAATTCCAACCCAAGGTATATAATATTACAATTAAAAAAAAATTCGACTTACACCGGTGTCATATATATTTAATTTATTTCCAACCAAAGGTATATTATTAATGATACTAGTGGTTGTCAGTTTACTCCTTAATTTGTAAGTTTTAATTTAATTAAGATGCATTTTGAGAGTAAATATAACTATTTTTAAAACAATGAACAATAAATTATCAGTATTGTATGGGCAATAATTTTTGAATACTATCAAGCTTTAATTTAGATAGTATTATTGTTCACTTCCAATATGAGTGAACATATATAATTCGAATTTTGTGGTTACTAACCAAAATCTACTAACTAGCTAGGTATTCTTGCATGTGTTAGTAGTCTTTTTACATGTAAAACTAATGGTTCAAACATTGATACTAAACACGTAAAAGAATACACATAATAATATTTCAGTTATTAAATTCATCAACTATATATACTAGATTTTAACTACTCGTTAGTATTGAACAAAAAAAAAAAAAATACTCGCTGGTATGTTTGAGTTTCTGATTCAGGTAAATACATTTTGTACATCACCATTTTTATGTGCATAACACTATTCAAAAAGAATAATTTGACTCATCTGCACTAAAAGCAAAAATACATATAAAAAGCTGAAATTGCAAATAGGTTTTTAACTTTTAATATATGTAACATAAAAATTTGACTAAATAAAAGTGATAGTAGGAGATCGATGATCTTTGGGCTGACTAGGGGAGATAAGTTGGGGGATAATTAGGGCTAGCAATAATCAAAAGGAAATGAAAATACGAATCTTAATTGAACTCGGTATTCGATATGAAGTTAGCAGGTTAGGTTCAAGTAAATTCTGGTTAATTTTAAATCAAAAACAGTTAACCTGTTTAATGAACAAGTCATGTCCGAGTAACTAAATCGGACACGCTTAACCTGATCAAATTGACGTACAATTAATACGTTTAGACTTAAAGTGAGACATGTTTATGCATAATACATTTATACTATATCGAATTACCTATTTAGCACGACACGATTTATTAAACAAGTTAATTGTGTTGTATCTAATAAGGTGTATATTAAACATATTGTGTTTGAGTTGCTCAAAATGACACGATTAATTAAATTAATTGTGTTCAAATTGATAAAAAAAATATTATATACGTGTCTTGACACGACACGAACTCGATGCTAAGCTAAAACCAATTTGCCAGCCCGAAGGATAACATGACAATTTTAATTCATAGGATACCTTTCATAGGGGACTGGTAATAGTACAATCCAATTAAAGCAAAAACAAAGTTACAACTCATCCTCTATACTCAATGTCCTTTGCCATGTTTTTTCCTTTTTTACCGACTGACATTATATTTTCAAGATATTTTGATTCAAACAAGAAGTTAAAACCTGCTCTTTTACTCTCATGTAGTAATAAGAATTAATGTATCAAATGTCACTAGAGCAAATAAAATTTTCGGGCTAACAAAGGCTACAACCTCGTCCAAAATTTTTAATAGCATTATGTTATACCAAATTTTCGGTTATGTTTACTCTTAAACCAATCCAATTTAAATGGTAGTGTCAATCCAATTTACCACTGAATTTATGTGGGGGATCAATCCATTTAGCGAGATAGTCGTGTTCAAATTCCTTCAAGTGCAAATTTCTTTGGACCAGCGGCAGGCTCAATTCCACAATCGAATATGAATATCACATCCAATTAAAGGACAATTCGAGGAAAGACCAAAAAGCACCCAATCTCAACACAACACTTAATCAACAAACTAACGTACTTAAGTAGTTTAATTTTTAGCTCTTTCAGTAACAAATTAATGTATTGATTAGAATGCGTTAACTTGTTAACTAATAATTTTAGGCCTCTAAGAAATCTTGAGACCGCTATTGATTGAAACTAGAGCATCCTTATAAAAAAAGCTTGAAAGTCGCGTAAAAACTCTTAATTTGAGATAGTAAAAATACTTATCACAATAAATATGTGTAATTAACAAAAGTTGAGGGCCAAAAGGGAAAAATATAATTACCTTTTCCTCAACACAAGAATTGCGCGAGTTGAACAGCTTAGTCCACCGACTTCCTGCAAAAATGTTACCCAATTTCAACCACTTTTTTTATTTGTATTCAAAATTTGCACTATCTACTTTCAAGGAATTCGTCATGTGTATGTGTCTGTTCTCCACATAAAAATAATATTAAAATAATACAGTTCTATGGAACACCATACGGACACACATCTCCATAAGAAATGATGGATCTCCATAAGACAGTTCAAGTTTCAGAACCAACAAAACGCTTGCAACGGAAAGAAATCCCATTAACAAAAAATAAATGTCATGTATTCTCATTTTCTTTTTTGGTACGTCTTAGTATTTTTAATTACAACAGTGTAAAGTATATTGTTTTGGTTTTAGAATTGTACGGTGTAAATAATTAGTGTAATACGTAAGTTATTTAGAACATGTAATTTTTATAATTATATATATATAAATCAAATACATGCATAGAAAAGGGATTGAGAGTACCTTAGCAGAGATCGACAGTGGATAGAGTTTACAAGCAAAGAGATTGAGAATTTACGAGCATAGAGTTTATGTCTTTTCGAGCAAAGATAGAGAGTTTACAATATTCTGAGTGAGTATCTTAAACGGCTAGAGTTTAGGTGTACATTGTATACCCGCAAATATATGTCTCTTTTTGTAAGAAGTTGTAGCGCACGCAGCGTCTCCAATAGCATAAAAAGAGTGAGTTTAGTGGACACTTACATGCCACATCACCAAATAGTGCGAAATTTGAGGGGGAAAAAAAACAATCTACATACCCTAAGCAATGTAGAATTTTCTCCTAGAAAAAAAGCAATCGCAGGCAATTAACCCAAAGCAATATAGAGTTTTCTCCCAAAAAAAAAAGCAATTACGAGTAATGTGGAACAATTGAAAACAATACTACTACTTAAAATTAAGATTTTTATTTGTGAATGAGTTACAAAATACTGAAATAGTATGATATAGACATTGAAAGAGTGGGAATATAGACCAATAATGTGGCAAGGCCTCCCATGTGGTGCACCCTCAAACCAATAGAAGGCGATTCTCTCCTCTTCCCTATCTCTATTTCCACATATTCCTCATATGTACTTTCTATGCCTTCAGAAAGGCATACTATTGATACCCATCCTACTGATTTATCTGTAAATAAGTTTAATTATTAGATGCACAAACGTTACGCAGAAAATTATATACAAAATGATTTATCTGTAAATAAGTTTAATAACTTGCATGTAAGTCTCAGGTTTTAACAAATCAAATACATTTTATAGTTTTTGTACACATTGTGTGTTTGCATTAGCTCATATCAAACTTGATTATTTTATTGTAGTGGCTAGTAATTTTAAGTTAATAATAGTCACTATAAGTCAAGCGTAATTATAGGTGTTCGTACCAAGTTTAACTTTCAAAAAGTTAAGATTCTTAATTTGAAATTGAGAGAGTCGAAAGTCTGACTAATCTTGTGTTTTAGTCAAGGCTAAGATGCACAATTACCTAGGGTAATAGTCTTGCGTGGTGACTGACCCACAATATGGCACCAAATAAATTATTTTAATATTTACTATTTAAAATTAAAAATTAAAAAAAATACATATATTTATAATAGTAAGATGATTAGAAAAGTGATAACAAACGGCAATGTAAATCAAACAATGAGGACAGTTAGATGTAGGCAGCCACATGCAGCGGTACCTTGTGTTAAATACACTGTCGTCAACATCCACTTGCTATATACCTCCTTCCTATAAATTGCTTTAAATGGTATCAAAAATATTACCTCACTACTACACTACTTTTACTTTCATCAACCACACATTCTCTACTTCTCTCTCACAAATCAACAAACACAGTTCGTACGTCTAATGGAGTATTCTTTCATGGATGAGAAAAGGAGAATATCAAAGGAGGATTTCTATAATTCAAACAAGTCTAATCTCTTAAGGAGCATGTCACAAAAGAGCACTGTTGCTTCCAAGTCTCCTCTCTTGAAGAGTTTCTCGAAGAACTCTTCTTTCAAGTCTTCTCTATCAAGGAGTTCCTCAACAAAGAGCACGACTACTACCACCAAATCCCCTCTGTCAAGAAGCTCTTCGCAAAAGTGTGCTAATTTCACGCGCAAGTGTAGCAGCTTGGCCAAAGAACAGAGAGCAAAGTTTTACATTGTGAAGCGGTGTATCACTATGTTAGTTGGCTGGAAAAAGAACGGAGACTCGTGAATTAAGGAATGATTATTTTAGGAATTAATTTCAAGTTATAGGCCAAGTGAAAAGGAGGATGGCTAGATCTATATACATCTATATATACTCCTTTTTTCTTCCGTCTCTCCTCTACTTAATTGCGAGATGGATTACTGGGTGGGTTCGTTTAAAATCCAGATAAGTAGTTTTCAGCCATCCCATTGGAGAAGATCGAGATTGTAACGCAGTTCTTTTTCAATGTGTATTTAGAATTAGATTAATTCAAATGTAAGCTCTTGTGGGTGAAGAGACTAATGTAATATATATATATATATTTCAATGCCCCCCAGAAAGAAATTTGTACCCCTTTTTAGCCTCTTCTTTCTTTCTTTGTTACTCTTTGGTTCTTCTAGCATTGATGAATGTGTGTGTGTGTGTGTGTGAGAGAGAGAGAGAGAGAGAGAGAGAGAGAGAGAGAGAGAGAGATTCCCTTGAGTTGGAAAACTATGAATTATTGGGAAATTAAGCACACCCATGCCCAACTTGATAAAATGGGGATCCGTTCCAAAGTGAGATCATAAGAGCATTGAATGACGAAAGCTAAAGCAATTTGTTAATAGAATAAAATAGGAATTTGATTCCTTTGCTACAATTGTCAATACATGTTTATTTTATATTTCTGGCCCTGTCAGCACCAATAAGAATATTGGAGTAAATTCTAACTTGCTTCAAAATCAATAATGCATACAAAACAAATCAGACTAGCTTGGACCCGGCTTTATTTTTACTCAAAGGCCAAGGTTTGCCTACTTGTTTAGTCAATTCACCTATTCAACACACAGTCCGGGTAGGATGGTTTGACCACCTGAGGCGCACTTGTGGCAGATATTTGCCGGATGGGCCAATGTTGTTGCAGGTTAGCCTTTTCTTTTGTCCAAAGGGAAGGAAATTGTGTGGCCCATTATTTGGTTAAATTTGTTAAGACGTATCTTCTTGAAATTAATGATACCTCTTTCTATCTTGCCTATATACAAAAAAAAGGGGGGGGGGGGCTTCAGATAATGCCTTGTTTGGCCAAGCGTCGTTTGGCCTAAAATGTGACTATATACTGTGAATTGATCATAGGATGTCAAATCTGTCTGTCATCGAGCTAGTTTCTGATGATAATTTCGCTTTGCGCAGCACCATCATCTCATTTGGACTCAATTCATAGGTACTCAATTGCGTATAATAAGTGATTCCTTGATGTTGCATGACCCCATTGTACTCTATAGTCCATGCGAATTGAGTGGCCTGCAGGTCTAATTTGACTCATGCCAAACTAAATTATAATTGTGAATAATCAAGTCTCAGCAATGCTTCACCCAATGTAGTCTCAACAAGAATAATACTGACTCATATTTATACTCACCGGTTCTGCTCTTTCTTTTTTCCGATCACAGAAAACAATTTAGTGCTGCATGAATATACAACCATGAAAAAATAAATGATCCTACGCGAACTTTTTCAACTTGGGTTTTTCGACTAGTCGACTCTAGAACTGAACTCAAAGCGATAACCACTAGGTCAAAGTCTGATGGTTAACTGGAATATGTGCAGCAATCTATACATCATCTTTGATTGCAGAACAAAATAGAGGCATAATAACGTGACTGTTCCACTATAATTGAGGTCAAAACAAGAAGTTATGCCTCCATGAGAAAGCCACTATACTAGAGAAGTAGAGAGTAGATAATTGTCAAAGTGTTCTCAACAAAACAGCTTAGGAGTATCAAGCAAGTTTGAATGACTTCAAAATTTCAAATGGTATTTACAACTCATCAATTTGTGTTCTAATCCTAAGCTAGGGCACCTAGACCTAACCTATGTGCAAAACACCCCCGTGCCGCCAGCGTACTGACCAACACCTTTTACAAGACTTGCAAAGGTTGGATTACTTACCCTAGCATCGTGATCAAAAAAAGAAAAACCCTAGACTCCTTGCTGGATTTTTGGTAGCTTTAAACTTGGAACCTGGCTATTGTAATATCCCAAATACACTAGCCTAGGTCATCCCATATTCACGCAACACATGCATCCACCGATGAATAGAAGTATTCAACCACATAAGAACTATTTACTTATACACTAACACAGATCCAAATGAACTTCAACATAAACCACTTCTATTAATCCATGTCAAAAATTGAGTAATATCCACTATATGCATAGCAGATCATTTCTACTAAGCAATTTCAGATTTGTACAGACATGCTAAGGGCTAACTAAAATGCAATTATTAAAAAACGTAATAATGAATTAAGAAACAGAAATATAAGGAAATATTAACTTAATTGCTTTCAAAAGCATAAATCATTTGAGTTCTAAGGGAACAGGATCCGGAATACAGAGAGCAAAAGTAGGGTTACCTTAGAGATTAAACCCCTGGATCCTTCCCCTTCCCCTCCCCCACTCCCAAGAACCACTGGTTCTATCGCTTGTTTCAAAAATAATAATAATAATAATAATAATAATGAAGGCAGAGGAAACTAGAGTTCCTAAGTTCAAACCAGGGTGAGGATCAACCCCTTACAAGCATTGCTCCACTTTGGGCGTAGCCTTATTATTCTTGAAAAAACTGAAACACAAAAATGAACATTTTACAAGCTTAGCATATTATGAAAGAGAACTCCCAACAAACACAAAACAAATATATACCACAAATAAAAAGAGATCCTGTTCAAGTGAAACTTTATTTAATCCCAAATCATAACAACTGCTATAACTCCCACCCCGGAAACCACAGCAAGAAACTTGAAAAATGGAGTGTCAAAGTAACACTGAGCTTGCGGCTTAAAACCTTTCGCTATCAGATGATTAATGGCAACATAGATGAAAACCCCACAAGCAATTCCCATTGATATTGCATAGATCCAATCGGCCACATGCCCTTCGGTTGTGGCATCAATGGCTATTCCGATTCCAACCCCAACCGGGCTTGAGATTGCGAAGGCAAAAGAATAGGCCGCAGTTGTTACAAACGGACGCTTTGGTATCATCCTCAATAGCGCAATCCCCATTGCTATGGCCGCGAAGATCTTGTGCAGGGAAATTGTCCACAGGCTTCTCCATGCATCCGCCTTTGTAGCTGAAACAAGTTTGTTATTTCGAGTGAATTTTTCGTGAAGATGATGGTGAAACCACATGTTATAACACACTGACAATATGATACCTTATAATTCCTCACAAAATAAGCACGTCAAATAGTATTTACTCGAGTAATAATAACATGTGTTCTTTAGGTTTAAGGTCGTGAGTTCAAGTCCCAATTTAAGCATTATTTTTGTTGTAATTTTCTACGTGTGAATGATGATTTTTAAAATTCCAGAGACCTAAAAGCCCTACACATGCTTTAGATAGAGTATAGAAGTATATATATTCCATCTTTGGTACAGATGGTCCATATATGGACCGGCTTTTAACAACGTTTTTCTATTTGCCAAACACATGTGGAGATACATTTAGTGATAGAAAACCGTCACTAAAAGCCAGGTCCAGATATAGATGGTCCGCAAAGGAGAGTAATTGTAATCACAAGAACAACAACTTTGGAACACTAGATATCATGGCAAACTCAATGCTTGTGCACCCTAAGTTTTTTTTTTTTTCCTTTTTCGTCAAAGCTATAAGTAATATAATAGAATTTGTGATTAAAACCTTGTTACTTATATTTCCCATTAAAGATGCTTCGAGCTCCACTTTTGTTACATGTATTTCCACGTTGGTGTTTTTTTTTTTTTTCAAGAAATGAATTGAACAAAAATATATTTTACTCATTACAGTGTTGAAGAAAACTCCCTCATCGCCACATAGCGCATTGGATGATCTGGGTTACTATATGCTCCCTCCTTGCCAAATTAAATCAAGTTTGACTTCCACTATTATAAGGATTTGCAATAACTTCAACATAATCCATGGTTAGAAACAAAACTTGTTTACCATCGTGGGACTTGGTGCATTAATTCTGTTCCAAAGAACGCCATCTATAAAGATGATTACGCAAGGGCTTATAAAAACACACGCATGCAAGAAGACGAGTATGAAATGACATATACACACATGCGAACACAATGGCTTATACACACGTACAGAATGCAAGAATGTGAGTATGAAACATACATATGTACGCAATGGCTTAGTGGCTTATCTTTCGTATGTATAGACAAACAAACTTACCTGCAACTCCAACTGCAATTCCCTCAAAAACTGAATGAAAACACAGTGCCAGGATCAAAAGTACAGTATCTCCAAGTGACGACTTCCTTGCAAATGCCAGGTTAAGATCTAAACCCGACTCCCTCTCTCTCTCCACTTCCACTTTAGCTTCTCTCTCTCCGCCATTAGTAACAAGAAACACTATACAATCACCAAGCATGGTAAGAAGATAACCCACAGACGCCAACATAAATGCGAAAGGGTATTCTTTAGGGGTGAGTTCACTAAAAGTAGAATTTGAGTCGCTCAAGAAATGCATCAAAGAGGTGCCCAAAAACACGCCGCCAGCGAATTGGGTGCCCAGAAGAAGAAAATTCTCATTCCACCGGTAAAAATAAGGGGACACCCCACCGGCAAATGTGCTGATAAATAGTATTATTAAGCACCAGATTTTAACTAGAGTAAGGGACTTCGAATGAAGATTTGTGGTGGTGTCGCCATCATGGTGGTTATCTCCGTGACCGGTGATTGTGGAGAGGTGTAGAAGTAAAAGGATGGCTATGATCAGAGGTGTTGACTTGGGAGATATAATGGAGGCCATTGTGAGATATGTTTCTTGCTCTCTTTTTTAGAATACTTGGAGTTAGTTATGTGGGTTATATAAAGAAGAGGTTTTATCAGAAATGACATTATATGAGAATGAGAAGATATGTTTTAATTTTTTGATTTGAAGTACAGGTTTGACTTTCAATTGTAGTACAAAGTACATACCAGCCGGTTCCTCAGCCAACCCAGTCTTGGACCAGACAGGCAATGCCTGCAATATGAAATAAATAAATAATTTAGTTTATTTTTGGGAGACTGCATATATATATGCGTTTCTCCTGCGCAGCGGTGCGAATGGATTGAAGCCAAAACACGCCTGCTCCACTTTCTAGAAACAAGGTTCCTCTTGTAACCAAACACAGCTTAAACTTAAAAAGAACCCAAATCGGCGTGTTTCTCTCTCTGCATCGGTCTCTGAATCTCTCCCTCTCTCTTGGTTGTTCTTCTCTTCCTCTCTCAGACACATTTTCTCTCCCAGACCAAGATTTCTCCCTCTATTTTTAATCCAAACGACAATCTTCCAACAAACAAAATTTCTAATATCAAATGTTTAGACTTGTATCTTGTGCATTCAACAGGAAGATTTTTTTAAAAAAATAGTACTGCAATATAAGATTTCATCTCCAGAGGTTTTAAACCAATTGGTTTTCTTATCAGTAACTTGAATAATTGTCATTTGATGGAGTTCAACTGCTCTGAGAAACATGTGAAATTTCATTGCTTTTACATTTGATTGGTGTACATCAGAATTATTGATGAATGGAATTAAAAGGCTTCAATTTCCATTCCCAAGAAGAATCGAGCTCCAGCCTTAATTTCTTACTGAATCTTGATTATTTGGTGCATTTTGAAGAAGATTGTCCTAGATTTACAAATCAATTTAGATTGAAGCAAAGAAACGCAAATCATTTTCAACCAAAGCAAAGAAACACAAATCAATCATTGCTGAGATTTGCTGATGCCTTGATGGACGAGTAAGAATCCTCAAGTTTCACGAGCTCTTTGTTGATGGAGCTTGAAAAACAAGGTATGCTAACAAGTTCTTTCAGAAGAACGAAAGAAAGAAAAAAACAAAGAAAACAAGAGATGAAGAAATGAAGAACTCAAAAGTTTAGAAAAATGGCACCATCTAATTCCTTCAAGCGTTTTACCAGTTGTACATGTAGTTTTAAATAGGATTTACAGTAAACCCCAAGTGGGCACTAACTTGGGTAACAAACTATGCAAAAAAGAGTAATCTTGCTCAGACCAAGCATACATTCTTATAAACTATGCAATTAAATGAAGTTGAGAGTATTTAAAAAAAAAATACCTCCCCTGAAGCTGAACAAGATGAGGGCTTTTGCTGGGATGAGCCATCACCATTGAAAGAACTCGAATTGTGTCGAATCCTTTTCAAATTTTCTGAGAAAAAACAAAGTCAGTTTTATCTTCAAAACCATAAATAAAATTATAATCTCACAAAGTTTAATATCTGTGACAGAATAAACAAAAAGTGTTTTTGCATTCACTTGCAAATAAACATACAACATCAAGACAAGACCACATAAATCCTAACTTTAAAATGCAATTCTACAGATTCACCGTTGAGGATAAAAAATCCTGTGGCAATCAAAGCCTTGCATCTTATCAACGGATTCTGATATTCTATTAGGACATGCTTGATAAAAAAAAAGGTTGGAAAAAGATTGAAACTACCACTAATGAATGTGAAGTGGGAAAAAGAGAGGTAATTTGGTGACGTGTTCTATTACTTCTTCAGTTTTTCCATGGAATTTAAAATCTTTGGCCGATTGATAAGAATTTTTTTCCATGAAATAATAGAAAAAGTTGGTGAACACTCACCAAATCAATCATTTATTCCTCCAACGTCTCATAAATTTAATAGTGTTTTCAATCATTTTCCATTTTTTATCAAACGGACTCGTAAGAGTAGCTATTTAATCCACGTGTCATTCAAACAAATATTAAATTCTACAAAGTAAGTGACATCCACCATCAAAGTCGCATAGCAAAAGCTATTAGTGGTTGCATGGGCAAATGGAACTTGGTGTGATTTAGCAAGTCACTGAGAGCTGCAGCGGGAGCTTGGACAGTTGGACCTCAGCCTGCAAATGTAAGCAAGTTGCATGTATCCCAAGGGTTAGTGCCACAAGAAAAAGAGCCATAACTAGCCAGAGCTACAAGCACAGATTCAGAACTATACCACCTAAATTATAAATTATGGCTTTGAAGTTTGAATTATCAATCAAGAAATTAACACGCCCACAATAGATACCAGGGGAGATTTTTACTGGACAGTTTAGAGACATCTAGAGAATTCAAAACTGCGATGTGAGAATTCCAAACTGTGAAGAGCACAAGAATTGCCAGGGGAAAAGGTTGTGCTCCTCTAGAGTCCAGAGAGATTTTCATCACTCTAAAGGAATGTCGAAGAGATCTGGGCGTTAGTTTAACATTGAATGTTCAGATTGTGACTGCTAGTTTCTGCTAAACGAGTCATCGCCAAAGGCAAACAGTACCTGCTAAAATCCAAGCCATCCAATTGTAGACTAACCGTCTAGATTTACTGCTCGGCTTAGAGTGATTTCCAACACTCCAAAGGAGCCAGAGCCGCAGAGCAGGAAAAGTTCATGGTTGTTACATTGCAATTTGATAAGAGTAGCAAATACGTAAGACAACACAAAGAGATGGAAGCATTACACATAATGAGAAAACCCAGTAGATTGAAATAAATTGGTTGAGCTGCATGTACATAACGTCAAGAAGATGATGCTACTGCATTTTAGTAACAATGTACAGAAACAAAGAGGAAGACATGTTATTGAAGATATTACCTCGCAATGTTCAAGAATAAATCATGATAATCCACTTTGAGTATCAGAGCTAGCCGCACGAATGAAAAACTCTTGGGTTCAGGATACTTTAAAAATACCTCCTTATCTAAGAGAAACAGATGATAGGAAACCAGATGGAAAAATGTCAGTCCTAAGTAATAATCTCAGTTCTTACCAAAACGGTCAAAAGTATCAAATCAACCTTCACAAATATGATATATATTCAAACTTGCCTGTGTCCAACAGGCATCAAGATTAGTAATGAGTCCGAAGCGTATAATTCAAGTTTCCCAAACATAATGAATATTGCAGTAATAAATGAATAAGGAGATATTTATTTAGTCTCTTCCACAACAAAGCTGAAGAACAAGATCACCACATCTCTTTAGTTTTCTACAAAACTAAGTGGAGGGGGGCACAATATAAAAAACCAGAACCGGTTCACACCAGCCCAAGTTCTGATGCGCCACTAATTATAATTTCAGCCACATAGAATTTAGTGGCAGTTTGGCACCCTATAAATACAAAAGTGCCTATAGTTATAAAAGAAAGCGTTCTCCTAAGCATTTACTCTATTCAACTATTTTTAGGCTTCTCCCTCTACGATCTTCAAGAGTTTATTGTATCCCACTTCAATCAAATGCTTTTATTCTGTTCTTTCTCTGCTCTCTGTCTTTTAATCTTAAGTTTGTGCTCTCCAACTCTTATGCCTCTCTGACAAACCTAAAGAACACTTCCAGTAAACAGGTGATGCCACAACTTCGCCTTGCAACCCCAACACCTTATAAAACATCACTCATTGCTCCCTAGCTTTCTACACCATATACAGTTGATGCAAACCCATATAAAACAATTGCCAACTTGCCGTTGTGCATACTTATTAGTTATTACGGAAACTTCGGATTAAAGAAGACAAAAGGAGGGAGCTTCATTCAAACCTTAGGGTGCGTTTGATTGCAAGCATGGAACTTGAATGGAAAGAAAATAAGTTACGGGCAATTGAAATGCCTAGAATTGAGTTGCATGAAAAATGTAGTGCAGTGTGTTTGATTGCCTTAGTTTTCTACCCGGAAAATATTTGTTGTATTATGGCATTTTTAATGTAGAAAAAATTATTGGTATTTTTTTTTACATAATTATATAGTCATGACGGATCTTGTTTAATTGAACTTGATTAGTAGATTTTAAATATTAAATTTTTATATTATTTTGAATTTTATATTTTAAGTTATGGCATTTTTAATGTAAAAAATGGTAAAAACATTGTCTCGTGAACCGTGCCCAAGCATGGAAAACAAAAACCACCTCCCCCCAAAGAAAACATTTTCCTCAATTGCCTTGAAAATGCACATGTGTGAGGCAAAAGTGGGAATTGAATTGCCTAGAAAAAAAATGCAATCAAACACCTTAAGTTGTCAAATCAAGTGGAAAATGTTACCAATCAAACACACCCTTATTAAACTTTATCTCCTTTTCAAATCAATTCCATAAGTCATAACCATGTGGTGCTAAAATTCATGAAAGAGTCCCCTTTCTGTCTCTGAAACACACACTCGTGCTCAAAGTTTCAGTCTCCATTACTTTTGAAGTTGATATAAGATATGTGATATACGTGCGTGTGGGACTGTGTGTGAGAGAGATTCAAAAGGGAAGGAAAATGATGTATGAGACCTACAACACAATGTGAGAGAGAAATGTCTACTTTGTTAGAAAACCATCTCATCAAAATTCTAAAACCTTAAGCTACCATGGAGTTGATGCTCTACAATCAGGCACTTAACCATCTATTTTCATTGTTCAACTCTTTGACAACATGAAAAAACCAAAAGCTCTACCTGCCCTCTCTATCTATCCAAGGGATGGAAGCACAGAGGCCTTTGGTGTCCCCTCAAGTCAAGAATTGGGGCCTCGCAATCACTAGCCAATATGCTTTTCTCTCATTCCTTTCTTCATTCATTGTTCCCCCCTGATGTCAGCACCCTCGCCGTCGCACTTGTAGAGACAAACCAAGATGCACCTCATTCATAATCATACAGGTCCATATTGCTTTTAACACAAGCAAGAACCAAATTCAAGCTGGAAGACTTGAACCCAAGATGCAAAAGGCATATTGATCCCATCTTAGATAACTATATCATTTACAAAGCTTAAACTGTTGGTGAGTGGGGCCAACAATACACATCACAACATACCATACTATTGGGATAAAAGCTACAAAAAGAAATTAGTCTTTATGTATTTTTGAGATGTACTGTGTATAGGAACCGCATGGATAGTAATCAAAAAGATTTTTCGACTTTAAGATGCCCTGTCACTATTGTGATTAAATCCTGAAATAGTAAAGAAGAAACCACAAGTTCAAGGAACAAACAAACTGATAGAATTGTGCTTTAAATTGATTGTAACTTCTGCATAAAAAAAAAATACGTGTAAAAATATGTCACTAAATGAACCTTCAAATGAATTACAGAGTACCTAATCAAAGAATTAATTATGCAAAAATGTCACTAGCACGAATCACTTCTTGGTACAAATTGCCTTCCATAGCTTTCCTCTTTCTGTATAACCATTTCCCTTCCACCACAATTCAAAATTTGCTTCTAATAAACTTCAAAATTCTTGCTACTCGGTCCCCATTTGATTGGAAGAGGAAAGCTCTCGATTTAACTACACAAAAACTACAATCCCAGCCCAGCTTCTTATTTACAACATGAAGCTATGCTCTGCTGCCACAGTATCGCCTTGTACATCAACATTAAACGAATTATTTTATTATCTTCTTTCTCACGTTGTTTCTCTATCTTATCTTGTGGTGTTTGTACTCTACAACTCTTATTTCTCTCCAACAAACCTAGTGAACACCTCGAGCAAACAGGTGATGCCACAGCATCGCCTTGTGGCCACAACATCTATATCAATTAGTCCATTGGCTCCCTAACTTTTCAACACCATATACAGTCCATATAAATCCCATACAAAACAACTGATGTTGTGCAAACTTGTTAGGGAAACTTCGGAATAAAGATAAGGGAGGGCAGGAGCTTCATTTAAACTATTTAAACTGTTTAAACTTATTGTCTTTTCAAATCAATTACATAAGTCATAACCAAGTGGTGCTAAAAAAATTCATGACAACAGCTCTCTCTCTCTCTCTCTCTCTCTCTCTCTCTCTCTCTCTCTCTCTCTCTCTCTCTCTCTCTATCTATCTATCTATCTATCTATCTGTATGGCTGAAACACACACACACCCTCACACAAATTTTCACCTTCCCACTTCCTTACTTGGGAAATCGATAAAAGGTATGTGGTAGATATCACATGTGTATTCCATTCAAAAGGTTAGGAAAAATGATGCATGAGATTTTCAATCCAAGGTGAGTAAGGAAGAGAGACGTCTACAGTTGTTAGAACAACATTTCATCTAACATTCCCTTTCACATTAGTAACCCAGCTCACACTTGGAGAGACAAGCCATGAAACCAAGAGCACCTTGTTCACAACCACGACATACAAACTCATACAATTGTGCTTAAAATTGATTTCAACTTGTGCATTGAAAATAATGCACGTGAGATGCCCAGCACAAGTTTCATTATAACTTTAACAAGTACTAATTAACTAGCCCATTTGAACTGACCAAAGGCAAATGAGAGGGGAAAAAGATTTTTTCATTGCTTAGTAACTAACAAAAATGCCATGCAACAATGGAAAATGAATTCAGGTTCAGGGAAAAAAAATATCTGTTATTAAATGAACCTTCAAACGAATTACAGAGAAAGTAATCAAAGAATTACTTATGCAAAAATGCACTGGCAACAACAGCTTCTTGGTTCAAATTGCCTTCCGTAGCCTTCCTCTTTCAGTATAACCGTTTCCCTTCCACCAAAAATCAAAATTTGCTTCTAATAAACATCAAAATTCTTGCTACTCGGTCCACATTCGATTGGAAGAGGTAAGCTCTCGATTTAATTACACAAAACTACAATCCCAGCCAGATTCTTATTTACAACTTGAAGCTATGCTCTGCTGCCCCTCCTCAGAAACCTAGTGAACACTGAACTCAACTGCCTCCCACTTCTATTCATCGATAACCGAGATTCTGAACTACTCGAATATGAAGTCAATGTCGATGATGACGAAGATGATGGTGACCTGGATCTCCCAAAAAACGAGAAGAGATTGCGAAAAGCCCTCGCAAACCCACCTCCTCTAACTCTACTTCTTCTTGATGCCCACGTAATCATCCTAGGAGCACCACCATTGTTGAATCCACCATCCATTTCAGTAAACACGACAGGCAGCTCTCTCTCACCTATTCTTGTTGTTCCCCCACTGAATCTCCCCACTGCAAATCCACCCCCGGGCAATCTCCATATAGTAAGCCCAACAGAATCATCTTGAGATTCAGATTCAGATTGCTCTTGATAATTCGATTCCACAAAATTACAAGTCGGCAATTCGTGCCTACAAACAGGACACGAATTACGTAAATTAAGCCAAGGCAAAATACAATCCGAATGATAGATATGATTACAAGGCATTTCTCTAGCTTCGGATCCGAGAGCAAAAGCTTCTTTACACACAGCACAGTGTGATTCTGTGCTGACATGTTCTTCTAAAATAACGACAGTCGGCATCGATTCAACCGCTGCTTTCGATGCGGGAGGTTGATCCGACCGGACAACACCGTTCGTTTCGATCTGCGATAACTGATCAAGCAACCTATCAAACCCCGACCCCATCAAAAACTCCGACATCATCTCCGGTAACGGTTGGAGACCAGAACCTACACCGTCGTCGTAATACAATTCAAAACTCCTCTCTCTTCCAGCACCATCATCTCCCTCAACCGGACCACGCAAAACGATGACCGGATTGAACGGTGACCGGTCACCGTTCTGCCGCCGACCTCGACGAAACCTATTATTATTATAATTACTCGAGGTCCTATCCAAATCTGACCGGTGAGTGAATCGCCGGCCCGATTCCGGCGGGGACATAGGGTCCACCGCTTCAACGAATCCACCATCGCAGTGAGGACAAGCAACGTTATCCTCCGATAAAACCCTAACGAAGCCAGAACACCTGTAACACCAATACGACGCCGTATTCGTCGACATCTTCACAAAAACCCTAGCTTCAACTGATCTGACGATCTAACTCCTATACCTTCAAATCTAGAAGTGACAGTGAGTAATAAAATTCTATATAGTTTACAAATCTGAGAAATTAAGAGCTCGTAAAACCGATTCGCCGAGAACGATACAGATTAGACAGTGGATTATATACGGAGTCAAATATATAGAGAGAGAGAGAGAGTGTGAGAGGATTTTGTTTTTTGGTTTAACACGCGTGATGATGGTTTCCGTTAACGGCGGAGGAATTTGACGCGTCGCTCACAGGACATGACAGGACAGAACACGTTCTCATTTAAGGGCAGGCACACGGATTCTGAAGGTAGGAAGTGACGGCGTTAACTCCCCGTGATGGTTGACCAGAAGAGAATAGAACGCCGAATTTGAAACTGAAAAACAAAACAGTGGTCTCGATTATTAGTTTTGTAAAGAAGATTCCCAACGATGAGATGTTCGAGTCTAGTAAATGTAAATCCCACGCCACTTGTCGTGGACTTGCTTTCCCTTTCTAACCCAACCTACTATGGCTATCAACACATTTTTTTAGGGGCTACTATTTAACCCACTGACTAATAATATTTTTTTCTTTCTTTTAACACTTTGGGAAAAAAACAAAAAAAATCTTGAAGTTTGGAGGTATTTGCAATCTTAACTCCGAAATTTAAAATTTTGCAATCGTACCTCTAAAGTAATTTTTCACTGTAATTTGGACCCTCTGTCCAACTCCTCTGTTAAAGTTAACGTTTTTCTAACGTGGCAACCAATTTTTATTTTTTTCTGCAACTTCTCATTTTCTATTAAAATTAGAAAAAATGTAGACAATGAAAACACATCAAAAAGCCAAAAAAAAAAAAAAGTACCTAAAATTTCTTTTGCTCCGCAAAAATGACGTAAAAAAAATACTACTAATTTTCTAACTAAAAAGGCAAAATAATTTGTTTTTTTACTAAATCTACATGCTTCTTACTAACACAATCACTTTAAAAAAATGAAGTGTTATTTAAAGAGGGTCCAAATTCGTGGCTTCCTTGCATGTGTTTATTTATTGTGTTATTTAAGAATTGTTTTATTAGGTTTTGAAATTCAAATTGCAAAAAATATCTATATTATTACATATAAAAATATTGGATTTTTGTGGTGTGCTTATTTTGTCGCAGCTTTTTTTTTCGGCTCCCACGTCGACATTAAGAGTTATTTTTTTAAAAAAATAACAAAATAAACATAATAATACATTTAATGGTGAGAACATTCATTTCTACAATAATTGCATTCACGTATACATTTTATTAAAATAAAATGTGCTCTTTATTTTTTGTCATGTATGCATTTAATGATGAGAACATTCATTTCTCACCATTAAATGTATTATTATGTTTATTTTTAAATTTTTTTTTAAAATAACTCTTAATATCGACGTGGGAGTGAAAAAAAAAATTGCGACAAAATCGATTATAAGCACACCACAAAAATCCAATATTTTTATATGTAATATAGATATTTATTGCAATTTGAATTTCAAAACCTAACAAAACAATTCTTAAATAACACAATAAATAAACACATGTAAGGAAGGCACAAATTTAAACCCTCTTTAAATAACACTTAATTTTTTTAAAGTGATTGTGTTTGTTAGAAGCATGTAGATTTAGTAAAAAAACAAATTATTTTGCCTTTTTAGTTAGAAAATTAGTAGTATTTTTTTTTCTCATTTTTGCGAAGCAAAAGAAATTTTAGGTACCTTTTTTTTGGCTTTTTGATATGTTTTCATTGCCTACATATTTTCTCATTTTAATAGAAAATGAGAAGTTTCAGAAAAAAAAATATGGTTGCCACATCAGCAAACGTTAACTTTGATAGAGGAGTTGGACGGAGGGTCCAAATTGCAGTGAAAAATTACTTTGGAGGCACGACTGCAAAGTTTCAAATTTCGGGGTCAAGATTGCAAATACTCCCAAACTTCAAGGTTATTTTTTTTTTCCCTAACACTTTGTAAATAGACAGTGTTATTTGTATTTTTTTATATTTATCACAAATATTTTTTTACTATAAATATTTTTTTAAAGTAAATTTTTAATTACTAACTCTCTTTAAAACTCGTCTAATAAGATGTGAGTGCAGTCACACATACTCGCTCTATTTAAAAAAATTATTTATAAGAACTCGCATAACGTCAGATAATAAATTATTGAAATATTTTTCAAATAAGACCCGCGTAATGAGAGGTGGATGCACTTACATAAACTTGATTCACATGAGGAGAGTGTATTGTTAAGCACTCACCTAATATCAGACAATGGAGTGGGTGTTTATAATAAATAAGGGGTGTTAAAATGTATTTTTAGTTAAATTTTGCATGAGGTGTTTGTGACATATTTTGGGGTTTAAATAACACCACTCTTGTAAATACACTTTTTTTTCTTTTTAACACTTTAGATTTATATAAATGTTCTATCATAAATGAAGGTATACTCGATTCTTAAAAATTGAATGATGTTTATTATACTTGGCACAAAGAATTTAAGTAAACCACACACAACTTAGTCTTAAATAAACGGGTGGAATTGAAAAAATGATCAAATCTTAACTCAGTCATAAACAACTAAGTATATAGCCTTAGACTTAGTGATAGACTCAGTGATAAACAACCGAATAACATGAGCTTAACTCTGCTCAGGGTAACCGAGTATACCTTCGTAAAAAAAATCTTATTAAATGTGAGAATTAGCAAATGCAGCCCCTGGACCTAACCTTAAATTGGGAGTCGGGAATGTCAGAGAAAATTCCAATGGTTGATCCATTCACTTCTATACAGTAATAATTCATATCTTGTGTTCATCTATTTCGTTTTAGATGTAAAAGTGTATGTTCAGAGTTATCAGTACATTTTATGAGAAAACGGACAAAAGAGTTGTGTAAAAAGAAAAAGATATAGATAAACCTTTTTTCTTACACATTTATCCATAAGGTTATCTCATCAGTTTGAAAAATAAGATATTCATTTTGAATTTTTCAGAAAAGATCAATCTTTATCGAAATTCATTTAATATAGAATTTCACACTTGAGAATAATATATTTTATATGTAACACCTCCGCCTTAATTAATAGGATAACACTTGTAATTAAGACCTGGATCGTTACTAACACATTTTAAACTGGCTAAAATAGGTTTAATATAAATAATAAATCATGGTAAATCATATAACACATGTCAATCAACCATTCGATACTCATATAAATAATGATAATATAAAACGAAAGCATAACACATATGTACATATTCAAAAGATATACAAAATCATGTCAACATGTGACTAAACATCTAATATAACTTCGGCTAGCCGTGGCTTACCATATAAACGTATGTATAACAAAAATAAGTTCATATCAAAGCAATCTACGCCGTCCTCGAACCTTTCGTCTCTTTAACATCATTCGTCTCTTGTATACCTGAATTTGTCTAATAAAAACGAGGTGAACTCACAGCTCAGTAGGGGGAATAATAGGGGAATATATGTTTAAAACATAATTATCAGTTTAATAATAAATCAATGATTTAAGGGGAATTTTTATAATTAATTTATCGTTGCTTAATTCCACACTTAAATGCAATAAAAATCCTACTTTATGTAAAATTAATTAAATTAGTATAGCGAATAAGTATGAGTCAATCCAAATCCAAGCTAATATCTTAAAAGTAGGAGAGTTTGTCTAAATCCAATATTTTAGGAACCAAATTAAAACAGTTTTCAAATTTTGATTTTGAAATTATCTAAACTAAGGAACTAAACTAATTAAATTAAATCATGCAAGTAATTAATAATAAGAAATCCCAAGGAAAGAGAATTCACCACCATGGATATAAACAAAAAAGTATCTAATTATATTTTTAACATTCATCCCTACTATATAAACAAATTCAAAATCACCATCATTCTTTCTTTAAAACTAATTTAAATAAAAATAGGTATCGCCTGTATCCCCAAATTGGTGACCATAAGAGATCCTTCCTTTATTTTAAAAACAATTAAAGTACTAGAAAGAAAACACACGTTATAGTAATGGTAATTTTAAAATCTATTTTAATTCGGGACGAATAATTAAAAATCAATTAGAATTAAATTAAGCCCATTACATCCATGGCGGTTTCATCCCTCCCCTTTGGGAGATAATTTAGCCAAGCATATTAAATAATAATTCATCATTAAAATAAAATAATAATTCATCATTAAAATTAAAACTAAAGTACTTAAATACAAACTATAAAAAATTAGAAAGCTAGAAAGCGTCCCTGTTTATGATACTCGAACTAGCGTGTACCGCACGGCTTTATGCTGTCAATTTCTTCTCCTTCAATACTTCGGCCGCACGGCAACTAGTATGGAGGATTTTCTCTCTCTAGAACTCTTTAATAATATATATATTCTATTTATTTTTCCTATCTATTTTTTATATATTTTCTTCTATATCTTTAGGTGTAGAGAATGGGTCTATATATAGGAATAAGAGATAAAAGTTTACAAAGGTTTAGGAAACTAGAATAGTAGAGGAAATAACAACTTTGAGTTCAATTAAGATTCTAATTAAGAGAGAGAAAAAGGAGTGTTGACTTGAAAGTCATTAATCTTATTTTGATAATAACAATAAACTTAATCTTATGTAATTTAACTTAGTTGATGTTTTAAGTTATAGCCACAATAAAATTGATCACATGTGGACTTAACCGAAGAGCCGGAATCAAGATCATTCATCTACAAAGCATTGCAATCAAAGTTTTACATCTCACACAACTCTTATCAACACACCTTCAATGGCATCTCTATGAAGTATAAAAAGCCAAGGAAGAATAGAATCGAAGATACAAACGAAGCTCTCAATGATTCATTTGTGTTCATAATTAAGTGAGTGCTTAGATTTTATGTAAAAGATATCATTGTTCAATTAATAGCTCATAAAATGATTTAACCTTGACAAGATTGATCAAAACTATTTTTATCCTTGAAAACGTATTTTTACCAAAAACTAGTCATCTTGAAAAATTCACTATAAATTTATATGAATGGATTTTAATACAAAAACTATGATAGAAGTCTTAGAAAATCTTTTTTAAACATCCCCTAGCCTCAAAATTGATTTTTGAGTTAATTTGCATAAGTATGAAAAATGGGATATTTGGCAAATCTGGCCTTAGACTAGTGGACTCCATCAGTCGACTGATGGGCTCTACTCAGTCAACTGATGGCCACTCAGTCGACTGATGAGCCTTGCTCAGTCGACTGATGGCCCGGAAACTAGCCGTTGGATTTTAAATTTTTTACCACTTTTGGTACCAAACTTCTACCAACTCCCTCCAAACGGCCATATGGTTTCCTAGACTATATATACACTATCTAAGACTTATTTAAAGACTCTTGAATCATTCCTACACTATTCTATTTATCTACATTCAATATTCAAAGATTCAAGAACATTTTCTTTTGATCAATCATCTTTATTTTGAGCTATACTTTATTGATCAAATTTGATATCTCTTAGTGTGAGCCTAAGTTGTAATCTTCATACACTATAGAGCTATTGTACATTGGTGTTAGTCACCAAATCATTTCTTTCAAACGTTAAGAGAAGTTTATCTCTTAAGATAGCAATAGAGAATTCTTGTGTGAGTATTAAGAGAGATTCAATACTTGTAAGAGTGTGTGAGAAGAATACACTTGTAGAGGTTTGATTTTCACCCGGAAGGAAATCGGTTATAGTGGAATTTCTCGGGATACTAATCGAGCGCGGAGTAGGGGCTAACAAGCTGAACCATGTAAACAAAAAGTCTTCGACTTTGATCGGTTTAATCTTTCTATCTCTTGAACTCTTATATTGTGTTATTTGCACCTTGTGATTGGATTTATCTTTATTTCTTGTTGCTTGATTGATATAGACATCGAATATTTTTAAATTGATTTTAAAAATCCCATTAAGTTTTAAAAACCCTATTCACCCCCCCCCCTCTAGGGTATTTTTCGACCTACAAGGAGTTTTATTCAAATTAGGAGAGAATATTGAATTGAAATATTCTTTCTTCTTTATCTTCTTTTTGATCTTCAGTAGACTTCTTCCACCTTTTTAGTCTTTTTATTATAATTTTCTTCTTTTCTACAAAAAGACAAAATAAATATTAATCCTCCATAATTTAAGCATTAATTATATTATAACAAAATATTATTTGCGGGTTAAAATAACAATTTTGGGCACTTATCAAACTATCCCCAAACAATCTTTTGCTAGTCCTCGAGCAAACATAAACTATCAAACATAGATAAGGGACCAAAATGAAAACTAAAAAACTAAAAAAAATAAAATCATATTCTACTTAGGTGTACCACTTTCGCTGGTTACTCTCGATTGCATTTACCGTATGCAACAGGGCCTTAAACCACTAAGTTACCAAAGTGGACGAGTTATAGCCTCGTGAGGGTTTGCAGTAAAGACGCCCCTAAACTTTATAAAAATAGAAATCAATTTTGATTTTTTCTTTATTTTTTTCTCAAAGAATTCCTCGCCACTTACCTTTACGAAAGGAAAGAATCGGCAATGTCCAATTCACCATATGTAGTGAGCTACTAAAATGATATAAAAATAAACATTACAGAACAAGCTCAAAAAGGAAGTATGTGTGTGGACAGCCTATCTAATATAACTTTTCATATCCAAGTAAAGGAATTACTACATTGTCTTCGAAAAAGTTGCTTTGACTCCAAATCTCACTGGATATACTCTCTTGAAAAAAATAGCACTCCGAAATTTGGTTATTAATATCTCTATTGTATGTGAGAAGGGTTTCAAATTCAAATGACTCACATACTAATTAGAAAAAATGCATATGAATGAATATTTAGTCTCATGGAAGGAATATTAATTACTTTATTTAAGAATGTCGAGTTACCCACCATAGCAACTTCTCATTTATTCTTCACATCCTACTATACCTGACCCTAGATCAAATAGGACTTTATTGGGTTAACATGCGGGTTAAATATAGGCATAAGGAATTATTATCTCTGAGAAGGTAGGGTCTTCAATATCACTTTAGTAGGGAACAATATGAATATATACTTCATTCAACTTTAAATTTTCTCATTCACTTTAAACATTACATTCATTCTCTTTTTCTTTTTTTCTTTGTTCGAACATTTTATATCTTCATTTTTTTTCTTCCCTTCTCTTTTTTTCACATTTTTTTCTTTCTTTCTTCCGTTCATTCATTTTATTTTTTTTATTTTATTTTTTTAGCTTGTTCCATTCCCTTTCTTCTTTCACAATCTTCCTAACTTCTCAGAAATAAATGGGGTTTTAGGGATATGGGTAAACAAAGAAAATGCTAATTTTTATAGGCTCAAAGGGCTATTAGCGATAAATATATATGACGGTTGAAGGCTTATTGTGAAAAAGAAAGAAGGCTTATTATCCTCTCAATGGATCGGCATGATGATCACGTCTCAAATAAACTACAAGGCATATGTTTCTCTTAACTCGAAAGAGATTTCATTCTTAGTAATTAATCAAAATATGAAAAAGAATAATAAGACTATGCAACGACTTAATACGGTATGAAAAATAGTTTAGTCATCTTATGACTTCGAGTTTGCGTATATACCCTCTACAAATGATGAATGGCTTAAAGTCTCACAGGGTTATTAAGTCTCCATTGTTATTTCTCTAGCTCCTTAGAAACTCGATTACTTTTCAATTTACATTACACTAGACGGCTGTTTATGCAGTTGAAAAATATTTTGAATAGAGCTCATAGTGCAATGTCTAGATTCATATATATTCGAGTAACAAACTAAACTTAGAGTTAGATAATAACAATTCTAAGCATTCATAAGGTGGGTCATCGGTAAATTCATTTATATTATGGATAGGGTATTAAACCAAAACGACTCTATTTTAATTTTTTCAAAAAAGAAATGAATTTCCATTTTTGAAAACATTCTCACCCCCAAACAAATCAAAACACTGTCTTCAGTGTTTAAACAAGAAAACCCCTAAACAGAGTGAAAATAAATGGACAATGTTGAGATAGATGGGTAATTCAATCACACCAAATGGGTTGCCTCCCATGAGCGCTAAGTTTAACGCCTTCAGCCAGGCGAATCAAGTTGAGGAAAATATACTAGCCAAAAAGAAAATACAAATAATAATGAAATATAATCTATTCATGGTACATGGGATCAGCAAGTAATGTTTCTTCGATTGCTCTAGTTTGAAGTTCTAAAAATGGTTTTAGACGCTGAGCATTAACTTTAAAAATGTGTCCATTCTTAGGATCTTGGACTTCTATAGCACCATGGCATGACACATTGTGAACGATATAGGGGCCAGACCAACGTGACCTTAGGTTACTAGGAAATAACTCTAACCGAGAGTTATACAGAAGAACCTTTTTCCCTGGAGAAAATTCTTTTCTTAAAATGCGCTTGTCATGCTCTATTTTAGTTTTTGCTTTGTAAATTTTAGAACTTTCATAAGCATCATTACGTATTTCCTTTAACTCATTAAGTTGGAGTTTTCGTTGTTCACCTGCTTTATCTATTACAAAATTCATAGTTTTAATGGCCCAATAGGCTTGATGCTCTAGTTCAACAGGAAGATGACAGGCCTTACCATATACTAGTCTATAGGGAGACATTCCTATTGGAGTTTTATATGCAATGCAGTAGGCCCACAAGGCATCTGAAAGTCAAATTGCCCAATCTTTTCTTAAAGTATTAACTGTTGTTTCCAAAATATGTTTAATTTCCCTATTAGACACCTTGTGAGTAATCCCATATTTAATCATTAAACTTGCAAACACCTTATTACAAAAATGGGTTCCATTATCACTAATTATAGCTCGAGGTGTACCAAACCTAGGAAGTATGGTATCTTTTAAGAAATTAACGACAACTCTATGGTCAGCTTTCTTAGTTACTATAGCTTCAACCCATTTTGACACATAATCAACAACTAAGAGAATGTAGGTAAAACCGTGAGAATTTGGGAAGGGAGTCATGAAATCAATACCCCATACGTCAAAAATTTCAACTATTAAAATTAGTTGTTGAGGCCATTCATTTTTCTTAATTATTTTACCTAAGTGTTGACATCGAGGACAAGTTGCACAATAATTATGAGTGTCTTCAAAAATAGTAGGCCAATAAAATCCTGACTGCAAAATTTTTGCAGCGGTTCGTCCCGCACTAAAATGATCACCACAAGCCTGGTCATGACAAAAAGAAATAATAGACTCTTGCTCGGGTTCGGGGAGACACTGACGAATGATTTGGTCTTGACAATATTTAAACAAATAGGGGTCATCCCAATAATATTCTTTCAATTTGGCTATGAATTTGTCCCTATCAGATTAGACCAATGAGAAGGTAGTTGGTTGGTCACAAGATAATTAACTATGTCAGCGTACCAGGGTTCTTGAGAGAGTTCAAGTAATTGTTCATCAGGAAAGGTTTCAGAAATTGGAATGTAATCTCCTATGGACTCAATCAATAAACGAGATAAATGGTCAGGGACGACATTTTCTTTTCCAGCTTTGTCACGAATTTCAAGGTCGAATTCTTGAAGTAAAAGGATCCATCGTATGAGACGGGGCTTAACATCTTTATTTGAAAGAAGATGTCGAAAAGCAGAATGATCGATAAAAATTATGACTTTAGATCTTATTAAGTATGAGCGAAACTTATCTAGAGAAAAGACTACAGCCAATAATTCTTTCTCTGTGGTGGAGTAATTTTGTTGTGCCTCATTCAATGTTTTACTGTCATAATAAATTACATAAGGTAACTTATCCACTCTTTGTCCTAAAACAACTCCTATGGCATAATCTGACGCATCACACATGATTTTAAAAGGTAGATTCCAATTAGGTGATCGAATAATGGGTGCAGTAGTAGGAGCAATTTTTAATTTCTCAAAAGCAGAATAACAAGCATCATTAAAGATAAATGGCATATCCTTTCCTAATAAGTTAGTTAAGGGCCTTGTTATTTTGCTAAAATCTTTTATGAAACGTCTATAGAAACCTGGATGACCTAGGAAATCACGAATATATTTTATTGACTTAGGAACAGTTAGATTAAAAATAAGTTCAACTTATTGGTCGGAAAATAACCCTAGAGGGGGGGGTGAATAGGGTTTTAAAAACTTAATGCGGAATTAAAACATTTTTTTTAAAATATTTAAGTAAAGCAACTTAGCTAAACAACAATATCAAGGAAATAACCAATTTCAAGTAATCAATCCCAAGATAAGCAAATAAGCAATTTCAAAATACAAGCAATAATTTAGCAATAAAAAGAGAGCTTGAGTTAGAGAGATTGAACCAATTTGAAGCTCAAGACTTTTTGTCCTCACGGTTCGGGTTCTTCAACCATACGTCCGTGCTCGGTTAGTTTCCCGAGAATTTTTACTATTCAATCTTCTTCGGGTGAAGATCAAACCTCAATACAAATGTTGTTATGCACACAACACTCACAAAGTAATCATACACACTACACTTCTCACAAGATATGCTCTCTTGCTCTACAAAGAGACAAACTCTTTTTTGAAATGAAGAATGAATTATTAGTGGTGATACACACCAATACAATAACTCTCAAATGTATTTGAAGATTACAAGTGAAGCTCACACTAGAGTTATCAAGATTGATCAAAACTATATAGATCAAAAGATGAAAGATTGATCAAAATGTGTTCATGAATCTTTGTATATTTGAATATATGAATAATAGAGTATTAGAATGATTCAAGGTGTGTTAAAACATGTCTAGGACCTCATATTTATAGCTTCCAAAACCATATGGCCGTTGGGGATGATAAAGAGAGGTTTTGGCTCCAAGGTATACATTTTCAAATTCAAATTTATTTTGTTATTTTCTCCCAATTTGACCGTTGGATCATGCTCAAAGTTTAGTCAAAATGCCAGGAGATGTTGTCTAACTACTGTAAAAATTTCAAAATGACCGGAGTCCGGGAAGGCCTCCATCTTACCGTTAGATCAAAACTGTGTGAAAATTGAGCGAATTTTAAATGTAAAATAAAAACATTTTTGCAATTTAACAATTTAGTTCCAAATAAAATTCTAATGATTTGTGAATCTCAGAGATATGTTTATAAGATACCTATTTTTATTAGAGCTTAAAATAAGATCATTTAAAATTAATATGAATTTATTTTGAAACTCGATCTTTGTAAAATGATGTTTTTCAAATAAATTCAATTTCAAGTTTGTTTGAATCAATCTTTTAAAAGATGTATAAATACGTTTGAGCTATAAGGATTTGATCAATAATGTAACTTTACAAAAATCTTAAGCACTCACTCAATTACTGAATTAACGAGTCTTCGAATGCTTTGATTTGTTTCTTCGGATTGATCTTCATTTGAAGCTTTTTCCTTGAAGCTTTTCATATAGTCTTTTGATCCTTTGTGCTTCATGATTTGCATTGAAAGATTTGATCTTCCTTGCCTTGTCCAATGATCGAATAGTGAAAGATTGATCCTTGTCATGTTTTTCTTGAATTTTTCAAGTAAATGAACTGTATACTTATATCAAGAAATATGTTAAATTACACATGACTAATTTATTGTTATTGTCAAAATAAGATTAAGACCTTAGGTCAACAATCTCCCCCTTTTTGATGATGACAATAAATTGATGTGTGTTAACAATAAGAAGCATAAATAGCATATAAATGTAAATGAATAATATGCTCCCAAATTACACATGATTGATTTATTGTTATTATCATAATAAGATTAAGACCTTAGGTCAACAATCTCCCCCTTTTTTATGATGACAATAAATTAATGTGTGTTTACAATAACAAGCATAAATAGCATATAAATGTAAATAAATAATATGCTCCCCCTCAATTTATGCAAAGATGACAACTAAAAAGTATTTCAAATATTTGAGATAGTTTAAAAAAAACAAATTTTAATTTAATTTAAATTTTTTTAAAAAAAATAAAGCTTTCAAAAGTATGAATGTATAAAAGCATTTAAAATCTTACCATAACATTTAAAGTCAATATAAAAAATCTTACCACAACCAAATCTTACCGTAAAAAATAAAATCTTATCGCAGCTGTCATACACACATTTTCTCCCCCTATGTCAACATCAAAAAGGGATTTAGACTGTGTGAGGACGCCGAATTCTAGATGCACGCGGGGGGGGGGGCGCTGTATTTTTGACTTTTTAGGATGACAGCTTTTCATTTTCGGGATTCTTTTCATTGCTAGATGCCTTTTGTCTCCTCTTTCTTGTTGTCTTTCTCGAGATCTATTTTCTTCTGATAACTTTTATATGGGGTATCCATGAGTAAGGAAAAGCAAATCACAAGTATGCCGAATACCTTCCGTTGTACAGGTTCGTCTTGTGCTGCTTGCACTTATAGACGCAAGAAATGTCAGCCATGGTGTGAATATGCACAAATTTTTATGGATGTGATTAGTCGTCAAGATTATCGTACAATCTTCACCGTTTTTGGGGTAAAGAGTGTTGCAAATATTTTAAAAGATATTCCTGAACATCAATATTTTGAGACTCTCAATTCATTTCCTTTTGAAGCTCAAGCGAGAGTCGAGAATCCCAGTAAAGGCTGTACTGCGCTCATTGTTTCTCTTGAACAAAAGGTACAAGAGTTACAATCACGGGTGACAGCGTTAGAGGCTTTACAATCACGAGTGACAACATTAGAGGCTCAATTAGGAGAGTCTTCTAGCGCTAACCAATGCTTTTCTTTTGCTCATCCTAAAAGTTCTACAGGGCTCCTATTGTTAACAGAAAATGTTGCACCTGAAATTCTTCCGACTATCGGGAATTTTTCAGACCATAGTGCTTTTCTAACTAATGTGGGTTTACCGGCATATCCGACTATGTCAGATTACTAAGCTGTTTTGGAAGGTTATTCATCGCAATTTTCTTAAAATGGTACTGTTGCGGAGGTTGCCGAGCCAATGAGTCCTGATTTGACAGCTCTATTAGATATGGAGCATAATTTTGTTGATTACTCTTCTTCTAGTCTCGATGCTATTTTGAATTTTGATGCTGATGATCTTCAGATTATGTTCCCTTCTTTTCTTTGAATGATAAATAATAATTTTTAGACTGCAAAATTATTGTTAGTTTACAATAACATGCAAAATGAAGACTTATGTTGTTTACCAAGTTGACAAGCATCACAAATTTTATTTTTTAAAAAATTTAGTTTTGGGCAATCATTTAACTAATTCATTTTTAGATAACTTGTGAATTAAATCTATATTAGCATGAGCTAATTTTTTATTTTTTATTTTTTTATGCCATAACCAAAAAACATCATTCAACACGGATAAATATTTAACATCTTGTTGAGACAAATTATCAAGTTCAAGAGTATATACGTTATTAGATGTATAAGCAACAAACAGGATGCAACATTCAGATTTGAAAATAACTTTATAACATTTATCACACAATTGACTAATACTAAGCAAGTTATGTTTTAAACCGTCAATAAGTAGAACAATATTAATATAAGAAGATTTATTACCAACTTTATCTATACTAATAATTTTGCCTTTGGCATTGTTTCCAAATGTGACATTGCTTCCTTATTTAGGAATGAGACTCAAAAAAAATTCTCTTTTCTCCTATCATGTGTTTTGAGCATCCACTATCTAATAACTATTTTATTTTGCTAGCTTTTGCTTTCATGCAAACCTACACCAAAATCTTAAGCAACTTCTCTTTTGGTACCCAAAATAAGTTGGGTCCTTTGGGATTAGTGTACATAGTGGTTCATTTAGGAATCCAAGCAAGTTTGTTCTTAGTAAAATTCTTTTCTTTGTAATAACAATAATGTGCACTATGAGTATTTCTTCCACAAAATGAACAAAAATTAGTGAGATTATGCGGTGTGTATGTTTTGAAGAAATTTTTATAATCCTTTTGGTTATGGATTTGATTGTAACCCAAACTGACTTTATCAAAGACACACCTTTGTACTCCCAATAGTTTATCCAACTTATCTTTTTCATTTGTGAATTTGGTTAGACTATTAGTTAAATACTTTATTTTTTCTTTCAAATCCTCATTTTCTAGTGCAAGTAAGTTTGAAGTCTCCTTTTCTTTTCCCTTTTTCAAATAATTGATTTCCTTTTTAAAATCAATGTTTTCCTTTTCTAAAGCTTCACATTTGGTAGAAGTAATAGAATTTTCTTTCTTGAGACTTGCATATCTTTTTAAGAGAATTTCAAATTTAATATGTAATTCTTCAAACATGGTAAATAGTTCATCATATTCATTATGCATACTTTCATTATCATCAAATTTATTACTAAATAAGCTATAGTTAGAATTTACCTCATCTTCATTTTTCATAAGACAAAGGTTGGCCGTTTCTTCATCACTAGAATCGGCATCCGATTATCCTTCTTCGGAATCACTCCATGTTCCTTTTAGTGCATGCTTCACTTGTTTGAATACTTTATCTCGTTTATCCCTTTTATTTTTCTTTCTAACAGGACAATTTGGCTTGATATGACCGGGTTCATGACAATAATAGCACTTTTTGATTTCTTTATTTTCTCCTCTTTGTTTTGATTTGATCGATCGTTGTTTCTTCTAGAGGATGATAGATATTTGTTATCCTTTCCTTGAGAATTTTTCTTCTTAGCTAGAAATTTTATAAATTTTCTAGATAGAAGCGCCATGTCTTCATCACCATCCATTGATACATCATTATCTTCATGTTGGATAGTTTTGAGAGCTAAAGTTTTCTTTGATTTTGTATCCGCTTCTTCTTCTCTTTGAAGTTCCTTCTCATGAGTTTTTAGAGATCCCAAAACTCGTCCATGCTGAGTGTTTTGAGATTTTTTGCTTCTTGAATCGCCGTCACTTTTGGACGCCACTTCTTTGGAAGAATCCTAAGAATTTTTCTTATCTTATCTTCATTAGAATAAACTTTTCCAAGAAGATTCAAATCATTAGTAATAATAGAAAATCTACTATACATGGAAGCAAAAGATTCATTAGGCTCCATTTTAAATAGTTCATAATCATGAACAAGCATATTTATATTATCGTCTTTAACTTGAGTGGTTCCTTCGTAGGTAACCTCAAGTTTATCCCAAATTTTTTTGGCCGTTTTGCAACTAGAAATTTTGTTATATTCATTCATGCTTAATGCTCAATTTAAAGCATTTAAGGCTTTAGCATTATATTGAATTTTCTTAATATCATTTTCATCATATTCGGACATTTTCTTAGGAACAATTTTTCCACTATCATCTCTTTTGGTAATTTTCTTAATATCGAATTTACTATGATTTGCCAACCCCCTTCAAACCTTTGAACAAATACATCCATAATCAAAATCTTGAATTTATAATTTTTATAATGATTTTTTGTCTAAATGTTGCATTGATGATAAAAAAATTGGGGGCGGGGGTGCGGGGGAGGATTCTAGTGTGTAGCTTGGTTTACGGTTTAAATCCTTTCAATACCATTTTATCAATTATAAATTATAGTAAGATATATGGATTCAAGTTTAAAACAACTAGAAATTAGGTAGAAGGTCTTACTACACATTGATTTTTACCAAAACTCTAATGAATAATATTTTTTTGAATGAAGGGCCTATTTTTAATTGGTAATTAGTGTAAGATGCCTATTTTATTTTATATTTTAAATGAAGGTATTTGAATAAATTTAAATATCATTTAATTAATAAAAACATGTTATATATTACCTAAATTACCCCCTCTTTATGAAATTTGAACAAAAAAATATGAATATTGCAGTGAAATATGTACTGCAATATGAACTTTGCACTAGAAATATGGACTGCAAAGTTCACATTGCAGTAAAATATGGACTGCAATATGAACTTTGCACCAAAAATATGGACTGCAAAGTTCATATTGCAGTAAAACATGGACTGCAAAGTTCATATTGCAGTGAAATATAGACTGTAAAGTTCATATTGTAATCCATATTTTAATGCATATTGGTATTTTTTAGTTTATTTTAAGGGTTGGGATGTCATTTTATAATAAAAAAAAACACATGTCATATTATTAATAAAATAAAAAATAGGCCCTTTATTTACAAAAAAATTATTCATTGGTGTGAAAATATTTCTCTAAGACCTTTTTTTTAATTGTCCCTTAAAACAATGGGTTAGGTTGGGCTTTTATGAATTGTTGTGTATTATATATATATGAATTATAAATTATAATAACATATATATGTCAAAGTTTAAAACATTGAACTAGGGTGGACTTTTGTGAATTATATATAAGATATATGTCCAAGTTTAAAATAAACGATTATAAGTTAAAAGAATGGGCTGGGCTAGATTTGACTAGACACAAAAGATTATTTATTTTTTAAAATATATATATATATATATATTATTATTTGAATTAGGGGTGTTAAAGTCAATTCGAAAATTAATCGAACGGACTGAACTAATCCGTAAAATCCCAAACTAAAAAAAAAAGCAAAACCAAAAACGAGAAAACCGAACCAAAACCGAATAGTTTGGTTCGAGGTTGGGGCTAACTAGTTTAAAACTGAACCAAACCGAACCGAACTGAATTATGTATAAGAAAATAAAATATGTTAATATATGCTCTACAGGCACATGTTAACTATATTAGGATACAAAAAAAATGAACTTTTATAAGAATATGTTCCTTATTAATTGCATGTTGTGATTCTCTTCCAAAAAAAGTCATTAATGCTTACCCTTGTTATTGAATTAACTACATGATGCTATGATTTTTTTTATATACATGATGGTAAGATGGGTACATTTCAAGTAAGGACCATAATTTAAGAACCTTATTTACAGACCGAACCATTTAGCATGCTTCCTGGTTAATTTTTTTGATGAAATTTGGTGGGGATGTTCTTCATCATGTGTAAAACATCTCCACCAAATTTCATCAAAAAGTTCAACCGGGAAGTGGGTTAACTATAGGATTGAAAAATATAGGTCCAAAAATAGATATATAAAATCCAATATTTTTTCAATCATATAATTAACCTACTTCCCGGTTGAATTTTTTGATGAAATGTGGTGGAGATATTCTACACATGACAAAGAACATCCCCACTAAATTTTATCAAAAAATTTCATCGAAAAGCATGCCAAATGGCCCGGTCCATAAATAAAATCTTTAAGTTGAGGTTCTTACTTGAAATTTTCCCATGGTAAAGATAATTCATCATATTATGTTTGGTCCTTATTTCTAGAAAGTCATGATTTTAATTTGAATCTAAACTAATTTTACATTATTATTAGTATTCCATTGTGTCATATTAAATTCATTTAGAGAAAAAAAACATATGTCAAAACTGAAAAAAATCAAATCGAAAAGTTTGGTTCGAGTTTTGGTTTAGAAGATTTAGAAACCAAAACCAAATTTCTACATTTGGTTTGAGTTTAGGGTACCTTAGTTTCTACCTCGAGGAAAACCGAAAACACCCCTAATTTGAATGAACTGACTAAAGTTGGAGCCTAGTCTAACCCTTTAATAACTCCACCCTTGATTCTAGCTTTTTTATAGAGAATACTTAACTGAAATACCTTTTTTAAAAGAAAAGCAACAAGACAAAGTCTTTCCCTATATCTCCCCCCACAAACTCGACATCCTCAAAGAACCAAACATTTTTTTAACTCGAAAATCGACTAAGTCACAGGATTATAAAACTTGTATCCTCTGGATCTTTTAGAGTATCTAACAATATAGCACTATCATGTGCCATAGCGCAGTTGAATTCCCATTAGATTGCGTATTTAATCCAGAGGAAGAACTAAATTGACCAAACCCGAACTCGGCACTTGGATAGCTTGGACCAGATGAACTAGCATATCGAGCGAACCCAACATTTTCAGTAAAATGTGGATTTGATGCATTTAATCCATCCATCGAAGGTCTGTATACATTATCACCATAACTTATAGCAGAAGCACCATTTAAGCGATCGATTTCAGCCTTTAATCTTGCATTTTCTTGTTGCACCTCTGGCATCATAAGATCTCTAGATTGAAGTTCTACTGCGAATTTCATAGTCTCCTGAAAACACGCTTTGCTCACCTCTTTTCCATAATGCATTGCCTCACCACACATGACTCTCCATTCATCTATTGTATGAGTATGCTTAGGAGGAAGATCATCTATCGTAGTAGGTCGTTCAACCTCTACCACTTTTGTTCCTGCATCAAAAGTGGCAACCTTATAATTTGAATATACATTGGAAGATTGAGTGTTAGACGAGGAGGACGGGCGGGTCGGATAAAAAGTATTTGGCTCTGGTGGAATAGATGGGAGAGTTACGTCCATGCCTAATACGGCCGCTATACCAATTGCATCCGTATTTGTATAACGCATAAGAGGAGGTATAAGTCTGACACCAGATACTTGTGCCCAATATTGATCATATTTTTTTTGGGATACTTCCACATAAAATTGATCAATTGAGGGCCAGTTAACTTCTCTGACATGATCAAAGTAAATGTCACGAGAGATGTAACTTAATTCCTCTGGAGGGTTATCCGGAATGGCTATAACCTTGCGTAATTGTCTCACGCACCGTTCTCCCAAATACCATATACCACCGTTGAGAGGATCTAACAACAAATGACGATGCATAGAGATACCATAAGCTAATTGTAATTGATGCTTATCAAGTAATTGTGATGTTAAATATGGCTGCCAAATTATGGAATCGGAGGACCGCAATTCTATTTGTTGTTGGGCTGATGGAAAATTGTGCATAATTAGCCCACAGAGTCTTTCTCTATTTGTCTTAACCCAGCGATGGATCCGAGGCCAAGTGTCAATATTTTTTACTTTCAATTGCGGACATGAAGTATCCAAATACTCGTACATGACGTACTGCAAAAAAAAAGTTATTATATTAATAATAATTGATAATAAAAAATATATATTAAAAAATAATGAAAAGTAATAATATAAATTAAGATATTTTCATACCTCAATAAATTGCCAAAAACAATCAACACTTTTAGTTCGTTTTCGGCCTGCTAATGGAACAATGGCGTCTAATCCGTAATATACACGTGCAAGAATTGCAGAACCCCAATCATACATTCCAATATTTTGTATGTCCTCAACAAGGGAGAGCATACCGAATGGAATGTAATGTGCTCCATTTGGAAAAAAAAAACAGAACCAATCACAAAAAAACAAAAAACTCTAGCTATAATATGCGGCGCAGTATTTACAAGAATCATCTCATTCAGTAAATATTCCTTAACACACTTCACTGGCAATGCGGTTGTTTTACATTTGTCAACCAGTGATGGCATGCCAGGAAAATAATTAGCAATAACCTCTGTAGGGACCATGTAGTTTTGCTCGTTGAATTGGGGTACTGGTGGCCCAATTCCAGAAGATATACCTACAATTAAAAATAGTATTAAAAATAAATTATAGTTAATAAATAAAGATTATAAAAATAAAGATAAAGCTTATAAAAATAAAGACTGTGATTACCTGTTACAAATGTAAAGTCAAATGGAGTAATACCCACTTCGACCATAGGAAGGTGAAAAGTGTGAGTTTTATTTGACCACCGTTGTATGATTGAAGCTACAATTTTGTGGTCTGATTTAGGCATCTCGAGTTGCCAAAGTTGAGACCAACCAGTTAGATCAATAATGCGTTTAACTTCAGGGTAATTTATAATAACTTTGCGATAAATTTTACTTGCGCCCGCCTAATTACCGCGTAAGTCGTATATATTACCTTGTGTATTATAATCAGCAATATTATTAGGAACAAAATTTGCTAACCGAGTGTACTGTTTTGTAATATGTTCGCCAGTATTATCAACCACAACTTGAAGTGTGTACACGACATCTTCAACTTCGGTTTGCTCAATAATGTTCCTTGATGTCTCAGCGGAACTTGCTCTACCAGGTGTTATTGGCGACTCTCTCCTCCTACGTAATGAACCGCCTCCACCAGTACTTGCTCTAGGAGGTTCACACCTTTCTGTAGGTGTAGACGTAGATGCAGACGCTTTATTTTTCTTACTTCGATTGGTTGTTTTATTACCAAACATTCGACGAACAACATCCATTATAATTTCTGTGAAAAAAAAAATTGACTATAAGAATAATTTAAAAAAATACAATACTTAAAGAAAGAAATAAAAATTTTAAAACACTTACATGAAGATTTGTCGAAATCTTGGAATGGGAATGATCTTAAATTAAACAAAAGTGGAGTAATGCTGAGAATGAGAAGATGTAATTTTCTTTCTGGTTTATGCTACGAATGCATGCAAATGCCTTAAGCAATTTATTTCATTTTAAAGACACAAATGACACAAAAGACATCAAAGCCTACGGATGGGGCATAATCATGGTCTAAAGAAAAAAAGACTTTCAAAAACACAATCATTTGACATTTGAATAATGATTTGTCAGAAGAATAATCATAATAATTTTCAAGAAAATATAATGGTATCTTGCAAGACATAATAAATAGATATTGAAATAATTTTTAAAACAAGCTGTCATTTTTTGGAACCTTTTGCAATTGAAATTAGAACTTAGTTTAATTCTTTAATGTTTAATACAAATCATATAAATTTATTTTGTGTTTTAAACATGGGTTATTTGAGTTATAGAAGTATTGGGGCAAAAATATAATTAAGAGAAAACATGGACCAAACGGTGTATAACCAAAAGAGTTAAAAAAAAAAAATTTATGAAATTGCCATACGAATTTGCCATCATCGTATGAACCATACGAGTGTGCCAAATTCGTATGGCTCATACGATTTTGCCACATTCGTATGGCACCATTAATATTTTTTTTTTTTCATCAACTCATACGGTAATGCTTCATTCCTATACTTTTTTTTTACCCTTCTCGCCGTGTACTGTGTCAAAAGTTAATACATGTATAGTAAATTTAGCCTACATATTTTTTATTTACGCTGCGGATGCTCTAAGAAACCTACGCATTCATCACAGAGCAAATATCTAGAGTTTTTGAGAGGTGGAATATTTAGGGAAGTTTTGTTCATTGAAAAAGAGAAAACATAAAATCTCTCGATAGGTGAAAATATTTCTGAATGGATTTGGTGTTTATACCAAGGACCTAAAATTGACCACAATCTATCAATAAATAAAATCATCTAAAGTCATTAGATTTTTGAATACCATAAGATTTCGAATATTTTAAAATACATATCGAATACAATATGATTTTAAAATACTTTTGAAAATCCTGATTAAATACCCATAAATTTTATGGCTTTATTGGTTAAAAGGGAGGAGCCGTTGGACCATATATAGCCTTCAAAATATGGACCCTAATACTAATTTGGCCAGGGGGCCCCTTTGGTTTCAAAAACTTAAAACTAACTCCACGTTTGTCAAGCCCAATTACTCATAAAACCCGATGTACGCGAGATAACTTGTGCAAAATTTTACCTTATTTCTAGTATGTATCAATATAAATTTTACAATTTTAAAAAGTGTGATAGTTTTTAGTTAAAGTGGTAAGTAGTTGCTTTAATTTATTATATTTAATGACGGGTGATTTTGTTTCTATTAACATATTCTTTCAGTTTATCCTAACTTTGGGGTTTGATAAGTTAAGCCGCATCCCCATTAAGTTTAATCATGTATGGGGATAGACTTATGAAAAAAATAAATTAGTGATCTAATTTACAATACATAATTTTTTTATTAATTTAATATTAGAATATCGACCTAAAAATTGGTGGATTGTATTTGGCTTTAAATCTTTTCATTTTCCTTTAGGTTTTATATAGCCCAAATTTTATTTTATTTTAAACTTGTCCCATGTTCTATTCTTCTGTTAGTTGATTGATTTATAGGTTAGAATTTTTGGAGATTCTATGTTCTCTTGGTTTGATGTTGATGAAAGAAGTATTTTATTAAAATAATTCATAACATCTAAAGGAATGGATGCTAATGAATTGCACAAAATATTTTCATATTTCTAGAACAAATTATGTCCAGTTTGTTTTCTCTTCAAACCGTGGTGAGTCGCAATAGAAGTTGGTTATTTAGCGAGACAATATTTGTATTTGATGGTATTTTAAAATATTGTATACAAGAATTACATGGGAATGACATTAAGTTAATGAATACAGAACAATAATATTATACATTGTGAAAAAGACTGAAAGATGCATTGTTAGAATCTAAAGCATTGATTAAAATGAAGAGTTGATATTAATTTAAATTCACACATAAAATTATATATAAGGCTCACTTTGGAGGAGTTCGATCTGAATAATACTAGAGCCTCAAATATATGATTAATACATATCTTCTATAAGATCCAAAGATAACCCAAAAATACAAATTGTCACTCCAACAAGAGGTCCAATTTTGATAGAGGAAAAACATAAACTAAAAAAATAGCACTAAAAACACAAACTAAAATTAGTTTGAGAGCTCAACATTGAAATACACCTCTAAAGCAAACTAGGAGAAGAAAGGATAAATAAAAAAGAATTCCCAGCACCTTTCTTCTACAATGAACAAGAATACTAACATAGAACTATATTTTAATAAAATGTTTAATAGGCCCTTAAAAGGAAATTAGAAAAGTAGATTAATATAGAAGTAGATTTCAATTAGAAATCTAAATTAAAAAGTACATATACATATATAAAATAATATTAATTAGTGGATTTACTTTTTAATTTTGAAAGGGTAATTTTGTAAATATGGTTTAAAACTACCATAAATTTAGGGCGGATAAATTGAAAAAAGTTGTGATTGAAAATAAAATCACCCTTTAATGACATGGGTGCAAGTCCCTAATGAAGTTCTATTTTATTTTCTAAAACAAGAATAAAATGAATAAAAGGTATTGTAGAAATTAGAAATATCAACCCTTCCATTTGTTTAATATAATAGATATTTTTTTGTCAAAAAATATATATAATAGATTTTTTTTATTTTTTTGTCAAGGAGAGAAATTATCAAAAAAATATATACAATATATTTTATTTTATTTTATTTGGTCAAAGTAGAAGAGAAAATATTGTCATTAGAGGTAAAGTAGAATTTCAACATATCAAAATTATTTTAAGCCCCTAAAATCACTTTAAGTCAGTGATGTGGGGCGTGAGACCATGTTATCTTGAACACTAAATAATTATATATTAATTTAAATTATTAAATTAATAGTGAAGGGTTTTTTTTAAAGGACAAATATCCTACTCTATTTTTAACTAAGGACATATTTTTTTAGAATTAGTTTCAAGGACAATTTTAGTTTGAAGGACAACCCATAATTTTATTTATTATTTACAAAATGTAAAGTGTTTTCCAAAAGTACCCTTAATAAATGTATATTGTTTTTAAATAAATTAAAAAATTGAAAGAAATCATATATAAATAAAAATATATTTGAAAGCGGTCAAAGAAAAAACATATATTAATTTAAATTATTAAATTAATAGTGAAGGGTTTTTTTTAAAGGACAAATGTTACTCTGTTTTTAACTAAGGACAATTTTTTTTAGAATTATTTTCGAGGACAATTTTAGTTTGAAGGACAAACCATAATTTTATTTATTATTTACAAAAGATAAAGTGTTTTCCAAAAGTACCCTTAATAAATGTATATTGTTTCTAAATAAATTAAAAAATTGAAAGAAATCATATATAAATAAAAATAGATTTGAAAATGGTCAAAGAAAAAATATTCAAAATTCAAAGAAACAAAGAAACCGTAATCTAATCCGAAAAAAAGTCAACTAACTAAATAAGATTTTTGAAACTTACTAACAAGGATGTTAAGCTTCAACCCAATAATGGACAGACAGCCATATCTTTAATATATCTGAATTCCAACCGAGGAACGCAGGTAGACATATTGTGAAACAACTTGAAACGAACCCAGAACAACAAAAAGACCTACAAAAAAATACGACGTACAAAAGTAACTGATAATATAAAATACCAAAAAGTGAATATAGTTACCTCAAATATGATATCACTAACATCAACAAATCTTTATGAATATTTATATTTCAACGTAGATATATTAACAAATCGGCAAACTAGACAAAAGACTAAGTTATGGGCAAAGAAAAGAACAACTCAACAAACTAAACAAAATAATATATAGAAGATGTACTAATTGAGAAAAAGTGAAGGACATGAAAACTATTACCATGATGTGAATGAGACAAAATGAATGAAGCGTCCATATCCCAATCGATCTTCATTAGTCTAAAACAAAATAGGATAACACCATGATTAGAACAGTAGATTCATTCGATCTTCGTTAAGCTAAAATAAATAGTATAACATTATGATCGACCTACAATGGGAAATACAAAGCAAATGATGGAGGAGCTACAGTTAAGGTTATTGTTAAGAAGAGTATTTTATTTCACAAACGTGACTACCTTGCAGATGAGAAAATTGCAAAAATGGATTTAGGCAAGGGCTTACTAAGATTACAAAGAGACTGCTTGGTGGGCTTCAATAGAGCGAGCCCATACGTTTTTAATTGATATTTATAATAAGTTAAACGGAGACTATACAAAATATATTTCTTAGCTATTATAACATATAAGATAATCAAAATTGTGACTCTAAAATGAGCAATGAAATTGACCCGTATATAGATCACCCGACCCAGATACCCAGTTGGATACCTAATAAGGCTACACATGTCTCTAGTCCCTTCTACTTGAAAGAGTACTAAGGTATACTTGTACCATCCACCAAGGTAAAATAAAGGAGATCAAGTAATGGGACAAATAATATATTACCGATCTAAATTAGGCAAATTTTAATTAGTTATTTAATTTTGAGCACATTGCCAGCCTACTCTAAAGATGTTTGAAAAACCGAAACATATGTTCAATATTCATTATAAGAAAACTAAAATAAACCGGATTTGATAGCCTTATTTTTAATCTTTTAATGTCACTTTTAATCATATTTTAATCTTATCAAAGGTTTGGTTTAACAAATTAAACTCAAGGCCATCTTGATTAGTATATTTTAATTATATAAATTTTATTAAAATTCGAATTCTTATTGTGTGTATAAAAGATATCCAAGGTTATGCAATTAAGGTACATCATATCATATATATTTTTAACCATTAAATTTTTATACTTTTTGAGATTTTTTTTTATCAAACTTGATATTTAATAATATAGATTAATAGGTTTCAAATATGTTAAAATTTGAATTTTGAATTTAAATTTATGGTATTCTAAGATTTAATTAAAAAGTTAATGAGAGCGTAAAAAGATGTGGCGAAGAGAGAAAGTTAGTATGTTTAGGTGTGAGTATAAGGTTGATCCAGTGGCTTATAAACATTAACACCACAAAGAATCATTTTTAACCTATTGATTAGTTTACTTATTTTCTGGTCAAAAATTAGAAAGAGATCGTTAGTGTATATATTTTGTGTGTGAGTGTATCTTTTAATGATTTGACATCTTAATTTAAGTATAAGTTTGATCCAATGGTAGGCTAGCTATATAACTAAGGTACAACATAGCATCCATCTTAATTTAAGAATATTTTTATTTTATTTTTATCAAACTTGATATTTAATTATATAGATTAATTGGTTTCAAATATGTTAAAATTTGAATTTTGAATTTAAATTTATGATATTTTAAGATTTAATTAAAAAGTTGATGAGAGAGTAAAAATGTATGGTAGATAGAGAAAGTTAGTGTGTATATTTCGTGTTGGGAAATATGGGTCTGAAAGAGAGAACACCGATAATTAGAAAATTGATTATTAGACTTTAGACTCGAAAGGTTCAATTCTTTCAGACAATAATTATGCCCTTCCCGTAAACTGGCGAATACACAGTAGTTATTGGAATATTGCCGTCATGATTCAATGAAGCCTATAACCTAATTGTTGGTATCGGGTTATGTACGCCCCGTATCAACCGCTTAGAACACTCTAATTATAAGGCTGATAATGCCAAGAGAAGAAGAAAGAAATATGGAGTTAAGTGTTTTTGGTACGAAACAAAATTGAGGTTTTACCCTCTATTTATAGTCTTCGGTGGAGTTGGTTCATAAAGAGCCACACCCATTCATTCATGAATGGTTGCACCTTTTGGTGCTTAAAGAGGCACAATCCATATCCCTTTAGTGCATGAATCGTTGCACCCTTTAGTACATGAATAGTCACATGTTTTCATGAAAATACAATTGGCTTATAAATTTGAATTATATCCGTTTAATTTGATCATCTAAGTAGATACCAACGGTTGTCCCAATCTTTAACATATATTATTATATATGTTAGTTCTCCATATTTAATAAATGAAAATGAAAATAAATAATTTATTAATATCTTTTTATATTGAAAATATCCAACATTTCGTGTGTGAGTAGATCTTTTGATGATTTGATATTTTGATGTGAGTATAAGTTTGATCAAATGGCTCATAAACATTAACACCACAAAGAATCATTTTTAACCTTTTGATTAGTTTACTTATTTTTGGTTAAAAATTAAAGAAAGAAAGTTAGAGTTTATATTTTGTGTATAAGTGGATATTTTGAAGAGTCCAACCCTCACCATATATATTTAGAGATAGCATTTGAAAATATGTTGTATTCAATTTCAAAAACCTAGGGCAGGCAAATCCACGGAGGTAATTAAAGATCCAAATCCAATCAATGTTTTCTAAAGTGGAAGTAATTTATCCGTAAATAGAGTAATTTTTGACTAATTAAATAATATGTCTGAGGGAGTCAAATGTGTGTTACTTATATAAAATGATTGCAAAATAAAAATATTTGGGCACTAATATATCTACACACAATATGTCAAAATTCTATCAAAATGAACTAAAATGCCCGTGACTTGTATAAAATGAATAGAAAGCAAAAATATATGTGACCCATATGCAGATCAAAGTGTCTTGATATTTTAATTTCGTATTTAATTACTAAAATCTTTTCCCTTCTCTCAAGACTAAATCTCTGCAAATAATAATATTTTAAGTGATTAGTACATCCTTTAATTTATGGAGCCCCAATAAGATATAATATGCCTGAAAAAATCATCTGTCATCTAATAGTCATCAAACCATGTGTTGTTGAAAAAATGTAACTTAATATGTCTAGCATAAAATTGAAAAGATGTAACTTAATATGTTTGACAGAAAATTAAAAAGATGCAACTTAATATGTCTATAAAAAAATCAATTAGAAGATTGTAACTTAATATGTATGCCAGGAAATTAATTAGAAGAACATAACTTAATGGACCTTGCTAGCATGAAAGACGCTGTAAGTTTTTAAACTTACAAACAATTTTAAATCACAAATTTGAAAAAGATATCTACTTTTACTCAAATTCTATATTTAGTTTTGAAATAAAAATCTACTATTATTAAATTCATAATTACAAAATTAAGACTCTATTTTGTTTTTTACACAAATTCATCCATATGACATTTGTATTAGAGTTAAATTAAATTTCCCCATTACTAAATAAAAATAAGATATGCTCATGTATATAATTTTTTTAATTTTTTTTATATATATAGAGAGGCTTTAAAACTAAAGTTATTAAACTATTAAAATTATTAAAATATGTTAAGGGTATGTTCTTTTGGCGTGATTTGGTAAATCACGTGATTTAGATAATTTAGGAATGTTGCTATCTTGTGAAATTTCGTAGATTAGCAGATTTTATAATCCGCTCAAAGGTTGAGATTTTGAAAATTCCGCCTACTCAAAATAACACTGCATTTAGTATTTTCGTCTTTTACAAACTCTTCCTTTTTATCAAATATTTCTCCTACAAAAGATAAATTTGATTTATTTAAAACTAAACCAATAATTAGAACACTATTATATAAATATTTGATTGTTAATTTAAAATATTACAATAAAAATACAGGAATTTATTGCGTTCTTTAATTTTATTAGCTTTTGTTTACGTTAAGATCATGTAGGTTTTTAAAAATAAATAAATTATGTTACTACTTTACATAATTTTTCTAGTTTTAATTCTCAATGATTGCATCAACATATCATTAATGATGCTCCTCATACAAATCAAGTATTTTTTTTTCATATTATTATCAAACGGAGCCTAGATGAAATAATTAATATTAATTCCTTAAATATTATTTAAAGTGAATGCTTCTATCTTTTAGGGGTTAAAAATATTAATAATATAAATATAGGGTAAAAGTTGGGTCATAAAAATATTGTTTAAAGTGACATTTCTATTTTTAGAGGTTAAAATGTTAATAATATAAAGATATGATAAAAGTTCAAAATTAAAAAATTTGAAAGCTTATCCAGTCAAAATATTTGATCAAATATATGGCCATAATCCGTCTGTAAGTTTATCATAAAGCTTACAGACTTTTAGATAAGCATGTTCCTAACTTAATATGTCTCCTTGTTATTATGGAAGAATTGTGCTTCAGACATCTTTGTAGCTTCGGTTTCATAGTATGTCTCAATAGTTTGAGACATTTTATCCCTTTGACTTTTTTTTTGAATAATTCTTACATTTATCTTCTTATTTTATTTTCTTTTGATATGTGTTTGAATTGGTTTGAATTTATTTTGGTCAATTTAAATCCGAATTTAACTGCATATTTATTTTCTTGTATTTATCTTTAAGAAGCGTAGTATTAGAATTCAACTAAATTAATTAATAACATAATTAATATTTTGTCCCTAATTAAAAATTTGTCCTTTAAATTAATGATTTTAAACGGATGTCTGTCATTATAACCATCATTTATGTAATGTCTTTTATTATTATTTTCTAAATATATTATTATATCTTGAAAAAAAAATGGATCAATTTAGAGACATTGAACATCATAAGTTATCACTTAATTGTTCGCAATAAAGTTGATTGAAATATAATTCATTTCAAACATTCTCGTGAAAGTACAAAATTGTCGTGCTTGTTTTTTTAGTTAAATGATATGATAACAAGAGGCAAAACCAAATGTAGCTTGAGGGGAGCCATGACCACCCCCCCACCCCCCCCCCCCCCCCCCCCCCCCCCGCCCCTCCTGCGCTCTCTCCCTCTTCAATTTTTTTTATCCCTCATATTATACGGTATATATTAGTTGTGGCTTTAATTTCACATTATGGCCCCTCCTAATAATTTTTTATGACTTCTTTATTCAAGATTTTGGAATTATATAAGATTTTATTCTCATTGAATGTCTTAAAATAACATTTTTAAATTAGAAAAATATTATAGTCTAATTTTCCGTCATTTGGAGATAACAAATACCAAAAAACTAATGTGCATATATACACCGCAATCTAATTGTAACTATTAGCAATAATAAGTAACATACTCTTAGTTTGGTGGATAACGGTAAATTCCCCCACCCCCCAAATATCGAATCCCGGTTTCGTCTTTGATGATAGCGTTAGGTCCAACATAAATCGTTGCTTACTTTTGCTAAAGTTTAATGAATTCTCACTTTCCCATATATACGTTAGCGAAGAAAAAGTAGGTTTTGATTTGATCTATATGGTTGTAGTTATTGACCTTTTATTTATCTTTCATTATGGTGGTCGTGAAGTCATCACTTATATCATAAAAGAAAACAAAACAAAAAAAAGAAACCTCCGCATTTAGAATTTATAGGCTCTAAATAAATTGTCTTATAATTGATTTATTGTCATTTAACTCTTAGCAGTGGCGGAGTTAGAATTTCGACTCAGGGGGCGAAATTCAAAGCACACTAAATCATATTTAAAGCATTAAAATTTTAAAGCCAACATAATAACATTAATAATAATAGTTTATACAACTTAAATAGTAAATTTCAATAATTACGAGAAATTATAATAACATTCTACATTTTTTTCATATTTTGGAAGTATTGCAACACTTTATCTTTGTTAATATTATTGAAAAATTCTTCTTCAATATATGTTACCAAAAAATCATTCATAAATTCATCTCCCATTCGGTTACGTAGCGTACTCTTGATAATATTTATTGCCAAAGCCCGAAGAGGGACATTAGGAGAGATAGATAACCGTGAACCCGTGAGTGAGATTGTGGTTTGTGAGAGAATGATGAGAGAGAACCTAAGAGCTTTTTTCCGAACTTTTTCTTTTTTTGAACGACATAGCCATGCATAAAGGTGAGAAAAAGATAGCCTTGTTTTGTTTTAATTCAAACTTTAAGAGTTTTTAATTAGCCCCTGAATCTTTGCCCCTTACACATAAGTACCCTAAAGTATAATTTTCTGCACATAAGTCCCAACATATATATATATATATATATATTTTTCCAAAAAATACTGCATATGTTTAAGAAAATTACACAGTGTGCTATCGTCTAGATATAATATGTATTAGGGGTTTTACTGTGTAAATTGTGTATTATGGGCCATAATGGGTTCCTTGTAAACCATAGTTACTATTGTATTTGTGCCATATTTAAAGGGTTCATCTAATGAAGGGTTGAGTAGAGTTATTCCTACAACACGTTATCAGCACGCTCAGAGCTAATAACCCTAACCTTAACCCTAAAAAAAAAAAACACCTCTGGCCGCTGACCACAATCACCACTGGTCTCCTCTCTCGTCATCCAACCTTCAAGATAATTTTTTTTATATATTCTGCTAATTGTTAATTCACGTATTAATTCTTTGTGCATAATTTTTTTATATATATTCTGCCAAACACTCCTTATATAATTAATTACCATTTACCTGATAATTGTATACCATAATTAATTACCAAGTAATATATAAGGAAGAATTATCATTGTGTTCGATTTATATATTATATATGTTGGTCGGATTTCAACCCTAGAGGGGGTGAATAGGATTTTTAAAACTAAATACGGAATTAAAAACTTTTTCAAAATGTTTAAGTAAAATAAACTTACTAAACCAATATATCAAGGAATGCAAGAAAATAATAAATCAAGCAATTAATCCCAAGAGCAATCAATAAATATAAAAGCAATCAAATAAGGAACTAGAGATAGAAAGATTGAACCAATTGGAAGATCAAGGCTTTTTGTCCTCACGGTTTTGGTTTACCAAACCATAGTCCGCGCTGGGTTAGTTCCCCGATAATTTTCACTAATTCCAATCTCCTTCCGGGTGAAGATCAAACATCTATAAGTGTTGTTGTCTCACTACACTCTACAAGTATTGTTATACCACAATACTCTCACAAGAATCCCTCTTGCTAATCTATGAGATTTACCTCTCACAAATACTAAACAAGAATTTACCTTCTTGTTTTCCTATGAGATTCTCCTCTCACAATTTGAATATAAATTGTTTGGTGATTCACACAAATTAACAATAACTCTCAAGTGTTTAAAGAATACAATTGAAGCTTACACTATAGTTACTTATTTAATCAAGATTTATAACTCAATAAAAATTATTGATCAAAAATAATTTCTTGAATCTTTTGATATTGAAGATAGATGAAGTATAGAGTATGAGAGTGATTCAAGGTCATCAAAATGTGTCTTAGATAGTATATATATAGTCTCAAAAGTGATATAGCAGTTTGTAAGGTTTGGTACCAAAAATAGTAAAAAATCAAAAATCCAACGGCTATATTCTGGGCCATCAGTCGACTGAGCAAAACTTCTTAGTCGACTGAATGGGCCTTAGTCGATTGAGCACAAGCCATCAGTCGACTGATGGACCAGACTGCCCATCAGGCCATAAGGCTAAAAATCTCAATTTTTGCACTTTTGTATATAAGCTCCAAAATCAATTCTAATGTTTTGGAGACCTTAAAAATAAGTTCCTAAGACACTTATTTTCGGAAAAACTCAAAATATGATCATTTGAATTTAATATGAATTTATTTCAAAACCGATTTTTGTTATAATGAAGTTTTGAAATTATTTTTTATTTAAACTTGAGTTTGATCAATTTAAGAATGTTGTAAAAATATCTATGAGCTATATAAATAATTAAATAAGAAACTTTACATAATACCTAAGCACTTACTCAATTACCGAATAGGTGGGTCTTCGAATGCTTCGATTTGTTTATTCAAATTGATTCTTCACTTGATGCTTTTCCCTTGAAGCTTTGGCATATGATCTTTGATCTTTTGTGTTTCATGAATTGCATTGATGAGATTGATCTTCTTGCTAGTCCAATGCTTCGTTGACTTGATCGAATATTGATTGAACGATCCTTGTCAAACTTCCTTTGAGCAATCATGCTATTTTTGATTTTCCGAATAAGAAAGCTATAATCTTAAATCAAGAACATGTTAAATTACACATGATTGATTTATTGTTCTTATCAAAATAAGATTAAGACTTACAAGGTCAACAATCTCCCCCTTTTTTATGATGACAATAAATTAATGTGTGTTTTCAATAACAAGCATAAATAGCATATGAATAATTGAAATATGCTCCCCTTCAATTTGTGCATAGTTAAAATAAATGATTTGTAAAAAGCATTGCATATATTTGAGATAGTTTTAGAACCAAAAAAATAATTATCAATGTTAAAGACATAAAGCATTTAATGGTCTTACCAACATTAATTGCCACCAACATACATTTTCTCCTCATATGACAACATCAAAATGGGCCAAGGCCACGGAGAGAAAATGGTAGCTCCAAGAATGCTTCATCGATGAGGCAACGATTTGTATGCCCTTCCATCTTTTGTCATAAGGCAAAGGTCGGCCGTTTCTTCATCACTTGACTCGATATCAGATTCGTCTTCTTCAGATTCACTTGAAATTTCTTTGAGAGCATGCTTCAATCTTTTGTATAGCTCTTCCCTCTTTGCTTTCTTCTCTCTTTTTTTCTCTTTTCTAACCGGACAATTTGACTTGTAATGTCCCGATTTTTAACAATGAAAGCACTTCATTTCCTTATTGTCAACTTTAGGATGAGTTTATCTATCATTGAAGTTCTTTGAGGATAAGGGATTGTTGTTGAGCATCCCTTGGGAGAATTTCTTCTTTGCTAGGAATTTCTCAAATTTCCTAGAGAGAAGCGCCATGTCTCTATCTCCTTTTTTACCCCTTCCTTCATTAGGCTTTGGAGCAAATATCTCCATTGGATTTGCTTTCTCTCATCCTTCTTCTCTTTGCAACTCCTTCTCATGGGTTTTGAGAGAACCCAATAGCTCATCCATGCTAAGAGTTTTGAGGTTCTTAGCTTCTTGAATTGCCATCACCTTAGGCCTCCACATCTTTGGAAGAATCCTAAGCACTTTTCTAATCTTCTCTTCATTAGAGCAAACCTTGCCAAGAAGGTCCAAAGCGTTAGTGATGATATAAAATCTACTATACATGGAAGTAAGTGATTTGTTAGGCTCCATATTAAATAATTCATAATCATGGACAAGTATATTTATATTGTCCTCCTTGACTTGAGAAGTTCCCTCATGGGCAACCTCAAGCTTGTCCCAAATCTCTTTTGCGGTTTTGCAACTAGAGATTTTGTTGTATTCATTCATAGACAAAGCATAATGTAATGAATTTAAAGCTTTAGCATTGAGTTAAATTTTTTTAATATCATTCTCACTGTATTCGAATATGAATTTAGGAATAACATTTACCTTTTTGTCGATTTTTGTAATTTCATAAAGTCCAACAAGTGTAACCTTCCATTGTTCAAAATCATTAGCTTGTAAAAATGTGTACATACGATTTTTTCAATAACTATATTTTTTGCCATCAAACAATGGCGGCCTATAAATAGAAGCACCTACGGAAAGGCCAGTTCCTTGATAATAGGACATGATCGATGACTCTAAAATTGTGAAATCAAAACAAGAGTACAACATCTGATACCAATTGTTAGTCGAATTTCAACCTTAGAGATGGTGAATAGGATTTTTAAAACTAAATGCGAAATTAAAAACTTTTTCAAAATGTTTAAGTAAAACAAATTTACTAAACTAATATATCAAGGAATGCAAGCAAATAATCAATCAAGCAATTAATCCCAAGAACAATCAATAAATATAAAAACAATCAAATAAGGAGCTAGAGATAGAGAGATTGAACCAATTGGAAGTCCAAGGCTTTTTGTTCTCACGGTTTTGGTTTACCAAACCATAGTCTGCGCTGGGTTAGTTCCCCGAGAATTTTTAGTAATTACAATCTCCTTCCGGGTGAAGATCAAACATCTACAAGTGTTGTTGTCTCGCTACACTCTACAAGTATTGTTATACCACAATACTCTCACAAGAATTCCTCTTGCTAATCTATGAGATTTACCTCTCACAAATACTAAACAAGAATTTACCTTCTTATTTTCCTATGAGATTCACCTATCACAATTTGAATATAAATTGTTTGGTGATTCACACCGATTAACAACAATTCTCAAGTATTTAAAGGATACAATTGAAACTTACACTAGAGTTATTTATTTGATCAAGATTTATAACTCAATAAAAATGATTGATCAAAAATAATTTCTTGAATTTTTTGATATTGAAGATAGATGAAGTATAGAGTATGAGAGTGATTCAAGGTCATCAAAATTTGTCTTAGATAGTATATATATAGTCCTAAAAGTGATATAACCGTTTGTAAGGTTTGGTAGAAGTTTGGTACCAAAAATGGTAAAAAATCAGAAATTCAACGGCTATATTCTGGGCTATCAGTCGACTGAGCAAAGCTCCTTAGTCAATTGAGTGGGCCTTAGTCGATTGAGCACAAGCCATCAGTCGACTGATGAACCAGATTGCCCATCAGGCCATAAGGCTAAAAATCTCAATTTTTGCACTTTTGCATATAAGCTCCAAAATCAATTCTAATGTTTTGGAGACCTTAAAAATAAGTTCCTAAGACACTTATTTTCGAAAAAACTCAAAATATTATCATTTGAATTTAATATGAATTTATTTCAAAACCGATTTTTGTTATAATGAAGTTTTGAAATTATTTTTTATTTAAACTTGAGTTTGATCAATTTAAGAATGTTGTAAAAATATCTATGAGCTATATAAATAATCAAATAAGAAACTTTACATAATACCTAAGCACTTACTCAATTACCGAATAGGTGAGTCTTCGAATGCTTCGATTTGTTTATTCAAATTGATTCTTCACTTGATGCTTTTCCCTTGAAGCTTTGGCATATGATCTTTGATCTTTTGTGTTTCATGAATTGCATTGATGAGATTGATCTTCTTGCTAGTCCAATGTTTCATTGACTTGATCGGATATTGATTGAACGATCCTTGTCAAACTTCCTTTGAGCAATCACGCTATTTTTGATTTTCCGAATAAGAAAGCTATAATCTTAAATCAAGAACAAGTTAAATTGCACATGATTGATTTATTGTTATTATCAAAATAAGATTAAGACCTACAAGGTCAACAATATAACTCTGTAGAATAATTTATGTTTTATTTTAAAAACAGTTCTTATTTTAATTAAATTTTTGTTTTACTTAAAAACAGTTTTTATTTTAATTAAATTTCTGTTTTATTTTAAAAACGGTTTTTGTTTTAATTACCAATTATGCCCTACATAATCCATGTATATATGTGGACCAAATTTTGTAAATCTATCCTTGAAATTCATCTACATGTAATTATATATATATTGTGTATATATATATGTATAGTTTATGTAAATGTGAAACATCCTTTGTGTATATATATAGTTAAGGATTTAATATATATATATATATATATATATATATGAATTTGTTTATAATGCAAAGGAGCAATTTGATTTAATGTTGTTTTGAATTCCACCCCCATCTATTGACCACTCTGTAGTCAAACTTTAAACAATATTATGCATAATATATTTGGGATGGACTAATTAAATTTATAATTGCTATAGTTGTGGTAAATCAGCTTGCTAAGAAAATTAGAATGCTACCTATATTCTTAATCGTTTTATTATGTCATAAATTCAAAAGTTGCCATGATGATAAAAGTTTATGCGCATTATAATTACTATGATAAAGTATTTTTATATAGCATCGAAAAATGTGACCATTATAGATCTTGGTCTTGAAATCTAATTCATAATCCTGAAAAATAACTAACATAGATGTACTCATAACTGTGTAATATCTTCTTTATTATTTATTAAGATGGTCGACCCAACTCGACCTGAATTTGACATTTTGGACTCAGAAGGACTTGAGTACCATCGGTGGGTTTTTGATATAGAAACCACCTTTGTGGCTAAATAATACTCAGCCACACTTGCTAACCCCAATGACCCCACAGACAAAGGACCGTCTGACAAGGTAAAAGCCAATGTATTAATGTTTCTCAAGAGAAATATTGATCCCAGCCTACGTTGGGAGTACCTTCAGTTGAAGGCACCTAAAGAACTATGGAATGCCTTTAAGGGGCGTTTTAGGAATATTCATCACACTTTACTCCCAGAATTGACCGTTCAGTGGAATGAAATATGCTTGATTGATTATAAAAGGGTCAACGACTTCAACAATAATATGTTGCGCTTAAAGGCATATCTCAACTTCTGTGAAAAGGATATCACATAAGATGATATTATTCAAAAGATCCTTTCCACATTTTATACTCAGCAGTTATACTAGTGAACCAGTATAAGCTCGAGTATGATAACAAAATAATCACAAAATTCAATAATCTAATCAACTTACTGTAAGTGGCTGAAAGGCATAATAAGGTTCTTTTAAATAACACAATGCCAGGTCTGTCGGGACAAAAAGAGTTCCTGAGGCTAATTACGATAAGATGAACAGTGGAAAGAACCCCAATCAAGGGGGTTGGACATACTGATCCCTACTCAAGTGGCAATAATGCACAACGTGAAAATGGACGTGGGAGTCGTGGTGCGGGTCATGGAGGCTCTTCCAAAGTATGAAAAAGAAATGGTGCTATTGGATCTAGTGGTTAGGGAAACAAGATAAAAAATGCACCTAAGAACCTTCCGGTCAAAAAAAAAAAGGAAAGAGTTGGCGATGAGCCATGTTACAAGTATAGAGTCACTGAGCACTGGTACAAGAACTTCCATGCAAGCACTAAAGTAGCAGTAAGTTATAAGAGATATCGAGAGTCTAAAGAACAAGAATCTCATTTTATGAATGGAGAAGGTAATGAAGAAAATGTCAACTTCACAATCGCAGACTTTAGTAGCAAGAAGGACCTTGCTCAGTCAATAGATGCACTTGATTTTGACTGATCTGCTTTATTCGCTTTATTTTTTAGAAATAGTTGAACAGGCATATTGCCTAATTTTTAATTAGATTATGGTTTTGTCTTAAAGTTTATGTTGATTTGATGGATTAGATTTCTAAACAAGATACTGGATTGATTACTGTTAGTTTTATTCGAATTTTATTCTAAAGTAATTGATTTTGTTTGTTTTATTACTACATAGTTTAGAATTTATACTCAATTTTATTACTATAAAAATAAATCGATGATAACTTTAATTCTTGGTTGATAGTGGGAATAGTGGGAATGCTATAACCATTCAACGAAATAGGCAATTAATAACCTATAATATCTATGTGACAATGATGATTAAATCATCATAAGAGCGAAGAACTGCTCAACCATTTTGTTGCTAAAATGATGTTTAAAGTCACATACGCTCTATATGCACCAAAAGCGACACGAACTTTATTAATGATATTCATACCAACAGTAATCATATAAAAACCAAATGTAAGAATGAAACAAAAATATATTTATTTAACCTCTAAACAAATGTGCAAAGAAACACATTTTAAAGAAACTTATGAGTAATTTTAGTGAAGTACACCATTAAGATAAGGATTGTCAAATCTTATGATGTCACCAATAATGTACCGTGGGACATAGACTTATACAGGCTTTGGCATGCTTGCCTAATGCACCTTGGTCATGATAATCCATACGTTAAAGTACTTACACGGATATCCCTTCTTTTGAGAGACATGTAAATGGGACAAAAATTTAACACATTACAACGTGTTGATACTAGTAATGCTCAAAAGTAATTCTTGATTTTTGAAGTATTGAAAGCCATATCCCCCTTCCTATTATGCCTAATTAACCATGTCAAAGGAACGACACCCTATTTTTCAAAGCCTCCCCCTTAGCAAAAATAGGATTGAGACCTTCTTATGCTAAAGATACAAAATAAAATATACCATTCTTACAATATATATTTGTAGATAAATTAATCCAGAGTGCAAAACCATTCAAAGTATTTTATGGATCTGGTGGATAATTCGACATTCTGGTCACATATCAAATAATTGTCTACGAGAAATGCTGCATTTACAAATTTCTTAACACATATTATACGCTTAAGGGCTCACCACCTTGATTAATGTATCATGTCTATAAGACTCGATAAAGCTGAAGAGTTTACATCAAAAGTACTTGATGATCATTGCATAAAATTAAAGTAAAGAATCCCGTTCTCCATGTGCATACGAAAAAGGTCTCACAAAAGCAACCATCAAAATGATATATATCGTAGATAGGGCATTGGTTATGCGCACTATATTGCCTATATATGCCCAGAATTTATGCAATATTGCATGCAATTTTACTTATTTGTTTCAAGGTCCTATATTAGATAACTATTATATGCGTACCAGTTGGTAACTGGATATTAGCCTGATATTTTAAGCATATGTGCATATTGCGCTCCTACAACGCACCAAACTGGGCTCGCTGAAACAATTAAGTATTAACGTTGGATATGAATTCTCAACGATAATCCACTATTTGGAATCCTTGTCAGGTGATCTCTTTACTGCTAAGAATTGCGGACTGTCACTTTGACGAAACAGTCTTCTCATCGTTAGGGGGAGATAAAAAAATAAATTTTTAAGGGAACAATAGGAATTATCTTGGTCCCCACTCTATCTCATCTTGATCCCCACGCACGTCAAAATGTATAGTGAAGTGAAAAAGAATAATCGATCTTTAAAATGTAACAGATTCGATGCCTGATACATTTACTGATATCGAAAAGTGATGAGATCAAACATACTAGCTGCAATATGCCTACAAGGTTGAAATTCCCCAACAAAGGGCACAGTGTCGCAGAAAGAGACACTACAACCATACTTAGTAGAGGTGTGGTTGAGGCCATGGCTCCTCAAAGGAAGAAAGGGAGGCCACTTAGTTCGACAAATACTCACACAAAAGAAGAGGTGGAGAAAGGCACAAATTGATCAATTAATCATTACTATAAAAATTCCTTTCATGAGATTATCTTTGATTATACATATGTCCATGAATCAATACTGGGGGACGCCTCGAAGTTATAATGATTCCAGAGAATAAATAAATTTCAATGGGTTAAGGGATGGTATATGAGTTAATGGATGCATTAATGATACACTGTTGCTCAAGGAATCAAAGAGTACGATGATGTCAAATCTCGCTTTGTTACAAAATGTCAACAAAGGGCAAAATTGGCCTAAATGAAAATAAGCAATTCAGATAGAATTTGATTCTCTGACAAAAGACAGGTATTTGGTTCGGTAGTGTTAATCGTGCCAAGTGTAAAGCCTGTAGGACATAAACAATTATTTGCTATAAAACGTAAATGAGAAAAAAGAAGTTCTGAAGTAAAAGGCTCACCTTGTGGCGCAAGGTTCCCCATAGATGCTCTGGAATTGCTTAAACGTTATAACATTCCACTATTTAGTTAGTTTGGTAGTTTCTAAAGGACTAAAATGCAATTCATGGATGTGGTTACTGCATATCTCTATGGGGATCTTGATTCAGAGATATATATGAAAGTGCATGATGGCCTTACATTACCTAAGTCAAGTGACTCTAAACCACGGAGTGCGTTTGCAATTATATTGAAATGCTCACTTTACGGATTAAAATAATCCGGACGAATGTGGTATACCCTTCTAAATGACTACTAGATTGGGAAGGGATATAAGAACGATGAATTATGCCCATGCGTATTCATAAAGAAAACAAGTTCCGAATTTACAATTGTAGCTGTATATGTCGATGATATGAACCTAATAGGCACTCTTGATGAAATAAGAGAAATAACTATCTAATTGAAATCCAAATTTGAGATAAAGAATCTTCAGAAAGTTCAAATTTTATTTAGACCTTAATCTAGAATATTGAGCTTGTAGAATACTAATCCACTAGTCTGCGTACGTTCAAAAGATAATCAGGCAATTTAACCTGGACAAAACGCATTCTACTAGCACTCCCATAGTTGGTCGAAGTTTAGATCAAAGGAAAGATCAATTTCGTACAAAGTAAGATTACGAAAATATGTTAGGAGATAGGAGATGAAACTTCCTATCTAAATGCAATATGCGCATTATTGCACTTAACACAACATACTCGACCAGACATAATATTCGCATTGAACTTGTTAGCTAGATTTAGCTCAGCGCCAACGCAGCATAATTGAACACTTAAAATGAACTATTGGCTTGGGATTATTCTTTCCCTACAGAGAGAAAAAAGTGTATACGACAGCAAAATCTAAAGTAAATGATGATGCTAAAATGGCCACCCCCCACATTGAAATCCTAAACAAAATCTTGATTGATTTTGATGGTGTTGGGTATCTCTCTGGCCCACACAAAGTTCTAAGGAGAATATGGTAAACTTGTTCACCAAGTCTTTTCCTAAGGCCATATTTGAAAAACATGTGAAAAATATAAGGGTGCTTAGGCTTTCCCAACTCTCATAATCGAAGTAATGATCAAGAGAATGTGTGAAATATGATAGAATTTTCACACATACGTTGTACTCTTTTCCTTAAACCAATGTTTATTTTTTTCCACTGGGTTTTGTTACTTGGTAAGGTTTTTAACGAGGCAACGATACATGCATAAGGTTTTCAAATTTCTTGATTAATGTAAATATCAGAGGGAGGTGTAGACTTGAGGGGGAGTCTAATATCCACACGACGTTACGTTATACTCTTTTCCTTAAACCAAGATTTATTTTTTCCACTGAGTTTTGTTACTTGGTAAGATTTTTAACGAGGTAACGATACATGCAAATTCTATTGATCGAAGTAAGGATCAAATGAAAATATAGACTAAATGGAGGAAGTCTAACAGGATTGTCACAATGTTGTACTCTTTTCCATTCGATCAAGATTATTTTTTTTTCACAGCGTTTTTGTTAATTGACAAGGTTTTAATGAGACAACAAAACATGTACCATTATATCTCCGACTCAGCACAAGGGGGAGTGTTTAAGAAAATTACACATAGTGTGCTATTGTCTAAATATAATATGTATTATGGGTTTTACTGTGTAAATTGTGTATTATGTGCTATAATGGGTTTCCTTATAAACCCTAGTTACTATTGTATTTGTGCTTTTTTATAAAGAGCTCATCTAATGAAGGGATAAGTAGAATTATTCATACACCATCATAAAAAAAATTCAAAACTAAGGGCCCCCCCTTGCCCGAATGTACCTATGCCCGTCATTCTTAGAAGGTTATTCATATTGTGAAGGTAATTATATATCTATTTGCTAAAGCATGGTATTTTTATTTTTATTTTGAGAAATTATATTGTATGTTTTTCAAGTTATAAATTACTCTAATAATAAGTATATTTTTTCGGCAATAATAACAACCTTTCAAAAAGATGAATTTTGTTGGCACATGCTATCAGGGTCAGCATTGGCAATAGGTGGCCCCAACCACCACCTAAGGCCTCCTAACATAGTAGGGCCTTTGATTTTTTTGTTCTTGTATATATATATATATATATATATATATCTTATAGTTCTAAAACTATTTTGCATTAGATAAATTATTACAAGTAGTTTTTGGTCTAGCGACTAGATGCTTAACTTTCAAGGTTTTGGTGCATTGAGCTCATGAGTTCGAGGCCCCAAGTCCTATCTTTTTTTATTTTAATTACTTAAAACCCAAGTGCCTACCAATAATTAATAGCTTTTTTAAGTTAACTCTTTTTACCTTTTTATTTTATTTTATTTTAATTACTTAGAACGCAAGTGCCTAACCAATAACTAATAGATTTCTTTAGTTAACTCTTTTTATTTATTTATTTCATTTTTATTACTTAAAGTCCAAGAGCTTAACCAATAATTAATACTCCTACTTTTTTTTCACCCATCTTTTTTTATTTTAATTATTTAAAGCCCAAGTGCCTAACCAATAATTTATAGTTTTCTTTAGTTAACTCTTTTTATTTTTCATTTTAATTACTTAACACCCAAGTACTCAACCAATAATTAATAGCTTTCTTTAGTTAACTATTTTTGTTTTCAAAAATGTCTTCGTACGATCCTGTTGTTGAAACATTTTAATGAAGAATATGAATTTTTTTCTATTGAACAACAAATTGGTGGAGAAATACATAAATATATAAACATATAAAAGAGTTCCAAAACAAAAGTTTGCCTAGCGCCCCTCAAAACTCAGGCCTGGACCTGACGCATTCTTTTTGAAATGGGTGAACTTTTGTACATTTGGGCTGCGTTTGACGTATATGATAAGAGACCGGGTGGGATATGATAGAGTCATCATATCCCATGTTTGATGTTCGTCGAGATTAGATATTGGGACGGATTATTTATCATACTAAAATCCTTTATCCAACCAAAAGAGGGATTAACAAATCCTACCTAAAAAGTGGGATTGTTTTATCATGTTCATATGTAATTAAATAATCATATCTGACTCTTTAATTTAACGTGTCAAACACAAATATGTCATAATTACCAACCAAAATGGATCCATCACTGTCATCTGTTTTTGCACTCCGGACCAAAAAAGCTAAAATCTAGTGGGTAATATTAGTAAGGTGGAAATGAATTTCCCTTTTACCTTTCGTATCTTTTTATTTAATGAATGAATGTGGAGCCTATTATTATTAAGTGGAAATTTTGCTTCATGTTAAAGTAATACGTAATTGTGAATTTTTGGTATCATTTACTTTTGATACGGTTTTGCACATATTCTCCCTCAAAATTTAGGGATTAGATGGTTTTTAATTGCTTGAATATCAATATATTTTTGTTTGCAATACTTGAATTTAAAAGTATCTATATAACGTGGGAGTTGAGGTTTGTATTTTTTTTCTTACTTTTTCAAAAATAAAATAAAATATTGGTGTAATTTTTATACAAAGAAATAATATCATACAAGGCACAAGACATTTGATCGAGTCAAGGGAAAAATAAGTAGGATAAATAGCAAGAGCTCGCCAATCTTTTTAACTAAAAATTCATAAATAGATCAAATTTCAAAAACAATGGCAATGGTCTGTTTATAAAAGTGTTTTTTTTTTGACAGAATATTTTATGAAAATATTTACGGATGATAAACCATCAAATAACTAATATAACACGATGATTTGAGTAAGTCCATGGTCACTACGGATATGACATAACAAATAATCATATTTACATTGGGTGTGTTAGATATGTTGGGTTAAGGGGCAAAATATGATTATTTAATCATATATATCCTCTGACGTATTAATGTATTAATGGATAAGATATATAATTATTAGCTTGGACTTGGTCCTTGGGGGATAAAGGAGTAAATTGAAAAAGACAATTTTACCATAAAATTTATAAAAACACTAGTTTAATTCATTAACTTTGACCACCACAAACTATTATACATACAATTGGGACTTGGAAGAACACTGCCGTTAACGCCGTTGCCAAGTAAGATTAGACCTCTCTTCTTATGCCATTTTCAATTGTTTGTGTATGAGATTGGACCTAATCTTAGGCATTCTTTAGTTCATTCTGTTTGGTTACCAAAAATTAATGCGCATACAATTGTAACTTGGAAGAACACTGCCGTCAACTCCATTGCCAAGTAAGATTAGACCTATCTTCTTTGGCAATTTTCATTGGTTTGTGTATGAGAATGGACCTAATATTAGGCCTTCTTTAATTCATTCTCTTCTGTTACCAAAAATTAATGCGCATACAATTGGAACTTGGAAGAATACTGCTGTCAACTCCATTGTCAAGTAAGATTAAACCTCTCTTCTTTGGCGTTTTTCAATGGTTTGTGTAAGAGATTGGACCTAATCTTAGGCCTTCTTTAATCCATTCTCTTCGGCCACCAAAAATTAGTTTTAGAGTCTTTTTAATGATATAATAAAAATAGCAATTATAATAAATTGTGTCCCATTATAGATATTATATAACGAAATGATATGGTACTAAAAAAATGAGACCAATAACTCCTTTATTCTATTTTTTTTTATTACATATAGGAGTTTATACATACATACATATATGAAGATAGACAAGAAAAAAAAACCTATTTAAAATTCTTAATTTTGTTTTTTGAAGGATGACTATTAATTAAGTATATCAAACAAAAAGACCATTCATAATTTCATACACAATCAATTGAAAGCGAAATTTCACTGCCACATATATTATTAATTAATCATAATATATAACTACTAACACTACATATTCGTAATTTTAATATTAATATTTTATAAGAGTGGTTCTATGATATATAATTGAATAATAAAGGGATTCAAAGTGTGGAGGGGCAGTGGCCCACCACCAACATAAAGAAGGTACATGACTAATTTACCCACTTTTAGGCAGATATTGTGGCTTAACGAGAAGAGCAGGGGGGGTGGGGCCCTTGGCATCGTATCTAAACGCATTACGTGGCGACCCACCCTTTTTTCTTCTAAAACAAAAAAAACACACCTCATTCTCTTCTCTCTCTCTCTCTCTCCATCAACCTTTCTCTCACTACAACATCTATATCTATATATATATATATATATATTTAACACAGAGACGCACACAGACTCTACCAAATCTCTCTCAGTTGTCTTTCTTTCTTTCTCTCTCTAAATAACTCAACATCAGTATCAGTCGGTTATCAAACATTATTATGACTCCATCCATTACTTTCTTTTTTTTTTATTCAGGCAAGACTATTTATTATAATCTCATAACTAGTACAAACCATTTACTGTATTTATTCCTGTAGGTGTACTAGAAAAAAAACAAAACCCTAGATTTTGCACTCTGGAAGAACAATACGCCGCCTGATTCAGCTCTCTCACTGTTCGTTTCTGTTTAATTCGCCAGCATTTTTTTTTTTGGCTCTGTTTTTTCGTGTTTTTTTTTTTTTTTTTGAATTCAATGGAAAAGGAGAAACAAAAATTGCGCTAAATTGTTTTTTAGTTTGTTTACGGTGTGACTGTTTGTGATGAAATGAACGGCTTTGTATGGCTAATTCGTGCTTGATAGTCGGGTATGGTACTTTTATGAGGAAAAGTGGGGTTTTTACAAAGTTTTGGTGATAGAAGATGAGTATTTCCAGAGTGTAATTAGGGTTTTACAGTGTTTAAATGACAAAGTTTTCGTTGATTTTGTTAGGGTTTTTTGGGATTTCATTGCAATTGTGATTTCTGGAGACTGACAGATTATTGTTATTTGGGAGAATGCTATCTTTATTTGGTACGAGTACGAGACTGATGTTTGGTGTTTTCCTTTAGGGTTTTTAGGATTTGACGTACTGGTGGAATGACTAATTATATCTAGTCTGTGAAAATGAAGTCTGAATTGGGCAGGAGGCCGATTATGGGAGGAAAGGAAGGATCCTTTGGGGACGAAATGGAGAAAGAGCTAGGTTTGTTGCTTCGTGAACAGAGGCGGCAAGATACTGATGATGATCGCGAGAAGGAGCTAAATATGTATAGAAGTGGCTCAGCACCGCCTACGATTGCGGGTTCATTGAGTGCAGTAGGTAATTTGTTTGATCATGGAGGGGGAGGGTTTAGGGAATTTCCTCAAAAGGCTGGTAATGCATTTTTGTCTGAGGAAGAGCTTAGGTCTGATCCTGCTTATTTATCTTATTACTACTCGAATGTGAATTTGAACCCTAGGCTGCCACCGCCTATCCGAGAGGAGGATTGGCGGTCTTCGCCAAATTTGCAAGGAGCGAGTTCCACAGTGGGAGGGATTGGAGATAGGAGAAAGGCGAATAGGTATGATAGTGATGGTGGTGGATTGTCGCTCTTTTTGATGCCACCGGGTTTTAACTCGAATAAACAAGAGAGTGAGAGTGAGTTGGAAAAAGTGAAGCTTCCGGGGGAGTGGGGTGGTGATGGTCTGATTGGTTTGCCCAGGTTAGGATTAGGTAGCAAACAGAAGAGTCTTGCTGAAATATTTCAGGTAACTTCCTTTTTCCCTCTATAATTATGCTTTAATTGTATGTATTTAACAGCCTTTTAGTAATGGAGTTCTACTTCCTGAGGGTGAGTAGTGGTGATTGATGAGTTGATTGATTCGCTGCATGTTTAGTTAATAGTAATTTGCATGTTCAGGGTGTATAATTCCTTCAAATGTCCATTGGCATTAAATATGTCGTATTGAGCCAATTTAGTAAATCACGGAGAATGAGGCTATTTAAAACGTGCTTAAAGGTTTTTGTCGCGTTTGATGCCTTGCATTGTGCGTCATATGCTTTCTGTTTATAGCTTTCGTGTGTATCTATCAACCTCTTGTTCCCTTTGTATTTCCAATTATTTGTCGCAATTGTACATCTTTGTGTGTATCGATGAATTTCATTATTAGTTTGTTATACGTGTCCAACTTATGGCAAATAGAGTTGTGGGGTTTTGTTTATTGGTAGGACTTCCCAATCCTTTTCTTTTGTCGAATTCATTTATAACACATTTTGACGTTACAACCCTGTTTGTCCCGACATCTTTTCTGGTTTGACTTCCAGAAATTCATGTGTCCTTTTGTTTTTTACAAGTGGATTTTATTCTGTTTATTGCTTCTTTGTAAATAAACAACATTGAAAGTTCAGATTTTCATATTTGGAAGCCTTGAAGTTGTAGTAGTGTGATGTGTGCTCTGTTTTATGCTCCTAAATGGACCAGTCACATCCTTTATATTTGATTTTATCTTCTGTTGTTACAATCCATATATACCTTCACATGTTTGCCTTGTACTCCCCCTACTTTCTTTTATTAGGGGTCCGTTTGATAACAAGATGGAAAATGATAATAAAAACAGTTGATTTTTGTGAGAAGTTAGAAAACAATTTGAGGCATGTGGTGAGATTTCTTCTTACTTGTTGGCATTTTCCGTGCAGAAATTTTATTTGGGGTTTGAGGAAGAAAAATTTTCCACACAAAATAATGAAGGATGGAGGACATCTACTCATAAAAATGAGTATGAGATGAAAAGCATCTCATCACATAGTTCCAACTTATTTTCCAACTTCTTCAAGTGTTTTTCTTATCATTTTCCATGTTGTTATCAAACGGGGCCTAAAAGTACAAATAAACAATCAATATCTACATTCACGGTTTTAATGCGATTTCAATTGTCAAATGAATTCCCTGTTCTTTGATTGGACTGAGAAATATGATCCGCAAAGAATATGCTACAAACTTGTGATGAATTTACATGACCCTACTTTTTGTTGCTTTAACTATGCTTTGAGTGACTTAGAGTATTTTCACACAAACGGTGTAGTACTAGAAGCATAAGTAGTTCTTGGTACACTTGGTAGAGATTAAAGGTCAAGGGCGAATGCATTTTTTTGTAAGCTTGCGAACGTATAGACGTATAAACAATCACACATTTTCTTTGCCCCCTGGGTTGCATGTTTATACTATTGATACACAATGTAGTTCTTAGTTCTGCGTGTAGTGTAAACAAGCCGTATGTTGGTGTTCATGGATATTATATTAAAATTTAGTGTGCATTAATGAATAATATCTGAAGAGAAAGGAGTGTTTTTGTGGCTTCCGATGGCAGTTATGATGATGTTTAATCAGCCTCTGATTATTGACACTAATGATATAGAATAAGTTACCTATCACCTATGGATAAACATTGTTTTACACCCTTTGTAACTTTGTTTATATTTTGTGACCATTTGGGATAAGCAAGCAAATTCAAGACATCAAAAAACGAATAAATTAGCATCAATATGATAATTATTCAAGTATACTTTTATACTTCAGTAACTGATGCATCTTATCTGAATCTTTTTGTTTATTTCTTTCCAGAAATTCTTCTTTTTTACGTTAAGAAGATGTCTTGACAGTTGATTTTTGCTTATTTATTGATTTGCGAGTTTTTTATTTATATAACACCAAAAGTTGCATTGGAACACAGCCTATTTTTAATTGTTGAAGCTGTTCCTTTTATCGGTTTCTTGGTGGGCTTTGAAGAATTTATCATCATCTGTGCAGGAAGATTTAGGTCATCCTTCTCTCCCCATTAGTCATAATACTCATGATGACAATTCCCAGACCTTAGGTTCTTCTGATGCTGAGTTGGTTCATCTACATCGGGATTTGGGTATGAACATCCAGAGCTCATCTGCAGTCCAACATGTGGGCCCACCTGCATCATCATATTCCTATGCTGCTGCCTTAGGTGCTACATTATCAAGAAGCACAACCCCTGATCCCCAACGCATTGCTAGGGCTCCAAGTCCTTGCTCTACACCCATTGGTGGAGGCAGACTTGAAAATTTGGAAAAGAAAACAGTAAGTTCGAACTCTTTTACAGGTGAATCCGTTGATCTGGTAGCTTCTTTCTCTGGGATAAACCTATCAAAAGATGGTGTGATGAACGAAGAGAACCGTTTACCATCTCATATCGAACCGGATGTTGATAATCTATTCGATCATCATTTGGGTCCTCTTTCATCAAAAGTATCATACTCTAATTCTGTTATTAACTCTCCCCTGCAAGTTGACATGCACAAAACTGGTGCTGGTTCCAATAACCCTCACCTAAAAGGAACTTCTACTTACGCTCTTAGTGGTGGAGGTGGCTTAATTTCACACTATCAGCATGCAGACGGTGCGAATTCATCCTTTCCAAACTACGGCTTAAGTGGGTCCTACATGAATTCGCCAGCGCCGATAATGTCAGCAGGCCACCTCGGCAACTTTAATCTACCGCCATTGTTTGGAAATGCTGCGGCAGCATCCATGGCTGTCCCGGGAATGGACCCGAGAATGTTGGGGGGAGGTTTGCATTCTTCGTTAGGATCACAGAATTTAAGCAGAATCGGGAACCAGATGACAGGCAGCGTTCTTCAGGCGCCTTTTGTGGACCCGATGTATCCTCAGTTCTCGAGGACAGGTTTTACTGGTCCTGTTGAGAGGGACATGGTTAATTCATACATGGACTTGCTTCAGAAAGCATATGTTGGATCTATGTTATCACATCATAAATCACAATATGGTGTTCCCCTAGGTAGTCCAATCGGCATGCAGTATCCAGGAAGTCTGGCCAATCATCTTACTCCAAACTCTCCCGTGGGACCCGGTAGTCCAATCGGTATGCGGTATTCTTCGGGAATGAGAAACTTAGGTGGGGGTGTTGTGGGGCCCTGGCGCTTGGATACTGGCTATAACGTGGACAATAGTTTTGCATATTCACTGCTGGAAGATTTTAAGGGCAATAAAACTAGATGTTTTGAACTTTCAGAAATTGCAGGTCATGTTGTTGAGTTCAGGTACTTACTATTGATTATAAATTCTTTATGTTCAAAAACCCTGTTTAGGTACCTCAAATCTGAATCTTATAGCATGTTGTTTGATAAAAACTTCCAAGGATTCTAATTCAATGGTTCAACTTATTCTAGCTTAACTTTACTTTTCCCATTGTATAGAAAAATCAACTCCCCTCAATGTTTTTGTTTTCCATGGTAACCAAATAGTTTAAACCTTTTGCGATCAAACAGAGCTTTATTTAATATCTTTCTTATGATCATCAGTGCGGATCAGTATGGGAGCCGGTTTATCCAACAGAAACTTGAAACTGCCACAACAGAGGAGAAAAACATGGTTTTCGAGGAAATTATTCCCCAAGCTCTTACTCTGATGACTGATGTTTTTGGTAATTATGTGGTCCAGAAGGTATTCCGAATACTAAAATCTCTTGCCTGTTTTATTGGCAGACATATTTTTATCTGCAGTGGATTTACTGGGTTACGATCATATTGATATCATTTTCAGTTCCTTGAGCATGGAATGCCGTCCCAGAGAAGAGAATTGGCTAATCATCTGTTTGGGCATGTACTTACTCTCAGCCTTCAAATGTATGGTTGTCGAGTAATCCAGAAGGTAACATCAGCTTTCCAACAAAACAATATTTCAATGTCCCAGAATGAGATATTTCGTCATATGGGATTTGGAAAAAATAGCAAGATCTTCCTTTATTGAACACTAGAACACATGACACACTCGATTCATGTGCAATATTATTATACCTGCTAATTCTTAAACCTTAAGTTGTTTTTAAAATCTTTTGAAGTAATTTGATCAAGTTGTTAAATTGCACATTGTTAGTTTTTAAGGTCACGGGTTCAAAATCCTATTAAAACTATTAGAGTTCGGAGCATTCAACACATAACCAATTGGCAATGGGTGGAGTATCCCCTTTATCTTACATGTTGCTTTGTGGGGCTTCGATTTCCTCACGTGGTGTAATTTTGAGCCAAAAACGTGGAGCCCATGTAGCCGTTGGGTTTGACACGTGGGTAATAGCCCACCCTTTGATACCATATTAGAGTTTGCAGTATCCACTTAATACCAATTGGCAATGGGTAAGTAGTCCCTATATCTTATATATTGATCAGGCTTTGATTACCTGATGTGGGATTTATGGGGTCAACAAAAACTACAAATCATGTTAAAACTATCGTTTATATTTATAATTAAGGAGGAGTAATTTTGTAATTGCAATTACATACCAAAAACTCCTTCCACTAAATATATATGTTAGGAACCATCTCTCCCAAAAGCTTAACATGGTATCAGAGGTTGGTTTTATGGGAGGTTCAAGCCTTGGCACCTCCATTCCCCATTTGTTAATCTGAAATTCGAATTTCGAAATTTGTTTGCTCTCCACTTGCGAGTATGAGGTCGCACGTGAGTGAGGGTGTTAAAGCATGATATTCATTACGGTTCCTTCTCCTAACAGCTTAAGCTTTTGGAGAGATGGTTCCTAACAATATAGTAATGGATACATCAGCCAGCTCTTTGGTTGTGATCCATTCAGTGGTACTTATTCTGGCCTCTCTATATCCACCACATGTGTGAATTATTATACTATTTTGGCTAACCAATGCTGTCTGATCATAGCTCTTCTATAAACTGTGGTATCAGTTTTGACTTCCTTGTCTTCCAGTTTTCTTACAATAATATATATTGTTGATTAATCAGGCAATTGAAGTTGTTGACCTGGACCAGAAAATCAAAATGGTTCAAGAGCTTGATGGTCATATAATGCGCTGTGTACGTGATCAAAATGGAAACCATGTTATTCAGAAGTGCATTGAATGCGTTCCCGAAGAACATATTCAATTCATTGTCTCAACATTTAGTCATCAAGTTGTTATCCTTTCCACCCACCCATACGGGTGTCGAGTAATACAGGTTGAAAAAAATCGTTTAGTAAATTGCATATATAGTATACTCTTGTACGTAGCCATTAATTTTGTAGATTATCAAAGCTGAGGATTTTAATAATGCAACAGAGAGTACTGGAGCACTGCATGGAACCACAAACGCAGAGTAAGATTATGGAAGAGATTCTGGGATCTATAAGCATGTTGGCACAGGATCAGTATGGTAATTATGTTGTTCAGGTTCGTAACCAAGTTTCTGAAAATTTCCCTACAGAAGTATATGTGATCGTTATTAGTTGCTTATATTTGTCTATATACATTTGTTTCGAATTGTGTAGATTGAGACCTGCTTAGGGAGATGCAATAAATAATGGGAGGGTTTTAAGGGCAGAGAGAGTGTATTTGAAAGTGAGTGTAGGCTGTGGGTCCCTTTTTTATGGGACTTTCGTCAGTAAACAACATTTTTGGGGGCAGAACCCTTCCTCTGATATTACTTGGATGAAATCAATTGGGGCATTTGTGATATATGTGAAGCTTTGGTTCATGGGTTGCTAAAATCTAACCACATACTGGTTCTTGGATGAAAAGTGTGCATCTTTATGTATCCTTATGCATCTGCACTAAGAAACTTGCATCCTTACTGTTGAATAGCGTTGTTGCCTTGTTGGCCCTGACTTGACCACTCTCTCTGTGTGTTTTTTGTTGTTCGTTCTTATAATTTGTAACAGCATGTGCTGGAGCATGGACAGCCACACGAGCGTTCTTTTATAATACAGGAATTAGGTGGGAAGATAGTTCCAATGAGCCAGCAAAAGTTTGCCTCCAATGTTGTTGAGAAATGCTTAGCTTTTGGTAATCCTACTGAACGTCAGCTCCTGGTGAGTGAGATGCTTGGATCGACCGATGAAAATGAACCACTTCAGGTTTTGTCAGAAGTACTCTAAACTCCATTTTTTTTTCCCATTCAACTGTTCTATACATAAGATGAAGAGTAATACTGCACATACAAGGTTAATGTACCAAGTTTGTGTACCATCTTAGGTGGCACATGACACTTCAGCATAATTAAGGTGACTGTGAGAATATTTTATTTCTATAGTATTATTGACAATAAGAGAACATCTATATATACAGGTAGCAATCTTACTTAATCTAGGAAACTTATCTAAACTAGGAAACTAATGTACAACTAATATATATCTATACATAAATATTTAACACTCCCCCTCAAGCTGGAGGGTACAGATTGTATGTTCCAAGTTTGTTACAAATATAATTGACCCGAGGACCTGCGAGAGACTTTGTAAATATATCTGCTAGTTGGTCATTCGACTTAACATAACCAGTAGCAATATCTCTTGAAAGAACATTATCTCGAATAAAGTGGCAGTTAATCTCGATATGCTTGGTCTTTTCATGAAAGACAGGATTAGATGCAATATGGAGAGCTGCTTGATTATCACATATTAACTTCATCTGCTGAACCTCCATAAACTTTAGCTCTTGAAGTAATTGTTTCAGCCATATAAGCCCACATGTTGCTTTAGCCATGGCTCGATATTCTGCTTCAGTAGTGGATAGAGTGACAACGGATTGTTTCTTACTCTTCCATGACACGAGATTACCTCTAACAAAAATGCAATATCCAATGGTTGAACGTTTATCAAACGGACAGACTGCCCAATCTGCATCTGAATAGCCAATCACCTGAGTATGTCCCTTGTTTTCATATAACAAGCTTTTACCTAGCGCTCTCTTGATGTATTTTAGATATGAATAACTGCATCCTAATGGCTATCACATGGAGTACTTAGAAACTGACTGAGAACACTCATCGGAAACGCAATATCAGGACGTGTTGCTGTGAGGTAGTTAAGTTTGCCAATAAGTCTCTTGTATTTGCCAGGGTCTGATAAGGGCTCCCCCTGATTAGGTAGAAGCTTAACATTATCGGAGTATCTACAGGTTTGCAACTGGACATGCCTGTTTCTTCTAAGATATTTAGGGTATACTTTCTCTGGGAGATAAATACAACATGTTGGGATTGAACAACTTCTATTCCCAAAAAATACTTGAGTTTCCATAAATCTTTTGTCTGAAAGTGATGGAATATATGTTATTTGAGTTTCTGTATACCCTTCTGATTATTTTCGGTAATCACAATGTCATCAACATACACAACCAAATAGATGCACCGGTCGGAGGATGAGTGGCAATAAATACTGAATGAACGGCCTCGCTTCGGGTCATTCCAAATTGTTGAACAACAGAACTGAATTGCCCAAACCAAGCCCGTGGGGACTGTTTAAGTCCATAAAGAGAACGTTGGAAGTGACACACCAATCTAGATCTCGACTCCCCCTGAGCAACAAACCCGGGAGGTTGTTCCATATAAACATCTTCTTGCAATTCACCATGTAAAAATGCATTCTTGATATCCAACTGATAGAGGGGCTAGTGATGAATGGCCGCTATAGAGAGGAATAAGCAAATAGAGGCCATTTTGGCAACCGGGGAGAACGTGTCGCCATAATCGAGCCCATAAACTTGGGTATACCCTTTTACAGCAAGTCGAGCCTTCAACCAGTCTATAGCTCCATTAGGACCAACTTTGACAGTGTAAACCCAACGACAACCGACTGTAGATTTTCCAGGAAGAAGGGTCACTAATTCCCAAGTGCCATTAGAATGTAATGCAAACATTTCTTCAACCATCGCTTGACGCCAGCCTGAGTTCGAAAGAGCTGCTCCTACATTTATAGGAATGGAAACAGGGGACAAGCATGACACAAAGGCAGTATATGATGGAGATAAACGATGATAACTCGTGAAATTATATATGGGATAAGGATTTCGAGTAGAACAAATACCTTTACGTTCGGCAATGGGATGATCCAAGTCAAAGATCGGAACAGCAAGAGTGACCGGAGTAAAAGATGAGTCCACTGGGTCATATGTAGGGTTGTCAGTGGTGGTAGGCTTAGTCAAAGGAGGTGGAGTAAGGTCGGCACTGGCCAACAAGGGTTTGATCAATAGATTGCCATAGAACATTGCATAAAAGGGCATCAATTTGTTTCCATTGCGACTGTTATTTTTCAGTAATATCGGTAACACGTTTTATTAAGTGCTCTTCAAAACCCTAACCCATAAACCATAATTCAACAGAGGCAGACCATGACATATAATTGCTGGGATCTTTCAATTTTTCGGAACATATAATAGGTGTAGTCGTGAAACTTTAAAAAGATTTATTAGGTAAAGCATTACTTGGAGTACCTATTATAGATGAACACAAGTAAGGTTTAAAGGCAGAAAAATACCGGAACAGAACTGTGAATCAGTAGGAAACGGGCCAAAGGAAAGATCTGGAAAATTCGGCAAGAAAAGGGCAAGACACGCGCCTTCACGCACGTTTGGTACAGTGGCGCGTGGCTCTCATGCGCAGGATAGTGGTGGCACGTGGGAGCACGTGACAGGGTATTTTCTAGCAAGATTTTTGGCGTGTGGTTGTCTAGTGGTTCCGACCACTTCTGTGTGGGTGGTGTGATGAAAAAGAGACAGGATACATGCGAAACAACTAGGGTTTTGGCTGCTTCTTGGTTGTTGACGGCCAGGGTTTAGTAATGTGATGGGCGGCTAGGGTTTTGCTGGAATGACAGATAGCAACGGGAGAGGGGGGTTTTCTCACTATACCTATGATACCATGTGAGAATATTTTATTTCTATTGTATTATTGACAATAAGAGAACATCTATATATACAAGTAGCAATCCTACTTAATCTAGGAAACTTATCTAAACTAGGAAACTAATGTACAGCTAACATATATCTATACATAATATTTAACATGGACTTTTCTCTTCTGGCTCTTATTATTCTCTCTCAATTTTTTTTCTCTTCAACCTCCTCCATAATTATCTCTCTTCTGCCTCTTACCTCTCACAAACAGCTTCTCTGGCACAAGTTCCACCAGAATCATTTGTCTCCACCACCTACGCTGTTTCTCAACCAAAATCCCCACCGGAATCATCTGTATCCACCACTTATAAGGCTATACCACTTCTCTGCCAAAATGCCCATTTTTAATTAATTCTCATATATAACTTTAATACATTTTCCCAATTTCTTTGAACTTTCTCTCTCTAGAACAACAAAAAAAAATTAAGGTAAAGAAAGTTAAGACCACAAGCCACCTATTTTTCCTCCATAACTCGCTGTATTGTGATTGATTAATTGAAAAACTTTTAGTCTTTTCTATCGGTCTTAAATCCCCGTCTTCTATTTATTTCATTTTTGACCTCGTTATGCAAATGGGCATGTATCTAAATGGTTTATACATAATCCAAAAGACAGATCTATCCCTATTAGAGAGACCACCCAAACCTAAACAATTATTTCATCTCTATTTTGAGAGCGAAAATATTGGGTTATAGAGAGGAACAAATAAAATGCTTTAATTAACTTATTTTTCTTCTAACAGCCTAATCGAAAAATCTCAAGAGGTGACGGGGCTGGTGGTACATGGGCTTTAGGTTTGAAAGATAACTATGGTGGATGTTAAAGGTAGTAGTGTTGGGTTTAGTTTTAGAGAGAGACTATGTTGGGTTTGAATTTTTCTTTTTTTACTAGAGTGGGTTTGGCTTAGAAGCAATGTAGGTGGTGGAGATGGCTAATTCCGAGGGGTTGAGGTTGAAGAGATTAAAAAACAGAGAAAGAGAGAGAGAGAGAGAGAGAGAGAGAGAGAGAGAGAGAGAGAGAAGAGAACTGCGGAAAGAGAGAAAAGGAAACTCTCATTAATTATGCTGATGTGTCATGTGCCACTTAAGATGAGACATAATTTTGGTACATTAACCTTGTATGAGTAGTAGTATTACTCTAAGATGAATTCCGTGGGCAATCTTTTTACTGATTATATTTTGATCCTTTTCTTCCATTCCTTTTGTACGATTTCTTGTCTTTTTACTATTCCCCCTCCCCTGTATGTATATAGGCGCACGCACGTATGTCTGACGAGAGAGAGAGAGTTTTGATAGTGTGTGTAATCTATATTCCTACTTCCGTTATTACTTTATTACTCAGGCAATGATGAAAGATCAATTTGCAAATTATGTGGTCCAAAAAGTACTTGAAACTTGTAGCGATCAGCAACGTGAGCTGATCCTATCCCGAATCAAGGTTCATTTGGATGCACTGAAGAAATACACTTACGGGAAGCATATTGTTGCTCGTGTAGAGAAACTTGTTGCTGCTGGGGGTACTCATTTTCTTCCCTTACTATTTCACTTATTGCTTCTATTTTCTCTTGTTGCATTTACAAGAGGAGAGAAATTTACAATCTTGGACCTTGGTTCATTTTTTGTTCCTTTTTTTTGATGCCGTTTCAAGGACTAAACAAGCATTGTAAAATGAACCAGGTTATTTGATCTTGCTTCACAATACAACTAGGCTTGTTTGAGTTTGATTCGGTGTTAAGAACCTGCAATATTTGGTTGAATATTTTCCATTTTGCCCATTTAGTTGAATAAACCAATTGCTAGGTGTCATATACCGGTCTAGCCTAGTAAGGTATTGTTCATTTTGGGCCCAAGCCTGCACATTTTGCTTTTCCTGAAAGGGCCTCTTGCTAGGAAGGGACTAGTGCCCACAACTAAGCGATGTGGGATGAACATCCATAATATGCAGCTTGCTAGCACATACAACCACTTGTCTACAGCACTAGGGTCGTGACATGAGGGATAGATTAAATACTTATACTCAAAAATCAACTTTCCGAATTTCTTCAACCAACAACTAGTACTTACTAACAATCCAATACACCATTTTTGCAGAAAGGAGAATTGCAGCTCAGTCCCCAAATGCGGCCTAGGAGCTATGAAAAAGGAAGATGATATTGTACAGCTAACCGAGGCTAGTTTGAGCTATCCTCGTTTTCTTTTATCTATCATGGAATATAGTGGATATGGCTCTTTCCCATCTCTTTAAGACAGGTGAGGGCTTAGTTGCAAATAAACATGTTGGTTGTACTCTGTACATTGTGTAGTTTAAGGTTTTATATATAATATATATACACATGAAGTAGAGAGAGAATCTAGTGAAACTTGAGGCTTGGATGTTGAATAGTACTGATGCCCATGCAGAGGAGAGAAAAAAATGGTGAATGCTGAGTTTTAGAGGGGTGTAAAAACAGAATTATATAAAGAAGGTGAGGTAGCAATTTATGTTCATGCTTTTAAACCAAGACTGTACAAACTGGAGAGTTGATGTTTAAGAGGCTGAAATTTTCTTTTATGTAATGGGATGGCTATTCTGTCTCTTATCTTGGGATGGTTCTTTCAAGGCTTTTTTTATACTGTTATATGGTTTTGCTTAGGGCTACATATCGTATATCATATGCATTAACAAAATAAGTAAAGCCATTAAATTAATTAAATTGAATACATTTTCATGACTTTTTATGAAGGAAGGGGGGAAAAACGCGTTAGAAGTGTCTTCAAAATGTTTTCCTGTAAAATACGCTACTTCTGTCCCAGACTGAGTTCCAATTTATTTATTTTCTGGATATCAGTGGTAGTCCAAAATTTATTATTGGGATGTAATCAATGTCTAAAATCTCATGCTATAAAATAAGCTGCATCGCTTACGATTGATAATCCACCTCCGGAGGGTTGGATAAAGCTAAATACGGACGCTGGTGTTATCGGGGCGGATATGCAAGCTGCCATGGGGGGCGTGGCATGAGATAACCATGGCAAGTGGCTGTTGGGATTTTCGGTCAAGTTGGGAGGATGGAGGTTGATAGAGCCGAGCTTCATGCAGTTCAGGAGGGAATTCTGTTTGCTTGGGAGGACCAGGATTGTGTTGCTTTGAGCAGAAAGTTGTGGACATGTGAGTTTCGCTCAAAAGTCGCGAGTGATCGGAAGGACGGCCAACAACAATGCTGAAGTGCTGGCTAAGAAGGGTCATAATCTTGAAGATGGTTATGCTATGTTGGATGCCCCACCTGATGGGTGCAATGAAATCTAGATTTCTGTTTTTTTGGGCTCTGCCCCTCAGAAGGATCAAAAAAAAAATTCCCATTCATTTTTTCATTTTGAAATTCAAACTTGCTCTGAAGAAAGCGACGAAAAAGATTAATCAAAATCAAACTTGCTCGGCAAGGGTACAACTAGTTGAGCTCAAAACGTGATGGAGGCCTCCAATCCTTCTGTCTCTGACATGTATTAAGGGAGAATCGTTTTTGAAATTTAAAAATATATAAAAGAATGGAGTGTCGAGATTGTAAAATGTTTTTTCAATGATTGAGATGATTGATGTGTTTTTACGGGTTTTGGTCATGCATGCCAACTAGTGGTAATATCAATATGACACATCTTTATATTAGGGAAGTCACTTGTTTGTTATGCCAATTTTGGATTCCCAGGAACCCTCCACTCTATACATGGAATCCAGAATCTGCGGGATGTAAGAAAAACACGTAACCAATAAGTAAACAAGAAAGGGGGCATTCATGCTAGGCGTGTCAAAATACATGGCGAGAGTACTACTGTTGTCAAGGCTAATCACACGAGTTCCTGCATTGATGATAAATTTGTTTTCACAATCAACAACCCAGAAAGCATTTCAGAGTCAAGCAATTAGAATGCTTCAATTGTTCAACATATGAGAAACAAAACTTACAAAAAGAATCTGAGAAAGCAGGCTTACATGGAAAAGCTAAATCTAAATATCAATAATATCATCTTCATCAACCACCTTTTGCCCAAATCCTCTTGGCCCAGCTCTAACTTTCACCTTCCTTTTCTTTCCACCTTTCTTCTTCTTGGTTGCCTCTTCTTTCTCAAATTTCTCTTTCTCCCTCTTCTGCAAGTAATCAGTCACTCCTATGTATATAACCTGCAGAGAGACCCAAAACCACCGCCCCCAATTAGCGAAACCCACTTCATTGCTTCACAAATCAAAACCCACTGTAAATAAACTTCAACATACAATTCTTCTTCTTTTAACGTCTAGGCAGTTGGTAATCTGGTTGAGTGGTGATATTATCACATGGGCCACCACGATTCAATTCCCCTCCCCCACCTCTTCCCCCCTCGTTGAGCCTCCCCGATTCATCCCCGCGTCGTATAAAATAAAATAAAATAAAAAATGTACATTATTTCCTCCTACCTCATAATTTAAGTTAGAACCAGACGAAACGGGTTAAAATGCCTCTCCAATCCTCCCCTCTCTACCTTTTCCACATGATGTGCATTTGATAATTTTGATTCTGGTAACACTCGTTACGGGACACATTTTTTCTGATAGAGACAGCACGTGAATACACTTAAATGTTTAAATTTGGGAAAGGTGAAATGGGGTTTCCCAAGTTTCAATCATGGTGAAGTGGGCATGATGCAAGCCCTTCTCCAACTTAACTACAGCGCGGGTGTCAAAAGTTTTAGCTACACTTTATCGTAACCCTTTGGTGACATTTTCCAGAGTGATATGAGCATCAAAGTGGAATGTTAGCCATACCAAATGGAAATCCTCACGTCTCTTTCAAACCATCCCAAATTTGAGTCAAACCAAACTTGAAGTGTTTTTCCCTTAAAACTTTTCCCAAAAATTTCAAGAAAAAAAAATTGAAGTTCCCCAGTGGAGGATTATCCCAAATATGCAATTTTCTTCCCTAACTTGGAGAGGGGAATGATTGTAGATGCAATAACAAAGAACATTTAAAATCAGCCAAAAATAACAAAGCTTACTATTAATTTATTATAAATTTACCTTACCCCAATAGTGAGAATGGATAAGCCAATAAAGGCAATGAAGAGAAGAATTGAGATGATATTGGAGACACCATCTTCACTAGATGAAACAATCTGCTCAGTGTTACTCTCAACCAAGTCAGCTTCTGCAAGCAATAATTCTTGATGGGTAGCAGAAATTCTTAAGATTCGGGTGGATTTTAGAGGAATCAAGGAACAGGGTTTTGAGAGTGAAAGCGATGATGATGGACTGTGGGAGTTTAAGGAAAAAGGAAGATTAGGGCTAAAAATGGAGAGGATAGGTGAAGGGGATACGGAGGAGGAGATGGATAGAGATGGGGTAACCATGTTTCATCTGCCACCACCACTTCTCTCTGCCACACAAGCTGAAATCTGTACCAAATATCAAGATGAGCAAAGGGCCTGGTCCTAAACTAAACAAAGGTCAAATGTTGAAACAATAAATTTTTAAGCAGCCAAATTTCATTGCATCATTAAATAATATATTGGTGGATGTATAGGAAATATAAGTAAGTAGCTAGTTGAGCAATGGAGATGTAAATTTAAATATTAGATAGAGTGTGAAAGTACGTTTCTAAACTTGGTTGGAGGGCAATAAAAATGAGATTTTAACAGGGTTTAAATTTATGAAGAGCAATCTAAAATTCTCAAAAGAGTTTTACTTCTATTTGTATAGAGCATCGGCATCTCTTAGTAAATTTTGGTCTAATATTTAAAATATTATTTTTGAAGAAGAAAAAGAAGAAAAGGAGAAATAATTTTTTATTTTTTTTTATTTAAATGACAATGGACAATGACTTGAGTTGAGTTGTAACTTTTACAATATTAATTTGGGTGATTTTGTTTCTATCCACCATATGTTGCAGTTAATTCATTATTAAATCATAAAAATTTTGAACAATATTACCATTTTCAAAATTGATAAGTATATTCACTGATTAAAATTAAATTATAATTGTATAAATTTAGATTCCGTTTTAAATAAGATTCCTAATTCAAATATAATTCATTTTTAATTGACTTTATATTTACCTTTAAAAAAATTCAAATGGTTTAGGTTTAAAGTTTACATATAACTGCACATGGTTTGATTGATTTGAAAAAATCAAAACATATTTTTTTGAAGAAAAATACAAACCCTAGGTTGAAGTTATTTGACAAAGTAATAATACTATGACAAACAACCTTAAGGAAACAGCCAACGCGAAGAAAAATTAAATTTCTCTTTTTACAAATTAGTTGTGATTTCCATGGTGGAAAAAATTGCATTTATAAAGATAGCACCGATAAAGAAGGATCGCACCAGTGAAAAAAAGTTGTACTTTTTAAAACTTAATTTTTTAGATTTTGCATAAACCCCAATTAAATCGGTTCTCAAAACATCAACCAATGCTGACATATTTGAAGCACTTTTAAAGCCTTTCACATGCAAAAGCAAAGATTCACGGGGTACATTAATAGCCATATCCATCAATTTTTCTAACAGGCAAGCATAACATAAGAGGTTTTTCTTTTCTTCATTGGGGTTGGGGGTAGGGGTAGGGGTAGGGGTAGGGGGAACGGTTTTGTACACCACTTCATTTTTTACAACTCATATAGACATTGCAGCAGTTGACTTTCGGATGGTTTCGATCTCAGCACCGGAACGACTGGCCGCGTTGACGGCTTTCTCGTCCTTATGAGCGGCAGTCGGAGCCTTTTTCCAAATCACCACCGCCTACCAGTCTTGTGAGATCGGAAAATTCCCTGCCATTGTTATTCCCCTCTTCCTTTCTCTCTCTAAAAATTTGCCTTGATGATTAAATATAGAGAACCACGGTGCAATTTTATTTGCGGACGAACATTTTGGGGCCTCATCTTTGTTTGTGTTATTTTATTTTAAAGTTAATTAAGATTTATCATTATTTAATATTATAATTTAAATTTATAAACTTGTTGTACTTATTAATTTAGTAGATATTTTAGTATTAAATTATTATTCAAAATAAATTTTATAAAATTAAATTAATAATTTTTTTTTATCAATCTATCTACACTCACGGATTAACTTAATAAATAATGCGCATTAACTTAAGTCTTAACTACAAAATTTGGTTGATACAAATAAAATCACCCTATTAATTTCCACCTTGAACTGCATTACTTCCATCTCCCTTGCCCTCTTACTTAAATATAATTATTCAAATATTATCAACAATTTATATTAGTTATATTATAATATATACTTGCAACCATATTCTTTTATTTAAAATAAGAAAGTTCTTTAAGTTGATTCATGGTAGGTCTGTTAGTCAGATTGAGCAAAGCCCGAAATTCTCTCGTTCATCTCACTAAATTATGGGTCTATTTTTAATTGAATTTGAGTCAAACCGAGTGTCAATAAAATCGTAAGCTTGAATTAAATTTTGAGCCGAGTTTTAATTTCAAGTGTTTTGCTCGAATTAGACCTAGCCCTTTTGTATTAAGTTATGTTAATGTGTAATATGTTATATTTATCTATTCTTGTTCGAGTTTAAACCCTATCACATACATCACACTACTTTTACTTAATCATTTAATTATGTATTAGTTTCTTAAGTATTTTAGAATTTAGATGTTGTATAGAATATTTTACACTTTTCATATGATATAATGATTTACAAATGCTCAAAATAAATGAGTTAAGTTTGAGCAGAAAATTCCCTATGCAAATTATTGTTCACGGATTGCCCGTACGGATTGGCCCATTTGGCATGCTTCCCGATGGAATTTTTGATGAAATTTGGTGGGAATGTTCTTCATCGTGTGTAGAACATCTCTACCAAATTTCATCAAAAAATTCAACCGGGAAGTGGGTTAACTACGTGATTGAAAAATATTGGTCCAGAAATAGATATATAAAATCCAATAATTTTTAATCATGTAATTAACCCACTTTCCAGTTGAATTTTTTAATGAAATTTGGTGGAGATGTTCTACACACGATGAAGAACATCCCCACCAAATTTTATCAAAAAATTTCATTAAAAAGTATGCCAAATGGACCAATCCGTACAGGCATTCCGTACCAAAAATGGACTCTAAGTTTGAGCATATAAAGTGAGTGTTATTTTAGGCTAAACTCGAGCTTAAGTATGTTCAAAATAATTTAAGGTGGGAGTGAATAACCCCAAACCCAACTCATATAGCCTAATTTAAAAAAAAAAAATTTGTCATGCCCTGTAATATCCGTACCTTCAATCCAACTAATCCCTTGTCCAACTCATACAGCCTAATTGACAAAATTAGTTCATGGTATTTTTTTCCCTTTGGGCCAAGGGTTAGATAATGTGAGTGATCATGAATTTTGACTGGAATTCTATAAAATCTTGTAACGTTTTTCTTTAATTAGGTTATGTTTAATATTGAGATGAAAATGATAAAATAATAATAATAATAAATTTATGTGAAAAATTAAAAAATATATTCCAATATTTATCAATAAAATTTTATCCTTAACAGTCTGTCCATATAAATGCGGTCATATCAGAACCGACCATGTTTCTTTTTATACCGACATATTCTTTGTTTTGTAGAATATAATTTAAAATTTAATTTTATATAAATGAGGTGATTTACCCTTTTGCTTATTGAGCATAATTTTCGATTTTTCTTTTATACTCGCAAACCCCACTCTAATTTCCAGTTTCCCCAATAGAATGCCGAAATGGTGATAGCACAATGACATGTGGAATCACTTTTACTAACCAAATTTATAATATCACACTGAAAGAAGATATACGTGTAATTTTTGCAGTTTATGAAATTCCAACATGTGATTTTTAAATTATAACAAGTATTTTATAAATGACTCTGACCAAAGTTTTTTAGTTACTTTTCATAAACTTATTTATTTAACGTGAAAAATTGATTCGATTACGTGATCACTTATTAGTTGAAATTAATGTTTATTAGAATAAATTTTATACAAACCTCAAATATTAATATGATTAAAATCATACTAATTTATTCCTTTCGCTGTACGACTAATAAAACAAACTTGACGCAAAGGATTTTATTTTTTTTATACAAAGTTATAATTTTCGGCATAATTTTTTTTTCATATAAATTATGAATCTATACCACCGTAATCATAGACAAAGCTATTTAGGGAGCGCCTCCACTTGGTTTTAGAATTTTTTTTTTATTATATATAGGATTTTTTTTGACTAAAAAAATATATATAAAGACTTATGTGTAAAAACTAATACTTGAAGATAAACCAAAGTGTAAAGAGTAGGATTATATATAAAGACTTACGTGAAACTTAAACCAAAGTGTAAAGAGTAGGATTATATATAAAGACTTACGTGAAACTTAAAATTTTGTTTTTAACATGATCCTGCACAGCCGTGGAACTAAGATTAGCATCTCTTCTCTCGCGGGTACAAGGGAGAGCTTTATTTTTCTTAAATGTTTATCAAGTTCATAAGACAAGATAAACTTATAAACTGATTAATTTTTTCACGAAGTTCCTATGTGGGACTTACTTATTTTCATTCTATTTTTTTTTTATTTCAAGCAACTCACTTTATGTAACATTTTTTCATTTACACCATAACTATTTTGAGCAAATAAATATAGTATTTTGATGCACACACGCATGATAACACGAATCTATAATAACCTTTCACCACCGAGTAAGGTCCCACTGAAAATCACCCTTAAAATATCTCAAAAATGATATTTTACCCATTTTTTCAACACTAGCAAGATAAATCATGTTTTAGATTTACTTTTTAATATTAGCTGTAATTTTATTTATTAATTACTTACATAATATTAGTTGTGTTCATTGATTAATTGCATAATATTATTAATAATATTATATTTACGTTATATTATTTTAATATTTTGCAATTATTTACATTTACTATTTAAGTTGTATAAAGTATTATTGTTAATATTATTATATTTAAATTTTATAACTTTAAATATATTTTTATGTATTTTAAATTTTACACTCTTTTATCAAAATTTGTGACTCCGTCACCAATTATAATAGGAATAGATATATAACCATCATCATAATAAAAATAAATAAATTGATAATTCCATTGACGAGAGTGGAATCCAAATAATTCGGGTTAGGATTTGATTTTGAAGGGTGACGTTTGACATGTAAGTTAGAGACTTTTTTGCGTTGATATGGTAGTTTGAAAACTTATTTTGGGAAATGGGGTTGTTTTTAACTTAATGAGGGAAATGGGTAAAATTTAAAAACGTGAGTGGGAGTAACGTTTTTAAAGTAAAAAACGTTAGTCCTGCTAACGGTTTTAAAAAAAAAAAAAAAAAAAAAAAAAATTGAACATAAAAACGTTAGAGGGTCCAACGTTTTTACATGTAAAATCGCCAGTGGGAGTAGCGATTTTACATGTAAAAACGCCACTGCCACTAACGTTTTTACGTTTTTTTTTTTTTTTTTTTTTTTTTTTTTTTTTTGTCTTTCCGTGTATTTTTTTACATTTTCTTTGATTGGCCATTTCTTCCTTTAATTTGCTTGCTTAATTTTAATAAAAGTTAAATTTTTTATTTAAAATTATGACATTAAAATTAAAAATAAAAGTAGTAGTGTGTAAGTAAGAATATTTTTAAGGGTTTACGTAAAGTGTTCGTGTGAGAGTGTTATTTTGAAATTGTTGATGCGTATATAAAATTTATGTAATGATATATAATGTTTACTATAATATGCGTATATAAAATTTAAATTGTTGAGTAAAGATAACCTAATAATTCATAATAATTAAAATTTAACATAGCTTAAAAAAGGTACATAAATATTGGTAGATATTTAGATAAACCCGATACACATAATAGAGATTTGAAACGAACATAAAGTTATCCGTCATACATTAGACGAAGAAACTTAAACATCTGTCTGATAAACATAAAAAAGAGGAAGATGCTGATAATAAAACCCGTGATTTCAATCAATCTCTAGTTGCATATGTGCATCTGGAGTCGTTGCTATTTCTTCAGCATTGTATTCAACACCTGTATTTAATGACTCTGCTCTCCATATTGCAGTTTGGCATACATTGTTCAACAAATCCTCTGGGTCGTGTCCATGCAAAGATCCATTTGCATTGATTACCCATTCGAACTGAGTTGGTTGACGACTACCGTTATCCAATGGAGGCTTATTCGAGTTGAACTTTGATATCAAAATGACATGTTTATTAATTGGCTCAGTCAATGGATGCAGTGAGCTTTGTCCAGATCCAACAATTCTCCAGTCTTCACCAAACACTTCAAATCAAAACTTGTCAAATAGAGTGTAATCATAGCATACCCATTTATCCCATGTAATGTATAAATGTGGTGAGAATACAATAGGCATGTGATAAGTATTTAGCAAGTACCACAGATAGATATAAAATAAAGGTGTCCATGAGTGCAAAGGCACGAACGCAAGTGGTGAACGATAGGGAAATTCGAGATTAGGCCAATGATATAGAAATTTTGTTGGCCTTAAAAGAGGAGGAGATGGAGTCCGCAATATGTGTTGACACATTGATATGATTCTAAGAGCTTCATTTCGCAAGACTCGATCTCGTATTTCCTCTTGAATTTCAATTGGAATGAAGGGAACGATATCTAGAATTGTAGAAGAGTTGGACATTTTTTGTTTATAGTAAAATGAGAGTAAGATGATAGTTGAATTTTGAAAATGAATGATATTGGTGTGGGACGAGAGTAGTATGAATACTATTCTTATATAGGAGTGAAGTGGTGAATTTTTTGTGATGTGTTGTAAAATCACGCATTGATGTAAGTCTTGTAAAAGTAATAAAATATTCAGCGATAAAGACTGTCAATGAAAGAAAAACTGACAATCGTGTAAAACTATCAATTAAAGTAGTAGTTGTCACACTGATAAAAGTGACAAGCATGCGCTTATACAGTGTTGTTAGATGTGTTGTAAAATCAAGCATTAAAAAGCTTGTGTTTGTATAGTGTTTTGATGTAACCAGACACTGCTTGTTTGTTTTCAGATGATCTACTATGCTAGTAATAGGATGGGGTGAGTTGGCACTACTACTCACGCATTTTCAGGTAATCTACTATGCAGTCACGTGAATAATTTAACATATTTAAATTAGTAGTCAATACTTTCGTCACGGGTCACTTGTTTCCAAGCAAGGCACAGGTTAATTTCGTCACAGTATGAGAAGCCATCAGGGTTGATGTTTGAGCTCGAAGATGCCATTTTAAAATTGAGTAATAGAAAATATGAGTAAGTAAAAAAACAAGTTTGATATGGTGCTTATATAATGTCTACATATGCATTGATACAGCTGGACGGCATGATAATACAGTACAAAGTAATAGTGATTTGAGATAACACTAACTTTTTCAGTCATTGATACAGTATTTCTGAATTGAAAACACATTTCAATGTGTGGTGATTCGACTACTCACTGCATTGATACGGTCTTTGAGGCCATTGATAGAAGTGCATGATTTGACATAAATTGATGAAAATACGACTATTCACTAAACCTTTAAGTCATTGAGTGGTCATATAACTTTACAAAATTACCATAATCGATCAATAATTTTACTGAAATTTTGACAGAGTTCATTTTGTTATATTGCATTCCGAGTTTTTTTGCCCTGTTTAACAAATATGTAAAACAACATAACATATACATATACATCCCAAAATATAATATACGTCTAATACAAATATCTACTGTATACAAATATATAAACTAAAGTATCAACTACCAAAATGTTTACTAAGTACCACAAGCTGGTTTTTTCCTTTTTCTTTTGGGCCTCCCATTTCCATCGTCATCCATAACGATAGGTGCCTCTATAGGTTCATCTTCGGCCCTGCCTCTACCCCTGCCTCTACCCCTACCTCTACCAACTGGCACAATAGTCATATCCAGCTCTCGTGCTACACCTCTTCCTCTGCCACTAACCACTGTAGTAGTATGTACATGCTCAAGTGTGGGTGAAAGTGTCGGTGTTATTTGAGTAACTGTTGGAGCCATATGTCTGGGAGTATGGGGTGATCCAAATGGTGGTAGATATTGGTCGTAAGGTGAAACTGGAGAAAATGATGTCAACATAGACAAAAATGAAGAACTATACTCATCTTCTGATAAACTATCAGAAGGTGGTGGATATGTGGTGGGAAGTGGTCGAGCTGTCGGGGGGGGTGGTGGATATGTGGTGGGGGGTGGTGATATGGTAGGACCTAGTGGATATGTGGGGAGAGGTGGTCGAGAAGTCGTAGGAAGTGGTCGAGATGTGGTGGTGGGTGGCCGAGATGTGGTGGGGGTTGGCCGAGATGTGGTGGTGGGTGGCCGAGATGTGGTGGGGGTTGGCCGATATGTGGTGGTGGGTGGCCGATATGTGGTGAGGGGTGCTCGAGATATGGTGGGGGGTGGCCGATATGTGGTGAGGGGTGCTCGAGATGTGGTGGGCGGTGGTCGATGTGCGGTGGGGTGTGCTCGAGATGTGGTGGGCGGTGGTCGATGTGCAGTGAGAGGTGCTCGAGATGTGGTGGGCCGCGGTAGACATGAGGTAGGGGGTAGTAGAGATGTGGTGGGCCGCGGTAGAGATGTGGTGCTCGAGATGTGTTTTGGCATATTTTTTCAAGGTTTCTAACTATAAAAAAATTTATATCGGAACTTTTTCAACCATACGAATGTGCCAAATTCGTATGGGTTAATTTGTAATTTTTTTGCAAACTTTTTCCGAAACTTTAGTCCATGTAAAAATCATACTTTTTGCAAACTTTTAGACCAATGAACAACAAAGCATTTAAATTTGTTTCTACATAATTTTTGAATAACCAAATTCTAATTATCTCTTAATTCATTATTTAATTACCTTCATACAATCAAGTGGATGATTTTATTATTGCGAAAGTTTCTAAAATGGTCCCCACTAGTGCACTCACGCTTGTTTAATAACCAAAATGTATAAATTTCGCCAATATGCAAATTCACTATCATTTACAAACATACAACCCAAACTATTACTAATATCATCACAATATCAACAAGCATACAACCCAAACCATCCAAGATCCAAGATCCAAGTTTTATATTTTAAAATTGATAGCTAGGGATTTTTAATATACCTTACGGATCAGATCTGAGTTGAGCTGCTACTGCGGGGGGTGGACGGCGGCAGCGGACGGCGGCGGCGGACGGCGGACGGCGGCGGTGGACGGCGGCAGTGGACGGCAGCAGTGGACGGCGCGGTGCGAGTGGGAGATAGTGAGGTGGGAGAACCTCGTCGACGGCAAAGGGCGAGCGTGAGGGCTGCCGTAGGAGAGGGAGTGAGAAGAGGCGGCGGCGAGAAGGGGAGCCGCGGAAGAAGAAAGAAGAAAGAAGAAAGGAAAAAGGAAAAAGGAAGAAAGAAGAAAGAAGAAAGGAAAAAGGAAAAAGGAAAAAGGAAAAAGGAAAAAGCAGAAAGAAGAAAGAAGAAAGGTTCAGCTGGCGATTTTACAGTAAAATCGCTAGTGGGACTGGCGATTTTACGTGTAAAATCGCTAGTGTCTCCAACGTTTTTTGGGTTTTTTTTTTTTTTTTTTTTTTTTTTTAAAAAAAAAAACGTTAGACCATCTGACGTTTTTACCTTTAAAACCAACACTTCAACTGACGTTTTTACAAACAACCCCATTTTTCTAAATATCTTCAAAACTACCCCATTCACCTAATTAAATTTTAAAACTACCCTAGTGGTACAAAAAATTCTAAGTTAGAAGCAAGCATATCCAACGCTTGAGGCATTAGGAACACGTCTCTTTTAACATTGTGCCGTCAAAAGTTTATCCACGTCTCCCTGCGCCAGCTGTTCACCAACAACAGCACGTTGTTTTGTTTTGGTCCACAATGTGCCTGCACTTTATCCCCAAATCTACCCTTTTCAGCTCCGTAATGGAGAAAAAAAAAAAAAGCGCAAAGGCGGTGATTTAATACAAAAACACACACACTTCGTTTAAGGGTGTAAACGTAATTCTACATTCCAAAGTAGTTAATTTTCCACTCGACAATAAACAAAGTCATTTATATTTATGTTTCTAAAATAATAGATACTCGTTGAAAACCAAAATTTCATTACTTTTTTCATTTTTTTACCTTGTGTATTCAATAATTTTTTTTACAAGATGTTCCCATGCGATATTTGATAGTATAATATTAATACTCGCTCCCATATTTACACTTGTTACTAGTTTATAAAAAATATTCAATATGGTATTTTACTTGAGTGGTATGACATCTACCAACTCAATTTTAGTAGATAGCGTTACCCGTATTAACAATAATTTATCAAAAAAATTGGACTGAAAATATAAGCCAATTATTATTATTATTAGGATGATAATATTAGTATTATGTAAAAAAAGTATTATAATATTCTAAAATTATTTTTATGATAAAAAAATTATATAACGTGTCACTAAAAATAATTTTGAAATGTTAAAATACTTTTGTAAAATACTTGTACATTATTATTATTATTATTATTATTATTATTATTATTATTATTATTATTATTATTATTATTATTTCTTTTTGGTATTGAGTGACTGTCCTTCACTCATTATTCTTTCGGACATCCTAATGGAACTACAAAATTAAAATAATTTGTGTAACTAGATTAGTTGTTTATATCATACAGTGCTCAGGTCAACTTTTATTCACTTCAATTAATTGTCATTTACAGCTTAAACCACACTCGCTGCTATTAACATAATGTTTTATTTGTGTATCTAGATTGAATAGTTGATTTCGGTCTTAAGAGATATTATATTATAAAACTTTAAGAATCAATTTTGTTTTAAAATGAACTTTGATAATGCTTTAACCACAATAGAGTGGTCCACTGACTAGTTACTTTGGATTTAGAAAATCAAGCTCGACTAGGAGCTCCTCAAATCGAGTCTTGGTAAATGCAAAATCTTTAGTAATCAACGGGTTTGCACCTTCTGCAAAAGAAATTAGTCAAGATTCCCAAAAGCTGGCCTAAATACTTATAGTATATATGAAAAAACTAGTAATAATGCTTTCTTTTTATAGGGCCAACCGGCCAAATTCTCCCATCCCTTATGGTTTGAACCCCAATTGTATTTATATGTTGCTTATATAAAAACACACTTTCAAGAATTCAAGCATCACAAATCACCCACTATAAAAAGAGAATAGCTTTAAAGAGGTCAACTCTTTCTTCAAGAAAAAGATTACCCGTTTATTTCGATGGGTAAACAAATGATTGTTTTTCATGAAACTTGATGAAAATGATATTTATAATGAGTTGAATGTCTCTCCCAAATTTCATAAAAAAAACTTTTGAAATTAATTAGATAATCATCTAAAATTTCAATGACCAAAATCGAATATATATATATACATATCAATTTTTTATCACACTCATTTACAAATTGAATTTTGCAGTGAAATTTTATGGAAATGATATACTAATTACAAAGATAATCTCTACCAAGTTTCATGTTAAAATTCATTCGTTTAGCACTCAAAATGGACAATCATTCTTTTTCTTAAAGATAAACATTCTTGTTTAGAGTTGGCTTGAACAAATGTATATATAAAGTGACCAAACAAAAAAAAAGTAAAAGTATCACTAAAAATTATGTTAAAATTCCGAACAATCATCTAGAATGCTAATAACCATACCCTAATATTTACATATTTAATAATTCTTTTTGAAGGGGAAGGTTCAATTTACGTTGGTGTAAAATTAAGAAGTTTTACGTATATCCATAATTTTTTTTCTCATATTCATAATTAATCAATTTCATTCCACCGATAGATAAACTATTTTACTTGTGTTTATCAAGTATGCAAAGTTTCAAATCAATCACATATTTGTAATCATTTAATCACCATACTTAGCCTTCTTTAAATTTTGAAAGCCTCATAATTTAATATATAACATGATTATAACTATAATTTCTGCAATTCTGATTAATCCAATTTTTTGCAAATATCTTTAAAACACAATAATTAAATAAGGGCGGCACTAATAACACAATCCCTTTTACTCTTTAACACTTTCAGTGCGTATGCACCGAGTTTATGTATAACGACCCGGTCCCACCTCAGTACGATATTGTCCGCTTTGGGCGAGTGCGACCTGCAACCCCTCAGGGCCAGTCCATCTACTCCCCTCACGGATTTGTTTCTGGGAGCTCACGACCAGCTTCCCAGGGGATCACCCATCCTGGGATTTCTCTGACCGCCTATTTGCTTAACTTTGGAGTTCTTATGGGATCTGAAGCCAGTGAGCTACCCAAAAGGCCTCGTACTTAATTAGCGACCGTTTCTTACTTATATGGGTTTCCAAGGATCCCCCATCTTCCGGTGTGCGATGCCCCCTTTGAGCTACAATTCCTCCACCCAAGGGAGTACTCCATCACTCGCAGGGCGTCACATCTTTCCCCCCAAGGGAATCGACGTCCTCGTCGACACACCGTACTCGGCGGGGTCCGCTCTGATACCATTTGTAACGACCCGGTCCCACCTCAGTACGATATTGTCCGCTTTGGGCAAGTGCGACCTGCAACCCCTCAGGGCCAGTCCATCTACTCCCCTCACGGATTTGTTTCTGGGAGCTCACGACCAACTTCCCAGGGGGTCACCCATCCTGGGATTTCTCTGGCCACCTACTCGCTTAACTTCGGAGTTCTTATGGGATCCGAAGCTAGTGAGCTACCCAAAAGGCCTCGTGCTTAATTAGCGACCGTTTCTTACTTATATGGGTTTCCAAGGATCCCCCATCTTCCGGTGTGCGATGCCCCCTTTGAGCTACAATTCCTCCACCCAAGGGAGTACTCCATCACTCGCAGGGCGTCACATTATGCATATTTACTCGGCGCATGTTGTAACACCTTATGTTTGTATTAACATAAATTATGTTTTGGTTAGTGCATTTTGTGTGGAGATTACTTATTAATGGTTTTGGTATCTTAAAAATATGAGAAAGTACACTGGTGTACCGACACGGGCGTGTTGGATATCAACAGGGCTTGTTGGGACCAACATGGGCTTGTTGAAACTGTCCAGAAATGCAAAAGTGTACTGGAGTTGAATAGGACCTGTTAAGGCTCAACATGTGCTTGTTATGACCCAAACAGGCGACTGTTGGCCCCAACAGGCACCTGTTGCTCAGTCGGTGGCACATATTTAAATGATTCCGGAGCCTTCTTTTGTTTATTTTCCACCATTTTTGCTGTAAGAAAACATAGCAAGCTTTTTCATATTTTCTCTCTTTATATTTCATCTATATTTAGCCTCCAAAATTCGATTTAACTTTAAGAGAAATTGTTCTACGCGATGTAAGGATCGTGGCGACGTAGGAATTTTGAAATTTCACCAAATGGGGTTTTTGGTCATCATCTTTCTTTCTCATTTTCGGCTTATTAATTTGAGGTATGGGTTTATTTGTTTTCAAAACTTGATAATATGGTTTACTCTACGATATTCATCATGTTTTAATTTATATTTGTTATAAAAATTATTACATGATGAAAATAATGATATTTTGTAAATTGTAAAGCCATGAATATATGATTTGAAACAAAATATGCCATTTACACTTGATACATATATGTTGTTTGATTCATATGAGATATTCCTTATTGTATGGATGTTGTATATTGATGAAATTGATGAATTATGTACACCAAGAAATATGAATAAAGACTTCTTAAAGTCTATATGGTATAAGTTGTTTCAAATGTTTATTTATTAGTATGTTATGTATTTTGTGCATTATTACTGTGTCAATCGGAATCTTGAAAATCTCTTGGCAAGCTCGAAATATTCTTATGGCATATCATATGAATGTATATTTCTTATCTGTGAAGCTGAAACTTCTTGTTTTCGTTGTAACATTTTGAGATGTGATATGATCCCGTGGTGGATCTGATTATGGTTCTATTATGGCTATTCAATGTTGAAGAAAATGTGTATTGTTTGGTGCTTGCCGGTGTGAAAATAAGTGGGACTTGGTGCCATTGGGATGAAAATCCCTAAACCTTCGGATTGTACCAAAGCATTGGCGGTCTAGAGCCAGCAGTTGGTAACCCAGAAATCTAGATAACGAAAATGCACTTGTGCTATATTGATATGAAATTGATAGACGTGTGGTCCAATTCTATTTTGATGTGATGATGATCTTATTTATACAAGAAGTTGTTATATTATTATCATGTTCGGTTGATACTATGGGGCGGTTAGGTCTATTCTTATTCTTATGACTATGATTCTGTTCGACCTAGGTATTCGCTTGGTAATATGGTATAATGGTTGACACACATGAGGTAACATGTATATGCATATGCATGCATTGGTTTATAAGCTGACGGTTTTAAATTGAATCAGTGATTACGGTACGAATTGTTATAAAACTGCTATTATATTTTGAACATGATATTTCTTGTTATATATCTCTATTGAGCTGTGAATTCACTTCGTTTTTATGAAACAAATTCAGGTATCCAAGAAACGAATAAGATAAAGGAAGCGACGAGATCGGGAACAAAATATATAGAGGCCTTTAATACGAACTCATTTTATTGTATATATATACATGTTTATATGGCAAGCCACGGCTAGCTTAAGTTATGGTGTATATTAACCTACATGTTAATACAAATTTGTATGCCCTTTGGATACATGTATGTGTATATTGTATTTCTGTTTTATATTATCGTCCATTACATGAGTATCATGGTTATTTGTTCTATGTTATATGATTTACCTGACTTCACTATTTCATTATTTATATTAGACATATTTTAACTAGTTTAAGGTGGATTAGTGACGCTCCAAGACTTAATTGCAAGTGTTATCCTGTTAATTAAGTAGGGGCTGTCACACATGTGCACCGAATTGATGAGCACATTCTCATTTCAACGCATATGCAGTGCGAATGTGCTCATCCATTTGGTGCATATGCCCTAAGTAAATGAGATGGGGTATTATCGAGTAGAGTAATGTGCGTCAATAGCTCCATCCATTAACTAATTCAATAGTTAAATTGATAAATTATAAAATTTAAAAAATATTATTAATGAGTGTAAAATTGGTTTGTTTTTACAATTTTAATAAATAAAGATTCTTTAATATATCATAAACAAACATGGACGGAGCCATTAAAACGGGTGGCATTAATTACACACACTACTTTATTTAATAATAGTAAATCCCATTTACATGGGACAATAGTACCAAATGAATGAGCACATATTTATTGTATATATGTCAAACTATTGTTAAGTACAAAAAACATTACACTAGTTCAATATAATTGCGCTGTATAAATATGCAAATACTGAATATTATTACATTGAGATAACATATTACTATATAGTAAAATGGAAGAAGTATAGCACAAGTAATGTAATTTTAATTACTTTAAGAAGTAACTTTTTTTATCTTACTTGTTGATTGTTTGGTCTTCTTTCTCTCTATTATTATAATAATGTTCATTAATAATAGTTATGATAATAAATATTTACTTGATTTCTTGTTGTTTATAATCTCATCATTTTTTTTCTCATCAGGGTATATTAGTTATTTTGTACTAATTCAAAAGTCTTTTTATATATATCATTTTTTTTTAATTTTATATATTGAGTTGCTAAATTGCTTGCTTATTTCTATTTTGTAGTTATATCACTTGAATATTTTTGTTTAACGTTATATATTTTATATTTATATAATAAAAAAAATTCATATATTCCATTAATTGAAACGCTCACGTATTACATGATTACACACTTGTGATAGGATATTAAAAATGTGTTCCTAAATGTACTTACAAAATTAGTCTTTTCACCCCAGTGTGAGAATATTTTCTTCTCAATCCATCAAATCTTTAAAAAATCTTGCATTTTACCCTAATGGTGGGGTGAGTTTACTGAAACAATACATAGAGGATAAAGTTTTGTCGTTAAAAGTAAAAAAATTAAATAATATTAAATTTTTCATTAATATAAGACATAAAAAACAAAATTTATTATTCTTGATAAATTTCATTAAAAATTCCATCTAAATAGTACATCTGAAAATACAAAATATTAATTGTAATAAATACAGTTTTAGCAATTATATGATGTTTCATATAATCTTTTACTATTCATTACTCTTAAATGGTTATTATTCATATTTTAAATTTGTCTACACATTTTATTTTTATCAAATAAATAAATATAAGTCTTAATTCACTATATCAAAAATATTTAAAGATCAAAAGCTCTAATCCATATATATATATATAGTAATACTTCTTGATATACAAAAGAAATTTTCTATGTACTTGAAATATTTACTCCATTTTCAATTAAATTTAGAACATCCTTTAATTTTTAAGCATTTAGAAAAAAATATTAATTATTAATTAATTTTTTTTATTATATGAAAATTTAAACATTAATTATATTTAAAGAAAAGTCCTGAAAAGCCCTTACACTACTTTTTTTTTATTAATTTTTTTTATACATACATTACGTAAACTATCTCTCTATGCCTCTCTTTAAAATGTTAAGTTAAATTGCAAAGATTTAGAGAAGCTGTTGAAATTAATTAATTAATTAACAAAATTAAAGTAATAATTAAGTCTTATACTATATAAATATATGTCTTAATTGACTACATCAAAAATATTAAAAGAAAGACGACGGAGAAAAAAAGAAAAAAAAAGTAAATAGTGATAAATTTTTCTTTAGATATAAATTATGGTGAGAAGAAAGATTTTTATAATATTTTTTAAAATAATTTTGACTTAATTTTAAATTTTAAAAAAAATAAAAAAATTAATTTTATGAATGTATTTAAAAAAAACTTTCGTTGGAGTGGCCCATTAAAATCTTGATTTGTATATGTTACACGAGAGAATCATTTCAACCCAGAAGAGGTGGGTATAGATAAATTGCAATGAGATATTTAGAGAGAGAATCAGAAATATCTCGCTAAGACCTCCACGCTGTCAACTGAGTAGGACCTATCTGGAATGGAAAAATTGCACTTTTGCTCATCCACTTCCTCTTCTTAAAAACCCAACCTCTATAAAATCCACTTTTTCTCATTTCCCTTTTCTACCCCTCAACCGAAACCCCGTTTTCTCTCTAGTTTTCCCCCTAATATCTGCAACCTCTTCCACTTCTCTCTCTACACACATTTCTCTCTGAATTTTTTTTCTTCATTTAAATCAAAACAAAAAGCTAAAAATTGATGGTGTAGATGGATGAAGAAGTGAAGATTCGAGAATACGAAGACAGAGTGTCGGAGTGGGAGGTAGGTTTGCCCACCGCCGATGACCTGACGCCGTTGTCGCAGCACCTGATCCCGCCGGAGCTTGCGTCGGCGTTCAGCATCACGCCGGAGCCTCACCGGAGCATGGTGGAAGTGAACCGCGCCTCGCAGAACACTCTCTCGAGTCTCCGAGGTCAGTCTCATCAGTCCTTCAACAATAATAACTTCAGTTTCAAGGAATTTGAGACGGATGAGAAGGATGTCAATCGAGAAGGATCCAATTTTTCGAGGAAGGTTAGAAGGATCGAATCCAGTGGAGTCGAAGAGGTCGATTCGGCCTTGCCGGAGATTTGTAACGACGAATCATCGGCGAGGACGAAGCGGCCTCGGTTAGTGTGGACTCCTCAATTGCACAAGAGATTTGTTGACGTTGTTGCGCATTTAGGTATAAAAAACGCTGTTCCGAAAACTATTATGCAGTTGATGAATGTCGAAGGATTGACTCGCGAAAATGTTGCGAGTCATTTACAGAAGTATAGGCTTTATTTAAAGAGGATGCAGGGATTGTCTAACGACGGTCCTTCAGCTTCCGATCATCTGTTCGCGTCAACGCCAGTGCCGCAGAGCTTTCAGGAGTCCGGCTATGGTGGACACGTTCCCATGCCGTACACTCCGCCGATGGTGCCTATGCCGGTGTACGGGATGGCTCATGGCCATTCGGCACCTCCTGGTGGTTATGGTGGATTCGAGTCCCATCCGTATAATATGGTGCAGCACAGGGACTGGCCTGGGAGTAGATAAGTATGGAGATTGTATTGGACTGCATAGGGGAGGTGAAGTTCTCACTCAGATGAACCTTTTACCATGAGCAAATATGGTGATAGATATTAGTTACAGAGTAGAGTAAATATTAGTTACAGCAATCGATGACATGGCGTAAGAGATTTAATAACACTTGTTGGATCTCTGATGCAGAGAGCTATATAATAGCAAATTGAAGTGATGTGGACCTTTTATTTCATTTTCCAACGAGTGTCGTTGAATCTGTATACCACATCATCATTGCATCCTTTGTAACTCATAATTTTTTAACTATAGCAATCCAAAGGATTGGATGATGATTTATCAAATAATTTCATAACTGTGCCTCTAGAATGAGAACTAGGACCTTTGCAAGGCTTATTTCTCGCTTTTGATAGAGAGATGTAGATCAATAGTAATTTCCTATTGGAAATCTAATATATATGAATCATATGCAAATCTGGATGGAATATGTTTTATGTGCCGGTTGATTCAAAGAAATGATGGTTTAGACTTTAGATATCAATTTCATTCAGATAATGGATGCGGGACATCTTCCCTTTAAATTTGTGCCCCTATATATAGGTTTGCGGTATTGATTACATAATTTTACTCCAGCTAGAGATGCTAAACATTTTTACCTGTGGTGGGTTACAAATAGAAAGGATGCACACTTATTTACGGTATATTTCACTGTTTTGGACGCACATCAATTTGACTTTTAGGTCTCGTTGATTGAAAAGTTGTACCTCGACTTTTGAAATTGTAAAAAGAGATAGTGAAAAAGAAAAGAAGCTGCTATTACCACATTTTTTTTTTCTGTATGGATGAAAATTCATAAATGCTTTGTTTAGATGAAAGGAGTTCTCTGTTTCTGCACAATTCTTTTGTAGATTGTTTTCCAATAGAGGGGAGCATAACCTCCTATGAATTGTTTCTCTGTATACTCCTATTCATAGGAGTGTACCCTTCCCTCTGTATAAATTGTCTACATCATGATGCCTCTTGTTCTGATTGTGTTTGGAAGAGAGGAGAAACCAGACAAATTTCAAATTGTATAGAAATGATCATGTGGCCGTAGTGAGCTGGCCCAACTGTAGAGAGGGAAAGATCACTAAAATAGCTCATAAATGCAAATACAAAGGGCTACTCATGATACATTTTGCAGCTTATGAGTGGTGAAGAGGGCTTTATTGGTATCGTACATCAGTCTTTATATCTTGCGTATTATTTGGATATCGGAATACAATCATGAGGTGATCAAGAAAAATGTCCATCCATTAGTGTACTAATTGCCTTGAGAGGCAATCCTTAAATGGAATAGGTAATTGTTGCAACTTATGTAAATATGCTGCTGGGCTAGTTTTGGGCCTGTTTCGGTCTATTGGGTTCTGATAAATCTGCTTGAGGCTTAGTCATTTCTGGCTACTGAACGATGCAGTACTTCAGCCTAGTTGGCTTATTAAGGCGTCTAAGAGAATTATTAGGACCAAAAACGGTTTATTTTTTGTCCCCCCAAATAGAAATCTATTGGCATCCATCATTACGTATGGGAGAATTTTGGTATACTGACGTGTCATTCTTATTCATTTAAAATACAGTGGTTTCTGATGTTCAAGCTTGCAGGTAATTTCTTGTATTGCGTCTGATGTCTTTCAATACAACAACTTGTGTTTAATTATTTGACGATATACTGTGTATCTGTGTGGCAGCACCCTTACACATTTTAAAGATCGAGTTTTGCTGCAAATCCTCAATGTTCCGACTTTTGACTGATGACTCTTTTTTGTAGTCCTTTGCCCCTCGCTCTCTCTATCTGTGCTTGTTTCGCCGTCACTATACTGAATTGTCTTAGTGTTTGAACTTGGATGTCCATTTTAATATGCTAAATCTTGAGCAAAACACCTTTTTTCTCCTTCCTCCTATACATGAAAAGAAAGCTCCAGGGTCCCGAATCCTTTTTGTCCCTCTAGCCTGATCTGCTCCACGCCTAACAGAGAATGAAGGCTCAAAATCCCCATACTTTCTCACATTGAATAATGAAAGCATATCGAGATGCAAAATAGATATAATGGCATGATCACGTTGTCTAATAGGGAAAAGGCACTTGCCTTTATGGCAAGAGACGTGGGTCCGAATCCAATCGTGATCCATTTTTATTGTAAGTTATATAATTGTGTTTATTAACTTGCTTGGTCCACCAGCCAGATCTAAGCGGACCTCCTGAATCAACTCCATTTGATAAATATGGATCAAGAATTGATCAACAGTCACAGCTATGGTACAAGTTGTAAGTCGATCCCCTTAAATGAAATTTATAGCTAATCATGCTAGTACATGCTCATATGAGAAAGTGTAAACGTGGGTTTTTCTTTTCTTCTCTTGTGGTTTGATTCAGTTTTTGTTTCATTTATGGACATGCTATAGAAAATGATCTCGCCTTTCAAATGTAATGTGAAACTGTATTGTCTATTGAGCTATTTAATTTATGTTAGTCAAGTGATTATAACTTGAAGCATAAGTGATTTCCATGTATAGAACTGAATGGGTAATAATAAGCTGTACTTTTTGTAATCTTTATATCAAACTTTGCATATGTAGTTACCTATTTATATTCCTTGATTTTACTGCAGATTAAGGAGTTTGAGAGAGTCTGCTAATGCTTAACACATGGCACTCAATTTGATTACTAAATATGGGTCTGTCAGAGAGGGAAGGAGTTTATTTCTGGGAAAATCATTAAAGACTCTTCGAATGGTTTTACATATAACTGAAGTGGAACAAAGTTCGTGGTGGATTTTTTTCGCGTCTACGTACCACAGTTGGTCAAGTTCATGCTTAGCCCTTCCTTTTGTAGATAATATATTATGTTGTATAATTGACTGCATTTGATATAACTGAGCATAAGTTTGTCGCTAGTCCTGTGTGTGCATGTCTCTCATTAGTCTTGTGTACTGGAAATAGCGCGATTTTATTTCTCTTCTGCTCGTTTGTATTGAGGTAATTCCGCACACGAAGATTGGGCTTGAGCAAAGGAAATGGAATATAATTGATATGATTTAAACTGAAACGAAGTGTGAGATTTCATTGTGAAACATACCAATTTAGGGTTCTTCAGAAACTCAGGTTGAACAAAGTACAAATGTCTAGTTTGGTTTAAGTTATTCCCATTTTTCATTGTTTATATAACTCATCATAATACCTCTTCGGAGTTGCATTTGCATTTATATTTATATTTATATTTATATAGGTTGCATTTAGTTCGATGAAAATTTAATAGAAAGGCAATTTTATGCAAATGAAATGTGTTGTGCCTATTTGCTTCGTACTCAGAAACGATGAAAATAAACTTTATTACTTTTTGGTATGCAATCCGCTTGCATCAAAGCATGAGAATATAAAAAAGTGTATCACTTTATTTCTATTTGCAACACGAACGAGCACATTGAAGTAGGTTTTTCTTGCAAGTTGATCCCTCCCACAGTTCGAGTGCATTTACAGAGTAATCGAATAGAGCCAGGGGTGGAATACAATTTGTTGATACGTCAGTCCTCCCCACCGAACCACTCTTCTTCCTGGTCTTCCGAACAAGAATTCTCTTTGTTTTAGGAGCAACTCTAATGCAGTCATAAATTGGGTAAAAATAAGATGCTACATAAGATTGATGGATAAGGAGATAATAAAATGCTCTCCAATGTAATCATTTATAATGACCATTGAAGATGATGTGGCAAAAATGAAAATAGACATTGCGAGGATGACTCTAGAGGGTCTCTTAGACAATATCTTAATGCTACATTATTATTTTTGTCTACATACTTTCTTTTTTAAACTTTCTAATATGTTAATTGTAATTTTATAATTTATTTATTAATAAAATTACACATTAAAAAAGTATTGATCAAGACCCATTTTATACATATAATTATTAATTTATTTTTTATGAATTTATTAATAGACAATCTTTTGAGTAATCTTATTGAAGATGGTTTTTGTAAGACTTATTCATTAAGAGAGTTTTTTATGCAACATAGGAAAGACATGCTTACATATCTATAGTTAAGAGGTATTAAATCCATTTTTGCATCGGAGAAGCTTTAATGCTGTTGTCTTTTGTTCAAGTTTAGTTTCAGCAAGTGGTTTTGTTATTATTAGATCATTCACGATGGGTATCTTAGTGAAATGTATTAGGGTGTTAAAATATTGGTATGGTAAAAAGAGAATAAATATTATGTGATATTTTGAGAGAGGGTGGAGAGAGAGTAAAAGTAGGAGAAAAAAGATAAAAAAAAAATAGGAGAGGGATAAAGTTAGAGAGAAAAACAACTCTAAAATGACACAACGTCGCATGAGGGACCAAATGCGTGTGTTGTACATTGTCAAACTTGAATTAAATTTACCATTCTCCTATACTACAAAATAACATTTTACCCTACTTTTTTTAACCAATGTGTACCCTAGGGGCAAATTTGCCTTACTTAGAACATCCACGGCCAACACGGCAAAGCGCATGTTTCTTAATCCACAAACTTGCTCTATTTGGTAGAAAATGTATATGCTTAGTTGCTTACCATACAATTAAGTTTGACTCATATGGGTAAGGTTAACTCATTTGACACCAAATGTGTGAAGGTGACTTGTTTGAGACCATCCAAAAAATTACACGAATGAAACATGCTCAGATCACTTCAAACAAGCATGGCCTACTCATTGATTATTTTTCCCTTTTAAGCTCAAACGAGTGTGGCTCACTCATTTGGCATTTTAATTTTTTTTCCCAAGCAACCTTTACTTGTAATTTTTTTTTTGAATTAAACGAGTAACCCTTACTCGTATGACTTTTTTTTTAACCATTTTCGGCGTACTTCACTCTAAACTTAAAGCTAAATTTGTAAATTTATCCATTAAGTTTGTCATATGGGCTTTATTGTATGATATCAAACTTAATTGAACTAAACTTACCATTCTCTTATGCTACCGAATAGTATTTTACCTTTTTTTTAATTATTGCGTGCACTTGTAAAGTAAATTTGCCTACTTACACTATTATATCATGGCATTGCGAATGCTCTTAGTTTACAATAAGTTTTCGGGCTTTTCTGTGAGCTTGTTGGACCATGGATTGCTGAACAAAGGCAATTCTTCTCGTCTTGTCCAGTACATTGATGTTTGAGTTTTAGCAGAAGAGTTTTTACATCCTGTGGTTTGAACTCTTTGAGCTTTATACGCGAGTTTACTGACAGTATTTTACTTGGGCACATGTGTTAGATCTTAATGGTTCTAAATAACCATAAACCCTAGGACCATTCATGTCGAATCATCAAGAATTAATAAATCAATATGCAGAAGCGTACCTGAATCCATAGCGTGTGTTTGTAGCCAAGTGGTTGGCCTTCCAGATCAACACGTATTTCTTTAGAGAAACCTTTATGCCTTCTCTCTGCTCTCTGTGATGATGGGAGCTCAACAGGGACAAGATACGTACGTGTAATCTGGGGACCATAACCACAATATATATAGATAGTAAACCCTACTATCTATTTAGTATTTCTATTTTAGCCCATCATAAAAATAGAATTACTCTTAAGTATCTACACATTAAAGGCCCACACCCTATTAGATACATTTAAGCCCAAATAACTTAAACCTTATTTGACCACTTTTAAAGTTGGCTTAACCATTCGACAGTCCACAACACATAATTGTTTCATATATAAGCTCAATGTTGGATTAACGATCCAACAATCTCCCACTTGGGCTATATATGTAACCTTATAATTATGTATTGTAAATTGAGCTCATCTTTGCTGTCATTATTGAAATGTATCTGTATCCAATCCGGTCCATCAATCATATCAACATAGGATCAAAGCGGCCTTTGTTACACTTGACGTAACTTGACCCATCAATGGTCACACATGTCGATCTAAATGAATGACATGGATCATGATGTGGATGTGTAGCATGAAAATTACATGTAATGTGATCTTAACATGCCTATTTTCAACTGGTCTTCCTGAAACCTTAGTGAAACCAAACCATATCCAAAATCATAGTGAAAATAAACCAAACTTTATTTCTGCATAAAACAACTTTAAATGTCCTTAAACTGAAACAACCGAAATAAGTCTATATCATAGAAACACTAGAATTACAAACTCCTACTAAAACTGAATTTTCTGAAAATAAATGACACCCATACAAGTAATGTGTTCATGAAACACTTTGGGTGGCAATCCCTTAGTAAGCGGATCCGCGGCCATGGAGTTTGTACCGATGTGTTCTATAAACACTTGTTCACTCTGAACTCTTTTCTTAATAACTAGATACTTGATATCTATATATTTAGACTTCGCCAAACCCTTGTTGTTAGTGGAATACAAGATAGATTTAATTCTATCTTTGCACCCAGAAAAATCGGAGTCAGTATACCCAAAGATCTCAAGCTGATCTGACCTTCGATATGTGAGCATGTAATACTTTTATTTTCTGTAAGTACCACAAGACCTGTTTTGTTGCTTTCAAATGGTCTATTCTTGGATTGCTTAAATATCTGCTTAGCATCCCAATACTGTACGCAAAATCCTGATACGTACATACCTGAATATACATCAGACTCCATATTGCTCATGCATATGGAATCTTTTGCATTTTATTATCCAAAAAAAAAATCATTCTTAAGGTACTGAATTATATTAACATTATCTCTCTTAACCACAGGGGTATCACCTGATTTGCAATCCTGTATGCTATATCTTTTGAGAACCTTTTCGATATAGCCCTTTTACGATGATCCTAAAGTACCCCGAGAGCAATCTCGGTGTATCTGTATGCTTAACACAAAAGAGATGTCACCAAGATCTTTCATCTCAAATTCTTAATAAAAAATCTCTTGATTTCGTGCAATATGTATACATCGTTGCTAACAAGTAAAATATCATTGATATATAAAATAAGATAAATATATTTGCTCCCACATAACTTATGGTATACGCAATCATCGACCAAATTCATCTCAAAACCAAATGAGATGATCACGTGATGAAATTTAAAATACCATTGCCGAGAGGCTTGCTTGAGTTCATAGATGAATTTTCTTAAGTTTGTAAATCATATTCTTTGGGTCTCCCACCACAAAGTTTTCTGATTGCACCATATAGATCGTTTCAATAATGTTACCATTAAGAAACGTCGTATGTATATCCATCTGATGTGACTCAAGATTGAAATACTCCACCAATGCCATTATAGTCTTAAAATAATCTTTTAAAGAAACTGGATAGTAAATTTCTTTATAGTTGATGCTTTCTTTTTTATGTAAAGCCCTTTACGACAAGACAAGCTTTGTACCTCTCTACATCGCCTTTCGAATCCCTCTTAGTCTTAAATATCCATATATAATCAATAGGTTTCGCACCTTCTGGCAATGAGATAATATCAATTACGTCATTGTTTCTTCATGGGCTAAATCTCCTTATTTATGGCATCAATCCACTTCTAAGGATCAGAACATTCTATGGTTGATGAAAGTTGATCAGATCATTTTCCATCATTCCAATGTTAACCTTATGTTCTTGGAGAAATACAATATATTCATCTGCCACCGCATTTCTCCTTTCTCTAGTGGATCTCCTTAATAGCATATGTTCTTGAGGTGGTAGAGTTTGTTCTTCTGGAATAATTTCTTGAATGAGAGGTTCTCTAACATTGTCTTGATTTGTGTCTTGCACAAAGTCAGGAATGGAAACCTGGTCAAGGCCAATGGCACCTGTGGGAATATCAATATATTCCTCTTCAAAGACAAAATCTCTGGCTATATCTCCCCCCACAAACTCTACATCCTCAAAGAACCAGGCATTTTCAGATTCAAAAATTGACTTTTTCGTGGGATCATAAAACTTGTATCCCCTTGATCTTTCAAAGTATCCTACAAAATAGCACTATCCTCTGCCATAACGCAGCCAAATTTTAAGTGTTTAATTTTCCTTTTACACTATATGCACTTAATTGCAGGGATTCATTTAATAAAGCAATTGTATCGACTGGAATAAAGATTATCATAATCTAACAAATAACCGAAATCAACTACTTTTCAATTATGAAACAAATTAAAAAATTTATTCCTGAAAGAACAAGAATCTGTAGATTTGTCCAAAACAAAAATTAAAATCAAATTTCGTATAAAATACGATATAATAAATGTCTCACTAAGATTCAAATAAAATGCAGTCTTTAATAATAATCTAAACTTTTTTTTAATTGCTTCAACTTGAACCGTTTTATTATCGCCTAAATTGATGTGTCTTTCACCATCATTTGGTTTTCGAAAATTAAGACAACCCTTTCTTATCACGCTATGCTTGAAAGTTGGTATAGTGCTTCTTTATGTCTTCTTCAGCTCCATAAAAGTAACACTAATATCTTCCGGTTCGCCCAGTTTCTTTTCTTATTTCTTTTGTGGTGTTGTATCTGTAATTTCCTTTTCTTCTTTCTTTCTTTTGTCCTTGCTTTTAGAGGTTGAGACAATTAAGAAGTTTTTACCTCATCTTGCTTCAATCTTTCTTCTTCCTGAACACAGTATGAGATGAGTTTATTCAGAGATCAAGTCTCTTTCTGACAATTACAGCTCACCTTAAACTGGCTAAACTGTGTTGGAAGCGATATCAAAACTAGATGCACCAGCAAGTTCTCATAGAGTTCTAGCTTAAGTGCTCTTAATTTGAAAGCAAGATGAGTCGTCTCCATGATGTACTCCCTGACATTGCCTTTTCCCCTATACGTCATTGAAATTAAGCGTGTCAAGAGCGTACATATTTCATCCTTCTCATTCTTGACAAACCTCTTTTCAATGTCTGCAAGGAATTCCTTAGTCGTAGTCATCTTTTCAGATATTATACCCCTGAATGCTTTCGGAATGACTTTCTTCATAATCATGACACACATGCGATTTGATCTATCCCACTTCTCTTTATCTTTTCTTTCTTCAGGAGTACTATTATCCGTAAGAGGTGGGGGAGAATCAGTCCTTAACGCAAGGTCAAGATCCATGACTCCTAGAACTATCTGAAGGTTCTCTTGCCATGATTTGAAATTTGTACCATTTAACATAGGAATAGAGTTGATGCTAGCAGTAATATTAGCAGAAGTATTCATAGCTGAATCCACAGAAAACAACAATAAACAACCATAACAAGCTCACATAAATCCTAAAACAAATATAATAAATTCAAATAAAGGTAATTCCCATCTCAAGATACCGGGTGCTCCATTAATATTTTATCTTTGGATAAAAATACTAACTTGCAATTGATATCTTGTATCAGTAATCAAACACTGATAATAAAGGTATGTCGAATAATAAATCTTCCTTTAGGCCGATTTATTGTTCACATGAAAAATTGAATAATTATCACATGTTTATTACCATAAGTGTACATGTAATTCTGTTAAAAGTCAACCTTCCTTTGGGCCGGTCAAAATTTACATAAGTTACAAGTACACAACCATTTATAAATTAAAATAAATTAATTTTCACGAGAGAAGTCACTTTGGTGACATGTCGCTTCAATCAATCCATCTCAAAATATATATACTTAATTATACCAATCTTTGAATTTAAACTGGTTGGGTCAAAGTTTATTGGGTTATAAACCCATATCCATATCTTAACCCGTATCACCCAAAACACCAGACCTTAAAATTTTCTTTATCCACGTGTACCAGTATAACATGTCAAAAAAAATCCACTCCGATATGCGAAGTACCTTAAAACTTATGGCCTTGTGCGTACAGATAAAACCCAATATAAATAAATATGAGTACGCGCTTATCTTAATAAACGAAATTGGGATTCTTATATATATATATGCAAAAATAGCCACTTTTATATAAAGATCCCAAACTTTAATTCTTAATTTAAATAAACAAATATATATATATAAATCTCACAGTAAGTCCAACATCTTTATTAACTTTTTACATATATATAAAAGGTATCATAAATGCACCAGTCCAATTCTCCAAAAACTAGATTTGACCAAACATATATATATATATATATAAAAGCATGACATGATGAAAGCAAGAAAAAGAAAAATATATACATATATAAATTAAGCATTCGGCACTTTATATGTATAAATATATCTTTATATATGTAACCAAATCCTTTTCATATATAATATACATCCTTATTATATATATATAATCAACCATGGTAGAATGCATATACATAATTGAAAAGCTTACCTTAAAACAACCAATATATAAATGATTGATTTGTCGAGCCATATATATAAAAAAAAGGAGAAAAAAAAAAAGAACCTATGCTTTACGTAAACCAATGTATATGCAATACCTCATTTCACATATATATATATATATATATATATATATATCCATCTTCATATGTAGATGTATGTATATACTTATCTAGATGCAATAAATTAAGCCAAAACATGTGTAATACAAATAAGGACCATTGGCAATCATCAATCGACCAAAACTGTAATCGACCTACCCCATTTTTTTTTCTTTATCGAAAAGAAGAAGAAAAAAAAATATATCAAAATTTGCCGATGATACTCAAATTCCGTGTTCAACAGATCTAAGAAAATTTACTTGAAGGGAGAGACATTAATTAACAATAGTTCTGAATCTAATAATCTTAAAATCAAAATTATTAGATTTAGAAACTTCCAAAACAATCAAAAATCAGAAATAAATTCGATTCTCAATGATTCAATATGAAGACCCCTCTGATACCACTTGTTAGATCTTAATGGTTCTAAATAACCATAAACCCTAGGACCATTCATGTCGAATCATCAAGAATTAATAAATCAATATGCGGAAGCGTACCTGAATCCATAGCGTGTGTTTGTAGCCAAGTGGTTGGCCTTCCAGATCAACACGTATTTCTTTAGAGAAACCTTTATGCCTTCTCTCTGCTCTCTGTGATGATGGGAGCTCAACAGGGACAAGATACGTACGTGTAATCTGGGGACCATAACCACAATATATATAGATAGTAAACCCTACTATCTATTTAGTATTTCTATTTTAGCCCATCATAAAAATAGAATTACTCTTAAGTATCTACACATTAAAGGCCCACACCCTATTAGATACATTTAATCCCAAATAACTTAAACCTTATTTGACCACTTTTAAAGTGGGCTTAACCATTCGACAATCCACAACACATAATTGTTTCACATATAAACCCAATGTTGGATTAACGATCCAACAACATGATCAAATTCAAGACACAATTGGCATGAATTTTAATTTAATTTAATTTTTTAACAAAAGAAAACTCGCAACAAACACGGGAACAACCAAAACAATTTAGAAGAAAAATTCTCAAAGTCCGCAAAAGCTAATTTTGAAAAAATTGAATGAGGAGTATTAGGCAAGTAGACCCAATCTCCAAAAGAGCGAACAAACGAAGCGGCCCAATCAGTGAAGAAAAATCAAGCTTGGTAGCTAGAGCGTGGACATCTCCCAAGACAGTGGCAATCTCCCACGGGGGAGCTCAACTCGGAGAAGAGCACCATTTGATGACCGTGGAGTTGTTTGATTCTATAGTGGCTCCCCAATAACATGATCTCAGACAAAAAATGCAAGCGAACTTTACTGCCAAAGCTTCTGCTGGCAGGACTGAAGAAGACCGTGGAATTATATGGCCAAACCCATCAAGAATATTTCATTTGGGGTCCCTAGCTAGTAATGCACGTAATGGCAGCCACCGAAGATTTAACGGATGAAACACAATTAACTTTTAACTTCTCCCGGCGAAGGAGGAACCTAGCAATCAGATTCACCCGTGCTACTGCGGCCAACAAACTATGACCCCTCAGCCCATGTCAGCCCAGATTCAGCTACTAAAGATAAAGTCCACTCTCAAATCTTATCAGACTCTACAGGGGGTGATTCAAAGATAAACTTATCTCTTGCACACCATAAATAGCAGCAAATAATAGCAATTTTCCCAAAAATTAAAGCTGCTTTGTTTCCATAACTAAGTAGGCCAAGCTAACAAATTCAAGCCACCTACCCATTGAGGCAATCTCCTTCCAAACCCAATTGCCCATAGCATATTTAGACCACACTTCAGTTGTGTGGTCACAGCGAGAGAGCAAATGCTCGATCGACTACAGTTCATCCTCCCACAAAAGGCAAGAAGGGGAGGGAAAACATTTCTTGAGGAATAGGGTCTCACGGGAAGCTACTGCATTATGTATAATACGCCACAAGAAGTTGATCATTTTTCGAGTAGCTTTAGCGCCCCATATACACTTCCAATTGGCATGCATATTGACCAAGAGCGGTTCTCACAAACTTGTTGAGGATTCCCCCTTACTCCAGCAACTGGTGAACTATAAAATTGGAATTTAACTCATATTTTCTTATTGCTAGTTGCTTGAGTAAGGGGGATATACCAACGCGGGTGCGTCACGTTTTCATTTAGGATATATTTAATTAGATTAACATTTAATTCATATTCTCTTATTACTAGTTAGGGCACATCTTTTAATAGATAATAAGACTTATTTAAATAGATAATAATAATTTTTTGTGCTATATTTCTTCTAAATTCATCCCTATAAGTTTATTTTTAAATTCGTCCCCATAAGTCTATCTACAAATAATCTAGTTTTTGTTTTCTCCCTTGACTCAAATAATTGTGTGTAAAATACACAAAGCTACTTTCAAAATAATAGAAATATTATAACATTTAAAAACTATAAAACATTTCCATAGAAATAAATCATTACTCATGTTTTTCAAAAAAATTAAAAAAATCTAGCATCCATTATAGCTCTACAAAGTCTAATTTTATATACTCTACATGAAGGTTAAACCTATCGTTAGTAGAAAAAAACATGATTATATATATTATATCACACATAAGAGGTAGCCAAACAATGTGTTTATATATATATATCTATCTAATACAAACACTATATATATATGTGTTGATAAAGATCAATAAAGTAGACACATGAAATTTGCAAAAAACATAAAGCAAAATTTTGAAATTATTGTAACTTGGCATTGCATTAATGGATAAGTTATATAGTCCATGAATTTAATTAGTAATAAAAAATGGAGCATTCACCATATGAAGAGAAGGGGAAGCAAGGATAAGGAGGAGATGGATATAAGAATATAAATTATGGTTTACTATGAATATTTCGTGTGTGCTCTTACTCAAGCGATAAAATTCAAATTTTAACTTAACGGGATGTGCCCTAATTTTAGAAATATGATATACCCCAGCCATCTCCTGAAAACTCCGATGAATAGTTTTCCATCACCATTGATGGATGTTTGTTCGAACTACTATTGCATGTTTTCTCTTGATTTTAGTTGTTCCTCTTATAATCACACGCGTTTTATGTTGCACTATGAAAACCAATATATCTCTATTAGTGCATCCATACTGGGTATGCCAAACGGTCAAATTTAGCATACCCGAAGCTGTAGTAGAGAAACTTAAATGGTAAATATCAAGCTTGTATGGTAGAGAATGAGTAAACTTACCATACCTTTAAATTTTACTCATACGGATTTTCTTCATTCGTATTAATCATACAGGTTTAGCTCACTCGTATGGAAATAAAAAAAAGTTCATACGGGTGTGGGACACTTGTATGAGTCATACGAGTGTGGCTTACTCATATGACCTATACGAGTGAAGCAAACTCCTATGAAACCATATATATATATATATATATATATAATTTTTATAGATCCGTTAAGCTTGGATGGATTTTGGATGGTTTTAAGTTAGGTGGTAACTATTTAACTTTTGGGGTGAAATTACAAATAAGTTTTTAAAGTTTAAATTTCAAACCAATTTTTGTTTTTTGTGTTATTTAAGTGACATTATTTTTTCATCTATAAAAGCAGTAGTTTTATGCCATTTTTAGTGTGTGCATGTTTGAAAGTTAAGTTTGCCTCTAAATTTTACAATATCCGATGCCAATGCTCTTAGAAAATTTAATAAACCCAAATATATAGAAAATAACATATAAGGATCCTTGCTACCAATGTAGGCCATCATTAGAAACTCCACATAATTTGGTTCCACTCTAGATATAAATCTAAGGTGAGTTGTACCATTTTTCCAAAAGAAGAGCCAACTTATACTCAAATTTGTTTTTCGAGGCACGTACGATTGGCGAAGTTCACAATGTCCTTATATGCTGATATGTGTATGTTCTTATTTCCCTCATTATCTAGGGTTGGGACGGGCTATTCTTCTCCTTAGACATCTTTATTATTATACAAAAATTAAATAAAGTAAACACATCTATAATATTAAAAAGAACCTATTTCTAAGACTATAATTGGAAACAACATAACACATTACAAAAATAGCCTTCCTTAGCCCAATGTGAACTCAGTGCTCATGCGTTATCTCATTTCACATGAGCCGAGTAAGACAATAATGATAATAATAAAAAAGGCATATCCTATTAGAATATATGTATAGATATGGTATAGTTGACTACCACTATGATTCCTAGAATCATGGGATATTATTATTACTTTTATGTATAGCTCATTCCATCCCTATTTAAGGGACCTTGTATTCATTCATCAAATACAATAATATAATTCATTCTCTCATCTTTCTCTCTATTCGTCAACATGGTATCAGAGGAATACACGATCTGCCACAAACCCTAGTCTCGCAGCCACCAAAAAAACCCTAATCCCGCAGCCACCACAAACCCTAGTCTCGCAGCCAAACATAATCACCCACGCAACCCTAGTCCCACACAAGCCACCACAACCAAAAATTTATAAACCTTCGTACATCGAATACTGACCCTTAACCAAACCAAAAATTACAACATCATCCTTATCCTTAAGAGCCGATTCAAAATTTGTTTGAATCATCTCGATACAATAAGCCACGCACTCTCACGCACTGCAAGTGTTCAGAGTCCTCCTGTCATGCTTCGTCCACGTGCCGCTGCAGTCGCGCCTTCTGCCACGTCAGCCCTATCGCCATGTCACCGCCACGTTAGCCCTTAGGGCACATTAGCTGCCACGTTAGAAGACCGCCACGTCAGCTTTGACCTTTACAGTTGTACGTTGACCGTTAACCTTGACCTTAACCAATAAAAACCTTAAACATGTTCATCTCTGGACCGGTTCTTCATAATGTAAGCCGCCCGGTTCACCTATTTTTTGACCAGTTCTTGACTGGACTAGACCGGTTCCTAGCATTTTTCGACGTCCTGAACACAATTACGATCTCAGAATTTTTAGATTCAATCTCCATCTTTGGATATTCAGTCTCCCCAATGGCCCTCGACCCCACAAACATGACTGGTTAATCTACAAAAGACTCTCCCATCATTATTCAAACCGGGGTTCCTCATTCAACATCGGCATTCAGCTAGATGAAACCAACTATGATATATTATCTCAACTCATGGAGATGCATATCGCAGAGAAACAAAATTCTCCTTCATTCAGGGTTCTACCCAAATTCCAAAAGAAGGAATAACATAATTCGATAAGTCGTACCCTGATAATCAACGAGTGAAACGCTGGCTCCTAATGTGTATAAAACCAGAAATCATAAAATGTTACATTCGTATTCCAACAGCATGAAATTTGAAAGTCACTGTCTACGGCATTTCATGATAGGGCTAATGAATTACGGGCTTTTCTTTAAACCAACGGGCCTTCACTGCCAAATAGGGTGGGCGATCATTATCTAAGTTTTATGAGGAGCTGACAGAGATATTCAGCGAGTTGGACCACCGCGACAAGGTAGTTATGAAAAGCCCTAGTGATGTAGAGTCTTACAAGAGATCAATTCAACTATTGAGAGTCCACATTTTTCTTGTTGGGTTGGATAATGAACTTGAACAGATCCGGGGTGAGATTTTGCGAAAGGATACGGTTTCAGAACTAAAAGAGGTATATGCCTTGGTTCGTCGAGAAGCTCTTCGATGACAAATAATGAAACCCGCGACAGACACTGCAGCTATAGTAGCCCGTAATAAAGCCCCCTTTAATTCCAATTGGCAAAATTAAGAGAAACGATCCAGCTCTGGTAACCGGCCAAATGACTCTCGGGGTTCAACCGCTAAATACCCTCTATGCTCTGTCTGTGGACTTACGGGACACTCAAAAAAGGGTTGCTATGAAATCATTGGCTATCTAAATTGGTGAAAGGATTCTCGCAATCGCTGAACAGGTCAGAAAACATACGGAGGTAAAAAACAGGCCTTGGGCTTACTCACCACCACAGGTTCATCAGGTACGGCTTTACATTTTGTATCTGTTTTGAATAATCCATGGGTAATTGATTCTTGTGCTATTGATCATATGACATCTAATTCAAAAATGGTTACTCCTTTAACCCCCATCATCTCAGACATTTGTTTTCGCAGCCAATGGTGCTCCAGTTCCTGTAGTAGGAAAATGATCAGTCAATCTATCAGACACCCTGAACCTAAGCTCCGTCTTAGTAGTATTATCCTTAGATTATAATTTATTACCTATTGCTCAAATAACTAATGCTTTACACTGTGTTGTCATCTTTTGGCCTTCTCATTGTGTTTTTAAGGATATTCAGACGAAGAAGACGATTGGTTATGACGTTAGGCACATAAATTGTACTACCTGGATCTGGAGTTAAAAAGCATAGCTCGCTTGCACAAGGCCTTGAACACTAGTACCTTTGAAAAGAAGATTGCATATGAACTTTGGTTATGGCACCGCCGGTTAGGACACGCATCGTTTGGTTACTTAAAGAAAGTATTTTCCAGTTTAGTTAATAAAGTTGATTATTATGTTTTTCATTGTGAGATTTTTGAACTTGCTAAAAGTCATCATACTTCCTTTAAACCTTTGTTAAATAAAAGTTCAGTTCCATTTATGATCATTCATTCTGATATATGGGGCCCGTCTCACATTTATTCTTTAAATGGTTTACAATGGTTTATCACGTTTATTGATGATTGCATTCGAATGATGAAATCAAAAAGTGAAGTTAGTAATTTATTTCAGGGATTCCATAAACAGATCAGCACACAGTATAACGCTACTATTCAAGTTCTCCGAAGTGATAATGGTGGTGAATAAATGAGTACTGAGTTATAGGCATACTTCAAACTTCATGAGATTATTCATTAGACTGCATGTCCTTATACTCCTCAACAGAATGGAGTTGTCGATCGAAAAAATCGTCATTTGTTGGAAATAGTTCGGGCATTATTAATCGGCGCAAAACACCAACCTCGTACTGGGGTGAAGCACTCTCATCGGTTACCTATTTAGTAAACCACATCCCCTCAGCTGTACTTGATTTTCAGACACCCTTGAAGTTTTAACTAAGTTTGTCTCGGCTCCTACCGTGTTAAATCTTCCTCCCCGGGTGTTTGGATGTGTTACATTTCTCCACATACTTAAGGAACAACTGTACAAGCTTGAACCTCGCGCTCTCAAGTGCGTCTTTGTAAGGTATGCATCTTTTTCAGAAAGGGTATCGGTGTTATCATCCTCCTACACAGAAATTGTATGTCACCATGGATGTGACATTTCATGAATAAATTATGTACTTTAACATGGCTGAATTTTAGGGGGAGCATTATAAGGAAGTTTAGTTATTTCAAAATATCAATGAGGAAGAGACAAGCTCAATAAAGGTAGTTTCAGCGTAGACTTTGAGTTTACTACCGGCAACAAAGACAACCGAAATCACTCATCACCTGATATGAAAACAACATAAATCTTTTCGAGTGCAGTTGTGCCGTCTCTGCCTAGCGTAAACAACCAATTGTCCACTTCAAATATCCCTGAAACTGAAGTCTCCCAGGTATCATTTTCTTCTATTGCTATAAAGTAGCTTCCTAACCGAGCAAATAGAGGTGTACCTAAACCCACATATGACCCAGACTTTACCAATAAAGCCAAGTATCCTATGAGTAATTATGTGTCTTATGATCAGTTAATTGTATCTAACAAATCCTTTGTGAATCAATTATCTTCTATATCTATTCCTAACAATGTGCAGGAAGCCATTATGTAATCCTAAGTAAAAATCAAAAATGGATGAGGAGATGAAGTCCTTGTTGAAAAATGACACATGAGAATTGACCCAATTACCAGCAGAAAAAAATAAGGTGGGTTGCAAGTGGGTGTATACTGTGCAATTTAAAGCAGATGGAACAATCGAAAGATTCAAAGCGAGACTAGTTATAAAAGGCTACACACAAACACATGGGATTGATTATATTGAGACATTTGCGCCTGTGGCAAATATCAATACTGTGTGGGTGTTACTCTCATTAGCTGCAAACTTGGGCTGGTCTCTACAACAGTTCGATGTAAAAAATGCCTTCCTACATGGGAAGTTAGAGGAGGAGGTGTATATGGAGTTCTCATCTGGATATAAGATCCCGGTCGAGCAAACGAATAAAGTCTGTAAGTTTAAAAAATCTTTGTATGGACTAAAACAATCCCTCAGAGCTTGGTTTGAGAGATTCTTGAGATCGATGTGAAAGTTTAGGCACAGTCAGAGTAATTATGATTATACTTTTGATGGGGTAAATATTAATTTACCATTGGCCTACAAAGGTACTTTTCAACATTTTTTACCTTCGGTAAAATTCCAATTTTACCCCCGGTAAAATCTCGTTTTTACCCCCGGTAAAATCTCATTTTTACCTCCTCACCTACCACACCTCACCTACCACACCTACCACATCTCACCTACCTCACCTACCTCCACTAAAGATTAACTTATGCCATTCATTTTTATCAAATTTACGGTTTTTGCCATTCTCCATTTACCTTTAAATACCTTCCACCATTCATTCATTCAACACACAACAAAAATATATCTTCTTTCTCTCTTAAGATCCATATATCTCTTCCAAGAGATATAAAGCCATTGGCAATAAAAATACAAGCCAATTCGGAAAGAAATAGAGGAGGCATATACTCTCTCTTTTCATACTCCCAGAAATAGAAGGGTCTTATACTCTCTATTTTCATACCCCAAAAAATAGAAGGGTCTTATACTCTCTATTTTCATACTCCAAAAAATACCAACAACTTTTATACACTCTCTCTCCTACACAGTTTATTATTTATTCTGTTGAAATATTTGTAATCCTAATTCTATACTTATAAATAGAATTAAGGAAATTATAGAGAGAGAGAGAAGTTGGTAGCTTGTATTATCATCCAAATTGATCGCCTTTGAGCTAATACAAAGCAAGCACACACAAAAGGAGGACGTACCACTGGAATAGCATAAGCGCTACCGGGGGAATCTACCTTAAAAAAAAAGTCATGTGTTCATCATTGCGCCGCATTTATTTTTTATTCACCAATATTCTCTTATTGATTGGTTAATTATCTATTTCTAGATTTTGACACCATCATACTTTATTTTTGAAGAAAAGTCATGAAAAGATTCTAGCACTTATCGTTTATGTAGATGACATGGTGCTCACTTGAAATGACTCTCAAGAACAACATGCATTGAAGAAACTCTTACTCAGGAGTTTAAGATGAAAGATCTTGGGAACTTGAAATAGTTTTTGGGAATTGAGGTGTCTAGATCATCAAAATGCATCTTCCTTTCTTAGAGAAAGTATGCCTTAGACTTACTAAGTGAAACCGAAATGTCTGTTTGTTAACCGTCAGAGACTCCAATGGAGGAAGGATTGTAGTTAGAGGTCGAAACATATTAAGTGCCTGTCGATAAAGAGGCACTATCAGAGATTGGTGGAAATATTGATGTATCTAGCACATACAAGGCCTGATATAACATATGCATTGAGTATTGTCAGTCAATTCATGCATAATCAAGGGGAGAAGCATATGTAGGCAGTTATCTTAGAGCAGCTCCTGGAAAGGGAATCCTGTTCTAGAAAAATGAGGATTTTCTGAAGGTTGAAGGATACATCAGGGTACTTCATATTTGTAGAATGAAACTTGGTCACTTGGATGAGTAATAAGCAAAATGTAGTATCCTAATCAAGCACAGAAGCAGAATATCAAGGAATGGCAGTCGGTATTCAAGAGTTATTGTGGTTGAAACTGCTACTGATAGATCTCGGTTTTCTTTCGAAAGAACCCATGGTGTTATATTGTGACAACAAGGCAGTATGTGATATCGCACACAATCCAGTTCAACATGATAGAACAAAACATGTTGAAGTGGATAGGTTATTCATCAAAGAAAAGTTAGAAGATAAGGTTATTTATATTCCTCATATACGCTTTGAAGATCAGTTAGCTGATATACTCACTAAAACCGTGACAAGGAAGGTATTCGTGAAGCTAATTAGCAAGTTGAGCATGTTTGATATATGTGTGTTAACTTAAGGGGGAGTATTAGAATATATGTATATATATGGTATATGCGTATATATGGTATAGTTGACTACCACTATGATTCATAGAATCATGGGATATTATTATTACTTCTATGTATAGCTCATTCCATCCCTATTTAAAGGATATTGTATTCATTCATCAAATATAGCAATATAATTCATTCTCTCATCTCTCTATATTCGTTAACATATCCTTGGCAGTTACAATCGAGTACTTCTAACCATACTCATTCATATTGATGCTAATAAAGCTTCATATAAGAATAATGTGATTTTAATTCGTGTTTAAACTAATAATCAATTCTATGGTGATTCAAAAAATCCCTTTAATGATATATTATAAGTTTATGCAGAGGTCGAAGAATAAAAACATAAAAATATTATTAAACCCTAAAAGCTTACAAGAAATAAAAAAGTAATCAAATGGAACAAAAATAAATAAGGAACTTACTTGAGAGAGATGAGACATTGTTTTGAAGAAGCTTTGAGATTTTAATTTATGAAGAGAAAAAATATAGATGTGTTGGGGATTTGAACGAGAAGAAGAGGATATGAGTATCAATTTGGACAAGAAGAAGAGGGTGGGTATAAGCGTGAGCTTAAAAGAAAAGAATAAGAAATAAGCATGGTTAAGAGAGAGGTAAAGGTGGCAAACGAGCCAAAATGGTCGGTTTTGTAACCGAACAGATCATGTCGGTTGATATAAATGGCAAACCATTACCATATTGATATTGTCTCGGTTTAACTAAACTCATCAATTGATTCGGTTTGTAATTGGTATTGACAAACTAAAGACTATAACAAGAAAAAAATGAAATGAAATGAAAAAGGGAATAAGATGTTATTTCAAAGTAAGTAAACCATCAAGGCATTGCTAAAATCCTTATGGCTACTACTCTAAATTTGTTTATCAATATCAAAGCATAACTCCTAAAACTCACAGCATTATGTCAATCAAACCCAAAAGGAACCATGCAATTTTGATTTATTCATGTTGATTTCAATATTTTTGAGATTTTAGGAGATAAACTTTAAAATCCAAAATAATAATAAGGGATCCATTGAAAGTTGAAAATGATTAAGAAAAAGATGCATAAAAAGAATAAAACGATTTTTTGATTAAACCAAAATCAAACCAAAACAAGTCCTCAACCTTAGAACCGAAGCTTTGGGAAGAACCAACAATTCTTCCCACTCTTAGACCTCTCCTCAAGCCTAGTTAATCTTGGTATTTTTTGAGGCAGTGACCTCGAGAAGAAAAAAAGGTTGAAAAGAGATGACAAAAAAAGAAAAAAAGTGTATGAATTGGTTTTGAGTAGGTCAACCAAAAGGCTCAACAATTAATATGTTTATGAGCCTTGGATTGTTTTAAATCAACGGCTGCTAAACCCAATCCATGTGACAACAACTCAACCAGTCACATGTATACAATTATAAAGTATGTATATTTAAGAAGGATGGTGAAATTGCCCACCCATTTTTTTGTCACAAACATCCTCCACTAAAATAAACAAATTTCTTATATTGCCATTCCAAAAACTTGTGATTCCCATCCATTATCATTAATCTTTTGCATAATGGTTAAAAGCATTAGTCTAAGAAATAAACATCCTCCACTAAACACTTCCCCACCCCCCCCAAAAAAAGGAATCATTTCCCCCATTCCAAAAATTAAGGAAAGAACTCAAGAATAAGTGTTGGATAAAAGTTAAAGTTTTGTTTGAAGCTTGGATCAAATTGTGTGTGTTAATGGAGCTTAGAGATGGAGATGATGAAGAAAGAAAACTGTTGGTCGGATTATAACCTTAGAAGGGGGTGAATAGGATTTTTAAAAACTTAATGCGGAATTAAAAACTTTTTCAAAATGTTTAAGTAAAACAATTTAACTAAATAAGTTTATCAAGGAAAACAATCAATCAAACAATCAATCCCAAGAACAAGCAATAATATAATGCAACTTCAATCAATAAATATAACAAGTAAATAAAGAGATTGAGTTAGAAAGATTGAACCGATTTGAAGCTCAAGACTTTTTGTCCTCACGGTTTTGGTTTACCAAACCATAGTCCGTGCTCGATTAGTTCTCCGAGAATTTTCACTAAAATCAATCTCCTTCCGGGTGAAGATCAAACCACTACAAGTGTATCCTCTCACACACTCTTTACAAATATTGCTTAACCACAATATTCACACAAGAATCTCTCTCTTGCTAATCTTGTGAAATTTACCTCTCATAAAAACTAAACAAGAATTTACCTTCTTGTTTTTCCTATATGAGATTTACCTCTCACAATGAATTCTAATTATTTGGTGATTCACACCGATTTACAATCACTATCTCAAGTGTGTAAATAATACAATTTAAAGCTCACACTAGAGTTATCCTATTTGATCAAGATGACATAGCTCAAATGATTAATGATTGATCAAAATAATTCTTGAATCTTTGAAGTAGTCGACTCCCCTAATAGTAATGTAGTCGACTACATTGCTCTGGTGAGTGGAGGTTTTTACAAAAATTCACTTTATGCAATATGACTCCAAAATTGATTCTAATGCTTGGAGAGTGTTCCAAATAAGTTTCTAAGACTCCCAAATTTGTTTTTGTATCAAAATTCATTCATATGAATTTATTTCAAAACCGGTTTTTATAATAATGATGTTCTGAAATGATTTTGATTTAAACTTGGTTTTGATCAATCTAAGAATGATGCATGCTCATGTTTGAGCTATATAATCAATCAATTAAGAAATTTTACATTAATCCTAATCAAACACTCAATTACCGAATAAGTGAGTCTTCGAATGTTTCGATTTGTTTCTTCAAATTGATTCTTAACTTGAAGCTTTTCCCTTAAAGCTTTGGCATATGATCATTGATCTTTTGTACTTCATTAAATTCATTGCTAGCATGTGTGTGATAACATGATCTCTTGCTAGTCCATTGCTTTGTTGACTTGATCGGATATTGATTGAATGATCCTTGTCAAACTTCCTTTGACCAATCATGCTATTCTTGATTATCCAAATAAGAAAGCTATAGTCTTAAATCAAGAACATGTTAAATTACACATGATTGATTTATTATTATTATCAAAATAAGATTAAGACCTTCAAGGTCAACAAAAACATTAAAGAATAAAAAAGGCATAATATCCCATTTAAACCATTTATAAAAATTACCCATACGTTTGGTGCCACTGCCCCTCCTTTTTAATTTAAACAAATACCAAATAACCCGAATCCCTTTTCCCAAAAAAATGTCTTATCTTTTTTAGCCTTTTGTGAGAATCTGCAAATGCGGTCCCTGGGTCTCAACCTCTAGTTTGGGAGTCTGAAACATCGGAAAGGAATCCGTTATTCTATTTGCTTCGATGTAATGATAAATTAGGTTGTACATTCCTATTTTTTATTTATAAATGCAAAGGGGTTTGTTCAGAGTCGTTAGTACGTTTTACAAGAAAACGGACAAAAAGTTTGTGTAATGGGAAAGGCCATAGACAAGCTTTTGCCTTACACGATTATCTATAAAATCGATGTTCTATAGGGTTCGTGGACCATATTACTGTTTGGGAAGGTGTTAAGCACTCATTCTGCCTTTTCAATCTTTAATGGCTTTATATATTTATTCTATATTAAAAAACTTGAATGCTTTTACTAACAGTCTACCACTTTTCGAAAATAATTTGTGAAAGAACCTGATTTTTGGGGAAAACATGGGAATGTGTGAAAACCTTGTATTCCGTGATCCGATGTTTTGGTTTTGTTAAAATCAAAGTATTAATGACAAAGTTTATAAGTTTTGAAATTAAAAAAGATATTCTGGTATTGTTTCCTTAGATAACAATGTCGGCTTATCTTTATTTCGGTTATTTTTAAAAAAGATCGAATCTTATCGAGACTGATTTAATATAGAATTGAATTCTTGAGGAGAGTGTATCAGCTATATCACAGTCTATATGAAAGACATTATTTATCTGAATTTTAATTTATAAGCAAGTTTCATCAATTCAGGTTTTTTTTAAAACTTGTTTTTATCCGGATGATAATGTACTTACTTTTTCTGGTTTTATAAATGATATTATCAGGATTTTTTTTTGAAAATAATAAGCTATCGGTAACTTGACAATACATTTATTTAATTAGAAAGTGGACAGAACAACAAATATGAAAAATGATAGAAGAATCTTTCGTTACCTTCCCGATGATATATGTATAAGAAAGAAATAGAGAAAATATAATACGACAGAAGATAATCCAGCGGATATTAGCTTTTCTTCTCCAGATATTTTCGAGAATTTGACTTCAGAAGATAACACATCGATGTCGAGAATGGATTCGATAATTCTCAAAAATCAGAAGATTATAGATTGCACTTAATAACACTTTAAAGATTAGAAAATCATAGAGAATAATAAAGAGCTTTAGCCTCTAAATTGTTGTTTTTAAACCCTTGGGGGTATTGGCCTACTTATAATACTTGAGAGTGATTGTTACGCGACATTCCCTAAGAATATGGAAATGTCATGTGACAATTGGCCATATGTCGCGCGATAAACGACTGAAGTGATGTCTTTGATAGATTGATTTATCAGAAAGTGGTTGGTCTTTTTTTGGGGAACTTGTCGAGTGATACATAGGGGTTTGTTATGCGACAAACCCTATCGAGAATATGTTTGTTTGGACAACAAACTTTTCGAAGAAATTTCTAGTGTGTAGGTAAGTCTCGAACTCATAAAAGGTGTTTTTTCAGATAGTTTAAGGTTCTTGCAGAAGTCACGGATTGGGGTGTTTACACCTTCAACCTTTAAACCTCATTTAATTACTTTATTCACTTTGTTCAGGCCTCACTTGGACCGTAGCACCGAACGTAGGCATAGAACTCAAACCTTATAACTCGAACATAACATTTAAAAAAATTTCAATTCTGATGGACTAAGTGAAAACATTGGGTTTGGTCCATGGTAGTCAAATGGGAAGAACAAATTAACGAAGATGGATTTTTTTTTATCCTTTCAATAAAGCATCAAATAATTGCAAAAGAGTGGTTGAATAGAAAAGAAAAAAAATACATGAATGATTTATGGAAAGAAATTATTAAATAAAGAGAATGGTGGATCTTTTTTCTTGTTATCTTCTCTGCCTAAATGAAAGTGAAAAGTTGGAAAAGTGAAGGTGATGATGAGAGAGATGATAGAGAGAAAGAAAGTTGTATTAAAGTTAATCCAATGGATAATAGGACAAGATGTTATGTGTGGTGTTAGTGATAAAAAGTTACATTCCAAGAGATGGTTGGGAACAGGAGGATGTTTGTGACAAAAAAAATGTGATGGACAATATCATTACCCTTTGAGAAGTGTTAGTTTGGCTGGTGGGTTGCATTAAAAACGAACCTATAACATAACAAACTATAATCGGTGCCAAGAATGGTTGGTAGCCGACCAAAATACTTCGGTTCAATTACCGTGAATTTTAGTTTAATTTGGTCGATTTTTGGTACAAAAATTCCACCCCTAGGGAGAAGTGGGTATGGTTTTGAGTTTGTGTTTAATTTAGTTTGATTATGAATTAATACTACTAAAGGGGTGCTCATTAATGGAGTGTTAATAAGAGAAAAATAAAATTAGTGGTACTTGTTATTACCTTTGGTTAAATAAAAAATGACTTTTGTTAACTTTTAATATATTACATGGAGTGAAAAGAATAATTATACGGTGGTGATGTTGGCACCCCCATAATCTCTTGGTAACACTCCAAAAAAAAGTGCCTAAATTGTTATTTCCACCCCACTTGTTTTAATTTAACACAAAAGTTAATTAATCCACTAATCATATAATCAACCCTTATCTATTTAGTAGCAAATTTTGGTTGTATTGAAACAACCAACAAAACCTCCATTGATGCCTCTAAGTTTGAGAAGAATAGTAGAAAAAAGAAAAACTTTGGAAGGTAAACAAAACAAGTAAGAAATAGTTAATGAAAAAGAAGTATATGTGTTTTTATTTTGTTTCATTGTTAATATTACTTTCATAACATACACAGCAAATATATAAACAAACAACACAATTTTTTGTTTAAAACACAAAGAATGTTTACTCAGTTCCCCGTAACCAAATTGTAGGCATGCATGAGTAACAATCTAACGAAAGTCCCACCAAATGTCAAACTAATGAGCTCTTATGACTTTCATTTAGTTGTGAGCAGCTGAGTATGGATATATAATGCTTGGTTGTGATCTATCGAATGATAATAAACATACTCGATTGAGAGAGAGCGAATGAAAGTCTTACCTAATGTCAAATTAATGAGCTTTCGGGACTTTCATTCTGTTGTGAGCAACCGACTGTGGATATATCATGCTCGATTGTGATCCACTAAGTGACACTAAACACACTCGGTTGAAAGTAACTAAATAAAAGTTCCAAAAAATTAAGGTTAAATTGATGAGTTTAAAAAATAAGCTTGTAAATTTCCAAAAAGATACCTTTAAAAGTTTTTTTTACCTTAAACAAAAAGTCTGGCTTTCTTGTATAAATAACAATCAATCAATTAATCTTGTATGTATCACAATCAACCATTCATTCAAGCTTATTTTTAAAAAATGCATTTACGCTGAACGAATGGTCTAGTTTTTCTTATATATATAGCAATCAACCAATCATTCAAGAAAATCATTCAACCAATCAATCAATAACATTAAGCAACGAAACTAGATAATATATAAGCATACATAACTAAGTTTAAGAAGACACACATAAGTTCAACAAGTATTTAAGCAAGTTTAACAAATATCAATAAGGGGGTGTATTCAATTTAGACTCTACAAGATTTTTTTTGATTTTGAAAGTCTATGGATATTCAATTGGGATTTTAAAAAGTCTTTTAAAATCTTGTGGTATTCAATTAGGATTTTAAAAGAAGTCTTTTAAAATCTTATGGTATTCAATTAGGATTAAAAATAGTTTTTTAAAATCTTATGGTATTCAAAACTCAATAAACTTTAAAGGATTTTATAAGTTGATAGATTTTGATGGATTTTGGGAGTGTTTTTATGAATAATAAATCCACCAACAAATCTTCTCTTTAAGGGAAATATTTCAAATGGATTTGTTTTCCTTCTTTCTCCCAACCGTAGGTATTATTTTTTCTTGTCTCTGTAATCTATTAAATCCTTCCACTCTATTCTTTTTATCTAAATCCTCTTATTTTCTTAAATTATATGTATTATTTTTTCTTCGTCTCTATAATTTATTTAAATCCCTCTAATTCATTCACTCTATTTAATAAATCCTTTTTTTTATTTAGATATGGGTACTTTCAAAGTTTTAATTATCTAATAGTAATATTCTTCCGAAACTATAGATATGTCGCCCCTTTTAATTTTTTTCTCCCATTTTATGAATTTTTGTTGCCTTGAATTTTTTTAGTAAATAGGTGGTTATAAAATAATGAGAATGAAAATCAAGAGGACAACAATAAGAATGAAGAGGATTATGATAATCATAATAATGTTTGAATGGAGTAATATAAATTTTTATAATGTATTTCACTAATTGTCTTTACATTTTTAATAATGTTACTTTAAACTCGTAATTAATTTATTTTATTATTTGTCTTTTGATTTATTTTTTTTGATGGATTTATTAAAATCTGTAGAAATTCACCGACTCATTAAAATCTACAAAGAATCCATACATTAAAATATGTTAGATTTTAGAAAGATTTAAAACAATCCATGAATTTAACATAATCCACGGATTTCATAAAGTCAATTAAAATCTTTTAAAATATGAATTGAATACACCCCTCTAAGTTTAACAAGTTCATAAAGACCATAAGTTCAGCAACCATTCAAATTAAACTATTTCTCCATCTTATTTTTTTGTCTGGCATTTCTCTTTTGCCGGCGCTCTTGTGGTGTTAAATGGAGTCGCAATAGGGTCATGTCTATTCTATGTCCTACCCTCTTGCCCCTTATCTTGTGCCATTTCATTTTTTGCATAAAAAATCATATCTCTGACATTATAAGCAACAACAGATATATCCTTTATTGGGCTGCCAAAGAGCACTTCATTTAACATTGATATTGCCTTATCAACCACAACTTATTGTATATATCAATTACTAGTATATGTCAATTACTATTATGAGTTAATGTATTATATAATGATTTCAAATGTTGGAATAAAGGAAAAGGAACATGACATGTTTATTTTGACCCGCCAATTATTCCAACAAATTTTTCATATTAGAACAAATTAGCTTTGTTAATTATTGGTATAAAATTACTAATTAAAGAGGAGTATAAAATTACTACTATAAAGAAGTCACAAATCATATATAACATGTTGGAATTAATTTACCAGTATCCCCTAACAAAAAGCGTAAAGTGAGGGATTTTGTCATATTTAGACTGAAAAATCAATTAATACAAAGATACTTAAAAAATAATTAATACAAAGATATATTCTTTTCTCTTTCTATCTCTCTATCTCCCTCCTAAATTGAATTTATTAGTGATGTTCTATTTTATTACCATCATCTTCAAATATTGCTAGAAACTAAATTAAGTCCATCAATTTACAGCATTTTTAGGATAAGCACAAACAATGGGGTTCAAGGATCTTTATGTCAAGCTCAAGGTCTCTATCCCTATATATATATGTATACTAGTCTAAGTCCCCCTAAATTATACAGAGTAAGCATGCAGCAATTAGTAGTAATAAAACAAGATACAGTAACACATGACCACTTACATTATACTCGGTTCCATTTAACTGAGTAAATAAAGCCTACCTCGGTTACAAGCAACTTAGTTCATACATCTTTTTTCAGTTATGGGCAACCGAGCCTAGTTGCATATGTGGTTCAACTTAAGGTTCCAACTTAGGGGTCTTAGCAGTACAATTGTATGTTAAATCCAACTATTTAGCACTACAATTAAGGTATTTCCAACTATTTAACAAACAATTTCCAACATTTTAAGGGTTTCACATCAAATTCAAAAGTCAGGGTTGTAGAACTTACTTAAAAATAAAGAAAATTGTTGATAAAGATGCAACCGAGGAGGACAAATGATGCTGCGAAGATGGAGATGTTTGTAAGGATACAAAGATGGTGTGAGGACTTTCTTATGCTTTCAATTGAAGAGTCTAAAAGATGAAATGAGTGTTTTGCTAAAAAGGAACATTAAAATAGTTGTTTTGGTGTGGTTTGAAAATAAGTATTGCTAGTTAATTAAATTGGGAGTTAATTTTTAATTATAATTAAGTTTTATTCATATGTATTTGAAAGTGAGGGTGATATGTAAAAAATATGAGTGATATCAAAAAAAATTATATAAATGAGAGTGTTACTTCGATAATTATGTAACTTTTTTCAAGATCAGCCGATAGAATTTGAGTTGTATTGCAAAGGCGAGCCCAAATAATTAGGGTGCGTTTGATTGCAAGTATGAAATTTACATAAAAATAAAATAAGTTTCAGGCAATTGAATTGCTTAGAATTGAGTTGCATGGAAAATGTCAATTAAATGTGTTTGATTGCCTTAATTTTCTACCCGAAAAATATTAGTTGTATTATGGCATTTTTAATGTAGAAAAAATTATGGATATTTTTTTTTACATAATTTTATAATCATGATGAATTTTGTTTAATTGATCTTGATTAGTATATTTTAAATATTAAATTTTTATTAAATTTTGAATTTTGTAATTTAAGTTATAGCATTTTTAATGTAGAAAATGGGTAAAATTTTATCTCAAAAAATGTGCAATTGGCTTAAAAATAAATACAACCTCCCCCTCCCAAAAAAAAATGTTTTCTTTGTTTACATGAAAAAATACATAAACAGTGCCAAAAATAAGAATTTAATTGTCAAAAAAATTTTAACAATCAAATAGTACAAAAATAACAACTTAAATGAAAAAGTCATATTTTTTATAAAAAATATGACCAATCAAATGTATCCTTAAGGTCTTTTATTTTGGGTGAGACTATTTACAACCTTCATTTCTCTCACTAACACCTCTCATCTCACAAACACCCCCTAAATCTAATTTTTTGATCACTAACACCCCCTTATTTACCTCTCCTATTTACTTTAAATAATTTATATAAAGTATGTAATTAAAAATATAATTAACCTTAACTAAAATTAATCATGCACTTTAAAAATATAATTAACCTTAACTAAAAAAAATTAATCTATCAATTTATCCATGGGTAATAAATTAATCTTAAACTCTCTTGATGTGGGGAGAACATATGATATTTATTCTCTTGATGTGGGGAGAGTAAATGGAATAAATTTGGTTGAAATGGGGAGACTAACTTTTAAACCCACTGAAAAATTTTAAAGTTAAACTCTCCTCATGTTGGGAAAACATATGCTATTTACTCTCCTGATGTGGGGAGAGTAAATGGAATAAATTCGGTCAAAGTGGGGAGATAGTGAAATATAAGGGGGTATTTTAAAGTGTGTGATTAATTTATTAACCATGGATAAATTGATAGATTAATTTTTTTATCTTAGAACAAATATGCTAATTGAGGGGGGGTGTTTGTGAGATATAAGAGAGATATTTAAAAGTAGATCTATTCAAAATTAAATGAGGGGTGTTAGTGAAATAAATGAAGGTTTTGTAAATAGTCTCACCTTTTATTTTACTCTTGCAATTTTTATTTTTTTTGGATAGTGATGTTGGTACCCCCAAAATCTCTTAAAAACACTCCCACTTTTTATTCGGTCTTTAACAACCGAATAACGTATACGTTATTCGGTTGTGAATGACCGAATATAAACTTGCAAAAATTTGAAAAAACTTGAAAATACCTTACTCGGTTGTCAAGAACTAAATATATAGACCTTTATTCGATCTTCAACAACTAAATAATAGACACTTTATTCAATTATAAATGACCGAATTAAAATAAAAATATTATCAAATATTTTTAGGTGCCAAGATCACCGCGGTTTTTTTTTTTATCCAACTCTCAAATATAAACATAGGTTTAGTCATTGTTGATTCCGTCCCCGTCTACTACTACTACTGCTACTAGGGCTCACTTACCAAAACTCACAAAGGAAGAGCCCTTTCTCTCTCTCTCTTATCCCAATGGCGCCGATCGCCGCAACGGGGTACCTTACTACTCCCAACCTCACCTCCCGGCGCAAATTAGCCATCTTCCCCACCGTCAAATCCTCCCTCTCCTCTCAAAACCCTAACACCACCACCTCCTCTCACAACACCCACCTCCCCTCCCTCAAAAAGATCCTCTCTCTCTCCGCCGCCACCGGCATCATCGCCACCCTAGCCTCCCAGACCCCTTCCCTCCTCGGAGACGGAAGCGGCGGTGGCGGCGCCAACGGAGGAAACGGCGGAGGAGGAGGAGGAGGCGGCGGAGGAGGAGAAGGATTCTGGTCTAGGATATTTTCTCCGGCGGCAATTGCGAATGGCGAGGAGTCGCAGGAATATGACCAGCACGGATTACCGGTGGGGATTAATTTCCAGCTCAACAAGCTCAGCGGATTCAAAAGGTACAAGGTGAGTGAAGTATTGTTTAGGGATGAATTACGAACAGACAATAACGTTAGCATGGACGATTCGTTTTTCGAGATGATGTCACTGAGAGCAGGCGGTGTATACACGAAAGCTGATTTACAGAAAGAGCTGGAAAACCTAGCTACTTGCGGAATGTTCGAGAAAGTCAATATTGAAGGCAAAACTAAACCTGACGGTACATTAGGTCTGACAGTATCATTTGTTGAGAGTACTTGGCAACGTGCTGATAAATTTAGGTGTATTAATGTCGGTTTATTGCCGCAATCGAAGCCTATTGAGATTTCGGAACAGGATATGACCGAGAAAGAGAGAATGGAGTACGCCAGGCTTCAAGAGATTGATTACATTAAGAGGATTGACAAGGCCAGGCCGTGTTTGGTACCCAAGCCTGTTTTGAGAGAGATAACTGCCATGTTGCGGAAGGAAAGGAGAGTTACTGCTCGGTTGTTGCAGAAGATTCGGGATCGCGTTCAGAAATGGTACCATGACCAGGGGTATGCGTGTGCTCAGGTTGTGAATTTTGGGAATTTGAATACTCAGGAGATTGTTTGTGAGGTGGTGGAAGGGGATATTACCGAGTTGGTGGTTCAGTTCCAGGATAAGCTTGGGAATGTGTGTGAAGGGAACACACAATTTGGGGTGGTGAGGAGAGAACTCCCCAAACAGGTATACATCTTATATATATACAATGTCAATTTTAGTTTGCGTTTGTTTTGTTGTCTAACTCTAAATTCCAAATGTGAAGTCTAATTACTTGACCTTAAAATATGAAAAAGCCTTAGTTGAGGACAGAAATGGTCTTATGCAATCGTTCAGATTTCATTAATCACATTAAGATGTAGGAGTGCATCTTAACGATTTGAACACATATTAAGAGGTTGCATTGGGACTTCTAAGCAGAAAGAAACACGCTAATTCACTTTTGAAGTTTGAATATTTGTTGTGCAGACTTAAAGAGGTTCAAAACAACCACACCCTTAGTTGTAAACACATTAGGAGTTTGTCTGGTTTCATGTTTTGGAGTTTGAATAAATTTGGAGCGAAGTCAGTTCAGTGAAACCTGAACTAAATATTGCTCCCAATGCTTGGAATTGGGGTTTCTTGTTTAGAAACCCCATTGAAATGTGGAATTGTAGCATCAATTTCTGATAACTCATACCAGTTCTGAATTGAACGCAGCTTAAATTAGTTCAAAAGTCACACTAATTTGATCCCATTCCAAAGTTTTCAATTGAGGTTTTCAAATTATTTGTTGGCGATTTTGTAATGGGTCTGCTTTGTTATCTTGTGAATTCTTGTTCTCATCTTGAAGGAGTTATCAATCCCAAGGCTGCTATTAAACCTGAGTTGTAAAATTGTGTATGATAGAGACATGAAATAACTCTAGAGGAGGAGTCCAATCCATTTTAATGTGTTCTGCCATTGGTATGTGAATGTATTTTAGTCAAGTGCTTTTGGTTTACATGTCCGAAGTTATTACTTGAATTATGCTGCTGTAAAGTGTGATAGGTACAGTTTTGTTTTGCTTGGATATATCGGTGGTCTTCCTTAAATTTTGAGTTCTTGGACAATAGAGAAACTCTGAATACTAGATTTGGCCTTCTCATTTTTCCCACTAATTGTTGTTGTATATATTTTTTACGAGGGTTGAACTCTCCTTTGGTTCTCTTGGAATAAATATGAAATTGTAAAGAGGATAACAACAATTATCGGTTTACTGTTTTAGTATTTAATTGGGTCTATTGGTTAATTTTTACATGGTTCATTATTGTGAAAATACGTTTTGCAGCTTCGACGAGGGAGTGTTTTTAACATAGAGGATGGAAAGCAAGCCCTGCGAAATATAAATTCGCTAGCTTTGTTTTCCAACATTGAGGTTAATCCACGCCCTGATGAGAAGAATGAGGGTGGCATTGTTGTTGAGATTAAGCTTAAAGAACTCGAACAAAAATCGGCTGAAGTAAGCACAGAATGGAGCATCGTTCCTGGACGTGGTGGCCGTCCTACATTGGTATAAGTTTCACTCTATATCTTGTTTATTAGTTGGACAATTGATTTTATATGCTTTTGTTTTTCTAATGGGTCTTGCACTCGGTGTAAATATTTTGTGCAATGTTCAGGCTTCAATCCAACCAGGTGGAACTGTATCGTTCGAGCATAGAAATCTCAAAGGGCTTAATAGATCCATTCTTGGGTCAGTCACAACCAGTAACTTTCTCAATCCGCAGGTTATTTTTCCTTGATGTTATTTTCACATACTTTCTTAAGACCGATTCATTGTTTTCCTTCACAAGATTTTGCGTAATTAGTTCATAATTATGTTAATTGAACTTATTTTCTACAGGATGATCTTGCTTTTAAACTCGAGTATGTACATCCATATTTAGATGGCATATCTAACCCTCGCAACCGTACTCTTCGCACCAGTTGTTTCAACAGCAGGAAACTGAGCCCCGTCTTCACAGGTGGGCCAGGAGTGGATGAGGTCCCCCCGATTTGGGTCGATCGTGCTGGCGTCAAAGCTAATATCACTGAGGTAGTGGATGGGTGATTCTCTTATTTTAATGCTTGTTTTTTGTTAGGCACGGTTGTCAGTACTTATATCTGATTTTTATGATAATTGTTATATCAGTATTTTACATGTAAATGATTATGCCTCTTTAGCACAGATATACCGTATCGAATGTATATTATTGTTGAATACAACTAAGAAATATACTCCTTCCCTCTCAAATTAAGAGTGAGAGTCCCACTTTGACTTTTATACTTGTTATGAAAATAATAATTTCAACTTGATCAATGGTCAAGAATAAAACTTATTTATTATGGTGAGATACGCTACATTGATTATGCCCCAAAAAAGAAATGGGATTCTTAATTTGAGATGCACCAAAACGAAAGTGTGACTCTTAATTAAGACAAATCAAGCACAATTTATATCATTGTGTTTTATGTCTATCACCATCTATGAAGCATAGACGGGACACGCAATTTTTCCAAAATGTCAGACATGACATGTAGGGGGGGCACGTTCTTAATTAATTAATTATATATATATGCAATAAACGTTATAAATATTTAAGAATTCAGTCAAATGAAAATAGATTGCATTTATAACCCAAATACTCAAAACATGATCACTAAATTGTTCCATAATTAAAGTATCAAAAAGCATACATAAACTAAATTGTTCCACACAATGATAGAAAACAAAAGGAGAATATAAAAATAACAATCACTCATTCAACTCAACATTAACCGCTTCAACATCTTGAACTTCATCCCCAAATACCACCAACTCCAACTCCGGCTCATCAAGAGAGGACAGAGCAAGTCGACGTAGCAAATAGAGATAGAAAGAGAGACGGAGATTGAGATAGATAGAGTAGCGTACCTGTGAGAAGTCGTCGATGGCTGAGAGTTGGGGCTAGGGTTTTGTTTCGACGGTGGCTGGGGAATGGGGTTAGGTTTTACGGGCAAAGAAAGAGATGATATTTGTTATGTTTGTTTTATTATTAAGTTGTATTATTATTATTATTATTATTATTATTATTATTGTTGTTGTTGTTGTTGTTGTTATTGTTATTATTATTATTATTATTTATTATTTTTTTTTCACCCTATATATTTTTAGTTATTTATAATTTAACCCCTTTTACGTGTCCTTCACGTGTTGGGGTAAAAAAAATAAAATTCAGGACACTCTCCGACACGCGCGTCCTCACATGTTGGGCAGGACATGTGGCCTCCGAGAGAGTGTCCGTGCATCATAGATTACCATATTGTGTATCCTAAGTTACAGACAGTCATAAATAAGGAGGTTCTTTGTTGTATTGTTTCAAGTAGTTTATCTTCTGTTACAAATTTCTGAGTGATACTTGCCTGGCAGAATTTCACAAGGCAGAGCAAATTCACTTACGGGCTTGTGATGGAAGAAATAACAACACGCGATGAAAGCAGTCACATTTCTCCCAACGGTCAAAGGGTGTTGCCAAGTGGAGGTATTAGTGCAGATGGACCTCCAACAACTCTGAGTGGCACTGGCATTGACCGAATGGCATTTGCACAGGCAAATATCACTAGAGACAACACAAAGTTCGTTAACGGAGCCATTGTGGGTGAGCGAAATGTGTTCCAGGTGAGTATAAGTTTTGTTGTGCATAATCGTCATGCCAGTACACTTATTAAGGGTGAAAAACTACTAATTTTATGAGAGTTTGAAAAAAGAGATGAGTAGCTTGGTGAGATGTTCTATTACTTCCTCAGTTTTTCTGTGGAATCCAATGCTTTCGGCAAAAGGTCAGTTTTTTTTTCCCCATGAAAATGGATGAAAAGATGAAGAGCACCTCGCCGAACTTTTTATCTAACGAACCTGAAAAGGTGTTTGGTTTATAATCTATTCATTGTCAAACAATCTGATAGATGTTTCTTTCATAGAGTATGTTTTCATTAAAAATTGTTGTAAAAGCCCTTGAGTGGCAGTTCGCTTCCAAGTTATAGGAGTTACTTTGTAGAATTGATTTCACTGAAGATATTTCTTTTTAGATGAATTCTTTCTGGGAAGGTTTAACTGAAAATAACTAATTTAATTTTTTTCAATTAATTTCTCCCTGTAAGAATTAGGCCTTTGGTAGTTACTTCGTGCTCATATATGGTGTAGACATTAAAGTAGCTTTTAACCACCATCTGAAAGCTATTTTTTTTGTCGTCTTGTGTAGTTTTTGTCCTTTTGATCTAGAAATTTAAAGAGTATTAAATTAGCTTTTGACGTGCATGTTTTATATATGAATTTCAGCTCGACCAAGGCCTTGGCATAGGCAGCAAGTTTCCGATCTTCAATCGCCACCAGCTCACACTAACCAAATTCATCCAGTTGAAGCAAGTGGAGGAAGGTGCTGGTAAACCACCACCCCCCGTTCTAGTCCTTCATGGCCATTATGGTGGTTGCGTGGGTGATCTCCCAAGTTACGATGCTTTCACTCTTGGCGGACCATATTCTGTGAGGGGATACAATATGGGAGAAATCGGGGCTGCCAGGAATATACTCGAGGTAAATTTGCTGGAATAAAATTTTCCATTTGTGGTGCATGTTAAATTTCCCAAAAATTGGGAGAGTTGCTTTTGTGCGTGTCTACACATATCTGGCTTCTCTAGAGTGAGCAAGTTGAAGAAATCTGGACTGTTTAAACTTAGATGGTTCAGATTTTTACTAGTGTTTGTTTAGATGAGCCCTAACCGGTGGCAAACACTATTTGTCAAATCTGAGCCATTCAATTTTAAATGGACGGTCCAGATTTACTAAGTGATTTCAGTTGGATCCATGTCCACATGACATTATAAACTAATATTACTCTTAAGTTACTTTATAATTTTACTTTAGTGTAGCCAATTGGCCAAGTATTGTATTCAAGTGTGTTTATGTCATTTGAGCGTGAATTTAGGTGTGTTAAGTATCTTCATTATATCATACTGAAACATACACCCTCTGGCTAATGCATAGTCCAGTACAAACACTTGAATGAAAAAAAATACTAAATATTTTATTATCAGATAGTCAAATATCTAATTGCAGTTTTATTACCATCACAGGTTGCTGCGGAGTTGCGAGTTCCTGTAAGGAACACGCATGTCTATGCATTCGCGGAACATGGAAATGATCTGGGTAGTTCGAAGGATGTTAAGGGAAACCCAACAGAGGTCTATAGGCGAATGGGTCAAGGTTCTTCCTACGGTGTTGGGGTCAAACTAGGTTTAGTACGAGCAGAGTATGCCGTGGATCATAATTCTGGGACGGGAGCGGTTTTCTTCCGATTTGGCGAGAGGTTTTGAGATTTTATTTTGGTTTCGTGTTTCGTTGGTAGCAGAATTTTTCAATATTAATTTAGGTCTCGGTTACAATGCAGGTAGAGAGTTTTTTCGAGTATGAGCATATGCATTTCCATGTATTTTTCTCTTTTTTGTTTAATGTATTTACAGACTCAGACGTTCTTGTATTTTTTTTTTTTAGGCTCACCCTGTATCTCCTCGCGATTTTATTAACTGCCTATAAACTCAATGCTATGTTTGCTAAATAAGCCGAGAAATTTTCAAAATGTCAGATTTTGATGTGCGCTATGTATTACGTAAACTCAAGTGTTACGTTTGCACTAGTATCGATTATTTTGGAATCTGATTTTTGCTCATGTTCCTAGAACCCTCTTTTTATAATAAAAGGGCCAAAAATGCAATGCAGCCTCTCGGATGGGGGGGGGGGGGGGGGGGGGGGGAGGGGGGGGGGTTAGATGAGTTAGAAAAGGTTGGTGTTTTAGTTCCGCGACCCAGGTTTAAGAAAGATCTCTGTATGGTTTCTTCGATATGAGATATTCCAAGACCACATAGCTACCTGATAGTCTCTTAAAATTTTTGACACAGCATTTCTCACACTTATCATTCCAAGTAAAACCCTAATTGGATAAATATAAATACAGACGCCTGTGTAAATATCCTGAACGATTGCAGTTGCCAGAGATTCACGGGCAAAATTAATCCTTCTGAAGTTGATAGTGCTGATGAGTTGCAGGCACGCTCTTTTAGTATCGCTTGGGAGAATTGAATTCATAATATTATTATCCAGACTGATTCTGCAAGTGTGCACGTTTAGCGAGCATCACCTCCTCTATGAATGCTTATGGCACATTCAATTCAAAGACCGTGGAATTGTAAAGTGGAGCTAATTATAAAAGAGATGCCAATTAATTTGTGACAGATGCTCGATCTAGCTAGCTAAAATGGCGAATGTGGGAGGTAGGCATCAGTTTAGTTTCAAGAGATGGAGGATCCACCAAGAGAGGTTCTTGATTCCCTTATTATGAGTAGTTAGTTTTTGTTTCTTTTGGAGCTTAGCCCCCTGATCTGATGGATCAAAAAAATCAAAGATGATGGATACTTTCCACGTTCAAATATAAAACCGAATTTCACACAAACTGAGTTCCAATAGGGTCGACTCTAATCCAATTCAAATATAATTCATTCACACAATGAGTGGTCTACTCAAATCCGATTGTAAATTTACTCTCAATATTCAAATATTATGCAAGCCATTTCCATATATTGACTAAAAAAGGCAAATCTATCCTACCATGTACAATACTTCCACTTCCACTATGGTCTAAAGCATAACTTTTTAATTTACCCCATATTGTTTAGCAAAATAAATTAATCAAATAGAGAGTCAAATTTATCAGTATATATAGGACGGCCACTCCAGCCGGCCGCGATTCCCTAACATTCTGTTGTACTTCACTCTTTAAAACTTGATTTCAACAATAACGCCACCCTCATTCTTCTCATCGGGACGAGGACCAAGCTCAATGTTAGAAAACAAAGCTAGAGAATTTAAATTTCGCAGAGCTTGCTTTGCTGCCTCCAGGTTGAAAACATTCCCTTCTTGAAGCTGTTTACGACATTAATAACGATTAACGAATCATGTTAACATTAGCCAATACATACACCCAATGAAATACCAACACATTACATTATATTAGACTGACAAATATTGTTATAACAGAATTGAACACATTAAAATGGATTGGGTGAATCGTCTAGAATTATGAAGCTAAGTAACGATCTTTTATCATGCACAATTTTGCAACTCAGGTTAATTGCAATCCTGGGATTGATCGCCTTTTGAAAAGCAAGAGCAAATTAAACAAGAATTACAAAAATGTCAAAGCATGCAGACCGACCACCACCAATTAACAAAATCGCGAAAACATATTTCATTATTTTCATAAACCTCAATTCAAAACTTTGGAATTGGATCAAACTAGTGCTACTTTTGAACTAACTTGTTCTTGTTCCAATTCAAAAGCTTGGAAGCTGAATTAGTTCCGAACAGGGATAGCTAGGGCATCTAATGTTAATACTCCAATATAATATTCCACATTATAATTATGTGGAGCAAAAATCAGTTCAATGAATTTTGCTGAAATTGATCTTTTTCAAATTCCAAAGCATTAATGATAAAATAAGACAAACTTCAAATTAAATGAAGTGAAAACTAAAAAGTCACAGTGTATGATATTACTGGCCTGTTGGGGCAGTTTTTCCCTCACCATCCCAAATTGTTTGTTCCCTTCACACACATTCCCATGCTTAACTTGGAACTGAACCACCAACCCAGTAATATCACCTTCCACCACCTCAAAACAATCTCCTGAGTAATCAAATTCCCAAAATTCACAACCTGAGCACAAGCAAACCCTTGGTCACGGTACCATTTCTGAACCCGGCCCTGAATCTTCAGCATTAACTGGGCAGTCAAATTCCCATCCCTCCTTAACATGTCCGAAACTTCCCTCAAAACATTCCCAGGCAACAAACACGGCCTCGACCTCTCCATTCGCCTCTTGTAATCCCACTTTTGAAACCTCATGTACTCTTGTAGCTCTTCCTTATTCATATATGCTGCCTACATCTCTTTCTGCTCATCAGCTTGTGGCATTAAACCGACATTAATGCACTTAACTCTCTCAGGAACTTTCCAAGTACTCCCAACAAACGATACTGTTAAACCTATTGAGCCGTCAGGATTATATTTGCCTTTGACATTTACTTTCTTGAACTACCCACAGGTATGCAGGTCCTTGAGCTCTTTTTGTAGCTGAGCTTTGGTGTATACACCGCCTCCTTTAAGTGGCATCATCTCGAATAACGAACTGTTCATGTTCATGTTATCATTATTATTGTTGTTGTCCTTTCATTTGTGGTCGGTGAAGGAGATTTCACCGAGCTTGTACTTTTTGAATCTACTTAGCTTGCTGAGCTGGAACATTTTGCCGACTGGTAAGCCGTGGTGGTCCCACTCCACCTCCTCGTGATCCTCAATTGCCACACGTGCACTAACATCTTGTCGGATGAGGGAGAGAACATGGGAGGCTAGGGGGTGGATGATGCCGGAGGCGGCGAACATGGAGAGGAGGTTTTTGAGGGAGCTGGTGATCAAGGGTTTTGAGGGGTGGAGGATCTGACGGTGTTGGTGCGACGGTGGGTGCTGGTGGTGATGGAGACGGAGGCCTATAGGGAAAAATTGGTGCGGGGGTTAACGTAGGTGAAGGTGGTGGTAAGGTGGCCCGTTGAGGCAAGTAATGATCGAGCCCAATATTAATTAGGTTTGCTCGGGTTAGAAGGAGGGTGGCAAATATTGCCTCCCTTTTATCACTTTACTACATCTGTCCCTTGACAATATTGAGAATCATTGGCTTGTATTACAATCTGAAATTAATAATGTTAAAAAAATTCTAGTTGTGACTAGTGATGAGAATATATAGGGAAGATTTGATTAAAAAATTTCCAAAAAGTCTAAGTGTATGCTGGAGAGATAAATTATTATTTTTCCCTTTAATTTTTGGACCTTCATTTCAGTATTATTTATCCCCCTTTCTAATCGTGCATGCAACTAAACACATATATGAACTATTCTATTTGAATACAAATTCGCTTTACACTAAATGAAAGTAAGTGTTCCTGTTGTACCTTATATGTTACTTTCTTGGCTATTAAGAACCAAGTACATGAGCATGCAAACATACTATTGATGTTTCCTTGTTCTCTAGGGGCCGAATTCACTAACCTTTTTTTTTCGGTCATTATAGACCAAATATATGCAATTTTTATATAATGTTGGTGATTCACTTCTCTTTAACTTAATTTGTGCAGAAAAGAAGTCATCTTTGGAATGGCCGCGTGATTGATTAGAAACAAACGAAAGAAGTCAATGGAGTGGTCGGAGGAAGTAGTACACGTTAACCATTACTTTCGAAAAAACAAAAACTTATGGGATTTTTAAGTTATATTTGTTTATAAAAATGAACAATTTTCATTTTTTGTATTATAGTACTAAATTAGGTGGGTGCTTAAATGGATGACATAAAGTGAAAAAAATTGAGGGGCACAAACAAGTAAAAACACACCAACGTTTCTTAAGCATATGTTTATCTATTTTATCATCACCCTCGTTCTTCTCATCGCGACGTGGAGTAAGCTCAATGTTAGAAAACAAAGCCAGAGAATTTAAATTTCGCAGATGCGACCTCCATGCTGTTGAAAACATTCCCTTCTTGAATTTGTTTACGACAATAAGACTCCGTTTGATTAGAAGGTGGAAAAGGAAAATAAATTGAATTAATTTTAGTAAAAAAGTAGAAAATAAATTGACTGATAGGGGTGATATCCTCTTGAATTCTAAATTTTTTCATGAAGAAATTTTCTTTGCTCGGTGATGAGAAAAAATTTCCACCAAAAATATAGAAAGATTGATGATATCTACTTATAAAGTGAGCACACCTTTCACCTCATTTTCCATCTTTTCACACAAACTAACTAAATTTATTTTATTTTTTCATCTTTACAATCAAACGGAGCTTAACAAACCATGTTAACATTAAGCCGCACCCAATTAAATACCAACATATTAGACCGAAAATAAATATTGCTAATTATTATTTTTGCACTTGCAAAATTTATTCCAACAGAACTGAAGGAGAGTACTGTTAGCAATACATCGCGTACGTCCAAAGTTATCATATTTACATAGTTGACTTCTCCGTATCTATGATAAGAGATTGTCTCATTATTTAGTTTTATTGTATTTTCTTGTTTGTATCTTTCTCAACCTTATATATGTATATATATATATAAAGGCTCTTATTGTATACTTTTGAATATCAATATATAATACTTACAATTCCTTTCATCTCTCTCTAGCTAATTCTTATATCTCTTAACAAGTGCAACCCATATACGTGAAAAATATACAGCAACAACTGTTGGGGACGAAATGAGAAGATCATATCTAGTACCAAAAAGTTTGCCTAGAACAACAGTCCCAAGAACTCAAAAAATAAGGTAGACCATCAATATATCCACGCAAAAACAAAATCAGACCTATCAAAATTTACAGTAAACACTTAATTAAAATAAGTCATAGCTTGTAGAACAAATAAAAATGGATTGGGCAACTCCTCTAGAATTATATATCATACACAATTTAATCTCGATCCTATATATCAAAATTTATAGGTCTGATGGTTAAAATCTCTTTCAATTCATTTACTCAGATCAAGAAACAGCGGAGACACAAAGCCCACGTCAAGAGGCTAAGAAAAAGGAAGACAGTTTGGTCCACAGGGAAAGGGCCTGGTCAATTGCTGTCTCAATAAAGGTAAAATTATTTCAAATCTAGCCTAGGCAATGTAAAATTAATGGAGCCCACAAAATTTTTCTCCTCTTTCTCAGACTGACACGTGGCTGTTCACAAGAGAAAACTATTGCATGAACATTGTTCATTTGAGGTGGATTTCTCTCTCTCTCTCTATATATATACACACATATGAGTGAAGAGAGAGAGAGATTAAGACAGAGAAGAAAGATGATCGCAGGAGGGCAATGGCCCAATTGGATGGTACCCAGAGACTTTCAGAGATAGATAATTACAAAACTCCTACCTCTCAAAACTCTCCTACTTTTCAACAGCTTCTCCAGGGTAATTGATAGATATAGTTCTAGGTGTATATCTATACAATAGTTATTATCACCGCCACGGTCACAAGTACTGCCATCTAAACATGATATACAACCACCACAATACATATATATATATGTATATATACTAGTGAGGATTAATATTATGAGTGCTTTTAACAACCGCCATATGATGTCTTTTGAATCATAAAGTTGTACGAGGGCCAAAAAATTAGGGGCTGAGATGAATGACTTTATTTTTTATTTTTTTATAGAATTACTCTGAATGCTACTTTTTCTTAGTTGTTATTTTATAACAAGGTAAAATTGATAACTATTCACGATATCAAGAAGTGTTAAACCCAATGCTTTATCATAGATCTACATGTTTATGTGTTATGTTATCTTTATATCCATGTTTAGCAGCTTTTAAATGCAATGTCGACTTAATATGGTATGAGAAATCTAGTTTCTAGGACGGCTTGCTTGCTTTGCCTGCCCTCCACATGCGTGAATGGGACCGTAGGAGAAGGCGGGTGTTATTTGATCTTCGTTACTGAACACAATCTAACAATTTAAGCTTTTAGATTAAATGGAACTTTACATATTGTACCTTTATGATGCAATGACTAGTCTAAGGATAGAACACATTTTTAGGCATGATTTCGGAAAACGGACTCTTAGTTCACAACCTGAAGGCTAAGCATTGGGATCCTCTTGGAGCACCTCCTATAGTGTGTCCTGGTTCATGCAGAGTTCATTGTCTAAATACACCTCTAAGATTAGTCAGCCCTGAGGATGAGAAAGTGTAGAGTAAGCGACTACATAGGGCCTTTTTTTTATATAAGAAATTACTAGCCTCCAAAGTATATGTGCAAAAGGTTCTCATTGCAATTTTGATACATGACCTATATTTTAAGACCGGCCTTATTAGTTTGGTGTTGTAAGAGGCAAATGATTCTTTGAGCCATAAATCAAACTCTAATTCGTATTTGAGATAAAATTGATGATTAATGGTGGAAGAGGAGCTCTCAAAGCCTGATAATCTACATATATTTGTACCGCAGGTGAAGCCGCAGTGTGGTCGGCAAATGCCTCACTGGTTGCAAAGAACCATCATGACCAAAAAGAAGATCAAACAACCCCTAAGAAGTGCAACTCTTTGAGCGGAAAGAAGCAGCACGGGCTCGAATCCCAAGACGGCAGCAGCACACCCCCGTGTGGTGCAACCTTGGAGGACGATGATAATCCCGAATACCTTGGAGCTCCAAGTAACATCGTTACCCTTTTAAATCTTATACATTTCCATAATTTGATTCTTTCATTCTTTGTTACGATCACTTTTGCTGCCTAAAATAAAGGTAGCTTCAAAATGGGACCCACAAGTTACACATTCTTGCAACTACTTTTTTTTTTATTTGACAATTCTAGTACCCTTTTCAAAATCAATGATTTTAGAATGACAATTTAAAAATACATTTTGATGTGTTCTTAATGTGTTAGTTCATAATGAAACTTATATATGATATAGTTGTAGTAAGCTTAATTACTTAACCAATTTAATAATAACACGTTAATCCATCTACAAACGTGTACACATCACATATCCCTGTTGTTGAAGTAGTCTTTCAAAATAGACATAGAAACTCTCCGTAGTAGTCTCCCTCCAACAACTCTCATTTTAGATATTTATTTAAATGGCTTCCAATCTGCACACAATCCCGAACAAACATATATAATTATATATCTAACTAAGGTAGTGTTTAGTAAAAAAATTGAAAACTGAAAACTGAAAACTGAAAAAGCTGTTTATTTAGTTCTGAAAATTGTATTTGAAAAAATGTTATTTGTTTGAATATAACACATATGAAAACTGAATTTTTTTTAGTATGATTTGTTTGTTTGAATTTTTTTAGGTAAATTTGTTTCTATTTTATCTCTGTTGAATTAAGAAGCAATTGCAAGGTTCTTCAATTAATATATATATCTATATTATAAAACATCAAGTTTGACTTAAAAAATACAAGAATCTAATGGTTAAAATTACACATGTTATGGTGTGCATTAGTTCTACACCCTTGGATGAGTTTTATACACACATCAAGACGTCACATCAAAGTTAAAACACTCACACCAATAATATACACACAATAAACTCTCACAAACTAATAATATTGTCTATACTAAAAATGCTATAACTTAAAATAGAAAATTCAAAATTTAATAAAAAATTAATTTTTAAAATCTACTAATTAATATCAATTAAACAAGATCCATCACGACTGTAAAATTATGTAAAAAAAATCAAGAAAAATTATTGAGTAACATTTAAGAATCCATACATCGTTGGATTATTTTTACATTTTTCGTTGATGTTTGTCGAAATAAACTAATGATGTTTGTCTATTTAGATTTAAAGCACGTTACTCTTTTTTATTTTATTATTTCACCGTGCTGGATGGCACGGGTATACCCTAGTATATATATAAATTTTGCTTCCTAGAATTTGTTTCTTCAATCAGTCAATACATATATATAATATGTATGTATATGCGTCTCTTTGTGTATATGTTAGAGAGAGAGATATCACATGAAGAGAGCAGGGTATTGAGTTGCGAGCGTGGAGGAGGAGATGAATGGAAGTGAAAAAGTGGGGAAGGGTTTGCTGAATTTGATAAAATAGAGGGATAAAATGGACATTTTACACCCTTTAAAATTAAGTTTCAGATTTAAATAATAAAGTTGTCACTTAAAATTTTGGATAAAATTTTAAGTTTTAAGCGGTAAAAATTAAGTGACTGTTTAATTTTTTTGGTTACTAAACAACTTTTTATACCAATTAAATCAAATAATTCTAAGTTTTGAGATTTAAGTGGTATTTTTAGTGGGTAGTGAACAACCCTAAAACAAATTTGATTTTAACTATGAATAATAATTTTTACTCCTATTTCCGAATAACTTACTGTCAAAGGATTTAAATAACGTCATAGGCATGAATACGCAGGTTATATACAGTAACTGTATATGGTTTTTTTTTTTTTGAAATAACTATATATCATATCTTTGTAATTCGACATAACTACATAACTCAAATTTTTGTGGGCGTTTCCGATTAATAGCGAAGGAGAAAAAATAATTTTTATCATCTTAATTATTGCCTACTTTTTACCTGCAGTGTATGAATCAGAGTTAGCACCTGAGAAAGAGTTAGCACCTGAGAATTTTAAACACCAACATCCGCAAGAAGCTCCGGTAATCACCGAGAAGCATGTTTTGGAAAGGAGCGTCAAACACAAAGCAGTGAAGGAGAAAAAGGAGCAGCCTTCCGGTCCTAACAAGCAATTTACCAAGTCTGCATCTGAGAAGCTGGAACCCACATATGCAGCAGTGTCCGAATTTGCGTCCCACAAGCCGGCCCAATCATATACTTCCGTGTCTGATGTTACACAAACAGTTAATGAAACTGCTGAGGCAACAAAAGATGGCTCAACTACTGCGAGTGCTCGGGAAGTTGATACAGGAAATAATGCTGGTAATGTTTAAACCTTTTAGTTGGGGTAGTGGATTTTACAGATTTCGTGTACACTGCATTTTGTGTGCAGTGTGGACATTGAAGAGATGTGTTGAGCTCTTTTCAAAATACTAGGGTCTGTTTGATTGCCAAAGGTTTTTAAAGAACTTGGTAAAACATGGAGAATGCGTCCACCTTTTCGGTGTTTAATTAATTGTCTAAAATTTTGCATGGGCTTCAATTCAGGGAACCAGCTCCTCTCCTCTCAAGTAATCGAAATCACTTTAAAGTAGAGTAGTAAATATGGAACATTGGTTTAAAAAAAAATGTCTCATATTTATCAAAAATCTGAGTCATTCATCTTTAAACGAATGGTCCAGATATCTTCAACTTGCCTCTAGTGTGATGGAAATTACTTTAGAGGAGCCTTATTGCTTCAATTCCTCGGTACACATACGTAGGGATGGCAACGGGTCGGGTTTGGCCCGTACTTGACTCAGGGCGGGTTTTATATGGAGAAATCCAATCCCAACCCCCACTTGCTATTGTACTTAGACCCGAACTGAACCCAACCCGCATTGACGACCTGTCCCAACCCGGTGTAATATAAAGTATTACAAGGGTATTAAAGTTTAGGTTGCATGAGAAGTGTCTCTAACGCAAAATCAGAATTTGTGGAATCAAACACCAAAAGGTAGAAAAAAGTAAATATTTTCCCCCAGGAGATAAAGGCATTCAAATACCCTTAATTTTTTTTTATCTTTTTTTTTATTAATCATTCATATCAAATGTAATTACATGAAGTCAGACATAGAATTTTTGTTTCTCTAGCTATACTATGAACTACATAATTCGCTGATCAAAGAGATGAATAAGCAAGCTTTTTACTTCGCGTCACTCTCATAAGAGTCTCCCAACCGGGAGAGAAGCTTTAGCTTCCTTTATGCGTCACCAATCACACGAACCACCACGAACCATGCCATATGCAGCATCATCAACCACCACCATAAAATGTGGACAATCACCAACCACCCACAAAGGGTGGACAAACCACTTTATTACCACAAGAGCGGATAAATCACTTTATTAAATTCGTAACCATGTCCATGGGTTTTGAACCTGTGACCTCTCTAATACAAGATCATATAAAGTGCCATGGGTTTCAAAACCACATCCATGGTTTCGAACCTGTGACCCTTAAAAGTTATTTTCCCAAGAAACCAATTACTTACCTTGAACTATGTTTTTTCTATCCTACTACCATGCTTGCAATCAAACACACCCTAAGTGTTGTAAGAGTAGAATAATACATTTGCAAATAAACCTACTTTATTTCAAAATTATGGAGAATCCCCTGCAGGATTTCTATTAACATTTAGGTAATTCAAGACAAACCGCACTTAAACATTTAAATGACCTTATTTTAATTGTGAATTACAATTTACCAAACAGGCAAGGGAATGTTGAAATTGGATGGAAGCCCGGAAAGTAGAGAGGATAGTACTAGTAGCCCACCACCAACATTTGATAAAGGTGTTTCGGTGAAAGAGTATCTGATGCACAAGCTAGAGCCCGGAGAAGATGAGAGAGTGCTCTCTCAAGTCATTTCTGATGCAATTAGTCCAAGAAGATCACCTGGCGATATAGGTGTGTTGGGGAAGATGAAAGAGGCAGTCACTTCACTTCTTCGGCCTGAACAAGAACCTTCACAATCAACAACTAAAACTGCAGACTCATTATCAAACAATACCACTTCTCAGTCTTCACTTTCTCCAAGCAATACAAGTTCATTGTCAGATAGTTCGCCCGCTCCAATCTCAATGACCAAGACAAACTCCTCGTCAAATATTTCGCAAGAGTCTATATCTGCTACCAATGCAAACTCATCACCGCGTATTCCTATCTCTACAAACCCTTATGAAGGTAAGTTCTGTTAAATTTCATGATGTAATAGTGGGTCCGTCCTTCCAGAATTAGGATTGTACGTACTATTATCTAATGTCTCAAATTAAGAGTCTAGTTTTGGTTTTGAGATGTAATCAATAAACTAAATCTTACGATATGAAAGAAGTTATGTTCTAAATCATTGCTTATGATTAAATTAGTGTATCTTTAAGAAAGTGACAGTTGAACTTTTAATGTGGGAGGGAGGGACTAACTGAATATCAACACTTGAAGTTCTTGGCTGAGTTAATATATGGAAGTCAAACATAGCTTGAAGAACATCTTTGAACCAGTTAGTACCTAACAAATTAAACTAATCAATTGGTTACAATTTCTGTCCTTCTTGAAGAATCTTGAAAGCATTTGACAAGTAATTTTAAAACTGTAATTTCATCTATAGTTGCCTTTGGTAACTAGTAAGCTACACCCATCTGTTTATTTAATGCTCATCCATCACTGCGATAATTTTTACTTCTTCTTACATGGTATTCTAATGGTTTGTCTTCAACTCCGTTTTTATGCAGTTGTTCAGGAAGGAAATCTTGAAAGGATACTCCAGACAAACTGAAGAACTTTATTTCGTTCAACCATCAATATAGCAATAATTTTTTTGAATTCACTACATTAATCATATGTATTAAATTTACATAATAGTCATCCCAACAGTTTTTATAAGATTATTTTTTTTACTGTATTTAAGTACATTTCTTTGTTAATGCATACCGGCAATAGGTTTGACTGGATTTAGCTGTGAAATAATTTGTGGACGAAACTTCTGTGTAATTATATGATAAAGTTAGACTTGTGTCAGACCTGGTTGGAGTTTCCTGCCACGTCACAGTGCCTATCTATGTGGATTGCCATGTGCCTCTGTGGTCACGTAATGAGGTAATTTAGTATGTTACCCTATCATGCTTGAATGTCAAATTTATCATAGTTTCCTTCATTCAAAGAGGTTGAGAAAATGACTTTCATTAGCCATCATAATATTAAACATACCAAAAAAAGAAAGTGGAACTCTAAATTTCCGACTTTGCATGCATGTGATAGAAAAGGGGGCCTAAATATATCTTCCTTGTGTGACCCAAACGACCGTGATCATATCAGAAACCAGTTAACAACCCCATTTAAAATCACTTTATCAAAGAGTGACTTGAACAATCAAGTCGTTAAAACAATGGGAAGCCTGCTGCTAAAAAACATGATATAGTAATGCATTCAATACATTCTTGTTAACGGGAGGACTAATATTCCTTGCCTATTATTTGAAGATCACTTGTTAACAAACCTCGTGTGAAATAATCGTTTTTGTTTCCATCTCATGGGAGACTCCTACTCATTATCTGACAAGAATATTATCAGTATTCAGCCCTCAGCTCAATTAAAGTAGAAACAGAAAGGTGGGGGCAAATTACCATCAGTTCAGAGTAGAAGTGGAATACTATTATATTTTCACAAGTTTGGATAATATTTACATACAAGTATATCAGATTAGTGGTACAATTAGGCATAGATGATCTTCAATGATATACTGACAAAGTATGCAGTTTAACCAAAATTTGGGTAAACTGGAAGCTCAAAATGACAGCTCTGCTAAATTGGCTTTCACTTCAAGATTTTAGATTCAATTTCTTCCAAGCTCAAGCCTTTAGTTTCCGGCACAGATATCAGTACAAACACAAGTGAAATCAAAGCAATTGCTCCGAAGAGGAGGAAAAGGTTTTCGGCACCCAGAAACTCCTGCAGAAAATAGAATTTGATTAAGTGGATTAATCATCAGATGCCATGACTTTGAAAACTGACTGAGGAATAGGAACCATGAAGAAATGGCTAATAAAGTACTCCCTCCATCCAAATTAAGATTCCACTATTCAGTTTGGGGAAGTCCAAAATTAGGAGTCCAGATTCCACTTTGAGACATAATCAATGTATCAAATCTCTCAATAATAACAAACTTTGTTATTAACCACTGTTATGTTGAAATTGGAGGAGTTATTAAAAAAAGAAGAAAATTGAAAGTCAACTTACTTTGGGACGGAGGGAGAAATAGATTCAATGAAATATGATAAATACCTTCAACGGTGAGAAAGCAAAGGTTACAATGGCATTCGAACCAAAGTTTGTAAGAACTGCAAGACTAATTCCTTTTCCTCTTGTACGAAGCGGGAATATCTCTGATACCATAAGCCAACTGATCGGTCCAAAAGATATCTGAAATAACATTTAAAAAACTATGTCAAATTAGTGTCAACCATTGTAAAGACTTGAAAAGAACATAATAAGATAATATGTTTTTTGCGTTTTTGAACTCTTAAACCAAGGTCACTGTTTGTTCACGGGTACTAGGAAAATAGAGCAATATTAAAACATTAGCTTACGCTAAACACACAATGCACATGTGACTCATACAATATTGAAGAAAACACCTATTAAAAGTGATAGAGTGGTCTAGTGGTTTAACATTTGTTTAACTTCAATGTGGTGAGGGTTCGAATCCAACGCAAGCATATCTTTTATGGAAAAGATCACAGGGGTAAAATTGGCAATCCAAAAATGTGACCAGCTTCAAAAGCGGTTGAATTCTGTCTTCACTTTGTAATAATAAATATTAGACGATGGAAGTGCTATTAGGATTACCTGGTAGCAGCCCACATAGAGAAGCAGAGCAGCTACAGCAACAAAAGGGTACCCTCCAAGGAATTTATAATAAGCCGAAAGGAGAAATAATGAAAGGGCCTGATGTACATATATATATATATAAAGCAGAACAAAACATTCCATCATTTTTCAGATGACAGTACATTACATCACATAACAAAAGTTAACATTGTCCACATTTATATGATCGATAAGTAAATGAAATGGATGCATACAATTCCACTGACACCTCCGATCAGCAAGGGTTTTCTCCCAAGATCATCAACTTTTAGTACAGCTATTCCTGTCATCAGAAACTGCAGAGCAGAAAAGTGAAGTAAGATATGATCACTGTCACTAATCAGCACAGAATTACACAGTTGGAGCAGGGACGGGAGTTTCAATTCCTCGAAATAGGAAAGTCAGAGACAATTTCATTGTGAGAAGATTCTTAAACATACTCTCTTTTTTTCCCCTTGAAGATGTGCCGGGGGGAGGGGATGGGATTATTCCACATACCTTAAAGACACCAATAATGACTGAAACTCGTGTTGCATCGGAAGCCGCGGAGAATCCAGCAGTCTTGAGATAATTGTATCACCAAGAAAACAATGCCATGATTAATAAAAACGAGTCAAAAGCAAAAAATAAAATAAAAATTGCTTTTGTTTATCAAGTACCTGAAGGATAGAACCTGCGTAGTATAGAACACTTGGCTGCCCAGTTATCTACCACAATCAGGGGTAAGTCAGCTCGTTACCAAGAGAAACAAGAAAATAGAACTGAGGTTACAAAAGATACCACGTTACTGTAGAATTAGAAAAACAAAGTCAATTATAAGACGAATTGGAAAATTACCTGTTGAAAAAGGACCAAACCACCACCAATTATGAAGGCTTTCAAACTTGACCCTTGAAACACCTCCCAGATACTCCCCTCAGATTCCTGGTCAGTATAGGTAGATTTCAATGAGACAAGAGTGTCTTCTATTTGCTTTTCGGACACTTTGTCACCGGCAGGCCTGCCCCTTAGTTTACTTAGAGCAAATACAGCCTTCTCTTTGTACTCTTGCAAAGGCCCCTTACCTTGAACTGCCCTTAGAAGTAACCAACGTGGAGATGGAGGGAGGCTCCACACACCTAATCCCATAGCCAAAGCAATTGGGGCACTAAATCCAAACATGTAACGCCACCCCCCGACTGCATCAATTTGAAAGCTACCTACAAAATAGCCCAACTGCACAAGCACCCTTTATTCACATTCCATGCCTTCCACATCAATTATCATTACCCCCAATCATTGGATTTTGGCCCCTGCATGCGGGATCTCAAAGAATAACGTAAAAATGGGGGGCAATGTCTAATTTTTTTTTAACATAATCCTTTGCCTTAACCCCACCCCCCACCCCCTTCTTTTTTTACACGATTCTTTGAGATTCCCCCACTTGAAGGGGTCCAATTCTAACGATTATGAGAACAGGGGTAAGTCTAATTTTGCATATAAAATGCGAGGCAAAGTCAAAAAATCCTATCTTTAAAAATAAAGCATATTAAGCATACCAAAATCCCAAGAACTATGAAAAGTTCCTTCAAGGAAATCAGAGTTCCACGAATTTGAGATGGACAAGTCTCTGCTATATATAGAGGTGCCCCATGCATGGCCTGTCAAACCAAACCAATCTAAGACTTCTTGAGAATCTCAAAGTGAATCACACTCAACCCATAAGAACAGCATAAGTAGCGCAAGGAAGCTCACCAGACCAATACCAAGGCCATAGAGAAGCCGACCTACTAAGAGAACACCAAGGCCTGGAGCATAGGCCGTTGCAAAACCACCAACGGCATATAACACTGACGCTATGATAAGTTCCCTCCTCCTCCCTTTACAAATCAATCCCCAAAAATAGATAAAATGTTTAATGAACAAATTTTTTCACATCGAGGGTGATAATATTATTCAAGAGATGTACCCAAGAAATCTGCAATTGGGTAGACAAGGAGGGAACCAAGAAGGGCTCCATAAAGGGAACCGCTGACCTGCATTCAAGAAAAAGTAATAGAATAACAAATATATAGGACTTGGAGATAGCAAAAATACAATACATTCCTCTACAGATAGTGAAACACAGTCCATATAAAGCGTAAACCATACCACAAGACCAAGCTGCACAGCTGAGAGGTTGAACCAAGTTGTGCCACTGAGTTCAGGTGACTGCAAAATCCCCAAAGAGATGAGTGCTTAAGGGCTCTTTTGGTAGCATAAACGTCTAATCTAAAGTTAGTTCATTTTAAACTAATGATTTGTAAGTCTGTCTTATATAATTTCTATGAAATAACTTAAACCCGTAACTTTTTTATGTTTGTTCATTCTTGAAACTAAACACTAATAGTAACATAATTCCCACACCTAGTAATGTTAAATGGACCAATTTGTAACTGAGGAACAACCAAATGGCACCAATTACATAATACCATTGTCTCTGTGGTCAATAAAAGATATAGGTTTTAAAAGTATTCTGTTTATTAAAATAATCCCCCCATAAACTGGTAGTACATGACTTTACCGTCAATGAGATAGTAGCACCAGAAGTTGCACCAATGTCATATCCAAATAATAAACCACCCAATGCAGGGAAAAGAAACCTGGGATTCAAAACAATAATCAAAAATGTCAACTTCTTTACTTAAAAAAAGATAATTACTACTCCCTTCGTCCCAAACTAAGAGTCCACTTTGACAATCACACTTATTTGAGGTTACACTAGTTTCAACATAATCAATTGTTAAAAACAAATTTGGTTACTATGGTGAGATTTTTGTGCATTGATTATGTCCAAAAAGGGAAGCCGGACTCTTAATTAGGAGCATCCAAAAAAAGAATCATGGGGGCTTATTGGGGTTGAGAGAGCATATATTATCACATTATAACTAGGGGAATACAAAAAATTCAGCAATAAATTATAAGTCGAACCCCATTCCTTTGAAAGATTCTTTATTTTTGAAGAATGAGATTCTATACCATCAAAATCAATCAGGCACCTTTATGTAGCCATTGGTGCTTTCAAAAGTACAGTGCTACCCATTGTTACAGTAGCATGAGAATTACTCCACAATGCACTTTAGTTTCCCTTCCTATTTTTCCCTTTTTGCTATTGTGAGTTCAATGCTCCCCCCCCCCCCCCCCCCACAAAAAAAAAACACCCACCAACGATGATCCCAAACTCAAAATGCAAAGCGAAGGCATATATCTCCCAAAGCTGTAGATATAGTATGGAACATTTAACCAGAATGACAAACAACACCGCTTCCATTCCATCAATAACCAAACATTCATCATAACTCATAAGATGAAGCAAATTTCCTTAACTTCACGAAGAAGGACACATTAACTACCCACCACTGGAGGCAGAGCCAAGAAGAATATTACTAAAAGTGGGGCAATTTTAGCACTAATTATTTTTTTCCTAATTAAAAGGGGGCGGGCAAAATTAATACTGGTGTCTAGTAGTATTTTTATTCAAAATTAAAAGGGAGGGGGTTGAAAATAGCTAATATAAGCCTATTTTGGAATTTTGTAGGGATAACTTAGCACTAAAACACACAAAGTTTAAAATCGAAGGACCACCACATACATACATACATACATACTATAAATTTAATCAATATAATTACTCCTATACAGGCACAAAAGAGAGAAAAGGAACCGAATAGTACAAAATTAGAGAGAAAAATGGTAGAGATCGAAGAACGTACGGCAGAACAACTGAAGACCAAGAAAAAACCTCTTGATATGTTGCATCAGATGTAAGCGACTTTGCTTCCTCCCCTCCTGCAGTAGCTCGAACCTACAAATACATATAGAGAGAGATATATATATTAATTCAATCATTCAAAATTAACACTGAAAAATAATGAATTTGAAATGCCACATTTATATATATATATATATATTAATTCAATCATTCAAAACTAACACAGAAAAATAATGAATTTGAAATACCACATGCATTTATTCAATCTGAAATTGGTGAGTAGAGTACCTTGGACTTGAGTCTAACACTTGAGATGAGTGGCATTTTGGTAAATGTGGGACGCCCAAATTGGCAGTGAGTATTATTAGCATACAAGGATGAGGTGATTCTGGAATTATTGAGGTTCGAAGAGAAGCAAGCGAGATTTCGCGGCTTTTTTAATTGATGAATGGGTGAGTTTGAGAACGTGAAGAGGGGTGGTGTTGAGACTGTAGAAGCCATTGTCGCGACAGAGAGAGAGAGAGAGAGTAATAGAGATCTGACGGTTAAGAATTGAAGCGCGCAGTTTTGTCTATGCTTCGGTGTACTACAGGGTGATGGGGGTGATTGTTCTGTTCTGTTCGTGTGGATTCTTTTTGTATTGACCCTTTTGACGTGCGAGTCTTTGGTTGGTTCTTGCAACTTCCGGACTTTTGGGATATTTTTTTCTTTTTCATTTTTTGTCTAGGTCCATGCACTTCACAATATTTAAAGTTGGACACTATTCGTATACAAAAAATTATTTAATAATATTTTAATGTTAAAATTGCCTTTAATATCTATTTGCACATCACTTATGTATATTTTTACCCAATGATTATTTATTTAGAGTTAAAATTAACCTTTCTAATTATATATTATATTAACTATAATTATTTTGTCAAATTCAAATAGAATTAAATGATATCCCACGTTTGATTTCCTCTCCAAGCAATCCACCGAGCCAAACTCGCTACACCCTATTTTCCTTCTCCTCTTCTTGATTGAAATGTACAAAAACTTTTATTATTTGAAGAAAATCAAGCACTAAAGCAATACTTTGAAGAAGAAGAAACCCTAGATCCATGAATAGTAGTGAGAACACCATAGAGTTAAAGAGGAAATATAATGAAAAACCTAAAGGTGATATACAAGAAAATGGTGATAAATGAGAGGTATGCTTAGTGTTTTGTATGTCATTGTGTCTCTTTTTTTTTTATGTTTAAGCAATGAATACATACACAACACTTTAAACATTGAACATAGTATACATAACTAGAAATAAGGTGACAATCGTTTGACACAGAGTGAATTATAGTAGTTCATTCGTTGAAATTGTAGCGAAATAGGAAAATTTTGCTGTCATATACACTCGCTGGGCATCAGTAAACAATCGTAGCCTATAACTCGCTCCATAATAAGCAAGTGTGAGAGGTATATTCACTAGACATGTAGCGAGCAGGACTAATTTGTTTATGGGTGTTCATTAACTCGAAAAAATGTTTGGTAATTTAGTATTATAAGAGTTATAATTGGTTAATAAACTAATCTTCAAGTAATTCTATTACTTCAGGATGTATATTGCCTTGAAGAAATTGACTTTGGCCAATATTTCGAAGATTTATAATTGAATAAACTAATCTTCAAGTTTACTTTATAATTTGATTACAATGGCCCTAAATGATTGTCTTAATACAAATTTCCTTAAGTAATATAATATGTTAATTAATTTGTTATGTATAATGTTTATTTGTCTAGGTATTTCTTAATACAAATTTCTGCCGGCTCTGCATGCTGCCGAGACTTCTATTGTTGTACTTACAGTCTCTGTTAGGGCATCCTCATGTCTATTCCTTCGCTTAGTCTCCGACTCAGGCATATTCTCTTTTATCTTGTTTTGCTCTAATTCAGTTTTTCTTGCATCCTCGAGCATTTTGGTGGATCAACCTTCCTCCTTTTATACCCATAATGTACTTTACATGTAGTAGCAATAACAAACTTTACTTTTCGTTGCCTCTATGAGGCTGACATTGGATTGTTCTTCATCATATATAATAAAATTAAACAATAACAATTAGACATTGGATTGATCTTAATCTATTGAAAGAACATTACTGGAACAAAGGAACCAAACAAAACAAAAATTGATAGCATAAAACAATAACATTTTTTCATTGATTTCGTTTGAAGTGAGAAATTAAATATTTCTTTTATGAGTTTCACTTACAACAGGTTCGTTGGTGTTGACTTCTATTGTTACTGCAAGAATGGGGTGATCCTTGTAAATAAGAGTTTTATTTCTATATAAAGTCATATTCCCCTATTGACTTCTATTGTTACTACAAGAATAGGGTAATAGTACTAGTTTTATTGTGCGCAATTAAAAACGGTAATTTTTTTTATGAATTGGTTTACTTGAGCCATTTTTTTGTTTAATTGGGTACCGATTTTATCAAATTTGGTACCACATTATACACGAATGTATCTATATATGTTCATATATATATATATACCAATTTTACAGCATTGCAAAAAAGATCGGCATAAAAAAAATTATAAATATATTGTTCCTTAATTAAGATAGGTTAATTAAGGCCAATAAAATAAGCTGCATAAGATCGGGAAAAAAGAAAAAAAAAAAAGAGGCAAAAATGTCTTTCCATGAGTTGACTGCTGCTTTGTTAAGTTTTTGAGAAAATGATGTTTTTACTGTAATTATTTTCCTGCAAGTGCTCTGCTGTAATTATTTGTGTTTTTTGTGCTCTGCCGGTAATTACCGTCATTTACAAATTATATGAAAGTCCTTCAGTCAAACGACATATAACTTTCTTTTTTCCATCACCTATGGGCTACTAATTAATGAAATGATAATTAACACATATTTTTAGACATTCACACATTACTATTACTATAAAAGCTAGTAGAAAATGCTCAGGCTAGTATGTGACGCACACCTCAATTAATTCCTTCTCGGCTCAGTATACTTAAGGGTTTGTTTGGTTCGAATTTTAAATATAAAATGAACATATTTGATTCCTGATGTTAACATATATAAATATCTTACATTAGCTATATAATTAATATAATCAAATCTCAATCTTCCATGAATTCACTTGATCATGTATCCCATATTTAGGCGATTTTATATTATTTATTTATGTCTCATACTATGCCTATATAAGGCTCTTTCATTGTAATAGTTTAGATAATATAATTCAATACAATTATTTATTTTATATTCTCTATTATTAACATGGTATTAAAGTTGAAAGATCCTCCCGCTCATTTGCTCACTGGCAATTTATATATATCATCATTTATTGGACTATAACTCTCGCTACTCGCCTCTCTTTTTGACTCAAATGTTTTTCACCACTATTAACAGTTCATTAAATGACTTCAAAAACCTCGCCCATCATTATTATACAAAGCCAAAACAACCTCATTGACTAACATCAACCCACCGATCCAAACAATTACCACAGTACCTATATTCAACCAACCATATATTTCCCAATATATCGGTAATAAACTCCAATAAACCAATGATATCCCTAATCCTAAAATCTTCTCGGTGTCCACCATTGCCACTTCTTCCATTTTTACAAACAGTTCAATGCCACATTTACCACCTTTACGTTTACCAATAATAGTTACCACTATCTTACAATACAATTATTTATTTTATATTCTTTATTATTAACATGGTATTAAAGTTCTAAGATCCTCCCGCTCATTTGCTCACTGGCAATTTATATATATCAGCATTTATCGGACTACAACTTTTGCTACTCGCCGCTTTTTTTGACTCAAACGTTTTTCACCACTATTATCAGTTCATTAAATGACTTCAAAAACCTCGCCCATCATTATTATACAAAGCCAAAACAACCTCATTGACCAACATCAACCCATCGATCCAAACAATTACCGCAATACCTATATTCAACCAACCATATATATCCCAATATATTGGTAATAAACTCTAACAAACCAATGCTATCCCTAATCCTAAAATCTACCCGGTCTCCACCATTGCCACTTCTTCCATTTTTACAAACAGTTCAATGCGACATTTACCACTTTTATGTTTACCAATAATAATTACTACTATCTTACAATACAATTATTTATTTTATATTCTCTATTATTAACATGGTTTTAAAGTTGTAAGATCCACCCACTCATTTGCTCACTGGCAATTTATATATATCATCATTTATCGGACTATAACTCTCGCTACTTGCCTTTTTTTTGACTCAAACGTTTTTCACCACTATTATCAATTCATTAAATGTCTTCAAAAACCTCGCCCATAATTATTATACAAAGCCAAAACAACCTCATTGACCAACATCAACCCACCGATCCAAACAATTACCACAGTACTTTTATTCAACCAACCATATATATCCCAATGTATCGGTAATAAACTCCAACAAACCAATGTTATCCCTAATCCTAAAATCTACCCGGTGTCCACCATTGCCACTTCTTCCATTTCTACAAACAATTCAATGCCATATTTACCACATTTATGTTTACCAATAATAATTACCACTATCTTAATTAATTGTCTTATGTGTTACCTCACTTTGACAGTTTGACACGCCTCATCATCGCGCACGAGCTAAAGCATCTCACCCTCACTCACACACCCAAACGTGTCGTCATTATTAAACTCCCACTTTCAAACTCGAGTGGGTATTAATTTACCACTTTGAGCTTGAGGAGGGGGGTAATAAACATCTTAACTAGAGCCGACCTCCTCACTCGAGTTGGACCTCCTCACATATGTTGGACAACCAGAATTGAACCTCCATCTATTGGACAACCATGGCTAACCTCTTCACTTGTGCAGTTGTGCCAGATAATTAGAGTTGGACTGGAGAGTTTTAAGAGCATATGCCTACTTATCCTAATTCAATTCAATTGCTGTTAAAATTAATTTTGGTTTTTCATAGTGATGTAAAGTAAAACCCTGGATTAAGTATATATATAATTGTACTTTACAAAATGTTGTTTGCTCTCTACCTATTGTTATAAGACTTCTAAGAATAATTAGTTAATTAACATGCAAACAATAAATGAAGTGATAAGTATAAGAAAACACAAAATGCCAAGATTTAGAGCGATATACCTATAACTGTATAACTATTCCTCTTGGCCTCACTACAATAATACATTATTTATAGAGAGTTTACAAGACATAGACTCTAACTTATAGCATGAGGTTACATTTGCATTTGCACATGTTATTTTATTGTTCAAACTATTCTTGCATATCCTTCATTGAGATCTTCGGTTAGTTTGGCAACGACCTAATCATCTCAAATTTTGTCTCGAATATTTATGCCATGTGTAAGCTTTACTCCTAATACACCCAATCATATAGTCTGACAAGTGTTCTTGATGCTCCTTTTACTCTCGGTGATAACCGCACTATTTTCCTTTGCTCTTTTAGGAATAGCATATTGGGATATGTTTTAAAAGTTCGAGTGATGAACGATCATTGATTTGTGGCTTTGGATTAAAACCCTAGGTGGTGGAGTTTTCAGTCTCTCAAGTGTTTACTCTCTTTTGGTTTTGCAATTATGCTTTCATACTTGATAATCATCACCTAATTTTGAGCGTTCATCCTTTATTTATACATATAAGTACAACAATGAAATAAGTTAGAATTAAGGTTTGGGAATGCTTGTGGCAGTGGCACAACATACCGGTATTGAACTAGTATTGTTATACTTGTACACTTGTCTTGTTCATCCCCAAAGAGTTCTTTGCCAAGTAGTGCATCGATATACATGTTTAAGCTTCAACACCAGTTTGCTAGGTTTGAATCCCTAAGAAATTATCTGACAACAAGCATACCAATTAATATACAGATTTAAGTTTTAACACCGGTACGCTTTGCTGTTGTTCTTGGAAAATTTCTATGTCATTCAGCATACATGTGTACACATTTAAGCTCCAATGCCAATTGTATGCTGCCAACACATGAATGAACATTTATTAATTATAATTATACACATTTAAGTTTCAATAGTTTATACTTAATTCAATTTGTTCATCGCCAAGCATTTTATATCAACTTGATTTGAAAATGGTTTAGATAAATCATTGCGCTACTAGGTAATCAAACAAGTATATCTATTACTTGTTATCCCAATATAGATGTCTCTATTAACATCCCGAATAACGACTTTTTTTCAATCAATCCTGGTAAACGCTCTTCAACTCAAATGTACCATTACATTTGGATCGAACTATTTATTCATGGAATAAGGCCAACAAAAGATGTATTTAAACATAGACTTTACACCGACCTCATGCTGGACAACTAGAGCTAAACACTGTCGTATCGGACCTCAACCGCGCCGGACCACCTCTCGAGCTCCAATGTGCTTGCCACTTATGCTTTAAGCACTCATTCTCACACTCACATGCGCTCGCCACTCGTGCTCCATTCTAGTAGAAAATCACACATTTAAGTAAAGCTTCATCAACTTAATCGGCTCTATGACTTCACTTTCAAACTTAAGTTAGTCTATTAATTACCATATTGAATTTAAGGGGGATGTTAACATATATAAATATCTTATATGAGCTATATAATTAAATCTCAATCTTCCCTAAATCCCCTTAGAGCATCTCCAATGGTAATGTAAAAATTAACTTATAAATCATATGTGTCAACCAACTTTTACAAAAAAAACTTGAATACTAAAAAATATATGCTCTAATAGTACTTTTGTAAAGCCTTGTGTAAATTTTAAAATAACTAATAAGATTTCAACACTTGTTAATTATCAATTTAAGTAATTTCTTATTAGTATTTTTTGAATTTTTTTACAAATAATTCTATAGTCACAATGGATCTTAATTATTTGTAGGTATTGATAAGCATATTTCAAATATATAGTTTTTATTAACATCCATATTTTACATTTGAAGTCAGGGCCATCTCCATAGCTGTACGAGGGTGTGCGGCCGCACACCCGAGCATTTCGGAATTTTTTTTTTCAAAAAAAAAAAAAAGTTAGGGACTTGTATGCTTAGTTTTATAGTTGAGGGATTTTTTAGAAATAAAGTTAACTTAAAAGAGCCAACAACTCTCTTACTCCTTCCGCCTCTCCTTTTTGTTTCCACTGCTTCAAGACCGACTCACACAGTGACGCAGGCACGCAGCAATAACTCTCTGCCTCTCTGCTCAACTGCTCGCCTGCTCTCCTTTCTTTTGCTATTCTCTTCTCTCTCATAGCAAGCCATTCTCTCTCTCACAGCAGCAGACTACCGAGCAAGGTAATAAAAACACCAATTTTTTCCCTTTTCTTTTCCTTTTCTTTTTATAGCGAAAAATGCTAATTTTTCTATGATATATATTATGAATCATGAATAGATATATCATATATGATCTCAATATATGTGTAATTGTGTAAAATTAGTTGGAGCTTGATTTTAGGGCTTAATTTTGTAGGATTGATTTTAGGGCTTAATTTTGTAGAGCTTAATTTTATTGGAGCTTGATTTTAGGGCTTAATTTTGTATATTTGATTTTAAGGCTTAATTTTATGTATAAAATTATGAATGGATATAGGCGATATGGCTAATTTTATTTCATTCTTTGTATAGGGTTGATTTTATATCTCTATAAATACATAATTTATATTTGAGAGAGTAATGAATTTGAATCAAAACCAATAAATATTAATTGTTGGAAAGAGAGATTAATGCTCGTATTTTTTTATTTTAAGGCTTTATTTGATTTAGTTAATTATTAGACTCTTTAGTTAATTATATATTAATTGTATATTAATTGTTTAATTGTATAGGGCTGAGTTTAGAATGAAGAAGTATTATAGCAAAATTGGAACAAGCTCCTCCTCCAGTCCTCAAAATATGAAGTCTCGAAGAGGATTGTTGTAGGTAATTTTTATATTTTAGTACTTTTGTTGATGTAAGAATTTCATATTTATATTATTATTTTAACTTTTGAGTTTAGAGAAATTGCGCACCCCCGAGTTTAAATTCCTGGCTACGCCACTGTTTGAAGTTATTATATTTTTAAATTTTATTTAAAAAATGAAGAGATAGAAAAATGATGTGGCATTGTAAAATGGGAGTGTATTTTACACAACTATTTTACTCAAACTTGTATTTTAAAAGATTGTTGGAGACAAAAAAATTTACAAGTTATATAAATTTTACACAAAGCAAAAATATAAAATACTGTTAGAGATGCTCTTAATCTTATATTTCATATTTTGGCGATTTTGTATTCTTTATTTATGTCTTATATGGTGCTTATGTAAGGCTCCTTTATTGAAAAAGTTTAGATAAAGCAATTCAATACAAGAATTCTCTATCTCTTTTTTATAATCTCAACTTCTGAAAATCTTCTTTTCCAACATTTATAATATCTTGCTAATGTTTATTTCAAACATGAGTGCTCCTTTCTTGGAATGTCGAATTACGTACTTTCACTATCTTTTGTTCAAATATGAACATGAATAGAATAAATGCCAATTATAAAAATGCCTTTCTTCTAAAATTAGAAGATAACTCCTAATAATTTTATAAAAGTACAATTTAAACTTGATTTTTTTTCATAGTTAAATTATTTTGTAACACCCCTAGCCCTATTTTGCTTTTATAACTCTCGTCGTATTTCGTGTAGTTGATAAGTGTATTTCGGCTAGCGTTCTTATGGTGTAATGTACCTACTTGTAGTTTCAAGCCTTGGGCATGTTGTTATAGTGTAATTAAGTTTGAATAATCAATCGTTTCATCATTCGGGTGGTCCGAATTGAAAACGAGATCTTAAACGCGTGTTTTGATTCTACGCGATTTACTAAATTTTGGCCAATTTTGAGAGGTCATAACTTCTTCATCCAATGTCCAAATGACTCCCCGTTTAGGCCAAATCTTCCTCTCATTCCCCTCTACAAGTTTCGTGTTTGGCCCGAGTCAAGATTCAGACGTTTCGAGGCTTATTCTGGGCTTCTAAGGTGACAGTTTGTTGCAGTAGTCACCATGATCGATCATGGAATACTCCATGATCGATCATGGGCAAACTAGAGCACTCCAGATCACTTCAAGATCGATCATGGGGAGACCATGATCGATCATGGTAAGCCTGTAAGTCGTAAATGACCAATTTTGACCCGAAAACTCACCTTTTTAACCTCATTTCTCCCACACCTTCGACATAACCATTCCAAGGGAGAGTGAGGGTCTTGAGAGCAACCCAAGGGAGGGTTCTTTGGAGCTTGGAAGGCATCCAATCCATTGAGCCACGCTTTGGCTTCCGAATTATCTTCTTCTCCTTCGTCTTCAACCTTTTGCACCTCCATTAAAGCTTGGCGAAGCTTTAGGGTTTCAATTTCTTGGGGAGAAGACACCGCCACACCATCAATTTCGGAATTTGAGCTTCATAGAGGTGGGAATCTAGTATCAAAACTATTTTTCTAACTTGTTATGGTTTGATTCTCACTATACCATCTATTTGTTCAAAAACCCTAAGTTATCTACACATGCTTTGGGTGTATGATAAGATTATGAGGTAGTGTTTAAATTAATGATTCTAGTAGCCTATATATTGATTAAATAGCATGATTCAACTATGATTTCTTATCAAATACTTGCCTTTCACTAAAACCCAACTTGGACAAGATTGTATACTGATGATCATTGCTACGCATATTTATATAAACGGACAATGGTCCAAGTGATTGGATTTCTTCATGAAATACTTATTAAACGAATTGTTTTACTTACTGAGATGGTTTATACTGAAAATCTCAAGTTGGGTACATTACGATTTTTATGTGTGATGATTGGTTTGCCTAAAGGTTTATTGCTAGCGTTAGTCCATGATAGGTCCCAAGTTCGTCTCTAACGATTGAGACTTTAAGTTGGGACAGAGAGCCCCTGGGTGCAAGACCCGAAACTGTGCACGAAAAATAACGGGAGACCCTGCTGCCGCGTGGTTGAAAGGCCACGAAATGCAGACCTGGTTATACGCTTGGATAGACGCGGTTATCATTGAGACTTGTGATTCGTGAGTTCTGGGGTGAAGCCCGTATCATTTGTATTACAAGGTTGTTGATATAAGCTACTTTCATATATGTGTGTATATATAATGGGTAAAGGAGGCCTTACCACCTTTTCTAAATTTAATTCATTATATGATTCCCATTGGGTCAGTTTGACTCACTCATACTATTTTCTATATAGGTACTTCTACAGGTTCGTTGGGAAAGGGGAAAAGGAAAGACGACGCTTCTTAGACTGCCTCATTTCTTATCTTATAGTTAATTGAGGGTCCTTCGAATGGAAGGACCATTAGTCTTAAAATTTTGTTTTCACTTGTGATGTGATATGTAATATGTATATTTCCTCTATGACTGATATGTAAATTAAGGATTGTAGACTTATGTTTTGGAACCTCATTAGAGGCCTGTAACATATACTTTGTATGATATGGTTATGGTGTGAATTTCAGTTTCATGGATATAATCATTGCTTATTGTTCTATGTTTATCTTATTTTGGGTCGCCGTCGAGTGCGGCTCCGTGATTAACCAGGTCCCGGAGGGTAAATCCTCTTAACGGGATTTGGGGCGTCACATATTTATTAGGAACAATTTTCATAATAAAAGAGAAAGATTGCCTAACATTTTTAGGTAAAAATGTAAACCTAGGGGAAGAATATTGTAACTTGTAATGGCTTTCGTTCTTCACCTGAGAAGAATAGTCGATAATTTGTTCTTCGGTTGATTTGAATATTGGCATAAAAAGGATATGGATGGAAAAAAAGACAAATATTGTTATAAGTGATAAGGGTATTTTAGTCTTTTTAAGAAAATTTAAAAGAGGAGGCCTCGAGTAATATGTAATCATATAGTTTATTCCCACTAAGTTAAATGGGAGAATTTTTATAATCAAGTGTGTTTGACACGTCCCATAGGATTATTTAATGGAATTCGTTAATATATCTCTTTTTCGGCAGGATAAAAAAATTTTGTGGTATAAATAATTTACTCTGATATCCATACTCGATTAATACTAAATATGAGATATGATAATCTTGTGTTCTTATCCTATCTGTTAAATAATCTATTCTAAAAATATAATAAAATTATTTCAATAATATTTTAAAATTTGATCTAAACAAATTAACTCTCAAAATATTTCTTACAAGGATTAAATCTTAGTTCACAAAGAGGATAGCATCTTCCTTCATGTTATTACTCAAAACGCACATGCAATATTCCCTTTTTAACAAAATCTGACACTTGGCACCCATGCACATATAACATACGAAATATTCATTCATCATCACCTCACTATATACGTTACATTGTTAACCCCATTAAAAAACAAATAACTGCTCCCCATATTTTCCGCTCCCTCACAACAAAGTCTTCATTTATCACCCCCCTCCTCTTTAATTTTCTCTACCACCTTTTCTTATGTCTGTCCCCTTACATAAATTTCCCCTCATAGGCTCCTAATTCAACATCAAAAATAAAAGAAAAGAAGCAAAGATTTATGTAACACATGATTCTCTTATTTTCCTTATAGCTAATGGAGAGCAACGATAACAAATTAGAAGCCACATCTCAATCCCAACCCCAATCCAAGTCCCCACGAGCTAAGCCGCATACCCGACTCCAACAACAGGCCCCGGCTGCCCTCCAACTCGACGCCATCATCGACCCAAACCCGCCCCCTTCCTCAAATGCTATGGCATTTTCATGTTCTGCGATTCCCCTATTATCCCCTCTTATTCTCTCTCCTCAGTCGCAACTAGAGGCGGCTGAGGAGCGATTGACTGGAGTTAGCGAGCAACCCAACAACGATAACAATAATGCGGGTGGTGGCACGGAAATAATGGTCGGTGGTGGGTGGGTCCACCCGGCTGTGGGCACGTATGCCGAGGCAGCTTCTATGTTCGATTTCTTCCAATCACAATGCACGATGGTTCATCGTGTGCAGTGAGAATTGTATGATTGTTGCAACATGTCTCTTTCCCAATGCTATCTCTAGCCTTTGTATTAATTGCTGAGTTGAGACGTAGGATAATACTATTGCTAAAGAAATTTGGCTTATATCTTAGTAATATGTTAATTCTATATACTTTCACGCATTAATTAACATTTCCCTACATATTGTAAAAGAAAAAAAGAATCCATTTTCTTTTTGCTAGTCGTATTTGTGTAAAAACTAGATTTGGGCTCGGTTTATATAGACCGATAAGAATTGTGTTTTATCTTGTTATTATTAAAAGCATTTGTTCATTGAATATAACGTATTTGTGTATAAATAGTTTATTTTGTTGTCGTTCGTTTTGGTAATCGTAATAGTTCATGATACTCTTTTACTCATTGACTTATATTATGATGTTATTTTGATTTATATATTACATAACAGTGTATCATTCATTTTACCAGGTGGTGGTTGTTGTTGTTTTGTTTTTTTTAACTCCTGGTTTCGATTACCTTGTACATAGTTGAGATCTTATATATTTTCCCCCCAATCCATGTCCCTCTTTATTCTTCTATATTGTTTACTTCGTAAGATAGAACATATGCCACAATTATTTTGTTAAATGAAAATTTTAGATAAATGATCATATATATGATCTCATTCTTGGCGACTAGCACTACGTTAGTATACACTTAGTTAGGGTGCTAACATTATAGAAATACAGTGCTCAACATACAAAATCGTTCTTAGGCCATATATAGTCCTTGTGTTAAACTCATGTCAATTTTAAATATAAGCAAACAAGGGAAAAATTGGTCTCCAATTCTTTCCTCAGACTTGTACACCAAATCAAATAAAACTCCAATCCTATGGGAATCAAGTTAAAGTTTGAGCGAGCAAGGCCGTTGAAAATCCTTTTACTCAAATTTTATCTTGGTATGAGTTTGGATAAGGATCGGAGATGCGCTTACTTTAAAGTCCACCATTAAAAATTAAGATTGTTGTGTCGAATCTGAACTGAATCAAATTAATTGCCATATGAATATACGACTTCGTTTTACATAAATTTTCATAATAAAAACATACACCAATCACGTACATATTATTCCCATTTCAATGTTCCATGTCTCAAGGCTTTCTTCTTCTTCTTCTTTGTTATATTCTACTTAATATGTTCAGGTGGAGGTGAACACTTGAGCTAATTTTATTTTGTCACTTTCTTTTAATAGAGGTTTAACCATGGGTATAATAGTGTAATTTAAGAAGCAAAAGTATTGTGGTTACGGTTTTGAAGTGAGCAAACCCAGATCTCTTCCTCCTCCTTATAACTTCATTTTAACTTGTGAATAAATCTTCGCCCAAAATCTACACCTATAGCTTTAAATCAGTCTGTATCCGGTGGCATCGTAAAAAGCTGAATACTTAAGAGAATCTAATAACTATACATGTTTTAATAGGACCGGAGGCTTAATAGAGAGTTTATTTGATATTGTTTTAAATTTATTTATTTTTTAAAAAATATATGAAAACTGAATAAACCCGAATCAAAAAGTTTGGTACGGGTCTTGGTCTAGATGATTCAAAAATCAAAACCAAAAACACATTTTGGATAATTTTTTTTCCTTTCATAGAATATTGAAGAGCAAAATATAAATAAAGCGTTTACTCAAAATTTTATCACATTTTACTTACTCAAATTCTTATGCACTATATTTTGCGAGATAAGTTGCGACAAGTAAATTATAATATGTCCGGAAAAGATAATAATAATAATTTACATATTATAAAAAGAGAATAAGGATATTATAAAGATTGAACTATAGAGTGATTAAAAAAGGAAAAAAGAAAAAAGAGGAAGACAGATATAATATAGATACATGCGTAAAAGGACAAAAAAAACCTTCTTTAGAATCTATAATAAGACATATTTGATTTATTGATGCGCAACACCAGTTATATATTAGTAATCTAATATTATAGATTTAAAACGAAATTTAACTGTAACGAAATGATGTCACATTTTTTAGTTGTCTAATTTATTTTAGCCCTATGCTTTTTTTATAATTTTTTTTTCTTTTTATCCTTGTAACAAAACTATCAAACCAAGTTGCATGCGTGCTCAACCCACTATACCACATGTACAAGATATGTGTTAATATTGTTTATATGTAATTAACATTATTTTTATATCGATTCATGGACACCATTAAAAAAGATCTCTTCAATAATTTCTTACGGAGTATTTAGTTTGACAATACATAATGAATTCATAAAAATTCATTAAAAAAGATCTCTTCAAATAATATAAATATAATTATTTTATTATGACTGAAAATCCACTTTCTTAAGAATCATTGGACCTATCGTCACTCTTCTCATAAAGAAAATAAAAAAAGAAGAAGGAAGGATTCAAAGAGCCGTTCGTTACGAAGATGTTAATGGGCTGGACTCACAAAAGGCCCAAATTACATCTTACGAAAAGGGAGTCCATAGCAAACACTTCTCTCTATCCATTAAAAGAGTAAAAAATAAAACCAAAAACAAAAATATCACCTTCACCATCTCTCTCATCCGAAGTATATTTTCATTCCCAATTTCAAGTAAAAAGACACTCTCCCGCAGCTTTCAGTAGAAACCCTAAAAAAATGTCGGGCGGATTTTTCCGGGTAATTCTCTAATGCTAATCCTTCAATCAGTTATGCGAAATCGTTTAATTTGAGTATATTAGCTTTTTAGATCCAAAATATTATGAATCTGTGATACATATCGATTAGATCCTCGCGTTGATGATTGATCATTCGATTGCTGGTTATACTTTTTGCAGGGTACCTCGGCTGATCAGGACACTCGATTCTCGAACAAGCAAGCAAAGCTTTTGAAATCGCAAAAGTTCGCTCCTGAATTGGAAAATCTGGTTTGTACCAACTCGTTATTACTTTATATGTGTCTTGCTTGTTTATACATACTTGTTGTAACCCGTACTAAAGGTACTGTCCACCCTTAAAAGAAATATCTTGCAATCCTTGCCCCTTACTTATTATATTATTTTATTGTATAGCTTATATAGAAGACTAGTCGTAAGCCGTGTAAAGGTACTGTTAACGTTTTAAAAAGTATCTTGCAATCTTAACAATTCTATCTTTTATATACATTTTTAGGATTAAAACACCATTTCCTCTTATTATATGGACTAGTTGGAAGTTGGAACCCATGCCAAAGACACTATCAAGCCCAAAAATTGCATCTGGTATCCCCACCCATGAAAAAGCATCTTACGTCTCAACTAATTAATCTTTTATCCCTTATACGTTTTTAGAAGTAAGAAACGTCTTTCGCAACATGTGGAAAAGACACTATCATTTTAAAACGCATATTGCAATCTCAACCATCAAATCTTTTACCCTTTATACAATTTTAGGATTCAAAAACTCTTGCAAGCCTGCCCCTTATTATATAGAAGACTATTCGTAACCCGTTTCAAAGGCACTTTTGACCTTGGTAAAGCATCTTGCAATATCAACCCTCCAATCTTCTATTGCTTATACATTTTCAGGATTCAAAAACCATCTTCTTCCCTTATTATAGAGATATACCCCTATATATATCGAATTAGTTGAAGAGCTGAATCTTGTGTTTAGGCTTCCTTTATTTTAATGAGTTGTTTCTGATTTTCCTTGAGTGATGATGTTTATTTAGGTGGACATTACGAAAGTTAAGATGGATGTTATGCGACCATGGATAGCACACAGGGTGACTGAACTTCTCGGATTTGAGGACGAAGTCCTTATCAATTTCATTTATGGGCTTCTAGAAGGAAAGGTAGTCAGAAGTCTGAACTCCGCGCTCTATTGTTAATTTGACTAGTCATTGTCTCAAAATAAAGGAAAACAGAGAAAATAGTTGGAACTATTCCTTGTGATCATTTTATTGGCTTTACATTGTTTGGTCCCAAGTTTAGAAATTTCCACCAGAATTACAACTTTTATTCTTCTGATTTAGGGTTGAAATGACTAGTTTTCTTCCCCTTTGGGATGCAGGAAATTAATGGGAAGGAGATTCAAATTTCGCTAACTGGATTCATGGAGAAAAACACAGGGAAATTTATGAAAGAACTTTGGACGCTCCTTATCAGTGCACAGAACAATGCAAGTGGCATCCCACAACAGTTCCTTGATGCTAAAGAGGAAGAAACTAAGAAGAATAAGGTAAATTTCTTTTTATGGATTATGTATAGTAGACTTACCTTTTGTAGTGATTGTGCCTTGCTTATGGGTGATTTATCGTGGGTGGATTGTAGGCGGAGACGGAAAGGATAACAAATGAAATTCAGAAAAAGAAAGAGAAGGAGGGTCGAGAACTCGAGCTAGAGAGAATGAAGAAGATGGTTAGCAACTTTTTTCCATGCAAGAGTTAGTTTGTATAGATCCGGGTTTTTGTTTTTAACTTCTGTTGTGTTTCTCATGACATTCAGCTTGCTTCTGCAATTATTAGCGTTCATGTCCTTTACCTCAAACTACTGTAGGACGTCGAGGTTGACAATTCAAGAGCTAATGATGCTGCATTGGACCGAAGCTCGAGACATCAGCCTAGGGGTTCTAATATAAGGCCAGCTGATGAGGAGACCAACGGCAGGAATGGCTCAAGAGGAAGGAGCAGGTTAGCTATCGATAATATCTGTTTGTATTGGCTTATTTGCAATGATGCATAACTTATGTTTGTGCCTCTTTTCTTCTGCAAAACCCAGACTTGTGCATTCTTTTGAATTCCTGTTTATTATAAAATTGAATTGAAAGTAATTTCCTTTTGTCCTGATTGCTGTAATTAAAAAAAAAAAACAAAAAACTGAAGACAAAATAATCAATGCTTGAGTGTGGAAGATATGCTTCCCATGAAGCTATACTATGGCTTTAGGGTCTACACTCTACTCCAAAGAAACCTTTCTCACTATTTTGGGTAACTTTAGTATGATAGCTATGGTGGTGTTAGTTTGAATCTTTGATCCCCAACTTTAAAGTTATAAAGATGTAGCTTTAAGGAATACTTTGGTACTCTAAATGGTAAGTGGCTTGATGTCAAAGTTCAGATCTACCTATAATTTTGTAAGAACCCAAGAAAAGTATCAACTTCATATTTTTTCAATCTCCCACGTCAATGGAAACGTGCAAGGGAGGATATGACACGATGTTGGAGTAGAAGAGGTTTTGAACAGCAAGGTCTTGTCCTTTCTCCAACTAAACAGCCAGCAGATTGTCAAGTGGTTGGTGCTGTGCATATTAATTCATATTCCTTGCTAGTGGCTCTATCAACGAGGTTAATTGGATTATATAGTGACAATTTCTTTAGATGGAGATTAATATCTAGGTTCATGCTAACATGTGCCATAAGGTGCACATATTTATGGTCTATAAATGAAACGAACAAGGTTCTACCAAATATCGGACAATATACGAACAGCCATGTAGTGCCTTGTTCACTGTATTTATATGGGGTTCTTAAAATGTGCTTTAGATCACTGTTTGCCTAATATCTAAAGATTTTAACCATTTGCATTGTGTGTTCTTCTTCGTCAACCCCTATGCTCCTTGTTTCTAGCAAATATATACTTGACCAAATGTATATATGTTTTTGAAGTAAAACCGTCTTATTTTTCCAAAGCCTTGTACAAAAGGGATATTCTTCTTGGAATTCAATTATTTGCTGAAGAAGTTGCATTGCTGAACTGAGGAATTCAGGATATAAACTCTTGTCATCATTTCTGTGTTAATACTTATGGACCATTAATATAGCTTGGTTGTGTCATGTGCTGGCAGTGGCATCAGGTTAGGTGTGAGGTGAGGAACTTCTTTCTTGTTCTTGCTGCGGTAGGGACAGAATCAGACCAGTTTTATGGTGACTAGGACATGACATCAGCTCAACTTAGGGATACGTGCACAACTAATGAAGTTGTTTATTATTGTTAAATGTCAATTTGGCTAAATGTTGCGTGTGTAAATAAATGGGTAGAGCCAAAGCTTCTTACCTGAATATGGAAGAGTTTCCTGTATTATAAGATTCTTTGTGTTATCTGATTCCGATGCATCCTTAACTACTTTCTTTTCAAACTCATTGTAATAATGGGGGGTGGAAAAAAAGAAAGGGGGGCGGGGAGGGGGTGTTCTGGATTGGTTATGTCCTTTTCGGTTTGGAAACCATCAGTAACCTTTAGTATTCTCCTATCAGTAATTAGAACATTATAAGAATGAACGAAAACACAGAAAGTCTGAATATATTGTTTCTTTGTTCGTGACATTATTTATGTATTGAGCAGTGTTTTAAATAGTGTGGTGTTGCGCCCTATATAGCTCGCAATAGTGTTAATTTTGCCCTACGTAGCATGATTCAAATAGCGTGGGTTTTATGATGACGTGGCGCGCAATAGCGTATGCTATTTGGGAAAGGGAAACTAGGTCTAATAATCCTAGGCGCTGCTGTTCCTCTGTCGCTGCTGTCTCTCTCCTTGTTTGATCTCAAATCAGGAGAGAAATGAGTGCGAATGATGGAAGAAGAAAGAAGGAGATGAATGAGGGAGAAGAAGAAATGAGATTTGAGAGAGACGACTGGCAGCAAAATGAAGTAGAGAAGCATTACTTATGAGAAATTTTATATTTAGGGTTTTGTAAATGTTAAAATGACTTGTGTGCCCTTGGCCATATGAAATATTTACAAAATTTACCCTTTTCTAATATCTTTTCATTATTGTAAAGGCCTTTCTATATTTTATTTATTAGTGATTTAGTATCATCTTATTATAAATAACTAATAATAAATATATATATTATATGAATAGTAAATATATGTAATATTAGTAAATATATGTAATTTACTAATATTTTTTGGTATAATATTATTTTTTATTTTTTTTAATTATAACGCTATTCATGTCCCGAATAGCTTACGCTATTTTTTTGGTAACTAATAGCTTATGCTATTACGCTATTTATTTGTGTTACGCTATGCCGGAACCAAAACACTACACGTTACGCTACCGCTATTTAAAACACTGGTATTGAGGCCCCCATCATGAGTTAGATTTTTACCGAAGTGCAGGTTAGCTATTGCTGTGTTATCAGCTGTCCAGGACTGGTGTATTTGTTTAGGTGCTGTTTTTTCAAGCGTCTCAGTTTATCATAATTAACGTAAGTGCCTTCATTTTTACTAGAGAGTTAGGGAATTTACCTTTGGCCCCCCTTTTTCTGGCCCCTATGCTTGGCAGCAGGTTGGATATAAATAAGTTCATTTTTACCTTGCAAAGGGAATTGCACATGCTTCGCAATCACATTGTAAGGCCCTTGGAATTTAAAAAACAGTAACTGTTTCCTATCTACTATTATTATATTTTATGCATGTTTGACAATGTGCATTTGTATTGGGTAGGGATGGGGTTGTCTTTGTTCCATTTTTGGTTATCTTTTAATTATTATGTTAATTACCCAAAAGTTGCTGTTGGCTCTCAGTCCAACGACCATGATAGGGAGCCCGCGAATGGAACATAAAACAAATCGTATTATTTAGATCCCCTAATTGTTAATTTGTAGAGTTTCAAGGTTGGCTTGCATTGTTTAAGCAATGTGTTGGGAAGGTGTAGGAGATGTTTTCTGGATGATATCACAGGGATAGTATTATTGAAGTACTAGCCTACTGTTAAAGACTGATAATAAATACTTAATGTGCACAGGGTCTCGAGATCTCCGCGGTCCACTGAACGTTCTTCATCACCACCTCGGTACTTTCCCGATGATATATATTTTTTTGCATATAATGTATTTTGGTGTCTGAATTCTTGTGAAGAACATGTGTCATTTGGTTTTCTCAATGCAGGCGCAGACCTTCAAGGTCCATTAGCAAGTCTGTTTCTAATTCGAGAAGTCTTTCAAAGTATGTATTTTCATCATTTAGTTGATTCTATCTTCAAATATATTATATCTGTTTTGCCCCTTATTCCAATTGCGTTGCACGGTGCAATGAATTAGATTGTACCTAACTTAATCCTTCGATTATATAACAATTTTATTTACATCCCAGTGAAAGACAGAGGTCAAGAAGTATTTCTGGATCTCCCCAATCCAGAGGACGCTCCATTTCTTCTGAAAAGGTTCGGACGTCTCCCCGAAGACGGTCTGTTAGCCCTCGTTCAAGGGATTCACCACGCCGATCTGTCTCTCCAAGACGTGGACCTTCTAATTATAGACGTAGATCCATCTCACGTACTCGTCAAAGATCACCTTCTCCTCTACGGCGCAGGTTACGTTCTCCAGTACGACGCAGGTCACGTTCTCCAATACGACGCAGGTCACGATCCCCTATGCGTCGCAGATCTCGTTCACCTTTATTACGCAGATCACGGTCACCGATCCGACGGCCACCAATCCGCTATAGGTCTCGGTCACCCATACGACGTAGATCCAGATCTCCCATTCGGCTCAGATCACCCTCTCCCAGCCGACGAAGATCACCATCTCCCATAAGACGGCGGTACCGAAGATCTCCATCAACTCCACGTCGTAGGTCCGTGTCTCCGGTCAGGCGACGGCCAACTGTTCCTGGTAGAAGGAGGTCTCCGACTCCTCCTAGACGTAGGTCCCCTTCATCTCAAGAAGGGAGTTCTCAGTCTCCACCCCCTCGCCGTGCACCCCCTTCACCAGTCAGAAGATCACCGAAGCGCCAGAGAAGGTCACCTGTGCAATCTCCAAGAGACAGAACCAGGTATTTTGTAACTAGGTTATTTTCTGTTTCAGCTTTTGCAGGCTTGAGTTTTATTCCTTGCAGATGTATCTTTTAACAAGTGGTGCAATAAAAAGTAATATATCTCAGATTGATGGTCCCGTTATGACTTTTGTAGTTTTTAAGGATATACTAATTTCAACATAATTAATGGTCAAGGTTACGACTTATTTTCCACTTTGAGATTTGGTTACATTGATGAGACATCTGGTGAAGGAAAGTGGGATTATCAAATTTGAGTCGGAGGGAGAAAAACTGTAAATCAATTTCATAACCAGGGCAATAAGGAAGATACTTTCAATTCTTTTTACAAGCAAGTGAGCGGAATAGTAGATGAGAATCCCTCTCATACATTTAAGTTACCGTTATACTGCTTACTATTTTATCTTGTTAAGGCAATTCTGAAACCTAAAAGCAATGTTGCAGAACCCTTGAAAAGCGTTCTCCTGTTCGTCGTGGCCCTCCAAGGGACACTGAGCGCCCTGTTGAGACTCGCAAAGGATCAGACTCTTTGGTACGCCGGCCTACTGTTTCTTTACGGTCACCACAAAGAGATCCAGGAGACAGGAACGATTCCCGTATAAAACTGCCTGCTTTGTCTCCTTCCCCGTATAAGTCGCCATCTGCCTCGGAATCCCCTCCAGCTGATAGGAAAAGAAGTCCTAGTGAGGATAGGAGGTATCTGTCGGCTTTGATGGCTACTCTTTTATGTCGTGAACTGTCCAAATTTATATCTTACCATCATTCTAAATTCTTATTTCACATTTTTGGCTTCTTCTAAAGGTCGGTTAGTCCTTATGAGAGTCCTGTGAAGCAAACCAGGGAAAGGATAATCCATGATCGCAGCCCTAGTCCTCCGCGGAAATCAAGAGAACGTAAATTGATTAATGATACTCCGGAAACAAGTGCAGAAGATGAAGAAACCAATCATGCCAGGTTGGTTTTCACATTTGTCTTTATATATATATATTAGTGTCATAGTGTTTTATCATGGTTCGTTAACCAGTATGCCAAATATGCTAATTTTTCTTGTGTTACGCTGGGTTTCTTGATTTTAGGGATGAAGCTCAGAAATTCAAGTCTACAGGAAAAAGATCCATGCAGTCATCGACAACTGGCTCACGTAAAGATCCGGCTGAGAAGGCTCTTTACAAGGACAAACATTCCCCTGAAAGATTAACCAGTCATCACTCTGGTGAAACTCGGGGCCGCCGAGATAGTATTGACTTGAGAAAGAAAGACCAGGAGACAAAGAGGTTTGCTATTATTCATTTTTCCATTGCATATATTTTATACCGATCGTTTGACTACATGCATTGGTATTTACAAAACTGTTTTTAATTATGTGACTTGACAGTGAAACAATATCTGGAAGGGCACGTTATCCTGAAGGGCCTCAACAAGAGCCGTCAACTACTTTGAAAGGCACTTTGCCTAGTGAGAGGGTACGGGAACCATACCTTGGGGATGAGGACAGGAGTCGTTCTCGTCCAAATGATGTGAAGGGTACAGAAAAGTTGCCAAGAATAGTTGAGCGGGATGAAAAGATTGGTTTCATGGATTCTGGCTCTGAGGAAAGTGATAGGCACAGAGTTGAAATTAATGAAAAGAGAAAACCAAGAAAGTCGAAACGGTCTGAAGTAACATCTGATGATGAATATAGTGATGATTCTCAAATAGAGGGGAGGAAGGAGGCTAAGAAGCGAAGGAAGGAGGAGAAGAGATTGAAAAAAGAGGAGAGGCGTAAACGTCGGGAGGAACGCCGTCGGAGAAAGGAAGAACGACGATTGGAGAAGCTGAAAATGAGGACAGCTGGCACTATTGAGAAGAATCATGATGGCAATGCTTCTGGGGAACGGGTTTCGAGGAGGGATTCACACTCTAGTGACATTGAAGAGGCAGAGGCCGAGCAGAAAAAGCTTGAGATTGAGTTACGGGAGAAGGCTCTTGAATCGCTTCGAGCAAAAAAGGGCGTTAACAATTAAATTTCTTGCTCTGCTTTTGAACAATCGGCTGTTATTTCACCTTTTAATCTTGTTGTTCTGTTCTTTTGATGTCTATTGGAACTATTATGTTTTGGATGAGTGTATTATTGATAAGCTTTTTAATGTAGTCTGTCTTTACTGCTGGCAGCGAAAGTTGATAAATGAGGATTTCCCTGAGCTAGTGTCTTGAGTGCAACTTTATGCTGACCTTGCTGCTATATTTGCTGGTAATAATTATCTTCCCTTTGCTGGGGATTTGTTCTTGTTTGATAGGATACATGAAAATTATGGGTATAAAGGCATCTTATTGCCGTGTCTTCATTGAGACATTATATTCTATTAAGATGTTTGGTGTTTTGTGCTTGGTGGTTATGAAAGTGAGTTTTTTAGTAATTGTGCAGGTAAAACAATAAGGTTATTTGGCTTTGACAGATCTAACAATGTATTCTCTGGGATAGATAAAATAAACCTGAAGGTCTTGGCAATTTCAATCTAATATAGGGTTGTTACTAAATTGGCTTTCTGGTTAATTGATAGATGAGAATATTGTCAACTAGATGATTTGGTTGAGCAGGCATTGTGCAGTTCCATGTTTTGAACATCAGATCAGGTGAAGTGTTTCATTCTTTAATGGTCCCTCTTAGAAGAAAGAATTCAGCGCCTAAGCTAAAACATATTCTTCATTATATGTTGGTTTTTCTATCTCACTGTGTTTTGGTTTTAACCTGTGTGGTTGGCAGCTTGAGAGTTGTTGTCCGGAGTTTGTTTTACTGTTGTTCCTGGTGCTTTAGGCTTCTGTTCATCCTGTCTCAATGTTGAAATCAGCCGTTAAATCATGTTCCGGTGCACAGTCATGTATGTGAAAATGCTCTGGTTAATACTGTAAAAGCATGTTAACCTTTTTTTAGTTCTCTCTCTAAATTTGGAACTGTTGACCAGCACTTGTCTTGTTAGCTTTGTAGGGATTTAGACAAGCGATATCTTTGAATTCAAATAGTTGAAGCTTTATGTTTAATTGTATTCAAATTGGTTTATTTTTCACAGTGGTGGAACTATTATTTGGCTTCAGTTTGGTTCTTTCTCTCTTGTTATCTACTTACTTTTTATTTTTCATATAGAAGATGCCATACATTTGACTCTTCTTTGACATTAGCTAGAACTTGGCATTTTCTCTGTCCATCTTCAGATCTTCTGAATTTTTTGTTTTCCTTGATTTAGTTCCCATGTGTTATGAATACGGAGTTTTCTTCCTAATAGAGTTATCCTAAACTTCTATATGATGATTTTGTAAACATTATCCGAGCATTCCCGGGATGTTACAAATATGGGAGTTTTCTTGTTTTCATCTGTTATCACAATGTCTATAGCTGTATATTTTTTTTTTTTTTGCCCCATGGAAGTTCTAATTCTATGATTATTTGTTTCCCTCTAACTGGTTAGTTTTAGGGTGGCGTAAGGTCCATTGGATCTCTTCCAAGATTCAATTTTGTTTGGAATGAACCTTTTTTTTGGGCTTTTATGATTGCTTGCTGCTCAATTAATGGTATATGAGCGCAGTCGAATTATGAATTGCTTAGCTGTCCTTCAATTTGCATCATCAAAACATACATTGCAAACATGACTAGTGAATCTAATGTTGAAAGCATTGGTTTATTCCAGCCATTTGCATTGTCCAGGTCTTATTGTGTAGAGTATTCCTTGGCACATTTAAGGAAAATGTTATTTGAAGGTATTAGCTTGACCTTTCATGACCTTTCAGAAAGTTTATGGGGATTGAACATCTCTCAAGCATTGCAAAGAATTGTTAGCGTCCCATGATATACATTATGATTACGATATATGTAATGGATTATGACATAGATTTAAGCAAATATTTTTTTTTGTTGTATTTGCAAAATACAGATAGTATGATATGAGTGAACTTTTCAAAAGAACAAATTTGAGGGAATTGAAGGAGGTTCTCTTTTTCAAAACATTTTGTTGGAAGATTTTTGTTATATATGCGTAACTATTTGTGTGAGCAAGAGAGTAAAATGAATATTTTGGGCAGTGAGCTCGATGACTAGATACTTATCCCCATACCCGAGTTGCCGACAAGTGCACGTTGTTTAGCACTTACTTTCTCTGTAATTGCAACATCATTGTAATCAACTTTTTCAATCAATAGTAATTTCTATTTTCATGCAAATGTGTTCTTATGAGATTGTTTTCGTTTTGTTTTCTGCTGCTAACTTGCAAATTCGACTTGGCTGAGGTCAAACCCTTGTTGCGTGTCTATGCACACAATATTCTGGTTTGGTGAACAAAATGTGTAATTTAGTTGTCCTATCATACAGGGACACACAAAGTTGTAACTCTGCTAATTATCTTTACTGAGCATCTAGATGAATGTGCTTTTTTGCAAATATATCTAGATATATAGTACTTCTCTTCATGTCATAAAGAAATGTATTGATCATATTAATGCATATACATGTATTTACTGGTATGGTGCATGCTTGTATTGTGCTTTGTTGATGACTTGAACTTACCAAAGAAGTTGGACAAGAGTGAATTGATCATAGCTGATTTCTGGGTACTCGCATTTATTTCTAGACTAAAATAAAGAATCAAAGCATATCTTACTATAATATCTTTTGAAAAAAGTATGGATCTGATGCATGTTTAGATTACCTCGGGTTAAAACATTTAGCATCCTGTTTCAGCTAAATGGTTGATCGAAGGAGCAAGGTTCTATGGTTTAAAAATTTGTTCAACCGTCAATGCGTATGGTCCATCGCCTTTTCCATTTTGGAGAGTGAGAATTTTTTTTCCGATTTTCCAGTACTTTATGTTTGTGAATTTTTTCATCGTTCAGGAATATATTTGACTCTATATATATGTTCAAACCTGTTCGCCAATTTGGCATTGTTTGATATGATGTACATATGTAAGCGTGTTTGACCCTAGCCTTTGGAAATTGGGTGATGTGCTTGAGTGCTTGACCAAGGGTACTAACTTCGGTCTACATGTTTGATAATGAGGGAGAGTGATCGACCTCCAAAGAAACTAGTGTGATGTGATGTTTTTACAGAATCTCTGTACCATGCTTCGTATCTTTGGAGTATATTCTGTTTATCTAGGAATTCTCTATACTATTACATCATTAAGCCTCTTAGATAATACCTTGTGAGAATGTTTTCTTTGACTGAATCTTCTCTTGGTGGATTTTAACATGCAGATTTCATATGGCACTTTTATAGGAGGTTTTACCATTTGTAGTAGCCATCCGAGCAAGGAATCTCTGTTCTGAGTAAATTGATTTGCTTGTAGATTTTCCTTTGACACATTTTTTTTGTCAGCCAAAATGTTCTTGGACATAAAAGTGGACAGTCATCTGTTCTTCCGTTAGGTGTTTATCTTGTCAATTTGGCACACCTACCCAAACTAAGGAATACCTAGTTATAGTTGGACATCTCTGGTTTGATGAAGTGTTTTAAATTGCAGGTAGTTGTATATAGGTGTAAAGGGTAGTCAATCTTGAGTTTATGGATTTGTATCCATACAACCTACGGTCATTTATGAAGAATTTATTCCGTATTTGGTACCAACAGTTTGTCTGTCTTGAGAGCAGCATGTTTATTTGTAAAGATGGATGGGTAGCCTAGTAAGTAAATTGATGACAATCTTGATGACAATAAAAGTCAGCCATATTATTTATGTCCTTGTTGAACGTGTGAACATGATGTTTTCCTATTGAATTTGCTAGGGTAGTTCTTCCCCTCTAGCTGGGACAATTTCTGTTTTTATTTTCGGAATTGGTCGATTCTGTTCGTTTAGAAACAAGTACTTCATTTATAATGGCTGTGTATCAGTGTTAGTTTTCTGGGTTATATGTTGGCAGGCAAAGGCTGTAATAACTGCAAAATTTGTGAACTTGTAGTACACTATGCTTTGAGTTTGTGTTCTTTGAGCTATATCTATCTGGTTGGATTTTGATAAACATTAGCAATTCGTTGTTAAACATTCTCTGTTTCTGCATGTTTGGAGTTTGGCCGTAGTGCCCGAAAAATGACTTTTTTTACTACTATTTTGTCTTTAGAAGTGTTGGGAGCATTTACTTAAAACTAGATGGTTGCTGCTCCATATTGCTGCGTTTTGTCTTCGACTTGGCTCGTAGGAAGGTAATGAACAACTAGTCTAATGATTTGTGCTTCAGTGTGTCATAGTATGCTTTCTGCCGATTCCTGTGGGTTGTTTGCTATAGTTATACAATTACCGGGTTTTGTGTGTTTTTCTTTTGAGAAGTTTTTAAACCTGATGTTTGTGTGAGTTTTTATATAGGATGTGTCGAGTTATTTGGAATTTGGTTGGTTACTTGAATAATTTGTATGCGTTTAAATGTTAAAAATTCGGTTTAATACGTGTTTGGGGGAGTCACTTTTGTGAGATGTGTGGATAAGTCATAAGTAAAATACAAATTGCCAATTTTGGTTGGTTGGTTAAATAATAGGTACCCTTCCATTTGGAGATGGTATATGAACTATTTAAAGTTGGTAAGACTTGAACTAAAGACATACAAGTTTAGTTTTGGGGGGTGGGTTGGGGGTTGCTCTGTTGCTCCATTTATGGTATCCAACTAACCGTAGTTAATACTTGATTAAAAATGAAAAAGACCGTTTCTTTTGTCTCTTTTTCTTTGCATTTGGGGTGAGGATTTATGAAATCTTTTTAATTAGTTTTTGAGGCAATAGTGCCACAAAATCTATACGAAATCCCCAGAGTTGTTTGATTTTCGTAACTTTTTATTATCTCAACGTTTGAAGTTTAGAAGTTACATTTCTTTTTGAAGCATCTCATGAAAATTATATTGTTGACATAATTAATGTACCATAATTCGTCGTAGTTAATATTTGATTAAGTTGATATTAGGGTTTTGTTAAAAAATTTCGAAATGAAAGGAGAACTCCTAATTTAATTATATTTTGCTTAAATACAATAATATTTATGCTGTGTGAAATTTATGCGAAATAAATCACAAATTCCAATGTTATTTCCCCTTATTGCTTCTCTTCTAAGAACAAAGTTAACCCATTTTCTACTTTTTTTAGGTCTACAAAGTTAACCGATTGAATAAATCAAAATTTGGATCAATTGTACTTAAAAAAACAGTAATAAAAATAAAATAAAATAGAAACTCATTTGAAAAGGACGTACAAAGTCATTTTCTGGTTAAATATGACAAGAAAAATGTCTGGTCTCCAATTTTCAATTGGGGATAAAATCATTATTAGGTGTCCCAATTTCATTGGGTGACCATTGCATTCAGATAATATTATTCATCCAAAATCAACCTATGTCACTCGATCAGTTTCAGATATTCTAAACAACTACGCCCTCTTCCGCTAAAAAAAGAAAAACAGAAAAAGAAGAACAAGTACCACTCTCACTACTCCTCCTACTCATGGAGATTTTGAGAATTGGATGGATACACTAAGTCTACATCCAAACAGACCCTATCTCCGTTCCTCTCTCTTCCTCCCTATGATGGCTCCAACTCTCACTTCCAATCCATTCCTCTCCAACCCCACTCCCACACATTCACATTCCCGCCTAAGAAACCGTAGGCTCACAGTCTTCGCCAAAAATACCGGCCCTTTGTTTCGCCTAGGTAAACGTTCCGACGACTCTTCCTCTGATCAATCGGAAGATTCCACTAATTCGAGTCCGTTTCGGTTTGATTTCGGAAAGTTGCCGGACATGAAGTCGTTGGTTCCGGTGGTGGCGAAGCCGGCGACGGGGGGGCTATCGTTTGGGAACCAGAGAAAGAAGGATGCGGGAACGGTGTTTGTGGCTGGAGCGACGGGGCAGGCCGGTGTTCGCATTTCGCAATCGCTGCTTCGGGAGGGGTTTAGTGTGAGGGCCGGTGTGCCGGAGCTTGGTGCTGCTCAGGAGCTGGCTCGTTTAGCTGCCAATTATAAGGTTAGGTTGGAGAATAATTTTTCTTTTGCAGTTCATTGGCGGTTGAAATTAAGAATTTAAGAGGAAAAAAAAAATGTGGTTGCCACTGAAGATTTATATCTATCTATATATGTCAAAGTAAATAATGCAAACACCTTTAAAGATTATGTTCAAATTAGTTAATAGATGCACCGTTGCACCAGTTTTTTTTACACTAGTAATTTATACAATTTTTGATATACTTGAGTTCTATATATATACTAGGTCATAACCATGCAAAATGTATTATTAACCATTCAAAATAAAAAGTATCCAAATAATTTTTTTTATCTCTTATACATTTTTAAGATTTGAAAACCATTTTCCCTTGTTATATAACTAGTTTTTAAGCACGTGCATTGCATGCAGTTATTAATGAGTATTTTACTTCAGATTTACAAATCAAATAACCTAAAACTAAAAAAGTACCTTCATGTCTCCTCTTTGCAACTTCTCTATCGAAGAACTAACTACTATAATAGATAGAATTACAATAAACAAAAAAATTGTTTGACAAACAGAGATCTTAAATAAAGAAAAAGAATAGTGATAACCTCATATAACTTGAACACAAACGGTTGAGGAAAGATTGAAGGCTTTCGATAATGCAATTTTGAAAAAGCTTGTTAAATAAATAATGCAATACTATACTCAATCTAGACTTTGATTATAACGTGGACTCTTATTAGTTAAACAATAAGAAGTCTATCAATGTGAACTTTGATTTTAATGTGGACTCCTCTGTTTCAAGTAATATGAAAAATGATAATAAAAACAACTAATTTAGGTAAGAAGATGAAAAATAATTTGAAGGATGTAGTGAGCTGCTCTTCATCTCGTGCTCATTTTTGTGGTTATAAGTCATCCTCCTTTTTGTTTGGTGGAATTTTTTTTTTCGCCACTACCACGGCATCCCTCAACTTATTTTCAAACTTCTCACTAAAATACATTGTTTATTATTATTTTCCATTTTGTTATCAAATGGAGCCTTATATGTTAACAAAATAATGCAATATTATACTGAACGTAGACTTTTATTATTTAAACAATAAGAAATCTCTTTCAATGTAAACTTTGATTCTAATGTGGATTGTTACAAGTTAAATAAATAATAACAAGTCTAATTTTCTTAGGTTAATATAATTATAAAATCAAGGAGCATAAATGACCATAAAAGAAAAAAAGAAAAAAAAACACTTATATTTATTTGTAATTTTATATTTAGTGTAGTATAGATGTAGATATCATCGATAAGTGCAAACACGGATTATCCGATTCACAATGCCTATATATGCAAGAAGAAAAAGAAAGAAAAAGTTTATACTCTTCATTCAAATTAGGAGTTCCAATTTGACTAGTGCATCTTTTTAAAAATCACTAATTTCAATGTAATCAATGGTTATCAATAAAATTGATGGTAATGATATTAGAACTCCCTCCAAAAAGTGTCATGCATAAAACGTGTCCCTAAATATCATGTGTCACTAAAAAATGATTTTAGATCGTTAGACTACTTTTGTTGAGTGTTAATATCATTACACATTGCTCAAAAAATATATATATATATATATCATTACACAAAATTCATTTACCATATGTTAGATACGACACTTGATTATGTCATAAAAATAAAATAAAACTTTTAAAATTAGTGTTTTCCTGGAGGGGGAAGGGAAGAAGTTCCCCCATAGCTCCATGACTTGATGTTACAGAAGGATAGTAAGGCTCTTGATACAATATGAAGGGAGTAAAAGGCAAAATATAAGATGAACCATATATAACAAACAGGCTCTTTTGTTTTCGTTTAATTTATGTGCAAAGCAAACACAAAACGCAAGCAAGCATGGCTTTGAGCCTTTGATGTTAAAGTGTGTGTTACCAGTACTAATTCTCCCTACGTACGCCTCGTTGTATTACCACCGCAGATCATCTCAAACGAGGAATCAAAACGCCTCAATGCCGTCGAATCCAACTTTGACAATGCAGAATCAATCGCCAGAGCTATCGGCAATGCCAGCAAAGTGGTTGTCACGATTGGCCCGTCTGGGAATGGTCCCACAACCGAGGTCACACCATCAGACGCCTTACAAGTCATCCAAGCCGCTCAACTGGCAAGAGTAGCGCACATGGTAATCATCTACGACGGGTCCACATCTACATCCTCCTACAATGTACTAGATGGAATCTCAACTTTCTTTAACAACCTATTATCGCGGCCGTTGACGATGGCTGAGTTTCTCAAGAGTGTAGTGGAGACCACAGACGTAAGGTACACCCTCATAAAGACGAAGTTGACGGAGGATTATGCACCCGAGAGTTCATACAAGATCGTAGTTTCAGCCGAAGGAAATGCAGGTGCATACGACTACAAAGTAATGTAATGTATGCGATAAGTTTCTATTTCTTTCTTACTATCAAAACATTTTTTATAATCTTTATTTGGACAATATTTTAACATGTAATTTTTATTTAAATCGGTTCTCTTGATAGGTAGAGAGCCATTTAATGGTCTAGATTTATTACTATAATATAAAGTGATTCACTCAAGTGATTATATAATGGTCCATTTTTGTTATAGAAAGAAACTTACTAGAAACTGAAATGTGCTAACCTTTCTTATTTCTCAATTTCAAAAATGTTTTGAAACTAATATTTATTTGTTATTTCTGTTGATAAATTTAGGTAGCAACTTGGCAAATTGCATCATTGGTGGCAGATGTTTTCTCCAATACGGCGGTGGCAGAAAACAAGGTATGACATAATGCTGCTTGTTTTTCTTAAAACCGATTTCATAATTTTAACTTTTTTGTTAGTAATGGGTTATTTTCATACTTTAATTTTTATTTTTTTGTTAGTAATGGGTTACTTCTGATTTATACCCCCTCTTAAATTAAAACTTCAAAATTAGGCTGCAAGTCGATGCTCCCTCTTACTACTACTACTACCACTACTATTACTACTACTACTACTACATAAATTAAAGAGTTTAACTTCTCCGGTTGATACTAACTTCAACATAATCCATGGTTGAAGAAAAGCCTGTTTTGCTTTTGTAAGATATAGAACATTGATCACGTCTAAGAAATGGAACAAACCATTAATTTGAGTAATTCTCCCTCTTTAATTATTCAGTGAAACTAGTCTCCTTTGTTTTGAACCCACAGGCCACAATGTCTCACTTACGTGAAGTGCACTTGTCATTGAAATAGAAGCGCATTTACTTGTTACGTTGCCCTTGTGGGTTCCCACTAGGAAATTGCTGTTTTGGTTAGCCACTAATTTGGCATTTGGGTTGTTTACTTTACCCAGGTTGTGGAAGTTTTTACGGATCCATCAGCCCCCTTAAAGTCTGTAGATGAACTTTTCGGGTAATGTCACTCCCATACTTCGAGTTTCTTATCTATATGCTCCTATAATAACTACAGTAACAACTTTTAGTGTTTCTCTGGTTCGAGGTTTTGTCCTCTCCAGGAATCCTGAAATTGGTAACAAAACAAAGTCTCATAATCAATGACGAGTTAAAATTACAAAAGTACCAATTCTGGATCTTAGAAAACACAAAAACTTGAAGCAGACGAGCACTTAACACACATAATTCTAAAAAGCTCAAAAATGGCTCCCTCACAGTCCCATTCCCGAGGATGGAAGAAGAAAAGCCTATGCAGAGGCCCTTGCAAAGGCAAAAGCAGAGGAAGAAGCAGTAAAAGCTTCTGAGCAAGCCCGAGAAGCAGCCGTGGCAGCCAAGAAGCTCGGAGAAGAGGTGAAAAAGCTCGAACGTCAAGAGGCTCGAGCCACTAGCCTAGCAGAAGAAGCCCAAGAGAAAGCCGCAGCAGCCGGAACCACAGTTGATAGCCTTCTGGACAAAGCCAAAGATATGACTTCAAGTCTTTCTTGGGAAAATTTCAGCTCACAGCTCAAATCGGCCGTGCAAACGGCTCCCATTGAGATGCCCAAAGTGCAGGTTGCGACCGTGAGGGGACAAACCAGGGCTCGGAATCTGACTGCCAAGAAAGCGGTCACTAAAAAGGCTCAGCCGAAGCCAACAAAGCCGAAAAGAGAACAGAAGGAGCCTGAGGGTGAAGTGAGGAAGGTTTTTGGCGGGCTTTTTCAGCAGCAAACGATTTATGTTGATGATGATTGAGTAGATACTTTGTGAACTACCCGCTTAATTAGTTTTTAGAGAGCTAATTGAGGATTATTCTGAGCAAGAAAATGTGCATATTCTTGTGTATTGAATAAGGTTTTTTGAATTATTTTTTTTCCCATTTGGCATCAGGTAACGCTTGATTTGGGTTTTTTGTTTTCAAATTTTATCAACTTTGGTGTAATATATATTATGTTGTGAAATAATAATTTTTTAAGGTGTGAAATTGTAGATGGGAGTACCAAGCTAAGGGTATTGTTATACACCTATCGGTGCGGTCACTTCTTAGTATACCCTGGAGCTCTACCGCGGGAAGAGCAGGTTAAGAATGCCTATACTCATTCGGGGTTCGTCTACACCCACACACATGCTGCCAAGTAATCCATTGTGAATATTACTTCACCTTAAATACTCGTGGTTCCCGCTCTCTCTCTCTCTCTGTCTTCCCTAAGAGGTGCTCCTTATCGCCAACTCTCTTGTCCCTTGATGATGCCATGAAGCGAGTAACGCCTCATATCCACACCGATAAACACAGTCATAATGCTACCCTCGGTATTTATGAAAAGGGATGTTGGTGAAGGCTACTACACAGAGAAACCATTTCACTATTTGTTCATAATAAGTGCCAGCTTCTCTGAAGTGTTAAATCTGTGCACGGGTCCATTTGTGCCGAGTCTTAACGAATACGGATAATTTTTTGTTTCTACCCGAACACAACTCACAAGCTATCCGTGTTGGTGAAGGCTAATACACAGAGAAACCATTTCACTATTTGTTCATAATAAGTGCCAGCTTCTCTGAAGTGTTACATCTGTGCATGGGTCCATTGTGCCGAATCTTAACGAATGCGGATAATTTTTGTTTCTACTTGAACACAAGTCACAAGCTATCCATGATGTTTTTCAAATTTGTAAATCACTCCATTTGTGATGTTTTCGGAATTTTTATACGACTCGATTTGTTATCAGGTCACCAAACTTGACGCGATTGTACCTGTAAATGAGATAAATTATTTATAAAAAGAATAATCTTTTTCACTAAAATAAGATGAGTGAAGGAAAAAAAAATAAGGATACACTTCTATATATATCCAAAGATATGGAAAATGTTAAGGAAGAACCTTATTTACGGACTGGGCCATTTGGCATACTTCCCAATATAATTTTTTGATGAAATTTGGTGGGGATGTTCTTCATCATGCGTAGAAAATCTCTACCAAATTTCTTCAAAAAATTCAACCTGGAAGTGGATTAACTATAAGATTGAAGAATAGTGGTTCAGAAATAGATATATAAAATTCAATATTTTTTCAATTCTGTAGTTAACTCACTTTCTAGTTGATTTTTTTTTGATGAAATTTGGTGGAGATTTCACATGATGAATATCCCCACCAAATTTTATCAAAAAATTATATCGAAAAGTATGCCAAATGGCCCGGTCCGTAAATAAAATTCTTAAATTAAGGTCCTTATTTGAAATGAACCCTCCAAAGATATATAAATCTTTTATTTTATTTATTTAATAAACTTTAATTACATTAAAAATATATTAAAAGTTAACCGGTCACCGAATCGTTAAAGTAAACTCTGTAACTAATTCGTTGTCATTTTTCCTGTTAAATGGGTGAACCTCATAATATCTTAAAATCGTTACGATTTGGTGTTAATTCGTATCATGCTATCGTACAACGTGTAATTCTGACATATCTAATAAGAGTAAAAATTGCAAATTTCGAGTCTCTTGTATTATATTAGACTCTTGTTAAAAATTGTTCAATTCACCCCTGATTTTATAAAAAGTGATGCTACATAATCTGAATTATTATTTCTTTTAAAAATTTTAATATGGAATCTCTCTAGAATTAATTACTCAGGTTTATGGAGGGCAGCAACATGGAAGTTAATATGGAATCTCTCTGGTTGACAATATTCTTCCACGTGGCAACTAATTCCTTTACTACTGGGCCCTAGGAGAGCTGGCTATTATATTAAGGACTCATTCGATTTGTGGAAGAAAAATTAATTTCTTTATTTTTTTTATAGAAATGAAAAACTAAATTTTGTATTAAGTTTTTTTTCTTATGTTTGATAAAGTATGGAAAGTATTTAGATAAGGCTGTTACTATATAAATTTTTTATAATAAATGCTTGAAAATTACATGGGAAAATCAATCTCATATGTTTTGAGAGAAATGATTTTACCCCCTACTTTCCCTTCTCTCAGGAAAGTGTTTCCGGAATTTTTACTTACCAAACAAAGGAAAGGAAAGATTTTTCTTTCCTGAGTACTAAAATCCGTGAACCAAACGAAGGCCTAAGGGTGTTTTTGACGCGCTTAATTAGAGAGTCAAATTATATTATTTAATTATATCCGATCAGGATAAAACAATCCCACATGTGGGTGGGATTCATTAATCCTTCTCTCGGTGGTAGGATAAAAAAAATTTAGTGAAATAAATAATCCACTCCGGTATTCAATTACAATAAACACCAAATATGGAATAAAACAAAGTTATTTTATTTCACTCTTTTATCCAGCGTATCAAATGCAATTTTATATTATAATTTATAAAGGTTGTAATCAAGTTGGCAGATTAGTTTCAGTGTGAGCATTTGGATTAAAATTAAGCCGCGCGCGGGCTAATAGATCGAATTTTCCATTTGAAGTAAAGTCGGAGTACCTGTCAACATCTATATCTATATCTATCTAAAATCTGAATACTAGGAGGAGGAGGAGGAGGAGGAGGAGGAGGAAGAGGATTATTATAAAGCAAACTGGGGCTGTATTAATTCAAGGGCGGCTGTTGACAGCCGGTTTTCTTTTAATTTCTAAGGGCACTGCTGGAATATAAATATAATATATAGCTTTGGATTAATTATTATTGCCTAAGAAAGACTACTGTTATTACGATGTAAAAAAATGGATCTTTATATATATATATATAATGGTTTGAAATTGTCAAACAGAAAATTTAAAAAATAAAAATAAAAATTGCAGAAGCAGGTCTAGACTTGGTAATAGCTTAATTAATTGTTTGGACACAAGTGTCCCTATCTCTGTTTATAGCTCCATCCCAACGTTCAAACAGTCATCCCTCACTACATTCGTATTTTTATTATATATATATATATATATATATACGTATCTATCTCTATATATTATCTGACCTTCAATTCTAAAGGAACTGAATTTATTTATCTGAGATAGAACACGCGCATTCTATTATCCATTGTTCTTACAAGGGGGTAAATATGGATTTCATATCCACCATTGTTTACATGATAGCCGCACTAAATACGTCAATTAGTTAAATGTCCTCCTAAAATTTCGTTTTATTTGATATTTTCACTGTCATTTTGATACTTTAAGATATTAATTTTAACTTAACCAATAGTAAAAGATATAAGTAACATAAAATATCGTTGTAAAAGTAAGGTCTAAAGTCTCTTTCTTATAAAATATTATAAATCTTATAAGAGAGAAATGAAACTGACATACTTCTAAGTAAAAAAGTGAGTGCCGATACCACTTGAACTAAAGTTTGACAATACGACTATGAATTTAGTATATTATATTAAAACGCAAAACATACCAATACTACATTAATTATCAAACTTTTATAATGCATATGATAAAATTTTATAAGTTGTGAAAATTGAGAATTGGAGATTTGGAATACTATAAATGCAAGTGTACAATATACTAGTTCTTGGAATATAGAAATAAGTGTAATTAAATACCACAAAGGTTATTGTAATATGTCGAACCATATAGTCTATATATATATAGGAAAGTTTCGAACTCATGCTATGAACTGAATATCAAACTTCTTATTTATTTGACAAAAAAAATTAAATTCCCAAAGAGAAACATTAGCTAATGCTACTATATATATAAGATAAATAAATGTACATGTGGACGAAAAATGTCAAGAAAATAGACATGATATATTGTATATTTTGATTGTTAGAAAAATGATGAATACTCTACAGTGGAAAATTAAAAAAAAATAGAAATTGAAATGAACTTATTGATCGAGACTTGTGATATATGACACAATCTCTTAAGGTCAAATTATCCGTGTATTGAAGCTGTGTATTGAAGCTGACAGCCTACATGAGCACACACGTCTTAGGATACACGATTTAGAGTTCTATCAACAACCGTAAAATCCTTATTAGAACTCTCAAAGTACTCCAGAGAAAATTAGATAAGGTATAAGAAGAGAAGAATCGTTTTTGTATATCTCTTTGAGGATCAACTACGTATATATAAAGTTAAAGTAACGGGAAGAAGGAGTACGGATAAATGTGTATCACACTTTACACTTAACAAACCGACATCCCTAAAAGATTCAGTCAAAACCCTCATCTCTAAATAATTAATAAATACGAAAAATTAATTAATTAAATAAATAATTAAAATATTTGAATAGCAAGAATGCCCAAGGCCCTATATATCAAAGAACCTTAATATAAATGTAGTTAACAATGCTTGAAAAAAAGAATATCCAAGTCTCTTCCACTCGAGTTATATACTCTAATTAATTATATCATTTAAAACTAATGTATATATACAACAATATCATATATCGAAGAACTATCAAAAAAGGTAAGATTAATTAGCAAGGAAGATAGTGAGTACTCCATCTAAAAGCTATCCCTTTCATCTTACATATAATTATTATGGCTGGCTAGCTAGCTAGCTATATTAAACCATAATAAATCTCAACTAGAAATATGCATGCAAAATTTAATGGTCATAATGGTCGGATTCACCCGAATTTTGGTGGTAAAGGTCCAAATTTCAATATATATATATATATATATATATTTATGTACAAGTGATAGATAAATCCGAACGATTTTAGGAGAAGGAGAAGGATGGAGATTGAACTTTGGTTGCCCGTATGTATGAATTTCCACACCTTTTCCCAATCTTCCAAAATTCAATTATGACTTAATAATCTCCACACGTTTCAAGACTTAATTCCTTTGTTACAAAAGAGAAAATTAAGAAATGTGAATGTTAACAAGGCAATTCATCTAGAAACACAGCTCTGAAGCAAACATTTCTAGAACAAAATGCAGGCCTTCTACATCACCCCATCCCCTATATATAAAAACGTACATTTATGTACTCCCACAACTACATGTTGACCATCTCCACTTCACTCTCTCTCTAACAAACTTAGAGAGAGAGAGAGAGAGTGATTAAGATGGAAAGCAGTACTGCTGGTGAGTCTGCCCCTGAAAACCCAGACCATGATCATAATCATAATCAATCACAATTAGCTCAAAACCAAGCAAGAACATATGATTGTAGTTTTTGCAAAAGGGGTTTCTCTAATGCACAGGCACTTGGTGGCCACATGAACATCCACCGCAAGGACAAGGACAAGGCCAAGAAACTCAAGCATCATTTCTCCAACCCACCACCACCACCACCTAATCAACAATTTCGGCTAGACATTTCATTAAACACCTTGACTACACCTTCATTTCCTCCCTTAGATAAATTCATCAAGAGCGAATTTGTTGAAGATCAAAAACCAGCAAATAAGCAGCCCAATTGGGATTTTTCAACCCAAGACGATAGCAGTGCCACTTCAAGAGACCAAACTAATGCTCAAATACATTGTTGTGATGATGGGTTTTTGGAGGCAGAGTTGGACCTTGAGCTAAGGCTAGGGCATGAGCCAACACAATCAAACGCTATAATGGGTACTAGAAAGTTCTTTTGACATATTTCATTTTATTGATTTTTTTTTTGCTCTAATTCATCCATTTGTTTAATTTATGTATGAATTCTTATTCTTCTATTTCAAATATCTTGTTTGGTTAATATATCCGGTATATTCTTATCGGAAGGGAAACACTTCCTCCAACTATGCAAAGACTTAAAATATTAAGATATTTAACCACATAGCAATATTAACAAATTACAAAGTAGGATGACCGAGACACTCTTTAAATGAGAATTAACAAATTTTGATTGGGTAGACACCTCTTACAAGGGTGCACGTACAGTTTACATAATAGTTGTTTATCTTATTATTTAAACATCTAAAATTTTGATTTGTTTTTGATTTGACGATTTTTTATGTTAATTTATATTGTACCACGTCAATTATATATACAACTATTTGGAGTACTATTTATCATTAAGCATTGTTTCCTAGACGATCATTTAACTAAAAAATCATATCCTTTTTAATTAATGGCATACATGTTATTGAATAATTCATGAACTTTGGTACGTAAAGGAGAGAAGTTAATTTAGTTTTTTTCTTTACCAAATTATTACATGTTTTAACTTGAAAAGAGAAACTTCTTGATACTAGGAGGAGGGCCGATGTTTACTATGACTGATTGAAGAAACTCACTACTTGTACATATTAGGGTTTTGGACCTTTGGTACGTAGTACATGATGGAAGAAGGAAACATCTTGAACAAACCATCTATAGCCATTCAAAAATGGAAAAAATTAGGGTTTCTCATCAACTCCTTCACTCTTTGAGCATGTTGAATTAGTCAAAATCAATCTTTATTTAATGAAGAGATATCAAATTAAATTTTCTAAAATTTGGTAGTATGTTTAGGACGCGATTTTTGCTATCTGTCCTAAATTATGTTACTCAGTTTTTGCGCTTTTCTAAACTTTTAATTGATAATGTACATATACGATCGAGAGGTAGCATGATATGTACATATTAACCTCTTCTTCATCTATTCAATGTGAAACATAGAGATCTGGTAAAAACTTGAACAACGTACACTAAGGAAACTTGATTTTGAAAAAAACATATCAAATATATTACATATTTTAATTGACATTAATTTTGCAAAGTAATGCGATATATTAAAATAATATATTCTAGGCATAAAGGAATTCTATTGGAGCTAGCTAATTACCAATTAAATTCAGTGTTGAACGAGCAACAGTAGCATCAGCATGAAAATGTTGCCAGCTGGTCAATATGAATGGTCAACATATAGATAGTGGAGTTTCCATTGCCCTACGTGCTTTTGTGCATTATTTAACAACTTACAGGTTACAAGAATTTGAGTAATTAACATTATTAATTTAAATGGAGTTTGAGTTAAGGGTTTTTTTTATTTGTAATTAAAATGAGAGATTTAAATTATTATTTTTAAAAAATAAAAAAATTAAGGGGTGTTTGTTGTTAACAATGGGGAGTTATTTAGTATTAGGTGTTAATGTTGAGTTTATTTGTTCACTTTATTTCTGAATATGATTATAATGTAGTGTTCACATTCGATCAAATAAATTCAAATAAAAATCATTTGTTCATACCATAAAAGCAAATAGAATTCAACAATTATCAAAAGTTAAAAAGAAAAATTAATGTGCCCTTATTTGAGTGTTGCTAATTGCATGTATTCTCTGATCAAGAACGTTGTAGTCCATTAACGTGCTTCTTGTCCTTATAACAGTCTTAAATTTGACCTACATGGATGTAGTTGCCGAAACATTTGTTGGTCAATTGTTATTGTGGTGGTTTTAGATTCATGGTTGTATGAAAAAAAGTTGTATTTTATATTGCTTGGTTTCAAAAAAATAAAAAATTACATATATTCACCGTCTCAAATTAAGAAACCTATTTCTAAGAGAGAAGACAACACTCGACAAAAACCAAGAAAGCAAAAAAATAAAATAAAAATTATAACGATTAACATATATTTAATCGATCTTGTGCATAAAGTATTAAATCTACGACAAATTAATCAATTAATATCGCCAAAACCTAAACTTATACCTAAATAAGTCAAAGTTGTTTTAGTGGTTCGTTTGGTTCAAAATTTAAATTATTTCATGAATGTTACATTCCATTTTAGAAGGATTTCGATGTTTGGTTTAGGTTTTGGGCTAAGAATGCATTATTCCAGGAATGAAGTATTTTTTCAAAGTTCTCCCTCTTAAATAAATGGGAATAGAGGATTCCTCTATGTATTCTTTTTTAGATTTTCTTCTAAGATTACCTCTTAAGACCAAACTATTTATTCTACTTGCCACGAAAGGTAAAAAAATGTATTTTTTGTTATTAAACTTATTATTATTATTATTATTATTATTATTATTATTATATACAACAACTTTTTACAGTTCTTAACAATAAAAACAAATTTTGACCTTTGTAAAATTGTTAGGACTTGTCTTTTAATTTTATAAAATGAAGAATATTTTAGTAATTCACACATATTTTACTCATATTTTCATTTGAACCAAATATAGAGAGGGAATTTAACGTTTTATCTAGGAAAGAAGAATTCATGTCTAAACCAAACATTGGCAAGTCATCCTAAATGCCAGGAGAAAATATTTTCAGGAATTTAGGATGCACATTCCATTCCCAAAATACGAACTAAACAAGCCCTAAATGTTAACCAACAGGAATCAAGGATTCTAATCCTTTATTGTACATCAACTAATTTCAAGTTTTTTTTTTACCTATATTTGATATTAATTTATTATACGTGTAATGCGTGTGTTACTACAATATATAATTTGAGAAAACATATTTATGCATGGTGTAGTGGTTAAGGTTAGGAGTAATTTTTTTATGAACTAGGATTCAAATTCCGTAACTAGCAACTTTTGTGTTTTTTTATTTAAAAAGGCTATAGACATTAATAATAAAAAAATTACTCTAGGTAAGATTATTAGTTTTGATGATAAGATTTGGTTCATAAATCAAATATTGATGTTAAAATTTGATTAAATTTGTTTTGTTTTTTACGAATTCACCAACTCCTTAATATATATGATAAATGTGGTAATAAAATATCTACACACACACACAAAATATATAAGTAATTAAATATAAGAAGAAGGTATGTCCTCCTCCCAATGCCTTTGTGCATGTTAGCCCAAACGTTAACCACTCTTTACACAAGATTTAGGGATGTCAATTGGTTTGGTCCACAGGCCTTTTTTCTTTCTATATAACTCTTTTTCAAGTTCAGAGCTGGATCTGTTGTTGCAAGATTGATAATTACAGGTCCAAGTCCATGGCCCATATAGCAAACAATGGACCCGTGAAGAGCGTTTACCCAATTTTTACGCTTCCGGTTGATAACAAATTGAAAAATAAAAATAACTAATTTAAGTGAAAAGTTAGAAATCATCGAGTTGTGATGTGGCTCTTATTTTTTTGTTTTCTTTTTTCATTGGAATGAAATTATTTAGGCGATGATAAATGAAACTATTCCACAAAAAAAATAAAATAAGAATAACGAAAAACATCTACTTATAAACATAAGTATAAGATATATAGAAAAGAGAAAAAAAAAACCTTGATTTTATTAATATATAGATAATATTAAGCACTTGAGGGGGACAAAATCAAACCTCTAGAAAAAACACTTAGAATATTTAACAAAAAACAACAAAAACTTGAATAGGATCACTTGAAACGGCGATTTTCGAATCTCTCTTTTAGGCTTACCACTCAAGTGTTTAAGGATGTCAAATTAAACTTGATCCAAAAGAGAAATTTCTTCTTAACCAAATTTAGATTTAGATAGGATCTCTTTATAATGCTTTTGTAAATTCTTTTTTTGATTCTTGGAACAAACCATTATGAAGCCTTCATTATCATCATTCCTAGCTAGCTAACCCTTTTGAAACTAGATTTCCTTTAGCCAAATCTTCATTAGTAGTACTGCTTCCTTTCTATTCCTTTCCCATTTGTTTTGTTCCTTGAGACCAATTGTGAAACAATTTATTAGTTGGAGCAAAATCTTTTGACTTAATTTTAGTATCAACTTTACAAACTTCAGTTATTTCATCCTCCTTTATGAACACTTCTTCAAGTCCTTTGTTATCAGTGTGAACTCTAGGCCTCTCCACTTCTATTTGTTTTGAAGGTGTTGTATAAAATAATCCCAAAACATGATTATGACTTTTTTCACCCTCCTTAAACTCATCCTGCATCTTAGCCAGAATAGGAGTTTGAATTTGAACTGATTCTTTAAGTAGAAAGACATTTAATACCACTCTTAACTATAATAAGAGTTTTACCTACCAATGGTTCCTTGATAATAAGAGTTTGAACTTCCAATGTTTCGTTTGCCGGAATAGACTATTTTCCTAATTTAATGCCCCCATTATTAGTATTGTTCTCTTTTTCATCATGCATCACCTTTTCCACTCCTAAATTTTGCATTCACTGGCTTCATGCCCTTATTTAAGACCTTTTGAATAATATTTAGGAATTTCCTAATTTGTCACATATGTGAAGTTTGGCTCTCCATGGTTTGACCATGATCGATCATGGGTTTGCCCATGATCGATCATGGTGCTGGCAGGAAATTCTAGTGGGTTTCATGATCGATCATGGGGTATACCATGATCGATCATGGGGTATACCATGATCGATCATGGTCCTAGAACTTTGCCTATTTAGTGCAATTTTGGCTCATTTGAGTTGTAAGACTTGTAGAGTGACTAGAGAACTAAAAATTGGTAAGATTTTTTCTTGTTTGCTTGTAATAAACTCTTTGTTCTAATTATCAATAGAAGCTATCATCTATGTGGTTTAGTGGCGTTTATGCCAACACTAAGGTAAAACCTTCTCTTGTGCAATTTGTTTCTTTATTTTCTATTTCTCTATTGTGGGTGTACTTTTTTATGTCGGTTCTTCCTTCAGTAAACCAATTGGGCTTTTGAGATCCTTTCCAGTTGTGTTGCGCTCAGTTGTGAGCGATTTAGCGCGACAAATTGGTATCAGAGGCTAAAACGAAAAAGGTGGGATTTGTGTCGCTCGCCAAGTTTTTGATAAAATTTCAAGGTGAGATTTTTCAATATTTGTCTCGTTGTTGGTTTGTCAAGTTTATTGGTGATTGAATATGACTCCTTCTAAGACCTTAAAGGTGTCAGCGATAAAGTTTGACGTAGAAAAATTCGATGAAAATTTGGTAAATTTTGGCATGTAGCAATGCCAAATGCTAGATGTTTTAATCCAACAGGAGTTGCATAGGGCATTGTTGGGTGTGGAAGCTAAGCCCGCGATGATGACAGATGTTGAATAGGAAGAGTATGATTTGAAGGCTTGTAGCACTATTCGATTGCATCTAGCTCAAAATATGATATACTACGTTATGCGTGAAAAATCCGCGGCTAGCATATGGAGGATACTGGAAGAGAAGTACATGACGAAAAGCATAGAGAATCGTCTATATCTCAAGAAGAAGTTGTTCTAGTTTGAATATGCTAGAAGTACATTAATGAGTGAGCATGTCGATGAGTTTAACAAGATGATTTTTACTTTGTTAAACTTGAACGAGGACATGAAAGATGAGGATAAAGCTGACTTATTGCTCAATTCACTTCCGGAATCCTATGACCATTTGAGCACCACTTTATTATATGGCAAGGATTCGGTGAAATATGAGGACGTTTCTTCGGCATTGCTTGGTAATGAGCAAAGACAGAGGGAGAAATATAGTACATCGTCCAATGTATTGATTACGCGGGGAAGGATAGATGATCGAAAATAAGCAAAGCAGAACAATTCTTGGTCTAAGTCACGTACTAAGTACTTGGATAACATGGAATTTTACAAGTGCAAATGAAAATGTCATATGAAGAAGAATTGTCCTAATGCTTTGGTAGACAAGGGGAAGAAGAAGAATGCGGATAATACCACAAATTATGTTACTTAAAGGGATGATGATTTCGAGAGTATGTTAGTGGTTACTCTTAGGGAAAGCTCAACGAACGAGTGGATTTTAGACTCGTGTTGTTCGTACCATATGTATCCAAACAAGGACTTTTTCCATACCTTTACGAAGGTGAATGGATGAACGATTTTGATAGGCAATGTTCACGTTTGTAAGACAGAGGGTATTGGAACGATCAAGTTGAAGCTACATGACGGAGTAGTCAAAACTCTGAGTGAAGTCAGGTACATCCCGGATCTGAAGAAGAATTTAATTTCTTTGGGTTCTTTAGATTCCAATAGGTGCAGGTTTGTGCTCGAGGGTGGAATGCTAAAGGTTACCTCTGGTGCCTTGGTGTTGATGAAAGAAAAAAAATAGGGCAATCTCTATTTCTTTCAAGGTAGTACGGTGACGAGTAGCGCTTCAGTTTCTACAGAAGTAGGTGGACCAAGTACAAGTTCGAATTTGACAAGATTATGGCACATGAGATTGGGACATGCTGGGGAGAAGGCGATGACGGTGTTATGTAAGCAAGGTTTGCTCAAGGGTGTGAAGAGCTGCAAGCTAGAGTTTTGCGAGTATTATATGCTCTGGAAACAAACACGAGTAAAGTTTGGGACAACTATTCATTGCACAAAGGGGTTGCTTGACTACGTACACACGGATGTTTGGGGACCTTCCAAAACAAAATCCTTATGAGGTAATTATTACTTTGTTACATTTATAGATGATTTCTCTAGGAGAATTTGAGTATATATCATGAATCACAAAGACGACGTCTTTGGGGTGTTTCTAAGGTGGAAGAAGATAGTCGAAAATCAACTTAGCAGGAAGATCAATGTGCTTAGATCCAATAACGGTGGAGAGTACACTAGTGATCCGTTTAAGTAGTACTGTCAAGAGGAGGGAATTGTTCGCCATTTTACTGTTAAAGGAACACCACAGGAGAACGGAGTAGTTGAGAGGATGAACCGTACCTTTCTTGAAAAAAGTGTATGCTGTTAAATGCAAATTTAAGGAAACAATATTGGGCAGAGGCCTTATCCTATGCTAGCTACATCGTGAATATGTTGCCATATTCAGGGGTTGATTACAAAACTCCTATGGAGGTTTGGATAGAATCTCATGCGAGTTACGATTCATTACACATATTTGGTTTCCGACTTATTATCACGTTCGTGAAGATAAGATTGATCTAAGAGCCCGAAAGGTGATCTTTATGGGTTTAAGAATTGAAGTCAAGGGATACAAGTTATGGTGTCTTTAAGACAAAAAAGTGATTGTTAACAGAGATGTAACATTTGACGAGGCGTCTTTGTTCAAGATGCCTACGGGAGAAAATGTAAAGGCTCTCGATGAGAGTAAGAAAAGCGGAGTGGTGCAAACTGAAGTGACTAAGCCAGTGGTGACAATTCCGGTGCAATCGAAAGTGAATAATTCGGTTAATTCTTTCGATAGTGATTTGGAGAATGGGAATATTCTTATTGAGGGGTCTAATCAGTAACAAAGAAAGGTACCGTCTTTGGCGAGCGAAAGGGAGTCGAGAACTCAATGAGCATCGCAACGATTTGGCTATGAAAATAGTGTGGCATATTGTGAGAACCCGCGTTCTCAACGCCCGAGGGTCCTCATGGGTGGCGATTCCGATGTTGCTTTAAAAATTAGGTTTTGAGAAGAATAAGAGTCGCCAGTTTGTTTTACTAAACAAACAAAAAAAGTTTGTGTAAAAGAGACGTATTTATGGACTAAATATCCTCTTATACACAATGCATGCGAAACCAGTTGATTCGAAGGTTCGGGGATTAAGTTACGAATTGGGAAGGTGTTAGGCACCCAATTCGGCCTTTCGGTCTTTTGAGTAAGATATGCGCGTATTATAATTTTGTTCTTGCATGCAATTGCTATTACTTTACAGCTTCCGTGCTTGCCTTAGAAATCGAAATTTTGGGATTGGGATGAAAACGATGTGTTTCCTAGTTCGCCCATGATTTTGAAAAATAAGCGTGTGTGTGTGCGTGTGATTTGAAAAAGAGAGTTTGATAATAGTATATGCAATGAAACAAGTTATTTTGTAAAACATTGGGCTTTTCGGAAACTGATTCGATATGGAATCTTATATTCGATATAATATGAGGCGAGTTGACCGATCGTGTACCATAGTCTATTGATTAAATCGGTATAGATGGCACTAGTGCTCTCATAATCGAGTATTTATCACATATACACCGTAATCTATGAGTTAGATTGAATATATAGCGATTATCGATTCCTTCGTATAACAATGCTGCTAATCCAGGCTTTTGGAAAAGTAAGAAAGTAATAATACTATTTTGGAATTGGATTAATGTTTGTTATACGCCTTTGGTTTTGAAAAATAATTTGAAAAAGAGTTTTGAAAAGCTATCAAGTGATATAAATTATGCAGACAAGAATATAAATTATAAAACTGACGAATAAATAAAAGAAGAGAGAGAAAATTATACCTAAGCCTCCTTAGAGGGAGAGAATAAGGATCTCTTGGTGTGTACCATGAAATTCCCTTAATTGTTGATGAAAAATATGAATGGAGGGGAGGTCTATTTATAGTTGAAAAAATACTTAAAGAGCAAGAAAATATATTGCAACTAGGACTCTTGCAGCATATCGCGAAACCTTTTCACTGTTGGATCATCATGATTTTTGGATATGTGTTGGAAATAGAAGTCTTATAGATTGTGTAAAAATTTCAGGTCAATCAGATGTCGAGAAGGTTCCCTCTTTCTCTGATTGGTACGAAGAGTTTGTTTCCGCATAGGAAAGGTACTTTTTTAGACAAAGTCACTTGTTTGCACGAGAAGTCAAGTTCTAACCGTTGGATCATTCTGATTTTTGGATATGTACTGTCAATATAAGTATTCTAGACTTTGTAAAAAATTGGAGACGATCGATGTTCGGGAAGGACTCGGTCTCCTTAGATTGGTACAATGAGTTTGTTCCCGCATAGGAAACGTACTTGCGTACAACAACCTCAACAACTGAACTTATAGCTGTTGGATTATGCTGAATTTTGGATATATTTTCCCTCAAAATTTTTTATAGCTTTTATCCAAATTTGAGGTCGATTAGAATTCGAGAAGACCTATATTTATTTTAATTTGCTACAAAGGATATTTCGACTAGAATTAGACGATAGACAAATTAATTCTTGAGGATCCCATGTCCGAAAAATCTGAACTTTGAATATATTCTTCCCCATCATAAGACCTATCTACTGACCAAACTTCAGACAATTTTAACTTCAAGAAGACCTCCATTTGATCACCCGAATCAAACTCATGATTTTTTTTAATTTTCAAAGATCCAACCATCGGATTGAGTTGATTTTCGAGTATGCTACTCCTTATGGTAATGTCTAACAACTCTCAAAGTTTGAGGATGATCCAAAATGTGGAACTCTCTTTTCATAAGTTTTCAGGAGTTTTAACGGTTTTTAGTTCCGGCAATTTTTGATAATTCTGTAACTCCTCATCCAGGGTCCTTTCGGCTTTCTTTTTTGACCTGTATCACATGTACATAATATATGCATCTAGAAATGCTCGTGCATGCATGCGTGCTTATTTTTTTAAAGATCAAGATTCTTGCGGGGGTCGCAAAATAAGGTGTTCACAGACCCTCTCGGCATGGGTTCTTTGTGAAGCAAAGAAACCAGGATGATAAATAGAACGCATCATTTTGCGGCACTCGCATGAATCACAAATGATATTTTGAAAATAATGCAATGCAAATAATGCTATGATATGATGCTTCTCTCTTCTTGGGATGGATGGGTGGTATTTGGAACATATCTTGTACCTTGCTGTGATGTGTGATCCACGTAAAAGGGTAAGCCCCTTGCTTTAGCAAAGTGTGCTAGCCGTATAGAGGGTGAACCCCTGCCTTAACGGGCTTGTGGGCCGTGTTGAGGGCGATCCCCTGCCTTAACGGGCTTGTGAACCGTGTAGAGGGTGAGCTGTGTAAAGGGTGAGTCGTGTAGAGGGTGATTCCCTGCCTTAACGAGTTTGTGTGCTGTGTAGAGGGTGATTCCCTGCTTTAACGGGCTTGTGTGCCTTGTAGAGGGCGATCCCCTGCCTTAACGGGCTTGTGTGCCTTGTAGAGGGCGATCCCCTGCCTTAACGGGCTTGTGGGCCGTGTAGAGGGCGATCCCCTGCCTTAACGGGCTTGTGGGCCGTGTAGAGGGCGATCCCCTGCCTTAACGGGCTTGTGAGCCGTGTTGAGGGCGATTCCCTGCCTTAACGGGCTTGTGTGCCGTGTTGAGGGCGATCCCTTGCCTTAACGGGCTTGTGAACCGTGTAGAGGGCGATCCCCTGCCTTAACGGGTTTGTGTACTGTGTAGATGGCAATCCCCTGCCTTAACAGGCTTATGTGCCCTGTAGAGGGCAATCCCTTGCCTTAACGGGCTTGTGTGCCATGTAGAGGGTGATTTCCTGCCTTAACGGGTTTGTGTACCGTGTAAAGGGCGATTTCCTGCCTTAACAGGTTTGTGTACCGTGTAAAGGGCGATTTCATGCCTTAACAGGTTTGTGTACCGTGTAGAGGGCGATTCCCTGCTTTAACAGGCTTGTGTACCGTGTAGAGGGCGATTCCCTGCCTTAACGTGCTTGTGAACCGTGTAGAGGGTGAGCCCCTGCTTTAACGGACTGTGTGAACCGTGTAGAGGGTGAGCCCCTGCTTTAACGGACTGTGTGAACCGTGTAGAGGGTGACGGACTGTGTGAACCGTGTAGAGGGTGAGCCCCTGCTTTAACGGACTGTGTAAACCGTGTAGAGGGTGAGCCCCTGCTTTAACGGACTGTGTAAACTGTGTAGAGGGTGAGCCGCTGCTTTAACGGACTTGTGAACCGTGTAGAGGGTGACCCCATGCTTTAACGGACTTGTGAACCTTATAAAGGGTGACCCCCTGCTTTAACGGACTTGTGAACCGTGTAGAAGGTGAGCCCCTGCTTTAACGGACTTGTGAACCTTGTAGAGGGTGAGCCCCCTGCTTTAACGGACTTGTGAACCTTGTAGAGGGTGAGCCCCTACTTTAATGGACTGTGTGAACCGTGTAGAGGGTGAGCCCCTGCTTTAACGGACTGTGTGAACCGTGTAAAGGGTGAGCCCTTGCTTTAACGGACTGTGTGAGATTGTTCTGTCAGTGATTCTATTATGGTGTATGTTTGCTGGGGATATGATGATTGATTGTACGCTGGCTAAGAATTGATGGTATGATGATTGATGGCCTGCTGGGGAGATAATAATTCCTACTTGCTAGGATAAAGGCTGAGAGTTGATGATCTGCTGAGGATATGAGAACTCCTACTGGCTTGGATAATGGTTGATGTGTGGGTTGATGATTTACTGTGGAAATGAGAATTCCTACTGGCTAGGATAATGGCTGAGGGTTGATGATGAGGAGGTAAGAGTCTCTGAGAAGACATAGAGAGATATAGTTCTGGTGTGATCTTTTTTTTAAAAGAAGTACTTTTGGCAGGTCTCTTTCTTCTTGAGAAATGATCGAGTTGTGTTCTCTTTGTGTATGAATTTTGGACTTTGCCTCTTGCTCAGCTTCCGTGGTATTTTTTCTTCTTGTCACTTGGGTGTGATTCTGCTTATTGTTTCTTGACTTGGCGAGAGAAGAATTTTTTGTGCCTGCATCATTTTCTGTTTTTCGATACCCTTATTCATCCTTGATTGATTGAAAGCTTTTTGATGCATCTTATTTTTTTATTATTATTTTTTCTTTCGCAAGGTCAGTAACATTCCTCACCCAAGACGTAGCCCTGGGCTTTTTAGCCTAGCTGTCACTCTTGGTGTGGCTCTCGCTGCCATCTTTTTTTCTTTTCTGTTTTTTCAATATTCTTCTCTTTTGGCACTATGGGATTTATCCTCTTTTCTACTCTTTCAATTTTTTCTTGTACCCACTTTGTTTTCTCTCACTTTGTCAGGTTTTCTGAGCATCATCTTCCTTGTGATTTTGAGAATGTTTATTTTGAAAGTTCGCATTTGACATCGTCGTGCCGTGTTTGTGATTTCTGGTCCGAGAACCTTTTGGGAGCGTATCTTAAAGACTTTTTGGGCGAGAAGAAGCTAGGCCAAAAGTCCTTTTTGTGGGGGCTTTTTCCCTGTGTTTTGTACGAAATGTTTTCATTCTAATCTTTCTCTCTATCTTTCTTTGATATCCTCTCAAATGTGGCTTTTTGATTTTGGAGAAGGCTTGAGTTTTCCTGTAGGAAGGGCTTTAGTATGTGCTTGTGGAAAGGGCTTGGGTTGGTGCCTGTGAAAGGGGCTTGGATTTGATTGGTGCCTGTGGAAGGGCTTTGGATTGGCCTATAGAAAAGGCTTTGGAATGGTGCCTGTAGAAAGGGCTTGGATTTTCCTGTAGAAAGGGCTTTGGAATGGTGCCTATAAAAAGGGCTTTGATTTGTGCCTCTAAAAAGGGCTTGGGATTTGATTTGCTTGTACAAAGGGCTTGTGAAGTGATTTGCCTCTCTGGGAGGATTTGTGATGTGATTTGCCTCTCTGGGAGGATTTGTGATGTGTTTTGCCTCTCTAGGAGGGCTTATGAAGTGATTTGACTCTCTGGGAGGGCTTGTGAAGTGACTTGCCTCTCTGGGAAGGCATTTGATCTTATCATGACGGTCTGGTCGGTGATGGTGGTGTGACTAATCATCAAGGTATATACCAGGATGCGATGGTGAAGCCTGTCTGGAAGACCATGGAGCTTAGTGCCTATGTGCTCTTGGACTAGTGTGTGATACACTTATGCAAGTGTTCATGTGTATGCACTTTGCAAATACTTATGCCATACTTTCCTAAATTTCAAGTATTCGCATATTTCTTAAATCATCGCATCATGTTTTGAAAACTTAATTTTGAAAAAGGTCATGAATCTTGCGTTGCTTGATTTATAAAGTATGTTGAACTACTTGAAATTATTTAAGTGCAGATGCATGTATGCAAGACCGACAATTTTTCGAGAACACAGCAATAGTGAAAAGACAAATATTAATTTTCGGTAAATTAGTGAGTGATTGCAAGGTGATATCGATCGCAAGAGAAATGGCGTGTTTCCGTCTTGGGATTCTGCTGATCTTGCATCATGCTTCCATCTTGACACGTTTTTCTTTACTTCTTGATTCTTGGGCCTATCAAAATCCATCCGAGTTACTGTTTTTGCTCATACCCACAGTCTCATGAGGATTACCGATGTTTTGCATTTTCATGAGTGGGTGTGGACAGGCTTGATTCTTGAGAGAGGTAGGGACTTTCAGTTGCTAAACCAATTGATTGACTTGATACTACCTTTAGGGTTTTTAGTTCTGCTGATAGGACAACAACAGGGTCGTGGTGATGTGGGTAGTACATCCTCAGCGCAAATGATGAATGGAGAGACTAGTCTTTAGAGAGCTGTTCGGGTCTTCTTGTCGATACCTTCAGTAGATGTACCCTCGTCACCCTCAATATGTGCGAATGATGATGGTGAGGCTAGTCTTCGAGGAACTATTCTGGTCTTCTTGTCGAAACTCTCAGTGCATATACCCTCTGCACCCTCAGTGTATATGAACGATGTTGGTGAGGCTAGCCTTCAGGGAGCTGTTCGGGTCTTCTTGTCGACACCCGCAGTGCATATACCCTCTGCACCCTCAGTGTATATGAACGATGATGGTGAGGCTAGTCTTCGGGGAGTTGTTATGATCTACATCAAAGATGGCTTGAGGATTATGGTTTTGAAGGGGCTGGTTATGTTATAGGGTTCAACCAGGCTGTTTCGGGATCTTGCGCCTGTGGTACAACGATGTTGGCAAGGGCCACAGGAAGTGGGTGGTTGATTTTTGCATGAACTGGGATAATGTATCAGAGAATGTTAGGTGGAGCTACTAGGTCTCGGTTTTGGTTGCCTTCGGTTGGGTATGGATTTGGATTAAATTGGTTAGGTTCATCAGGGGTTCTGACAGTGATTAGGGCTCAAGATGGGCTTAGGTGGTCATTTAGTGATCCTTCATGATGGCTACAAACTGGGTCAGATCATGGATTAGATGATATAGATGTTCAACGGTTAAAGTACCACCCTCAGCTTGAGGGAGAACAGGACCTGGCGGCAGACCCGCTGCATGAGAAACTTCACCATAACTACTCTCAGTATTGTCGACCCCGGTTTGATGAAGTAGTAGCTCGGTGTTACAATGAGGAGGCATGATCGGTGGTAAATCTGATCTCGTGAATCGTCTAATTTGAATCTCTGAGAGCTTAGCCAACCAGTGTCAGCAGTAGATAATTGGACTGTGGTGAAGAATGGGGAGAAAGAAGTCGGAGATTTGACCGAAAAATTAATATTTTTCCATATGTTGCATAATTCTCGAAAAACTATGACTCGACAAAAAAATAAAATCGAAAACCACTTTTTGGTGATTAGTGAAAACAGACCGACGGCAACAATTTGAGAGACCCGTGAATAGGTTTAGGGTAGGAATATGAATTTCCGGGGTGACCTTCCGATTTTAAAAATTCATTTTTAAAAAATTCATTTTGGAAAATGACTCGGTTTTTTAAAAATATTTTAAAAAACATTTTTTAAAAATCGGGAAGTTCTCTCCTCTTATAATTATTTTTCATGGAAATAGTGACAGAAAAATTCTCACTAACAGGTTTTAGTGAGGGATTTCTACAGACGGGGTTGAACAGCTACCGGCCGTACTTGCCAAACCAAGAGTGGTATGTATGACAAGGCCTTTTGTTCACTAATCTCACGACCGACGGTTAAGAAAACATGCAAAAATTTATGTGTACTAGGTTGACGCATCTTATATGTAAGCATGGTTTAAAAGGGTAAGGTTTAGGCTCTCTCCTATTTGGCTAAGTCGTGCTATATACCCCAAGGGCGAGTACGTGCAAGTACCTTTTGATATACATTATGGGTACGTGAATGTTCTCGTCACTCGATATACCTCCGTTTGGTACTTGGTTAAGGAGAGTGGTCCCATGCGTTTTTGGCTAGTGTAGACCCGCAAGTCCACGGCCTAGTCACAACTTTGGTCTCGCGATTGATAAGGTAAATTCACACTCGCGATAATGCATGATGATAGTGGGTGCGTGCAAAATAAAAATTATGGGGGTACATTATGATAAGCGCTTTAGGGTTTGTTCGAGTACTTTCAAATTTTATTTATGAAAATATTTTCCTCAAACAATTATTACAAACAAAAAGGGAATCATGATATCCATCTAAAGCGCATCTATGTTATCCCAAAACTAAGGCCAAAAAAGAAAGAATGCAAACATAATCAATTATCCACGCATATTCTACTCTTGTTTAGAGTCTAATCCTCTTAAAAATCCCCAGCGGAGTCGCCACTGTGAGAACCCACGTTCTCGATGCCCGAGGGTCCTAGTGGGCGGCGATTCCGATGTTGCTTTGAAAATTAGGTTTTGAGAAAAATAAGAGTCGACAGTTTGTTTTACTAAACAAACAAAAAAGGTTTGTGTAAAAGAGACGTATTTATGGAATAAATATCCTCTTATACACAATGCATGCGAAACCAGTTGATTCGAAGGTTTGGAGATTAAGTTACGAATTGGGAAGGTGTTAGGCACCCAATTCGGCCTTTCGGTCTTTTGAGTAAGATATGCGCGTATTATAATTTTGTTCTTGCATGCAATTGCTATTACTTTACAGCTTCCGTGCTTGCCTTAGAAATCGAAATTTTGGGATTGGGATGAAAACGATGTGTTTCCTAGTTCGCCCATGATTTTGAAAAATAAGCGTGTGTGTGTGCGTGTGATTTGAAAAAGAGAGTTTGATAATAGTATATGCAATGAAACAAGTTATTTTGTAAAACATTGGGCTTTTCGGAAACTGATTCGATATGGAATCTTATATTCGATATAATATGAGGCGAGTTGACCGACCGTGTACTATAATCTATTGACTAAACCGGTATAAATGGCATTAGTGCTCTCATAATCGAGTATTTATCACATATACACTGCAATCTATGAGTTAGATTGAATATATAGTGATTATCGATTCCTTCGTATAATAATGCCGCTAATCCGGGCTTTTGAAAAAGCAAGAAAGTAATAATACTATTTTGGAATTGGATTAGGGTTTGTTATATGCCTTTGGTTTTGAAAAATAATTTGAAAAAGGGTTTCGAAAAGCTATCAAGTGATAGAAATTATGCAGACAAGAATATAAATTATAAAACCAACGAATAAATAAAAGAAGAGAGAGAAAATTATACCTAAGCCTCCTTGGAGGGAAAGAATAAGGATCTCTTGGTGTGTACCACGAAATCCCGTTAATTGTTGATGAAAAATATGAATGGGGGGGGGTCTATTTATAGTTGAAAAAATATTTGGAGAGCAAGAAAAGATATTGCAACTAGGACTCTTGCAGCATATCGCGAAACCTTCCCACCGTTGGATCATCTTGATTTTTGGTTGATCAGATGTCGGGAAGGTTCCCTTTTTCTCTGATTGGTACGAAGAGTTTGTTTCCGCGTAGGGAAGGTACTTTTTTAGACAAGGTCACTTGTTTGCACGAGAAGTCAAGTTCTAACCGTTGGATCATTCTGATTTTTGGATATGTACTGTCAATATAAGTATTCTAGACTTTGTAAAAAATTGGAGATGATCGATTTTCGGGAAGGACTCGGTCTCCTTGGATTGGTACAATGAGTTTGTTCTCGCATAGGAAACGTACTTGCGTACAACAACCTCAACAACTGAACTTATAGCTTTTGGATTATGCTGAATTTTGGATATATTTTCCCTCAAAATTTTTTATAGCTTTTATCCAAATTTGAGGTCAATTAGAATTCGGGAAGACTTATATTTATTTTAATTTGCTACAAAGGATATTTCGACTAGAATTGCACGATAGACAAATTAATTCTTGAGGATCCCATGTTCGACAAATCTAAACTTTGAATATGTTCTTCCCCATCATAAGACCTATCTACTGACCAAACTTCAGACCATTTTAACTTCGAGAAGACCTCCATTTGATCACCCGAATCAAACTCATGATTTTTTGAATTTTCGGAGATCCAACCGTCGGATTGAGCTGATTTTCGAGTATGCTACTCCTTATGGTAATGTTTAACAACTCTCAAAGTTTGAGGATGAGCCAAAATCCTTAATTCTCCTTTAACAAGTTTCCAAGAGTTTTGACGGTTTTTAGTTCCGGCAATTTTCGATAATTCTGTAACTCCTCATCTGGGGTCCTTTCGGCTTTCTTCTTTGACTTGTATCACATGTATATAATGTATGTATTTAGGAATGCTCGTGCATGCATGCGTGCTTATTTCTTTAGAGATCAAGCTTCTTGTAGGGGTCGCAAAATGAGGTGTTCACACATATGCATTGATGGTTTATGGCGATGAACTGACTTCTTATCCAGAGGCTGTGGCGGATAGTCATTGTGATGAATGGAAGGCGGCCATCGATCAGGAGATGAACTATCTTCACAAGAATGAAACCTGGAATCTTTGCAAGTTGCCAAACGAAAAAAAGTCAATTAGGTGCAATTGGGTGTTTGCCAAGAAAGATAGGGTTCTAGATTCGAATGTTCGGTATAAAGCAAGATTGGTGGCTAAGGGAGTTGCACAGCGGGAAAGGGTGGATTATAATGAAGTTTTCTCTTCGGTAGTAAAACACACTTTCATTAGAGTGCTATTAGCTATGGTATCGCAGTTTGACTTAGAGCTTGAACAACTTAACGTCAAGACAATGTTCTTGCATGGGGATCTAGAGAAGAAGATTTGTATATCTCAACCGGAGGGGTTCAAGGTTGTTGGCAAAGAGGATTGTGTTTGTAAAATGAAGAAGTCTTTGTATGGGTTGAAGCAATCGCCTAGACAATGGTACAAGAAGTTTAACACATTCATGATGGCTCATAAATTCAAGCGGAGTAATTTTGATCATTATGTTTATTTCAAGAAACTCAAGGAGGATTTGTTTATCTAGTTACTCTTATATGTTGATGATATACTTATTTGTTCATCGAGTATGTCTGATATCAACACGGTGAAAGCTCAGTTGAGTCTCGAGTTTGAAATGAAGGACTTGGGTGGAGCAAAGAAGATTTTGGGAATGGAGATAGTAAGGGAAAAGGGGAAATTGTGCCTCATTCAGAGGCAATATCTAGAGAAAGTGGTAGTTCGATTTGGGATGCAGGACTCAAAGCCTATGTGTGTCCCATTGGCTCCGTAGTTCAAGCTCTCGATAACTATGGCTCCAGAAACATATGAAGATGTGGAGTATATGGCTCAAGTTTCGTATGCAAGTGCGGTAGGAAGCTTGATGTATGCCATGGTGAGTACTCGATCGGATATTTCTCAGGCAGTGAGCATTGTTAGTAGGTTCATGGCGAATCCGGGGAAACAGCATTGGAATGCTATTAAGTGAATTTTGTGGTACCTATAAGGGACGAAGAATAAAGGGTTGGTGTACCAGAGAACTGATAGGTTTATTATTTGTGGGTATGTGGATTCGGACTATGCTGGAGATCTTGATAAGCGACAGTCGACCACAGAGTATGTTTTCACATTTAGTGGTGGTCCGATTAGTTGGAGGTCGATATTGCAAGGTGTAGTGGTGTTATCTACTACGGAAGCAGAGTACATTGCAGCAATAGAGGCAGTCAAGGAAGCATTGTGGCTTCGGGGTTTGATAGGTGATTTGGGGATGGTTAAGGAGAATGTCGATGTACATTATGATAGCTAGAGTGCTATTTATTTGGCCAAGAACCAAGTTCGTCATGGGCGGACGAAGCACATCGATGTCCGGTTTCATTTTATACAGGTGATTATTGAGAGTGCTGAAGTAATTTTGAAGAAAATTGGCACCAAGGATAATCCTGCAGATATGATGACGAAGGTGGTACCGACAACCAAGTTTGAGCATTGCTCAACTACGGTTAACATTCTTCGGTGTTGAGGCCCCATTTGGGGGTGGAGGCTCTTTGGGGCTGAGTGTGATGCTATAGCAGTATTGATAGAGGAACCAGTGGAGTGAGGTATACAATTTGCTAGATGGGTTACCTGGATGGTTCGCCAAGGTGGATATTTATGAAGTTTGGCTCTCCATGGTTTGACCATATTGATCATAGGTTTGCCCATGATCGATTATGGGTATAACCATGATCGATCATAGGTATGTTAATGATCGATCATGGTGCTAGCAGGGAATTCCAGTGGGTTTTATGATCGATCATGGTTCCAGCACTTTGCCTATTTAGTGCAATTTTGGCTAATTTAAGTTGTAAGACTTATAGAGTGACTTGAGAGTTAAAAATTGGTGAGATTTTTTCTTGTGTGCTTCTAATCAACTCTTTATTCCAATTATCAATAGAAGCTATCATCTGTGTGGATTAGTGGCGTTTACACCAACACCACGGTAAAACCTTATTTTGCGCAATTTGTTTCTTTATTTCCAATTTTTTTATTGTGGGTGTACTTTTTTGTGTCGGTTATTCCTTCGGTAAACTAATTGGGCTTGTAAGATTATTTCCGATTGCGTTGTGCTCGGTTGTGAGCGGTTTAGCGCAACAACATATTGCCAAAAACCATTGGAACGCAACCGATACATAATCAAGAAGAAAACTTCTTAAAAAGATCAAACTTAATACACATCCTCACAACACTTGGTTTAGCCAACATTGTCATCGAGGCATCCGTTTTCAGCGAAGTTCCAAGAATACTTGCAATTGAAAGCAAGCTCTCTTTTGAGAAAAAATGAATTGAAAGTAAATGAAAATTTACCAAAACCAGTGCTATGTATGGTGGTCTCCACATCCTACTTGGAATTTCGAGCTCTATTTGAAGACTTGCATTAAGAATTTCTTAAAAAACCATTGACGTCAAAGCCATATAAGATGGTAATCCTTTTCATGATTAAAACGAATCAATATATATTTGTCGTCAAGAAGCCCTACGCTGAATGCCACTTTCATCCTAAACCAATCAACTAATGCTCGGATTTCGGGCATTGCTAGATATCCATGTGAAAATTTTTCGATTAGTGTGAATTTGAACGGAGAGGCTAAGTTGACAATATCTTCATCAGTGAAGAACATTACAGGTTCTCCATGATGAATCCTAAGCACTTTTAGTTGAATAGTTGCCATATGAATCATATACATCATATTTCAATTAAGCCCTTAAACTTAATTTTAAGTCAATTGAGCCACTAAGCTATCCAATTTGAACACCAAAAACATTTAAATTGTACATTAAGTCACAATTGAGCCTTTAAACTTAATTTTCTACCATTAAACTATCTAATTTGAATACCATAAATCCTTCCGTCAAAATTAGCTGTCAAACATTAACGGAATTGATCACCCACTACTTCACTCAGGGGTATTTTCATCTATTGACTAAAAGAATCATCTTTCCCTCCAATTCTCATTCAATTATAAGGCCAAATATACACGTATATAAAAAGAATTCACTTTCCCTCAAATACCTATCCAATCGAGGGCCCAAAAATTAAAGAAAGGTATAAGTCTTTTATTTTTTATTGCAAATAATAAATAGCACTCAATATTTTGAAATCAATTATGACCTCTGAATTTTGATTAGTGAAGTTGTATTGTTTAATTATATTGTAATTATGGTTCATAAATAATTTGTATTATTTAGTTATAATTTTCAACTGTATATTTGAACTCCAAAATATGTCAAAATAAGCCTTAGTGGACATCAATTATACTTGATATGGTGAAATAGTTATTTCACCCACAGACCAATAGGAAAAGGACGCGTGGCGTCCTCTACCAATGTGAAAAAGGTTAGCAAAGAAGTCTGAGACCCAGTGCCACATGGACATCAAGCTCATGGAAGTGCGAGAGCGAGGTTTAACATATGTTCGATACCACAAACTTTTAGAGCTTGGCAAACAGCATCCAACCGCTCTCCCATGGTGGTTGGAAGTGGTATGGACAACTGCTAATAACCCTATAGAATGCGCATAACTGACAACACGCAAAAAGAACGAGTTATTACACCCAAGTACAAGCGGTCAAGTTATAGTATACTTGAAAAAGTCTAAGGTCGAACCACAGGGAATGCATGAAATATATTTCTTCTAAATATCTCTCTCAGAGGGAAGAAGGGAAAAGAAAATAAAAGAAAAGATGATAGAATTGATGAATAAGGAAGAAAGTGAAACTAAATTAAAACTACTAATTAACTAAACTAAAACAAAAGTCAAATCTAATCCTATGGTACAAAAATAAAGGGAATCCACAAACGCAAGTTGTCTACCTAAAAGATTTCCTAAATATATTAAGAGAGCATGCAAATAAAATAAAAATAAATAAAACAGAACACTAACTAAATAAATAAGAATATTAAATAAAACTAAATCAATAAGAAACAAACTTTAGGGGTATCCGTAGTTAGTGAGTACGAAAGTAGTCCAATCGGATAATTTAAATCTAAATTTAAATAAGATTTTTCTCTAAGATTTAGCTCTTATACTCTCCAACCATCCAATTATATTGCTACTACAAGTATATAATAGCTCATGCGTGACAAAAACTATATAGACTAACTTTGAGCAATAGAATTCGATAATGAAACTTCTGACTTTGAAAAAGTGTAATTTATAACCTAGTATTGCCAGTGCGTGACAAAAATAATCCAAATTGATTAAACTTATCAAAAATCAGTAGCTTAACACTTCTATAAGATTTGAATGGGTTTGAACGTGATTCAAAGTAAATCCATCTTAAAAAGAATGCCGAAAATCAAAATTAGTACTTTCTCGGCACTTACATGAATAAATACCAAAACAGCGCCAAATCAGCCAATTCACTTAAGAAACTAACCCAACTAATTAAAAGAAAAATATCTTCCTCAAATCCGCCACGTTAGGATTTTGGTGCAAAAATCCGTGAATTGATGTTTTTATAGTTCTTAATTAAATTAAACTTTTGACCTAACTTATCGAAACATGTTTTTAATGCATGAAAAGATAAGAAAATACTCATTCATTCAGTAGGTGATCTATCACCAATGAAAAAATCAGATTCAAACCTAGATTGTATTACATTTAAAGATTAATTACGCATCTTTCACTACGGACCCTTAATAAAAGATTTAGCTAGTCATAATCATATCAAATATGCAAATAAATTTAGAAATCATGAAAAATTGTAGACTCTTACATAATAATGTATAAAATTGTATTTGAAAACTTTTGGCTTTGAAATTTCTCAATTCCGATTTACAACGAAAATTTTACAGCAGAAATAGTAAACAAACTCAAAACCGACAAAAACTGAAGAAAATCGAATTAAAACCTAAAAATTCTAAAAAATTATATTATTAATGATGAATAATGAGTCATACATGAATAGTATGGAAAAATTATAAACTATTTGAATATAAAATAAGAATCAAGCATTAATTGACGAAAAATTGGTAAACTATACCTATAAACCCTAGTACCGGCCCTTAAAACGAGAGTTTAAGGTTAATTCCAGAATAAATATGATCTAAATTAACCAATCTATTAATAGCAAAGCAAACGAATAATCAAAAATAACTAAATTGAAAGAAAACGAGAAACTAGGGTTTACCCGATACACGATTGAGACTTGAATTGAAAATTAAATTGAACAATGAATTAATGTTGAATACAATGATGTTCCAGCCTCAAAATATCATAAATAAACTGACCTAATAATAGTTTTAAGGGTTTAAAGAAGAAAACTCTCAAATTCGATATTCAGATACAGTGCAAAAGTTCACAAGAAAGTCACGGTGCTCTCTGCCTCTCTGTTAATCGATTCTAAATTGTTGTGTACCTTAAAATATGAGATATCAGCCCTTTATATGGTACACAAGTGTCTTAAGTCATGATTTTAGTCTCTAGAAGAAACGGGCCAAAACATTGTTTAAAATTGAATTTGGGCCTCTTTCTTTATGATGGCTTCTTCTTTTGTTCATAATTTTTTGTTCTAAATTTCAATTGATGCACTTTTTTTGCCTACGCGTAGATAATTTAAAGCTCTACAACTTTTATTTTTGGAGATTCTTTTAATTCTCAATGGATAAAAATGTTGATCAGCTATAACTTCAGACTTTTTACGGCAGTTCTTGGTTTTCTCTAGAAACTTCAGGAATCGATTCAATTGAGCTTCTTTCTTCTTGGAATCATTCTTGGACACTTGCATTCATTTCATTCATGCTTGGGGACTTTCTATTCTCTTCTTGGTAGCGCTTTGGGGGTAGTTTACAGAGTTTTCTTCGCCTCGGGCCTCGGAATGGATATTGACTTCTTCTTCGGGCCCTTTTATTGCACTTTTCCACATTCAACCTTCTTTCTTGCATCCAACTTCAATTGATTAACCACTTTAGGCCTTCAAAATGGCTTAGTAACATAAAAATACAATGCAATACCCTATTTTTATACTTAAACTAAATTTACATGCAATTTTCAATTTTAGGAAGTAACTAGAAACTAATTGACCCTTGTTTAAGAGATTATAAATGCAATTTTTGGGTTCAATCAATAACCTCCCCAACTTCATTAAATGCATACCAACTAGACTTAATACTCCGAATTAAGGGAAGAAGTAAGGTGATCAATTAAGCATGCTGCAATAATGGTAAAGTGTCTAAAAGCTAACTGCTTTGTACTTGCTAAACATCTCCTTCTTTTATACATATATAAGGAAGTATTTACTTCCTAAAACGACAAAGTTTTTAGGATAGCCACAAGGCAAGAAAGTAGAATTATAGAGAAAAAAAAAAGAAATAGGTTTAAGGTGCATAGTAGAGCTCTTAGTCCCAGAGCGTTCAGACCTTGATTAGCGTATAACTCATCTAGCAATTATATTAAGAGGATAGAGTAAGCAGAGAGACAAATTCAGTTGTAATCAGAACTTGTTTGTTATAATAATACAAGGTAGCCCCGAGTTTCGGGCTCAATTCACAAGAGGATGATTAACCCTTATTCGCATAAAAGGTGAACCTCCTCTATATATTCTTGTCTTGCTCCCCTCTAGTTGATTCTTACAAAAGTGCAACTTTATATACCACGTCACCCTACTCATTACTTAATCATTTGACTATATGGTTAGAAAAACTCGTTTTAAGTTTTTTACACCAACAAAACTAAAATTTGAACACCCTATTTTGCACTTAATGGACATCAATTGGACTAAAATTTGAGTACCATATTTTACACTTAATATACAACAATTGGACTCAAATTTATACACCATAACAAAACATTCAAACTTCAATTCATAAATTATCCAAAGAAAACTTATATTCTATAGTAGTAAACGTCCATTCATAAACTTATACCATTACAAAAAAAAATTCAAACTTCCTTTCATAAAACCCTATATTCATGAACTATATCCATATACTATTACAAAACATTGTCATATACCAATCCATATTTATATATTATATCCATTGGCATGAACTATTACCAAAAAAACAAAAGGATTACCATATCCATATGCACCCCTATACGCATTTAAAGAAAATTGTTATAGCAGCAAATCCCATCTTTAAAGGATTAAGACAACAATGCATCTTTTTTAATATTAGATCATCTATTTAATTTCTCGACCCCTGTTTTCATCCTACTCAACCACAATTGTAGTGCCTGGCATTGCTTTCTATAACTTCTTACAATAATTCCAAAAATTGGCATATTGTTCCTTATGTTTTTCATCAATGATTTTCTTACCCTCTTCCTAACTCTCTATACACGTAGCTATTACTAATATACACAGTGTGATTATTCTTCACAATCTCTCTAAAAGCTTTTAAAGGCCACTGTGGGTTTGACTTAATCAGTGGAAGGTACATATCTACTAACCAAGTTGAATTGATATTACTATTCTCAAATACTGGCCTACAATTAATATTCTTATCTAAAAGTTAGGGTCTATACTAATAATTGGTGTAAGGAGGAAGGGAAGTGAAATATATTATTAAATAGACAAAAATACACTTAAGTGAAGTGCAATCTATTAGTGTTTGATGGCTAATTTTGACAGAATGGCTTATAGTGTTCAAATTATATAGTTTAATGATTTTATTGACTCAAAATTGAGTTTAACAACTCAATTGAAACTTATTGTACAATTAAAGGCTTCTGGTGTCATTTACTCTGTTATAGATGAGTAAAGCCTAAATTACTTTTTCTTAATGAGATAAATCGAACATTATATAACATACTTGACATTGTGCTCAAATGAAGTTATAAACATTCTATAAAAATGTGAAGTGTGATTTTTCCTTGGCAAGGAAAAAAAAAGTACTGTTAAAAATTAAAGTAAACAGCCCAAATGGTCACTAAACTTTCCATCTAGTACCACATTGACTATTAAACTTCAAAACAAATCACTTTGGCCATCTAACTTTGGAGTTAGTACCACTTTGACCATTCCGTCCAATTCTTTTGTCATCCAACTTTGGAATAAGTACTAGTTTGACCATTCCATCCAATTTAGCCGTTAAATTTAATGCATTTGTGTGGTACATGATATCGTGTAAGATCATTTTAGTCATATTGCAACAAAATGATATTTCCTTCAATAATTCTCGCCAAAATAAAACACACACAATATATAAAACAGAATAATATTTTCAACAAATAAAACAACTTGAATTATTTTATAACCAAAATTATTAAAATATATTCCTTGCTAGATCATAATTATATGTTTCACGCCAAACGAATTTAATGAAAAACACGTGTCCACTGCAATTAGCCGTCTTTCGTCTAGGGGAAGGAATATATTAATTAGATTAGACAAATGAATAGATTAAGAAATAATATATAGTAATTTAAGGATGTGTTAAAATGAAATATTTTAAGCAATACAATATTAATTCATCGGGTGACTCAAATATAGAAGATATTTTATGCAATACAATATTAATTCATCGGTTGAATTATGTGCGTCTCAAACACAGAAGTTATTTTAAACCAAATGGAAGGTATAGAAAAGAACAAATTTAATAAAAGAAAATGAAGTTTCAAAATTCAAGGTTGACAACATTGGCAAAATTTAGCAACACGAGGCAACATGGGCCTTACATGTGGATGTTTTTTAGGCCCAAAGATTTAGTAATAATTAAGGTGTTTTCAATTGGGTGAGGCCATCTCCGTTGGATTGCTAAATTACCATATTTTAGCATATAGTAAAGTGTGTAGCCGATGGTCTAAAATATTTAAATGCCAAACATAATGGACTTTTGCTAAATTTGGTAAGCGACAAACAATTATCATAATTGATGCTGTGAATATTGGCTATGCATGGCCGATGTTCACAACATCGACATTCAATGGATCGGCCAAGGCTTTATAGGATAGTCGATGGCAATTGCATCGTCCAAGACATTTCTTCCATTTCAAAAAATAACCGTTATCTAACGGCTATTTTTTAACTCCGGCTATAAATACTTTTCAACCCCAATCAAATTAGCCCCAATCAAATTTTGGTTGTTTATTTTTAAAAAAACTGTTTTCCTTGATAAAATATAAATGAAAATATTTTTTTAGACAAAATGAAATTACATAATTCTATTATTTTGTTTTCTAAATTTGATAAATAAACATGTACAACAAATAATTAGCATACAATGAGGAATGCAATAAAAATACCTTGCATAAAACCAATATTTACCTCAAAAAAGGGATGGTGTAGTCTTCTCTTCACATTACATTAAATCAATTTTTTTTGTATGAAGAGTGATGATGGTTGGGAGTGAAATTGAATAAAACTTGGTTTAATTTTATCATGCTCGGATCAGTATAAATGGTGAAGGTTGGGGAAGAGCAGACGACCGTTAAAAAAAGAGTTGTTGGGGTAATTAACCCACAGCTGATGTACAGTGCATCGTCTGTGGGTGCATTCTCACGACCGGCTTTCAGTGCATCAGCCAAACACTTTTCTCCCAATTCCTTCCCTTTCCGCTGCGGTAGCACATTGAATGGTAGGCTATATTTTACAATATTAGCATACATTTTTAACAATCCAATGAAGATGGTCTAATTAATCATCTCATCTCATTTAATTTTTTTAATTTTAATTAAATTAACCTTAAATTACCCTATAAATTCAGTTCGCCAATATTTACATATGTTTTACACTCTTTTTTTTATCCTCTTTTTTCTCCGCTCATTCTATTCTTTTCAAAAACTATCCTATCCGTTCACTTCAATCATTAATGGATATTAATGCAAAATTTTCAATTTAACGCAGAAGTCATTACAAACCGGTGCTTATTAAGCATTGTTGATTTTAAACATCAATTTGGGTTTAGCTTTGAAATTTAATTCGAAAATCAATTGTTCTTCTTCTTCTTCTTCTTCTTCTTCTTCTTCTTCTTCTCTATCTTATTTAAAGAACATCCCCAATTAAAAAAAATTATATATTTTTTATGACATACTAAATGTACCAAATCTCAAATTAACTACTAAATGATAGTCTTCACCATTGATGATTAATTATATTGTTCTTTTTATGAAAATAACAAAATCAAGTTGGTGCTCTCAATTTGAGACTAAGGGAATAAGCAACTTATGGATTTGCCATTCATGTTGTTCTTCTTTTACACTATCTTTTGTATAAATATTACCTTCTCATAATCAAATTAAGAGTCCACTTCCCTATGTAGTTTACAAAAGAAATTAAACTCTTAATTTAAGCCAAAAGTATAATTTAGTTCATAAATTTATTTAAAATAAATATAAGGTGAAGATTATAATTAAGAGATAAAGATTGCCGTAACTATGTGTATATATGCGTATACAAATCATTATAACCAATGTTTTTTATTATTTTTTTCAAAAAACGATATACAACCATATTTACTCTAAGCAAAACTATTAAAACAAAAAAGAATAAAAAATTTAGCATATCAAAAATAAGTTTTGTCGTCAATCTAGCAAGACCTACTATTTTAATAAAAGATAAACTTGATGACTATCATTACAATGGAAGACTTGGTTATTTTAAAAAATAATAATAATACAATAGATCAAAAAGAAATTTACACAAATTGACAGAGAATTCGTGTTTTTGTCATGTTCATGACTTAGATTTTTAAAACGATCTCATGTGTTAATGTCCAAATTTATAACAAATTTGATATAAAATTGACCGCATATTTCATGTTTTTGTTATTGAATTTTTACGAATACTAGCGACAAAATTATTTGTCACCAAAAGTTGATCTTCTATAGGATCTTTGCTTTGATAAACTCACCGCACTTGTTGGGTAAGTTTACAAGTTTTTAGAAAAAGTAGTGGAGTGAGAAGAAAAGTAGGTGAGAAGCTCAATTTGGTGGGTGCATTTAAAATCACCCTTTCAATGTGATCAGTGTAAGAATTAAAAAAAAATAATTGAATTTAAAATTTTGATTTTGGTTTAATTCGATTTTGATTTTTAAATATTTTAAACTTAAATTTGGATTAAACTTTTCGATTCAGTTTTGATTAGGACTTATTCAGGTTTTATAGAAAAAAAATTTAAAAATTTTAATATAAATAAATACATATTACATAACTTATTACCTCCAAAAGCGCTGCCAATTATAATACACAATATTATTAATATAAAAGTGGCAACTGATTGTAATCATAATATCTTGTGTGGCATCTAGAGGAACTAAATTAAAAAAAATGGCATAAAAAGAGCTTGAATGCGATAACATAATTTAAGAAATTGAAAACAATAATAATAATAACATAAGTAATCTTTCTCGGCCATGAGATCTCTAATGGAGAAATCATCCCAATAAATCGTTTTATTGATTTTGCTGATAAATTTCTTGATCAAATCACTGATAAAACCCAGTTACAAAGATCGAGCGTGCGGCTGGCAGTCAACCGTGCGGCTAAGAGGTAACTATACAGCTCAGGCGTGCGGCTGGCAGCCAACTGTGCGGCTAGGAGGCATTTTTACCAAAGAGACTGATTTAGAGATTAATCGAAATTCTTGGTCATGACAGATTCCCAACATATTCAAGGATGTTGAAGTTTAGACCATAATAGCAAGGATTCTTTAATAGACTTCTATATGCATGCTGATCCAAAACTTAATGCAGAATGCTCGTTTATATAGAACTAAATTCTCATAAGAGTCATGGATTGGAGTGTTTATAAGTACCCCTTTTTTCCCTAAAGAAAAGGTAAGGCCCCTACAATTTATTAATAAAAATGAAAAAACAATTATGCTTTGATCAACCTAATGCTAGGCAAACCACAATCATTAGTCCTTACAATGCCCCTAAACTTCCTAGGAACATGACTGTTATGGAACGTGACATATCTTCCTAAATTACACCCCAAGTTTGCCATAAAGTCAGTTACCATATTATTCTCCCTATATGTATGCCACAAGATAACATTCAAAACCTGCATTAAATGTCGAATCTTCCTCACCTCATAAGCAATGGACCAAGGAATATGACTTTGCCACTGGAGAATTTGAACTAGAATATTATAATCCACTTCAATATCTATATTACTATTTCCATTTCTCACATAATTGAAGCCCTTGAAGTTGAGTTTTAGCCTCCGCCACCATGTTTGTAATAATACCATAGCTGTCACCTTAAGCCCACAGAACTTTTCCATTATCATCTCATAATATACTACCAACCCCACTATTACCCGGATTCCCTTTAGAGCACCCATCACTATTTAATTTTAATATGCCCGAGGAAGGAAAAACCTATTTAGTAATGATAAATTCACCACTCCTAAGAGGAGGCATAAACCCAGAAAAGAACTGAAGAATGTCAACATATGTTGCCCTTTTTTTGCCAATTAACCTTTCATTATTCATAATCCATTGCAATGCAACCTTAATATTCGAAACAATATGCACCCAACAAACACAAGTAGGACTTAAAGATAAAAGAATTTTTTGAAAAGGGGTTTTACTCTGAGTTATCCATCATGTATTTAATTTCAACTTTAAAGAAAAATCAGTGCTATGGATATTCTGTTAGAAGAATGATCAAACATGGTGGGCTACTTAGTGGTCAAAAATGACAATTTTTGACCTTTTAACCTCCAAGCAATCTTTGACCATTGAATTGAGATGGTGGACTTAGTTTGTTGGTTTATAAATAGAGCATTGTGCAAGACTAAAATTGAAGCCAAAGGAAATAATAGATAAGGAGAGAAATTAAATTCTAGGGAGAGAAAGTGAGTTTCTCTTGGTGAGAATTTATTTGGTGAGAGAGTTTATTTTATAAACTTTGATTTCTTAGAGTGAGATTGGGTGTACTTGGGTTAAGGGTAAAAGAGTGTATATCTTGTATTCTTTATATTGTACAATTATTATCTCAATAGTGAAATCAGGCTCTCCGTGGATTAGTGGCAATTTGCCGATACCACGTAACTTTTGTGTCTCTTTCATAATTATTATACTTGTTCCATCATATATACGTATTGTTTATGGTGAGCATCGCTTAGTAGCGGTAATATTCTGATTAGTAAAAGGGTGGTGTCGAAATTATATTGGCCTAGATCCTAACAACTGGTATCAGAGGGAGTTTCGAGGTTTGCACAAGGTGTTTGATTAAAAAAAAAAAAAAAAAGAGTCGTGCATAGATTTTTTTTTTATTCATATCACAGGTGCTGTTCAATTTCGGCAAAGTTTCTTTTACTATGGCGAGGAATATTGCAGTTCAGTACGTGACAGACAGATATGATGGAAAAGGGAGCTTCACTCTTTGGCAGACGAGAGTGAAAGACCTCCTTGTTCAACAAGGTTTGGCAAGGGCGTTAAAAGGGTTAAGTGGCAAGCCGGAGAAGATGAGTGATGATGATTGGGAGGATATAGAGTCAAAGTGCTTGAGCACGATTCGACAAAATATCGGTGATAATATCATCAACAACTTCATCGATGAGGATACGGTGCCGAAGCTGTGGGATAAACTAGAGAAGATGTATTTAGGCAAGAATCTCACAACAAAGCTCAATCTCAAACGGGATCTTTATCGCTTGAAGATGGGGGAAGGCGGCAACCTCATGGACCACATGAATAAATTTCATGGGCTTGTTGATCAACTTAAGAAAGTTGATGTTAAAATTGAGGAAGAATATGAGGCCTTATTGCTTCTTACCTCACTTCCGGATTCTTATGAAAACATAGTCACTACCGTCTTGTATGGAAAGGATACGTTGAAGATGGTAGATGTGGAGTCGACTCTGTTGTCTAACGACAAAAGGAAGTCCTCATGTGAGGAGATTTCGGACTCGGCTATGATTGTTCATGATCAGAATAAGGGAAGGAATGCCAGCCGGGGATCTGGTGGAAACAGTAGGTCTAGATCAAAGGGCGGTGGAAAAGGCAAGCAATGCTATAAGTGCAAGCAGTGGGGTCACATAAAATGGTATTGTCCTTTGAATAAGGAAGGTGACACCAGTAATGCAACAATAGCATGTGCAGATGAAGGAAACTTTGGAGATGCTCTCACAGTCTCCAAATTTAATTCTCTTTCTCAAAGTGATTGGATATTGGATTCAGGATCTTCAAATCATATTTGTTTCAAGAAGGAATATTTTGATTCATTCAAAGAACGTGCTAATAGTTCTTTGACATTGCCAAACGGTAATAAATGTACTGTTGTGGGTGTCGGAACGGTGAGAATCAAAATGTTTGACGGGGTGGAGCGTACTTTGGGTGGTGTGGCGTATGTCCCAAAATTACGAAAAAATATAATATCCATTAGCCAGTTGGATTCCAAAGGCTGCCGGGTATTGGTAGAAGGTGGAGCCATGAAAATCACACGTGGAAATAAGGTCCTAGCAAAGGGAGAAGAGAGAAACGGTTTGTACCACCTTATTCAGACTTCAAGGAAACGGGGTGCACAAGATATCAAGCGCTTGAAACGTGTTTCGTTTGATCGTACAAAAACGAAGACACATGTGTTGTGTTTCCAGGCAGAAGGCGATGGTGAGATAGAAATTCCTACTAGGGAAGGGGTAATTATGAAGTCCCCCTTCGGAGTCGGCAAGTAAGGTTGACTGGCAAAGCTACGCACTGATTGGCCGACATGAATCAAGATGGAGATAGGACCAAATATTTCCTTGATTGAGGAATGCGTAGCGGGTACGAGGAACAGGCCAAAAGACGTTTGCGTGTATAGCAAACGGGAGTCTTATTATTTAAGACTAGGAAAATCCACGTCAGGTGGAGCGCTATTTGAACTTGGCGAAAAGAGAGTCACATGAGCTGTGTTTTGGTGTGGCAGAAAATTGCCAAAAGTTAATTGGCAATTATTTGCCAAGGTGGAGATTGTTAGAAGAATGATCAAACATGGTGGGCTACTTAGTGGTCAAAAATGACAATTTTTGACCTTTTAACCTCCAAGCAATCTTTGACCATTGAATTGAAATGGTGGACTTAGTTTGTTGGTTTATAAATAGAGCATTGTGCAAGACTAAAATTGAAGCCAAAGGAAATAATAGATAAGGAGAGAAATTAAATTCTAGGGAGAGAAAGTGAGTTTCTCTTGGTGAGAATTTATTTGGTGAGAGAGTTTATTTTATAAACTTTGATTTCTTAGAGTGAGATTGGGTGTACTTGGGTTAAGGGTAAAAGAGTGTATATCTTGTATTCTTTATATTGTACAATTATTATCTCAATAGTGAAATCAGGCTCTCCGTGGATTAGTGGTAATTTGCCGATACCACGTAACTTTTGTGTCTCTTTCATAATTATTATACTTGTTCCATCATATATACGTATTGTTTATGGTGAGCATCGCTTAGTAGCGGTAATATTCTGATTAGTAAAAGGGTGGTGTCGAAATTATATTGGCCTAGATCCTAACATATTCATCTTGTGCTCCATTTATGCCCATACTTCTGCTGCCACATCAGTATAAACAAACACATAATCCACACTCTCTCTAGATGGACTGGAACAAAAATTGCATTTAAAGGCCAAACTAATACCCTTTCATTGAATACAAGAGTCAAGAAGGATTCTCCTCTCACAACCTTCCAAGTTAAAAATGACCATTTTAATGGAATGCTTGAGTGTCACATCATTTTACTAAGGGCTAGCGAGCTGCATTTTTTCCTGCAAATTTCCCAAGCAAATTTTATAGTTAATGCTGGCACACCATATACAACAATCATAAACAGCATCATCAACCATCTGTAATCGATCTTTAATTTTTTGAATGGCTTGATTATCCAAAACACCTTTACAACTTTGTTCCCATAGATTAAAATTTTGAGCTGCCTTACCAGCAATTAATTGAGCACCTTCAATTGGATAAGCCACTAGATCACAAAGTTTGTTATATAACACCCAATACTCCTTCAAAAAATTGAATTTTCCTTTACCCACCAACCATTTCATATGCTCCTTAGTCTCCTCTTTAACCTTTAACATTCGAAGCCACGTATTAAATTCTCCACCTCTTCGATTACTATCACTAGTATGAATTTTAGAAACATATTTATTCCTCATAAACAGAAACTAAAGCACTGTAAAATTTGTGCTTATTTTTGTGCTTATTTTTAGACTCTCCTCAAAAGAAGTTACAACATATTTTCTCCAATCGATTGAGAACAGATTTTGGAAGATCAAAATCAACCATATTATACAAAAGTAAGCACTGTAAGACGTGCCGAACAAGAATAATTTTCCTTCCTTGAGAAAGCGGCTTGAACTTCCAACTAGCAAGTTTTCTCTTAAATTTAGCTAGGATATTAGAAAAATAATCTACTTTCTTCCTGCCATTAAACAAAACACAACCCAAATAACTAAGAGGTAACTCCTTTTTCTGGAACCTAATAACAAGACCAATGTTGTTAGATATGACTATGCTAGTCTTAGGCCCCATCACAAAGCAACTCTTAGCTTTATTAATCAACTTACCATATTCATACTCGTATTGGGATAGAAAACTCATCAGATTCCTCAAGGAGCCTCTAGAACCATTAGTGAAGATTACCATATCATCAGCAAAAGTTAAGTGAGAAATAATATAACACTTGTTAGGCTTCGTATACGTAATCAACCTCTTCTCACTATTTAAAGCAATGATTCATCAGCTCAACACTTCCGCATCAATAATGAATAAACTAGGAGAAAGATGATCTCCCTATCTAACCCCTTAGAGGAAGTGAAGAAACATTCCACACTCCCATTAACAAGCAAAGACTATCAACAGTTATATAATAATCTCTAAATACAATCAATGAAAATCTCATAAAAACCAAATTGATTCAATACTTTAAAAATAAAAAGCGAAGAGATTATTTTATATGCTATAGCCATATCAAGCTTTAAAATCACATTGTTAATTCGCACTTTAGCATCAATTTTGTGAACCATTTTCTGCTCCAGCAAAATATTATTAGTAATACTTCGTCCTTTGACAAAGCTACTTTGTTTTAAAGAAATAATAGAAACAAGAATATTGGCAATCTTCAATACAATCTTCACATTATAATTACGTAAATTAATAGGTCGCATTTCACCAAAAGACTTCGAGAACTCCACCTTAGGAATAGTTACAATAAGAGTACTAATCCATGATTTAGGAAGGTTATGAGCTTGAAAGAAACTCTGAATTGCATTCAACAAATCATCTTTGATAATTTTCCAGCTGTGAGCATAAAAATGACCATTAAAGCCATCAGGGCTAGCTGTCTCATTCAAATTCATGCTGAGAATAGTCTTTCAGACTTCATCTTGATTTGTCATGGCTGTAATCATCTCATTCTGAGCACTAGTAACCAATTGAGGAATTAATTGTTAAATTAAAGGGAAGTCATAAACCTGTTGATTTGAGTGGAATTGATCTTTAAAAAAATCTACACTAGCAGCAACAATATCATTTTAAGAAGAAACTCATTCACCATTAATATTATGAATCTTGAAAATTATATTCTTCTTCCTTTTAACTGATGCAACAACATGAAAAAAATTTAGAATTTCTCTCTTCTTCATTAAGCCATTTCACCTTTACCCGCTGCTTCTAAGACATTTCCTCCTTATCAAGAACCTGATGCAAATTCAACTTGGCATAGTTTAAAAGCTCCACAGCATCATCCGAATTATCAATTTTAACCTTAATCTCAGCTTCCCTCATAGTATTTTCACTTTCCTCTGCTTGTTGAAAGATGTTACCAAAATGTTCTTTATTCCAAACAATCAACGTAGACTTTAATCGTTTTAGTTTTTCAGCAAAAACATGCAAATGAGATCATGCAAAGGATATCTATAAATAGGAACAACCCAGCTCTGTTGAACTATATCCAAAAACTGATGATGAGTACACCACATATTCTGAAATTTAACGCAACATCTAGCACCACCTTGTTCCACCCCAAATTCACCCAATAAAGGTGCATGATCAGAATGTTCCCTACTCATATGCTGAACAGTACAATCAGAAAAAATAGATGACTACTTAAAATTACACATATATGTATCTAATTTTTGCAACATATGCTTACTAGATTGTTGCCAGGAATAGTTGTTCCTTACAATATTAAATTCCATTAAACCACATTTAGAGATGCAATCATTAAACTCATTAGCAGCTCCAAAATCAACGCTATTGGTCCCAGTCTCTCTCCAACTAATCTAACAATATTAAAATCTCCTCCAATCAACCAAGCATTAGTAATGGAAGATAACCCCTTTAATTCCTGCCAAAGACCCCTTCTCTCCCTTTTTGAGCGTTTGGCATATACAGCATTAATAAGAAACTATTCCTTTATCAATTCAAACTTACAAGAAATAGTAACACTCTGTAAAAAACTTTGAATGACAGAACAATCAAGCACATGCCTCCAAAATAACCAAATTTTGCTATTCACATTGCAATAAGCATTGGAAAACCCAAGTTGAAGACAAAAAGAAACAAGTTGACTTTCATCAACCATTGGCTCCAACACAACTAAAACCAAAATATTGCTATTAGGAACATAAAGCTTGAGTCTCTTCATGGTAGAGGTATTAGTAATACTTCTTAAATTTTAAAAAAGAGTATAAATTATTAAGAAATTTGTTGAGATAAAGCTTGGAAAGTTTTCCATTTCTTTTTTGTAGCTTTTTTTTCCTTCATCTCTTCTTCTCGGGGGATTGCACTCTATTAATTCTTGGCTGAATATTCACCTCTACTTCTTCCACAGAAACATTATAATTAAACTATTTTACTATCTCATTCAGAAGTGCACCAACACGGAGTAAAGCAATTCATAAATCCTCATTATTTAACCTTGCATAAGCAACTCTAGGTTTCTATGCGGCATGAGGAGAAAGACCTAACTTAGTCATACTAGAAGGAATATGAGCTTTCCATCAAATAATTTGAGTTTGAGCAACCAACTTATCATCCACTTCTAAATCTGACACCAGACCTTTAACACCACTAGATTCTGTATAGCTACTTTCCACACAAACTTCCTCAATTTGAGCAACTATCATTTCCACTATACCTTGAACCTCATTCACCTTACATTGCTACACTCCCCTGCCCATATTTTTCCCCCTTCCCTGATCTCCTAGCATTTACCCTCCTTATCAATGATATTACAATGGGAATCAATTCAAATCTGACCACTCGAAATTCCAACATGCTCATCAAAATTCACAATCTGATGATACACATTTCTCATATCCTTAGCCTCTATCTGCAATGCTTGATCTTCCTTTACCTTCACTACCATTTAGATTCGGCTGCCTTTGAACTCCTTGATCCTGAGACTCTGCCTCATCACTTTCATTCCTTTTATGATTCACTGTTATACATTCAGGACATCATGACTTTGCCTCAAGCACTTAGTACAAAATTTAGGAATTTTTTTGTACTCTACACTTTGCCAAAAGCCACCAACTCCACCACCTACCCAGATCCGTTTTGGAAATTTCTTCAAAATATCCATTTTAATGCATACATGAGCCATTTTAGGTTTAACCAAGCTTGCAGTAACAGCATCCATCTTTTAGGTGACCCTAATATACTAGCAATAAAGGATAAACTTTTCTTTTTAAAAAAATGAACAGGAAGCCGATGAAAATTTACGCAAACTGGAGTAATCGAAGTTTCAGCATCAACTCGAAAATTCGGTGTCCACTTGAAGACTCTCATCGAAAAACGATGTACATACCATTACTCTTGAGCGAAATCTGATGATAATCTTCCTCATTATTGAATCGCATCAGAATATGCCGACCATCCAACAAGCCAATATAAAATACAAATCTTAAGCCAAACGTATCCAAACCAGCCTTAATTTTTTACAACAACAGTCGACCATGTGAGAATTTACCAACTAGCACAAATTTGATAAAGGATGCCAAATTGACAATATCCTCATTATTGAAAAACATTGCCGGTTCACCACAATAAAAACTCAGAGCCTTCAAATGAATAGCAGGCGAACGATTATTCTCAACTATTAGGAACCATCTGTCCCAAAAGCTTAAACTATTAGGTAGTGGGCTAACAATATATATCATGCTCTTCTACACTCCCCCTTATGTGTGATCCCCACTCGCACGTGGATAGGGAGTATTGAAGAGTATGATATATATTGTTGGCCTACTACCTAACAGCTTAAGCTTTTGGGTGAGATGGTTTTTAATATGATATTAGTGCTCAGGTTATGCAAGTTCTCGAGTACGAATCCTCCCCCTTGCATTTGTTTTTCCCTTTATGTATGTGCAATATGCATATTATTGTTTATGCACAAAGTGCACCTTTGGTTTGGTTTATCTCTCCATGTGCGAGTGGGGGTTGCACGTGAGGGGGAGTGTAGATGAAATCGATGAACAGTAACACTAAGACAAGTAGACGGTGAATAGTAATCATGAAGATGAATAGTGACATGAACAGTGTTTGTGAATAGTGCCTTTTTAACTGCGAAGATGAATAGTGGTGTGAACAATACTTGTCAGCATTGCCATTTTTTTGGGACACGCGATGTATAAGATTTACACACTGGGATAGAAACACAATCGATAGGGTTTTAATGGAAAAGAGTGGCAATTAGGGTTTTTATGACTGCTGGAGTGAAGGCACAGTAGACACGAGAGAGGGAAAGAGAGATTTTACGAGGTAGGGTTTAGTATAGAATGACTGAATGGGATTGGTCATATATATGATGGTGTTTGTTTAATATGGTTATGCTGAGGCAGTGATGGTAAATTGACAATCAATCACTATAATTGGTTAATGAGGTAAAAAAATAAGCTGGGTGGTGGTTAGGCAGCGGTGAGGCAATAACGGCGGTTTGGCAGCATGACGATAAAAGAAGAGCTGGCAAAGGCAACAAGGCGAGGCAGCAAGACAGTGACTGCTAGGTGAGGTAGCAGCTGTGGTTTTAGTGACAACGAAAGAGTATAGCGGGATGACTACGAAAGTGGTCTGGCGGGCAACAATGTGTATCACCTGCCAGCGATAGCAGAACTTATGACTAAGAACTCAAAATGGGAAGATCTTATTTCTATGTTATACCATATAAAGAACCATCTCTCCTAAAAGTTTAAACTGTTAGGTAGTGAGCCAACAATATATATCATGTTCTTCTACATCAACAACATCAGCAAAAGATTTAGTAAAATTTGGTATCGAAGTTTTCTCCGGCGATGGATCTATATCTCTTTTTTTTATTATCAGGTAGATAGGTTAGTACCCTTCTTAGATCTCTATAAAATATTTTTTCGATTAATTTTAGTATGCCGTAGAATTTGGGACTTGAATTAGTTTTATATTTGCTTATTTTACTCATTCTCCTTTAAAATAAATTAAAATCCTATCGGAATTCATTATATTTTCATTTACAATTTCGTTGAGTTTGTGTTTGCTTTTAAATTAGTGCACCTTGGCTTCTCTGAACTTCAATATTTTTTTTTTCTAGAGCTTAGGTGTTGTTTAATAACACCACATAAATCTGAAAAACTTAAAGTTTTCATATTAAAGTGGTTTTCAAGTTGTTTGTTAACAAAAAATTAAGTGCCAACTTAATTTTCTCCACTTAAAACTGAAAATTTAATTTTAAATAGTGTAAATTACCTATTTTACTTTCTTACATTTTAGAATTATGTGATCCAAAGAAACTAATAAAGGCAAAATTGTCATACTAAAAAAATCAATTTTCAGATGTGTTATATTCAAACAAACAATATTTTTTCAAATACAATTTTCAGAACTAAACAAACAGTTTTTTTTAGTTTCAATTTTCATTTTTTTATCAAATGCTACCTTAGTTTGATGAATAGTAAAGACATACCAACATTTAGCAAATAGCCATGCCGGAAATTATTTTGACTGATGAAAGAAAGAGAGAGAGAGTTCAAATTATTTTGGCTAATGAGATAGATCAAAGGATTGAAAAAGTTAATGTGCATTGTTATTGAGTTAATGAGGAGACAGATTGACTTGGTGGAGAGAGAAATACTTCATTACAAGTGCATATAACTTGCACAATGTGCAGACGTTTTAAAATATATATTTTTTTCTAAATAAGGTGACATATAATTTATAAAAATAACAAAATTAATATTTTGAATAGTCAAGTAGTAAATATTACTTATAGAATAATATCATGGTGCATTATAAATTAAAATATATTTTATATTATTAAATACAATAATAATTATAGAGAAAATATTATTGCATAAGAAAAGAATAAAATTAATAAAAGAAAATTTCATAATCAAAGGTGGTCTAAGAAGAAAGAAAGAGAGCTGGATAGTTAATATTAAGTATAAAGATGGAGAAGGGGCATAAATTACACAATAAAAAGTAAGGTATTAATTAATTATTAGGCATATGGCAACATTATATAAAAAGAGAACATTTTATTTCTATATAAGTGTGTAATTTGTGCGATGAGCAATATTTTCAAAGTTTTACTATCAATAAAATAATTACAAAAAAATTGTAGTACATAAAATATTCTAATTATGAGATTTCAAAAGAAAATATTACAGTTGCGAGTAATTATAAGAAAATTTACGTTCATTTGTGAAAGTCAATTAAATAGAGATTTTGTAAGAACAAAAGTCCGATGTTGTCTTTAAAGAATGGTGTGTGTAGCACACACATATATGCATATACATTTTATTTTTTTCATGTTTTATGCCTACTCGTGAAATTATTTCAAACTCGTGAACCAACCGTTTTAAATGGAATTGTTTTGAACCTATCAATAATGTGCATTTTTCAAATTATAAGAAAAATTAAGAATTAATAATTAAGATTTAAATATATTGTATAAACACTAAATAAATAAATTATAAGAGAGAACATGGGCAATCAAGAAGATAAAGAATATCAAATATTAGAAGAGAGAAAGAGCTAGGTAATTAAAAATAACATATTAAAAAACAAATGTAATAAATATGGGACCCGTGGCAAGATCTCTTTAAAAGATGGCATTTTATTTATATCTTATATCTTATATGATATGATTATATGATTGTTTTGTCTAAAATTTAAACAATTTGTAAAATATTTCTCTTCAGTAGTATCTTAAGTTTGCATTTTGTATAAAACAGATGTGTAAAATACACCTCTAATTTGTATTGCCACATCAGCATTCTATATCCTCGTATTTTTTTATATAACTTTAAAATGTAACAATTTTTAATATAAAATATGCATTTCAAGAAAAAATACGTATTTGAAATATACTCATCAAAACCTACAAAATAAGATCTAGTGTTATGGAAGAATTATGTATAGAAAAATTCAAGAAAAAATAATATTAAATTTCGTAAATTGCCATTTAAATTTTACACAAGAATTTGCAAAACTATCACCGGAGTATAATTTTTTTATATTCAAGTTTTGAATAAAAGTAAATTGGCATGTCAGATTTAGACTTTAATATTTACATAACCATTAAAAATACTCGTATGTGAATAAAGTTAATAAAGCTTTAAACTGTGACAAACTGATAAATATCATAAATAAAAATAAAATCACCGTTTTAAAAATGCATCTTGAGAAAATATTCATTTCAGATTTGCTTTATGGAGGGAATATGCATCACAAAGATGCTTGATAGGGGGATTCTCTCTCTTCCTCTATTTCTTTCCCTCTATTTTATATCCAAAATAAGTAAAATAAATATACGCTACTTATTAACATTTAAATATAATTTATTATTGTAGGTGTACTAACAATAACATAATTATTAAAAATATTTTTAATGGTATAATCAAAATAGCAATTATAACCAGTTTTAATAATATTAACTAAAAACATAGGATTTGGCTCCTCAAAAGTTGTTTAATCCACTTTATCTGTGCAGTTGATCAAATCCTCACCCTATATTTAAAATTGACGGTTACAATCTTGCTATATCACAATTCAATTAAAAAAACATCAAAATTACAATGTTTTATTCTCTGGCACCTAACGGTGTTTTATTCTCTCTCACAATTTCTTTTCATAATCTTCGTTGTTACCAATTTTAAAACCAAAAATTTAAAAGAGAAAAAATTCTCAAGATCACTGCTTACGCACACAAGCATTTGCCTTCCTCTTGTTTGATAGCCATTGTTATAAAGTGGAATGTTGAGCAAACATGAAGATTTTGCTATTACAATATTTTTTAAACGATACCCCCAATACAACTAATTCGCAATCTTCTCCAAGCATGCAGAAAAAATCATTTTTTTCATCTCCTTTTATAATTCCTATATAATCAACCAAAAATCCATTTACTGAAGACCCTAAAGCTTATTATATACTCATATATTTTAAATAGAGTAGTCAATACTATTTTTATGGCTTTCTGAGGCAAAATAAGCATATATGGTTAATTATTATAATAGATTTTACAAATTAAATTAAAAAAAATTAAAAAAAAAAAGTCTATATTATTAAATTTAATAATTCACTAAATAAATAATAAAAAAATATTTAATTATTCTATTAAAAACGCATTTACAATAATTAAAGGGTGATGTTATACACACCCCTCTTTTGTAGCCAGAACACCACAAATTTAAAATAAGTTGTTTTTTTATAAGGGCAACCAAAATATTAACCATTCGGTGTTGTGGCTATAAATTAGGAGTTTGGTGCCCCCAACACATAACATACAAGTCGGTAGCAAGTTGCCGACTTAAATGTCAACATTCGGTGGCAGTTTACCGAGTTTGAGATTAAAATTCGGTAACCTTTTACCGAGATCAAATGTTAGTGAAATATTTTTAAAAATTGACTAGACCAAAGATTGCCGAATGTCAAGTCGGTGGAAGGTTACCGAATCGAATGTCGAAATTCGGTAACAAGACACCGACTCGGTACTTAAATTTGGGGTGTCACCGTACGGAGTTGGTTGCCCAAATACAAAACATCTAAGTCGGTAGCATGTTGCCGACTTCAAGGTCAACATTCGGTGGCAATTCACCGAGTTAGAAGTTAAAATTCGGTAACCTTTTGCCGAGATCAAATGTCAGTGAAATATTTCTAAAAATTGACTCGGCCAAACTTTGTCGAATGTTAAGTCGGTGGAAGGTTACCGAATCGAATGTCGAAATTCGGTAACAAGACACCGACTCGGTGCTTAAATTTGAGGTGTCACCATATGGTTGCCATGATCATTATTGCGGTGTTAAGAATACATTAGTGTTTTGGCTACAAAATCGGGGTGCCTATAACATCACCCTAATTAAATGGCACATGAACTAACCCCACCAGTCACCACCAGCCGTTTTGAGTCTACGACTTTAATTTATTGAAAACTGAGTGATATCTAAAAATTTGGTGGACACACTTAAAAAAGAGTCATAATTGAAGGCCAAACGTGTCCAAACAATATACGAAAAAGTGGGAAATTTATTGAAGATTAAAACAGGTGTCAAAGAATGAGCAAAATATATATATATTCTCGTGGGCCCGTCGACGATGTAGACATTTTTGGGTCCCACAGAGTCAGCATCAGCATCAGCATCATGATCTGCTACGTACACGTTGCCTATTGGACCCCAACTCCCTCCCTCCTTCCCTCGAGAAGGAATAAATTTTCGCATTTTATGGCGATAGCGATCTTTCTTACTACTCCTCAATCTCGCCACCTGTCCCACAATAACCCCACCCCCCTACGCTTTTCCAAAAAAGCTTTTAGCATTTCATGTAAATAAATTAATATACAATTCTAAAATTATATATAATAATAATTTGTGTAAACAACTATCTCTAAAACTATTCATAGTGCATAGAGTAAAAATATAGTATAAAAATATATATTTAATCTATCAATTAAATAAAAAATGAATTGAGTATAAGGTAAATTAAGCTCGCACGATTAATAAAATGTCGTGCCAAAAAATCCTTCCTCCCCACAAAAAATGATGTATCGTGCCATGACAATGAGTCCCACGACACATCATGTGTTATAGCAAGCAAAGCTTTTTTTTTTCCCCTTCTTTCATTTCCGAAAATGTGTATGCATGCATGCATTTTTGCCCCAATACATCGTGTGTCGTCCCACCTTAAAATTGTCTCCTATGCCACATGATGTGCCATGACAGGTGGTATTTTATACCCTGATACATCATATGTCAGGCGAGCTAAAAAATTGTCGGCATGAGATTTTACCGTCGCTTTACATTTTTTTTCATTATTTTACCTTTTTAATTTACGCGCTGGGCCACATAAATAGGAAAATTTGACTTTTTAGCCTACGGGATAGAGATGATTTAAGTAAATAAATAATTATTTTAATAATATAAATAGTCTTAACAATAATAAGATAACGATATTAGCACCCTATATAATTATTTTAATTCTCCAAAATTATTTTTAGTAAAATTTCATATAATTTTTTTGTAATATATTTTATGTATTAAAAATGCCTTTTGGAATGATAAAATATTATTGAGAAATATTGATATCATTACCCAATAGAATATTGATGTGAGAAATGCTTTATACAACATAAAATTATTCTGCAAATACATAACAACTTAGAAAAAAGTGTATTGTGAGCGTAGAGTCTCAAATCAATACATTAATAGCAAATGTATTTATGGAATAATTTTTTAAAGATTGTTTTTGTATGTTTAATATTTCTCAATATACTCTTTAAACAAATTACAAGTGTATTAAAATAAATGACAAAGTTATTAGATTAAATTATTTTTTTGAACATGAACCGACTAATCTTGGTGTCGGATTGGTTTGAAACACTAACCAAGACATTTTATGACATATTATTTAGTTTAATAATTTAGTCATTTAATTTATTATACGTATTATTACTCTATGTGATGTATCAAAAAATATGTTTATTAATATTTAAAAAATTCGTCACAATAATAAATAAATTTTATGATACAGAATTTTACTCTTAAATAAAGTTGATATGTATATATATATATATATATATATATATATTATCATTTTAGTTATTTATTGTACTATTACTTTGGTTATTTGTCTCGTGTGTTTTAGATGCACTATAGGTTTTCTTACAACGTTTAATAACTTATTATCGCAATCTAAGATATTTCAAAATTTCTTTATATCTAACCAATACATGTTTATGATAAATTATTTTGTAAATATAATCTTAGTCTGCGATTCACGAATAAAATTGTGTGTATATACATATATATTATTATGATAATATACATAAAATTATCAAATTATTTTTTGCACTAAAAATTAATATAAAATATTATTAAATGCGGAATTTGAATTTGAGGCGTTTATCATAAAAGCATGTTCAACTATCACCAAACCAAATGTAATTATATATTTGTAATTTAAAAAGTTATTAAATATCACATTGGACATACATAAATTATATTTCAAAACTAATTTAATATAATTGAGCGGTTAAATGAAGGTAAACTGAGACAATTATCAATAATTTGCCTTCATAAGAAATTTAATATTGCAATAGTAGCAGTAAAATTCTATTACTTTTCTTTCGACGTCGATCAAAAACATATGTAAGGAATAAAGAAAAGAAAAAAAATACTAGTAAACTTTCGTTTCCTCATAATTCCCATAAAAAAAAAAAGACCGTACACCTCAGGATTTTTCCTCTCTTGGGATGTATCTCATGGCCTTTCAGATTATATACACGACCGCATGTAGATGATTGCCACTTTCCATTGCATTATAATCAAACACTATTTCGTAATATAAAATATTGGAAAAGTTGAATTCGGCTATACTTAATACAATAGGTCACCAGTTTAAGTATTTAGTGTCTCACGCTATACACACTGGCGGAGTCAGTAAGGGACAAGCGGAGGTGAGTGCCGACTAGTTACATAAGACATAATAAAACATATGTAATATAAAATATTGGTAAAGTTGAATTCGGCTATAATTAATACAATACGTCACCAGTTTTGGTATTTAGTGTCTCACGCTACACACACTGGCAGAGCCAGTAAGGGACAAGCGGAGGCGAGAGCTTAATAGTTAAAGAAGGTATAATAAAACACTATTTCGTAATATAAAATATTGGTAAAGTTGAATTCGGCTATACTTAATACAATACGTAATCAGTTTTGGTATTTTGTGTCTCATGCTACACGCACTGGTGTAGCCAGTAAAGGACAAGCGGGGGTGAGCAACTTTAGTTGGTTTTGAATTATTTTTTACTATATATGGGGTATTTTTGAATATATATATATATATACATAGACTTTTGTGCAAAAATATATACTTGAGAGTATCTAAGTGTTATTTTTTTAAAAAAAAACTTTGAATTAATTAAACAACCCACTCGTAGCTCTCACTTAATTTCTCACTTCTCTCACTCTCGGGTTCCCATCTCTCTCTATTATTTCTCCACGACAAGCTCCTCCGCAGCTCAGCTCAGCTCCTCTATACCGCCATGGCGCCATCACTCCATGCCGCAACTGCTCCACCTCCACTCCTCCATGGCTCCACGATGCCACTACCACTATACTGCTCTTTACTTCTCCACCACAAGCTCCTACACTCATAGGTAATATTTATAGATCTACTTTTCAAAATTAAGGATTAAATTATTTCTTAATTAATTGCATATTATTGGTTGTATTTCTTTATTAATTGCATAATATTAAGTGTATTTCTTGAACTATTAATTAATTGTTAAATATTTTGTGATTTAGGTTTAAACCCCTAATTGTTGAATATTAACTCTATTTTTGATTAATTACATGATTTTAATTATATTATTGACTAGATTGATAATATTAGTTGATTTGGGTCTAAACCTCTAATTGTTGAATATTAGTTCTATTGGTAAATATGAAAAACTGTATAATGATATTATAATTTCCCATAATTGTTCGCATTTGCTATTTCAGTTGTATGAACTATTATTATTAATACAATTATATTTGCGGTAAAATTTTAAGACTTTAAATATGATTTGGAGCGTTTTGAATTTCACCCCTACTTGATCGAAATCTTGGCTTTGCCACCGGCTACACATTGTGGAGTTTAGAAGCCCCACTCTACAATGTGTAGCTTTTGGAATGTTTCTTTCTCCTAAGTTTCTATTGGTGAACACTCTTAAAAGTGCAGCGAAATTCAAGTAATGTCGTACCATTACCTTTGCACCTAGACTGAAATAGATATAAAGAGGGTTAGCCTTGTTGGAGAGACATTCACTTAGATATGAGAGATATTCTATGTTTGAGTCTCACCAAGAGGAGGTTAGGGGTGGGTTTCATTATTTATAGTTAAAGGAAGAAACTTAAATCTTTAAATTTATCTAGAAAGAAAAAAAAAAGTGATCTCGTATACATATTAACACTCCACTTGATTTTTAATGATATTTTAATTTTTTTATTTTAGGGGTTAATAAAAAGGGCGGTGCTATTGACATAATAATTATGTTTATTGATAGAGTAATATATAACTTTAGACGCATCAAATATTAAAATAATAATATATTATGGAAAATAGATAATTACTTTGACAATATAGTTAGGTCACCTTCACTAATATGTCAAAAAGGTAGTGTTAAAAGCATAAATTTAACCTACCCATTTGCCATTAAGTTGCATTAGAAAAGGGAAAAAAAGAGAGGGAAAAAATGTCAAAAAAATAGGATAGCCAATATAATCAATATGGGCCGTGGATGGTTTTATGGGAATCTAACTAATGGACACTATATTGGTTAAGGGTGAATTTAAGAAAAAAATGAATCGATGTAATGAATATCGTCTAACCACAATCCATCCATATTACATCGACTATATATGATATATATTTGTCGGATTCTAACTTTACCTTACACTTACCATTTCTCTTACTTTTTTACATATTAATCATATCGATGCATACAAATATAAACTAAATACATATGGTCTTAGCCAACAAAAAAGGGAGAAGAAGAAGTAACCATACATTGTATAATTAAAAGTGATGATAAAGACAACCCTAAAGTATAATCTCATCACTTCGTGTACTACAATTTAAACATAATGAATAATCACCGCAAGAGCAAATGACAAATTTTGCACCCCAAACTTTGTATATGGTTTCAAGTTGCACCAAAAATTTCATTTTATTCTAGTTTGCATCCTAAATTTAAGTAAGTATTTTTAAGTGCACACTCCATTTACATTATGTCCAAATTTTAACGGTACTTGTTTGCATAATTACATAAAGAACCTCAAAGTTAGGCTTGTTTTTCAATCTTAACCTCGCAATTTTATTTTATGCAAATTAAACCTTAAAATAATGATTTCATATCAATTCAAACGTTAAAGTATATAACTCATAAAATATTAATAATTTTATATCACTTCAAGTAACAAGAATTTTTTATTTTTTTTAGTTTTGTCTATTTTTTAATATTTGAGGGGTTGATAGTATAATTTTATAAACTGGACAATATCAAAATTGATACAAAATCACTACATTAATGTTTAATTTGTAAAAATTGAAATTTTGAGATTAAGATTGAAAAACAAGCCTAATTTTGAGGTTATTTAGGTAATTAATCAAACAAGTTTCGTTAAAATTTGGACAAAATATAAACATTAGTAAATAGTTTATTTAACTACAATATATACATATATTGTTTATGAGAGAATGATAATTTGCGCTTTAAAGGTACATATTAAGCATATTATGAATATAAAATATAATCATATGTGTAAAAATTCGTATCCTATTAAATGTGTATTTAAACTTTTTTTTACTATATCTTTTGATCACTCTTTTTTTACAACCTCACTTGATCTTGATAAACTTGTTTTAATGACATTTGAATAAAAGTAATGGGTTTTTAATTGAGTACTAAAGAGTATTTGTTGGTGAAACCATAATACTTAACTCACCGATCAAATTGCCACGATCGGCCTAGTAACAAGTATCTTGTTTGCATTAAAACCACATCGCACAAGACAATGTCTTCATATTCTTTAATGCAGAATGAAACTAACACCTGTTAATTTATTCGCCCTTGTTTATTTGTGTCCTATTAACATGACCCTTGTTCATGTTATATTTTAAAGATGTTTTTATCATCACCCATAACTAAAGGGCAGTGTTATTTATACCTTCTAATTAAATGTGTCATAAACGCCCCTTCAAATCTAACTGAAAATATATTTTAACACCCTCTTATTTATCATAAACACTCCATTCATTTCATAATATTAGGCAAGTACTTAGTAACACACTCTTCCTATTTGAGCCGAATTTATGTGAGTGTATTCACTTCTTATTAGGCGAGCCTTATTTGAAAAAATACTTAAACATTTTATTACCTTATCTTAAATAAATTTTTATCAACAAACTTTTTTCATATGAATTGAGTAAATGCGATTACATTTATTTATTACCAAGCAAGTCTTAAAAAAATATTAATGATGATAAATTTAACATAAAAGATTGTTTGCGACAAATAAAAAATATTTATGACAAATAAAAAATGCATAAACGAAATCGCCTAAATTAAATAGGAGTCATTAATAATAATTTTATTGTTTGAAAACGAAGAAAAAAGGAGAAAAGAAAAGGTAATTTGAAGGACATAGACGTCGTCTACGGACCACATGCGTGTCAGAAAAGAAGTTCCTAATAGGGGACCGTGTTAAAATTCTATTGGCCCACGTATGATTTAGGCGAGGTGGAACTAGTACACGTGTTAGATATGGAAATAGGCGTGGAGATAAGTAGGAGACAGATGAACGGCTCAGATTTATTTCAGTTTAGGCCGAGAACCACTCAGTCACGTGTCACACGTATTGTACTATCCCCGTCGTCACTCATCAATTAACCGGTTACCTGCAGGTTACCCGTGCCCCCGAAACCAAATAGCTCTTCTGTTTTTGCCACTCCCACACAAATATGTTTAACGATGTTACTCCTCATTTTTTATTTTATTTTAACAACGATGATGGATTTTGATAAGTTATAATAGTTTGTTGAATTCTAAAGGCTTCTGAATTTAGAGGTTTTTGTAATGGCGGAGATTTGTTGCGGAGTTGTGAGTGAGAGCAAGGAGAAGAGTTCACGCACGGCGAGGCGACGGAGAATGGAGATTCGGAGGATGAATTTCGTCGCCGCTGAGGCTGCGGCTGCGGAGGCTGAGGCTGACGAAGAAGGAAACAAACGTCAAAGAAAGGAGCTCTCTGAAGTAGTAGGAAACTGTTTTTCTAGTGGAGAAGAACAAGCTCGTTTCGGATCCAGTATAAAAGAGAGTAGTGTTCTAGATTTGGAAGAGCATCCGAAGTTTGGTGCTGCTTCTGTTTGCGGAAGGAGAAGAGATATGGAGGATGCCGTGGCGATTCATCCGTCGTTTTGCGGTGGTGGAGACGAAGATCAATCTACTGGATTTCATTACTTTGGGGTTTATGATGGCCATGGATGTTCTCACGTACGTATATATATATATATATATATTAACCTTAATAAACATGAAATGAAATTTGAATGTTTATACATTTAGTATGTTAAGTGTCTTATGGTTTTTTATGAACTTTTATTTTTATATATATAGGTGGCGATGAGGTGTAGAGATCGGTTACATGAACTGGTGAAGGATGAGTTAGAGAACAAGGTTTCCGTGGAAACGGAGTGGATTAAGAAGGCGATGGATCGAAGCTTCGATCGCATGGACAAGGAGGTGGTGGTATGTACGACGGAAGGTGCGGTCGGCGCCCGTTGCAGGTGCGAGCTCCGGGCACCGGATTCTGACGCCGTTGGATCGACGGCGGTTGTTGCTTTAGTATCGCCGGAGAAGATAATCTTAGCTAATTGCGGTGATTCGAGAGCTGTTCTATGTCGTAATGGCAAAGCTTTTCCTCTATCAATAGATCACAAGGTAAGCTCATCATTCGTTTGTGAGAAAGTGAGATATATATATATATATTTAGTTGGAGTGGAGTATGGACCATTGTCACGCAACGATGGATGTTCGATTATCTAGCTCGTACGGTCTCAGATGATTCATTATTTTTGTGTGTCTTCAGCCGGATCGGCCAGATGAACTGAAACGGATCCACGCTGCCGGTGGCCGTGTGATATACTGGGACGGTGCTCGTGTTCTTGGTGTTCTCGCAATGTCTAGGGCAATCGGTAACAACCTAATCTCCAGTGTGCTTCATTTCATCCCCGGCGTACGATAGCACTAGGCATTCAGTGCGAACATAAAATCAAAATTTTGAAGAATGCGGATTAGTGGTTGACGTTTCTAAATTTAAAACGATAGCAAGTTTTAATTTTTTTAAAGTCCATTACAACACTAGGATATTATCAGTCTCATGTTAAATGTGGGCCTGGAACAATAAAGTATTTTTTTTTTAATTTTTTTTTCAGGTGATAATTATTTAAAGCCATATGTGAGCTGTGAACCTGAAGTGACGATCACAGATCGCATGGCCGAGGATGAGTGTCTGATACTGGCGAGCGACGGACTGTGGGACGTGGTGTCAAATGAGACGGCGTGTGGGGTGGCGCGTATGTGCCTTAAAGGGAAGGGGCCAGCGGCAAGCATGCAGCTGGGAAGTGACGCTGGCATTGAGAGCTCTGACCAGGGCTGCTCCGATGCGGCGATTCTGCTGACAAAACTTGCTTTGGCCAGGCATAGTTCGGACAATGTGAGCGTTGTTGTGATTGATCTGCGACTCAAGTCGGAGAGATAATCATTAATCCTATTGTTAAGCATCGGTCATGAATATATATATATATATATATATATTAATCCCACTAGATGCAATTTTTAGGGGTCAAATTCAAAGCAATTTGTCGTGAATTTCCTGGGCTTTGAACGGACCCCAAGCCAGAGAGGGCGGGTTTGTCTGATTGCCTGCAAACGGTCTAGATTAACCGTACTCTCTGAGCAAAAAGAGAAAAGTGAAAAAGGCTTGTAATTAGTTTACTATATATTTTGCATCTGATTGGAGTTTCTTTGATTAGTTTTTGATTCATGTCTACTTGAGTTTGGTTAAATGACTCTCTTGCTTGAAAGGCAAAGAGAGGAGAAACCAAAGGGTGTTTAAATCGGATGGAAATTGGAAACTTAAGATGAAGAAAGAAATATTCAGATCAGGGTATTCTAAGCAAATCCTCCTTTGTTATGTTGTTTTGCTTGTAAATTTTATTCCATGGTAGTGAAATTATTGATGTTTTTATGAGAAATACATGGACCAAGAAATTTTCTGTTCTTGATTGTTATATTATCAAGAATAAAATAAAATAATTTAATAGAAGGGAAGGGTGACTTGGGTTTTCCTCCTAAAAGAAAATAAGGGTGTATTTGATTGGCGACATTTTTCATAGAAAATGAACATCGAGCAATTTTTACTTTATTTGATAATTTAAGGTGTTTGATTGGCTTTTTTTTTAAGGTAATTCAATTTTCACTTTTGGCTATTTTTAAGGCAATTTAGGAAAATGTTTTATTTTTGGGGAAGGGGGGGGGGGGGTGGTTTTTTGTTTTTCATGTTTGGGTACGGTTCACGAGACAATGTTTTTACTATTTTTTATATTAAAAATGTTATAAATTAAAATATAAAATTTAAAATAATATAAAAATTTAATATTTAAAATTTACTAATCGAAATCAATTAAACAAGGTTTATTATGATTATATAATTATGTAAAAAAAATACTAATAAATTTTTTTATATTAAAAATGTCATAATACAATTAATATTTTTCAGGTAGAAAATTAAGGTAATTAAATACACTGTACTTCATTTTTCATGCAACTCAATTTTAAACAATTTAATTGTCTATAATTTATTTTCTTTTCATACAAATTTTATACTTACAATCAAACGCATCTTAAATGAAATGGGTATGATTTAAAACGTAACCGTACTAAGGTAGTTGCTGTTTCCTTGCACAATTTTATTTAGTTTTCTTTAAATTATTTTGAATATTGTTGTCTTCTGGTGGCAATGAAGAAATAATCGATATACATGATTGTAATTGATATCTTTTTCTCAGATGCGGGACTTGATTAATGGAGTATGTACAAATAGGTTCGAATTTCCTACTCTATTTGTTTTTCTTTTTTGCTATCGAATTTATTCTTTATCGTTTGTACTTGGAAAATAAAAGGTGATATATATAGTTTTCTACGTACTCCGTAGTAGACCGAGTTGTTTTTTAAGAATGTGTATTGTTTCATATTATATTAATTTCATTTTAATACGACAATGATTCATATAATATAATAAAATTTTGTACGACTAAATAATTATTTTTTTACTACATCAAATGTATACGTTCCTTTAAAATAATTATTAAGGAGAAGGTCGGGGATGCCAGGATGAAAGCGATATGGAGAATGGTTGTGAACGTATGTATATGCAAGCAAGAACTTCCTCCTTGTTTGCTATTTAGCTCATTTAAAGTTTTTTTAAAAAAATTATATCTGAATGATTTTTACTTTTATTTTAGAACAAATAATAATTTACATTGGAAAGGGCAAATGCCTCTAATCACGGAACCAACCTTTCTGCTTATGTTCTGAGTAATTTTTTTTTTTAGTAGTTGGCGAATCGCTTGGCCACGTTCTATAATGGCTTCACTAGAGCTTTATAACTTTAACTCTCAATTGTATATCCTTGCATCACTCGTATTAAAATGAAATGGTAGAAGTTATAATTCATATATATTCACATAAAGCAAAAATGCAATGTTTGCATCTAAAATACCTCTTCGTAAGGTTTTGTGAGTGTGCTAACTAGGTCTAATAATTTATAATACGACACGATAACACGACACGCAATTGATACGAATTTACCGGGTTTGGGTGAATCCTTAACGGGTGCGGGTTATAATCGGGTTGACCTGTCAAACGCGTTTATTAAACGAGTCGATTTCGTGTACATTCGCGAGACCTGAATAAAACTCGTTTAACCCGGTAAGAATATATACGAGTCGGTTTCGGGTCGTGTAACCCGTGTAATTCGAATATAATTTATATATATATAAATTACTTAATTGAATTATTAGCGGGTCACTAAATGTTATTCATATACGACCCGAATCGAATCGTTTATCTTAAACGGGTTAAACGAATCGGGTCATGTAATTCGTTAATTAAACAGGTCGTGTATGAATTTTAATTTTTCACCCGTTTATTAAACGGGTCGTGTAGGGTGGAGGCACTTTTCACCCAACACGAAACCACCCATACACAACCCGTTGCTGGGCCTAGCGCTAACCTACTCATTTACCGGTCAAGTGGCCTTTGCGAGAGAAAGAAGCTGATCGAGTTCAACAGCATTCCATCCCCCTTCAATTCCCTCAAGGTTGAACCACCGTACCAAGTAAAATAGTCACTTGGTTTTATTGCATGCTGGACGATGATCAAGCTTTATTACTACGAACGATTTTTATTTTTAAAATGTAATGATACGTTTTATTCATATATGCGTTCAATATCACTCTTCTCTCAATGGCTTGCGGGGCTCCCTTGGATTGTTCGATCTAAGAATATTAAGATACGGCTCTTAGCCATTCTAAAAAAATGTTCTAACATTCTAATATGATCTTTAATTATATATATAGTTAGTCTATAAAGAAAAATTTTATTTGTTTAACAAAAAGAAGGAATTGAATGATTATTTGGGGGGGCGGGGGTAATTAAATGATTTTTTTTATAAGATTTTGTAGAGATGATCTATATTATGAGTAGACAACCTCCACCAAATTTCATAAAAAAATTTAACTTAGAAATGAGTGAAATAATCATCAAAAATTAGAAGGCCAAAAAGGTACATATATATTAATTTTTCAAAACACCCATTTCTAAGTTGAATTTTTCTATGAACTTTTATGGAGGTGGTCTACTTATTATATAGATAATTTCTACAAATTTTCATAAAACAATTCATCGATTTACTCCTCTAAATAATCACCTCTTTGTTTTGTTAAAGAGAAAAAATTCCTCTTTATAACATAACTTTATATATATATATAGGGTCCGTTTATGTTATGAACTACGGATTGATCATTTTATAACACTTTTTCGTCATAAAAATATTTGGAGGGTGTTTTTTATGACATAAAAGCGTCATAAAAATAACCAATATGTACAAACTGATCCACACATCATCGTAACTGTATATATATTTGTATTTTTAGAGACCTTTATTTATATTTGTGATTAATTTTAAAATATTAAAAGATTGTTTTGAATCGTCAAGTCATAGCCAAATAGTATAATCCAAAATGTATGGTTTATAGTAAAATTTAATAACCGAAAAGTTGGTACACGACGCCACTAGCTAGTGCCTAAAGTTGAAGTAGAATTAAAATACTCCTATGAGGCAATAGAAAATAGTTTTCTCAAGGATCTTAGTACTTTCTCAGGAGTTTGGCTACCTACATATATACCTAGTGGCATTTTTTGTTTTTTGGTTTTTTTATGCAAATAGGAAGAAAGAAACAGAAACTAAACAACAGCAACTAAATTAGGTGGCTCGGCCATAGGCCGCACCTCTCAAATCACACATCATCTTCTCAACAATTTCGTTTAGAGGGTTTGACATCCTAACTTCTTGCTCGCTTTGTTCACTTCATGTGGGCGAGAATGCCAACGCACCGGCTAGTCTAACAACTGAAAAATGTGTGCATCTTTGTAGACATTTTACAACCAAATAATACAAATTTTTTTTAGTAAATAACATAATATATTAGTTATTGAAATATTATTTAATAATTAAATGATTTCACCTTCCCATCTTTTGAGTAACATGTTTTTATACATTTTTTGAGACTTTTTTTTTGGCATTTGTGATGAATTTTAGAATGTTTAGCTCCATTTAATAACAAGTAGAAAAAAAATTGATTTGTATTAGAACTTAAAAAAATGAATTCACCAATATAGTAAGATGTTCACTTACTCTATTTTTATGGAGTAAAATTAGAGCTTTTTTGTTTTTTGCCTAGGGAATTCAAATTGTTTTGCTTTTAACTCACCACATTTGGGAAATTTGTAATTGGCCCAAATGAGTGGATAATTACTAAATATGCATTAATTTGTAAATGTTACTACAAGTGATAAATTTTTGTAATTTTTAATTGCCATAAGATAAATATATATTAGAAAATTAATAAGTTGGCTTGCAGTAAATACAAAATATCAAAAATTAAACTTGAAGCATCTACAAGACATATTAAACGTAAATATTATACACAACGTACTAAAAAATACAATCATATTAAAAAAGAGATCACACAATTAAAACTAAAAATATAGCTATATTAAAAATATCAAATATTAAAACTTGGGGCACTAGAAGACATCTTAATAGTAAATATTACTTATAAATAAAATTAAAAACACAGTCAGTCATTTTAAAAAAAATTACACAATTAAAAATAAAAATACAATCATATTAAAAAAGAAATTACACAAGTTAAACTAGAAACACAGTCATATTAAAAAAAGTACACAAATAAAAATACAGTCATATTAAAAAAGATATTACACAAGTCAAACTAAAAATATAGTCATATTAAAAAGACATTACATAAGTAAAATTAAAAATAGAGTCGTATTAAATATATCAAGATCAAGAATGTTAAATATGAAAGAATGTAAAGAGAGAAGGGTTCAAAAGAGTAAGAAGAAGAATTTATTGACCATATAATGAACGTTCTAACAATTATTATTTGATACAAAATAGAGCATTATTGGTGGTCACTTGGATCATATATTGCATGATCGCAACAACGCACAAATTCACAATGAAATTTTTGTATATTCCATATTTTGCCACGAACACTAGACTTTGACGTTACTGATTGATATCGTAAAAATATTTTTTTAATGCAATGTTCATCTTCATAATAGAGGGTATGCGCCACCAGAATTAGGGGATCAATTTTCAAATCGTCCATAAATAAACGAATAACAGTCTATAGATAGAAATGGAGACTTTAATTCATTTATATTATGTATTATTTAATTAATTTAAAAAGGAATCTTGGTAGAGATATATATGTATTTGTCGTAAATTTCTATTATTAATTGTATTAGAGGTAATGATAAATAATATAGAGATGACAAATATTTATTATATTATATATTGTCTAAAAATAAAGGGGATAATTACCTTATCATTTAATAAAGTATAGCTTAATCAGATTAGTTTTTAAAAAGCCAGAATATTGGAAAAGAAAATTATTTCTAAATTTTGGCTAAAATAAAAACAATTGGGTTAAATCCTAAAAACTGGGTCATTCACTAATTTTTTAAATGTAATGGGTTTGAGTAAAGAGACTCTTAAAATTTTGGAGTAAATCCTAATTTGCTAATAAAATTATTTTGGTGTTGAGGAAGAAAAAATTCCATAGCAAAATATTTATTCATAAAAATAAATACGAAATAAAAAAATATCTTATTAAATTACTTATATCATCTTTTAACTTTTCATAAAAGTAATTATTTTTACACTTCTTTTCTTTTCCAACTTCGTTATCAGATATTAGAGTTGTAAATTGCGTGGGAAAGCCATGCATTAATTTTTTTCCTTAGAATCAAATTTAAGTATGACCGTATCTTTTCAATGGCTAATAACCACCAAATATGATATCTTTTCGTTGAAAATTTAAAAATTCTGCCCTTGGTTTTGACTTAGAATCAAGGAATTTAGTCAAATTTGTTAAGAAAAATAAAAAAAATAGAAACAGTTCTGCAACTTTTACCTAAAAAGGAAAAAAAAAAAAAAAAAAAACAAAAAAAAAACAGAAGATCGAAAAAGGCACATACTTGGGCTTGTGGGTTGAATGATGGATAGTGAGATATGAAGAGTGACAAAATCTCAAGTGGGGTCTCAGTTAGATTTGGGACGGATGATTTTTTTTACTTTTTTTTTTTTTTCAAATACTTTCTAATATCATAAAATACAAGGGGCAATTGCCCAATTATCTCTCCTAATTTTTATTTATAAAATAATGATCGACCACTAACTATTATATATAATTTTATAATTGTTATAATTTGATTTAAAAGACTTTCAATTAAATTTAACACTAATTTCAGTATGCTATTAGGGCCATTTGTTAGTAGTTGGGAAGGATGCTTTCGATTTTCCGAATCCTAGCAGATATGGTGGCTTATCTAAACTTTGGACCCATAATTTATAAAATCAAACTTCGGACAAAAATTCAGTAAAAATAAAATAGGAATATGGATCATGACATGTGTTGAGATTTTGTTGGTTTGGTGAGGCAAATGTTGGCCAGGATGTCACATCAATCAACATAATTTGAAAATTATTGTAGCTTATTATGATAGCTAGTAGCTACGTGTCCAGTTTTTCAAATTTCAATGAATGAGTGAAAACCCTATGTTTTCCGGTTGCAATTGATATCTTTGCAATAGCAAGTTTCGGAACACTGCTAACAAATGAATGAAAAAAAATGAATAAAAGAAAAGGGGGTAAAAAAAAAAAAGTAGGCGGACATAGTTTATTGTGTAATGATTTTAGTATCGTAAACTTGACTAAAATTAACGAACTATAGAATTATTTATCTTAAATTAATTTATTATGCATATGTGATCACCGATTCGTTCTGGTAAGAAGGTTTTTGGTAAAAGGGAATACATAAAATTTTAATTAGATTAATCTACACAATTAAAATTGAACTTCGCACGAAAATGACACAACTCCTAAACCTATTTCATGATCATTCTTTGCTGATACAGGTGTAAAAATGGCCACCCATTTTAGTGATGTGGAAGTTTGCTGAGTTATCTTTATAGGAAAGCTATTGTTCAAATTAGGCACCATGTCTCCATTCCAAATTTTAGCAAATTACATTGTGCGTATTTGGAGGGAGATTTAATACCTAGATGAAAATAACTCAACAGATGAGATGATTTTCTCTTGCTTCGAAAAAAAAAAAAACACGAAGTAAAGAGGAACCTTTTCTTGGGACTTGAGAGCACCATAAATTTTTATCTTCGTAATTTAAAGATGATGTGCAACAACACAAGGTCGACAATGCATGCTTCTAGTGGTGGAATAAAAGTTTGTGGTGCCCTTTTCAAACCTCTCTTATCTCTGCAAGTCTAGAATTGAATGGGAGAAATCATTTTATTGAGATATCTTGCACAAAAATATATATTGTGACTATAACAGGGGCCAACGCGATTTGTAGTCAAAAGATTATTAGTGATGCCTATGGCCTCATGACTTGGTGGTGTATTTCTTGTGTTTGTAATAAGAATGTTCAAGTTCACCAGATTCCACTTTGCCCATATTGGCAACTTCCATCCTTTCCGTTTAGAAAAGTTAAAAAAAAGGAGTATTACTGATAAAAGATGCAATATGCATATACTTCAGTCGCAACTTCTTGATGATTCGGATAAAATTTTGTCCAAGTGGGTCTTTATTTGTTGGTTCATTTGGGTTGGTAGGAACCCTTTTTTCATTCGATTGGGAGCTGACGGGTCACGCGAAGGTTGTGGATGCAGCTTTGGGTGCCTGTTATGAATTAAATGTCTTGTTTGATTTGGCTGCCACTTCGACCTTCCTGTCACCTCCGGAGCCTAATTTTCCTTCTTCTTGGACTGTCTTGTGTTGATGTTTGCTGTCGGTTGTGTTTTGTGTGATAGAGGATCCATCATTGTTTGCTTCCGCAAGAAGGTTTTTGACTCTTCGGTCTTAGTTGCGGAAGCTTTAGCGATTCATGAGGCCTCCTTTTCTGCGCTGGTATTCGAGACATTCTTATTGAGAGCAGTAATCGCTCTGCCACAGTGTTTTGTTCAAATCCTTTTCTGCACTGGTGTTCGAGACATTCTTATTGAGAGCAGTAATTGCTCTGTCGCGTAGTTTTGTTTGGGATATAACCACACGCCATGTGGGAGGTGAGTGCAATTGTTGGAGATATTGTTTCTTGGGCGATTTGTGTGGATTAATCCTTTTCATTTGTTTGTGGAGCTTCTAATAGAGCGGCTAATTGGGTTGTAATTTTGTTAGATAGCGGCGTTCTTCCTTTTTCTGCCGATCAATGGCCCTCTTCTTTTTCTTTTGTTATCAGTATTCAGTAGTGATGTGTAGTTCTTCAGAAAAAAATAAGTTTAATAACGGAAAATAATAAAAAGAACTAACCAATTTTATGAGAAGTTTGTAAATGATACAAGCGTTTGGTAGACGTTTTACAGCATTTTGAATTTTCCATAAATTAAGATCCTATTTGGTTATGATTACATAGTTATTGCTGATATAACACAACGACCAAATGCCACAATATCGATATATTATATAGTCTTAACTGAATAAATATTAGTGAGCAAGGTTCAATACTTCAATTTCAGGTGGTAGGAATAATTCTGTTTACAGCCTAGGTTTCATTTAATTCTCTGTTGGATTCAAAATTGAAGTCCCAAACATCCAATTAGATAGATATAAAAATTACTACTCTCTTCAAAGGTATTAAAAGCATTCTATTACCACTTAAAATTGCAAGCAAGAATAAACAGAAAAGGAATTATTTTCTCATTCCTGTGCGTCTCCCAAAAAGGCACATAACAGTCACTACTGCAGCTTCATTCCAATTACAGAGAAATTCTCATGATAGATGCCATTCCTTTTTCTTGTGTTTACCTTGCAAAATCTTGGTTTCACCAGTACATTAATCTTGTCGCTTACAAAGTTAAAACATATATCCAAAATATATTTGCCATCCAACAATTATGTCTACACAACTAAACAGTACTATCCAAAAACCACATTAAATCGACTCCACATTAACACATAACAACAAAATTAAACACAAAGCAGAGTTGAATCAAGAGAAGGAAACCAAACATTAGAAGTTTACCGAGATTCTCCCCTATTTAGAACCCATATTTCTTCAAAGTACTTCCTCTTTTAACTGTTGCGTTTATATTTGCTTGCCCTCGGCTTCATCTCCGCTGCTCTTCAGGGCCTTCAATTTTCTGTAACCCTTGTCAGTTCCGAAAATCCTGCCCAGATAATACAGAACAATTAAATCATTTGTGCATGGTATATTGTAAACTTGTCAAAAATTAAGCGTCAAAAGCATGTTATATTTCTAAGGTACAGTATCCATTCCTGAGTCCAAAAGGCATAACCTAATCATCAAAGAACCCTTTATTAGTAAGGATGGTTTAGTACTCAAAACGCCACCAGCAATGAAATAAGGTTGCCAAAAAAAAATCTGGAAAAATAGTGAGTTTTGTGAATTAATTGAGTCCCTCTAGTGGATTTTTAGGATACAAATTCTTTTGAGTAGTTATTACATTTGCTTTTGCAATTGCCATCACAATTCATTTTGCATACACAGTTTCATGCTTTTTCAATCATGTACTTAAATTTGGTACTGTGTATTTTAAATACACGTTGTCCTCGGGAGTTTCTCCCCCATTTAGCATTACTCTTTGATTTCATTTATCAATTAAAATAGTCCATTTTACTTGATTAACCTATTACCTCCTTACCTCTATCATTTATGGGCTTAGGACCTTCTTCGAGTGTGTTTAGAGGGATTATACTAGACCATAATGTAGCATGATTGTGCATGCAAAAGATAAATGGGGCCTTGAATATTTTAGGAGCCCATCATTTCTGAACATATAAATCCTTTGTATACACAGGAGTAAATAACCAAATTGGCCACTGAACTTTACTCCGAGTTTCAATTTGCCCATTCATCTTTTTTTTTCTCAATATACCACTTGAACTATAGACCGCGTTCCAATCTCACCATTCCATCCATTTCAAGCTGTTAACTCCACAAAAATGAACACGTGCAAGGCACATGACCTCAAATGAAGGGCAAAAAAGTCAATTTAAACCCTAACTTTTCCCCAATCTCTTCTTCATCGGCAGAACCATCTCAACATTCCTCTACCGGTTTACCTCCATCAATCACAGCCACCATCAACAGAGAGGGAGACGGAGTCTTAATGTGGCTATGGTTTCTGGCCATATAGAGAGAGTGGTGACAGTTAAAGTAGAGAGTCGTGTGTGTAGAGTTCTAAAGAGAGAAATTGTGGTTGAAGATAAAAGGTGTGGAATATTATATGTGAGGGCTTTTGAGACCTTTCAACCATATTTGGAGCTCCGGAAGATTTGAAGACAGCACGGATAGCGCTTTGTGATGGTGGTGGTGGTGCATGTAGATAGTTGATCGTGGAGTAGGTGGTTGGGAAATCGGGGTTTAGGGATTGGATGTGGATGGTGGTTCTGAAAAACTCATTTTCTTCTTTCAACTCCCACCCGTAGCTCTCTTTCTCTATCTAGATATATCCTACATTCTAGCTTGTTTCTCTCTCTGTAAATAAGTCCCCACCATTTCCGGAAAACAATTACAAATTGGAATTGAAAACAAGTCACCATTGCCGGAAAACAATTGGGTTGTAAGAGAGCTTCATAGAGGAAGAAGATAGATTGGTTTTCTTCTATGGTGGGGTTTTAGAACAGTTATGAAGAGAGAGAGAGAGAGAGAGAGAGAGAGAGAGAGAGAGAGAGAGAGAAGTTCAGAAGAAAAAAGATGGATAAATAGCGTATGGATTTTCTAGTATGGTTGGGGTATGGATTTTTCTGTGCCAGAGTGCGGTTGAAGATAGACGGAGCTCCAACAAGGAAAATTTGTTGAGTAAAATGAAGAGAAAAGTTGGGGCTTAACTTAATTGACTGTTTTGCACTTCATTTGAAGTCATGTGCAACACGTGTATCTTTGTGAAGTTAACGGTTTAAGATAGACGGAATGGTGAGATTGGAACGCAGTCTAAAGTTCAAGCGGTGAATTAAGAAAAAAAGAAGATGAATGTGTAAATTAAAACTCGAAGAAAAGTTTAGTGGCCAATTTAGTTATTTACTCTATACACAGTGACATTTCAATTTGTGGTGGGTGTTTCTGGCCACGTGGCTTTTGGTGGTTGGCTATATTTTGAAAAACCACTCACAAGAATGAACAATCAAGTGTTCCTCGATTAACCTATTTCCCTTCTTATCCCCAAACCAGCAACTTCCAAAGACTAACTACAAAGTATTGAGCCACCTTAGCTAAACAAAGGTATCTGTCTCGTTCCCAAAACCCTTCCATCTCAATAAGCACTGCCAAGCCCAGCAACTCAGGCCATAGTGATGCTCAATTTATCTTCAGTGACAACATTTGGATATAGCAAAAGTGCTTTCAAAACAAAAGATAATAACGCAACAAATAATAGCTCAAGATTAGCCACCTGTCTGTTTTCACGACCGTAAATATGGAAGTGGCATTACATGTAAGCCTCATATAAATGTAGCATAATAAGGAATTGCCACATATATTCTAATTTCGAACCAACGATAACTTTGTAATCTAAACGGTCTAAGAAAGAATCTTACCAGTCCATGTAAATAAAAGTTGACGAGTAGTTGCCCGACTTGGTATACAGCAGTCGGTGATGATAGTCATGGAAATCAGCACTGGGAAATTAGTGTAACAAATTACAGGGATCACAAATAATATTTGACCATGGACATAAATAATAAATACAGACATATAATGAATTAGAAAAAGAAAATGCATTAACTAACCCCCCATATAAAGGCAAAAAGTTTGAGAGGCTCCATGGAAAATGATAACCACAATGTGCCTCGACTGTTTCAAGGACACGCAACACCATCCACAACCAGAGTGTTATCAGATGCGGACCGGTGATGGCAGGACCAAAAATTGTAGCAAACCCGAGAAAAAGTATCTCAGCAGGATGAGCGTACTCAGAAGTCAGTCCAAAGGGTGTTGCATACCTGTTAAATAATGAACATGCCAAATTACTCGCACAAAAAAAAAACACCAAAATGTAGTCCCAAGATTATGGATTATTTTATAACAACAATTATACTCTTTACTTACTCATGATGGACACTGTGGACATGCTTATACAACCATTTTGTATGTAGAACCCTATGTCCCCAGTAGAATACAAAATCCTCCACAATGAAGTAGAATAGAATCTGCGTAGAAACTACTTTCCTGGACCAACAAAAATCCACTCATCAGTTACCTAAAGGCAAATATATTATGTGAAAGAAACATAATACAATAATTTGACAGTTGATATAGCCAATTTGACCAGAAGCAATTAGAGAACTAGGAGCCACATAACACTATGATTATTTTCATTATCTTTTCACTTATCCAAAAAATAAAGCTTTAGTATATAAAGAACCTGTGAATACCAGGACGGCAATGGGAGGCTACTTCGCATGCCCATGAATCTAAAGACAGGATAGGAAACTATCATAACTGGCAGATTGACACACAGATGATACAGCACTAGGCGAGTGATACATTTCTCCTGAGCTGCAGGGGTGTTATTTTTTGTCTGCATTAAACTAGATATTAGTAACTGACAAAAACACATAAATAGCTAGATGCACTGTAACTAGCACTAGATGCTTATATCAAATGGCATAACAAAGCCAGTGAAATCAAAGATTTTAAAACATTAGTTACATATAGTACAGAGAGATGAATGTCTCATGCCTTGTCGCTGACTGACAAAATAGGATGAAGGATTTGACTTTTGAGCCAGTTGAAAATTAACCAACTTCATCTAGCCAAGTTGAGCATCATGACTCTCAATTATTGAGAGGTCATGGGTTCAATTCTTGCCGTAGGCAAGTTTGGAATTCTTTTAGTGGTGGCAAGTCAAATATGAGTTTTACTATAGCAGTATAGCCCCACTTGGCAGGTTAGCAGCTCTACCTCACCCTGCCCGGTAGGAGTAGGCTAGAATAATTGCTTGTACTAAAAAAGAAAAGAACAAAGAAAAAGAGTGACTTGAAAATTAAATTTGTATTCTTCTTATCAAAAAAAAAATTAAATTTGTATTCTAACTTCTAAGCAAGTGCAGTGCTTAAGTTGTATCTTGGTCAAGAGTACAGGACCTTTTGAGCTAGGTCATTATCAACTGAGTTCCGCACATCCACCATATCCTTGGAAGACTACCTTAATGGGCCGGAATTGTATTTAAGTGTTCTTTAAATTGAGTCCTATCTTGAAATCTAATGAACAAAATCTATGACTGTTAGTGAGCACCTTTCAAGGAAATTAATATTTCATATGAAACATAAGATTTAGAATTGCAAGCTATAAATCAGGTTGACATGAAATATGATTTTGTTATGATCCTTATACAGAAAAGAAACCATAGAAGGAAAAAATTTGCTACTTCTTTGTCTACTGGATCAATCTATTCTGTTCAACTTTGTCTTTGGAGGTTGCTATTGAAAATTTCAAAATTCATGGGTGCTTCTCTACTCTACTAGATATTGCCGTTGTTCCACTGATACTCCACTGGAATTTAACATGAATTTATTGCTAAATTTTCCTGTGTCTATTTCTTTTTGAGGGACACTAATTTGTAAGCAGCTTGGAAGTATTGCTGATTATCTATATGATTGCACATGATTTTGATATTGATGAGTTGTTACTTTACTAGCATGAATGAAATGCATGAAGCAAAAAAGTCAAGGGAATAATTTTGGTGTAAAGTTTAGACCATGTCATCGGCACAGGCAGTACTGATTTATCAAAATTGATAGCTTGGTATGGTTCCCACCTATTGCCACTTCCACCCAATAATGAGTGCCACCCCAAAATGGGACCCACACCCTACGCACTCCCCAAATATCTCTCTCTCCTCTCTCTCTCAACATGACATACCACAAGCACAACATATGGGTGTACTGTACACAACGGGACAGGAGGTCTCTTGTAGGCACATCACGTGTATGCAAGATTCCATCATGGAAAATTTGCAGTCAGGCAATTGGCACAAGCATTGACTGACTATTTATTCTTTTATAATTCCCTTAATAATTGTTTATTATTCGGATTTCTACAATATATTTCAAAATTAGATCATAGTATCATTCAAGATCAAAGATAGTATTACTCTTTTTTGTTTTTTCTACATATTATAGAAAATGCCTCCCCCCCCCCCCTACCTCACATTTATCTGACCCAACCAAAATATAACACAAAACATGGTCTTTCATGGACTGTGGGATCAAATGTTTACTTCACAGTACAGAATCTTCCTGCCAAAATACGGTATTGCTCAATCTAAACATTCTCACATTCATATTAACATTCAGGGTAAATATTATATCACTGTTACATGACACACATACATAAACTTGGCATTTTGCCTTCATATTTCTCCACCGCTGTGGATGTTCCAAGTTGTTTCAGAGCTGCTAAAAATTGGCCAAAAAAATCGCCCGGGACAATGATACAGACCTTATATGCAACATGAATTTACACAAAAGGTGCTGTCTTTTACTTCTTTTTTTTTTTTATATAATCGTGGGTGTCTGGGCATCGCCCAACTCAACCCAAGGTACTGTCCTTTACTTTTAACAATAAAACATTAGTAGGTAGAGTGAAACCTGAATCTTGTACTTGCTAAGCCATCCTGCTCTTTCAAAGAAAATGAAAGGGAGTCCCGATAAGAAAAAGACACTTTCATGGAGAAAGAAACTTCCAAGACACGCTAGTTGGAAGTCACTGAAATGAGTAATCAGATACTGCATAAAAAGCAAGGAAGACTCTCAGTGACAATAATAATACTTTGGGACCATGTGACGACCTCACAAGAAGAATATTAGCAAAATTGGCATTGTCATCCTGTTTTCCAAGCCAGAGAAACACGAAACTGAATTAGCATAAAGTTTCCCTTTCATTACAAAGGCCATATAACTAAATTCCTAACATAAAATCTAACAGATCTGGTATCTCAAACAAATTATCCTAACCTGTTGACTCAAAGAAACATAGCAATACACCTAGCTTATTGAAACGGTCTATTTTTCTTAAATGTTGTCGTTTTCAGTGAGACCAGGACTGAATATGTTTTGGATCATAAACATGAAATAGATCTCAACTAATGAACATTCTCAAGATAAGGTGCATAGTGCTTACACAATAACATTTACCTAAAATTCCAATTTTTCCACACATATATTCAGTTTCTCATCTCCAAGTACTGTTTGAAACAAAGTATCAAACAAAATAACGAAATGTAATACACAATTCTTCTGTGAAGAGCACAAAGGCAATGAATTGTCCATTCAACACCAAGATATAAACTCAAATTAACATTGAAAAATCCTGCTTCCCTCCTAATCCAACTATACGGCCAATCCCAACCAAAACAGTTAAAATTCATTATTTCTCAGTTCATTAACGAAATGTATTCTGTTGCAAGGAGCAAAAAGTTAAGAACAGTAAATCGGTGCACACTTATCCTCATAAAATTCTGCATATGTATGAATGTACACAATAAAGCAATCTCTATCAATAGCATCTACACGGTGCCTGCCTATATATTTGTATACATATATATATACATATCCACTGATTTCGATTTCTTAATGCCGATTGAATATAAATTTGCATGCTCAATGCATCAAACAGATCAAAAACAAAAAAAACAAAAAACTAATTTCAGATTGTATATAAACTCTCATGGTGCATACATCTAATAGATCCAAAAATTAAGTGAAACAAAACAGTGAGTTCAAATCTAGGGCAAAATGTTGAGAAAAAAAGCAATAAATCGAAATGGTGTACGAGTAAAGAGAGAGAGAGAGAGAGAGAGAGAGAGAGAGAGAGAGAGAGAGAGAGAGAGAGGATATACCTTCCAACCAGATTCGATAATGGAATCCATGAGAAAGTGGAGGATTGAGTTTGAAAAATGGAATGAGTGATTTTAAGTGAAGAAAGTATGGAGAGGGACAGAGGGTCCTTATGACATGGGATGCGACAGTCTACAGACTGGCAAAGACGGAATCTGAGCTCGTGAGGAGGGGTTTATATATATATATATATAATATATAATATATACATATATTTTTGTTTTTGTATTGATCGATGAGTGAGCGATGCATACAGAAACAACGAGCTACATTTTCTCTATAATATTACTAGTGGGCACTGGTGGAGGTGGTGGGGTGTGGTTTTGTTACCTTCTGTGTCGTCAATTTAAGAAACGACCTTGAGTCAAAAAATTAATAATTTGAAAGACCAGCAATAATTTTGCACTTATCATTAATTTCTGTATTTTAAATTTTGTGTAGAGTTAGTTTATTAGTGATGATTCTAATGCACTGATTATTGATTAAGGGTGGTGATGTTGGCACCCCAAAAACACTTGGTAACATTCTCACTTTAATTCGGTCATTCGCAACCGAGTAAAGTGTCTATTATTCGGTTGTTGAAAATCGAATATAAGTCTATATACTCGGTTCTTGACAACCGAATAAGGCATTTTCAAGTTTTTTCAAATTTTATACTCGATTCTTGACAACCGAATAAGGCATTTTCAAGTTTTTTCAAATTTTTGTAATTTTGTATTCGGTCATTCACAACCGAATAACGTATACGTTATTCGGTTGCAAATGACCGAATTAAAGTGAGAGTGTTTTCAAGAGATTTTGGGGGTGCCAACATCACCGCCCTTGATTAATGTATAGGCAAGTGTTGATGTAACCACATTAGTATTTTAAGTGAGCTGTTTTACGTGTCCTTATATAATTGCCATATGTACTTGCAAACTATGTATTGTGGTGTTTTGTCCCATGTTGTATGAGTAAAGTGGACTGAATTACTATAAATATGTGGTCACAAGTTTTTCCTACAAAGAGATATTTTGGGGATAAAAGTAAATTCTTGTAGTTCTATACTCAAAACGGACAATAATTTATTAAATTAATTTGGGACGTGACATATAATAAGCTTTTATAACTTATGAACATAATTTTTCTAAACAAGAAAAAGTAAATTCTATTACTTTTTTTGGGTAATTTTATTTCCCTTCGCAATAATATTTGGTTTCACTCACACCTCTCATTTAGTCTTTGAGTATAGAGTAAGGACGTATTAATGGGTCCTTAAGGACTAGGTATAAGCTTATTACTAAATTATTAGGAGTCTAGTAAGATATTGTCAGACTTATATTCGACCCTCAAGGACCGAATAACTCGATGCTCAAGGTATATATGCTATGCTAACACGTTCGCGGCTCTTCATTTCTTCTCTATCTCTATAATTTACAGCTACAATTAGGGTTGCTAACGGATTGAATTTGGATTGTACTAGAGTGAATATAAATCCATATTTAAAAAAGTTTTCAGATCAGAATCAAATTTAAATTGGATCATATCCAAATTTGTTTGGATTGAATTATATTCAATTCGTTTAAAATTTTAATTATATAATAATTAATTTGTAAATATATAAAAAATATTAAACTAACATAAAAGTTAAACTTAATAACGGTCAATTTTTTTCTTTTCTTGGAAAAAGAAACTTATTTTATACTTTATGAGTTATATTTATTTTTTTATGGGTGTATTAATTATAATGTGATAAATATAAATAATGATAAATTTAAGCATAAATGTGTGTTTTGGATCAGATTGGATTACAAACAGATTAGATCGACATATATTTATATTCGATTTGATAATTAAAGGTCTAACGGGTTCAAATCAGATTTAGATATACATATCAAAAATCTCAATTTATATTCGACTAAACGTATCATATTCGAATCAGATCTAGTAATAAATCCAATTAATTGACATGTCTAGCCACAATCGATCGACTCTCTATCATTCCAGCAGACTGAGTGATTATAGGCCAGTTTTAAGCATTATCTCTCCGGTCTATATACAACTAAACCTCCATAAACAGTCTTGGGACCAAAGAATATATATTAATCTAGTGAATATTTAAATAATCGATAAATTAATAGATATTAATTTTATCAAGGAATTTTTTATTTTCTTAATTATTTTATATTGTATTTTAAGTTTCAAGTTTTACAAACTAACAGTTTTATGTACTTGTTTAATCAAGTAAAAATTAATGAATCCAATTATTTTTTTTCTCGAATATAGATGGGGAATGACCAATAACTACATCCCAGCCCAATATTTCCCGCTAACTAATACAAGGCTAAAAATTTACCACTAACTCATTTTCACCAATCTCTTAGGAAATATCCATAAATATTATTTTTATTTACACCCGGTGCTATTCCTCAACAAATATTCACTTTTCAAAAAATCTTTTCACTCTCCACACCTTTTCTAACAACTGCCACTATTTTCGGAGCCCACAATTCACAACAATGCTATCTTTAACTATCGCTCTACTAAACACGAAAATAAATCATCTTCGTCATCTCTTTCGCTTATCGAACCATGTAAGTTTAACTTTAACTCTCTCTTTCTCTCTCATTCTACTTTTACCGTGCTTTGTTTCACACATTTCTTTTGGAGTACTCATCTTAATTAATAATGTAAAAAAAAATAACTGATTTTCATCAGTAAGAAGATTTTATATTTGATGAAAGCATGTCGCGATTATGATTAAATATTGAAATTTAGGGTTTTAAAAAAATAAATGAACCCTATTTATCTGTTTCTGTGTGTAATCTTTGCGTAGTATCTTGCCTTGACTTGCGGTTGCTATTCATTGTTGAATGTTGATTGCTACAACGTTAACAAAAACTAGGATTACTGGTATAGTAATTTGGATTACTGGCTCGTAATCCATTACTGCCCAGTAATGGGGATTAATGGCCCTAGTAATTTGGATTACTGGGCACAATAATCCTGATTAATAGCCCAGTAATCCAAATTATTCCCGAAGTAACTTGGATTATTGGCCCCTGTAATCCTGATTACTGGCCCCAGTAATGCCAATGATACAGATATAAATCACCACGGGGGACTAACTACCGAAATAGATAAGCTTATATACAGAAATGCAAACATAAGGCTATAAGTAAGATTATAGAGAAAAGTAAACCAAGTAAATCGAGAATTAATCGGAGCTCATGCATAATGGGAGAACATAAACAGAGGATCAGGCATTTTATTTCACAAACAAAGCTTTTTTACACATAATCACTCAATCTTTTCGAACCTTCACCCTCACCATTGAATCGGTCAAACATAGTATCATATCCTCCTCGTGTGCATAATCTCATCAGGAGTTTTTACAGAAATGTCCCCATCCTCTTTGGAAAAACCCAGAGTTCTTTATTTTTCTTCCTTGCAAGAAAAGTGAAGATGTTAACCCTACCAGAGCAAGTCACTCATGCATGAATCCCAGCTGCATTATCATTGGTATCAGAGGTTAATTATGTTCAAGCGTGAGTAGTCGTCTTTAGGGTTCTATCCCAGGTTTCTGGTCGAGTTTTTCGTGGATTCCAGAATAACTATGGTAAGTGTTGATTGAAATTATACACAGATTAATAAGGAAAATTAAGCTTTGTGATTAGTATGCTCTGTGACTGCCACATCTAGTGGATCTCTCACATTAGAAAACTTAAAGATTAATTTGTCCAGAAAACAGTTGTATAATTATTGGAAAAATATTTTTTTAAATATATGCAGTCGAGTCCCTTGAGATCTTGTTGAAGGCCAAGGAAAGCTGCTTTGTTTTATCTCGAGAAAGTACTGATATAAGTAAAAATTATTTGATTTAGCTTTGATGATTTGTTAGTTGGAAATTATTCAGAAAATTCAGGGAAAAGTTGATCAGATAACTTTGTGGAAAGAACTCTATTTTCCATATATTTTTATGGTAAATAATTCTCAATTATTAAGTCGTTCTTCGTCCTCTACGTCTTATAGATTTTCGAATGATAAGTTGTCTAGTTTGTATGAAGTTTCATACCTTCTGGAAAATGAAAGAATCAGTGAAACGGATCTGCTTATGGCAAACCCGTATAATGTTTTTTCAAAACTATCCTCCAGCTCTCTTACAAGAACAGTCAAACACCTCATAGGTTCTAAAACAAAACTCCCAGTGAAAGAGTATGTTCAGGCCTCCAAGTTTGATGATTACCAAATCCCTTTTAGAGAGAAAGATAATTTCATCACAATCCTTTTGCCAACAGATCTTTCAAGAATGGCAATAACGCAAGGATATACACACCTCCACTTTGGTGTTGTACGTCTAGCCATTACATTCCATGGTCGGAAAGGAATAGGTGCTGTAACAAGGATAGCTCTGTTAGACAGTCGTTACCAACAGTACCAGTAAGCTTATATTGGAACCATCCAAACCACTCTAAATGCTGGCACGGTTTTTGTAACTCTGCTCCCAAACTACAATATTCCTTTTACAGGCCCCTTTCTTGAACAAACTTTGAAAATCCAGGTTCAGATAATTGGTGCCCTTATGGTTGAAGGAACTTTTGCTGCTACCTTACATCATCAAGTGGTGTATAGGATTCAGAATCATGCGTTTGATATTTTTGCCCTTAACTCTAATTCAGAAGATGCCATTCTGATCAAATTTGAGTCAAACCAAGCTCCTCACCATACCTACATCCCCAAACAGCTACCCGAGAAGAATTATTGAAACTTATGCTAGAATCATGGGTTACCTCATATGAATCTCTTCATGAGCAAGCCCATCCAGTTTTAGTTCATTCGAGTGATCCCACTTTCATTCAAAAAAATAATAAGTCTATTGAAATAAGGTTTCCAAACCCTTCAGTTATTCAACCCCTTTTTCCTTTTGTCACATAAATCAATGTCCTTGAGCCTTTAATTCCCTTAACTACTGATCCTAAACTAATCAATGAACCAATTTCAATCTTTATGTTCAATAAAGATGGGAAGCCATGTTACCAAGGAAAGGATCTAAACAATGGTCATATTTAGAATGATATCTACTATTATGATGCTTGTGAGCAAGCCAGGGAAGAAGAAGAGTATTGGGAAGACCCTAAATGAAAAGGCAAGAAGAAAACCTTTCACGATCTTATGAGAGAAATATATGAAGCAAAGGACCCTGCTATTGATTTGTTAGGAGAACTATTGGGAAAGTTTGATTTTTACGTCATTTATAAAGACGAACTTATCAAACTCCCTCCAGAAGTTTCAAGCTGTTCACCACCACCTCCTCCTAAATCCACTCCTCAAAAACCGCAACCTCTATCCCCTTACTATAAAAAAGTCTTAAAGACTTTATCCAAAATCCCTAAGCCAAAAAACCCTGTTTCTCGACAAATATTCCCAGAATCAATCCTCTGTTACATTTTTGATCCAACCTCTTATGATTATGCCTCAAAGTTTCCTTCTTTGGATGACTTTGAAGACCCTGTTCGAAGGACCAAGCATAGTTGGAAAGTCAGAACCTCAATTACTTTAGATCCCTATGGAAAGCCTAGAACAGTAACTAGTGCTAAAGCTATTTTGAATTGGCAAGCAGAGAATGTTGTCTCTCAAAATCGTGTTATATCAAAAATTGCTCAATCACAGTCTCGTATTGAATCAAAGATGGTGTCTTTCTCAAATTTAGATGCTGCTGTTTACGAGTTGAAAGGTCGAATTCAATCATTTCTTGAGCAATTGCTGGATGTTGTAACAAATGTCAAAGATCTCACGGTGGCAAATAAGTTTTTGTTTAAAAAGGAAAGAGAAAAGAAGCATTTAAAAGCACAGCTTAGAGACCTTGAACGATCTCAAAGTTCTCTAACTCCCCAACCACTCCAGTCTTCACCATTTTTGGTCCCCACCAAGCCTCAAACAACCTCCAGTGATTTATGGCCATTGAGTCCTCCCAAAAGAAGAATTTTTCCTCAATGGAGAAGCCTTCAACCTTTGTTTTCTCCTGGTACTTCATTTGGAAAGCTAACCCATGGTTCGAGACCCCGTCCCTCTTATAATCCTATTATCCGAACAGATAATCCTACACCCATCTCTTCAGTCGTACCAACCCCAGCCATAACCAATACAGCAGATCCAGCTGTTGGAACATCCTCCACACCTATGAATTTGTACCCTATCATACCTAAAAATGATCCAAAAAACCATATTGCCTCATTCTTCAAAAACCTCGCCAAACCACCTCGTGTTGATGACAATCCAATTGAGTCTTTTGACTTCTCTTCAGAAGACCCATTTGTTCGCTTTGAAGAGCTCTATGCTGCAAACCATGTTCCCCCCTTCAGCCTAACCCTCCTCAAAATCAAGAAATAGAACCTCGAGTTAACCTCTTAAAAGATGAAATGGAAAACGTTCCTATTCCCCAACCTAATTATGCAATGAGCAAAAACAATAAAACTAGGCAAGTGTTTACCTTTGATGGCATTCCTCTATAAAAATGGTGTGACAGAATGGTTTCATTTACAACTTGGTTAAAATAAGACTGCCAGTTTTATAATATCCCAACAGTTATCATCCGGTTTATCTTAAGAATAGAAGGTTTCTTAAAAGACTGGTATAATAATCTTGGAGAGTATCATTAATGCCAGCTGCAACAATCAGAAACAATTGATCGATTTCTCAATACATATACCTTAAATTTATTGGAAGTCTAGATCGTCATGTTAAAACTATAAGAGAAGATTTTTTGCAAATGAAGTGTTGTTCATTCACACCCAAGGATCTATAAAAGCACTATAACCAGATGTCTCAACGATTTTATGTTATTGGCGGAATTGATGACATAAACCTGAAGCAAGCTTTTCTCAACTCCTACCTAGATACCTTAAGTGCAGAAGTGCAAAAAATCATGAAGCTTCATAGTGTTAGCCTTCAGAATCTCTCAATTACTAACATTTATGAGTACGTTATGGACGCGCATGAAAGGTTATATAATCAGCAGAAGTTTTTCAGGGAATTAGAGACCATCAGCAAGAAAGTGCTACCAGATTGTTCGAAAGATTACTTGAAGATTAAGTGCAAAGATCATAAGTCCTGTGATTGTTCTCATCGTAACAAGAATCATTTCAAGAAGCACTTCAAGAAATCTGACAAGTATGAATCTGCAAAGCCCTCGAAAAAGTCCTCTTTCAAGAAGAAAAAATGGAAATTCGTTAAGAAAAGAAAGTTACATAGAAAGCGTTATGATAAGTGTTTTATTTGTCACAAGTCAAGTCATTACGCAAAGAATTGCCCCAGCACTCGAAAGAAGGAAAATTTTATGATTCGCCATCAGCAATTTCTTCCCGGTGTTACTGATACTGACCTTGAATTGGGATTGTCTCTTGAAGATGAAATGTCTCCTGAAACTATCATGTCAATTTCTTATTCCGATGAAGATAATTCTGAGCTTGATACTAATAGTGATGATTCTTCTTAAGCCTCAGAAATTCTAGAAATGTCTTCTTTTGAATCCATACCACCCATCCAACCAAGCCTTGCTTTGTCCCTTAATAGACCTTCCCCGTCAGCCAAAATCCATATCCGTCTAGAACATCATGGTAAGTTAATCCAGTCATTATTTACTTTGATACTGGAGCTATCAGTACAACCATAAACCCGAAAGTTTTACCCTCAAACCATTGGAAAAAATGTGTACAAGGTTTCAGAGCCGCAAATGGTCAACCATTCCTAGTTAATAAAATAAGTAAACCAATTTTTATTCAGTTGTGCCCAAGTGTTGTAATTCATAAAGCTTATGGAACAGACCTCCCTAAAACAGATTTGCTTATCGATTTTGATCTCCTTCATTAAATTCCAAACCTCCTTTGGTCCAAAGATGGTCTACGATATAAGAATTATTTCTTACCGTGGACTAATGTTCCCAGTTTCTACCTTGTCGAGTCCAATGAACCCATTAAACCTCCAGACATTACACCAAACCTAATACCCTTATTCATCACCTTCACCCTCACAATTGAATCAGTCAAATAGAGTTTCATCTCCTCATAGTGTGCAGAATATCATCAGGAGTTTTTATAGAAATGTCCCCATCCTCTTTGGAAAAACCCAGACTTCTTTATTTTTCTTCCGTTCAAGAAAAGTGAAGATTTTAACCCTACCAGAGCAAGTCACTTAGGCATGAATATTGACCATTACGCCCTTGCCATTCAAGAATTTACATCCCTCAAGGATCAACAGTTAATTGAGTCTATTTCGTCCCCTTGGGCTTGTGAAGCATTTTACGTTAACAAGCGCTCTAAGCAAATTCGTGGAAAACTTAGGCTCGTAGTTAATTGCCAACCCTTGAACAACTTCTTAGCCAGTGATAAGTTCCCACTTCCACAAAAGCAGTCCATATTTGGTCATATTTCCAATGCAAAAATCTTTTCTAAATTTGACCTAAAAGCAGGTTTCTGGCAGTTAGGAATCCATGAAGAAGATAAACCAAAAACAACGTTTTGTATTCTCAACCACCATTACGGCATTACCAATGGTGTGTTATGCCCTTTGGTCTAAAAAATGCCTCATCGTGCTTTCAGAAAGCAATGATCCGTATCTTCCAACCTTTGTTGTCAAACTCTTTGATCTATATTGATGACATCCTACTTTTTTCACCAGATGAGTCATCTCATGCCTAACTCTTTAACTAGCTTATTCAAATTGTTACCCAGTATGGTTTCATGTTGTTAGAAAAGAAAATGGTTATTGCACAAACATAAATTGAGTTTCTTGGCATGAAAATCTCTAATGGTCAGTTTCAGCTATAGCCACACATTTTTAAAGATTTGCTTAAATTTCTCGATAATCTTACTTCTTGAAGCAAATCCAGGAGTTCCTTGGTCTTGTGAATTACATGGCTAATTTCATTCCAAAAATTTTGAAATACATAGGCCCCCTTGTTAAATTGCTTAGGAAGAACTGCCACCTTGGTCTGATGTCCATTGATAGTGTGTCATTGCATTAAAAAAACTCACTTCAGATCTCCCTCATTTGCAAATTCTTTCCACTAGTAACATAATTCTTCAAACTGATGCTAGTGATGAATATTCAGCCACTATTTTGTTTAAAGAAAATAATGGAAGAAGAAATGTTTGTGGTTACAAAAATGGCAAATTCAAAGTGTCAAAGATGCATTATCATTCAGCCTTCAAGGAAATACTTACAGTCAAGCGTGGAATTGAAAAGTTCCAATTTCATTTGATTGGTCATCATTTTCTCATTGAGATGGACATGCCTTCGTTCCCAAAATTGTTAAAATTCAAAAAAAAATGATCCCTCATTCACAACTCCTTTGTTGGTTGGATTGGTTTTCACAGCGGTCGTTTGATGTTAAGCATATCAAAAGAAAGGATAATGTCATTGCTGATTTCTTCTCTAGACCCCTAGTAAATTCCATTGTGCCATGTCTCTATCCTTTGTTTTCGGTTGATTTTAGTGTCGATGGAATTAGGCTTTTACCACCTGAAATCCAGAATATAGTTATGCAAAAGACACTCCAAGCCAAAGATGTTGATCCATGTCACTATAAGCATTTCTTAGAAATCACAATTAGGCGTCATGGATTTATTTTTTGTGGTCTTAAATGTAACCATCTTTACCCATTTGTGACCTTGTTTCACATCCATTTTCGAACTCATCTCCCAGATGCCGCCCTGTGTTTTTTATGGTACCTTACCAAGAAATTCACAATCGCGTTCATATTCGATGCCCCCGTTTTGCTTTCTTATATCAATCATTACCTTGAGCACAATTATTTCATCATAACTGTACCTTATGGCAAGAACATTTTGACATTCATCTCGTGATTTAAGCATCCTCGTTAATGGCATCATGATCTCAGAACTCATCATTCAAGATATGTTATGATTAAGTTTCATGATCCACTACTTGTCCTTCCAGAAGATCCCTCACTTCCTCCCACAGATTTTGGTCGCAATAATGCCCAGATAATTGGATGGTACAGTTATAATTTGTCTAAGCGTAACAGAGTTCCCAGCAATGAAGATTTCATCGAGTTATTCTATTTCATGTGTATGTACAATGGCGCAGACATTGATACTATCCCCACTCATATTTGCTTTGGAACCCAACCTTGGGATGATCATCCAGAATGCAGAAGGCTCACAGATCATTTGTTCGAATATGCAGAAGCAAGTTTTAATTGGGATATATGTGAAGAATCTACAGATGCTGATGTGCATGTTCCTTTCATTGAAGAATTGGATGAGTCGCTTGATGATGATTAGATCAGTGTGTTAACTCAGTTCAGTGTTCCAACTCAATGTTGGCAGAAAGTGACAAAAGGCCCTTGGATTCCCTGTGCAAGTGGTCGACAAAAATAAAGTTAAAAGTGTGTAATAGTTTGTAATATGGTTACCTTTCCTTTTGCTTTGTCTTTTGTAAAATTTGGCTTGTCGTTTATTTGTTGTAAGATTCTTTTAGTAGTTTATATGTTTGCCCTTTCCTCTATAAAAGGGAGCTATCTTCAGTTGCATTATAAGGTTTGGAAAGATTGAGTGATTGTGTGTAAGAAAGCTTTGTTTGTGAAATAAAATGCCTGATCCTCTATTTATATTATCCCATTATGCATGAGCTCCGATTAATTCTCGATTTACTTGGTTTACTTTTCTCTGTAATCTTACTTATAGCCTTATCTTTGCATTTCAGTAGATAAGCTTATATATTTCGGTAGTTAGTCGCCCGTAGATTACTTGGCCAGTAATCAAGATTACTGGCATGTATTCAGAATTACTGGCCCTTAGTAATCCTTGCTGCCTATGTAGCTTTTTTCTTTACTAAACTAATTAATTTTGCTGAAAATCAGAATGACACCAAAACATGATACTCCGGTCCGTGGCGAGGAAGAGGTCTCTACAAGAAGAAATAACGTTGTGCCATTATCTATATTGAGAAAAAGATGTACACCATTGAGATCACCACCGACGAAGAAGGCCACCACCGAATTGAAGGGGACAGCTGTGGCTGTGCCCAAACAAAACGTACCAAACCCGATAGGCAAGCCTACTGGTTTTGCCAAAAAAGCTAAACCGAAGAAACAAAAGAAGCAGACAAACAAGTCAAAGACAGAGGCAACCATACCCAAAAGGTCTTTTCCCTAGAGATGCACAATATTGGCCTTTGCCGAATTGGTAAATCAATACCAGGAAGCCATCTCAGCTGAAACATGGGAGATTCTAAATGGGACGGACTTCGGCTATATGCTGCAATACTTCTGGGATGCCTTAGTCAAGGAATCCTATTGTAGGAAAATGGAGATTGAGTTCAAAATAATAATGATGCATTTCGACAAGGACCAGATGATGTAGTCCTTTGGCAGTTTACATTTGGAATTAACCGCGGAGTTCTTGACGGTCTTGTTTCACTTGCCAACTGAAGGAATAAAAATTATACCTGTTATTAGATTAGAGGATAGGAAAAAACAGGCGGCCAACTTGTTCCCAAATTATAGGGAAACAATAGGGCATTCTCGTATCGATATAAAAAACTTACTCGCATCTGAACTACAAAAAGAAAAAAGAGCCGATCCAAAAAAAGTTGCATCGACTCTGTTGATGTATTTATTATTAATTTTCTTCTTCAACAAAATCAGAATCAATCTTACATGGGATCTGGTCAACATATGAATTGATGTCGATAATGTGAACAATTATGATTGAACGAACTCGATTGTGGACTTCTTGTTCACTAGCATCAAGAAGTACAAGAAGGATAAACTAAGCACACTCAACGGATGCACGGTGTTGGTGCATTATTGGTTATAGAGAGCACAAAACTTAAAGTGTTGCAGTCAGAGAATCGTCTAATCGACATGCCACATTTCGTGGCGTGGAACATTGAAGACATGTTCGACTTGAAGGCCCTGGAGACAAACCCCAACCTCTTAGAAGTAACTTGTGCATTGATACAAATACTATACTTTTATGCATTTAAGACAAAATGAACCTAATCAATAGTACTATGTGATTCAGGAACTTGTAATCGACGAACCTTAGCTAATGTCCCATTTTAGTTATCCACACAAACAGTTGAATGGGGAGCAAAAAAATGAAAGGGAGCGGGGAAAGGAGGAGAAAACTGGTGAGGATAAGATTGATTTCGACGATGAAGAGAAGAGTGATGATGATGAATCATTAGAACTGCCAAAATAGGTAAGTATTTTGCATAAAATATAGGTTGGTATTCTAGTAATTAATGGATTACTTCTCCCAGCAATTAGGATTACTGGGACCAGTAATCTGGATTATTGGCTATAGTAATCTGGATTACTAACTCCGATAATCAGAATTACTGGGGCCAATAATTTGGATTACTGGGACTAATAATTTGGATTACTGGGGCTAATAATTTGGATTACTGACCCCAGTAATCTGCTTACTGTGGTTAGTAATCAAATTATTGGCTTAGTAATCATTTGATGTGTTTACATAGGCTGGTAATTCTCATTACATGTTATGTTTTATCTGTGATTCTAAGTTCCACAAAAAAAGATAAGCAAGGAGTTGGCAAAAAAGGTAGTGCAAATTATGGATAATGTTGTCGCCGAGTTGTCTCGACTTATCGACAATGACATTAACGTGGAACTACAAAAGCCGGCTCTAATGGAACATCAACAAACTGTCAGTGCCCTCACTACAAAAATAATCAAAATTATAGCAGCGTCGAATAAAAGAATTAAGCTGCTATAGCTCCAATCTAAAAAAAGGCTGGCTCAACCGCATGTCACAACACCTACAGCTCCAAAGAACCAAAATTATCCAATTCCACGCATTCCAATTCAGGATGATAGGGTTGATCACACAGTGGACGTGCAGCAAATGGAAAAAAGTGATGCCGAGATGGCTCTGGTGCTTTACCATGACGTTGGGACGAACGTGAAGCCTGGCCTTGTAGAAGATGAGAATGTAGAAAAAGTTAAAACTAAAAAGGTTGGGGGAAAGGAAGAGCACGTGCTCAGAGAAAGGGAGGTAGAGGTTGTCGGGGAGAGGGACGAAGCTTGGGGAGGGCCTTTAAATGAAGTATTAGCATTGGCCCTGGTTGACGACGTCATTAATCAAATTGCTTAAGATGTGGCCTTTGAAAAAAGGGACATTACGTTGCCGCTCTCGCATAAGAATGTGAAAGTACATAATAGGGGTGCAACGAGGACGAGGGATAGTGAATGGGAGTATAATACTCCTTCTGCAATCCGCAGGCCGCATAAGAAAGTAAAGGCCCATGAACCCAAATAACAATTATTACATATCGAGGGGGTCGACTGCATAAAAGACACCTAGCAGACTCTAGACTTGGAGATTTAAGAGCACTACCACACTTTCTTCGGCTCGAAAAAGGTAAGAACATATTTTTATCCAGAAGTTCTAATTGTAAAACTAATTAACAAAAGCCATACTAATTGATTTTAATTTGTTCTCTTAATAGCGATATCTACTACCAAGATCTTAACGAAGCATTCGGGCCAGACAATTATGATAAAAAAATATAATTGGGGAAAGAGATTTAGATAAAGATGTAGGAAGCAATTAAATAATTTTAATTACTGTCTATGTTAATTTCAATTAGTGTGTGTGTTAATTTGGATTACTGGGGTTGATAATAGATTACTGGCCCCAGTAATTTGCATTATTAGGGTTGGTAATGGATTACTGTCCTTAGTAAACCTGATTATTGACAGCAATAATCAATTACTGCCCCCAGCTATATGGATTACTGAACCTAGTAATTTTGATTACTGGCTCTAGTAATTTGGATTAATGGCCCCGGTAATCCAAATTACTGGCCCTAGTAATCCATTATTGCCTTAGCAATTTGGATTATTGGCCATAGTAATTTGGATTACTGGCCCAAGTAATCCTGATTACTAGTGTTGGTAATGGATTTCTGCCTTAGCAATTTGGATTACTTGTACCTTCTCTAACCACTTAAGTGCATGTGTAAAATATTGCAGGTTATGCAACAGTACATTTCCATAATGAAGCAAGAGATAGAACAAAAAAAGGGACAAAATTGGTTTCATTGACTTGGAAGCTACGGTAAGTAAATCCCCGATAAATTTTTTTACCACACATGAAGATTTACATTTCCGTAATTCCTATTAACTTTTTGTTTACAGTTTTACTATATTGCACACACCGAGAAGCTTTCGGCGTCCGGCACTGACTTCAGTGAAAACAAGATGGATGTTGCAACATTCCTTTATGAACCCCTATGGGAAATATTCAACCGCAACAAAATCTTGATTCCATTGCATCACAAGACGAGGAACCATTTCACCATTCCCTATATAAACCATGAGAGGAAAAGAATAACCCACATGAACTCCAGTCTACCCATAAAGGGTAAAAAGTCCGACGATGACAAGTGGAGCAAAAATGTACAGACAGTGGTAAGGCAACAAAAATGGTAAATATATATACTGCCAAATTATGTGTTTTTAAGATTAATACTTGACTTCATATATTTACCTTGCCATTGTTAAAAAAAAAGCCAACCATATTAAGTAGTGGATGCAAGATATCTGGCTTTGCGGCCGATTCGCAACTCAAGCGAGCCAGGATCCTGAGAGGTACTGCAAGCAGGTGTATGATCAAGATGCAAACAGCCCTAAAATAAGACATAAAGAAATAACTGACGATGAAAAGAAAACAAGGAGGATGATCATAAAAAAAATTGAATTTTGAGGCATACAAATTTTTTGAGGACGTTGACTGCCCGCAACAAAAGCTTGGATCGTAAGTAGCTCGAATATTTATAGCTTATTGATAACAAATTTTTAGTAAATGATATTGTGACAAAATAATTAAATAATTTTTGGTTTTCATGTCAAATTGTGGTGGTTCATTCTTCACTTCATGGATTACTTAATAAACTGGAAGAAATCGTCTTAAAACGGGGGGATACTTTTTAGGCAAACTATAGTCAAAAAATTCAGAACCCTTAGAGCATCGAAGTGAACCATGGTAATAATATGTGTGGGGTTTAATGGTGTAAATGATTGTGGATAAGGGTGTAAATGATTGTGAATAATTTTTTTTGTAATGAATAATTTTTAGAATTTATGAACAATTCCCTCTTTTTATAGTACTGAATAATATTTGTTTGGCTGCAATGGATTACTTTGTTCATATTCTTTTTTTGTTAATTTGCAAGGGATTACTGGCCCTAGTATTATCTTTTTTTTTTTGGTGTGATCCAATGGATTATTGCCCCCAGTAATATCCAGTAATTTAAATTACTAGCCCCAATAATCCAAATTACTAGATTACTGGCCCTAGTAATCCATTACTTCCCCATCAACTTGGATTATTGGCCATAGTAATTTGGATTACTGGCCCCAATAATCCATTATTGCCCCAGCAAATTAGATTACTGGCTCAAGTAATTCTGAAAATTGCATTGTTTTAAATATGGTAAATAACATGCAAAAAATCAAATTAATAAAATAAGTTGGTTGCGTGATATGCTGCATGGAAACAAATACAAGCTGAAAAAATAATTTAACTAGTTTAATTATTAAAGATTCAAAACATAGACTCTGCTCTCATTTTACAGATCATTTTTATTTGTTTTAACCTCGTTTGTTCCAGCATACAATATAGTGACATCAATCGCTAATCCAACTATTAAATGACTCGGCGATGCCATTCGTCATTATCCCAAACCGGCATCCTTTGAAAAATGCACGGCACCAATGTTCAACGGGATTTCAGAAAGAAATGAATCGATAATCTCAACTGACCCTCATCTCTTAACAATCTAATGTTAAACCGGTATTCCTTTTTGCTAAAAAAGTATGCTAGCTTGAAAAAACATGTCCTGGTCTTGTCAAGAGCAACAGAATTACCTCGACCCGCGTACCTCTTGGCAAAGTTAAACGTAAGATGCTTGTAATAATATAAATGATGATTACCGGGGAAGATTTTGTTGAATACACTCAACAGTCCAACACCACGATCGCTGATGAACATAATGACTTTTCGTTGACGTTCGAGCACATTCCTTAAGTTCTAGAAAAAGAAGTACCAATTATCTTCACTTTCAGAATCACACACACAAATGGCAAGTGAAAACATGATTGCACAAATTAAAACATTGATGAAAAAAATATCAAATTCCTGGTGTAGGTAACCTAGATTACTGGTGTAGGTAATATTGATTACCGGGTATAGTAATTTACCTTTGTTCCCATTCCTTCCAGTTGCAGCAAGAACATGACCTTTGTATACACTTTTGCAAAAAGTCCCATCAATATATAGCCCATGGAGATAGAACTCGAACCCATTGACGTAGCCTCCGTAAGTTAAAAATAACCTCTTAAACCGACTCGTGGAAGGATCAACTTCCAGCTCAAAATAAGACCGTGGATTTGTCTCCAACACAACTTCCTTGTACCAAGTTAACTTGTTGAAAGAATCAGCATTGTTACCGTAGAGCCTATTCCTTGCCTTCTCCTTTGCCTTCAAGGTAACCTTGTAAGTGATATCGAATCCGTAAGTCAGCTTGAACTTGGTCATTATTTTATTCGGTTGCATCGACATGTTATACATAATGTCTAACTCAATAAAGCGAGATCCTACGTCGGAGTCCAATAACAAATGCTTTTGTCTGCGAATGACACGTGTGGAAATGTGCACAAGATCCATCTCGTTAATATAAAAGAATCCATTGCACGGAGATTCAATCCGTTTGATGTACCTGTTGCACTTTTCTGTCCTCTCGTCTCTTCGAACATTATATCATAATACATGGACACGAATGCCATCATTCTTGTGTAAAGCGTACTTAAACCCAATTGCCACGGCGTACATTTTCAGTTTCAATCTTTCGAAAATCAGCTACACCACCACTAAACTTCTGACCAACATACTCAATATAATGACACCACTCATCAGATAAAAACGGCTTCTCACATTCAGACCTGGACGGTAAACCCAAAAAATCCTTTTCCTCGACGGAGCAGCTACCATGCCTGGAACAAGTTGTTGTAATGCTTAAGTTTTCATTATCTTTTGAAACTGAAATCTCAACGTGATTCAGTTTATATATCTTGGCCTCAGAAAAAAAATCTGAAAGCCGATTTCACTATCCAGAAAGCACACATCACACCATGGCAGTGAGTATTTTAGCTGAATAGTCTCATTTCGACGGAAATTATATTGATGCCATACTTCCTCGCACAACGAACTATATCCCATACTAGAATTTAATGAAAACAAGAAACCCTGGCCATTCTAATTAATTCTAACAAGAAAGGATGATTCACCATTCCTACAAAATCAAAATTTGGCAATGATAAAACGATTGCCACCAAGCTATTGGTAAAAAAAACAAGTAAACCGGATTACTGACCCTAGCAATCTCCAGTAATCTGGATTATTGGATCTAGTAATCTGGATTACTGGATCTAGTAATCTGGATTACTGACCCTAGTAATCTCCAGTAATCTGGATTACTGGATTCATTAATCTCAAGAAATATGGATTACTGACCTCAGATATAATTGCTTATAAACCAATTATTTATAAATTATAAATGTGAAAACTAAAATTTTAGTAACACCAATTATAGTTGCTTATTAAGCATGAACTTAACATGTATATGGCATGATGCTATATAAAACAATATTAGTTAAGTCCATATTTGGTACATGTATGTAATCCCTGATACATATATTATTTAAATTATAAATCATAATTTATGCTGCAACCCATAAATGGTAATAATTTATGCTGCAACCCATAATTATAAATCATAATTTAAATTATAATGTATGTAAACCCTAACCCAGTAATCTAGATTACTGGGGCCAATAATCCAAATTAATGGATCCAGTAATGGATTACTGCGCCCAATAATTTGGATTAGTGACCCCAGAAATCTAGATTACTGGGACCAGTAAAACTAATTACTGGCCCTAGTAATGGATTACTGTGCCCAGGAATTTGGATTACTAACCCAAGTAATCCATTACTACTCAAGCAATTTGGATTACTGGCCACAATAATTCGGTTATCTGATAAACTATTGCAATAATGAAGTAATTTGGATTACTGAGGGCAGTAATCCTAGTTACCACTCATTGGACCGAAATCAATGATGCTAAACTGGATTACTAAACCCAGTAATCCAGTAACTGAATTACTGGACTCAGAAATCAAACCAGTTCCATCAAAACCCAACTAGTGCCAATAACAAATTGAAATTTGATCTACAAAACAATAAGCATTAAAAAAAGAAGATCTCGAAAACAAACCGATATGATAGTGGAGCTCCATTATCGTCCATCTCGTAAATCCAAAAATACAGAAGATCAAACTACAGACTCACGAACGATGATGAAGCCGGAGATGATCAAACTACAGAATCACGAACGATGACAAAGCCGGAGATGATCAAATTACAGAATCACGAACAATGATGAAGCCAGAGATGATCAAACTACAGAATCACGAACGATGATGAAGCCAGAGATGAGTATCTTCTTTGCAATGGAGATCACAGATACAATTGAGCTCTCGTTCTCACTCTCTCTTGCTTTTAACAATCCATTTTCTCTCTCTATAGCTTTTCAAAAATCTGTTTTCTCTATCTTGCTTTTTAAAAATCTGTTTTCTCTTTCTATATCTTTTCAAAAATCCGTTTTCTCTCTCTTGCTTTTCAACCCTCAGTCATGCTAAGCACGAATAGGAATTCAAATAAAAATTCCTCTTTACCTAAAAAGGTGAAACCAGCATGAATATTTCAAATATACAAGAGATGTGTTATTTAGAAAAAGAAGGGTAAAATTATTGTAGTTAATAGAAAAAAAAATAGATGTTAAGAGTTAATGGACAAAGGGAGGCTAGAGATTGTATGTATGAGTCATTTTCCCAATATAGATTGTAGTACTATACATTGATTATTGTTCAATTTATTACATTATTATATTTTAAAAACATTTAACCAAGCATAAACTCTATGTAAATAAACATCAGTCATAGTAAGACTAGAAATCATGCATACAACGGTGGTTTCTCATCTCAAATATGATATTAATTTCAAAAAGAAACAAAATATGATTGACTTATGTTTTAGGAATGCCTCATATATAATTGAATCATATAAGCGTTATGTATCAGAAAATTTTTAATTTATAAATTACGTGGGAGCTATATAATTTTCTTATAATGGCACAGCCAAGAATATTATTTAAACAAGTTTATTAATTTATTGGATATTAAATTATCGAAGATTTATTGTATCACTAATTTAAGTTTACTGTGTTGACTTTAAAAATATTTCAAACCTTATATTTGAATTAATTTTAGGGTAAGAAAGTTGCTTTTTTATGCGTTTTACTTATTTTTCTTTTTAAAATTTTAATGTTATATTTATTTACAAATAAAATTTTCGAGCTTGATTAGAGCCCTTCAAAACACAAGACTAAAATATCAAACCTCAATGTGGCGCCAATTTCGTGCCAACATTATAACTCACACATGATACGACTTAATTTGGTGTTTTAAAGCCTTTAGACAAAGACGAATTTAGCTCGTCAGAGCTATAATGTTAACATGATACAACACAACTTTGTGTTATAAAACTTATAGAATGAACATGCATGACTTCGCGTGTGATTTTTTTTTTATGTTTCTTTTTGTGCTTTAGTGTTTTTTTTTTAAAGTGTCACTCTATGTTCACCTCTGTATAAATTCTTTTACACAAGTCAATGTGATAGAGATAAACCAAACACTAGTACACACTCATTTGAATGATGTCACGCCACTTTATACAAAAGAAATTTGTCTAAAACGATAGAGTAAAATCATGATTTTTTTTAAACAATGATGATCGATATACAAGCATATATATGAAACACAATATGGTGTATTAATTACTATAATGGTTAACAATTAACTAATTTTAACTGTAAACCAGTTTCCATCCTTTGCGATGTACGGGCTGTTCGTAAAAAGATTAAAGTACTAAGGGCCGACAATTATGATAAAAGAACAGTCAAACTATTTTGTAATTATAAATGAATTGAAAGGATGAATTGTCATAGGCACTCGCTTGTATTTAAGAAACATTTCTCTCAGGTTTGGGTTTGAGATGAATTTTAGTTGTTTGTAGTTAACCTTAAAGTCATAAAAATAAAAATAAAAACTTGAAAGTGTTTACAAAAGAAGATTCCTATGAAATTCTAAATGAAAATAAAATTCATTTTGTTTTTTAACTACAGGAAAGGCCATAAATGAAAAATCAATTAAACTCTCAAATATCAACCTCCCAGAGCAGGGGAGCATCCCAATGACAAAATTTGTTTTCAGACTCGGGCCTGATATAGTGAGTATATATGCTACAAAATTATCTTCAGAAAGGTATATATATACATAAAATTTCTCATGCGGACCGATCCGTACGGATCGAGACCTTTAGCGACAATTTTTTGTTGTTAAAAACATATCTCCAATATATTTTCATCATGAATAAAGCACTTAAACATCATGAATTAATGCCTATAAACATGTGAAAAAACAAAAATGACTTCTGCCAGAGGACTAATAAAACTAACGGTATTAGTTTCTAGAATTTGAATTATCATTGAAATAATGCATGCCTCTAAGCAAATGAAGAAGAATTCCAAAAGAAGTGAAAAGTGATACTGTCATAAATCCAAAATCACTTTGTAACAAATAAAATGGTAAAGTGCATGTAACAAAGCTCGTAAAATCTAAATGGACAATCACTTCTTCAATCCATCAAACAAATACCATCATCATTTTGTTATCGTACGTAAGACATATTATTGATGCTTTATTTGATTCTCAACCAACACTAAATTGCTCCTAATCGAAGTTGCTGGCTATTTTAGAATCAAGAGGTCAGAGGTGCTTGGACTAAATGCGTGTATTGTTCGATTGGAGCAAGGCAATTCAAGAAGGATTTCGGCATCAAATACAATTCCTATTTAAGCTTACCATTTGTAACAAGGAAAAAGCTTAGTTAATCAAAATTTAAGTCGCCAAAGTTATATGCATAGGACTATGGGAAATTTCAAGTACGGACCAGTCCGTACGGACTGGTCCTTTTTATGATGACGGAAAACCATCGTAAAAAGATCAATCTGTACCAGAAATGGACCCCATATGACTAATCAAATAAATTAAGTTTTTGGTTAAATGCACTTTGCCTCTCTCAATTATTGAGGTATTTGCACTTTGCCATATAAATTTACCAAAGTTAGCAATTAATGCAACCAACTATTCAATTTGTTGCACTTAACCCGTTTTGGTTGATGGGTTAAAATTTTTAAACGGTTTGGGGCCCAAATATAATTTTAGATAAATTAAGACAATAAATATAATTTTTAATTTTTATCACCATTCTTGGCATCATCTCCATCCACCTCTTCTTCAATCTTAAACCCTTGTTACTATTTCCGGTTACTCTCTCCGGTCATCATTTCTGACCATCACCATCTTCGACCACCTTCGACACCACCATGTTCACCTCTGGCACGTGAAAAAGAGAGCGATCAATGAAAGGCAACAACAAAAAACCCTATATATTACATCAAGTCTTCCTCTACATTCCAAAACTCTACACTCTATCACTTGCTCAAAGAATAAAATTGACTGTCAATAAATCCAACACCCCATTTATCTTATCCCAATGAATTTACACTGACTGCCATTCCACATCTAATCCAGTACTCTCGCCATGGGAGCTTGCATATCCAAGCCTCCTAAACCCAACCCTTATACCACCAAACCCGATACCCCCGCCCCCGCCCACACCTAAACCGAAACTCCGATAACTAGAATAAATGACTCTAACGTTGGGAAAAAAAACTAGATCTTTCTTTTCTACACTCCTAGCCCAGCCCGAGGGAAGAAGTCCCCCTCCACGCCGAGGAGATACTTCAAGCGGCCGCCGTCACCGGCGAAGCACATGAAATCGATGTTGGCGAGGCGGCAGGGGACTGTAAAGCCCAACAATGCGGATGCAATAAAGGAGGAAAAAGAAGGGATTATGATGAATAAGAGTTTTGGGTTTTCAAAGAAGTTGAGTAGTAAGTATGAGGTTGTGGAAGACATAGGTGAGGGCATTTTGGGTATACTCGTGTTGCTTTCCCCAAAAAAAATGACCTTAATGGATAGAAGGTTGTCGTTAAAGTTATACCCAAGGCCAAGGCTTTGTATATATATGTAGAGAAATTAATCATCTTCATGAGTGGACTAGCAGAGAAGCATGGATGAAGATGATGATAAAAATCAAAAATTACATTTATTGTCCTAAATTATCTAAAATTATATTTGGGTCGCCCCAAACTGTTTAAAAATTTTAACCCCACCAGCCAAAAAGGATTAAGTGCAACAAGTTGAATAATTTGTGGCATTACTTGCTAACTTTGGTAGTTTATATGGCAAAGTGCAATTAACCCCTTGAGTTTTCTAGGTTAATTCCATTTTTTTAGTACATTAAGTTTGTTCATGCGAAAAACTAGAACATGTCTACTTCGACCACATAGTCAAATGATTGATGCAATGATTAGAATAGTTAAGAGATGAACTAATAAAGTCAATGATGTATTGAGGATGTTCGCCTCAAACGAAAATATGGGTTAGTCCTCCTCTTGTGAATAGAGCTAGGAACTTGAGCTACTTTGTATTATAATTAGTGAGTTTGTATTACAAGCTAACTATGTCTCTCCAGCTATTCTATTCTTACAAAATTACAATGAAAGTATTGCCAAGCGACTCAGAGTCTTGTATCAGAAGCTTTGTAGTATGCTTTTGAGCTATTTTTCTCTGTATTTCTCTTTTGTAATAAAGATGAAGAGGATAAAAATAACTATCTGAGCTCATAACCAAAAGAAGATGTCCGACCTCACCGTGTGTTCGAGCTCAGTAAGACAGATCAGAAGGAAGTGCTCTCTAGGGACATGTGGCAACAGTACAACGAGAGCGTGACCAGCATGCCCAACGACCAGTTATTAATCGCCCACTATGCAACTAACTCTACTATTATCTCCACACAAATACAACGTGAGGAGTGAGGCCTATCATCCTGTAAACACTAGTTCCTTTTATCTATAAAAAGAACTAGCCTTAATCATTTGGGGGAGGGGGATACTATGTGTAGTTGGGCAAACCATAAACAATCTATAATCATCAGTATCAATAAAACTCAATCATCAAAAGGGTGGACGTAAACCAGACCTACTATCCATTGGCTTGGAGAACTATCCTTCACAAAGAATCTTTCTCGTGTTCACCTTTAATCTTTTTATTGCACTTTGTTCATAAACTTTGTGTGGGTAACAATCTAAAACGATTTATTGACCTTACATTTGGTGCCGTCTGTGGGAAAGACAATTTCTTATTTCAAAGTGTAAAGAAAACTTAGTTACTAATACCTCAGACCCACCACTTGGCCCAAATCCGAAAAATGTCTCACGATAGTGATCGTTACCCCAAGCATGACCACACTTCCCCTTTGGAAGAAGAAAACCTCGACTCTACCTTATCCAAATCCAAAGACATAACCGTCTTAAACACCTCCCACCGTGACTAACCACAAAAAGATAAAGAACCAACCGATCGCTTACATTATAGATCTGTCACTCGAGTCCGTGATGGCTGGCCCTCTAAGCGACGAGCTTCAACCCGACCATCCTAATCCCACCGAGCAAATCAAGGTAGGGACAGAGAGCTGGTTAGGCTTCCTGCTGGATGATAACAAGCGACTGAGGGACACGCTATTGAAACTGGTAGACAGACTTCCATCTGGCTCCACCAATCATGATGAACACGAATCTTTCACATGTCGTTCCCCCATGGGACAAGACAAAAGCGGTCAAAGTCCCCCCATATATGCACCAAAGAAGAATGAAGGGCATGGGGATAATGGTAAGAACCTCAAAAAATAGCCAGTACATGCCGATAACCAGGGCATCCATCCACAAAAATTAGAATTCCAAAGGGTTAGCGCTTTCCTGCGCATCAGGTCGAAACACGAGAACAGTGTACATCAGCCCCCAAATGAGGTTGACCAGCTACAGTTGAACAATCATATGACCGATGAAAACCTCGAAAACTTTATTTTGGATGTTGTCCGGAATCATAGGAAGATAGAGGCCAAAACAGCGAGGGATTTAGCAAGGAAAACAATGGGGAAAGAGAGGCAATCCCTGTTCACAACCTGTATCATCAGTGCAAAACCACCGTAAAAGTTTACTATGCCAAAGTACCCAATCTACAATGGGAAATCTGACCCCGCCCACCATGTCTGAGCTTACGATAAAGCCATGACTCTATGGGAAAACAAAAAATCTTTATTGTGTAAGTGCTTCGCCACCAGTTTGGGCGAAAAAACACTGAAATGGTACTATCATCTCCCGCCTAATTTCATAGACAGTTACTGGAATCTAACAAAACAGTTATGTGCCAGGTTCATAGCAAGTTCCCGACCACCCAAGGGTTTGGCCGAACTCATAGCTTTAAGGAAAAAGCAAAAGAAGTCACTAAATGATTACTCCAAGAGGTACTGGGATCTTTACAATGAGATTAAAGGTGATTGGCCTCAGGTGGCTATAGCTTCTTTTGGCCATGGACTCATATTGGACTCTCCACTTTACAATGACTTAATCATAGAGCAGCCTTCCTCCCTGGATAACCTCATATGTAGGACAAAAAAGCATTCTAAGTCGGAGAAGGATAAAATCCAAAGGGGGCGACGTCCGGAGGAAAAGAATCCAAGCCTTTCTAATGGAAAAAGGAAAAGGGAGAATGATCGTGAACCAGGCAAGGGTAAGCCTTCAGAAACATCTTACAGATTGGTTAATACAATTTTTACAGGGCCTATCTACAAGGTGATAAATAAGATCAAGGACAAGCCTTTCTTTAAATGGCCAAAAGCCATGCCCTCAGATCTTAGCAAAAGGGATCCCGACAAGTTCTGCTCATACCACAAGGGCCATGGGCATATAACAGAAAAGTGAAAGTCTCTAAAGTTCTTTTTAGAGGACTTGGTAAAAAGGGGGCTGATCTCGGAGTTCATGAAAGAGGCTGGAAGTCAAAAAGATACCAAGCAAGTTAACCGTAACTCCGAGCTTATAAAAGTAGGTGTTATTGATGTCATACATGGGGTCTTGGACTCTTCTACTTTAACCAACAATGTAATCCAAAACAGCCATAAGAAGGTCGAATGCAGGAATATATCGCCCCGTAGGTAGTCTTGTTGATCACGATTGACAAGAGAACTAGGGACAGAGAAAGTATACAACAACAGCTAAGTTTTTCGAACAAAAACCTGCGAGGTGTGGAGGTCCCCATAATGATGCCATGGTTATAACGCTGAAGATTTTCACCTGGGACGACAGGAGGGTCCTAATAGACCCAGGGAGTTCATCCAAAATCATGTACCAAAATCTGTATAGTTCCGTTAACATCCCGTCAAAGGATATAATTCCTGTAAACTCAATAGTTTTCAGTTTCAGTGGGGAGGCGGTGTGGCCAGTAGGTGGGGCCAGACTCCTAGTATGCGCAGGGCCAGTAGAAACTACCATGGAGTTCTTAATTGTAGACATCAATGCCCTTTACAATGCAATCATGGGAAGGGATTGGCTGGGGCCAATCAAGGCAGTGGCCTCCCCATTTCATCAAAAATTGAAATTCCCTTCACCAGAAGGAGTAGTAGAGATGAGAGGAAACCAAGAACAAGCTCGGCTATGCTTTTATATGGCGGTCCGAGGCAATGCATTGGATCATCTACAAATCAAAAGAAAGGGGAAATCAAAATTCGAGCAAGCTCAGAAGGTTCTTCCCATTGGGGAGGAAAGCTCAGATAAATAACAATAAAAGGTTGGGCCCTCTATTAACGTAAAAAGCAGGGGCGAGCCCAAAGACAGGGTTCAAAAAGATTTGGAGAGGGTTTTTATCGAAGAGAGTAACCCTAATTTTTTTTCCTCATTGCTAGTTTGCTTAGTCAGGAAGAAAAGCAGCAGAGCATCTTATTCTTGGAGAAAAATATTTATATGTTTGCCTGGAAACCATATAACATGCCAGGCATTGATTCCGAGGTCATGTGTCACAAGCCGCATATCGACCTGACCGTCAAACCTGTCAATCAAAAACCACGCCAAGCAGCACATGAGAAAACCAGAGCAATAGAAGATGAGGTACAGAAACTTTTGAATGCAAGTACTATCAAAAAAGCATAAAATTCCTAGTTGGAGCTCCAACCCAGTGGTAGTAAAAAAACACAATGATAGGTGGAGGGTTTGTGTAGATTTCACTGACCTTAACCGAGCCGGCCTTAAAGACAGCTTTCCACTCCTAAGAATAGATCAATTAGTAGACTCTGCAGTAGGGCATGAGAGGATGTCTTTCCTGGATGCATATTCTGGTTATCACCAGATACCACTGTTCAGCCCAAATCAAGAAAACACGGCGTTTATCACCACTCTGGGATTATACTGTTACCGCGTAATGCCATTCAGGTTGAAAAGTGCTAGGGCAACTTATCAAAGGCTGGTAACAAAAATGTTTCGAAAGCACATTGAAAAATCTATGGAGGTTTATGTAGACGACATGCTAGTTAAAAGAAAAAAATAAGGAAACCCACCTATTCGACCTCGATGCCACCTTCCAAGTTCTTCGACAGTATAAGATGAAACTAAACGCAGCCAAATTTCCTTTTGGGGTTAACTCAGGAAAACTCCTTGGATTCTTAATAAATTAAAGGGGGCTTGAGGCAAATCCAGAGAAAATTAAGGCACTCAGAAATATCCGAGCTCCGACTTCAATAAAAGAAATGTAGAAACTCACTGGTATGATAGCTGCGCTTAACAGATTTATTCCCAAGTACTATGATAAATGTCACCCATTCTTCAAAGCTTTAAAAAGAGACAAAAGGCTGAAATGGACAGAGGAGTGCAACCAAGCACTAGCAGACTTAAAAGAATACCTGGCCAGCCCTCCCTTTGTCTCAATTCCTAAGCCGTATGAACAACTGTATGTATACTTGTCGGCCTCATCAAAATCAATAAGCAAAACCTTAGTCAGGGAGGAAGAAACAATTCAAAAACCAGTTTACTATATTAGTAAATCTCTGGTGGGACCAGAACTCAATTAATTACCCGTAGAAAAATTGGTTCTCGCTTTAATCACAACTTCAAGGAAGCTTAGACATTACTTTGACGCCTACCCGGTGAAAGTTTTGACCCCCCACCCAATCCGAGTTTCCCTACGTAAGTCTGACCTCTCGGGTTGCATGGAGAAATGGTCTGTTGAACTTAACAGGTTCCACATTAAGTACGAGCCTATGACAGTAATTAAGGGACAGATTCTGGTAGATTTCATCGCCGAGTTTCATGATGGTACAGTTGCAGAACCTACTACACCAGCTCCTCCAACTGAGGGGCAACCATCAGGTTCAAGTTCAATTATGGACAAACTTGGGGTGGATGAAAAGGTAACACAGGTTTGGAGTATGCATGTTGATGGGGCATCCAATCGAAACGGCTTAAGTGTGGGCATTATCCTTAAATCCCCAGAAGGGAAAGTCCTCGAATTAGCTATCAGACTGGGTTTTGAAGCTTCCAACAATGAGTCAGAATACGAGGCTATAATTCTTGGGCTCAAAAGGGCGAAGGCATCGGGTGTCCAGAACCTCATAATCAACTGCGATTCCCTGCTCGTTACCAACTAATTAACATGGGAATATTGTACCAGGAACCAAAAGATGGAGTCTTACATGAAGCTATTTAGACAGTTGATGAGATCTTTTACTTTGGTATACATCGAGCAGGTCCCGAGAACAAATAATAGCCACACAGACGCACTTGCCACACTGGTATCAACCGTTAATTCATAGATGACAAGATCTATTGACGTAGAATTCTTCGCTCAACCTAATATAGAACCAAATAAAGACCAAGTGATGTTCGTTAATCTCAGACCTAGTTGGATGAACTCGATCATAGCCTATCTCAAATAAGGCTCCCTCCCATCAGACCACAAGGAAGCACACATGGTCAAACTGCAAGCGATCAGGTACTGGTTATCACTAAAGGAAGTACTATACATGAGGTCATTTTCAGGAGCATATCTTCAATGTATTCATCTAGAAAAGGTAGAAGATTTCTTATTTGAAATTCACGAGGGAAACTGCGGAAGCCACACTGGGGGCAGATCTTTGGCCCACCGAGCTTGTTCACAGGGGTACTGGTGGGCATACATGCAAAAAGATGCTTTGACTTATGTTCAGAATTGTGAAAAATGCCAAAAATTCTCACATCTCATCAGACAGTCAGCCACCGACCTTTATCCTATAACAAGTCCCTGGCCATTCACACAATAGGGGTTGGATATTTTTGGTCCATTCTCGAGATCAAACCACAAGAAGTATATGCTGGTTGAAACAGATTATTTTACCAAGTGGGTGAAGGCAGAGCCTTTAAGAAGAATCAGGGATCAGGATGTTAAATATTTCCTGTGAAAAAATATCATTACACGTTTTGGCATTCTGAGAACATTGATCATGGATTACGGCACCCAGTTCAAGAGCCTGGACATTAAAGACTTCTGTGATACTTACAAGATCAAGCAGTCTTTCTCCTCTCCCAGCTACCTTCAAGGAAATGGGCAGGCAGATGCATCAAACAAAGTCATCTTTGATGGTCTGAAGAAGAGACTTGACGAATCCAAGGGAAAATGGGTTGAACATCTTCGCACAGTCCTCTGGGCTTATCGCACCACCCTAAGGAGGTCAACTGGCGAAACCCCCTTTTCTATGACCTATGGCACATAAGCTGTTATCTTTTTAGAAGTTAGATTACCATCACTAACAACATCGTTTGTAGACTCTGGGGGCAATAACCAGGCCATCGAAGGAGCTTTGGATATGATGGAAGAGAAAAGAGAAGCGGCCCAACAGCCCTCATACATTTGGCCTCATATCACCAGACATTGGTCCAACAGAGACAGAAGCATATGAGGCTCAAGAGCTTCAACATGGAAGATTTGGTGCTCAAGAAAGTCACTTTAAACACAACTAAACCCACAGATGGGAAGCGCAAACCAAATTGGGAGGGTCCGTATGTTGTGGTCTCTTCCAGTGGGACTGGAGCATATTACCTAGAGGACATGAATGGCAATACAATTCCAAATCCATGGAATATGTCCAATCTGAAAAAGTACTACCACTAAGGGAATTGTTTTCTTATTGGATGTACCGAGCTTATGAAGCTCCTTAATCAAAGTTAAGATTGTTTAACTTATGCGTTGTATCGAGCTTGTGAAGCTTATTTCTTTATCAATAAAAGTTAAAACGTTTAACTCATTAATTGTACCGAGCTTGTGAAGTTTCTTTATTAATGAAAGTTAAAATGTTTAACTTGCCCATTATACCGAGCTTATAAAGCTTTGACTTAGGCATTATACCGAGCTTGTGAAGCTTTATTAATGAAAGTTAAAATGTTTAGCTTGCCCATTGTACCGAGCTTATGAAGCTTTGACTTAGGCATTATACCGAGCTTGTGAAGCTTTATTAATGAAGGTTTTAAAACATTTAACTTGCCCACTGTACCGAGCTTATAAAGCTTTGAGTTAGTCATTGTTCCGAGCTTGTGAAATTAGCTACTTCGATAAACGAAAGTTAAAATGTTTAACTTAGCCTCTGTGCCAGGCTTCTGAAGCTCAGGGATGTTGAAGTACTTAACTTTATCCACAGTACTGATCTTATGAAGCCTATAATCCTTTATTACCGAAGTTGAAATGTTTAACTTTATCATTTTACCAAGGTTACGAAGCTCATTTCTTAGAAAGTCAAAGTGTTTAACTAATTCACCTAAAGTGTGACTCTCCACACAACTTTTCGACATATGGAAACAGCAATCAAACACTATATATGACGAAAAGAAGTGCATTTGATAAAAGAGGAAGTCTAGTACAAAAAAAAAAGATTCGAAAGCCTAATCCAGGGGGATCGAAGGGTTGTGAGCACCAGTATCCTCCAATTCACCCTCTCCAGCTTGTTCCCCACCACCAACCTCGCTATGGCCAGCCGCACCATCAACGGGGGATTGAACTTACACCATCTCCCTAACCTTAGCTACCTCAATCGCAGGCGCCTTTACAGCATATTAGAAGTCAGCAGGAATGAGATTGAACAGGAGCCCTCAGATCGCTCGTGGGAGGTACCTGGGCAGCATCAAGCCCCCGATCATAACCAGCCTGGTAAAGCTTGACCTTGATCAACTTGACCTCAGCAACACTCTTGTTAAAGCAGAGATCATAGCCCCCCCTGTTCTGCATCAACGAGTTCCTGCTCATGGCTCGCCTTAAGGTTGGAATTCTCCCTCATTAGACACTTGACCTCCAAAGTCAGGCGCTAGTTGTCCGACTTCATGGTATTAACCTCCCCTTGAGCACTCTCCAACTGCTGGTTCAAACCTGAGATCAGCCCATTGGCGGTGTCCAGCTCCTTCCTCTTTGCCTTTAGTTGCTCATTCAGACTTTTTTTTTGCATCTAGTTGCATGAGGCCCTTTTTCTGGTTTTTACTAATAATAGCCCTCCTATCGTCCAACACCATGAATTTCTGGGTAGCCTACTCAAAGAAATACAAAATGATGACAATAAATAAAATGAATTGAGAACTGACAATCTGGAAGACAAAATTAGTGAGCTCGAATATCCACCTTCAACATATCCTGCAGAGCTTCATTCCACAGTTGAAGAGTAGGGATGTCTTTTAGCTAGGCAACGTCATCAGCCTTTGTGATCCCATACATAATGATGGCTGCAACGGAGGAGGAGCGATATATGGAATCATACTCCATTAAATCACGGCCCTGGTAGCGAAAAACAAGATGTCAATTGCGGTCTGACTCTTCCTCTACTTATTCGGTTACCTGACCTTCAAACCTTTGAGGCTGATCTTTTTCAGTTGGGAGGTCGGCAGCCTCCAATCCCTGACCAGCTGAGGGGGAGCAGGGCGGGGTAGTTACCACAGCTCTGTAGCCATAGCGAGGTCTCTTTTGAGCAGGAGACGCAGCAACCTGCCCTGCGTTTGCGTCATCATGTATAGCTTGGCTCAGGTTCTTTTTTTTGGGAGCCATCTCCACAGAATCTTCAATGGCTCGGTAACTTGTGCCTTCGATGTCCTGGTAAAGTTGAACAAGGTCAGGGTCGGTTGGAGTGTCTGAGCTGCTGTGACTTGGCTCGATAGCTTTTCTTTTCCCTATACCTTTATAAGGAGCCAAGGTGCTAGGCCCACCCAAATCAGCAACCAGCCCAGTTGTAGTGATGCCTACTCTCTCAACAGGACCTTCCCTGATCATAATTCTTATAGGGATGATAGGGCAGGAAACTGGGCGAACCTTAATCTTCTGCCTATCCTCAAGCTTGCTCGACCTCTTGGTGTTGCCAACCTAATCTGGTTGATTGCGCCTTTCATTCAGGAAATCGATATCCCAGGGGGTGTAACCGAGCAAGTTATGAACAGCTCGGGGTGATCAAGAATACGAACCCCCTTGGACCGTTGAAATTGATCATGAGATTGATGGAGTTCCAATCAATAACCTTATTGCTCGGACGATCGGTCTTCACTACAAAACAAACACACGAATTGTATTAAAAGTGAATACAAATTGCAACATGAATGGATAACAAAAGTACACCCAAAACTCCTACCAACATGGCGATGTATATATCTTTTTATTTTAGCTATATTCCTATCATCCCAAGAACCCCTAACTACCACCAAGCCCTCGTCATATCATTTTTCAGACTTGGTCAAACACTTCACCAAATCAGGAGCCCTAACCCGAGCTAGGAAGTAATAGCGAGAATGATCGCCTGGATTGTTATAGAGGGAATAGCACCAGAAAATCTCCCTCCACCTGAGATTCACTCCCAACAATCTGTTCAGAGCAACACAACCTAAGACTACTCTAACCCCATTAGGACTCAATTGACATAGCACCATGTTGCATTGTCTCAATACGTCACACAACAGGGTGGGTCTAAGGGCAGTTTCAGCCCCGCATGTTCAAATAAGACATGATATATGCCAATCTCCCCATCTCTTAAATCAATAGTGGGCTCCTCGTTTACTTCAAGAAGCCTCACTGTTCACCCATCAGGGATAAATTGCTGAGAGAAGACAGCAAGTTTTTCGTCCCCTTTAACTAAATACTTTCACATATTCATCTACTCTATCTAAACCCTAACTCTCTGAAGGACAAAACTGAAATGACAAAACAAGAGTGAGGGATAGGGAAGACTTACAGTGCTAGAAAAACACTTCGAGGAAGGTAAATCATGGTTTCAAACAGTAATTATAATTCGTTGCTCGCACAAAAAAAGAGGAAAGAAAATCGCAAAATGAGAGAGAGTTTTAAAAATGAGAAGGTAAACGTGAAAATGGGTAAGTTGGACAGTTTTTGTCCAACACGGTGTGTTTTCCCTCTAAAATCGAGCCTAATTATGAAATTGCATTTAATGTGAGTCATTTCAATGCATTTGCCAGCTTTTTTAAAGTACAAACCAGCCGCAAGGTGCCACGTGGCACCATGGGCCCCAGTCTCCAAGTACAAGTGTCCGACCTCCATGAACATGCCGAGGTCAAACAGTTGGGGCGCAGTTAAATGGGATAAAAATAACTATCTGAGCTCATAAGCAAAAGACGAGGTCCAACCTCATCGTGTGTCTAAGCTTAGTAAGATAGACCAGAAGGAAGTGCTATCCAGGGACATGTGGCAACAATACAATAAGAGCGTGACCAGCACGCCTAACGACCGATTATTAGCCGCCCACTATACAACTAACTCTACTATTATCTTCACATAAATACAACCTGAGGAGTGAGGCCTGTCATCCTGTAACCACTAGTTCCTTCCATCTATAAAAGGAACTAGCCTTAATCATTTGAGGGAGGGGGATACTATGTGTAATTGGGCAAACCATCAACAATCTATAATCATCAGTATCAATAAAACTCAATCATCAAAAGGGTGGATGTGAACCAGACCTACTATCCATTGGCTGGGAGAACCATCCTTTACAAAGAATCTTTCTCGTGTTCACCTTTAATCTTTTTATTACACTTTGTTCATAAACTTTGTGTGGGTAACAATTTGTTGACCTTACAAAAGACTTGATTGCTTGATCCTTTTTTAATTGTCTGATTCTTCTTAGTTGTTGAGGGAAGTAAATGTTTCCTCTATACATATATGATAGAGAAGAAGCATGAGAGAGAGCTCTTAAAGCAGATCTGAGGCCATCCCTAGTCATCACTAACTCTAACGTTGCTTCTCCATGGATTCCAATGTATTAAATGCAGTTGCCGTGCATTTAATGAAGTTGAGGGAGGCTCTGCAGTGTTAGTGAAGTTGTTGATAGTCATTCATGCTGTCTGTGCTTTCTCTGACACGGTGGTTGGCCAAAAACCTCCGAAACTCGCTAGAAGAGCTTTGATCTTCGAGTTTTATAACCTGTTGTGTGAAGATAACATTTAAGTCGAATGCCTACATTCTCTGGAGCTTTGGCCTCCAGGTGGCACTCAGCAGAGCTCTTGAGCTCCACCTATAGTAGTGGAATAGGTTGTTGATGCAGGAGGCCACGTGTCAAATTGTAGTTGGCGGAGCGGGTTAACTTATTAATTTTCCCCATCAAAGTCCATGTAGTGATTTTCTTCTCCATCCCGGATAATTAACAAAGTTTATAAAACAACACATCATGGATAATTAACTATTCATAAATTAAGAGAGTCATTTGATGCAATTTTTTCTTTGATAATGTCAATCACATTTAAACTCAAATTTAACACAAAACTAAGTCATTCATAAATCACTAACACCGGAATAAGTTAATTTTCCATTGAACATGTAAGAGTATAATAATATAATTCAAAAGGAGCATAGAGGAATTAAAACTCTAACATGGTCTTTTATTATATTATTTGAATTTTGCTTTACATACGAAACAAAGTGGATCATGTTATGAAAAAGGGTCAAAAACCGAAATAACAATTTAGGTATTAAACCAACTAAAAACTCCAAATGAATATGTTAAAAAAATACATACCTAAGAATTATTCCATCTTTTTCCATAAAATTAACACAAAACAAATTAGAGTAATCATATAAACATTTTGAATGAAAACCTATTTGTTTTCATTTCAATAGGAAATAAAAGTAGAGGACAAATTGATAACTACCTTATGGATCTACAACCCTATTTCCCACATTTCCCACTCAAACACTCACTACTCTTCTATATTGGAATAATGGAAGCAATTCAATACAACTACCATTGTTAAAGGAAGTCATCTCCTTGAGGCATTTCTTCAAATAATCAAAGTGCACAAAGTCAAATTTACAGAGCAAACAATAAAAGAAAAAGTAAATTCAAGAAGCGAATCCCCCTCATCGAACAAGAGAAACTAGAAAAAGGAAACACAGATTTTTTTGAGAAGGGGCATTTGTACTTTGGCATCCAAAGTTTATATCGAAACTAAGTTTGTCACCCACTATTTTTTTTATTGTAGTTTGACACCTATTTTTAATTGTGCCGTCTGGTAAACCTATTTGACTGTTAACTTGCTGAATTAAATGATAAAAGTGACTAAACTACCCCTAAACGCATACAACGGCTAGCACATCGAAAGAACTGATATTTTCCTCAAACAAAACCCAATAAATACTATTTCAAGCTGTAATATGTAAGCTGCCATTTTCACATATCCATACATGCATTTAACCAAATAATTCTTACATGTCCATTCATTTAAGCCAAGCATCCTAAACAATATATGCATTCAATCATAATTTTACATAAGTTCAAGAGACCAAATGAAACGCAATAATCCTCTGCCCCATTTGAATCGGCTCTTAAACAAACGAAATATTGAAATTAACCTTTTTTTCAAAGTCAAAGTTTAACGCCCAATGCGACCAGTTCTTACTGGCAGATTTTTAGTACAAGTCGAGAAGCTCCATCAGAGATTTTGGGACTTCAAATGCGTGTCAAAACCAGCCTAGTCTGATGGCGACGTCACACTCGATCAGCGGGTACCCAATCGTGGCCTAGTGGGTCTCCTCCTTGTGAATAGATGGTTTTAGATTATACGAAATTAGACCCTTCATTTTACTTTCCTTTCTTTTTTTCTGTTGAACTTGGAAAGATTTACAAGAAGTGGAAAGATTGTTAAACTTGTAAAGATTAGGAATACTAGAGGAATTGAAATGGATACCTCCAGTAGTGTTTTCAGACGAAGGGAGGTGCTGTTGGTGGTAGTGGTGGTTATAGGAGTTGGTGGTGGTGGCGGTAGAGGAGAAGATTTCGTTGTTGGAAAAATTGAGAAGTTTGTCGATTCGAAACATGTCCGGTGCCGATAGACCATACATATCCATCTCCGATTATATATATATAAGTGTGTTTATGGAGATAGATAGGGAAAAGGGATAATGTGTGTGTGTGTGTTTTAATGGGGGTTCTTGTGTGGGTATTTCACACTCTAACGGTGTACTAGCTTCAATAGTGTGTGTATGTGTGTGTGTGTGAGAGAGAGAGAGAGAGATAGAGAGACAAGCGGATGCTGCTGTTGGTGGAGTAGATGGAGGCAAGAGGTAAGAGTAGACGGGATGTACTGGATGATGGTGGCCAGTTGGGGGGGGGGGTGGAGCAGTACTGTTGTGTGTATAAATGAAAGAGAAAGAGATGCTCAAACTATAAGGGCGGGGCTACTTTGGGAAGTTTGCTTATTAAAATCATTGACCTAACAGTCAAACGAATAAAACATATGACACAGTTAAAAATGGATGTCAAACTACAATTAAAACAAAAACAGTGAGTGTCAAACTCAGTTTCGACATAAACTGTGGGTACCAAAGTACAAATGCCCCTAAAATTAAAAGGGCTTGGAAAATAAAGTCCAAAATTTCAATCAATTAAGAAAAGAAAGAAGTTTTCTTCATTTGGGGAGAAGAGCAAGAAAATAAAGTCCAAAATTTCAATCAATCAAGGAAATAAAGTCCAAAATTTCAATCAATCAATCAAAGTTTCACCATTATTTTTTGAGACCTTATTTGTGGTGAAAAGCATGAAAAATATATTCCAAATTTTCAAACAGTGAATTAAGAGGGAAAACAGAGAACATCATATTGTGAAAAATGTCCACAAATTTAAGCCACACTTTAGGTCCTTGAATTTGCAAAATTTGATAGGAACCCAAAGATTGTTCAAGTTTAAACATTTGTCTACTACACTTTCATTGTATTAACAGACCAATCAATCCATAAACTATATATATGTATGGCCATTAGCCCATTACAAACTATGAAATTCCACACATACACACAACACCATACATAATTAACTCAATTGCACATTACTCTTGTTAGGAGATTTTTTTTATACTCACATTCATATAGACAGATAAATAGAGAAAATTCTTGACCCATATAACCCTAATTTACTCAACCCAAAATCTAAACAGAGGGTTATTACGATGTAATTAATAAGAGAGAAGCAGATGACTAACTCCTTAATATATATATACATATATATATATGTAATATAAGATAGATAGGTGTGTTCTCAATATTTTTCTTTAGTACAATCGATATATGGAGACAACTGTTGTTCAACCACATAGCAAAAAAAATTCGTGGTTTGAACCATCGAGGGTGGGGAAACCCCATCTTTCCAACTTAGCTAGCACCGAGGAGTGATATGTTCTCAATGTTTGACCAATCAAATATATTTTGATTGCGTATTAATCTCATTACCAAATAATATGGTATATTAATGGAGTAATCACTGCGTTAAACAGAATACACATATTTACAACAAATTTTCTTAAACCATTTGGTTTGTACAATTGCTTTGTGTACGTATTTAGTCAGCATTGCAAGTGTTTGAACAAAATCCACTATTATTATATACTTTTGGTAATCTTGGGATAACTTATTTAAATAACTTAATGGGAAAAAAATGAAGGATCTAGTCATGGTTAAAATAATCTTCTAAGAAAGTAAGTGTTTTCTAACCACTAATCAACTTAATATTAAAGTTAAAATCAATGATTTTGTAAGTGACAATGGGTTAAAAGGGTTTCTTTGTAATTATATTTAATGGAAGGACATTTTACATTTTCATTATAAAATGTTAAAATAAGGATACTCTTTTTTTTACCTAAAATACTCTTCACCCAATTCTTTTTAATCACCACTGGCCACCACCATCATCCTTCAATGCCGGAGCTCCGACAACTACCATAGGAGCTTCAATTCGCCGACCACTACCTGAGTATCAAGACCTCACCGAAGTTCTTGCATAAATACTGCAAATATGTTTTTGCAATAAAACATGGTCCACAATTGAGAAAGAACTATGTGCAAATTCACTTTTGCAGTAAAACATAATTCAAAAAGAACTAGGTGCAAATCTATGTTTACAGTAAAACAAGTTCCAAATTTGAGAAAGAACTAGGTGCAAGTCAACCTTTGTAGTAAAACAGGATCCCAAAAAAATCTAGTTTCATATACGTTTTTATAGTAAAACAAGGTCCAATTTTGAGAAATATAAGTGCAAATCCACTTTGCAGTAAAACATGATCCATAAAAAAATAGGTACAAATTTGCAAGTAATTAAAGATGTAAATTTGAGTATAAATTTGTTTTTGCACTATATATAATTTCTCGCTAAAGTTCTAATGACCACTACCAAAACTCTGAGGACCTTATTGGAGGTACGATAATGATTGCCAAACTCTCAACAAAGGTCATTGAAGCTTTAGTAAAAGTCACAGGAGCCCCAGCAATAATCACCAAAGTTCTAGGAAGGTCATTGGAGTTCTAGTGGTGGTTTGTCAAACTTAGCAACCACTAATAGTAATAACGAAATAAAAATTTGTAATAATAGTATAATTGACCATTAAAAAAATAATATATATCCTTTAAGTGAACAAATATTGAAAATTGTTTTTCCGGTTAAAACAAATTATAAAAGATGACAATTATTTAGAATGAAATAAGAAGTTCTCCTTGACCGGGTTAAATATAATTACAGAGAATATACTAACGCGTTTTCTTATTTTATAATTTAACAAACAAAAGCCAAAAACTTCCAACAAAGTCAATCGCCACCTCCACCACAACCACCGCCACTGCCATGGTCACCACCGCCACAATTGTCACCACCACCACCATGGCTACCGGCCGCTGCTAAGCCAGCCAGGCCATGATCAGATTCGGCGCTACTAATTTCGTTCTTGGTAGCTTTCTGGTGGCTACGGCGAGAACCACTAGTAATAACTTTTCCTCCATTTTTTTCTACCTCTGTAGAAGATCTTGGTGGTGATGGTGTCTCTGATCCCTTTTTTGTTATCTTCTTGTGCTTATGACATGGAAAACAAAACCACATTTTTATTTCTCACTCAGTACACAACGACGAACTATAATGGTATTATTTCCTAAAAATGAACAAATATCTATATTATAAAACAAGAATATTTTGTAATAAAATAATAAATCAATCCAATATCTCATATTAATTTGTAACGGTGTTAACACTTTTGGACCATTATATCACTTTTATACTCACAATAAGATGTCAAATCAACTCAACATTTACTCACACACTAAACATACACACAAATATAACTCTTACATCTCTCTACTTTTCTATAACATTTCTCTCTCATCAAATTTTTAATAAACTTTCAAATGCCATAACTTTAAATTTACAAATCCAACTTTAATAAAAATTTATATTTTTGAAATATATTCATCAAGATCTACAAAACAAGATACATTATGATTATTAAATTATGTATAAAAAAAATTCAAGAAAACTTATAAAATATTACAACTATAATGGTATACTTAACGTATTTCTAACTCATTAGTTATTGAAAATATTACACAATAAATAAAAGATACTGAAATAAAATTAAAAATAATAAAATATCCCGATTGAATATGTTTTAATCCGAACAGAGAAAAATGGGCGGAATTTTTTATATAGGGTCTGACCTACCTCAAATATAATATTTTTTTCTTTTAAATACAATCATAACACCATTACAATATAAAAGGATTGAGGCAATTTCAGGGCGAGAATTTTTTATATTACAGTTCGATTTACCTCGAATATAATATTTTTTCTCTTTTAAATACACTTATAACATCATTACATTATAAAAGGGTCGAGGTGATTTCAGGTCAAATTGAACAAATAAGACATGTCTTGGGTGAAGACGATTATATTTTTAGTTGGACATGTTTCGTTTTTGTGATCCCTTATCTATTTTCATCCCCAGGTAATATACAGTTATAAACATCTTTAATTCTTATATTTTTTACGTAATTATATTTTATCTGATTATTAATTTTTATTCTTTTTATCGTGCCGGACAACACGGGTATACCCTAGTATATTGATAAAATGTAGTTAATTATTACAATGAAGGAGCGCATGCTTAATTATTTATTTACAACAAATAGGATACTTCAAAATTATTAATTTACAAATCAAATTAATTAGAATCTAAACAATAAAATCACTTGCCTGACAATTTTTTTTTTCTTTATAAAAAAAGCCACTAAAATCACATCAAAAAATAAAAAAAAAACCCTCCCACCCCCACAAGTCGAACCCTAACCTTAATATAAGGATGGAGGTTTTAATTTACCGATAAGTTAATAATTAATTTATCAATAAGTTAATAATTTATAATTTACTGAAAGATTTATGTTTCCAATACTGTCCTCTTAATCTTTCTTAGATTTTATTCCTATAAACTTAATTAAATAAATTATATTATCCTTTGATAAAAAAATTAAAAAGCTTATGTTTCCAATATTTTGATATTGTTCTTTCCTAAATTTTTATTTTCTAGAAACTTAATTAAGCAAATATAAATTTCAATGAAAAACAAACAACATTGTACTCATATTTTGATAAGGTATGATAGTAGGTTTGAAAAGGTAAATTATTAATTTATGTAATTGAGATGGATCTAAAGGAGACCTTATAAAAAATAATTATCTTTTAAATTTATCAAAAATGTTAATTTAGCTTTTGAACTTGAGTCAGGACCGATAAAATTTATTAATTTAGTGATATTATTATTTTATTAAGTTTCTACCGTTGCTTGTAAAACAAAGAAGACTGAAATTTAGCATCATGGTGATCGAGGGTGATGGCTTGTGAAATTAATCCTTCATCGAACTTGACGTGAATTTTTTGCTTTTATCAATGTAAAGATTGAATTAGTATGATATATAATGAAAGAAAAAAAAACTAAAAATGGAGCAAAAGATTTTTTTTGACAATATTTTTTGTAAAAAAATCAGGAAATAATATATTTTTTTTATATATAAGGGCATGTTTTTTTTAAAAAAAATTCTGAAATAAAGGCTTATGTGCCAATTATGTTTTAAAATAAAGGTTTCCACTAAAATTGTATTTTGTGTGAACTTAACTTTGCAATCAAAAAAATTTAACTCAAATTTGTTTTGCATGATGTGTTTGTATTTTTTAAGTAATATATTTTTATGTGCCACTCAAGTAACTATAAAGTAACGTCAAATAAGCTCTAATATATAATAATGTATTAGAAAATAAAGAGTGCAAATTTAACTTTGCATAATCCCAAAAAATTATCATTTATGTTTTATTAATAAAGGGGTTTCAATTGTAATTTGTTAAAATAACTTTAAAGATAAGTCAATTAAATACTTAGACATAGTAATTTACTAAAAAACATGCCGTGCAAACTTAATTTTGTATGAAACCAAAATATTACAATTTGAAAATCTACTACAAAGTTAACCTTATACTCTTTTGAGAGTTTAGTCAAAAATAAATCCTTAATTTAAAAAAAAAAATATTATTTTCGTGTTCTTTTACATAAATTTTTTTTTATAAAGCCACATTTTTTTATATCTCGAGAAAAAAAATACAATAACAAAATTAAGTGACCAAATAACGCTATTATTTTATTGGCACATCATTGCTCTACTAATTACCCTCTATTACAATCTTCTTCTATTAAGGTCCATTCAATTTTTTTTAATGGGAATAAGGTTGTAAAAGCCAAACAACACACGCAAAACCAAACAATCCCCAACAAGGGGTGGAATTAAATTGGAGGCTAGTGTAGCGCTACAGCTCAATCATACCAAAAAAAATTGAAGGTTACTTGCACATTTTTTTTTAAGAAATAAAATAAAATAGCATAATTCAATCCACTTCTTCCTGTCCATGTTTAATCATGGGTATGCCCGTGCATTACCAACACCACCACCCATTAACCACCGCCGCCATCACCGCCGCCGCCACCATGAGAACTCCCACACCCACTGCCACCCATATCGGAGGCATGCGCCGAGCTCACCGCCAAAACTGCCAGGCCAGCATCGGTGCCGCTGGTGTTATTGGCGCCTCCATGGTGGTGGCTAGAGGAACCACCGCCATCACTAACATGTCCTCCATCTTTTCTGCCTTTACGCGAAGATGTATCCAGCCCCGATTTCTCCATCACGTCCTTTGATTTCTTGTTCTTACGAAATGAAAAGCAAAAGCACATTTTGTTTTCTTATAAATCACACCACTAATCTCAAATACTACACATGAAAGTGAACATGTAAAAACTCAAGAATCGTTCAAAGAGAATTGGTTCTACTGATGTCTTTATGTAGCATCTCCATCAATTATTTTCTGCCCCGTGATAAGAATCCAAATCAACGGTTGAGATATCATCAACTTTTTTTTGACGGCTAAGATTTCATGAAACATGTTCATTTCAAATCAAACATAATAATATGATTGAGCCCGAATCTGATAATTAACCAAAGGTAAGGAAGGTAAAGCATAAATTAAAAAAAGGTTGCTTAATTATTGAATAATATTAGAACAACAAAGGTAAAAGAAAGATTCCTCAATTATTTAAATTAAAGTTGGATCTAATTGAAACATAGATTATTACGCTGTAAACGTGGATTGGAAGGTATTAACGGCGTGAATGACGGGGAAATGGAACCCATTATGAATAAGACTAATCAGTAAAAAAGGAAACAAAAATTAGCAAATTAAATGTCTGAGCCCAGGTTCGAACTGGGGACCTTTAGTGTGTGAGACTAACGTGATAACCAACTACACCACCCAGACAAGTTATTAATTTTTAGTATTCATAATGTTACATTTCTTTCTTCAGTCTCCACTTCACAAATATATTGTATTTATATTGATTTAGTTAGACCCTGTAATTGTTACCCCGAATAATATTTTCTCAATCATGTGAAATAAGATTAACTATGCTACATGTATCATAATTTGTGCACCGAATTTCATAATCATGAACTTTATTCCCATGAAAATCACCCCAATGATTTGCTATGTGTGTGATTTACATGGAAAAAGAATTTCGATCCCTCTTAAATTGTTTCACATGAATATTTTTTCCCATGAATGAAAAATCCTAGAAAAAATAGAAAATTGAGCTAAACGAAGTTGTAAACACTAAAAAGTGGTTCATAAAAAATTTTAATTAAACAACACAAACGACAACCATTTATCAGAGAAAATAAGTGCATCCAATGCTACCCTGAACATAAAATCTCACTTTTTCAACTACACAAGAATGGATAATACATCCAGCCATATAGGCAGAAGCAAAATTTTGGTCCCGTTGTGGCAGACTTTTTGTTTTGAGGAACAAGATGCTATGGAGAAACTCAAACTACAGTCGCTCCTCTTCTGTCTTTAAATAAACCCCATTTTCTAAAAACAAATTCCAGAGCCACCCTCTATTTAAAATTAGGGCAGTGTTAAGAAGTAGCAATCAAGAAGTGTCGAATGTGGGTCTGTAGTTCCGATCAAGAAGTAGCACCAGGATCACTAATCACACCCAAGAAATCATCTTTTATTGTACCAATGCAGAACTGCCAACAAAAAAGAAGATATCACATAAGAAAAGAAGTCAAAGAATATTACAAGATTCGAGCCACCATAAAGCAGATAAATGTGGGCCCTGAGCACGTACATTAATAAGAATCATCAAGATTTGAGCTAAAATTCAATATTAGGGTGGACCCCCTTCTTTTGGAAATATTAGTCAGTCCATGAATTTACTAGGAGTACGTACGTATGCATGACAAACCAGGGGTGAATCAAGGAAATTTTTTTAAAAAAGACAAGCTTAATAATAATATCTCCCCCTTACATAGGCTGTTGCTCCGCCACTGTGACAAAACACATCATATTCTAAATGCAGAAATACAATCCCATAATCAAATGAGGGAGGGGGACAATTTTCACAGTTACGCTATATTTTAATGCCGATTGTCCACAACTACCAACATGTAAGTTTAATGACAGTTCATCAGTTTCAAAGTAGGTATTTGCAGTTTATTAGTTTTGTTATGTTTTACCCAAACATGATTTGGTGCATATTTTATTATTGTTTATCCAAGAAGATCCTATGTCATTAAAACTTAAAAGAAAGCCTATAAACTGAAAAATGCCAAAAAAGAGCTTACTTTGATAATGGTGAGTACCTTGTAAATAATAATTGCTCCTCCGATCTCAAGTCAATAGTCTTTTGGAAATTGGAATGTCTAAAATTGTTAGTTCCATTATCTTTTTTGAAAATAATTAAGGTAAATAATAATTGCTCCTCCAGTCTAGAGTCAATAGTATTTTAGAATGTCTAAAATTGTTAGTTTCATTATTTTTTTAGAAATAATTATAAAGGACAAAGATGGGCATGTCCTTAGAATAAAGGACACTCTTTTTCTCCTATTAGATCGTAGGACAAATTTTTGTTTAAAGGACCAACTTTTTAATCAAGGACAAAATATTAATAATTTTATTATTTTGATTAATTAAGTTGAATTCCAATATTACCCTTATTAAAGATACATATAATTAAATTCAAAATTTAATCAATAAAAATAAATTCAAATACATATCACAACAAAATCAATGTAAAGGATAAACACAAAAATTATTCAATCAAAGTTTAGGATGAGAAGGAAGCTCTCATCCCTCACTGCGTTTCAAAGCATCCAGTTCACAGAATCACATGTGATTATCCATACTAATTTACCTTAGATTTATTACTAATCACAATGATTTCAAACTTTATATAGTTTTGATCTTTATTTTTTTCTTACTTTTGAAAAAAAAAAGGTGAAGTGATATTTGGTATGTAGCAAAAGTGAACTAGCTACTTTTGAAAATATAGCTTCTTATTTATGCTAGATGGTAGAAGTGTATTGGGTCCATTCCTTGTGGATTGGCCGATTGGGAACCCAATTTTTATTATTATTTATTTATTATTTTTTTTGTGTGATTGCAATTACAATGGGTGCGTATGGGGATATAGTTGTTTACTTCCATATCAGTTTGCATTGTTTTGGACTCTCACATTATTTTTACCTCATACAGGAGTTCATGCTTTGTTGACTTGGCCTTAATGGAGAATGTCTCATTTCCATCATTATTATTAGGTATCTAATTATATATGCATATATGAATATGTTTTTTTTTGTAAAGGATCCGGGAACTTCAATATTTAAATATATTTTTTTGTAAAGGTCTCTCTCTCTCTCTATATATATATATATATATCCAAATCTTCATTTTCTTTGTTTTGATCATCCGGTTATTTTCTCACTCCAAATTCTCACAACTTAATATGTTTACTAGAAAATTAAAAAGGTATAGTGTCTGCTGGAAAAATAAAAAGATATAACCTAATATGTCTGCTAGAAAATCAATTATAAGAATGTTACTTAATATATCTGCTAGAAAAAGTACCTATTTTTTATTGTAGACATTTTTTTAATATATTATTTTGTAGGCATATTAATTTGTAAACATTTTTCTATCCTTGTTAATTTTGTAGGCATATTAACTAATAAGTACAATATTTTATTTTGTTGGCATTTTTTTAACATATTATTTTGTAGGCATATTAATTTGTATGCATTTTTTTATCCTTGTTAATTTTGTAGTCATATTAACTAACAATTACAATATTTTATTTTGTTGACATTTTTTAAGGATTCGAATAGATGAAGCATTGAGTACTGATTTATCATTGTCTGAACGTAAGTATCCAAGTTGATAAATTTTTAATTGTTTATTTATTTAGTTGACTTTATTACTTTAAATTTTGAAAATTCCACTTTTTTTTTGAAACTTGAAGTTTATGAGTTTGTTTTTCATTTGACTTTTTTTTAATTATTCTTGAGTTTATCACATTATTTGAATTTTTTATCTATTTTTAAATTTGTTTGAATTTTTTATCATCGACTTAATTACATAATTAATTTTTTATTTAGTTTTGAATATTTATCTATAAAAAGGGTAGTTTTGGAATTCAACGTAATTAATTGAAATAATTAAAAAGTTGTCCTTCAAACTAATTTCTTAAAAAGAGTGTCCTTTATTGGAAAGAGAGTGTGAGATTTGTCTTTTAAAAAAAAGCCCCTTATTTTTTTTAAGAAATAATTAATGTACCAAATTTCACAATTTCTTAAAAAGAGTGTCCTTTATTAACATATTTAAGATCTGGCTTTTATCTGCTTCTATGAAGTCAAGTGGCTCAAGAAAGGTTTCAATCAGCAAGAATCGAACTTGAGAACATGCGCCTCCCCACCCAATCCCAAGTTCATACTTACCGCTGTGACAACCCCTTAGGTTGAACTTAAACTTGTATATTCACATATAAAGTCTCATAATCAATCCAAGAGTTTGAACCACAGGACTTTGTATATGAAACAACTGCTTTTGATCCAAGTGAAACACAAAACCTCCGAAACTAACGATCTATAAGATTTCCCTGCTTCACACAGCCAACACAATGTCCAAACTTAGAAATACTCCTGCCTCAAACGGATAGTCTCACTTCTCTTTTTGGATGTCTCAAATTGATGTACCATTTCACTTTTAGGACATAACCAATGTATGACTTCTTACCATAAAAGATACATTAATATTCTTGACCGTCTATAAGTTAGTACTTTAGAACTTACACGATTTGACACAAAAATCTGAACCAGACCCGTCTCGGCAAAAAAAAACCATATGCCAAAATTACAATGACAAGTAAATATACGGCCAAACATAAGATGTTATATAACAATTTGATCAAGTCAAAATCAAAATCAAAACGAGATAATAATGCCTTGTTCACCATTGTAACGATGGTTTTAAGGGTCGAAACACAATGCACAGGTACTTCACCGGAAAGGTAACACATCCGGTGCCATCTCTGATCAATCCTTTAGCAACATCTTCTATACCAGTTATAGCAACAACGAACCCGTGCCGACCAATGTAATAATAAAAAAAAAACGACTAGGGTTTTGTTTATTCTTGTTGTAAGAATCAATAAATTTGAATTGATTTGAATGAACTTTTAGGAATGGAATAGAAAATCAAAGACACCTCCTTGCACGAGGGCTTTTGGAGATATGTGAAATTATGAAATAATCATTCACGCAAATTAATTACTTGAGAAATTACTCAGTATTATATTGCACGAGCATGGATTAGTTTTTTTTTTTTTTCCCCTTATTTACAAAGACGAATGAATAAAATTGAATCGGGCGGGTTTTGCAATAGAAAATTAATTAATTGGAGAAACCTGCAAGTTCCCTCCACATCTTTCATGAGTTTGGAGACGAGTTTATCGCGAAGTTCACGGCCAAAGTGACGAGGGTGGAACTGCGTGTTTCGTTCTAATACTACGTGGAAAAACAGCTCTCTTCTGCTACCACTGCTTCTTCAATTCTATTAAAATATAGTATAGTATGAATATTCAGATTCAGATATAATTTGAATTTTTTACTGGCGAAGGAGACAACCTTGCATCCAAAGGGCGTCCGACTTTCATTTACTTATTTATAGGTTTCCTTTTTGTTCATAGGCATGGGCCTAGGCGAACTGCGAGGTTCTTTTCCTTTTCTTTTTTTATTTATTTATTATTATATTATAAGACCCACCCATATAACAAACGGGTGTTGCGAATTAAAAATTATACATGTAATAGCTTGAAATACCCATAAATACACACATACATACATGTATATACTGTTGTTCTTTTCCTATTTGTAGCTTGAAACTTAATCCAAACTTTTATTGAAAAACACTCCATTTGCTACCTCTCTGAAACCACCCTTTCCACAAGGAAAGTAAACCAGGACAGATATATATAATTTTTTGTTTTTTTAGGCTTCAAGCTTGAAATTTAACCTAAACTTCCATTGCAAAATATTGGTGTCATTTATACAGCATCGAAATGTACACACTATTTCGGCAACCTATCACCAAGTATGTGATTACAATTCATTGAGTCATGGCCCAGTGAGAGATTTATTCCGGCTACATATTAAAATTGTGCGTGTATCTTACACCAAATTAGTAACGGACCTTGTCACCGAAACAAATAAGTTTTAGGGTTTAAGAACTATCGTTTAACAAATCAAGCTTTAGGGTTTAACAAATTATGTCCCTTAAATCAATGTATTACGCTTTCATTGTTAAGACACCAAACTTCAAAGTTTTTTCAATTTTCTAACAACTACGGTTGAAGCGAGAAAATCTTGGCGGCCCGTATACACCAGTAAATCACTAAATTTTGTGTTGTTAAGAATAGGTGTGGATGCCTATTGATTTTTAAAAAATGAGAATTCCTTTCTTAATTATGCGTGTAGAAATTGCCCCTGGGAGGGGGGTTGGTTTGGATTTGTCAAAAATTATGAGACAATAAGTTTGATTGGCATAAATATTACTAGAGGGTTAAATTTGTTAGGAAAATATTAGAAGGTTTAATTTGTGAGGAAAATAAAAAAATGCAAGACAATATGTTTAATTTATCTTTATGTTATTTTTCGCATTTTAATTCAAACTAATTGTACAGGAAAAAGTATTGATTTGTGTCCTGTACTCATACAAACCAATTAGCTAAATACTTAAAAATTATTATAATATTTACATGAAAAAAAAAAATTACATTGAAAACATTTTTTAATCGCTTTGAGTTTTAAGCAAACCAACAAACCCAAAAAGTGACCTCAATTCTGCGATTTCTCAGTTGCGCCAAAAGAGCCGCCCATAAGCTTCATGTGTTTGAATATATGTTACACACTGAACTTGCTTAATACTTAAAGAGGACACTTGTTTTCAGAGGATAGTATAAGGAGATGGACTTTAAAGAGGACACTCGCACTAACTAAAAGATATGTCTATTAGAATAGATAAATAAATGAAATTAATGCTTTAATTTGTAGAGAATTTATATGATAAATCTCCACTAAATTTCCTCAACACATTCAATCTGAAAATGAGCAAAGAAAAAAATCAATACATGTTCATTCTTAACTGATGAAAATTATGATAAAAATTCAATAGTTGGGAATTTTGAGATGACCTTCTTCCACACATTTCGAAGACATTATTAATAAAATTTGGTCTGATCATAAATCATCTTCCACACACTTAGATGCAAATTATTAATAAAATTTGATAAAGATAATCTAATCATAGTTCATTTCTACAAATTTTCATAAAGAAATATTTTATTTATACCTCGTCCATATAGAGAGGGAATCAAACTCTGAATTTAGAACAATGGAACACACAAGAAAGATCAGTTAGTGTGGTTACATCTTGTGAGATGCAATTTTCATAATGCCGACAAACAATCTACAATTGCAACGCAATTTACAAAACCAAATGTATTTACAGTGTCACCATAAATTGCAGCTTGAAAAATTAAATATGAAGCATTAACCAAAAAACATTTGAAGATTAACTTCCACCTAAAAACACAAATGTTGCAACAGAAGGTCTAGTGACCACTGGTTCTACAATCTCAAACTTGTAAGAAGCTTAGAAGCCCAGTGTCCTCACTGCTCTTCGCCAACTCATTGAAGAGCATCATTTGTCACCAACTGTAAAACAAACATAAAGATCAACCACATAATAATAACAAAAAGAGCATCGCCCAATCAATATGCTATAAATAACATACAAGGAACTGGGGGCTTGTTCGTTTTAGCAGGAAAATACCATATAAAATTATCTGTTCTTTTTTCCTGTGGGAGTGGCCAAGCGGGCATGTTATATGGAGATTGCTAATGCAAGTTCCACGGATTACAACATTAAGGCACTGCATTTTTTCCTGCTATGCCATCTAAACTACTCTCGATCTCTCTCTCTCTCTCTCAAGAGGGAAAAAATGGAAAAATCTCTTTCCTCATCCAAACATACCTCATCGGCTCATTTCTGTGCAAATGTACCCCACTAATCACTTAAGTTTTGCTAAAATACTATTGCGGTTTAGTAGGCCTCCTCAGCAAATAATATTTGTGTCGCTTCATTTGTAAAAACTAAAGGGGTCTTGAATCACCAGGGGCTACTTCATTAACGGTGAGATTACCTCCACCCTAAGATTTCCGTTCTTTTCCTATCTTTACCCAAACCAGGCAATCATAAATTCTCATAAATAACAACAAACCAGATGTGAGCTTGCACATCTACAAGGAGGGAAAATGAAAACGTCCTGCAAGAGCATATCTACAAGACAAAAAAGATAATACTGAGCTGAAGCGACAAAAATCCCATGTTTATGGGTAGAAGTAACATCAAAAAGCTAACCTTAGGAAAAACAAGAATGCAGAGTTCATTTTTGGCTTCATAAGAACCTCGTTCTTCTATCTGCAGGCTTCAGAATCTGGAAGGAGCACATTAAGCTTTCATCTACGCTCATCATTGCACCCGCATTATCAAATTCACCACAATAGTTTGGGGCCGAAAACACTGTAACAAGCTGTCTATCAGCAAAGAATTCGTACCCATCTTCCACAACCTACCAAAAGTATCATTATAATTAAGACCACGAGTCACAAATGATGGACAGAAAAAAAAAAAAGAAGAAAAAAAAAACCTGATGGGCACGACAAACGAGATCCATATCATGCTGCATCAAAAACTCAGCCACCTTATCAGCACCAAAAGTATACGAAACTCCCCTATCGTTCATCCCCCAACCTTTAACTTCTCGACTCGGGTCTGACCAAAGCAAGTCGCAAAGCAAACCAGAGTCCGGAACATCGGCTGGACGAGGTAAGTTTCTGATCTGATCCAGGTTTGTCAGATCGGGTGAAAGTCCACCGTGCATGCATAGTATTTTGTCATCTATGAGAGCAGCCACAGGAAGACAATTAAAGCATTCAGTAAAAACTTTCCAGAGTCGAACGTTGAACCGGCGTTTACATTCATCATAGAATCCATATATCCGATTAATAGAAGCACATTCATGATTTCCTCTCAAAAGAAAAAAATTCTCGGGGTATTTAATTTTGTAGGCAAGAAGAAGGCAAATTGTCTCCAAACTTTGCTTGCCGCGGTCCACGTAGTCCCCTAGGAACAAATAATTAGCCTCGGGAGGAAAACCACCGTATTCAAAAAGCCTTAATAGGTCACCATATTGCCCATGAATGTCACCTGGAATCCAGGAGAGACATAAAAGGTTAAAAACTCAAATTTCCAGCACAATGCCTACAAAATTATAATGATGATTCTACTTATAAAAGGAATGTTAGTCATCTTTAATATCTGATGAGCAAATGAAGATACAAGGTATGAAAGAAAGTGGGGCACTAGTTTCATGGTACACAGAAATCAAGGCTACCAATTCCTTCTCTAAAGTTACTACACTCAAAAATAATCCAAAATGTAGAATTCGTATAGGTAACATCAACATCGTCTAAAGTCCCGTAAAACGAGTGTACTTTCTTAAAACTTTGGCAAGATGTCACATCAATGTGACTAGTACATGGGAAAATTGTAAATGAATTTAAGCACAACCACTAAACAACAAAAGCCTTGTTGGTTATTGTTCATGAAATATATGGGTCAGGTTCCAACTGATTTCAGTCAAACTGTAGAACTGAACTCCCCTTGGATGTGGTTCAGTAGAGTAGGGTATATGTAAATTTCATCCTAGCAACACTGGCATCTTGAAATATTTATTTACTTGTATATTTTATCATCGGTGTAAGGGAAAAAGGATGTCACTTTTAGGGGTGGGGTAGTCCTAGATTAGGAGATGGGCTTCCTAGAGTACTTTTTTTTTTTTTACAAAATCCAGACCAACAAATATTTTTTTTTTTTTTTTTTTTGAGACTATGTAACAAGAGCAAACCTTAATGGATCTAATTTCTATCTGCCAGGAAAAGGAGGCAAAGCACACCCCAAATTTTATTAATCAACAGAAAACACTACAAATCAGTTACAACAAATAGAGGCAAGCCCTAACTTGTCTAACCTCACACACTTCCCTTCTTTGCTCATGCCCTCCAATTTTTTATTTAGAAAAAAGAATTATCCAATAGATCTTGGATAGCTCGGGTAATCTCATATTAGGACTCATAAAAGTAGTTTGATTACAAAGGAGCACAGGTTTCAAGCATTGGTCCCCACTTCCGCTTCTTCTTTTATGTCTCAGGATCTCCAGACATCTTACCCAATCCTCTAATCCCCAAAAGTATAATTTGTAGACCCTCCAATCCGCATGCACCAGGACATGCTATGGGAGGTACCCCCCGAGATGTTGTGAGGTAGGGCCCATACCACTTACACCATCACCATGGGGTTAGCTCGCATTTAAAAACTGGTTCTAAAAATTGCATAGAAGAGACTAGAGAGCAATTTCCATCCTCTTAAAACTAATCAGAGTTTAGAGGCATCCCTCAAGTTCACAAATACTCACTGGTCTTTCTAATCTGCCAATCATAATAAACCTATTCTATCAAAATTGGGCAACTTTCCCGCAGTACTTTAAATTGCGCGCAATAGCCTTTTTTGCTGAGAAAACACCACATAGTGTGGCCCTAATTGCTTTTTTCCCAGTTTGCTTACGCCATTTGCCGACATGGCATGCAATTTTGCGCTATTCTGTGATAAGCGCACGCTATTGGGCGCAATTGGTTAATTACTCACGCTATTTGGGACCATCAACTTAAAAGGAAATGATGCAGTTTTGAAACAAATCCTAGCCGTTCTTTCTCTTCTCCTTCTCTCTCCGCTGTTGAAACAAAAAATGAATTGAAACAAACTGGACAGAAATGACGCAGCAACGAATTGAAACCCTAGCCGTTCTTGACACAGCAACGACGCCCCTCTCCTCTCTCCATTCTGGACAGTGGAACCCTAGCCATTTTTCTCCTCTCCTGTCCTCTCCTCTCAGGGCTCATTTGGTTCGAGTTTTGAGAATGGAATGGGCATCCTAGATTCTTGGAAAGCTTTTGTCTTGGCATCTAGGATGCCTTGCCAATGTTTGGTTCAAACATGAATTTTTCTTTCCTAAAACGTTAAATTACCTCTCTATATTTAGTTCAAACGAGAATACGAGTGAAATATGTGTGAATTACCAAAATATTCTTCATTTTATAAAATTAAATGACAAGTCCTAAGTCCTAACAATTTTACAAAGGTAAAAATTTTGTTTTTATTATTAAGAACTATGAAAAGTCATTATATGTATTTAATAATAAAAAATAATGATAATAAAAAGTAAAAGTTCAGTAACAAAAAATACTTTTTTTCCTTTTCAAGAAAATATAAATGAAAAAAAAAGTTGTCTTAGTAAGTAGAAGGGATATTGTGGTCTTAAGAGGTAATCTTAGAAGAAATCTAAAAGAGAATACCTACAGTAATCCTCTATTCCCATCTATTTAAGAGGGAGAACTTTGAAGGAATATTCCATTCTTGGAATGATGCATTCCTACCCCAATACCTGAACCAAATATCGAAAACCTTCTAGAATGGAGTGTAGCATTCCAGGAATGATTTAAAACCCGAACCAAACGAGCCCTCAAGGTGATAAAGATTAGCTTTTCACTAAATTAGTATTCTTCTATTAGAGATAGTGATAAATTAGTTACAAAACCCTTGGCTCATTCTTGAAATTAGTTTATCATTTGAAAGTTTTAACTTTTGGGTTTTGGATGTGTTTGAAACTTTGAATGCGTGTTTTAAGTTATGTTGGATTTTTATGTTATTGTTATTTGAAGTGTTCTAATGGTTTTTTACTAATGTTCTTTAGTATAATGTTTTTTTTATTATTATTACGCTATTCATATCCCGAATAGCTTTCGCTATTACGCAATTCCGGAACAAAACGCTATGCGTTAGTTATGCTACCACAATTTAAAACACTGCTTTCCCGTAACACATGATGGAAGAAGTAAAGTAATCATCAAGAAACCTCTTGACAATCATATTCTAGTCTAGGAAAATATGTTCAATGGCATATTCCAAAAGCTATACAAGGTGACCACAGTAACATTTAATCATGGACACCAGATGGTTACTGTCGGTGGTAGCAAGGATGGCTAAAAAATTGCACCAACGAATCAATAAATCTTCATGGGCAAGCTCTATTGCAAGTCATTACTTAAATTAAGTCAAAACTGACAATATTGAATGCTATATATGTCTTATAAGACACCCAAACTGTAAGTAGTCCATTAAATGCTATATATGTCTCATAAGAGCTAAAAAAAAATGATGCATTTATTAGCAGCTCTGTATATGTCTCTCATAAGTCATGTGCCCCAATTTCCCCTCTCAAAATCATCAAGACTTCCTCTTACTTCTACCAATGATACATAGATACATTTCTTACAAACAACGAAACAAATGTGCAAACGTGAAGAACAACCACCACAACATCGTAGTAAAAAGCATTCAAATATTTCTCAAATCCCAATCCAAGAAACAACAGCTAGACATATATAACAGCAAATACATGACATGACGCCAACATATACACCGTAACTATGTACGTATGTATTCTAGAATCGGCAGCACACGCAATGCATACGCAATATGATACATAATAATTTTATGGTCTTGATTTTTAGAACAAAATAAGCACATCAGATGGTATTTGGACAAGCGGCAATAGCATTTGTTCTTCAGGCTTAAGATGACGAGTTCAAGCCCATTAAAAATTTAAGAAATACTTATATTGTACATATATTCAACGAAGAGAGAAATATACCGCAGATCTTAATCGGCGCTTCGAGTTCTAAGAGATTAGGCTGTTGAAGAAAGATTTCTCTAGAAGCATTACAGAGTTGACGGATCTCGGCCTCCGATAGCTGAACCTGCCGGACGGTCCTCGCTTGCCGGAATTCCAAAAGACGATTGATGATGTCATCAAGAACGACAGGGTCTATTCCCTGTCCATTTTGCGCCATCGATTTTCTATTTCTCTCACTTTTCAAAGACCCAGAAACCCTAGATTTCCAAGAAGGGAAAATTCTGAAATTCTTGGCTAGGCTTTTCTTATAGCCCCAATAATCTCCTTGTTTCTCTCGATTTTGCGATTAGTTTAATCGTTGTTGGTAATAAGAAATAAAAAATGGAGAGATGAAGTTGATTCGTGTTTGTTTGTATGTATATGTACGCATTGTGGTGGGATATAAAAATAATTGTATGTGAGTAAATTGTAGAGAGAAAGAGAAAGAGAAAGAGAAAGAGAAAGGGGACTGAAACTCCGATGGGGCGGAGATGAGTATAGTATAATAATGAATCTATGAATGATATTCGTCGGAGTCGATAAATTCGGTGCTCTCGTGTGGTTGGTTGGTTAAATTTGTTCCCCTTTGGACAGCAACCCCCATTATCAATCAATCAAAATTTAGGGTTTATGTCATCAAATTATTATTTAGCCCTTGCACAAACTCCATGGATTATTTAAATTTTATATGGATTCTGAAAGATTTAATTTTTAGGACTTTTGTAAATTTTATTATGTTTATAGATTTTTCGAATAACAATTTAAAAAATTAAAAACTCGACTAAAAGATGATTAAAATAATTAAAAACTTAAAGTAAAACATTATAAAAAATACAAAGACAATGTTTAACATAGCCCACTAATTCAAAGTAAAGTTTGTGGGTTAAGTTCAAATATAAATAGGTATGGGTGAAATTCGAGGTGGATATGACTAATTTATTAAATAAACAGGTCAAGAGTTTATTGAATTGCTAGCTTTATTCATGTTTGTTAATGATTATCCATATTCCAACACCCATTGTTTATCATAAAAACAATATAAGTTGCATTTATTAATAATCTAATAATATTGAATATCAATAAATTTTTCTCTTATGAGAAAATACCGTAAGAGTGATATATCAAATAATTATTTTTTAGTGGTAATTCAATACTCTCTTTTTAATTGTGTGAGAGTAAGAATGGTATGGTATGAAAATAGATATATGATGTTTGCTTTTCCATGTTATGATATAACATGTGAATTTTTTATCAATTGCATTCAAAATCTAAGGTTATGTGTTAACATTTTCATTATCTTTCAGCGATGGTGCGTGTATATATATATATATATATTTTATTAGTTGGTTTTTGTGGGTGAATATATAGGTTGTTTGGGCTTATGTTTATTATCTACTTGTTAAGTTGTAATTTTTTTAATGAAATTGGCGTGGATGGTTTCTAAAAAGTTGAATGGTAAATTAATCGGTCTAACAATTTGGAGTTTGTTAATGCATGATAATCAAACTATTATAATGAAAGAGAAGAAAGACTTACAGGGTTAAAGAATAAATTGATGCATTCATCACATAGTAAATGCTTAGAGTTTTGAAATAAAGAGGGATAGTGTTGAGAAAAGCTTTGTTCATAGAAAAAATTAAAATCTCTCGGTAAGTGTGAATATTTCTAAATGGGTTTTTTATGTATGCCAAATTCCTCACAATCCACTAATAATTAAAATCCGCCTAGTTTATTAAACTTTTGAATAACATAAGATTCATACAGATATGTTAAAATCCTAATTGAATACCTATGGACTTTAAATGTCCAAAAAAATCCTAAGAAATTTAAATTGGATACATCCCCTTACATATGTTAAAAAAATCAAATCATTTAGAATGAATAATTTTGTTCATGCAATATTTTATTTTTTATATATTTTTAAATTTCAAAAATTCTTTCTACCATATCATATATAGATCGATAGCACAATTTTTGGTACTAGGTTTGGAATATTTAAAATGAGTTCCACGTACTTGCTTTTTAAAGTTTGCAATTCGTACACATATGTTATTATTGTGATTAACATGTTTATTGGTTCGAAATTTTTTTGAATGAGATTCAAGCCTAGATTCTTTCTTTCTATGACTTAAATATATAAGAAATGAACTCATAAACACTCCCCTCCTAAACTTCAATTCCAACCAACACTACCACGTGCTATAAGATTATTGGTAAAATTGTGTTTTCATAATATTGGGCGGTTAGTGTGATCTGAGGCCTCGTTTTAGGGACTTAGCTCTTCCCTATGATTCTTGCATGGGGCAATTAAAAAAAAGGGTTTATTAGAGAAAGATTTTCACACTCAAGCCAAGGAATAATTTTTTTTAAAATAAAGGGCCTATTTTTTATTTTATTGATAATATGACATGTATCTTTTTTTTTCATTATAAAATGACATCACAACCCTTAAAATAAACTTAAAAATACCAATATGCATTAAAATATGGACTGCAATATGAACTTTGCAGTCTATATTTCACTGCAATATGAACTTTGCAGTCCATATTTCACTGCAATGTGAACTTTGCAGTCAATATTTTTAGTGCAAAGTTCATATTGCAGTCCATATTTTACTGCAATGTGAACTTTGCAGTCCATATTTTTAGTGCAAAGTTCATATTGCAGTCCATATTTCACTGCAATATGAACTTTGCAGTTCATATTTTACTGCAATATGAACTTTGCAGTCCATATTTTTTGTGTAAATTTCATAAAAAGGGGTAATTTAGGTAATACATAACATGTTTTTATTAATTAAATGATATTTAAATTTATTCAAATACATTCATTTAAAATATAAAACAAAATAGGCCTCTTACACTATTACCAATTAAAAATAGGCCCTTCATTCAAAAAAATATTATTCATTGGATTTTTGGTAAAAATCAATGTATAATAAGCCCTTCTACCTAATTTCTAGTTCTTGCATTTAATTTTGTCTAATGGAGTATAGTTTGAGATCTAAACGGATGAATTTTTTCATGAAATTTGGTGGAAATGATCTTTGTAATAAGTAGATGAATTCCATAAAATTTCATTAAAAAATTCAACTCATAAGTAGATGAGATGATCATCTAAAATTTTAATGGTCGAAAATAAACATATTTATCAAATTTTTATTACACTTATTTTCGGTTTGAATATCTTAATGAAATTTTGTGGAGATGATTTATTCATTATAGAGATTATCTCCACTAAGTTGAAAAAATTTTATCTTTTTATGCCTCAAATTAGATCTTATTAAATAAAATTAGATAAACAAATTTAATAGAAATTAGCCAAGTCCCTAATCTTAGTAATTACAAATTTCATAATATCCCCATAAGCATATTCTTGTTGGATTTTTTTATTTGCCTTTTGTCTGATATAGGTATAATAGCTGGCATCAGCTTTGTATATATTTTTCAACATTTTTGTCTTTAGTAATATAATATTTTAAAGTAAATGACTCATTTGCACCTCGAACTTTATAACCCGGTTTTAAGTTGCAGCCCAAACTTCAATTTGTTTCACCTTACACTCCAAACTTCAAAAAGTGTCCTTTAATTCCATCCATTTTATAATAAAAGTTGTTATGTGCATATCACATTATGCAAATGAAGGGGCATAAAGGTACATATAAATGGGCAAACCATATAACTCATCACTCTCTCTCTTTCTCTTATTACGTCCAAACCTTCCATCTCCAACAAAATTCCACTTAAAAAACTAGCGATCATCACTTATGGCAAATTAGGGTAAAATCTTCTTCTTCTTCTTTCATAACGCTGGATTCAATAATCAACCCAATTTCTTCGGTGGATCTGATAGAGGTTGTGCACTTACAAACCTTAGTGGCAGTATTAATGGAGCTAATTTCATTATTTTTTGGAAAAGTGTTGATGTTTCAGTGCAAGAATTCAAAAACCCTAGTCTATATAAATCGTTGTTTTATTGGATTATCTTATTGATTTGAGCTCGAATTTACCTTCAACTAAAATACTATGTTTCAAATAGCTTTATTTACTTTATTATCGATCTAAGATTTTGCTTGATTATTGCTTTTAATATAGTAAGTTATGGCTTTTACTTTAAAACCCTTTCATTTCAAGGCATTTCCATGATTTAAATCAAGAGATTTCTACCCTTTTAGATGTATTTCCTTTGATAAACATGATGTGAAATTGTTCTTGCTATTTGGGTTTGAAGAAGATGAAGTAGAAATGGGAAATCAAAATATAAAAAAAGGGTATTTTCTTCAATCTCATAAGAAATGATTTTTTTTTTGTTGCTTTGTTCTATTGAAATAAAAAGTAATGCATATATGGGCGTAAAACGGAGGGGAATGGGGAGAAATGGAAGGAACAAGGGGAAATATATGGTGTATTTGGAGGAAAATGTCCTTTTACGTTTTTACTTTTGCTATGTCAGCCAAAATACATGTTATGTTATAAAATAGATGGAATGTTGATGGAGTGGGCATTTAGAATCACCTTTTAAAGTTTGGAGTGTAAGGTGGAACAAATTGAAGTTTAGGGTGCAACTTAAAATCGAGTATAAATTTTAAGGTGCAAATGGGTCATTTACTCTAATAAATATATTCATTTATTTTCTTTTATTGTGATGAATATTTGCATCCTTTACACCACATCCTTTAATTTTGGGTGATTTTGTTTCTATCCATCATATCTTGCAGTTAATCTATGCTATTAAATTAATCCGCATTACTTATTAAGTTAATCTGCGAATGTGGATAAACTGACAAAAAAATATTATAAATTTAATTTTATAAATATTATTTTAAATAATAACACTAAATTAATAAGTTCAATTACTTTATAAATTTAAAAGATAAATCTTAATTAACGCCCTGACTTCTTCGTCTATTGACCGAGACCATATTTCACTCTCTAAAATTCATGTTTCTTCTCATCATCAAGTTCCAGAGCTTCTTCCTCTATCATTGATGGAAACCATTTTTCTCTCTCTTTAAAATTCACGCTGCTTCTCATCATCAAGCTCCACAGATTCTTCCTCCATTATCAAGCTCAGGTTTTAAAACAGCAAGAATTCCATCATCAAGCTCGGCATCAGGAGTGAAATTGCAAGTGGGGTCTTGCAATTGAAGAAAATATTTAGAAGTGAAGATCAAATTTTAAGTTAATTTACCTTGGATTGAGCAGAATTGGGGGAAGTGGAAGACCCACCTTTGTATTTTCTTTTCTTTTCCATGGGAATTAAATTCTGAGTGACTTGATCACCATTTTCAAGTTTATCAACTACCACCGATGAAGAATCTGTGCTCTGTTTATAAGCTTCGTTTTTACTGCTAAGAGCACCTTTTGTACTGCTATTTCCTGGGCAGCTGCTTTCATAAACGTTGCTGACGACAGGGGATATGCTCTGAAGAGTGTCAGCTGGGTAATTTTGGTAAATATAGAGTGGTGGTGATGTTTGAGATGGTGTTTGGTTCCTTGGAAAATGCAGTGATCGTTGGAGAGAAAACAAAGTCAAAAAGAAAAGGGTGGTTAAAGGCTGCCATTGAATGAATGAATCCTTTTGTGGAATTAAAAAATTGGAAAGGGCCTTACAAAGAAAGTGATGGAAGAGAGAATTGAGAGCACGAGCAAGTGATAGCTAGCAGTCAAGAGGAAAAGGTGGGTCTGAGGCAAACCTTATGAGTTAAGGTTGGGTTTATATAAGCACGAGGAGAAGGACACAAGACATTCAAATCTATCTATGTATAAAATGATAGTGCTAAAGTGTGCTTTTAGTTAAATATAAAAAGCACAAAAATGGGTGGAGATGGTGGTTTAAAGAGAAAAAGAAATGGTTTCGGTCAATTTTAAAGAGAGAGAAATGGTGTTTGTGAATTTTAGAAAGAAATGGGTGGAGTTGGCGGTAATGAAAGTATAGAGAGAAATATGTAAGATTTAGAGAGAGAAAAAAATGGTTTCGGTCAATTTGAGAGTGTGAGAAATGGTGTTTGTGAATTTTAAAGAGAGAGAAACGTAATTTAATTTAATTTTAATTAATGGATATACTTATTAATTTAAAAAATGATAATACTGTAAAACTTTGTTTAAAATTTTCATGATTTAAAGGTGGATTAACTGAAAGATATAATAAATAGAAACAAAATCACCCTTAATTTTTTAAGACGATAAACCTTTTCTTCTGACATATAAATTTGGAAACATATAATTTTTAGATTGAGTGATTAAAATGTACATCTTTATATAAAAGGGGTTATAAGCTTAAAAGTTCGTTTTTAGTGTAATTACCAAAACGGGAAAAAAGATTAATCTATTTAATACAAAACTCACGCTTAACGTCTGTAATATTTTTCTCTTGTTTTAGCCACCACCATCAATGAGTAATCAACATCCAAGGCTCTATTCGATACCAATATAAAAAATAATAACAAAATTTATTAATTTTTTTTAAAAGTTGAAAAATCAGTTTTAGAATGGATGAGATGTTCTCTTACTTTTTAATTTCCCCCCTTGAAATTTTTTCTTTAGGTTGTGATAGAGAATTTTTTTCACATAAAATAAAAAAGATGAAAGACATTTATTCATAAAAATAAGTATGAGATTGAGAGTATCTTACCACCACATCAATCAACATATTTTTCAACTTCTCACAAAAATTAATAGAATTTTTATTTTTTTTTATTATCAAGTGGACCCCAAGGCGTTTTGAGTAGATACTACAATAAAAAAATACATATACAAATGCTTATTCTGTTCACGATTAAGAGTTTATAGTCTTTTTTTAAAAGGCCTAATATTAAGGGTCCGTTTGATAACAAAATGGAAAAGAAAAATAACAATAATTTGATTTTTGTGATAAGTTGGAAAATAAGTTGAGACATGTAGTGAAATCTCTTTTTACTTTGTAGTTTTTTCCATGGAGAAAATTGCTTTGGTGGTTGAAGAAAAAAAAAATTCACAAAAAATTATAAAGAATGAAAGACATCTACTCATAAAATGAGCATGAACTTTTCCACGTTGTTATCAAACGGAGCCTAAAAGTTCATTTTTAATTTATTTTTTTAGTTTCTTACGAGGTGTCCTTAAACCACATTAAATACAAACCATCTTATAAATATATGTCTAGTGCTGGCCAGAATGATTTTCTACATGCTAGAGCTCACATTCAAGATGTCCCTAACCACCCACTTTAATATGTGCCTGGTAACGGTCCATTTGAACGGAAAGAATGGGAAGGAAGGGAAATGATTAAATGAAAAGAGGAGGGAGGATTACAAATAATTTGTTTGTTTAGATTTATGAAGGGGGATGAAAAAGAAATTGAGGGAATGAGAGGGATTCTGAATCCCTATATTCCTTAATTTTGTTTCTTTATGATATTGGGATGATTAGGAGGGGGCGTTCTTAAATATACCCACAAAATCAGTCTTCCACCCCAATGTAAGAATATTTTCTTTCCACCCATTAAATCTTTAAAAAATCTTGCACTTCACCCCAATGGCGAGGTGAGTTTACTGAAACAATGCAGAGACAATAAAGTTTCGTTGTTAAAGCTAAAAATATTAAATAATATTAAAATTTTCATTAATATAAGATATAATAAATAAAATTTACACAGTTTTTAATAAATTTAATTAAATTTTTTGTCTAAATAGTATTTCCAAGATACAAATATTAATTGTAATAAATACAGTTTTAACAATTATATCATCTTTTATATAATATTTTACTGTTCATTACTTTTAAATAGTTATTATTCATATTTCAAATTTGTTCATAAATTTTATTTTTATCAAATAAGTAAACATAAGTCTTAATTCACTACACCAAAAATATTAAAAGATCAATTTGTTGTATGTAAATATATATATATATATCATACAAATAAAATTTTTGAGTGATGCTGAATATAAAAATTATGTCCAGGAACAATTAGTTGAAGAAAAAAATCTCCTTAAAAACAATTTAATAGTAAACGCTTCAAAATAAAAAACCAATATAATTATCATCTACAACACATAGCAACCAAAATCACACAAAATTAAAAGCAATGATTTTAAGAATCTTAAACCAATATAAATAGGCTAATTAAATTTCCTATGTTTAAAAGGCTATAAATATATATGAAAATTTTCAAGTGTAAACCGGTCCGTATTGGAAACGGACAATCTATATATATATACACGAGAACAAAACTCTAGAATCCTAAGGCCGTACAAGATCTGAAAAATTAAAATCAGGCATATTACGAAACACAAGATCAAAAGAATAATCATTCAAAGTTAAAAATAAAAACAAAAAAATTCTACGAGATATAAAAAATTATTTGCAAGGGCTCCTTGCCTTATAATTAGTAGGCTCTTCCCTCTCTTTGTTTTTCGATTTTGATTTGTAAGATGACTATTTCGTAGTTGAGTTGGTATTTTGTTGTAAAAAAAAATAAGATGGAGAAGAGAAAATCTTGGAAACTTTCAAGTGTGAACCGGTCCGTACTGGAAACGGACTATATATATATACACGAGAACAAAACTCTAGAATCCTAAGGCCGTACAAGATCTGAAAAATTAGGCATACTAAAAAAACACAAGATCAAAAGAATAATCATTCAAAGTAAAAAAGAAAAAGAAAAAAAAATGAGATATAAAAATTTATTTGCAAGGGCTCCTTGCCTTATAATTGGTAGGCTCTTCCCTCTCTTTGTTTTTCAATTTTGGTTTGTAAGATGACTATTTCGTAGTTGAGTTGGTATTTTGTTGTAAAAAAAAGTAAGATGGAGAAGAGAAAACCTCAGGCAAAAAAAACAGAATAACAATATTTTTTTATGATAGAAATTGAGGTGAGAAGAAAGTTTTTTACACTATTTTTTAGGTTATGTTTAACTTAGTTTTAAATCTTAGTGGGGTGAAAAGAATGATTTTGTGGGTGCATTAAGAACACCCTTAAGAGGGAAATGAAAAGATTTTTAATGAATTATTATTTATAATTCCAAATTTAACCGTAATTTATAAACAATTTATTAAATCGCGTTCATTTCATTTTCTTTATTCTTTCCATCCAAACAAGTGTTTAATTCAATTCATTTATTTTCAATCATTAGCTATCCAAATTTAGCCACTCCTACTATTTCTTTTTCTACCTTTTCTTCTCCCCTCCTCCTCCCATGGTTGGAGGAGGGGAGAAACCCACTTTTCTTTACTGTTTTATATTATATATTTCGCATAATAATACCTCTATATTTGAGTGTCATTAGGCATTTTTTTCTTCAGATTTATGATGTTTTCGTCTCTCATTTTACGAGATTTTTTGTCATTTTTCTATTGGATATGGAGGTGTGTCTCAAGTAGCACCGATTGGAGTAGAGATAAGCAAACATGCTTCTCTAGGTGGAAATCTGACTCAAAACTACGAAGACTTGTTCTTGCTCGTTCGGTGGTATTTTAGTGTGGATGAAGACTATTTTTAAAAGGCTTCTTTTGGTTGTGTTTTTTTATTTTAGGATGTACCTTCTAGGTATTTATCTTGATGTCTCCTGCTTTTTAAAGATTTTTTCTTGTATTCTAAGGCACTTGATTAATATGATTTATATCTTTATGACCTTTGTAAAATCTTTGATTCATTTTTTTTATTAACATTGTAATGTTCAAACTTTATTATTAATGATATTTTATTCTTATTTAATTTTTTTTCTAATTAATCATTTTCTTTCCATTCCCCCACCTAATTAATCTTTTTGTTGTTAAAAGTAAAACGACCAAAATTAAAAGACAACTATCATTTTTTAGGAAAATGCTTCTTTGAAAATTTGTAAGTTTTATGAAAAACTTACGGACAAATTATGGCCAAATATTTGGTCAAATATTTTGACCAAATAAGCTTTCAAGTTTTGTAATTACCAACTTTTGTCATATCTTTATATTATTAACATTTTAACCCCTAAAAATAGAAACATCACTTTAAACAATATTTTTATAACCCAACTTTCACCCTATCTTTATATTATAAACATTTTTAACTCCTAAAAGATAGAAGCATTCACATTAAACAATATTTAATGTGAATAATTATTTTTAACCCCAAAATCTAACAACCAAGCAACGAGCACACAAAGTGGAACACTTCGGAGGAAAAATCGGATCGTTCAAAAACGATGATAACTGAATAAAAATACAATTGAGATATTATAGTATATTACATAGGGACAATAAAGTAAAATGACAAATTTAACAAAATAATTATTAAGTAATTAAAAATAACATCAATTTGTCCTTTATTAAAAACTTGTCCTTTAAACTAATCAATTTAAACCAATGTCCTTCGTTAAAACCACCAATAAACAATTGTCCTTTATTATTATTTTCTATAGTTTTAAAACGTCTTTTATAAATGTAAAGAGAAATATTATATACTTTAGCATATCCTATTTATAATTGGTAATGGAGAAATCCAATTCAACATTAATGCAATTGTTAGATGGCTATTTATAATTGGAAATTGAGAAATCTAATTTAACATTGATGCAAATGTTAAATGGGTGAATTTATATAAAAGTCCAACTTTTTTGGATGTCCCAAATTGAGTATCAAAATTTTAGTGTTGAATTCACTAACATCTTTTAATACTTTTAATAGTTTAATAGCTTTAGTTTTAAAGCTTCTCTACAAATATAAAAATAATAAAAAATTATATACTTGAGCATATCCTATTTCTAATTGGTAATTGAGAAATCTAATTTAATTTTAATACAACTGTCAGATGGGTGAATTTGTGTAAAAGACAAATATAGTCTTAATTTTGTAATTATTAATTTAATGATAGTAGATTTTTATTTCAAAACTAAATACAAGGTTTGAGTAAAAGTTGATATCTTTCTCAAATTTGTAGTTGAAATTTGTCGATAAGTTTGAACTTACAGTGTCTTTCACGCTAGCAAGTTCCTGCTTTTTTTATTGTTCTTAGTAATTTCAAATTTTTATTTAGGTCGTCTCCAATAGTCATTTATATCCATACAAATTTCTATAATAGAAAAGAAAAATAGAAAAATAGAAAAAATATGCCCCAATGGGGTTTTCTATAACCATTTATCTTTAAGGTGAAAGTAAGTTGAGTAACATGAGAAATTTTTATCACCATTTCTAAATTTTTAATGTGACATGGCACATCCTCGTTGGATATAAGAAACCCATTAATTCTATCTCATTCTTAAATAAATGCCAAGTAAGATAGAAAAGTAAGATAGAAATGGCACTATTAAATAAATTTTATTTAAAACTTTTTTATAAATGTTGTTTGCAATAATTTAGGGGGGTTATAAATGCACCCCCATTTTTTTGTCACAAATGCTCTTTAAGTTTTTTATTAATATTATACTAAACTTTATTCCTAATGCCCTCTCATTTCACTTTTTTTAAACAAATGTTAATTATTAATTAACTTAATTAATTAATCATTAATCACATACACCACCTCACCACCCTCTTCTTCTTCTCCTCATCCTCCTCTTCTTCTTGTTGAAAAAATGAACGAATTCGAACCCAAATTTAAGCAATCGAACATTCTGCATCTAAGTTAAAATCTGGCCTTCATCTAAATACTCTTATTGAAAATTTTATAAGGATTTTTTTTCTTCTTCCTCCTCATCCTCCTCCTTCTTCTTCAAAACATACATATATAAATACACACAGACACACACGCACACACACACATATATATATATATATATATATATTCAAAAGAGGTATAATTGTTTCATTGTTACCTTATCTTTGTGCATTTTAACCCTTATTTGATGAATGTTGCAAAATCATAATCAAAAGGTTTGACAAAAAAACAGAGCTAAAACAGAGCTATTTTAAACCCATCAATTACTCTCCCCACATTGGCAGAGTATGTGCTGCTTTCGAAAAAATCTTAAATTTATATAATAGAGCTCTGTACTAGTACTTTCAAGACAATTTCTTACTTAAATTGATGTATGTATAATATATTGTTTTGTCAATCTTTGAGTTTGCAGTAGCTTAAGTTATTGCTAAAGTTTCAGATGCTCAATGTCGAGCGAGTACCAATGAAGGTACTCGCCCAATGACATGAGAGTATTACCAAAGTTACTCTCTTTAATACGAGAGAGTATATTTAAAAAATTAGACTATAATTAAGTAATTACTGAAGTTCCAGATGCTCAATATCGGGGGAGTATCATTGAAGATACTCTCCTTATTACGGGAGAGTATTATCCATTTACTTTTCCAATGACGAGAGAGTATGACCTTGAGATGAAATACACCATTGTTTTTATCAATATCCCTGGAATAATATCCAGCTTAAAGCACCAAATTAAACACCTGGAGATTATTAAAGCAAAATACCAAAATAATATCTAGTTCTTCGTGATAGATGGCGTGATAGCGCTGGAGAATGGGAAAAGATGGAAAGATTTACGTTTAAGTCGAGTCTAAGTAGTTGAGAGATGTGTTTGCACTCTCAAAGGAGATGGAGAATGACGGTGGAAATGGGAGTCTGAGAACTATGGAATGTGAGAGGGAAAGTGGGGTGTTTGGACACCCTTTTTTTTTTCTTCTTATTTTATAGTTTTAATTAATTAAAACTTAACTTAATTACTTTATTATAATTCTTAATTTAGATTGTGGTGGGGTGGTGTGTTAGTTACAACTTTTTAAAAAGTAAAAGATATAATAGTATTTTTGTGACAAAAAATGGGGTGCATTTATCGGCCCTGATTTAGGCTCATACATACGTTGTTTGCGATAATTTGCAAACTATACGGGAGAGATACAATCCGGTCACAAATGGGATGTGTGTGAATTTGAGCGCTAAATACAATTCATTCTCGTCAGATTAAAACCTGTCCTTCCGTGTCTCGGCCTGCAAGGCTGTGTAATTCAATGCAATAATGGAAGGTTATACCATCAATTCCCCAATACCCTCGCCTGAAATCTTCTTAAAGACTTTCTGGAAACCCTAGAATTCCCTCACTACTACTCAAAATTCCCAGGTAAATTCCTCAATCTTTATTATCTGCAGAACTAGGGTTGTTCTTCAGATTTTCTTTTGATATGTGCAAATTTTCTCTTTTCATTGATTCTGATATTGGCACTTGGCAGATCCTCTACTTCTGATATTTCAGAGTATTTGATTGAGGTATTCATTTATTGGTTAGATGAGAATCGTTCTTGATCAAGAACGTTTATGCAATTCTTTATTAATTGTTTGTTGTTCTTGATCAAGAATGGATTTATGAGGATGGTGATTATTGAAAATTTGAAATATTCCTGATAAGAAACTTTAGTAGCTCTTTGATGTTCTTGGTCTTAAGTTATGCATATAATTTACCCAAGTCAATTGCTTCCACTTACTAATCTTTGTCTGATGAATTGATTCTTGAGTTTGGCCAGAGTTGTTTTTTCTTATCAAGAACAGTTGTTTTTGACCTTTTCCTTGTGTTTATGCTCTCTCTCTGCTTTTGCAAACGTATTTATGATTCTTAAAATGTGCAGTAGTTTTTTGTTTAATTATTCTTGATCATAAAGGGTTAATAACGCCCAACTCTTGAAATAATTCACGTCTTGGTGTCCCTTGTTCTGTGAGGGCTATTACTTAACTAAGTCGTGCGCTTATAATTACCCAACAAGGCCTCTGTTCTCTACCTTTATAATGACTACATCTTTGTAATGTTAGGTAGCTAGTAGATGGAGTAAGGCTATGGTTAGCTTCTTAAGATCGCGGATCTTGAGGATGCTGTGGAGTATGATTATTTAGCATTTATGGTTAAGTTAAAGGAACTGACTTTTATAGGATGGTTAAGAATGAACGCTCGCCATACGTAATAGTTAATCATGGTTAAAATGAAAATGTTGAGATTTCAACGTGGATTGTGGAAATAGTAGAATACTTGTTAATCAACAAACGCTATCCCTATTATTAGAATGAATCCAAATGCATGAATGGATTTATTTGATCAAGAAGATAAGGTGTTTTGGCTATTGGGTCCGAAACCACTATACTCATGGTGTGCATATGCGCAAAATTGATTATAGTTTCTTAACAACGAACATTGTTTCTGGTACTGAAAGCTAATCACACAATCACATTTTTAAATATACTCAACCTCATCTTGTTTTAGTTGATTTTCCCTAAACATTGACTTCTAATCGCCATTAATTCTAGCAGATGGAGTTCGAGGAAGTTTCCATGTCAAGTGTAGAGCATCTGTTTGAAGTCGAAATGGCGAAACCCTCCAAAGAAAATGATTCTCTTTGCAAGTCACATTCTCTTTCTAAGCCACCGCAATTTTCTTGCAATCCTATTTGCTCATTCTCCAAGCAAGAATATAATCTATCCGACTTTGAGCAACGATCAAAATCAACAACGAAACTCCGTTGGCTCATAGTTTTTTACGCAATCGTCATGTTGGTAGAGATTGTTGGAGGTTTAAAAGCCAACAGCCTTGCGGTGCTAACTGATGCAGCCCACTTGCTTAGTGACATTGCCGGTTTCTCCATTTCTCTTTTTGCTATATGGGCGTCAAGCTGGGAGGCAAATTCAAGACAGTCTTTTGGGTTCAAACGTCTTGAAGTTTTAGGGGCTCTTTTATCTGTACAACTTATATGGCTCATTTCGGGGTTCTTGATTTATGAAGCACTTGACCGAATTCTTCACAAGAATGCCAAGGTCAATGGGAAGCTCATGTTTGCTATTGCTGCCTTTGGTTTTATAATTAACCTTATCATGGTCTTATGGCTCGGTCACAACCATCATCATGGTCATGGTTGTGATGGTCATGACAATGGTCATTCTCATGGTACTTGTATGGACAAAAACCATGATCAAGAAAAGGAGGAATTATGTGCACGGGATGACGAGAGTACAAATCTAGCGTTGAGTCCCCACGAGAAGACCACTACACCGTTGAACATAAATCTACAAGGGGCTTACTTGCATGTAATGGCCGATTTGATCCAAACCATTGGGGTGATGATTGCCGGGTCCATCATATGGGCGAAACCCGATTGGTTAGTGGTTGATTTGGTTTGTACCCTCATATTCTCCATTTTTGCTCTAGGTACAACCTTACCAATGCTTAGAAGCATATTTTTTATATTGATGGAGGGGACCCCTTGTGAGATTGATGTTACCCGTATCGAAAATGACCTAAAATGTATCAAAGGAGTTTGTGATGTTCATGATCTTCATGTTTGGGCTATTACGGTTGGCAAACTTGTACTGGCTTGCCATGTAAGAATTGAGCCCGATGTAGACTCGAACATAATTCTTCAGGATGTTAGGGATTGCTGTGAAAGAAGACATAGAATTCATCATGTAACTATTCAAATTGAACAGGGGTAATGAATGATTATTGCAATACTACTTGCTTTCTTGGTTCTTGGGTCTGTTTCCTTTTCCGTCAAGAAAAGAGGACTTATGAGCCCTTCATGCTCAGACTTCAATGTTGATCCACATTTTAAGGTAAAAAAAAATAAAAATTCATCAGTGAACCAGGGGGTAGATTTCTCACTCTTGTTGACCAAATGGCTGCCTATTTTACCTAAGATGCCACAATCGATTTTTTTCTTTTTGTGACAACACAGCCTTGTTTTTTTTTTTTCAATTGTCAGTTGGACATTTAAGCAGATCTGAAGCTAGACTACTCTTTAAGGGGCATATATACGACTACTACCACTCCACCTTGTATTCTATGTGATTGATGATGCTCGTGAAGTGCGAAAGTATAAAAACGTGGCTATAATAGTTTTGTACATTTCTGAACTCGGGATTTAACTTAAACCGAAACCGTGCTTGTATGGAGAAAATATTGGGTACTTAAAACTGTACTCTGGCATTACACCCACAACCCAGGGGCAGAGCCACATGGAAAGGGAAGGTGGGATAATTGCTGTCATTTTTTAAATGAAGAGATCACGCTATACCCCTCCTTAATGCATATATTGTGTGTGTTAAAGCTCCCGCTTTCCTATTTTATATGGATTTCCATATCGAATTCACCTCAAAATTAAATTTTGGCTCTGTATCTAGCTACACCTGCTCTACAATCGGGTCCTAGGTAAAGCATTTTGGTCCATTATGTTCCCCGTTACAAGGAACTAGACACTTTTGTGGCGTGTTCCACACATGGCTTAGAAAAAGAACTTGTATTTCCAACAAAATGAAGACCTTTTGATTATATGTTAAAACTAGCAAACACAACAAAGAAAGGCCAAAAGGAAAGTAATGAACTTACACGTTATCTCTTCACTAAAGCATAATAATCCAGTATCAGTCATTTGCACTAACCAGTTAACAAATTAAGTATACCATCAAAAGAACTTATCCTACTATGCCACTAACCACGTGATTCAACTTTCACCAAATTCTATATTAATTTTTTGAAAGAATAGAGTAATGCTAAACTGACTAAAAATGTGCAGAAAAAGTGTATACAATGAATTGTCACTTTATGATAAGAGGATCATAAGTGGACACCATGATGCTGATACACGTGAGATCCACTTTTGATCTAATCATAAGGTCACACCTCATCTCGTGTATAACTTTTTGTGCATACTTTTTAACTCATTCTCCCTTAGTCCCTCGTATTTTGCATTTAAGTGGAGCAGCACCTGCTCTTTGCACCACCCTGTGAATCTCCAACGTTAAGGGTGGTCCCCACATTGGGGACCGTGGTGTTGGCGGCCTCTGCTTCTTGGGCTGCCAATGCCTTCTTGCTTATAACACTATATATCTCTGTCAAAACTGTTTGGAATGCCTTCTCAATGTTGTAGGCTTCTAAAGCCGATGTCTCTAGGAAAAAAAGCCCTTCCTTCTCAGCTAATACTTGACCCTCGTGTTCTTGGACGGTTTTGAGGTGTTTTAGGTCCGACTTGTTACCAGCCATCATGATAATAATGTTGGCATCAGCATGGTCTCTCAATTCACGTAGCCATCTTTGTATGTTTTCGAAGGTTTGCCTCTTGGTTATGTCATAAACAAGAAAGGCGCCGACTGCTCCTCTGTAGTAAGCACTGGTGATTGCTCTGTACCTCTCCTGGCCTGCAGTGTCCCATATCTGGACCTTAACCATCTTTCCATCTACCTGTATTTTAGAAGTATGGTTGTCTATTACATTAACATTGATATAAAAGCCAATAATGAGCAAAAAAAGAAAAAGAAAATATCAGCAACTACAATGGGCACAACAATGACTGGGAGAAAAAGAAGAGAAAATACAACTCATTCCAGCAATCAAATTAGAAGCTGGAACAACCTCTGGGTCCTCTACTATCTTATGGTTTGCGATAAATGCTCAGCCAAAAGGTTAAAGTGCAAAGAGATAATGCCAAAAGCTACTTGGGGCATGCCATCCAAACATTCTTTCCCTAAAAAATACAATATTCTAAGTCCATCCCAACTTAAGGTCACATTTTAACTTTAAACGATGTAAACTTCGATGTAATCAATTGTCAAATATAAAATCTGTTTACTATCGTTTGATTTAGTCTCTTAGGTTATGTCCCTGAAAGGTAGCGTGGCCTGATACTTCCAAAATCATCCAATTTTTCATTTTGCTGAGTTCAAAACTAAAATGCATACTCACAAGTCATAACCATGCAAATTAATGCAAGATACTGCACAAAATTATGCATAGTTCTATCTTCTTCACCCAGCCATTTTAACTAACCACGCAGACTATATATATAAAATAGCACCAAAGCGTTCAATCAATGCATCAAGTCTCTAAACAAACCAAGCAGTAATCATCCCAACGAAAAACCTTATTACGGTATCATAACCACACATTTACATACGCATGAAAACTGTCCAAAACTGAAGTCATACTAGCAAATTAAATATTTAGTAAACACTTCTATTCATCTATTATTATATAAAGCGGGAAGTTATTTTGGTTTACTGAAGGTGTGTGTCAGGTTTTTGGTTTTCCACTTTGGCAATAGCAAACTTTTAATTCACAAAAAAGATTTACATTATAGTGTAAGCAACCGTGTTCGGACCTCGCTAATAGTGAGAGTAATACAGCTCTCAACTGCTACGCTACTTAATATTTTTTAAACATTCTTACTTACATCTGAAAAGCACACGCATAATTATTTTTTTACAACGTTCCAACTGAATGCACAAAAATGTAACTCTCCCTGCATAATTGATTAACAAAAAGTACAAATACTAATTTGAGAGATTTAATCAACAAAAACGGTGAGATCATATATGCGGTAAAATCATACTAAACAAGTGAAAAACCAGATGATAAGAGATCAATCATATATATACCTGAAGAGTTTTGGTAGCGAATTCGACTCCAATGGTGGACTTGGATTCCAAACAGAACTCATTTCTCGTGTACCTGGATAGAATATTGGATTTTCCAACACCAGAGTCTCCGATCAACACTATCTTGAACAGATAATCGTACTCATTATGATCAGTTACTCTATGCCCCATCCTTTCTATTTCCTTCTTCACAACTGTTATACAGCAAAGAGATTCGATCAAAACCATTTAATACAACGGAAATCTAATCAGATTGAAAAAAATAAAATAAAAAAGGTACTGTGATTAGTGATATTGTTTTTATACACATAAATAATATAGATTACCGTAAAGGAGAGATGAGAGTGGAGTTTTAAGAGCGATTGATGAATGAGTTTTGAGGATTTTTGTGAAGAGAGAATGAGAGAGAGAGAGGTTGAATGAGAGAAAACAGAGACGGTGGAAACGATGTCAAAGGCTCTTTGAAACGGCTTAATATGGCCCAATTTTTTAATTTCCTTTTTTATTCCTTCAGTTTTATGAGGGAAACTCCGCTCAAGTTTGGAAAGAGCAACTTGTCTATATTTTTCTCAAAATTTTAAAATAAATTTAGAACGCCTCCATCGCTAAAATAATTATATTTATTATTTAAGTAATAAATAATTTAAAAAACATAAAAGCACAACATCCCAAATTAATACCATTTTCTATGTTTTAACAAAAAAAAATATTATTTTAACAATACGGCCATCCTAAATTTAACAAAAAAATGTCATATTTAAAGATAGGCGCTAGCGTAGCAGAAATGGTTGTGATTCCTCACCCCATTTGCTTCTCTCTGCTATTTTTTTTTCCCTATTTTAGTGTTTCGTTATTGTGTACAATTCTTTTTTTGGATATTATTATACACTAATTATTAAATTTGTTTTTTTCAAAAAAAAATTGTGCTTTTATTTTGTGACCGTTGGTATTTGGAGACCCCTATTTTTCTCTCCGTCTTGGAGGATAAGTTTGAGAACTTTTCAAATGATAAGGCAGACGTATATATAATGATCTATCCGTGTTTTTCTCTTAAACGAAAACATGACTGAATGTTTCTCTGAAAAAGAGAATATCTTGTGTGAAGAAAGAAACAAATTATATCAGCCAGGATTCAGCATTTTTTGTGCACATTTTAGCCGTTCAGGCTGAAATTTACATGCTAATGAGAAGCTTTGTTTGGGATGGGTAGTGTTTGTTGGCGGGGATAACTATATCCTCTATCTGAACTGGACAAGCAACTTCATGTATTGTCCCGGTAATTATAAAAGCTAAGCAAGTTTAATCTTTAAACATAAATTATTGTTACATTCATTAAAATATATAATTAACTTCTTGAATGGCTAAATAATTAACATGATGCCACGTTATGAACTCATTATAACTGAAAATCTTTTTAAATGATCCACACTATATATATGAGTGGTATTGATTTATTTAAGGTTATCGATTGATTTTTTTATATAGGTGCATATTGTATACTTGGGGGAGCCTCCGAAGGAATCTTTGTCTGCATATCAATATCCTTGAACAAATTATTGGCAGGTAAGACTAATTAAAGCTGTGTTTGATTAATTAAAAAACTCACTTACACGTAAACTGCATTAGTGTAAAAAGTGTTGCATGCAATTAAAATATTTGGGGCTATTTGTTTTGACACTAGTGGTAAGTGGGATCAACTGTATTATCTTTTGGTGTGCAGTTAGTTTATATATATAGTGTACAACACCTAAACGAAATACACTTTTTTTGGAAACAACTTATTGTGAAGTATTTACATGTAATTAAACACAACATAATAACATGGTTGCTTATTGTTTTAATTGTAGATTATGATAGTAAACTAATTCTTTTTATGAAAATAATTTTAAACGAATTGAAGGGATATTTTTTGCTAAATAGTGCAACTAACTTCTTGTTGCAAATTAATATTCAAAACAGTGGTGCATCAGAAGCATTGGTCTATAGTTACGAAAGGAGCTTCAATCGCGTTGTAACAAAGCTTACTAAACAAAAAGCCAATAAAATCTCAGGTGCATTACAGAAAAAACCTCTTAAACCTCCTGTATTTTTAATTTTTTTTTTTTTAAAGACTAAGGCAAAGGAAATTAGACGACATATAATTGAATTTTTCACAATGGATTAATTCATGTTTATAGTAAAAAATGCTATATTTTGTTGAAAAGTAAACTCAATCATCACCCAAATTGATACGGGTTTTTGATTCCTCCAATTTGATATAGCTTTGAGTAAAGAACTATAGCCTAGTTTTTCGCAGTACTATCCAAATTTGAATTTCTCGAGTTATGTCTTCTTTTCATGGTTGGTTGACTTATCTGAAATACGTTGCGCCATGCAAATCTTATTTGATTGAAGCTTTTTAATACATACACTTTGTCACTTTTGTCCTTTTAAGTATTATTATTACTTCTTTTCTACTCATAGACATGCATGCATTGTTTAGGGATTAATCATATCTGAAGGACTGAGAGGTAGAGATTGTAACTTGTATATATTCTTTACCGATAATACAATGAAGCACTGCTTCTGTATATGGATTAGGTAGATGGACTAAACTCATGTATCATGCGCGTATACGTCTCATTGTTGCTTTATTCATCTTGATTTGATACTTCAAATTTGATATAACTTTGGTACGAGAATTGGAGAGGGCCTTACCATAAAATGAGAAGCACATTTTCAGGGATGGAAGGGGTTGTCTGTATTCCCTAACGAACTTAAAAAGTTGCACACAAGAAGGTCATGGGACTTCATGGGTTTTTCCCAACAAGCAACGAGAGCAAGGACTAAAAGTGATGTCATCATTGGAATGTTGGACACTGGAGTTTGGCCGGAATCTAAAAGCTTCGACGACCAAGGGTTGAGCCCTCCTCCTAGCAACTGGAATGGCACTAGGCAAATCTCCTCAAATTTCATGTGCAATAAGTAAGTGTCCAATTCTCACCTCCAAATGACTCCGCAAACTTAAATTGGGAATGAAAAAAAGAAAAGAAAAAAGGAATCACTTGAAAACACTTTACGCATCTTGACTGTTCACCCATATCTATACTTCTTTGGAGGCAAATATATATCCAACACAAGAAATTGATAAGTTGATGTGGTGTTGAAAAGTATTATTATATTTCAGTTAACGCATGGTCGCTCCATAATCTGTGTCAGTTTTCAATGTCAGTGTTTTGTGCCCCTCTGGAATTATCGGACTTTTTACTCGATATTTTTGCCAACTTTGAGAAAATTTAGGGAAATGGTTAAAGATCCTTTAACAAATTCATCTTTTGACAATTCTCATCAATCATTTCATATAGGGAAAAGGTTGAAGAACCATTAATATATTCATCTTTTATTGAATTGTGTTGTAATTTTAAGGTAGCTTACCCAAAACTAAAGTACAATCATTAAAGCATGACATTTGCAATAAAAATCAATTGCTCTACCAAGAAAATTTACAACCTTTAAGGAAGTAATGTACAAATGCTTCGTGAAACAAATGTGCAGCAAGATCATATCATAGGAGCCAAGTTCTACATCAGCCTCGAATCTGATGAATCGGAAATTAAAGCCGAAAACATAGACTATTCTTCTCAAGATATGGATGGACACGGGACTCATACAGCATCAATGGTTACGGGAGCCACTATAAGCGGGGCCAGCCTACTTGGACTGGGGGAGGGAGTGGCACGTGGAGGGGTCCCATCAGCCAGGATTGCAGTGTACAAATTGTATTGGTCCTTTGGGTGTTATGATACGGACATTCTTGCTGGATTTGATGATGCAATAGTGGATGGGGTCAGCATTATATCCATTTCTGTGGGGGTTCGTATATATGCTTTGCAATATTGGGGTTTTCAATTGCAATTGGAACTTTCCATGCCATGAAGGCTGGGATCCTCACCTCAAACTCGGAGGGTAATACCGGGCCCCAAAAGTGGGCTTGGCTAATTTTTCGTCGTGGTCACTTACAATTGGTGCTAGTACTATTGACATAAAATTTGTTAGCAAAGTCAAGTAGGGCAATGGCCAAGTCTTTGAGGTGAGAACATTGGATTTGGCTCCTTTAGAGTAATTGACTAAAGTAGTAAATTTAGACTGTTCGTTTAAAATTAGGTGACTTATATTTTGATAAATAGTGTTTGCCTCTACAAGTGCAATCACTCATTTAGATAGAGACTACCTGTCAAAATTTTAACCATCTAAATGAACTATAGGTCCATATTTGTTCAACTAAACTCTAATGTTACATGAAACATTAGTACATTACTTCCTTAAAGGTTGTAAATTTTATAGAGTTATAATATATAGCTTGACTTGGTCGAGTCTTGTAAATTTTGAAGTGAGAAATGGTTTGTGTGATTGATACTTTGGCTATATAAAACAAGGTTGTTGCTGTTAACACATTCAATATGGAGAATCAAATGTACCCTCTTGTTTATGGACGTGATGTTCCAGCACTGCAGGAGGATATAAACATCCTGGCTCGAGGTAAGCCTTGGCTTTTTTGAGTTTCTATTTTTTCCCTAGAATCTGAAATTTCATATATAAAGTGTGAGCTTAAAGCAAAGGAACTGACACATTGGTCCCAGAGGCCAGTTGTTTAGGAGGTCCAAGATTCAAGCTTTGGTACATCCATTCCCATCTGTTTATCTTGTTTATATCTGTTCTCTGCCTGACTTTTTTCATGTCTACTCTCCAAATGTTAGCACGGGTTGCACATAAAGTCGTAAATAAACAATAGACTTTGTACCAGAATTCAGGTTCCTAGGATTGTGATAGGCCATAAATCATAGTAAACTTCTTAGCGTGAATGGATTTTGTTGAAGAGCATGATATATAATGTTGGTCCACTACTTAACAATTTAAGCTTTTGGGTGAGATGGTTCTGTTGTGATTATTAACAATAAATCACACCACGGATCGTAATTCAAATAGTGGATATTAATAATTAGAGATAATATGGATGAGAAAAATCAAGAAGATAGATAATAGAACACACAATATTCGACAAACGAAGATTTCACTAATTCTTTGAAAACGATTACAAAATCTATCACAAGAATTATTGCACTCAAAGCTCTCACAGAAGAAGAAAATCAACAGCCCTTTAACCTCTCTCTCACAACAAGATGAACTCTCCCACAAATCCCACAGAAAGAAGAATATCTCTTATCTTATGCCTTAATCTATTGAATGATTCTATCTATATATAACAATATAATAGAGTTCATCCAATCTAGAATAAGGTAATAACAATCCTACGTAAATATGGAAACTATTAACAAGGTAATAGAGACCAAAATAAATAAGGAAACCAAGTTTGATAAGGAAGCCTATTTTTCCGTCCAAGTGCAAAACGGATTTTGCACCTTTTCCGCGTAGGCGCAAAAAGAGTGCAAAATCGTTTTTGCACTTTTTCCGCGTGCAATCTTTACTTCTGTTTAGTGCAAATTCGATTTTGCACTTTTTCTGCAAGTTTGATTACAAGCCAAAAAATCCGATTTCCAACCAAACTCATCTTTTTCTTAGGTTTGGAACCGAGCAAAAAACACAACAGGTTCTTCACTTGGTATCAGAGCTTAGGTATTGCAAAGTCTCAGGTTTGAGGATTGGGGCGATGATTATTAATTTCTCCTTCTGTTCACATAGGAAATTCAAGCGTGTTATATTGAATTCGTATTAAAATATATTTTTCAACTTGTACCCAACTTGTTAAGAGCCGTGTCTTACGGAGTTCAAGCCATATACACACAAATAAACACACACACTCATATATATATATATATATGTTGCGTTATCTTGCCATGTCTTTGTCCTCGCAAGGTCCAAATCCTATGACAAAAAACGTTTTGAAGGTGAGAATGAGACCAAATATTAATTTCGTCTTCTTTCGTTTCCTTGACATCGGTTCACTCTGTCCCAGTGTTTTTAAAGTCTTTCGCCTTTACGCATCGAAGAGCGCCTCGGGGGGCTTTTTCTAGAAAAAGCACCAAAGCCATTAATGAATGCATGATGCACAAAAGGCTTGCGCTTCTCTACACTTTTCTACACCTTTTGGTACGCCTCATATACTTTTTGCGCCTTTTACGCCGTTTGGATGCTTTTTGCCTTTTTCTCTTTGTTGCAACTTTCAAACGTATATATAGTTTTTTGTTCGTAAATTCATACTGGTAGCCGTCAAATTTCTCATTGCGCCTTAAATTTAAGCAGGTTCTTTGGTTCCTAACACGCTGTTCAAGAATTTAGGGGAGAAAAGAAGTGAAAAAGTAAAGTAGCGAAAAAAAATCCTTTTCTTTGAGAGTGTTGGAGAGAAGAAAGTTTATAATTTCTTGTTTCAGAGTTGAAAACTAAACTAATAGTCAACCCTTACAAACGAGGCACACATATCTTGCTAGTGTAGCAAATCTGGACCATTTGACATAATGTCTGCTTTCAGTTAGGATTCATTTACACAAGCTATTCGTCAAAGTCTGAACCATCTAATTCTAAACTAACGATCTTGTTTAACTCTCCAACAGTGACTTACATCTCTCTAGTGGAGCCCAATACTAATTGAACTGTGTCCCGTATAACAAAAGAATGACTAAAAGATACACATAAAATGGGAAAATTTTCTTTTCATCATTTATAATTGAACTACCTTTTGATGCTGCGCCTTTGCAGCCTACCCTATGAGCAATGTGACAAACACAGATGCAGAGTTTTGCATACGGATCGGGCCATATAAATCCGTTGGGTCCTTGATCCCGGCTTAGTCTACGATGCCGGAGGCCGATTACATAAGAATGCTATGTGGTGAAGGATACAACACAAAGACCCTCCAAATTATAACTGGTGACAACAGTAGTTGCACTGCATCTAACAATGGAAAGGTTTTAAATCTCCACTACCCTTCATTTGCTCTTGCAATAGAAATCGGAGAGCCTTTTAACAGCACTCTTCATAGAACAATAACTAATGTTGGAAATGGTACTGCCGTTTATAAAGCAACTGTTGATGGTCCTCAGGAGTTTAGGATAACTGTTGAAGGATACAACACAAGCGTGCTTTCTTTTAAAGCGAGTGTCAAGAAGCAGTCTTTTGAGCAGTCTTTTGTTGTGAAGATTGCCGGAGTGACAAATGAGACTTTGCTATCGGGTTATTTGATATGGAATGATGGTGTTCAGCAAGTGCAGAGCCCTATTGTTGCCTTTTATCCTTATTTTTTTGATTAACTTGATAATGTACAGATATTTTTCTTCAAGGAAACTTTCGTAATTTAGCTATTTTTTTAATAACTATATATGGACCATATGTGATGAGTGTGCTAGTGTAGCGTGTTGTAAAGGCAAATCTGTCTGATAAGTTCATTTGGAAGACAGGATCATAATATAATATAGTATAGTATGTAATGCCGATACTGACTTGGTAACATTACATGTTTTGATTTAGTGTTCGATAAAATTAACCAACTGAAAGAGAAAAATTTGCAGATGTTTCATCTAGTTGGGTAATCTTATTAGAAAAATGGACAGGTTGTTAGAGAGGCTGGCTGTATAAATATATACGTTAAAAAATGGTACAACAGACGGTCTGTTTGAGAGCTTGACTGTATAAATATATATGTTAAAGAATTTACCATTTGGCGACGCATTCAGGCACGCATGTACTTCTGCATCTTCATAGTTTAAAACCCCAACCACAGCTTCTGTATTTCCATTTAATTGAATTCCCAGCTGCTTAACCGAGCCGAGGTTAGTATCTACAGAAATCTTTAGCGCCTTTGCCATCATTTGAGATGCAAAGAAAGAGCCTCTCATATGCAGCTACCATTTTAGTGGCAGTAAACAAATCCAAGCCCCTTTTCCTCCCCAATTTTCCTTTCTCCTCTAGAATTCCTCTTCCATCTTTCCAAACCCCATAAAGGGATTTCTTCAGTGAATTCACAGTAGGGGAAAATGTATACCCCATTTCACTGCCAAGAATAACGGACCCCGTTACACTAGCAAGTCTCGTCGCCATTACCGGCTTACCAGAAAGCACCGCTTCTAACAAAGTATGATCCAAACCTTGAGCTCGAAGAGTTGGGTTTACAAATACATCGATGGCATTATAAAACATTGACAGTTGAGCCTGATCCAACGGTCCCAAAACCAGCAAACTTGCCCCGAGATCTCTGTATCTAGCACCCCATGGACCATCACCAGCAACAAGAACCACAACACTTTCCCGGAAAGTAGAATTTTCGTGGAAAATCTGCTTCAAAGCTTCAAACATCAATGGATGGCCTTTATCCTTAACCAATCTTCCAGCCATTCCAAGAACCAACGACTTGGATTCCAGGATCCCAAATTTCATCTTGAATTCCTTTCCTTTGGTAAAATCCGGCTTAAAGATTTCCTCATCTATGCCATTGAGAATAACATGAACTCGTTCTTCGGGTATCATGTAGATCCTTTTTAGTACATCCCCACAATGATCACTAGTAGCAACATGGTGAGCGTACTTTGGGAAGAATTTCACTTCTTCAACAACTTTTACCGCTCTTTCGGTCAATGCAATTGCCCTTGGTTCATCAGGGGCGCGAAGAAGCTCTTGAATGATATCCGACTGTAGAGTTTCATATGCAATCCCATGCCAAGAAACTGCAAGATTTGACACATTTCTTGCACGCGTGTGCATAAGGCTGACGCTTTCGGTATGGATCACATCAAATGGCTTGTTGGTCGAGTTTTGGGCTTGGAATTGGTTCCACACTAGAGCTTGGTCTAAATAGCCTGCGAGCGTTGGTTTTGTGAGGTGAAAGTGCAAATTGCTCATTGGGTATTTGAACAAGGACGAGTTTGATGAAGTGGTGAAGATGTGGAGCTCGTGGCCACGCTTGGCTAGCCCAAGGTGGAGGGTCAGCGCGTGCCTTTCAAGCCCACCGGCTCGGTGCCTACTAGGCCATTTCTTGACAAAGAGGGCTATTTTGAGGAGTTTTGGAGGCAGGTCCGAGGGAAACGAAAGATGATTCCACGCATTTGGAAAGTTAAGGAGGTCAATGGGTTGGTTCTGGTTTTGCACCGTTGTGAGGATACGTGAATAGCAGGGGCCGGAGCAACGAGACCAATAGAGGAACGAGATGGACGAAAAGGCAGAGAAGAAAACTAGAAGGTAGCAAAAGCCGCGGAAACTGTAGAAAATGGTTTGATCTTTTGCCATTGTAGTGATCAAACAAATATGTTCATAATCCTGTGACTACATGTTCATACAAACACAACTAGCTGATGAAGAATGAGGATGAGATAGATCAAAATGAGTAAAGAAAGAATCTTGGCAGGATTTGAGTCAAATGCAAGTTTTTCAAGTTTCAACAAAGAAAGGGCATAAATGTGTACATATATTATTTGTTTATGCAAAATTTTGAATTAAAAATGGACCCATTCACATGGTTGATTGGAACAGATCTTATGATATGATTATTTCAAGTAACTTACTCTGCTAAACTAAAAAGTAATCTTTGGTTGAGGTGAGCTTAGTTGACTTTAGGATTTAATTTAACTTGCTTAGATAACAACTTCACATTTTCTTATTATAAAGGAACACTCCTATAATATAATATAATTATTTTTATCTACTTTCAGAAACACGTATTCTTCGAATATTAGTAGTAATTTAAAACAAAAAATATATAAATCTCAGAAAGTTGCTTAATGATACTAACGGTATATATGGGTTTGAATCACTTTGCTTACGCTTAATTTTATTTTATTTTTAAAAACAAGAAACTGGTAGAAGCAAAATGGTAAAAAATAAAAAATGTGAGACAGCCAAATATAATCCAAGTAGAATTCCAGGCTCACTTAATATAAAAGAGATTAATTATTGCCGAAACCTAATAAAAAAATACTAGTAAGCAAACTTAATCGATTGTCCATATCAAAAAAAATAAAAAAATTCTACTGTCATTTCGCTTTTATAGTCTTAAATATATTTTTTAACATTGATGCCTAACCAGTGTTTTTCACCTGGTGGTACATTGGGGGATAATAGCTGGAATAACAAAATCATAGCCTTGTTTTCGTGTAGTTAGGGCTAATAATTCTCTACGTGATACCAAAATCGAGGTTTATAAACATATTGGATTTATTATTGGAGCAACGTTATTCAGCCAGCATAAAATTTTTAAAAACGCAATTTAAAATAATTTTTAACTAATTACTATCATTCATTGATCTCTCTCGCATGGACTCTAATAGAAATATGTGGTTTAAATTTATTTAAGCCATTGCTTTTGAAACATTTTTTAAAATTACGCAGCATTCTCTTATTTTTTATATATGAATCCATATTATTAATGGGCAAAAAACATACCAATTACATGTATAAGGAAAAACGCATTGAAAATACAAATTTGACTTCACAAAAAAAAGGCCGTTGCCGGGGATTGAACCTGGGTAACTCTTAGCCGAAAATCACACCACTCACATTAGATATATGGCATATATACATTAGTATATATTGTCGTAATTAAAGTTATTGTCGTAATTAAAGTTAGATAAATGAAATATATACATTTAATATATGATCAACGTAACGTGACATAGATCCTTTTTTTGAGTCTTTGTTCTAATTCTGTGTTTAAACTTTAAAACATTAGATCCTTAGCATAATTTGTAAAATTTTTGTCGTAATTAAAGTTATTGATTTGACCCTCCTTCATTATTATAATTTAAGAATTAAGTGCATATTTAATCATAGTGTTTCACTTTTGCACAAAGTTTGACGTTTAAAAAAAAATATGTTCCGATGATTCTTTTATAAATTTTGAATAAATCAATAAGATACCAATATATGTTGAATGTTATTTTGTGCAATTTTTTTTCCCTTTTTCTTTTTTCATGAATTTTTGTATACGTAGTCTTGAATCAATAACTTTTGTTGGATGATAATAGATCTTGATTTATTACTCTTGATGAGTAGATTTCATATATATAATCTTTATTAAAATGCATATTTTGTTTTAGTAGTAAATATTAATAAACGTAGTTATATTAAAAATATCAAATATTAAAACTTGTGACATCTAGAAGACATATTAGTAATTGTTAAACATAAATAAAATAAAACAAAACACAATCATATTAAAAAATGACATTACACAAGTAAAACTAAAAACACAATCACAGTAAAAAATATATTACACAAGTATTACTAAAAATACAGTTATATTAAAAGAATCAAGATTAAAAATGTTAAATCTAAAAAAAAGGTAAAAACATGGTTCAAAATAGTGGAAAGAAAGAATTTATTGACCTTAGAATGGACATTTTAACAATCATTATTCATGCATCAAATAGGAGATTACTGGTGGTTACGTTGATCATATATTAAATAATCGCAACAATACATAAATCAACAATGAAATTTTTGTAGATTCCATATTTCGCGATGGACACTAGGCTTTGAAGTTGCAGATTGATACCATAAAGATGTGTTTTTTTTACTGTTATTTTTCTCTTCGCAATGGAGTTTTCGTTGTATAAAATAAGACAGACTAAAATCCTTATAGTATCTCCAATGCAAATATGAATGGGGAAGAAATGATGTGCCATGTAGGAATCATGGATGATGAGGATAAAAACTATCTCCAATGCAATTGTGAAAACTGAATGTGAATCCAATGTGATATAAAAAAAAGAAGACATTGTGAAGAAGACCCTTTGCATGTAGAGGTTTTTCGAGACAATATCAAGGCTACCACTTCAGTTTTTTTATTATCCCAAACTCTTTTTTTGAAAGAATTATTCCAAATTTAAAATCTTTAATCTTTAATAGTAAAATTTTATCAATTATGCAAGTTATGTTACAGAAAAGTATACAGCAAAAACTGTCAACTAAAATCCATATTCAATAATGTATTGATAAAATAAAAATTGATGACTAAGATGAAAGAGACCCTTATAAACACTACTATTATAGACGAACTTTTTTTAACTTAACATCAGAAAAACTTATATGCCACGCAAGAAACTTGACCATACACATGCTTAAATATCCATAACTTAAAATACTCAAATTTATAATTGCATTGAAGATACTCTTAATTAGTTGCAATAGTTTCATCATATTGTCCCAAACACAAATAATTAAATGCAATGAGTTAACCTGCCTCAGTGGATGACAAAGATAAGGAGGAGGATTCAAGAATTATGAATAGTAAAAAAATATATGAGTAGGGTTTTACACAATAAGAGATTACTTTTGTGCAAGATTAGGAAATTTATATTTCCTTAATTAAATGGACTCCTTTTTTTTGGAAAAAATAATTCAAATAAACATGACCACATATTATTTTTTTTCTTATAGAAGAGAGAAAAATTATTTTTTTCATCTTGTTTTAAATATATTTACTACTTTAAGAATGATTTATTGTTATCTCTTTTTTTTTAAAGTAGTGTTAATAAATATCAATAATTAAATATGTAAGAAATTCAATCAATTACTAAAGACAATTGGGTCATTTAGTTATATAACTATTAGATTAAGGGGGGTGTATTCAATTCAGATTTTAAAAGATTCTAATTGACTTTTAAAATCCATAGATTCTGTTAAGTCTATGGATTGTTTTTAATCCTTATAGAATCTGACAGATTTTAATGTATGGATTCTTTTAGATTTCTGCAGATTTTAATAAGTCTATGGATTTCTACAGATTTTAATAAGTCCTTGAATTTCTGTAGATTTTAATAAGTTCATCAAAAAAATAAAAAATCAAAAATCAAAAGACAAAAGACAAGCAATAAAATAAATCAATTACGAGTTTAAAGTAACATTATCAAAAATGTAAAGACAATTAATAAAATACATTATAAAAATTCATACTGCACCCACAAAATTAGACTTCTCACCCCATTAGTAATTTTCAATGAAATTGACATGAATTGCTTTTAAAAATTTGAACGATAATTAGCGGTCTAACCATTTGAAATTATGTTAATGTGTGATCACCACATTAGTAAAAGAGAGAATAAAGACTTTATAGGGATGAAGAAAAAATTATAATGCGTTCATCACATAATAAGAAATTTGAATTTTGAGAGAGAGAAGGGAGGGGGAAGAGGGGGGAGAGAGAGAAAATGTTGAGTAAAGTTCTTTAAAAAATTAGAAATCCATCTGAAATCTCTGGGTAAGTGAGAAGATTTCAAGATGGGTTTTCATGTATAAAAAATGCTTTACAATCCACCAAAATCCACCACTAATTAAAATCCTACTAAGTCATTAGACTTTTGAATACCATAAGATTTAGATGAATTTTTTAAAATCTTAATTGAATACATCAAGATTTTAAAAGACTTTTTAAAATCTCAATTGAATACATCATGATTTTAAAAGACTTTTTAAAATCTCAATTGAATACCCATGAATTTTAAAAGTTCATAAAAATCCTATAGATTCTAAATCCAATACACCCCCTTAAATTAGAATCAATATATTTTTCACTCCTGAAGTAAAAGCAAAATAAAGAGCTAAAAGAAAATTTTGAATTATTCACTAATTAAAAAAAAGTGGCGAGCCTGAGTAAAAGTCCCTTATACTAATTTAAATTTTAGAATATTAGTTGAAATACTAATTTAAATTTACTAAATATTTAAATCCTTTTTATTGTTTGGATAAAGGTAACTCATTATCGTATTCTTCCTTCTTTACTTTGTGAATCACTTGAACCATAAAAACAGAGCAACATTAAAAGGAAGCACACCCTACATAGGGAAGAGAGAGATAGAGACAGAGATTTTCTAAAAAGCTATATATTAGTTTCCGAAATCCGCCAGCCAAAATTTTAAACCCAAATTTTTAAATCTATATGCTGTTTCAAAATAACCTATTGGATTTGGTTTCAATTTGGTAATAAAGGATTTTCAAGTGTTAAAGCTACCTCCTTGGTGGTGTTTCTGATCACTGTAGCCCCGTCAAATCTAATGGGTTTAGTTCCCCAACTCTGCTCTGTTCCGATGAGATTGTGTGCGAAGAAGGTGCTTTCTCTCTCCTATTTCTAATTTGAAAATTTAATTTTTTATTGGGTTAGGGTTTTGTTATAGAGAGGGAAAATATTGCACAGTCGATTTGCAAATGGAGAATGAAATAAAGAAAAATAGCAATGAGATTGTAGAGAGAGAAGAAGAGCATTAAAGAGAGAGAGTAAGATTTGCACAGTCGATTTAGGTTTTAAAGAGAAAAATGTCATTTGTATATGTAATTTTGGTTTAGAGAGATAATGTAAGATTTGTATAAATTTTAGTGAGATTTGTACGATTTACCTTTTAATTTGGGTTTGGGTTCAGATAGATGAGGAAATATTAGGGCTCTTTGTTGCAGGGGTGAAGGAGAATGGCCAAGGTTGAAAATGAGGGCATTTCAGTCATTTTGTACAAAATTTGGATAGAATTATTGGTCTGGCAAATTCTAGGCGATTAAGTCAAAAGATTATTTAAATAAAAAATAATTCAAATTATGGATTAAAAATAGAGGGTACCTCAAGAAAGTTCTTTAGATAACGGGCATGGTTTGATTGGTTAACCACCAACAATTTTTCAAGTGATTCCATTAATACGAGAATTTTTTTCAAAGTGAGCCATTGTTTAAACTTAATAGTCATTCTAAGTCACTTTTTAATATATTTGTCAAAATAGTACATTTTTTATAATAGTGATTTTGAATTACGTTTTTAAATCGATTAGAAAATTTTGAAAAATCAAAAATAGTGATTTGAAATCACGCTTTTTACTTAAAAATAGTGAGAACAAATCACTATTTTTATTAAAATCACTATTCACCAAATTTTGTGATAAATAAAAATAGTGAAAGTAAATCACTATTTTAACATAAAAATAGTGATACCAAATTATTATTTTAACATAAGAATACTGATACCAAATCATTATTTTAAAGTAAACCACAACTTTATTTTAAGTTTCAAATAAATAAAAATAGTGAGAATGAATCACTATTTTAAGTTAAATTATGAGATGAATTATTTTAACTTAAAATAATTAGACTAAATCATGCTCATCCATCTCCACTTTCGTTCTTAAGAAGAAAGCCCTAACCCATGACATTCCTCCATCTACATGCACCTTCCAACCTTCCATCGCCGACAACCACCATTATCTACCATCATTGTTGGCCATAACTTTTATTTACCATCGCCTGGAGACCTACTTGTGATTCTCAATATCCCTAATCTCATAAACATTCGCTAATGGCAGCTCATTCACCACGTCAAACAAGTTAGCATTGACGACTTTCCTTCCACAGATTTCTCCACCAACTTCGGCAATCCACCCGTGATTCTTTCTATCGTAGTCCCTGCTTTGCGAGGTGTGTAATTATTTTGTAGCATTGCCTTAATTTTTTCGTTTCTAACTATGAGATCATTATTTTGAAGTTTGGCCCTAATTTTGCTGTTTTGTAAAATGCCCTAATTTTTGTTCGTCTTATTCTTGAATACTACATTTTTGTTGTAAATCTCCTAAAATATAAGGAAAAAAAGTATTGCCCTAATTTAAGGTGTGAAAAGCAAACAATTTTGGGATATATATATATATATATATATGCACATATGTGTTATGTATAAATTCATGGTGAACAAATTGAATGCATTTATATGACTTAGAATAGCCACTGCATTTTTTATATATCTCCAGTGTCAAAGCTATGGCAGGCTTTATGCTCCTAATAAATAGGTCATCCTTTTAACAACAAGATATTTTCTATGATTCATCGTCTTTTTTTAAAGTTATTGTTAAGTTAGAGAATCTTATTTTTTAAAATTAATATCATTGCATTTAGACTAAACTCAATTACTACTACGAAGGTGGATAATGGAGAGTAGAAATCATCTTAATTTGTTGGTGTATTGGGGTGGTGAGATAATTACTTGGGGTATAGGGTTTAACCTATTTGTTAGGACTAAAAAAGGGCATTAGGTTCATTAAAGGGATTACTTATGAACAATTAGCCTGTAAAATTTATTCTATTACAGGCTTTGACCACACATCGTATACTTTGAAGATATCTTTTAGAACCACAGATCATGTTAGGTTCTAATACTATAATTTTTTCAAGCATTGAAATTGATGATGACGAGAGTTTGGAATTTGTGATGGGTGCTTATTTGGATGTATCCTCGGCTAACTTGATACATGTATATGTAGGGATAGTAAATTTGATTCCGGTGTGAACCTAAGGTCAAAAAATTTAATGTTGACCAGTCCATATGGATAACCACCGATGACACATTTTTACCTTTAATATAATGACTTTCTTGAGGGTCAACTTGTTTATTCCCCGAATGTCACTCCCCCTCCACTGCCATTCCATAGGCAAGACTTTGTTGGCACAAGCAACAAGGTAAACCAATTAGTTTCGCCTATTCTCGAAATCTCAATGGCATTTATTATGCGTGAGGTGCTAGCTAGTAACAGTATTGATCATGTAACTGAATCTGAGTACCCAACTGGAGATTACATTGACTCAGACAATGACATTGAAAATGGTAATGACAATGAGAATAATGCAGGGCAATGGAACTATATGTGTCTAAATAATTAAATTAATAATAATAGAAGATAGAATAATATAAAAAAATCAAATATTTAAAAATTGCCTCACCTCCCACTACCACATTTATTACCAGTTATACAAAAATCTCATCTGAGACAATTGTTCAAAAAAAAAAGTGATTTTGTTTAAAATGGTGAATAGTGATTTGAACTCACTATACTTGCATGAAAATAATAATTTTGTCTCACCATCTATGTTTTGGGTAAATTTTGAGACTTTGGAAAAAATTCTTATTTTCCTTATAATAGTGATTTTAACTCACTATTCTTACGTTAAAATAGTAATTTGCTTTCACCATTTTTGTTTTTTCGGTATTTGGTGAATAGTGATTTTAAATAAAAATAGTGACTAGCTCTCACTATTTTTGACTAAAAATCGTGATTTCAAATCATTTTTTTAAATTTTCAAATTGACATAAAATCACGATTTCAAATCACTATTTTTTATTTTCAAATTGACATAAAAACGTGATTCAAAATCACTATTTTAAAAGTGTGCTACTTTGGCAAATATGTTGAAAAGTGGCATAGTTTGGCTCTTACGTTTAAAAAATGGCTTATTTTGGAAGAAAAACTCTTAATATGAAGCCGTCCCATCCTCTTATACGCATATCCTTCAAAACAAATTTTGTTACTTCCACTTAATCAGATTTTTCTTATTTCAAATTAAAATTTACGGCGTGCAAGTAGCTTGAGGGTTTATGTTTATCAACATGCAAGACTTCAAACTAATTTTATGTATATATATAGTAAATATATCATGCCTATGACACTATCGACTTGAATACATATTGAATTTTTGTCGTATAACCCATTTCCAAGCACTCATTTTACACCCAACTTGTTAAGAAAATATCTTAAATCGTTAAATATTTATTGTAAAATTAAATATAAGCAAGTAGTTAGAAAGAACCCAACTTAATGCATGCTGGTTTCATTTTGAAAACGTGCATCGTTTTTATAAGCACAAGTCTAAACTTAGCCTGCCAAACCTAATTTATTGTAATTATATACTATTATAAGGGTATTTAAAGAGAAAAAAATATTATATATAGGTCAGGCCGGATCAAAGATTTAAAATTACATAAATCCGAACTTATGTTGGGTTTTTATTTTTGAATGTATATCCACATTGGTCTTAAAAAAACTCATTTAAAACCTGACTTTTTAAGGAGATTCTAGTCCATAGGAAACTTATAACAAAATTCAATATACAAGATGGGCAGATTAATTAGAAAAATGATTAACCCAACTGGTGTAGGTTATGTTTTCAAAAACTTAATTAAACTCACATATTTTACGATTGCATAATCCTAAACTCAATTTGCATAAACTCGAACTTAATATGTCTTGGCTGATCAATCCGAGACGTTGTAATTATATGATGTTATAAGTGAATTTAACAAAATAAGTTATACTCGGGTTAGGATCGGGACGGGTTACTCAAATAAGTTTTATAATTAATAAATAAATATTAGAGTTCTCCACTAACCTGAGTCCATTTAGATAATAAACAAAAAAATTAATTTCGGCAACTTTTATATTATGATTTTTTTTTGTTATTATAATTTATTTTAATAACAAAAATTAATTCATGAAAAAAATTTCTATACTCATATTTAACATTTAATCTTTTTTTTGAATTATAGAAATGTAACCATTTCAAATTCAAAATTATTCATACTTAATATATTTACATTATTAATTAGGATAGTTAATTAATATAATATGCTTGTTCCTATGACACTATTGACTTGCATCTATACCGAGTTTTCGTCGTGAAACTCATATTTAAAAACCGTCCCAACTCTGACTCATAAAAGAGATTTCTTAGGCTGGTGAATATAGATACACTAAAATTTAATATAAGCACCCGATTACGTTGAACTTGACCCACCCAATGCATATTTGTTGTGATAAATTTTAAGAATCGCAAATGCACGAATCAATTTATAGTGTAGTGTATAAGCGAGGTCGATCCCACAAGGACTCAAACAATATATTTTATAATTACCTTGTTAATTTTCACTAAATTCCTAATCTAGTTAAGAAAGTTTATGATAATCAAACAAATAAAATAGAACAAATTAAATAAAATAAAGCAAAGTAAGTAAACTAAAGTAATGGAACTAAATTCAATAATATAAAGCAAGATAATAAAATTAATGAATTAATTGACTAGGGTTTTAGAATCATATATTTCATATCATTTTCCTAAGTATTAATGCTTATAAACTCTTCTCTTATCTCGCGCTAGTTTGGTCTCTCGATTCTATTAGATGCGGAAAATAAAATCATTCAAGTGTAATTAATTTATATAATCCAATTGTAATTCTTCTATAGCCAAACTTTTATATAAAATCAAAACACTCACTATATCCGTTAAAACACACCATATATCATCTCTTAACAAATCATAAGGTGAATCCAACAAAAAATAATGAGAATTCAACTTTATTTTTATCAATTAAAATATGCATCCAATAAGAATAATTATATTTAACATTGAACTATTAAATTGGTATAGTCAATTGGCATGAATATGTGCAAGGAAATCAATTAAATATATATACTCATCTTAACCATAGCAGAAATTTATGTTAGCACAAATAAAAATAAATAACAAATAAAATTAAAAGAAAAATTACTTGACATTAAATTAAAAAATTAAATTTTCATTCTCCAAAGTCTTCAAATAAATTAAAACTAAAAGGAAGAAAATTTAAACAAAAAGAAAGAAAGGAAGAAATTGGAAAAGAAGGTGCCCTAGGCACTGTGCATGCGTACGGGTCCCCTCTAATTTCCTACAAGAACCCTCTTTTATAGTTGCTAGGTGTATTTCATGGGCTTTGAGATTTAATTTCGGTACTAGATAACTTGGGCCTTGAAATATTTAATTGGGTATGGATTGAGTGGTCTTCATCTACTTAAAAGCATGCTGGATATTTCCTTGATTAGTATTTATTAGGTTGGCTGAATGGGCTTGGGCTCATAGTTGAGGACATTTTGTTGAATTTTCGTTCTTTTACAATGTTGAATCTCGCGTCACAATTTTTGACCCCGAGATAATTGAATTTGAAAAAGTGTTGAACTGAAAAGTTGTAACTCTCGAAATTCTCTTCAAATTAGGCTCAAGAATCGCATTATTTAAAGTTCCGAAGAAAAAGTTACACATGCAGAAGCATTGAGAACTTTTAAGTGTCTTTACGCACTTTAATTTATTTTTATTTTTTTTCAATTCTTTTATAACACCTGAAAAATACTAAAAATATAAGAATTAGTTATAATATACACTCTCTAAATTTTAAATAAGCATGATTAATTATACCAATTTCTTGCCACATCAATATTTTGTTTCAAACAAATTGGATTTGCTCCGTCTCATTATGCATAAGATACTAAAGGAGTATTCAAAGATAAATTGTTATAGGTTGAGTTAGGTCAAACGGATTAAATTTATGCGAACTTAAACCTGACCCAAACTTTTGCAAATTCTTTATTGTGGAACTGAACTTGGTCTAAAAAAACTCATCACAAACCCATCTAATTATTAGGCAGATTATAGTCCATATGATATTTATAGCAAAATTTAATTTCAAAAGCTGTTGATCAGAAAGAATTTGACTCAATAGATGCAAGTTTAGTTTTGAAAACTTGAAATTCCCACTATTTACTATGTGCATAGGCTCGAACTTGATCTTTCCCGTCTCAACCCACCTGAAACGTCTTAATTGTATGATATGATAATTGTTTTTGAAGAAAATTAGTATATTTAAATTGTGTCAAATTGATGAAACGAGTTAAACTAATAATTTTTTAAAATAAAAAATAAACCTAACAATTGTCTCAATTAATCTAAGTCCATCTAGACATTCATGTATCTATGACATTATGCCATGTAACAGGTTTTTGTTATGGAACTCATACTTAAAATCTGTAGATATGTTAGGCTGTTGGATATATACTGAAATTCGATATAAGCACTTGGTTAGAAAGAACATGATCCAACTAGTGCATGTTTTGTTATGATTAATTTGAACATGCTTCGTTTCAATATATATATGTAAGGTCATACTCGACCCTACCCATCCCTTTGAGTTATGGTTATAAGATGTTATAAATATAAGTTAATGAAAAATTATTATATTTAGGTCAGCTTTTATCAAACATGTTAAATTTATGCAAACTTTTACCCGGTCCAAACTTCTGGAACACCTATTCTCCAGGAACTTGACTTGTCTAGCCTCGACTCAATCGACACATTGTAATTATATGATATTATAGTCAAATTAGGTTAAGAAGATAAAAAAAATTAAATGTACTAATTAATCCAAATCCATCTAGATAAAATTATAAGTTTATTTAGTAAAAAAATTGCAAGATATGTCCCTTCTTGTTGATTTTAAAAAAAAATCCATCCAGGGCCATAATTGAATAAATGAATTGGTAAGGGTGGGTTTTAATATAATAATGTTTTAAGTTATTGAAACATAATTTAAAATTATTTCAAGAGAATAATTTTCATTTTTTTCTTATAATAATTTTTTTGGGGAACAAAAAGTAAAATATCTTTAATTCTACAATTGAAAAAGTAAGCTAATTCTATTCAAGAAAAAAATTCTACTAATAAATATTTAATTTATTTTTGGAAACCGAGAAAAATGTTACTAATTTTACTTTTTTTATATTGTACATATTTAATATTTATCTATTATTAATTGGCAATATATTAAAATTCTTTGTTACTTATTAAATGGATAGTTAATTAATATGGAAACAAATTATTTGAATTTTGATATGCAAATAAACTGCAATTTGGATATGCTTGAAATACTTTCAAATTTAATGGGATATATAGGTAAACATAATTATGCTTTAAGTTACTAGCGTACCACGATACTTATAAGCCATTAGATCAAACGAAAAACAGCTGAAGACAAATTATAGCCACCGCTTATTTTTTTTGTACTTTATTAATAGATGAATTGGAGATTTTTTAATTATATTTATATACAACTTCGAACTAATTTTATATTCATGCCTATGCTTTTTATGTGGCATAAAAAATTTGTTGATAGACAAGTTCAAAAGAAATTCATCTTCAATGGGGTTGCTACGGTGATAATCATTTAGAATATTCATTATTTTTTAAAAAATATTTTTATATTAAAAATGATCTTATTGAAAAGATCTCAATGAAAACATTTTGAAAATATAATTTTTATGAGAAATAAAATTATAAAATAGTAAATAAAATATTCTTAAATTGGAAATGGAAGTTTGGAAAAATTAAATACTAACGTGGCATGTAAGACATTATCTAGGAGACCCTCACTACGAGAAAGTTGGATTTTTACGGCATTTATTTAGCTGCACTATAAATAAATGCAGAGAAAAAAGTTTTTCAGGCACTTTTGAACAAAATGCAGAGAATTTCCGGTATTTTGTACAAAATACCATAAATTTATGGTATTTCATAACAAATGCCGAGAACCTGAACAAATGCTTTCATGTGACCTACAACAAAATGCAGGCCAATGATATAAGCATAAATTTTAATAGATATCTTTTTTTTTTCATTTTAGCTAAAATGTTACAACATTTTCAACTGTTGTGTAAATCATACGTGTCAAATCATTTTTACAAAAATATTGAAGTTAAACAAAAAAAAATGCTCCAACAACACTTTGTAAATTTTTGTGTAAAATTTGATTGAACCAATAAGATATCAATCTAAGTTTTTATGAAAAAAAATGAAATTTCTATATATATAATCTAATAATGACCATGCATATATTTGTTGGTTAGGTCATTCACTCAAGGCTACCAGGGATGCTACTAATCCATGCATACAATATATATATATGAAAGAACAAGAAGGTCGGCTAGTATCTTCGAGCCACGTTCCACTGGCCGAGATGTAACGTGCAAGCGGTGAATCTTGATTTATTTATTTTGATGAGTAGATTTTAAATATAATTATTTTTAATTAAAATTTATATTTTTTTATTAAAAGTTATTATATTTTAAATTTTTATAAAAAATAAGTTTTTTTTTAAAGGATAAATGTCACATTTTCTTTATAATAAAAGACATTCTTTTTAAGTGATTAGTTTGAAAGACAATTTTTTAATTAATTAATGACAAAATATTAATTATTTAATTAATTGCGTTGAAGTCCAAAATTACTCTTTACAAAGATAAATATCAAAAAATAAATATAAAATTAAATACGTAATTAAGTTAGTGATAACATATTCAAACAAATTCAAAATTAGATCACAAAAAATTCAAACAAATATGATAAACACAAGAATAATTCAAAAAATTTAAATGAAAAAAATATCTCAAACTAACCAGGCATAACAGGAGCCTGAAGCTGTAATACATCTAAACTACATATCTCCCATAATATCAATTAGACATATATACAATGATGTATGTTTCAAGCTTAAAATGATTAATATGATAAAACTACATACCAAAGTTAGAATGACATACATTGATTATGTAACAGATCTACTTGGATTTCGAATGAATCATAACAGCCTTTCAAATATTATAGAGTAGCCACCATTGGACATTATCAACAACAAAAGTGTATGGACATTAGCAACAAGAGTGTAACCCTATGAATTGAAAAATATGAAAAATGTAGCAACCATAGATATGAAATAGAAAGACGATGGGTAAAATGTAAGAAAACAAAATAACGATGCAAAAGCAGTACATTACTTACCGGACGAACAAGATGATAAATGTGATGATAATAGTTTTGTTGACGTCTTGCATGTTTGCATAGCAATCCCTAAATCTAAATAATTTGAAGATATATTTTTTCGATCTAGATACTTTTTTGTACCATAAGATATCCAGGCTAGCTTTCAAATTTGGAGATACCTATCAAAGTAAAATACATTTGAATGGTAGACTTACAAGACCTATAACCTACCTTCCAATTAAAAAGCAACATGTGTATAAATAACCATGTCATTCAATTATTTACTTTTACCAGTTTATTTTACCTACTGGCCACATCTAATCTCTCTCTCCCCCCCAACCTATTCAGAAGGCTCTAATTTCACCCCAACTATTTCTCTCTATACTAGATCAACGCCATCTCCACCACTTTCTCTCTCTCGACAGCAAATTCAAGAACCCCCTTTATATTTATTCAATCAGTTAAATAGCTAAAATGGTTATGGGTTTTAATTGAGTTTTTATTCAGTGGTTATAAAACAAAGTACAAACTCATAATACAATATAATTTGTGTTTCTTGATGTTTCAAATTCTCCAATATTTTCTTTACATCTTATTTGTGCAAAACCAAACTAAGGATGAAGGGAGCTGAAAAATGAACCACATTTAAATAAGATCACGATATTGATGCATATATATAAATCATTAAGAATTGGTTTTTCTGACAGCTTGAAATTGCTAATCTAGTGTTTTCCCAATAGCAAAACACTAGATCAACAAATTGCATAGTGTTTCTCCAGTAACATGAAAGAGGCTCTATTAATCTGGTGTAGAAAGAGAGTGTTAATGGTGGAGATGAAAGAGGGTAAGTGAATATGGTACAAAGACATAAAGTGTTAATGGTGGGGCTGATTCTAATGAGAAAAGTAAATATGAAACTCCGAAGGATCATTGTCATAGTATGCAAGTTGACAATTGTATCTCAAATACAAAATTAAATAGACGAAGAAAAGAAAATGCGAGTGATATGGTGGCTGTTGATTTGTTTGGAGAAATGGCAATTAAAGGAAGCCATAATAAATCCGGGGTCAAAAAGCGTAGTAGTGGGGAGAATTTGGCTAAAGAGTTTGGGCCATAGATGGTGTTCGGGAAGAGAAAAAGTGGAGGGAAAATGGGCAAATGAATTGTTAGAGTTAGATTATTATATTGTCAACAAATGCCCACATTGTCAAATATCATCAACACCACCATTGTCAACCCTTCTAGATGATGTTAGATTATCAAATATCATCAACACCACCATGCCACCATTGTCAAATATCAACCAACCCACACCAACCCCATACATGTATATATACATCCTTAAGCTATTGTAAATTCACACATCAATGAAATCAATAATCTTTCATTTCTCTCTTTAGTTTTTTACATGTTATTAGAGCTAGGTTGATGAATTAAACACAACCACATCATATCCACAGCACCCAACAAACCCAACACCAATATAAATAGAATCCACACCATTTTCAAAAATTACATACAGAGGTTCAAAAGCCTCGTTCATCCAGTAAAGACATCCAAACCAACCAACCATCATACCATTCTGATTTACTTGAAAAGACGATCCAAACAAAGTTCGAATAACCAGATTTAGAGTCCACATGCGCCCTCACGCGCCGCCAACAAAAACGCTACTCTGCTCCGCCATTTTCACGCGCCACCAGGTGAAAAAGAAAGCCACGTGGCACACCACGTCAACCCTAGTGCCATGTGTCGGCCAGTCTACGCCACCTGTCTTCCACGTCAACACCACGTGGCTTACACGTGTCATACTGTCAGCACCACGTGTCATCCACGTTAGCGACACGTGGCATCCACGTTAATGCCACGTCATCACCACGTGTCATCCATCTGTGCCACGTCATCCGTAACCGTCGTCTTTTTTACCGTTAAACTTAACGGAATATTCCTGACGCCGTTAGGTTTATTTTCAATTTGACCCTAGTGCTTTCTAATATTTCTATTTTAACCATAAAACTTTCTGATTTTCTTATTTTGGCCACAAAGGTTTATGTTTTTTTTCATATACTAGCCCCTAAACTTTCTGGTTTATATTCCACATCATCCGTAAGCCAAAGTTTTGTATTATTTGCAGTTTTACCCCCTTATATTTGTGTTATTTATATTTTGGCCTAAAAAAATAAATAAAAAATCCAGTCTTATTCAATTACATCCAAATCCTCCAGCGTCCTCTCACCCAAGCCAATGGAACGCACTGAAATCTCTCGACCCATTTCCATCACCTTCAATGGGCCCAACTATATTCACTGGTCCCAAGCCATGACTAGTTTCCTTCAAACCTGTAGAGTGTGGCGTCTCATTACTGGAGAGGTTACCAAACCAATCCAAAAGCAAGATGAATCGGATGAAAACTTTGCTACTAGACAAGATGACTGGATTGCCAAAAATGGTGATATTATCACTTGGTGCCGAAATACTTCAATTCCTACCATCAATCAACAATTTGGGCGTTTTTCAACCGGAAAAGAAGTTTGGGATTTCTTGAAAATTAGATACACCACCAAAGATCTTGCTCACCAGTATTAATTGTTGACTGCTCTCCATGCCAAAGGCCAACAACCTAGTCAAATCATTGATGAATTTCTATCTAAAATGCAAATCCTTTAGGATAAATTGGCCTCTTCAGAACCAGTCTGGTCATGTTCCACTGATGCTGCCAAATTCATTAATTACAGAGATCAACAGCAAGTAATGACTCTTCTAATGGCACTTCGTAACAAGTTTGAGACTGTCCGAGCCTCTTTCTTACATCGCCATCCCTTACCAACTCTTGATGATGTTGTTACCGCACTCTATTTTGAAGAAACTCGGCTTGGTACAAACTCTCAGACTCCAACCGAAGTACTTGCAGTTACTCAATCTAAATTTGAGAAATCATTCGATGCATGCACCTATTGCCATGAAACAACCCATATATTACTCTATTGTCCCAAACGAGTGTGCAAGTACTGTCACAAGCGTGGCCCAAAACATTGGGGTTCTGATTGCTACAAGAATCCTGCCAGAAAATCTAATACCAAGTCCGTCACTGCTGCCGCTTCCAATTTATAGCCATCCAATCCACCTCCATCCGTCACCAATAATGATCTTGCTGATATGTTAAAACAGCTTTTATCTGGTTCATCTAATGCAATGTCTGCAATTTCAGGTACTTCTTGGTATTTTGATTCTAGCTGCTGCAATCACATGACTTCTGATTCCACAATTTTTCTCTCCAAAAATTCTATCACGCACACATCTCCCATTAAAACTGCTGATGGATCTTCATTACATGTCAACCACATTGGTCCTGTATCCACACCCACTTTATCTCTTCCCTCTACTTTTTACATACCAAAATTCACTATTAATCTCATATCTGTTGGATAACTCTGTGATCTTGGTCTTATTGTTCTATTCTCTTCTTCTGGTTGTCATGTGCAGAATCCACGGACGGGACAGGTTATTGGGATAGGGCGTAAAGTTGGTTGCATATTCGAGCTTATTCATTTTCGCACACCACCAGATGTTTCCATCTCTACTCTTGTTATTGCTCCCACCTTTCCCACCTCATCCCTAGAACTTTGGCATTCTCGGTAAGGTCATATGTCTGTTGATAAGCTTAAAACTCTTATTTCTATTGGTAGATTAGGAACTGTTAAGTCAGAAAACATTTCATGTTTGTCATGTCAACTTGGAAAACAACCCGCCTTATCTTTTAATAAAAGTAATTATCTTTCTTCTGCACCTTTTAATTTTATTCATTCTAATGTATGGGGACCTTCTCCTCATGATACTATGGGGGATCAAAATACTTTGTTGTTTTTATAGATGACTACACCCGCTTTACATGGATATTTCTCATGAAAAATTGCTCTGAACTACCACAATTATATTACAATTTTGCTCAAATGATCCAAACTCAGTTTTCTTGACCAATCAAAATTTTTTGTGCTGACAATGCTATGGAATACAAAGAATCCAACCTTTTAAATTTTTTACGTCAGCAATGCACAATTTCTCAGTACTCTTGTCCTGGTACATCCCAACAAAATGGCCGTGCTGAACGAAAACATCGTCATATTCTAGACACTGTTCGCACTCTTCTCATATCCAATGAGTGTTCCGAACGTTTCGAGGGGGAAGCAGCTCTTACTGCAGTATACACCATTAATCGCCACCCTATTCCTGCCTTCCAAAATCAGTCACCCTATGAGAGATTGTATGGCAATGCTCTTAACTATAATCTTCTCAAAATGTTTGGGTGTGCCTGCTTTGTCTTACTCCAGCCTCATGAACATTCTAAACTTGAACTTCAGTCTCGTCTATGTTGCTTCCTAGGGTATGGGATAGAACATAAAGGCTATAGGTGTTGGGATCCAATTTCAAAACGACTTCGTGTATCTCGCCATGTCATATTTTGGGAACACAAAATGTTCTCTTCCATTTCCAAATTTCAAGTATCTAATACTACCATTATCCTTTTTTTCACTAGCTCCACTGGCGATCTCTATCCTCTCAACACATCTGTTCCCCCCACACCTGGAACGGCACCTCCTGACTCTATCCCATCGAGTGAGATTCCCTTCCCCGCTGAATCTACCTCCCTAAACCCTGAATCTAATTCATCACCCACTAAATCTACCTCCCCAACCCCTGACTCTAATTCATCACCCAACCTATCCCTTGGGCCTACCACAGACTATCCTCATGACACTGACTCATCCAATGATCCGGCCAGACAACCCACTCCTCGCCAGTCCACACGGGTAAGACAACTTCCTTATCATCTTCTTGACTATCACTGTTATTCCACTATTTTCTCTCACCATAAGCCTTCTACTTATAAAGAGGTTAGTTCTAACCCATTATGGAAGCAAACGATGACTAAGGAATTACAGGCCTTAGAAAAAGCTCAGACTTGGGAATTGGTCACCCTTCCCCCAGGGAAGACAGCAGTTGGATGTAAATGGATTTACAAAATTAAAACCAAATTAGATGGATCTATTGATCGATACAAAGCCCGACTTGTTGCAAAAGGTTTTAATCAAGAATATGGCATTGATTATGAGGAAACTTTTGCCCCTGTTGCTCATTTAACCTATGTCCGAAGCCTTCTCGCTGTTGCTGTTATTCGAAACTAGAAACTTTTTCAGATGGATGTAAAAAATGCATTCCTAAATGGTGATCTTTTAGAAGAAGTTTATATGAAACCTCCTCCATGGTTCCATCACTCCTCCTCTCAAGTATGCAAGCTCCGCCGTACCTTATATAGCCTAAAACAAGCCCTTCGTGCTTGGTTTGAAAAGTTTAGCTCTACCATTCAAACAATGGGATTCATCTCTAGTGCTTATGACTATAGGCTCTTCCTTAGAAAGAGGGCTACTGGTATTACACTTCTGGTTCTTTATGTAGATGACATGATTATTACCGGAGATGATACTAGTGGTATTTCTGAACTCAAACAATCTCTCAGCCGTCACTTTGAGATGAAAGATCTCGGCTGTCTAAATTATTTTCTGGGACTGTTGAAGTGTTATCTGACTCTGCTGGTTACTATATCTCACAAGCCAAGTATACTTCTGATATTCTTAGTCGTGCGGGTCTCACCGACTGTAAAACTGCGCCTACTCCGTTGGAACCAAGTACAAAACTTACTCCTCTTGATGGTACTCCTTTTAGTGATGCAACTTTGTATCGACAAATTGTTAGCAGCCTGGTCTATCTCACCGTCACTCATCCGGACATTCCCTATGCCATTCACATCGTTAGTCAGTTTATGTCTGCTCCACGATCCACTCATTATACTGATGTTCTTCGCATTCTCAGATATATCAAAGGGATAATGTTTCACGGTCTTCAGTTTTCATCTACGTCCTCCCTTGAGCTACGTGCCTATTCTGATTCTGACTGGGTTGGTGATCCAACTGACAGATGGTCAACTACCGGTTACTGTATTTTCTTAGGCGATTCGCTTATATCTTGGCGTCGCAAGAAACAAACCCTAGTTTCCTGCTCAAGCACAGAAGCAGAATATCGTGCTCTGGCTGACACCACTCAAGAAATTGTTTGGCTTCGCTGGCTCCTCTCGGACATGGGAGTTTCTCAACATCTTCCAACTGTCCTTAGATGTGATAATTAAAGTGCTATTCAGATTGCTCACAATGATATTTTTCATGAACGGATGAAGCATATTGAGATTGACTGTCACTTCATTCACTAGCATGTATCTAGCAACAACATTCGTCTAATCCCCATCTCATCCATAGATCAACCCGCCGACATATTCACTAAAGTTCATCCGCCAGGTCGCTTGCAGAATTTGCTTTCCAAACTCAAGCTGACCTCCCATTTGCCACCTTGAGTTTGAGGGGGGGTGTTAGAGTTAGATTATTATATTGTCAATAGATGCCCACATTGTCAAATATCATCAACACCACCATGCCACTATTGTCAAATATCAACCAACCCACACCAACCCCATACATGTATATATACATCCTTAAGCTATTGTAAATGCACACATCAATGAAATCAATAATCTTTCATTTCTCTCTTTAGTTTACTACATGAATGTCAAATAGAGGTGTTATTACCTAGAGATGAAGTAGAAGTTGGGGAAAAATTGGTTGAATCTACAGTGAGGCGATTTAGGGACTAAAGAATCCGAATAAATGTTGATTATAACTAAGGAGTCACACAGTACAAATTGGTTACGAGTTAAATAATTCTAGTTACTTTTTAGTGGGCTTGGGTTGTTAACTAACCAAATGCATTTTGTATGTTGACTTCTGGTATATTATCTCTGTCTCTACTTTACCATTACTAATAGCTGTATATGTTTTTGTTAGAGGAAACTTTGAGGGATGTTTTCTGTAAATTTTTTAGATTTGCCAATGATGAATGTATCTATTATGTAATTCCATCTTTCTTTGGTTTTTGTTAAAAAAATATGGTTGAGAGAGAGAGTGTGTGTTAATGGTGGAAGTGAGTCTTAATTTGGGAGAGGTTAGTAAAATGACGTGGCTTTGAAAGATAATTAATATAACTGTCACTTTTTAATTTGAAGGTGTTACCATGTGGAGTTGGTGACTATCACCCGTCCATTGAATATTTTCTCCCTAAACTGATCCAAACAAATACACCATATATAGGAGAGTAATAAAAGTCTAATAATATTGATAAATATACAGTCCATTTCAGTATTAAAATGTTTACGATTAAAATGTCTGTGGCTTATATAAAATGTTTGTAAAGATAAAATATCCGGGCACTAATATATCTGGACATAATATATCTAAAGTCTAGTAAAACGAATTAAAATGTCTAGCTCTTAAAATATGTCTACCTGTTATTATGAGAAAATTATGCTTTAAATATATATGCAACTTCAGTCTCATAGTATGTCTGGTTAGTTTGAAACATTTTATTCCTTTGATTTTTTACGTTTATCTTCTTGTTTGATTTTTTTTGTGATGTGTTTGAATTTATTTTTATTGATTGAATTCCGAATTTAATTGTATATTTATTTTCTTGTGTTTATCTTTAAGAAGGGCATAATTTGAATTCAACTTAATTAATTGAAAGAATAAAATAATTAATATTTTGTCCTTATTTAAAAAGTTGTCCTTTAAACTAATGATTTTAAATGAATATCTTTTATTATAACCACTATTTATATAATGTCCTTTATTATTATTTTCTATATAAAAAAATTAGGGAGAGAGGAAGCTAATGTATTAGTGTAAACTTGGTGTGTATTTTACACATCCATTTTATACAAAGGCCAAATTTAAAAGACAGGGAGAATGAAATTTTCACAAGTTGTGTAAATTTTACATAAAATCAACATATACACTATTGATTGAGATGTTTTTATAATGTATTGCATGAATTTGTACTAAGGCCATCTCTAATAACTTCAGTGTTTATGCAAAAAATTTGTTAATGGTTTTGACTAAATGTTATTCCACCCCGTCTAGAATTCTTGGATTCCACCTTTGATCATTGTGGATATGAAAAGACTAATAATTTATATATTTTTTATTAGGCTCTCTACATATAGGCCTCATTTGATTCACAGAAGGGAAATCAATTCTTTTGTCTTTTCCATGAAGGTGGAAAACTAAAGTTCATGTCAAGTTTCTTTTCTTATATTTGGTAAAGTATGGAAAGTATTCAGGTAGGGGTATTGTTGTCCAAAAAAATTATAATAAATGCTAGGAAATCATAAGGAAAAATAATCACATGGGTTTTGAGAGGAATAACTTTATCCCATACTTTCCTCTCTATCAGGAAAGTGTTTTCGGAATTTAAGCTTCCCAAACAAAAGGACAAGAAAACTTTCCTTTCCTAAGTGTTTAAGTCTGTGAACCAAACGAGGCCTATGCCTTATAGGTAATGTTGTATGTAGTGTTACAAAAATTGAACCTACTATTCTTTCCAGTATCTTTTTTCACTGCATATATGAATTTGTATGTATATATATGAATAGAGATAAAGAACCCTTAGAAAAACTTTTTTGGAGATTGTCGATAGATGTAAAATGATCGATACTAACTAAACATATTCCATATTTAAATTTGACATATAAGAGCGTCTCCAACTTTTGTACAGTTTTTTTTTGTGTGTAAATCTTATGTGTTAAGACAAAAAAAATAAAATTGATGTCTAAAAAAAATATGCTGCAATGGTGCTTTTTTAAATGTTTATGTAAATTTTGAATGAACCGATAATAGCAATGCATGTTGGATGTCATTTTATTCAAATTTTAATTATTTTTTCTTAAATTATAATGTTATAATAAGAATGTATTTTGATTTATCGGTTTTGATGTTAGACTTCAAATATATATTTTTTAATTAAAATATATGTTTTGTATTAAAAATTATTACATTTTAAAGTGTTATAAAAAAAGTGAAGAAATAAAAAGCCGACGAGACAGTATAAAACTTGGGCTGTATTTGACACATCTATTTTACACAAAAATTAAATTTAAAAGGCTACTGGAGTCTGAAAATTTTACAAGTTTTATATATTTTACATAAAACTTAAATATACATTACTATTGGAGACACTTTAAGAGAGAGCAGTAATTTTATGGAGGCATAATATTTGATATAAAAAATTGAGATGTTAGATATGGTAATCATTGTTAAAATAATCTTATCACAATCTATTATCATCAATGAACAATTAACAGGAAATGATAACTGACTAATTATAGGTTCACCATTAATTAATTTGGGTGATCCGTTACACCTGTTATTTTTTTTTAGCTTTTAATATAATTAAAGTTTATTGAACCTTGTTAGGGTTTGTAAATATTTTAAGACTTGTGAATATTTATCCTTAGTTTTGAAGTAATTTAGTTGTTTTTTAATCTAGTTTCTATTGATTTTTTTTTTAAAAAATATACATTTAACGAGTACTATCGGGTCGTCTCATGTCACCCGATAACAAACAAAGTCGCATTCGAATTAGGAAAACATCACTCAATAACTTACATCGGGTCGTGTTCGGCTAGAGGCAAAAATGACCCACATTCGTTAAGGCTCGACACAAAACCAACATAATCGACCCATTGTTAGGTCAATAAGGGTTCACCCATTAACTTAAAACTTTGTGTCAATTTATGTCGTGCTATTGTGTAATGCATGATTTTTCTAAGTTTAGATAAGATAAAGGATTAGAAATTTAGTACAAATGCACTTACGCCATCTTCAATAGTCATTTTTACCCATATTTATGATAGAAATGAAAAATAGAAAAAAAATATATTCCAATGAGTTTCCTATAACCATTTCTATGTGAAAGTGGAAGGTGAATCATGTAGAAATTCTCAATATAACTTAGCACATTCTTATTGGATATTATGAAAGATACTAATTCTCCCTCTTCCTAAATAAATGCCAAGTGAAAAAGAAATGAAAAACCATTAAAGATCAATTTTTATATTTTTTATACTTATATAAAAAATTTACCAGTTACATATAGAAATATTCTGAAAAAACATTGTCACATATGGATAGAAATAAAAAAAAATAAATTGGGTGATTTTATTTCTATTCGCTAGTTTTCGCAGTCTATCCACCATTGGTTTATGCTAATCTTGCGCCAAACTTCTCAAAACTTCCTCATGAAAATTGAGAAATATATCCACCGATTAATAATCCTTTAAATATATTTACTTTTAAAACTAGTTTTCTAATTATAATATGCTTTCTTAATAATATAGTTTCTTAATTTGTAAAAAGGTTTATTGATACTCGTCCTGTAGATTAACTATTTATCAAAAATATACAATGCTACAAAATTGAGAAGAATTAATTTGTATTAGTACACCATAACATTAATGAATAATTTTTTTCAACAAATGAGTTTACTATTTTCTTTTCTTTTTTCTATATGATGAAAGCTCTAAAAAAATAAAAAGAATAAAGTAATGTTGGAAGTTAAGAAAATAATTAAAAAATTTTGGAGGCAATGAATATTGTTTCCTTCAATCTCAATTATTTCACAAGTCAAAGGAATAATATTCAATTGTGGTATTTGTTTTCCATTTTTGTTTGCCATCATGAATCTATAATTTAATTCGCTTTTGGGGTAGGAACTAAATTCTGTAGACATGATAGAAATGTTTCAAACTACACTTATTGTTTAATTATTATTCCAAAACTAATGTGAATTTTTGTATAACCTCAATTTCGAAAACAAATATGAATTATAGACTTATAGTCTAATTTCAAGTCTAAAAAGGGGATATAATTGATAGTAAAATATAGATTATGTTTACTTTTTGATATATTATATGATGGTGGATAAAAGTAATAATTTGGTGGATAATTTACAATTGAATTAAAAAGAATCATTATTTTATAAAAATTATGCCAATACTGTTTTACGAGGGCTCTAAAAAAATAAAAATAAAAATAAAGCAGCATTGGAAATTAAGAAAATAATTAAGAATTATTGGAGGCAGTGAGTATTGTTTCCTTCAATCTCAATCATTTCACAAGTCAAAGGAATAATATTCAATTGTAGTATATGTTTTTCATTTTTGTTGCCATCTTGAATCTATAAACAAAGGTATAATTTAATTCATTTCTAGGGTAGGAACTAAATTTTGTAGACATATTACAAATATTTTCAACTACAATTATTGTTTAATTACTATTCTAAGACTAATGTGAATTTTTGTATAATTTCAATTACAAAAACAAATGTGAATTATAGACTTATAGTTTAATGTTGAGTCTGGAAAGGTGATATAATTGATAGTAAAATGCATACACTTTTCGACATATTATATGTGGTGGATAAAAGTACAAATTTGGTGGATAATTTATAATTAAATTGAAAATAATAATTATTATATAAAAATTATGCCAATATTTTTTTTTGTAAATCTATCCAATAAGGTAGTTAAACTTAATAGTCAATAGAGATTAATTTAGCAAAATTCGAACTTTGCTAGCATGAAAGACTCCGTAAGTTTTTTAAACTTACAGACAATTTCTAATCACAAACTCTATATTTACTCAAACTCTATATTTAGTTTTGAAAAATAAAAATAAAATCCATTATCATTAAATTCATATTTACAAAATTAAGGCTATTTTTTTTGTCTTTTATACAAATCCACCCATTGTAAAATTGGATTCTCTATTACCAATTAAAAATAGGACATACTCAAGTATATAATATAATTTTTTAGATATATAAAGAGATTTTAAAATTATTAAAGTATTAAAAGAGATTAAGTGAATTCTACGTTAAAATTGACATACTCAATTTGGGAGATCCAAAAAAATTGAAGTTTTGCACTCAACCATGTGATATTTGTATCAATATTAAATTATATTTTTTCATTATCAATTAGAAATATGATATACTCAAGTATATATAATATATATATATTTGATATTTATAAAAAAAGTTTTAAAACTATTAAACTATTAAAAGAGGCTAATTAAATTGCTAAAACTATAACTTGTTTTCTTATAAAGATTGGTGCAATGATTATTTACAAATAAAAAAAAAACTAAAGTACTACTTATAATTTCAGACACTAAAAAAATTATTAGATTTTTAATTTGAAATATATATTTTTATAAATATTCAATCAATATATTATGCTTAATTTTATTTTATTTGGTCAAAATTACTAATTTAATTGATTCATGAAATAATAAGAAATAATTACTTAAAATATATGAAATTTATTATTTTGCGTTGGTTAAAATGTTATTAATGATAAAGATGGGAATATTTAACCTTAATTAAATATATGCATCTAATAATTAATTATAAATTTTAGGTGTTTTAGATAATCATTTTTCAATCCAAATCCAAAAGAAGGATAAACCATAAATCTACTGGTAGAATTAAAATCACCCATAAAAATTACCATTTCGAGTGGCCTTATCTATGATCAATCCGAAGTCACAAAAACCAAGCGTACAAAACTCCATGTACTACACGAAATTTTTTTACTGTATTGTACGATCATATTCAAACCTATTTATATCCTCTACCGCCTCTCTCTCTCTCAACACCAAAATCCACATTTTCAGTTCCCAAAATCTCAAATGGAGAACATGCCCGGAGGTCACGTGCACAGCATGCCCCCACCCTCAATGTCCCCATCGGCACCCAACGGCACCGGCACGATGATGGGTCCCATGCACCGACACGGAATGATGATGCACATGACCTTCTACTGGGGCCCCGAGGCCGTGGTTCTCTTCACGGGTTGGCCCGGGACCCGACCCGGTATGTATGCGGTTTGCCTCGTTTTCGTCACGTTTCTTGCCGTTTTCGTCGAGTGGCTCTCTCACTGCAACCTCGTCACTGATGGGTCGAACCGGGTCGGGTCGGGTATTGTTAAGACCCTCATGCACATGCTCCGTATGGGTCTTGCTTATATGGTGATGCTTGCGGTTATGTCATTTAATGTGGGTGTGTTTTTGGCGGCGATTGTTGGACACGCGCTGGGATTCCTTTTGTTCGGGAGTGGGGTTTTCAAGACGTCTCCGGCGGTTCCATTCGGGAAGACTTCCGACCTACCGCCGATGAGTTGCTGATGTCATTTTAATATTGGGTTGCTTTTTTTTTTTTGGGATCTCTTTATAGCTTTTTGTTTTGTGTTGTGGATTTTATTTGATTATAAAGCAAGTTATTTTGGGGAATGATATGAAGCAATTTTACTTTGGGTAAAATATGTGGACATGTTTATCCGATGCAAAACAATAGCAAATACAATCTTGCAATTACTCTAAATATGTATAAAATTCAATGTTTTATAAGTCACAAGGCGGTTATTCTAAGGGTGCGTTTGATTGCAAGTACGTAATTTATATGAAAAAATAATAATTTACATGCAATTGAATTACCTAGAATTAAGTTGTATGAAAAATGTAGTATAATGTGTTTGATTGCCTTAATTTTTTACCAGAAAAATATTGGTTGTATTATGGTATTTTTAATGTTAAAAAAATTATTGGTATTTTTTTTACATAATTATATAGTCATGATGGATCTTGTTTAATTAATCTTAATTAGTAGATTTTAAATATTAAATTTTTATATTATTTTAAATTTTATATTTTAAGTTATGACATTTTTAATATAGAAAATGATAAAATTTTTGTCTCGTGAACCGTGCCCAAGCATGAAAAACAAAAAATCACCTCCCCCAATGAGAACATTTTCTTCAATTGCCTTGAAAATGCACATGTGTGAGATAAAAGTGGGAATTAAATTGCCTAAAAAAATAGCCAATCAAACACTTTAAGTTATCAAACCAAATGAAAAATGTTCATTTTTCATAAAAAAATATTGCTAATCAAACACATCCTAAATATATATAAAATTCAATGTTTTATAAGTCACAAGGCGGGTTTGAGATATTTTATCATGAGGAGGCGAGGTGGGCCTTGATACTCATCATCGAGGCATAAGCCTAATTTTCTTTTTTCTTAATAATATTAATCAACCAATTAATAAATCATATAATTATTGACATAAATAAATACAAACAAGTGCATCTCATAAATAATAAAATTTTAATTTTTACAAATTGTTTAATCTTTATATACAAATATGTATTATACACCGTAAATGATAAAAATATAATTTTTACAAATAGTTTAATCCAAAACAATCTATATATACACCACAAATTATGAAATTATCTTTTTTATAACTAGTTTGATCCCAAATAACTTATATATACTAATAATATATATTATAAACCACAAATTATTAAAGTTGATTTTACAGACAATAAGTAGAGTCTAAGAAAATAAGGGAAAATAAAAGAGCAAAGTTTTTGTCTTTGAAAGTAATAAAAAAAGAGAAAGAAGAACCAAAAAAAATTAAATCTCTCTCACACATTTTTTTTAAGGAGATTGTTGTTATTCAGGAAAAAAATAAAATATAATATAAAAATAAAAGCAAAGGAAGTATAATTTCTCTATCTACTTTAGTGGAAGCGACCAATAACTCTAGAATATCTCCATTACTCCATTATTACTTCTATTTCTGTCTTCAGTCTTCTAATTTAATATTATGCCAATGTTTTCGCAAAATAATCCAAAATCACAGTGCGACCACCAAAACTATTCTTTCTATAAGAGCATTTATGCCGCGTACTTGCATACTAGATTCCTCTTTGTAAATAATAATAAAAAAAGCATATGCTTCTTTTTTTTCCTAAGAAAAAAATTATCTTTTTAGTAAGACAAATAAATTAAGTTCTTAACATGACAATGAATGAATCTTACGTTAATAAAATAAAACTAGAATTTTAATACTAGAATTATAGCTACGAATTCATCACTCAGTCTATTTCTTTATCACAGTAATACATGTGAAAATTAAGAATATCTAATAAAACTAACAGATCATGAATGAAACTGGAGGCTAGATCGACCAACACCACTCGTTTTTAATACAATAATAAAATTAAATAATAATTATAATTAATATTGGATTTATAGTGACAAATTTGAATATTTGATCCCCGTTCCTTCGCAATCTAAATTAAGCCAAAATGTAACATCAACAATTAGCGAAATATAACACCAATTATAGCACCCAAAAATCTTTCTTGTATCGAAAAATAGTGAGCTCGTAACCAGTGGCGTAGCCAGGAATTTATACCCGGGGGTGCGTAATTTCTCGAAACTCAAAAGCGGAATTAATGCTTGGAATGGTAGAACTCGTACCTACATTTTGAGGATTGGAGGAGGAGCTTGTTCCAATTTTGCTATAATACTTCTTCATTATAAACTCAGCCCTATACAATTAAACAATTAATATACAATTAATATACAATTAACTAAAGAGTCTAATAATTAACTAAATCAAATAAAGCCTTAAAATCAAAAAATACGAGTATTAATCTCTCTTTCCAACAATTAATATTTATTGGTTTTCATTTAGATTCATTACTCTCTCAAAAAATATGAGTATTAATCTCTCTTTCCAACAATCAGAATTTTATACATAAAATTAAGCCTTAAAATCAACCCTAGAAAATTAAGCCCTAAAATCAAATATACAAAATTAAGCCCTAAATCAAGCTCCAACAAAATTAAGCCCTAAATCAAGCTCCAACAAAATTAAGCCCTAAAATCAAGATCCAATAAAATTAAGCCCTATAAAATTAAGCCATAAATTCAACCCTACAAAACTTTGCCCTAAAATTAACCTTACAAAATTAAGCCCTAAAATTAAGCTCCAACTAATTTTACACAATTACACATATATTAAGATCATAAATGATATATCTATTCATGATTTATAAAAAGAAAAGGAAAAGAAAAGGGATTTTATTTACCTTGCGTCATTGCGTGACTCGTGAGCCGCGAGTGCGTATGAGAGAGAGAGAGAGAAAGGCTTGCTGTGAGTCTGTGACTGAGAGAGAAGAGAAGAGCTGCGGCCCGCGTATGAGAGAGAGAGAGAAAGGCTTGCGTGAGTGCGTGACTGTGAGAGAGAAGAAAAGAGAAAGGCTTTTTGTGTGTGTGTTGTGACTTGTGAGGAAGCAGGAAATGAAATGAGATGCAGAAAGGCTGAGAAGAATAAAGAAGGCCCGCGTGTGTGCTGTTGGCTTTTTAAGTTTGCTTTATTTCTCACAGCCCCTCAACTATAAAACTAAGCATATAAGTCCCTAACCTTTTTTTTTTTTTTGAAAAAAATTCCGAAATGCTCGGGTGTGCGTCCGCACACCCTCGTACCTTACTGGAGACGCCCCTGCTCGTAACACAAAATTTGTTGTGCTAAGATACCGCTAGAACAAACCTTAGCACAAGCGTATGATCGACCGGACAATTATGCGTACAATAATTAAAGAAACAAGCACCACTGATATTTAAGCAATACGAAAAACAAGAGGTTAAAGAAGAAAACAACAAACTAAGCACACAAGCAATTAGGTGGTGTCGGCAAAACCGCCGCTAATCCACCGAGTGATAGCTATTATTGATGAGACCAATTCTGAGTACAACGCACAAAACAAACCCTAGTCGCCAATTAGAGCTCTCAATATTATCTTTCAAATATACTCTCTAATCTAACTAGTAAATAATATAACACAACTCATGAATAAACCCAATGACAAGGGGTCTATTTATAGAGTATAAATCTTATGATCTAGGATTGCACAAAGCCAAATCCTACTACAAATTGGATAATACAAATCTAATTAGGATTTGGACAATACAAAGCCAATTAAGAATTGGACAATATAAAACCTAATAGGAATAAAATTCCTATACAGAGCCAAATCTTCAATTCTCTACCTTGGCGATATTCCACAAGACCCCAATGCACTCCACCATGATCAAATCATCGAATAAGACACTACCACCCCTGCCGGTCCCTTAGGACCACCGCCCTCCAAGGGGCATCAACACTGAAGGATATTGACCAACGTCGAGCAATGCTCAAACTTGGCCAACGGGACAACCTTTGTCAACATATCTGCCGGATTATCTTTGGTGCCTATCTTAACCAGATTTACAACACCATTTTAAATAATTTTTCGAATGAAGTGATATCGGACATCAATATGCTTGGTTCTTCCACGATGAATTTGATTCTTCACCAAGTGAATTGCACTCTGACTGTCACAGTGCACCACCACTTTTTTCGACTTCAAACCAAGATCACTAACTAAACCACGGAGCCATATGGCCTCCTTGATCGCCTCCGTTACCACAATATATTTTGCCTCCGTGGTAGACAACACTACCACACTTTGAATCATCGACCTCCAACTCAACGGACCGCTACCCAATGTAAACATATAACCCGTAGTCGATCTCCGCTTGTCTAGGTCGCCGGCGTAGTCTGAATTCATAAAACCCTTAATAGTTGACATTCCAAAATTTTCAAATATTAACCCTTTGTCCATCGTACCCTAAAGATATTGTAGAACCCACTTAACGGATTACCAATGCGATTTTTCAAGGTTCGCCATATACCTATTAACAATACTCAAGGCTTGAGCAATGTCCGGTCGAGTGCATATCATGGCATACATCAAACTCCTAACCGTACTTGCATAAGGAACTTGAGCCATGTACTCCACCTCTTCCTCAGAGCTAGTAGCCATCGTTGCCGATAGTTTGAAGTACGGTGCTAACAGGACACTCACCGGCTTTGAGTTTTCTATCTCGAATCGAGCAACTATTTTCTCAAGGTATTAACTTTGTGTAAGACACAATCATCCCCTCTTCCTATCTCGTACGATCTCCATCCCCAAATTTTTTCGCGTTCCACCCAAATCTTTTATCTCAAACTCCTTACTTAACTGAGCTTTCAATACGTCGATCTCCACCAAGCTCCGGGAAGCAATGAGCATATCGTTAACGTATAGGAGTAAATAGATGAAATTGCCAGATTCGAGTATTTTGAAGTAAACACAATGCTCAAATTCGCTTCGAGTAAACTTCTGCGCGATCATGAACATGTCAAACCTCTTGTACCATTGACGCGAGGACTGCTTCAATCCGTACAACTACTTTCGAAGTTTTCACACACTATTTTCTTTACAAACAACTTTGAATCTCTCCGACTGAGAGATATAAATCTCTTCCTTTAGGTTCCCATGCAAGAACGCAGTTTTGACATCGAGTTATTCAAGTTCGAGATCAAATTGTGCCACTATAGCCAACAATGTTGGATTGAGGTGTGCTTCACAACCGGAGATAACACTTCATTATAATCCACCCCTTTTTTTGCACATAACCCTTGGCTACCAACCTTACCTTGAAACGAACACCGGACCCTAGAGTCCCGTCTTTCTTAGTGAAAACCCACTTGCACCCGATAGGTTTCTTCCCCTTTGGCAAATCGCATAGTTCCCAAGTTCGATTTTTTCAGAGAGACTCCATCTCATCTTCCATAGCCGCTTTTCACTTCGCATTCTCGTTAGAATCTATAACTTTCCGATACGAAGTTAGCTCATCCCCGTAACCTACTGAAGCGTATGCCACCATGTCTTCATACCCATATCGAACCGGTGCACGTCGAGCCCTAGGCTCCCTTCCACTAGCCAAAGACGGTGTTGTTTGTTGTTGACCCGATTCCACTATCAGAATCTTCGAATTCTCACCGGGAGTCGTCTTTTTCTCGTCAAACTCTTCCATCGAATCCGTAACTCGAGTATTAACTAGAGTAGTCACTTTCGTTTCCACCACCATTTCGCTCGCCTTGTTCTCCTTTTGAACCGAAATTGAAGAACCACCGTTTGTCAACAAGGTCGTCTTGAGCATAGACGCCTCGTCAAACGTCACATCCATACTAATCACAATCTTCTTGCTTTGAAAACACCACAATTTGTAAACTTTAACTTCATCATAAGAGCCTAAGAATATTGCCTTACGAGCCATAAGGTCAATTTTCTCATCACGAACATGATAATAAGCCGAATAACCAAAAATGTGAATGTTGTCGTAACTAGCATTAGATCTGGTCCACACCTCTATAGGTGTTTTGTATTCCACTCCCGAGCATGGCAAACAATTAACCAAGAACGTAGCGTAGGATAACGTTTCAACCCAAAAGTGCTTATATAATTTGGCGTTAGAAAACATACACCGCACCTTTTCAATGAGCAAAAGATTCATCCTCTCCGCTATTCCGTTCTGTTGAGGTATACCCTTGACCATGAAGTGGCGAATGATACCTTCTCGTTGGCAGAAATCCTTAAAAGGATCATAAGTGTACTCCACGCTGTTGTCTGACCTGAACACTTTAACTTTTTTATCAATCTTATTTTCAACCATTGCCTTCCACTTTAAGAGCACATCAAAGACCTGGTCCTTGTGCTTCATGAGATAGACCCAAGTTCTCATTGAGTAATCATCAACAAAAGTCACAAAGTAATGAATTCCACCCCAGGATTGAGTCTTTGTCAGTCCCCAGACATCTGTATGCACATAATTAAATGCTCATTTTGTGCAATGTACCGCTGTCTCAAACTTTACCCGAGTCTGTTTTCCAAGCACACAATGCTCACAAAACTCTAGTTTGCAACTTTTCGCACCCTCAAGTAGCCCTTGCTTACTCAACTTTTCGTCGTGTCAGTGTTTTCAGTCATAACCGAAGCAAACCCAGTCACTGTGCTTCCTTGAAGAAAATATAGATTACCCTTATTCTTTCCTCGCATCACAACCATAGCCCCGGAGAGAACTTTTAAGTTTCCACTTTCGAGTATTACACGATACTCATTAGAATCAAGAACCCCTAAATAGATCAAATTTTTCTTTAGATCAGGAACATACCGGACATCACCAAGAGTACGTACTACCCCGTCGTGCATCTTTAGCCGGATCGTACCAATCTCCATTGTTTTACACGCATGGTCGTTACCCGTCAAAACCTTGCTTCCATCAACCTCGGTGAAGGTATGAAACAATTCCCAATTCGGGCACATGTGCTAAGATACTGCTAAAACAAGCTTTGGCACAAGCGTAGGACCGACCGGACAATTATGCGTACAATAATTAAAGAAACAAGCACCACTGGTATTCAAGCAATACGAAAAACAAGAGATTAAAGAAGAAAACAACCAACCAAACACATAAGCAATTAGGTGGTGTCGGCAAAACCGCCACTAATTCACCAGGTGATAGCTATTATTGATGAGACCAATTCTGAGTACAATGCACATAACAAACCCTAGCCGCCAATTAGAGCTCTCAATATTAGCTCTCAAATATACTCTCTAATCTAACTAGTAAATAATATAACACAACTCATGAATAAACCCTATAACAAGGGGTCTATTTATAGAGTATAAATCCTATGGTCTAGGATTGTACAAAGCCAAATCCTACTACAAATTGGTTAATACAAATTTAATTAGGATTTGGACAATACGAAGCCAATTAAGAATTGGACAATATAAAACCTAATAAGAATAGAATTCCTATACAGAGCCAAATCTTCAAAATTGGCATTCAACTTTCAGTTGTAGTTACATAGCATATATATTTATATTATTAAATAAGCGCGAGTAGAAGTTTTTAATATGCATAAAAAATGTCATTACCATTAATTAAACACCATAATTGTTTATGTATTTTTATAAATTTATACATAATGTCAAGAATCACTAGATATAATAATGCACATGTATTAAGTGTGCTACCGATTCTAGTAATAATACAACAACTTACAAGGATTGAATCTAATTTGTTTATTTGATTGACATATGCAAGAGGAAAAAATGTTGCTTAAAACTTTTTCTTAATTTCATATTCAACTTACAAAGACACTTTGACCTTTGATAACCATAAATATCGAGACCCCACCCTGATTAAGATTGACAATTAGAATTCATATTCCAATCGTGTCAAAACAAGACACACATATTTTTATAGTTGAATCTCCACCTCCACCCACCCACATAAGTAGGCAAGAATAAATGCTTGTATGAAAAAATAGGTGATCATAATTATGGTTAAATTTACTTAGTTTTTATATTTTGTCGGTCCAAGATTTATCATTGAAATATTAGAAGTGTCACAAAATGCCATTCATTACAAGCGTCACAATTTTTCTATTCATTGTGCTGAAAAAAGTTATTTACTTGTGATCACCATGTCCCCCTATAAGTAAATAATTCAAACATGACCCATTTAACATACATGTTGCACGACATAATATATTACTACCAACCCAAACACAATCCGTTTAATTAATTGTATCATTTGTAATAACTCAAACACAAATTATTTAACATACATGTTACATGACATAACTAATCCATTTAATAAATAAGTCATGTCGTGTTAAAAAGTTAATCTGCCTAAATTTAATATGTACAATATAAATGACTTATGCATAGCGTATCTAACTTTGAGTCTAAATGTATTGGGTGCAGGTAATTTGGGTTAGTTGTGCCAAATTTACTAATTCCACCACGATCCGTTTAGGGCTAGTCCTGTCCGACTCAAATTTGAACCAAATTTATTTATGCCTGATCCTAACTCACTAATTTTGTGTCAAGTTGGCCGGTTATATAAAATATTATTAGCCCATGTGACACGAGTAAATCATGGATTAGACTGTTAGTACCATGTTGTTATGCTTGTAGGGCGGAGTCAGGAATAATCTTTAGGAGGGGCTAACAATTGGAATAGTGGATCGAAATTTGGAGCAAAGAAACCTTTATTTGACAAAGTGGAATCGACATTTGGAGTAGAACTCGAACTAATATTTTGAGACGTGGAACTTACTTCTTCTTTACTAAAATATTTCTCCATTATGTTTCTGAAAAGTTAAAAATGATATACTAAAATTAATAATATATGTAGAAATATCTTTATCGACTCAATATTTAACCTAATATATAAAATTCAATTTTTTTCAAGTCAATATTGAATCAACCTTAATAACCAACAAACAAATATATTAATCTCAATATTAACTTATCAAATTAATAACAATCTAATAAGCAAACCAATGGAATGAGAGGTTCGAAAGAAATAAAAGGCGGCTATAATGCTGGACCAATTATACAAATACATAACTTAAATTGTAATTATGACACTCTAGCCCAAACTCTTAATGCATGACGCACAAAATCCCATCGCCACTACACTTTCCTAATTACATTAACACCCCCTGGCTTTCTACACTGCTAAAAGAAACCCAAATACTCATAAAATTTTCTTTAAAAATCCAGGTGGAGCCATGGTCTCCCTACTCCTTTAGTGGCTCTGCCCTGCTTGTAATTATGTCCAAACAAAGAAATATATTCTTAATATTGTCCAATAATTTCTCGAGTTATCGTGCGGTGAAGTAGAGCAAGTATGTATACTTTGGTGAAGTAGTGTACCTATATGACTACGTTATAATTGAAATCACTAAATAATGTGCCCGCAAAAAGGATGGAATGATCCTTAACGAGCAAACCACTTCTCAATTCCTTATTTTAAAGGGGTTTATTGACTTAACCCCCTAAGCTAATAGTCATATTTGAGAAAACCCCCTAAAATAATTTTAATTAGACATAATTTCCTAAATCCTAACACTATTTCCATTTCATTAATTTTAAATTTTTTTTGACCAAATTACCCCTCTTCTTTATCTTCATCCCCAAACCAACATTAAAAAAACCTACCTTCAAATACAACAATGGTGGCCATTCCTCCCCTCACCCTTTATCGTCACCATCACCTCCTCCGCATCCTTCATCCACTACACCAGTCGGTAGATTGGGCGACGTATTTAATATATTACGTCGCCCTATATGTACTTAAGCGACGTATAAATATATACGTCTCCTAAGATAATCTTACACGACGTAATTTTTTCATACGTCGCCTAGAAAAACTTATGCGACGTAGGTATCTTTTTGGTCGTGTAAGAAAGATTTAGGCGACGTGATAAATAACCTACGTCGCCTAAAATCAACTGATCACGAGCATTATATATTTATATCTAAGTGAAGGTCCACCAGGAATTACCTTATTGCTATGCGACGTAAGTATGTATACTTACGTCGCCTAAGTTCTTTTAAACATAAAGTAGCTCGCCGCAGGTCCTCCATTTTCGGGATCTGAAGGTTGTGGTCTGATTTTTGGGCGATTTTGGCGATTTGAAACTACAAATCAACAACATTCCTCTCGTTAAAGGTTGTTTTGATCTTTAGTTAGTTTATCTATTATTAATATTTTTTAAGTAATTTCTGTATTTATATAAATGTTGAGATTTGTGTAGAAAATGTGTATTTGTTGTTGATTATATGATTTTGTTGTTAGTTGTTGCCCCTATTTGATCTGTTTGTTAGTATTTTTGATAGTGGAGACAAATATTTTAGTATAAATTTATAGATTTGAGAATATATATTAATTATTTAAAATACGTTGAGATTTGTGTAGAAAATGTATATTTTTTGTTGAATATATTATTTTAGTATAAATTAGTTGTTGATGCTTGGTTCATATTATTTGTCTCTTGGTTCGTATTATTAGTAGTGGATGCTAATATTTTAGTATAGATTTATAGATTTCTATATTTGAAAATATATGTTTATTGCTAAAAATATATATTTATTGTTTAAAATATATATGTTATATGGCAGTGAAAATGGATAAATCTTGGATGAAATGCTCAAGAGGTTCAATGCGATTCATTGTCGGGGTAATGGATTTCTGCACGTTTGTACGAGAGAATGGCAACAGTGCGACTGGATTGTATCCATGTCCTTGCAAACGGTGTTACAACATGGGCACACGGCTCAACTTGGATGACATATACGCTCACCTGACAAGTAACGGTATAATGCCATTGTATACCTTATGGTACTTACACGGTGAAATGCGAGAAAAATAACAGTACACGGCTTCTTCGAGTAACAGTGTCGATCATTGTAGTAACCCAACTGTGGCGTTCGTGCAAGATGCTTTTCCATTCCATGAATCGTACAATCCCCCTGGTGTTGACACTGCATTTCAGGCGGACCCAATTGTCAAAGAAAATATGATGTTATATCAGCGTCTATTGGACGAAGCAATGACTTCATTGTACGAGGGTTGTAAAGTGACTGCGTTGTGCTCTGTGCTTGGAGCGTTTCAGTTGAAGCAGGGTTGCAATATGACGGACACAGCCTTCAACAAGTGGGTTGCGAAAATGAATTATCTGTTACCCGATGGAAACAAATACCCGGACTCATACGCAACTACAAAGAAGACCTTGAAGAAGATTGGCATGGGTTATGAGGTGATCCACGCTTGTTACTACGATTGCTACTTGTTTTACAAAGAGGGTACAAATCTAGATCAATGTCTCGTTTGCGGTGAGTCTAGATGGGAAGAAGATGATAAAAGCGGTGGTTAGGGGTGTTCAAAAACCGAACAGGACCGAGAAACCGAAAAAACCGAACCGGAAAATGGACCGATTTGGACCGGACCATTTGAATTCGGTCCGGTCCGGTCTAAATTTTGAAGGACCGAATCATTTCGGTCCGGTCTTCGGTCTTGCATTTTAACACTACGGTCGGACCGGACCGGACCAGACCGGACCGGTTTTAATATATATATATATATATTTAAATATATATTATTAATATATAATATTAATACTAAAACCAAACTCTAATATTAATAATATATATTAATATAAATATATATTATTAATATATATTATTGTTGTGCTAATATTTTTTTCTTTATCATAAAACAACTTTTGGGCCCAAAAAAAAGCCCAGACCGAATGGACCGACCGGAACCGGACCGAACCGGTCTGGTCCTGTCTGGTCCGGTCTTTACATGTGTTTCGGTCCGGTCCGGTATTCTATTTTTTGGGACCGAAATTTCCGGTCCGATCTTAGGCAATTCGGTCCGGTCAACCGGACCGTGAACACCCCTAGCGGTGGTAAGCGAATTGCCCGAAAGACTGTTCGATACTTCCCTTTGGCACTGAGGTTGCAGCGTCTATACATGTCCGAACGCATTGCAAAGGAAATGCGGTGGCACGGCGAAAGAACAGCAAAAGATCCTGAATTTCTGAGACACCCAGCGGATGGAGAAGCATGGAAGGATTTCGACAGGTGAAGTATATGTTTACAGTTTGTATTTGTGTATATATACAATAATTAATAATTTATTATATATTCTAGTATTGAATTTTGTTTTGTCATTTTCAGGTTACATCCGCAATTTGCGTCCGACTTCAGAAACGTGCGCCTCGCTCTAGCGTCCGACGGGTTCAGTCCTTATGGGACTACGGATGTGCCATACAGCGTTTGGCCTGTTATTATGATGCCTTATAATTTTCCTCCATCGTTGTGTATGAAGAAGGAGTTTAACATGCTAGTGATGCTTGTATCTGGCCCCAAGTCTCCGAAAAAGTGTCTCAATGTGTTAATGAGGCCAATGATCGAGGAGCTTAAAATGTTGTGGGAGATGGGGGTGCCGACTTGGGATCGATACGGTGAAGAGGCATTCAACATGAGGGCAGCCGTGATGTGGACCATAAGCGACTTCCCAGGATTAGGGATGTTGGGAGGCATTCAGACGAAAGGGTACAAAGCATGTCCCATATGTTTGGACGATATTGATGCAGTGCACAATAATGGAAGAATGTCGTACCAAGGCGCGCGTAGATGGCTACCCTTAGATCACCACTATCGGACGCAGCCGACAGCGTTTAACGATAAGCAAGAGTTCAGAACCGCCCCACTAATTATGTCTACAAGACAGGTTTACGAAGCGATCATTAAGCATTCATACCCTCGTCAATCGACGCATCCTCATAACGACTTCAAACGGGTACGCCTCTTAATACATGATGTTGTACTGAGTTTATAATTTCGATTAAGTTTCAATGAGTTTACATCCACATTTTCAGGCACCTAAAAAGAGACTCTGTTGGACTCACGTCAGTATATTTTGAAAGTTGCCTTACTGGACTACATCTAGTGTGAGACATGCATTAGATGTCATGCACATCGAAAAAAACGTATGCGACAACATCTTCGGCACTGTTTTAAGTCTTGATGGAAAGACGAAGGATGATGCGAAATCTCGCGCAACTCTACAGAAGATAAGAATACGCAGCAAGCTCTGGGCGAAGAAAGGGCCGTCAGGCAAAGTGTTGCTACCTCAGGCTGATTATACAGTTCGGCCTAAAGATCAGAGAGCTGTATTTGATTATATTGTTGCTGTTAAGTATCTAAGAGGTTATGCGGGAAGCCTAAAGAATAAGGTCAAAGTCTTTGATAAAAAGTTATATGGACTGAAAACGCACAACTGCCATATCATGCTTCAGCGTGTTCTTCCGGTGGTCATTCGGCCATATTTGGGAAGTCACGTCGCCGACGCGCTAGTAGAGTTATCTAGATTATTCAAGATGATATGCGCTCGAGAGTTGAGGAAATCAGATGTCTGCCAGATGCAGAGCGATATTGTCATGATTCTCTGCAAGCTAGAGATGATATTTCCGCCAGCTTTCTTTACCATCATGGTCAATCTCTGCATCCACCTACCGGAACAAGTCCTGCTCACTGGTCCCGTACATTATACTTGGATGTTTTTCACTGAAAGGTATGAATTATTTTTTATTGTTTATAATTATTTATATCCCTAGTATATAATTATACAATTTTACAGGCAGCTCGGTGAATTCAAGAAAGATGTCGAAAACAAGCGTTACCCAGAGGGGTGTATTGACGAGCGGAACATCATGCATGAGTGTGTGACTTACATCAATAACTATCTTAATGATCATAACGCGAGTGATGAAATAATTCTAGAGGCAGCTCGGTGGAACATCTCAATGTTTTTCGATCTCGTGAAGCCAAGCGACTGCGTCAGGACCGCCGGCCTTAGGAGAGCACAAATGGCTTCGGCTCACTAGTGTGTGGTGGAGAACTGTACCGAAGCACAATGGTATATAGACATTCACCGAGATTAGTTTGCTGATCTAGCTCCAAACGGGACTGATGAGGAGCGTATTGCGTCTTTTCTTGACCATTTCCCTAAATGGGTAAACATTTATCCTTAGCTGACTTGTTACGTCACATGCATTTGACTAATGTTCCATATATTTTGTTATGCAGATGCACGATTTGCACAGTAAAGGTGCTCCTAAATATAACCGGGAGGTACAGATTTTAGCATCTAAGCCTATGCGTTGCATCATTTATTCACGGTGTGACGTAAACGGTGTCAAGTATGTGTGTCATCAAACAGACCAGATCAGAAAGACTCAGAATAGTGGAGTGATGGTAATGGCCGGTGACATCACATATTTTGGGATTCTACAGGCTGTTGTCGAACTAAGATATACGAAAGGCATGCCAGTTGTGTTGTTCATGTGTAAGTGGTACAACACCGACCCTGATGTTCCGGGTAGTACAAAGGATGACCGTGGGCTTTTATTCATCAACACAAATACTAGTTGGTACGACGACCTTCCATTTATTCTTGCCAAGACGGTAAGCCAAGTATTCTATATAGATGATCTGTCGGCTGGTGAGGGATGGAAAGTCATCCACTTGGTGTCACATAGGGGTACATATAGTGAGACCACACTTGCAAGGGACGCAACCGCCACTCCACTGTATGAAGTACAAGAACCCTATCAAGAACCTGATGCAATATGTATTCCCATATCTACTTTATATATCGACTTCAGTTCAGTACCGCGGATAGATATTCCCGATGATGAAGACTCCGACGAGGATGACGATTATGACGAGGATTACGACTTAGACGATGTAGAAGGGTATAACAATGATCTTTTAAGCGGCGATGAGGACGAAGATGAAGAGGAGGATTGGGATGATGATGATGATGATGATGACTACTATTGATGTTCTATATGTTCCTGTAAATCAGACGAAGATGAGGGTAAAATTGAAATTTTAGTTCGCAATTTTATTTGTTTCCATGCCTCTGTGGTTTATTTGCATGGCATTTTTCATTTTTAAAATATGAAAGAAAGCAATTCTATAATTACTGGGTCCAGTAATCAAGATTACTTGCCCTAGTATTCCAGATTACTGGCTACAGTAATCCATATCTGCGTCCAGTAATCCATTTCCGGGACAAGTAATCCCGATTACTGACCCTAGTAATCCAAGTTCCTTGCCCAGTGAACAGGATAACAAGGGCCAGTAATCCCAGTTGCTGATGCAGTAATGGATTACTGGCCCCAGTAATGTATTACCAGTGCCAGTAATTATCCATTACTAGGGCCAGTAATTATCCATTACTTCTCCAGCAATTTGGATTACTGTGCCCAGTAATCCGGATTGGAGAAGGCCCCAGTACGTAATCTCTTCGCTTTCCAAAGTTGGTGCAGTAATTTGAAATTCTGAAAGCATGCATGCATCTATTCGGTTTCTAAAGTTGCTGCGGCCGTCATTATAACAATTGAAATTAATGCACGCATGTGATCCAAAGTGACAACCCTTCATATTCCAAGGGACTACTATATAAACATGATTTGACATTCGCAAAACAACACATCCACAAATATCTCAATTTTTTTTATTTTTTTCAACTTTCACTTATTTGTTTCACCACGTCAAGTCCTCCAAAATCTCCATCCACATCAAGTCCTCCAAAATCTCCATCCACGTCATTTCCTCCAAACATTCCATCTAACTTCACCGCGATGTGCATTGAGAATCTTATTTTTGCTGATGAAATGCAGAAGGCTTTTGAAGCTGAATCGGCAAAAGTCAAATAGTGCCTGGAGAGGATGCGAACGATGATTGAGGAAATGTCGAAGAGGAACCGTGAGATGGTAGAGGCGGAGGAGAGAGAGAAGGAGAAGAAGAAGAAGAAAAATAAAAATTGATATTGTATTTTTTTAACGTAATTGTTTTTTTTTTTACATATTGTAATTTTTTTTAATTTTTAATGAAAATTATTATTAGTATTATAATACGTCTTCCTGATTTCAATCACAACCAAACCATCTTGTGAAAACATGTCTACTGGATAACAGTGGCCAGTAATACTTCTAAGTTGCTTGTGAAAAATTAGATTCCTTCACCCAGTAATCATGAACAGAAACTAGTAATCATGATTACTGTTCCAGAAATCCTTATTACTAGCTACTCGAAATGATGAGACGAAATTACTGGCACCAGTAATTAGGATTACTTGCCCCAGTAAGCTTAATTACTGGACCCAGTAATAAGTATTACTGGGGCAAGTAATCCCAATTACTAGCCCCATCAATTTGCCACAATGACCCAAACACAAGCATTCTTGCAGTATAGACAAGCGAAAATAAATGGTGTACAAGATGAGATATAGAGAAACAATTTCTTTTCCATTGATGAAAGTAAAATTACAGAGGATGGACTTCGAGGTCCAACTGAAATAATTGGTGTACAAACAAAAACAAAAAAAAAAAATTAGACTACAAAACGAGGGAATTGTTAGAAGATTACAATAATTATCCACAATCATTTAAACCATAATCAACAGACCACAATCATTTAGTGAAAACATGTCTACTGGATTACCTTGGCCAGTAATCCTTCCAAGTTTGTTGTGAAAATTTGTATTCCTTGACCAGTAATCATGAACAGAAACCAGTAATCATGATTACTGGATCCAGTAATCGTAATTACTGGCACCAATACTCATTATTACTGGGACCAGTAATATTTATTACCCGACCCAGTAATATTTATTACTGGATCCGGTAATAAATATTATTGGGCCCAGTAATACAATATTACTGGATCGAGTAATCCATTACTAGGGAAGTAATCCACACAAAACATAAAAAAATTAGACTACAAAAAGAGGGAATAGTTAAAAGATTAAAATAATTATCCACATTCATTTACACCATAATCAATAGACCACAATCATTTAGAACAACATGGTTCACTCCGATGGTCTAAGGGTTCTGAATTTTTTGAGTATGTTCTGCCTGAAAAATGTCCCTCCCTTTTGGGACGGCTTCTTCCCATTAACCAAGCATTCCATGAAGTGAAGCATGAACCTACCACAATCTGACCTGAAAACTAAAACCAATTTTTGGTTTATTGTGTCACAATATAATTTACCAAAAAAATTACTAATAAAAAAGCTATGAATATCCGAGCTACTTACGATCCTGGTATTTGTTGTGGGCAGTCGACATCTTCGACAAAGGTGTATGACTCAAATTTTAAATTTTTGTTCATGATTTGCCACATCGTTCTCTTTTCATTGGCGGTCAGCTTTTTATGTATAATTTTTGGGCCGTTTTGAGCTTGATCAACCACCTGCTCTCGGTACACCTCAGGATTAATGCTCGCTTGAGTTTGGAACTGGCCGCCAAGCCAGATGTCATTCATCCAATGCTTAATGTGGTTTGCCTTTATTTATTTTTTTAACAAGGCCAATGTAAATATATGGAGTCAGGTATTAATATTGACAACACATAATCTGGCCAGTATATATATATATATATATTTAATATTTGGTTGTTGCCTTACCACTGTCTCTGCATTTTTGCCCCACTTGTCATCATCGGACCTTTTACCCTTTACGGGTAGGGAGGAGTTCATGTGGGTTATTGTCTTCCGATCGTTATTTATGTGGAGAAGGGTGAAATGCCTGCTCGTCCAGTGATGCAATGGAATCAAGATTCTGTTGCGGTTGAATATTTCCCACAGGGGTTCCGTGAGGAGCTTTGCAACATCATACTCGTTCCCACTGAAGTCTTTGCCAGCCGTGGCAAGCTTTTCATGGTGTGCAATACAGTAAAACTGCAAAAGAAAACTTAACAGGAATTAGATCCGGGAATGTAAATCTTCGTGCTCTGTAATTTTTTGGTTTATTTGGGATTTACTTACTGAAGCTTCCAAGTCAATGAAACCAAATCTGTCCATTTTTTTTGGTTCTACCTCCTGCTTCATCATGGTAATGTATTGCTTCAAAACCTGCAATATTTTGCACATGCACTTAACTTGTTAGAGAAGTTACAAGTGCAATAGTAATGGATTGCTTGGGCCAGTAATCAATACTATTGGGTCCAGTAATACTGAGTACTGGAACCAATGATTAATATTACTGGACACAGTAATCATGATTACTGTGTCCAGTAATCGTGATTACTGGGTACAGTAATATTTATTACGGGCCCAAGCAATCCAAATACACACAGTAATCGAAAATGATAACGGACAGTAATCCAAATTATTCAATTGCTTCATACATCTTTATCCAAATCTCTCCCCTCAATTATGTCTTTTATCATATTTTTTTCTATAATAGGGCCGAACGGGTTCTCAAGATCCTGGTAGTAGATTTCTCTGTTAAGATAACAAATTAAAATCAATTAGTATGGTTTTTTTAAATTAGATTTACAATTACAACTTGTGGACAAAAATATGTACTTACTCGTTCAACTCCCAGAAAATGTGGTAATGCTCCTGAATCTTCATTTTAAGGGTCTGCCAGGGTTCCTTTGTGCAGTCGATCCCATTGATAAGCAATGGTTGTATGGTCCCATGGGCCTTTGCTTTCTTAAGTGGCATGCTGAATGCTGAAGTGGCCGATTCGCTTTCCCTCTGCCTTGTTGCACCCCTGTCGTGTACTTCCACGTTTTTCTTGATTGAATGTTGGGGCAGCAACGTAATGGCCCTTTGTTCGGGGGCCACCTCTTAAGCAATCTGTTTAACCACTTCATCGGCCTGGGCCAATGCTGCTTCTTCATTTATAGACCCTCCCCAATCTTCGACCCTCTCTGTGACAACCTCCTCCTCCATTTCTTCGGCGAAGTCCACTGTGTCATCAACCTTATCATCCCGAATTGGTCTGTGTGGTATTGGATCATTTTGGTCTCTTGGAGTTGTAGGTGTTGTGACCGGCGGTTCAGCCTGCCTCCTTTCTTGTTGGCGCTCTAGCAGCTTGATTCTTTTATCCGACGCTGCTATAGCGTCAACCATTTTTTTGGTGAAGGCATGGAAAGTTTCTTGATAGCCCATTAGATTTGGCTTTTGTAGGTCCACGTTGATGTTATTGTCGATAAGTCGAGACAACTCGGCGACAACAGTATCCACAATTTGGACCACCTTTTTTGTCATATTCTCGTTTTCCTTTTTTTATGGGACTTGTAATCACAGATAAAACATGACGTGTAATGAGAATCTCCAGCCTATGTATAACAATAATAATGGATTGCTAGGGGCAGTAATATGATTACTGTGGCTGGTAATTTGAAATACTGTGGCAGTAATTGATTTATGGCCAAATAAATATAGATTACTGGGGGCAGTAATTTATTAAAGCATGATTACTGGAGGCAATAATCCGAATTACTGGGGCATGTGATCAGGATTACCGGGGGAAGTAATCCATTACCAATCCCAGTAATTATGATTACTGGAATATGTAATCTTCAATACTGGGAGAAGTAGTCCAGTAATTAGTAGTATAACATCCTATATTTCATGCAAAATTCTTACCCATTTTGAAAGCTGTAAGGATTCATCCTCACCACTCTTATCTTCACCTTCGGAACCATTCTTATTCCCAACAGTTTCCTCCTCCTTTCCCTGCTGCCCTTGCTTTTCCTTGTCCCCTACCAATTGTTCGTGCATCAAATTAAAGGCGGACATTGGCCAAGCTCCGCCAAGTACAAGTTCCTGAATCACAAAGTACAATTGAATAGGTTCTTTTTCTCTTATATGCATAAAAGTATAGTATTTATATAAATGCAAAAGTTACCTCTAAGAGGTTGGGGTTTGACTCCAAGGCCTTCACGTCGAACATATCTCTAATGTTCCATGCCACGAAATGTGGCCTGCCGATTAGACGATTCTCTGACCGTAGCAACTTATGTTTTGTGTTCTCCAAAAACCAATACTGCACCAACAACGTGCATCCGTTGAGTGTGCTTGGTTTATCCTTGTTGTACTTCTTGATGCCAGAGAACAAGAAGTCCACAGTCGAGTTCGCCCAGTCATACTTGTCAACATTATCAATATCAATGCATATGTTGACCAGATCCCATGTAAGATTGATCCCCATTCTGCTGAAGAAGAATGTTGAGAATAAATACATCAGCAGAGTCGATGCAACCTTTTTTAAATCGGCTCTTTTTTCTTTGTTTAGCTCGAATGCGAGCAAGTTCTTTATATCGGTACAAGAATGCCCTTTTGTTTCCTTGTAATTTTTGAACAGGTTGGCCGCCTGTTCCTTTCTATGCTCTGATCGAGGAATGGGACAATTTTTTGTCCTCCAGTGAGGAGGTGAAACAAGACCGTCACAAACTCTGCGGTTAAGTCCAACTGTAAACTGCCAAAGGACCACAACATCCTGTCCGTGTCAAAATGCTTCATTATTATTTCGAAGTCAATTTCAGTCTTCCTACAATTGGCTTCCTTGACTAAGGCATCCCGGAAGCAACACATCATAGGGCCGAAGACCGTCCCGTTCAGAATATCCCATGTTTCAGTCGGGATGGCTTCCCGGTATAGATTTACCAATTCAGCAAAGGCCAATAATGTGCATCTCTGGGGAAGAGACCTTTTTGGTTTGGCAGCGTCTGGCTTTGATGGTTTTGCCTGATTATTTTGTTTCTTTGATTCGGCAGTTTTGGGAGAACCAGTGTGCTTGCCCTTTGGGTATGCTACCGTTTCTTCAGCTGTCTTTTTGGCGGCCTTCTTCGACTGTGCTTCACTCAATGGTGTATGTCTTTTCCTCAGTAAAGATAATGGCACAGCATCACTGCTGCTTGTAGAGACCTCTTCCCTACCACGCACCGGGGTATCATGTTGTGATGACATTCTGATTTTAGCAAAATCAATTAGTTTATTAAAGAGAGAAGCTACATAGGCAGGTACTTGGATTACTGGAACCAGTGATTGGGATTACTGGACCCAGTAATATATTACTGGGTCCAGTAATCCCAATCACTGGTTCCAGTAATCCAAGTTGCAGGGACATTAATGGATTAGCGTGGCCAGTAATTATCCATCACTTGGGCCAGTAGTGGATTACCACGGACAGTAATCCATTAGGTAATCCAGATTAATAACCCAGTAATCCAAGTTGCTGGGCCAGTAATGGATTACTGGTTCCGGTAATTATCCATAGCTTGGGCCAGTCATGGATTACCGCGGCCAGTAATACATTACGGAGGACAGTAATCACATTACTAGGTTCAGTATTTATTTAATGTTCGAGGAAACGTCATTATTGGGGTCAGTAATCCTTGTTTTGGTTATCGTTGTAGCAATCAACATTCAACAATGAACAGCAACCGCATGTCAAGGGAAGATACTACTCAAACATTACACATAGTATAAAAAGGGTTCAATTATTTTTTTAGACCCTATCTATATTCACTCATAATGGCGAGATGATTTCATCAAATATAAAATCTTCTTGGTGATGAAAATAAGTTATTAATAGACATTAACATACTTAAAAAAAACTTACATGGTTGGATAAGCCAAAAAGATGACGAAGATGATGTCTTTACATGTGTAGTACATAGAGTTAGAGAGCGAGAGCTTCGTTGTGAATCATGGTCTCCGAAAATGGCGGTAGTTGTTAGAAAGGTGGGGAGAGCGAATTTTTGTTGAGGAGTGGTACCGGGTGTAAATAAAAGGAATATATCATTTACGGATGTGTTAAAATGCAAATACTGACCCAGTAATCAGGATTACTTTCCGCAGTAATCCTGATTACTACACCCAGTAATCTGGATTATTGGGCGGTAATTAGTATTACTTCCTCTAGTAATTTATTACTGGTCCCAGTAATCTATATTATTGGATCCAGTAATCCTTTACATAAAATTTAAAACAGCGAACCAATTTAGATTTTAAGATTTCACCACTTTGCGACAACGACGAAAACACAAGCATTTATTAAACATCCCACAAATGAAAATTAATGGTGTACAATATCAGATATAGAGAAACAAATTCTTTTCCATTGATGAAAGTTAAATTACAAAGGAGGGACTTCGAGGTCCAACTGAAATAAATGGTGTACAAGATGAGATATAGAGAAATAAATAGTTAATTGTTCAAGAGACACAAGACCAGAGGGATCTTAAGACCGGTGGGAAAGAACCAAGTCTAATTTTTTCGCTAGCAAATCCTTGATTCATAGAAATACATGGGTAAACATGTAGTTCCAATTGATCAAGGTAATCTTTCCCATCGGACCTTCCTCCTCTCCCCCAAACCTAACAGCTCACGTAGCCGGTCCCTCACTGCGGTCACGGAGGCCAGACGTTGCTCCAGGTTTCTAATGATTCATGTCGAACTTTCCAACTCCGAATCTCTCTTTCAAGACGGCGGCCAGACGTTGCTCCAGGTCTCTAATGCTTCGAGTCGAATTTTCCAACAGTCGAACCTCTCTTTCAACTGCAGTAGGGGTCACCGGAAGACTATAGGAACAGTTAGCCTCTGAAACATCATCCATCGGTAATGGTATTAGAAAAGTGATGGAATGGGATACTAATTATAGCAGTGCAAACTTCGGTTTTCGAGGGAAGTTATTAATTTTGAAACGACGTGATGATACGGCTAATTAATAACCTGTCTACCCGAAATAATGATACGGACGTGTAAACGCACACTAGAAAATTCGATTAGTGGACCCATCAGTGGATTACTGGCCCCAGTAATGTTAATTACTGGCACCAGTAACTTATTACTAGCCGCACTAATTAATTTTACTGCCACCAGTAATCTAAAAATTGTTTTAAAAATTAAAAAAAATGTCGGTCCAATATATCTGATTTACATATATAATTTTATTTTTTTCTAGCATGAAGATAAATTGAAGCTAAGCTAAGTTAGATTCATCACATGCTTCTCCTTTATATTATCTTATATTATCGGTTCTTATTTAATTTGGACGGGTACACCCCAGTTAATTTTGAAAAGACGTGTTTTTTTCGAGAAGTTACCCGCCCGTCAGGATATGCCACGTGGCAACCCCCCCTTACCGCTAATTAATAACCTGTCTACTCGAAATGATGATACGGACGTGTAAATGCACACTAGAAAATTCGATTACTGGACCCATCAGTGGATTATTGGCCCTAGTAATGTTAATTACTGGCACCAGTAATTTATTACTGGCCGCAGTAATTAATTTTACTGCCACCAGTAATCTAAAAATTGTTTTAAAAATTATAAAAAATGTCGGTCCAATCTGATTACATATATAATTTTATTTTTTTCTAGCATGAAGATAAATTGAAGCTAAGCTAAGTTAGATTCAGCACACGCTTCTCCTTTATAGTATTATCTTATTATCGGTTCTTATTTAATTTTCACGGGTACACCCCAGTTAATTTTGAAAAGACGTGATTTTTTTCGTAGACGTTACCGCCTGTGCAGATCTGCCACGTGGCAACCGCCCCCTGCTTTAAATTAATAACCTGTCTTCCCGAATGATGATACTGACGTGTAAAGCCAAACTAAAAACTTCGATTACTGGACACATCAGTGGGTTACTAGACCCAGTAATGGTAATAAGTGGCTCCAGTAATTAATAACCTGACTACTCGAAATGATGAAACGGAATTACCGGCACCAGTAATAGATTACTGGCACCAGTAATGCAAGACTGGTGCCGTCAATTCTAAATACTGCCCCCAGTAATCCTAATACAAGCCCACATAATAAGGATTATTGGACCCAGTAATCATTCAGTTCATGTTTATAATAACTGAACAAGTAGATTTTCAAATTTCATCAATTTGCCACAAATCAACAATGACCCAAACACAAGCATTCTTATAACATAGACAAGAGAAAATAAATGGTGTACAATATGAGATATAGAGAAACAAATTCTTTTCCATTGATGAAAAAAAAATTACAGAGGATGGACTTCGAGGTCCAACTGAAATAATTGGTGTAGACGAGATATAAAGAGACAACTTATCTTCGAGGTCCAACTAATTACATATTCAATTAAAGGATGAAATAAAACGAGCTCCAAAAAGTTTAAGACCAGAAGATGGGAAAGATACCACCAACTATACAAAAAAAAGAGGGAGGGCTCTTAATTATGAAGTTAACCCCCTGCACTGTTGTATGTTCTCCATAACCGAAGAAACACTAAGTGATAGATGGGCACGTGACTGCGATGCTACGGGCAACCTGTCAACGAGCCCCAAAACATAAGAACTCCCTAGATAACCCAGATACAGAAAACTGAGTCAATCCAAGAAGAACTCAAGGAGAGGGAGCGGAGAGATAAACAGACGGGGCAGTTTCTGAACAGAAGATGGGAAAGAAACCATCAACTGTTCAAGAAAAACTAGGTGATAGATGGACAAGTGACCGCTATGCTAAGGGTAACCTGTCAACGAGCCTGAAACCATAAGAACTCCCTAGAAACCGTAGATCGACAAAAGGGCTTCAATCCAGGAAGAACTAAGGTTTCCCATCACCTGACCGTCCTCTCACCCTACCCTAACCGCTCACGTAGGCGGTCCCGCTCTGCGAACACGGCGGCCAGACGTTGCTCTAGGTCTCTAATGGTTCGGGTCAGATTTTTCAACCTCCTACTCTCTCTTTCAAGTCTTTCCACCCTCCGGAAAAGGTTATCAACTGCACTAGGAGTCACCGGAGGCCGATAAGAACTGTTAGCATATGAAATATTATCCATATTAATGGCATTTGAAAAGAGATGGGAAAGATATAAACCTGATGGGATGGAATGGGTTACTTATAGCAGTGCAAGCGTTGGTTTTCGAGGGAAGTTATTAATTTAAAAACGACGTGACTCTTTGGTAACCACTCCTCTCCCGTCCCGCGCTGCCACGTGGCTAACCCCCCTGGGCCAATTAGTAACCTGACGATTCGAGAAGATTGTACGCACGTGTAAAGATCACACCAGAAACCTAGATTACTGGAACTAGTAATTACTGGTACCAGTAATATAATTACTGCCCCCGGTAATTTGGATTACTGTGTCCAGTAATGTTTATTACCGGACCCAGTAATATGTTATTGGACCCAGTAATTATGGAATTGCCTTGTTTCAAATTTATATAAAACACCATATTTGACAAAAAAATCTCTATCAAAATTACAAGAATCTATTGGCTAAATATTTTATGTTAATTTCATTATTTTTTTATATTTACAAACTAATTATTATATGGATAAATTTTTAAATGCATCGTATATAATCTGATCCGAACACATTTGGATATGGATCAATATTTTGATCATGCGTTACATGATCCGATTCAAATCCGATCCGAAAACTTTTCCAAATATGGATTTGGATTCACCTTGATCCGATCCAAATCCAATTCGTTTACGGGCCTAAATAACATGTAAGTCTGTTGTGGATGCCCTTCTTATGACAGCTGGCGCAAGTTGATTGACATATTCTCATACTCTCCGCTAGACTTCATCCTCTTGTTCCTACACCTGCCCGGAAACCTCTGAGGAAGACTCGTCCATATTTGTTATTGGGTGAATGGGGAAACTATACGATTTCCTGGATGAATTAGTGTGAAATACGACGTCAACGAAGTTATAAACATCCCTGTTCAGATAATTCATACACACCAGGGGATGGATTATGAACATTGAATCTACGAGACTTCTTCATCTTTATTTCCAGATTTTCCTCTATTTCCGGTGTGAGTATGGTTGTCCACAACAGAGACTCAGCTCTCTTCTTACAGATCATATCCATTTGTTTTACCCTCGTATGTTCTAGAAGACAATATACTGGCATCAATCGCTCAAAGCTAATCCTACAATCAGTCAAATAAAAAAAACTTATAATAGGATAAACAAAATTAACATGTGACAAATTTAAATAGACAAAAACAATCAATCTATTTTGAACCCATTATCTAGTCTAATATAATGTTGTGAATAATTAAAACGTAAGTTCAGTATATAATAATGCTAGAAAAACTAAAAGTATATATACTTGATTGAACCGACTTGTTTTTAATTTTTTAAGAGCCTTTTAATCTTAATCTAAGTATCTAACCACATAACGTACGTCTTAAAAATGACAGATTGGGATGGCCTAAACAATAATTTTTCTTGATTTTTTTGGCATAATTAGATAGATCTTGTTTAATTGATCTTGATTAGTACATTTTAAATATTAAATATTCATTAAATTTGGAATTTTTTATTTTAAGTTATGACATTTTTAATGTAGACAACATTATTAGTATGTGATAGTTTTCTTATGTGTGAGTGTCTTAACTTTGATGTGTGTACAAAACTTATCAATGGTGTATAAATAATTCTACCATAACATGTATATCTAACCATTATATTCTTATAATTTTTGGAGAAAATTTTGGTCAATAATTTCAACTAAAATTTATTTAAAATTTCCTTCACAAATATTTAGGCAACGTACAAGTTCTACATACGTTTCTCAAGTTCATCCTATGAGACGTACGAACATATTACGTCGCCCAAAAGTATTCCCCCCCTAAATTTTCGCGAAAATTTTAAATTATTTGAAATTTTCAAATTTTTAAGGCGACGTAGTTTTTAAATACTTTGTATTACACTTACGTCTCCCCAGATTGTGGTTATAAATAGAAATTATTGAATCTTCCCTCCCCCTTTTCATTCTTTACGAACCCTAAGCTCTCTTCTCTCTCCCCCGGCACCCTCCTCTCTTTTCCTCATCTGTCCCATCCCCCTCCCCCTCTCCCCACACACGAGATCTACTCTCTCTTCTCTCCTACACCGCCTACGCAACTCCCCGTCTCAATCTCTCTCTATCTCTTACACAGCCTATTTCTATTTGGTAAGCTTCTCACTCTCCATTTCTATTGGTTTGCAATTATGGGGCTTGAATAGGCGTTATTGTGTGAAATTAGATAGTTTAGCTTGTATTCGAGTATTTTTTCCTATGTGCCTGTTACCATAATTGTGTTATCAGCTGCATGAATTGGTCCAAACACCAATCCAAACTTGTTAATTGTGTAATGGATTACTGGCCCCAGTAAATTTGATTACTAGTCCCAGTAATGGATTACCGGTACCAGTACTGTATGCATGTTTGTTTTGTTTTAAGTTTCCTATTCCGGTGAATCATCCAAACTCAAGCACATAACTAAAAGGAAAAATAATTGAAACAGCCTTTAAGTAACACTTTTTAGTATGCCCATAAATACGTGTATTCAATAAATTAAATAACTCTATTGCCACAATTATACACATATATTTTTCATCTATGTTAAGCATGAACACGAGATATTATCCCGTTTGCTTATATTTTTGTCATGTATGAGCTTCGATCACTATTTGTCTTAATTTGTTGTATAATAGCCTCATAATATGAACCTTTATATTAACATGTTAGTAGGTTCATATTCAAGCATTTGGTAGTTGAGTTCAGTTAAATCGAATTGTGATTTCATACCCTTTGTTCTATGTGGACCACAATTGTGTTATGGTCCATTCGGCTGTATGAATTGGTCCAAACACCAATTCAAACTTGTTAATTGTGCTCCATTTTCCCCCAAATTCTCAGATCAATATTGACCGGTAATGGATTACTGGCCCTAGTAAATTTGATTACTGGACCCAGTAATGGATTACCGGTGCCAGTAATGTATGTGTGTTTGTTTTGTTTTAAGTTTCCTATTCCAGTGAATCATCCAAACCCAAACACATAACTAAAAGGAACAATAATTGAAACAGCCTTCTGGGCAAAACATAAATTGAAACTGAAATTGTTGTGAAATTGAAACCCTAAACTTCAATTTCAATTCAATTCAATTCAACTAAATTATGGCAAAACTGATATTGAAAATAAATTTGAAACTGAAATTGAAATTTGAGATTCAAGTCAGGGATGCCTCCGAGAGCTTATCCGACCAGGAAGAAGTTACGCCCAGAGGTGCAGTACGATGAACTGCAACAGGCCTTGTTGCGCGTGGCCTCCCAGCCCTCCGCCCAGCCCTCCACCGAGCAGCCCTCCTCCCAGCCTTATACCGTCCAGCCCTCTGCCCAGCCATCTCACTCACTGGCGTTGCTGCTGGTGCTCCCTACCCCGTCTACAAATTCGACCACCGACAGCAACACCGGTGCCGGCCTCCCCGTACGCAGCATTCGCTCCAGGCATGCTGTAGCGAAAGCCACCATATCAGGTAATATACCCTTAGATCTCTTTAATTATAAATCGCAATTCGTATTCTTTGTGATTGACTGATTAATTTGTATGCTTTTATTTGTAGGTATGCAGGCCTTCTCTTGTAACAAGAAGAGAGGAGTCGTCACCGGGAAGAAGACGGCGGCAATCGTCCGTACGTCGGGGAAGTCCCGTGTCACATACGACCCTGCGGTTTTTGGGCCGCCAAAGGAGGTTCGTTCCTGACTCGTCAGTGACCTGTCGGCATTCTTAAAAGACCGAGTGCCGATGTTGTACCCGACATTTGGGGAAATGCCTCTATCGGAACGAACAATGCTCTTCGACTACCTGTCGGTAAGTACTTTTTTCTTATTCTAGTTAATTTATTTATTTTTCCTTACTAAATTTTATTTTTATTTTTACTAATGTTTCTTCCCGAGTTCCTGTTTGGTTTATAGGAGAGTTATGGCATCGATCCTGCTGATAAGGCACTCGTAACGTGGATACAGAAGAAGGCTGCGGATCACTTCAAAGATTGGAAGTACAAGATCCACAAGAATTGGAAGACGCTGGGCTATTCTCCCATTCCGGTGGAGTTCATTCATCGCCCGGACCAGTGGCAGTGGTTATGCAACCACTTCAAGGCCGAGGATTTTCAGGTTATTTTTTCATTTATCTTATTTTTTTTTGTTTCATTTAATTTATATGTTTATAAATGCATAAATAAATACAATTGTTTTTACAGGAATTGGGCACGCAGATGACCTAAATTCGGGCCTCCGAGAATAAGAAGGCCCACAGCGGGGGGCCCCAGGCCTTTGTCCTCCGGGCTCATGAACTGAAGCAGAAGGGAGACCAGGCGCCTCACCTCACTACTTATGTCGAGGTGTACAAGAAGTATGACCCGGACCACGTGGTAAATCTTTTTTATACACCACTTTAATTATTTTTTTTCATAGTATTATTATTTAGTTAGTACAAGCATTATTTTTTATCCAACACTTATTGTTATTTGCAGGCAGCCATTCAGTCCGCGAGGACTGCTGAGTTGGAGAAGATGATGGCCGATCTGCCTCCGATCGATGAAGCGTCGGACGGTACTTCGCCGGCCAGCGCCCCGGCCCTGGTCCTCTCTTACGAGACCCAGGTCTCTGTCCTTGAGAGAGCAGTGGGTCCTTCGAGAGGGACGAGGGTAAGGGGCTTAGGGAGTGGCTCCGCAAAGCTGCCACGGAAGAGAGGCCCACCATCGCAGACGGATAGCGACACATCTATGGAGCTTGTGGCTGAGGTTGCCCAGCTTAGGGCAAATCAAGTTGCGATACACGAGCAGCTTCAGAGGGAAAGGGCCGAGCGAGAGATGGAGAGGATAGATTTTGAATGCAAGTTGCAAGCTCAAATAGAGTATGTGATCAAAGCAGCCGGGATTCAACCATCAATTCCTCCCTCCGATGGCTCCTCCCCCCTACGTTTTATTTTGTGTTAAAACAATTTCTCTTTGAACATTATTTATTGAATGGAATTGAATAAAATTTGGATAGTTTATTAGACATTGATAGTTTATTAGACATATATTTAGTCAATGATAAATTGGGTAGGTTGAATTTGTTATTGAATATTGCAGGTGCGGCTGTATATATATGCGCAGGTGCGGCTGCACACAAAAGTTATAATTAATCTAGATTACTACTGGCCCCAGTAATCAAGATGCACAGAAATTTGGATTACTGGACCTAGTAATCTAGATGCCCATAAACTTGGATTACTGGACCTAGTAATCTAGATGCCCATAAACTTGGATTACTGGACCCAGTAATTTTGATGCCCATAATCTTGGATTACTGGACCCAGTAATTTTGATGCCCATAATCTTCGATTACTGGCCCCGGTAATCCAGATGCCCAGTAATCATGCTTACTGGCACCAGTAATCCAGATGCCCATAATCTTGGATTACTGGACCCAGTACTCTTAATTACAGGCCACGTTGAATTTTATTTTAATTTGTAACTTCACTTTAGGCGACGTAGGTAGGTGGCTTAAACTTCAATTTAGGTGACCTACTATATACGTATAGGTGGCCTAATGCAATCATCGGAGACTAATTAAGGATAATACATTCTTAATTATAGCTTAGTATACATCTTATGAGACCGAGGATAATAACCAGGTGGCCTAGAGTACCACTTAGGAGACCGAGTAAAAATACCAACGTCGCCTAGATTTACATTTTAGACGACGAAGGAAAATATCCCTGTGTCCTAAAATTCTTACTTAGCAGACGCACGATAACTCGAAGGTCGCACAGGTGTCCAACTTATGCGACGGATCATAACACCTATGTCGCCTAAATATTTCTTTTATACGACAGAGGATAAAAGGATACGTCGCCTACTATTGAACGTTGTACGACGAAGGATAACAAATACATCGCCTAAGATAAAAAATTCTACGACGGAAGAAAAAATATACCTGGCCTAGGAGTACATTCTCTTACGACGGACGATAACATCATCATGGCCTAAGTATTAACTACAACGACGGAGTAAGAACATCTGTCGCCTAATACCTGGGGCGACCAAAACTAAGCGACGTATTTTGGGCGACGTAGTTTATGTCGCCTAAAATAAGGCGACTGTGAGAATCCGGACCCGCGCGACCCGAGAGGAGAGAAAAGGGTCCTCGTTCTCGGTTTTCTTTGAAAACGTGTTTTGTAGAGTCGCCAGTTTGTTTTACGAGAAAACAAACAAAAGATCGTACGAAGGACAACTCGAAAATGAATTATCTTTCATACGTTTGAAACCAGAGATTCATTGAAAAATTACTTTGCTAGGGTTCGGGAACTACGTTACGAATTGGGAAGGTGTTAGGCACCCAATTCGCCCTTTCGGTCTCTTAATGGATCATGTATTTAATTCCTATTTTAGATATCTTACAAGTAGTTTAAATAATTTTCAGAATAGTCCTTTCTAGATAAATTGAATTTAAAACAATATTTTGAAATCAGACTCGAGCTTTGCGAGCGCCTACGTATTCATTGGTAGAATGAAATCAGAGTCTCGTAGTTCCATTCTTTTGGAAACTGTTTTTGTATTTTTGTTTGTTTTGAAAACGTGTCAAAACAGATTTTAGTTTTCTTGTAAAGTTTAGAAAGGATTTATTTTGAAAGCAGTGAACTTCTTTGCAAGTTATCTAATTTTCTATATTAAAAGTGAAATTAAATGCAGTACTAAAATTAAGGAGGGTTGTAGAAAATATACCTGATGCGCTTGAAGAAGAAATAAGAACCTTGCCTTGATTGCTCCTTTCTCTCTCTAGAACTTTCTCTCTCTAGATTTTCTCTCTCTAAAACTTTCTCTCTCTAGAAATTCTCTTTCAGAATTTCTCTAAAATGACTCTCTAAAGATTTTTGACAGAGTTTCTACTTACTAAAAACACTATTGAGTGTTGATGATCTAAAATGGGAGCCCAAAGGTCCTATTTATAGGGAAAAATCCGCCAAAAACGCTCCAAAAGAGGCCAACCGCAGGGGGTAGCCGCAGGGCGTGCGACTGGGGCGTGCGACCGAAAATGGAGTCTTTCCTATCGGTCTTCTTTATGCATGATAACTCAACACAAAAACGCAAGATGCTTGTTTTAAGATAAAACGGAAAAACATATTTTAGGAGACGTAGGTAATACGTCGCCTAATTCCCCTCCTCACATAGTGATCTCCACCACTGACGCCGGACCACCACATTCGACACTCTTCAAGCAACCGTAAATCTCCCTCTTCCCACCCCAAGCTTTCTCCCTTATCCCCACCACCAGCACATCTTCTTTTCCCTCCCCATGTCTCTCTCTCTCTTTGTCTCTTTCCCTTTCTCTCTTTCATAATACTTCCCAATTCATCGAAATTTGGTAGCTTTGTTTTTGGTATTATGTCTGCGTATGAATTTTTTATCCTGATTTGTTTGAAAGATAGAGCAGAGATCTTGGCTGGAAAATTTGTAGACCAAAAATTCGAGTTCTTTCAAATCTGGGTTTTATATTTTGTTTCGATATATTTGAGTTCACTTGGTTAATTTCATTTTTGGGGGAAATTTCAAGCCTAGCACATATATACATACATACCTCCACCCTCTTCAAGTAGAGCATTATGAGAGAGAAAACTAACAAAAATATTAAATCACACACTTTATTCTCCTTTGCCGACCACTTTTTCCACCATTTCCTTTCGAATAAAAAAAATCTAAACTTTAAAAAACCTCAAATCATATACAGACATACAAATTCTATATATATGTATACGAACACATGTATAAAGGAAATTGCCGGTGGACGACGACAATGATTTCAACCACGATTGTGCTTGGATATGATTTGTAGAGAGAGATGGGTTTGATGTTAGTGAGGAAGAGAGGGTAAGGCGGATGGTGATGGAGAAGAGAGAGAAAGGAATGGAAGAGGTGGCGTCAGCGTCGGCCAAATGGGGTGGTAGTTCAGGGATGGTCGGAGATGGAGATTGAGGTCAGAGATGGTGATCGATTTGTGTGTACATATATATACACATGTATATGTATGTATATAAATGATTAAATGAGGTTTAATTACGATTAGGGGTAAAATCATCAAAAAGTAACAAATTTGGATTGAAAATAAACGGAGTTAGAAAATAGGGAGTTATGACTAGTAAAAATTATTTTGGGGGTTTTACTCAAATAAGGTTATTAGCAAAGGGAGGTTAAGTCAATAAACCCCTATTTTAGATTATTCATGCAAGTTACACACATATTGCATTTGTACCCTCTCTTTATGTAAAATGTAGGTTTATTCCCCCCAAAAGAAAAAAAAAATTAACATAAACAAAATTTATTGTCTTTTAATAGTTCACCACAATCTTATTCTTCTACTGAGGGTGATTATCGTGCAAAATATAAACTCGTTTGGCTCAAAATCTCTTAGTACCTTTAGGCTCCATTTGATAATAATATGAAAAATAATAAGAAAAAAAACTAATTTCAATAATAAGATGGAAAATAAGTTTTTAGATGGGGTGAGATGCTTTTCATCTCTATCTCGTTTCTGTGAATATATGTCCTTCATCCTCTTTATGTTTTTTGGAAAAAAATTCTTCATCATCACCCAACGAAATATTTTCCATGGAAGATGCCAAAAAGTAAGCGTTAATCTCATTACACCTCTCAACTTATTTTTCATCTTTTCGCAAAAATACATTTTTCTATTTTCCATCTTGTTACCAAATAGAGCCTTAGAGTTTATATACCCATTGTGCCTCTATTATGCCAATAAAATGGCCCTTTATATTGCTTCCATCCCTTTTTCAGAAACACACACTGCGTATTGAGATTAATTGTCACCTTCAATCGAAATTCTTTCTTTCGGTATAATCTAGCTCCACTAGACATTATCCCATCGTCTCAACAATTTGCAAATTTATTCCCCAATACCATTGAGAATGAGTATTATGAATCACGAGATTACATCGGGTATTTGTGGTCTTGATAAGATCACACCCATGATCTTGATCTTGTTTCTCTTTCAAATTAAATGGGAGAGGAACACAATGTTGAAGAAGAATCATTTTGGGAGTTTAGCTAAGAATTAGTTTTGCCTAGTCATGCAACTCTACTTACTAAGAAACACCAAATTAAAATAATAATAAAAAAAGACACTGATTGCTGGAAAGCAACCAATCTTGACGTTTACAAGTCGACAAAGCTTTCAATTTTCTCCTAATTAGCTCCCCATTTAAACATGTCATGTACGAAGAAAATTCTGAATAGCATGTCGCCCCCAAAACAAATACAGTTTCAACTGCCGGCTATGGAATCTCTCAAACTAAAGAAGGAAACAAACAATGAGTATATATATGTTGCTTATAAGTACTCTATATTGATTATCTTCACAAATACATCTAGATTTCCTGGAGGTGAGACTAAAGCAAGTTGAAGTAACAAGAATCAAATTCACACACAAGAAGAGAAAGAAAGAGATGGAAGAGCATGGAAAACCTGGACGTCTAAGGCTGGTGCTTGTCCCCCCTCCATTTCAAGGACACATGAGTCCAATGCTTCAGCTGGGAACAGTCCTTCACTCAAAGGGCTTCTCTATAACAATTGCACACGCGAAAACAAACGGGCCCGATCCTTTGAACCATCCTGATCTTGAGTTCCAAGCCTTTGCCAAAGATTTACCCGAGCTCGACCCATCTGGGGATGTCATAAGATTCATAGCAGATCTTAACAGAGGATGCAAATCACCGTTTGAAGAATGGTTGGGTCAAAAAATGGAACAAAAGGAGCCGGGTAATCAAGTGGCCTGCATCATTTATGACACACTCATGTACTTTTCGGAAGCTGTGGCTACTGAGATGAAGATCCCGAGCATTGTTTTGCGGACTAGTTGTCCTTCCTATTTGCTAGCTTACCGTGCCATTTCTCGGCTCAAAGAAGAAGGGTTTTTTCCCTTGCAAGGTATTTCGAAAATTACTAGTCAAACAAAACGAATTATGGACTATTTTGAACTTGAAAGAAAAAAATTAATTAAACTAATGATCAAAATTCTTGACCATTATTTGATAATTACATTTCAGTTTGTGTTTATCCTCATTTTAGTAACTAATAATTTCTCTACAGACGGACTATAATGCATTTCTCAATTTGAGAATTTAGCTCCAACCCCTACACTTCGTAATTGTATTAACACAATTACAAATAACTAATGCCTAGCGGTACCCTTTTTATTGCAGATTCTATGTTGCTAGAGCCAGTTCCCGGGCTTCATCCCCTAAGGTTTAAAGATCTACCTTTTAGCAATTTAACCATGGAAGCTTCGCTAGAATTGCTTGCTATTACAAGCAATATGAGAAGTTCTTCAGCCATCATATGGAACACCAACGACTACCTCGAGCATTCATCATTGTCAAAGCTCCAGCAAGAACATTATCAAGTGCCGTTCTTCCCTGTGGGCCCTTTGCACATTGTGGCCCCACCTTCATCCACGAGCCTATTAAAGGAGGACAATAGTTGCATTGAGTGGCTTGACAAGCAAGCTCCAAACTCCGTCATTTACGTGAGCCTGGGGAGCATAGCAACCATAGACGAGAAAGAGCTAGCTGAGACGGCTTGGGGACTGGCCAACAGTGACCAACCGTTCTTGTGGACGTTTCGACCTGGCTCAGTCCGTGGGTCAGAGTGGGTAGAGCTCCTGCCGGAAAGTTTTAAAGAAAAAGTAGGGGAAAGGTGTAAAATAGTCAAATGGGCGCCACAGAAGGAAGTGTTGGCGCACCGAGCAGTAGGGGGTTTTTGGAGCCATTGCGGGTGGAACTCAACCTTGGAGAGTATTTGCGAAGGGGTACCAATGATATGCAGACCGTGCTTCATTGATCAAAAGGTAAATGCCAGGTATTTGAGTTATGTATGGAAGGTAGGATTGGAATTGGAGTATGTTTTGGAGAGAGGAGAGATTGAGAGAAGTGTAAGGCGACTTATGGTGGAAAATGAAGGTGAGGAAATGAGGCAGAGAGCGATTGATATGAAGGAGAAGGTTATGGCTTGTGTGCGCAAAGGCGGTTCTTCGTACAATTCTTTGAATGATTTGACAGAGTTCATCTTGTCATTCTGATTGTAAAAGTAGCATGATCATGTTTAGCATCCCAGGCGTCTCCTTAAGAAGATTGAGTATCTAGTTTATCTGGTATCTATTTTATTAAGCAAAAGTGGGAGATGGCGGTTACTTTTGGTCCACACCTGAATTTACCAAATTCCCTCTACTAAAACAATTTAACACCGGTTCATGCTTTCTAATCGTTTAGGCTGTTAGAATATATTATCGGTTATTTGTTGTATATTTACCTTACTATAATAAGTTTTCTTATTCTGCTATATCGCTCATTGTGTACATAACCCTATAATAAGCGTCTCCCTTGTATCAATAAAAATCATCAGAAATACAATTCTTCTCACTCTTATTCTCACTACTATTATTATAAGATATATATATATATATATATCATATATGAATACATATATTTTGGAACACATTCAAAACAGTAAACCATGTATTGATATTTATAATTTTATATACAACGTACTTATATTGATTCTAACTTCTAAGAATAGGCTGCCATTATACTTACGAAATATTGTATATATATATGTGTGTGTGTGTGTAAGGTCAACAAATCTTGAATAAGGAAATGTTGCTCATACAGAGAATTTATAAGCGGTAAGTGTTAGAAAATTAATAAGAACACAAAGGTTTTTCGTAAAGTTGCTTCTCCCCGCAGTTTACTTTTACCCTTGGGTGATGATTTGGATATTTTATTGTTGGTGTTGGTTACAAGATAGAGAGAACACAAAGGTTTTTGGTAAGGTTGTTTCTCCCTACCAATGGATAATAGGTCTAGTTTACTTCTACGCTTCGGTGATGATCTGGATATTTTTATTGTTGGTGTTGGTTACAAGATAGAGAGAATACAATTTAGTAAAAGGTCGTACTTGGCCAATCTTTTGGTGATTCGAATTGCTAGGGACTAGTTCATTTTATAATTGCAAGGAACTAGTTGTTACAATATGATAGATGCCACTCCTCGTATTTAGAGGGAGTGTAGATAATGGCAGGTAGTTTGTTGAGTAGTAGCTTAGAAGTTGTTGGGTGTGCCAATCACGCTTCATTTTGTTGCTGCCACATGTGACGCTTTGGCTAGCTCTAAAAAGCTTCCATACCGAGCTCGGCCATAGGCCAGGAGCTCGGCACTTGTACTGGTCTAGCTTCAGATCAAATATTTTTATCTACTTCGGTATATGTGTATATATATATAATATAGCAAAATTTAACACTTGCTAAATGTTTTATTTGAATGTAATTGGTCTGGGGATAATATAATTTGGTATTAGTACTTATTCAGCTTACCATTTTTTAGTCTATAGTAATTATTTCTTATTTTTTAATATAAAAATGCTTTGCACAAAAAGCATACATCTCACTGCATCAAAGCTTATACCTCACCTTTGGACAAGCAAATATAGGGCTGGCAATTCGGGTTCACGTGTCGTGTTCGGATCGTGTCAACACACAAGTATTACAGTATTAGTGTCAACCCGAACACGACTCGTTTAACTAATCGTGTCATTTATATTAACTCGAACACGACCCGTTTATTTTACAAGTTACACGACACGACCCGACTAACCCGTTTAATAAATAAGTCATGTTAAATCTGCAACTCGACACGACATGATTAACCTTTTAAGATTATAATGACAATTAAGTCTCATGTAAAAAAAATTAACTTTTTTTATAATAGTTTTAAATTTTTAATAAGTAATAATAAGTATCACCCAATACCAAAATTCAATATTAATAATCTAGAGTCAAAATATATAGCATTTCATCACCGAAGCATAAACATAAAAAATTAGTACTTTATCCATCATTAAAAACATAATAACTATCATCTACTACCAATACTCCAAATAAGAATATAATTGTTCAAGAAAGATGGCAAAATAAAATATATATAGGTGTAAAAGAAAATAAAAATAATAATTGTGTTAATTGCGGGTCAATTTCGAGTTAGCGGGTTAACCCAAACACGACCCATTTAGTTTACTGGTTAAGCGTGTCTGACCCGAAATTGACCCGAACCCGTTTATACTTGACCCAAACCCGCTAACTCCATGTCGAGTTCGTGTCGGGTTAGCGTGTCGTGTCAAATATTGCCGGCCCTAAGCAAATATCTAAACTTATGCTTTTGCCTTTTAAAACATCGGTAATTTCCATAGCTCACCGATCCTAATGTATACCTTACCCTATACTTATAAATAGGAAGGGATAACTTTAGTTCAGCACAACTCAATTTACTCTACACTCAATTCACACATAGCCTTCTTCTTCCTCCAACCAAACCTCTGCCAAATTCTTTCTGTAATTCATTCATTATACTATTTCATTGCCTTTGAATTAATAGACCACTAGATTGGAAATAAGAGCCACCGGGGAACTTACCTATACAAAAACTCCTGTCTCTTTTTGCTCGGTTGCTTGGTTATTTGTGGTTGATTGTAGTGCTTGCAGTATATTTTCTAGTTGCCAACCACAGTATTGGGCTTTGATTCTCTGCTTGTCAACTTTTAGACACCCACAATCGGCGGCGTCTGCGGGAATCGCCTCCAACAGCCGCCGTGCTCTGTTTTCCGGTAATCAGATTTACTTTCTCTCACTACAGTATATTTTCTCTGAAATTTACAATTACTTAACCATTATCCACCAAAAATGGTTCAAAGCCAAAGTAAGAAAGTGGGTGATGCTAACTTAGAAGGTCCCCAAGTCTCTAGACCAGGCAATGATGACCAAAATCCTCAAGGCCTAGCCTCATAGCCAGGAAATATAGTGGTTCAGTCGCTAGAATGCATCCATACACCTACAAACCCATTTGACCCTAATTACCCAGCCACTGGTGGGGACAATGCCGATCAGGCTAACTCTCATAGTGAGCTGGCAAGATTAAGGTTGGAAAGGGAAGTTCTACACACATATCTATACCATTCACATACATGTATATATTCACATATATTTTCATACACATACATATGACGACAAATATGCACTTTTTGTATCCATTGTCAAACTTCTCAGAATAACAATGGTTTAAATCAGAGATTTTCATGAGACTGGAGTGAAGGTTATGGTTTGAGCAACTAAAAAGAGAAGAATTTTTTTTAAAACAAAGACTATTTAGCTATTTACCAGAAAGGTATCTGCAATACGAAGATCATCTGAACTTTTTAACAAAAAACATAGAGCGATCCCAATCACGAATCATCGTTATAAACCCGACAGATCGAAGTCATAATATAGAAAAAATTATTCTGGCATAATTGACAATAAGAAGAAACAAACGCCTAATTTTCAATTTGCCCAATTTTTTTACTATTTGAAGAAAACTAAAATACCATCTTCAATTAGAATCAGTGTCTTTTGTCCTTGTAATTTATATACAAACTAGAAAGTGAGCTCTCAAACCAGAGACCCACACGGAGAAATTTCAAGGAGAGAAAAAGTGAGGTATGAGGACTTACAAAGAAAGTGAATACTTCCATTTTCCTATCTAATCAAATTAAATTTGATAATCACATTGACACTACATACCTTAACCTCCAGGTATCACTTTGCATAGAGCCTCTTCACATTAGAACAACTAGTGCTAGTTTTAAGTCTAACATTTTGCATTGCCTGTAGCCAATAAGAATACTTTGATAGAGCCATATTCTCTCTCTATATATATAGCCTTTGCTGCCCCCATATGTTTGTCAAAATATTGCCTCAATCATTGTGGACAAATGGAGATTGTGATGAAACTATGCTGGAAGTTGGAACTTAGACTAAATTACTTAACCTTCAGTACAAAATTCTGAATCATATCAAGGAGTGTAGAGTCTTGTCCTTTTGCTGCAAGTATATCCACTAACACTGAAATAGTAGATGCATTGGGCGAGAATCCCCTTTCGACCATTTTTTCCGTAAGTAATAATGCCTTAGAACATTGGCTTCCCTTCAGGAATCCTTGTACTATAACATTGTAAGTGACGACATCCGGAACACAGTCAAATTCTTCCATTCTCATCAGTAACTCTTTCGCTTCATCAAACAACCTTTCTTCACAAAGGCCATTTATCATTACATTGTATGTGCAAGCATTAGGATGCAATCCCTTAGAGAAAACTTCATTAAAAAGTTCTATAGCAATTTCAAACTTCCCATCTTTGTTAGTTCCATCCATTAGAATATTGTAGCAAACAATATCACAAAATAGTTTACTGTTTTTCATTGCTTGAAACATTGACAATGCCTTGGTAATCTGTCGATTTTTACCCAAGCCATCTAGCAGTACATGAGAAGATTGGCTCTCCTTTGTTTTGGTGAACCATGATCGATCATGGGTATGTCCATGATCGATCATGGTATTTAATTTTTGCGGCAGTACACTTTCATGATCGATCATGGAGTATACCATGATCGATCATGGGTCCAGGATTTTGGCTTTAAAGTGTAGTTTTGGCTAATTTGTGCAAAGAACTTGTTTTTGCCTAGAAAGGAGTTGAGAGCTAAATTTTGAGAGAAAATTTTTCTTGTGTGCTTGTAATCACTCTTTGTTCCAATTATCAATAAAAGCTATCGTCTGTGTGGATTAGTGGCTTTTACGCCGACACCACGGTAAAACCTTGTCTTGCGCTATTTCTTCTTTATTTCCTATTTCTTTATTGTGGGTGTGCTTTTTGTGTCGGTTCTTCTTTTGGGTAAAGCATTTGGGCTTGTGAGATCCCTTGACGTTGCATCGTGCTCGGTTGTGAGCGGTTTGGCGCAACAGTACATGTACAATTCTGGACTATGGCCTCTGATTAGCATCTCATGAAGGAGTTCTCATGCAGCTGCACATAGACCGTTTTCAAACAACTTTGGATTTCCAATTATATGAATCTCTAACCCAGAAGCCCAGAGTATTTCCCGCGCAAAGCAGTTAGGAATGATTTGATGATACAGATGTCAAAGTTAAACTAAACACCGGTAATGGAACTCTCGGCACCTGGCCTGGTGTAACGACCCGGTCCCACCTCAGTACGATATTGTCCGCTTTGGGTAGCGTCTAGCCGGGCCTCAGCCCCGGAACGTCTACCCTCACGGCTTTGTTTTTGGGAGCTCACGACCAGCTTCCCAGGGGGTCACCCATCCTGGGAAGCTGGCCGTGAGCTCCCAAAAACAAAGCCGTGAGGGTAGACGTTCCGGGGCTGAGGCCCGGCTAGACGCTACCCAAAGCGGACAATATCGTGCTGAGGTAAGACCGGGTCGTTACAAATGGTATCAGAGCTTGGTTGGCAGATCAGGCAATGGAGAGATGAGCGGTGACATGCCTGCACCAGTGGAACAGGAAGAACCGGACTGTGGTGAATCGTGGAGCTTTGGTGAAGGGCACGCATTATGACTTTGGTGGGCGGCCACAAGGTCAGAACCTGCAACGAGGGCGTTGCAGAATTGAGTGGTGGAGTTTTATCACACCCCAATGCGTGGAGAAGCTTAACACCAGGAGGCAGGGCGATGAGGTCCTTATTTGTCTGCGGTACTAATGGGTTTCGGGAATCTATGCAGGTACGTAAGGGCTTGTTCGGTGTCTTGTGCGCGTTCCGCTGCGTGTTGCCGCTGTTGTTAGGCTGGTCTGGATTCGGGGAAGTCTGGATGCCGGGCGTCGCGCGGGGTCGAGAGAGTCACCCCGTGACAACTGGTATCAGAGCGGACCCCACAGAGTACGGTGTATCGACGAGGACGTCGATTCCCTTAGGGGGAAGGATGTGACGCCCTGAGTGATGAGTACTCCCTTGTGTGGAGGAATGGTAGCTCGAGCGATTAATACTCCCTTGTGTGGAGTAATGGTAGCTCAAAGGGGGCATCCCACACCGGAAGTTGGGGGATCCTTGGAAACCCATATAAGTAAGATATGGTCGCTAATTAAGTACGAGGCTTTTTGGGTAGCTCACTGGCTTCGGATCCCATAAGAACTCTGAAGTTAAACGAGTAGTGAACCAGAGCAATCCCAAGATGGGTGACCCCCTGGAAAGCTGGTCGTGAGCTCCCAGAAACAAAGCCGTGAGGGTAGATGTCCTGGGGCTGAGGCCTGGCTAGGACGCTACCCAGAGCGGACAATATCGTACTGAGGTGGGACCGGGTCGTTACAAATGGTATTAGAACGGACCCCACATAGTACGGTGTATCGACGAGGACGTCGATTCCCTTGGGGGGAAGGATGTGAAGCCCTGAATGATGAGTACTCCCTTGTGTGGAGGAATGGTAACTCGAGCGATTAGTACTCCCTTGTGTGGAGGAATGGTAGCTCAAAGGGGGTATCCCACACCGGAAGTTGGGGGATCCTTGGATACCCATATAAGTAAGATATGGTCGCTAATTAAGTACGAGGCCTTTTGGGTAGCTCACTGGCTTCGGATCCTATAAGAACTCTGAAGTTAAGCGAGTAGTGGACCAGAGCAATCCTAGGATGGGTGACTCCCTGGGAAGCTGATCGTGAGCTCCCAGAAACAAAGCCGTGAGGGTAGATGTCCTGGGGCTGAGGCCTGGCTAGGACGCTACCCAAAGCGGATAATATCGTACTGAGGTGGGACCGGGTCGTTACAAATAGTATCAGAGCAGACCCCGCCGACTACGGGTGATGTAGCTCAAAAGGGGCATCCCACACCGGAAGATGGGAGATTTTTGAAAACCCATATAAGTAAGAATCGGTCGCTAATTAAGTACGAGGCCTTTTGGGAGGCTCACTGGCTTCGGATCCCATGAGAACTCCGAAGTTAAGCGTGCTTGGGCCAGAACAATCCCAGGATGGGTGACCCCCTGGGAAGCTGACCGTGAGCTCCCAGAAACAAAGCCGTGAGGGTAGATGTCCTGGGGCTGAGGCCTGACTAGGACGCTACCCAAAGCGAACAATATCGTACTGAGGTGGGACCGGGTCGTTACACCTGGCCTATACTATATATAATATATATTTTGATATATCCAATATTCTCAAAATTAATTATATTTTTGTCCAACTATGCTATTATGTTTAAAAGTTATACTATATTTTTTAAAAATTACACAATAGATAGATATAATTATCTGGCAATAGTGTCACTATAATTTTTATAGTTTTTTTGGACATATTGATCATAGACACTTTCTTGTTTGTTGAATTAATAGTCTTGTTCCTTAACCTTCTATTAAATTAAAATTAATATTTCACTAAAAAAATATCTAATTTAAATGACTAAATCAACTTATGTGCTAGAAAACGCATTTGTTAATATTTGAACAAACCCAACAAAAAAGCTTAAGCAATTCATGATTCACGTATTGATATTTATACAAAATCTGACAATACAATACAATACAATACAAAATGGAATGAATAATATATAGTACTAACATGAATTGCATCATTAAGCGTGGATTAGGTCGAAAAGCATTACTATCAACGTGAATTTTGGCTTTATAATATAGTGGATGAACGGGTTTTGCTATTATTGAATATGGACTTGTGTTTAAGTTATGTCACAGTATGACATGAGTTTTATCATTAAACATATATTAAGTTGAAAAGCAGTATTATCAACATGAGTTTTGCCTTTATAATATCATAGTTGAACGGGTCCTTCATGTGATAGGTTTTGAACTAGTCATGGAGAGGGCAGGTAGGGTGATCGCATAGAGTATAAAATATATATATATATATATATATATATGTATGTATATGTATATGTAATTTAAAATTATATGAACCAAATTTAAAAAGTATTATACTATATATACATATAAATTAAAATAAAATTTTAATTAATAATGCATCTTTTCAATTATGCAAAAACATACAATTCCCAAAGCTCAAACGACATGTTGAAAATTGCCTTTTAAGTTATTTGCCTCTTCTCCGTTGTTAAAAAAATAAAATAAAATAAAACTCCGATTCTTGAAGGAAATGAGGTACATATATTATGCTTTACGAAATTGGTTTCATACATTAATCTTCTCATTGCTCACGTCACAAAGTTATTAGATTTTTTGAATCTTGAATTTCTCATACTATAAGAGAAAATTAGAGGGGCGCCAATTAGAAATATGTAAACACTTGAATTTTTAATTGCATGTAATGTATTTTTGGTGGCATGTAAACTCTTATTATTAAAATAAAATTAATTTTCTTAATATAAAAAATTAATATACTCATTTATAAGAAGACATCATTTTAAATATTGCCTATAGTATAAAGATAACTAGGATCGGCACTAAATAGGCCCAACCGGAAAATTTGGCTAATAACATACGCCGGGTGGTTTTCAAACTCAATAAATTTAAAAATTAAAAGGTAACCCAAAAATATATGTTAAATTTGTAAAGAATAAAGTAAAGTAAAATAGCATAACTATTAAGATACATAGCTTGCACATAGGCTATTACTTTTAGGGGTGTGCACAGCCCGGTTAACTGGATCGGTTGGCTTTGGACCAGACTGGATTGCTAACTTTGGTCCTACAATTTTATGAACCAGACCGGTCTGAATTACCACTTTAGACCGGACCGGACTCGAGTGGACCAGTTTATATGGTCTGGTTTTTGTCAGTCCAACTTGTTTGGGCTTTTTTAATGGATCCAATTTATTTGGGCTTATTGGCTATTTTTTTACACCTATTCAACTCATTTTCAATAGCATATTAATTTATATATATTAAACCCATTCGTCAATTGCTCATTTTTTACAACAATTGAATATTCTGACTCAATTTTTTTAGTCAATTTTTAGGTGTCTTAGTTTGTGGCCTTGGTCACCATTAAAATATATATATATATATACGAAAGTTAAATTATACAAAATTGTCAATTAATGCGTCTGGGCTATAATATATTAATCAAAACTTACGGTTGGAAATATGGTTGTGGTACACCTATCAACAATAAAACTGATTAATTAATTATTCATGCATTTTAAATTAACAGCAATTTGTATGTAGCCATTGATTGAAAAAGGGAGGGAAGTAAGGGTAAAAGGCCAGGGTAGCTACTCTTATTTGTTCTCTGTTCCCTCTATTCATTTTCATACATATACATATTTCTAACAATACTAGTTATATTAAATTAATTTATTGTGGGAGAGGGAGAGCGAGACATAGAGCTAGAGAGCTAAACCAAGATAAGATTTGGGATAAAATGATAATATACAATTAAAATATTATTTATTTAAAGTATACTATTCGAAGAATCAAAACTGAATTAAATTTTAGGAAAAGATTATAGATAAAAGTTTGGGTGTGATAATAACAGAAAGATGTGAAAAAACAAAATTTCTTTCCTTAAAAAAAATAGATGCATAATCACATTTCAAACCTCTTTTAATATTAATATTATATATTATTAATATATATATATATATATATATATGGAGCATTTTTCATAAGTACCTTAACTTAAGGTCCTTATTTACGGACTTGTCCTTTTGGCACGCTTCTCGATGGAATTTTTTGATGAAATTTGGTGGGGATGTTCTTCATCGTGTGTAGAACATCTCCACCAAATTTCATCCAAAAATTCAACCGGGAAGTGGGTTAACTATATGATTGAAAAATATTGGACATATATATATATATATATATATATCTATTTTTGGACCAATATTTTTTAATCTTGTAGTTAACCCACTTCCCGATTGAATTTTTTGATGAAATTTGGTGGAGATGTTTTACACACGATGAAGAACATTCCTACCAAATTTCATCAAAAAATTCCATCGGGAAGCATGCCAATAGGGCAAGTCCGTAAATACAGATCTTAAGTTAAGGTCCTTACTTGAAATTTTCTCTATATATATATATAAAATTATCAATACCGGTCCGGTCTGGTCCGACCGAACCTTAAAAATCAAGACCGAAGGCCGGACCGGACTGGACCGAATTCAAATGGTCCGGTCCAAATTGGTCCATTTTTTGTTTCGATTTATTCGGTTTGGCGATCCGGTTTGGTTTTTGAACACCCCTAATCACATTGGACAACAATATGTAATAGTAATTAAATATCAAAATTTAGGAAATTCATCACCCATGTATAGGAAAATGTAAGAAAATTCTAAGTTCGCATTTTTGTATGAAATCGTGTTGGCCAAATTACAATAGTTTTTCATAAAAATAAAATTATAGTTGAATCGTTTATCAGATGAGTTGCGATAAGAATGTTAATTTAATATAAAAATTGCAAGAGCAATGTTAAAGAGTCTAAATATATTAAAAGTACAACCTAAAATTAACTCTTAACTAATCACTATGATTCATCGGTTTATCTCGTCATACCCTAACACAAATACGTGGTTCAAATTTATTTGAACTGTAACTTTCGAGACATTTTATAAATTGTCTAACGTTTAGTCAAAATATACAAGATGAAAATAAAGAGATTATATTAATGAATCAAGAATCCCAAATGGGTTACATTGTTACTACTATCATACATTTAAGATACAAAATGACTAATATATATACTATTACAAAGGGAAAAATAATATAGCTTTAATGAGTGGCTATAATTCCATGAGAGGTGGAAATGGTGATAGTAGGTGAGAAAGGAATCCATGAAGAAGAAATCATAGTGGGTGAGAAAGGAATCCAAGAAGAAGAAAGGAATCCAAAGGTATTCTAACATCCCCCTCAAACTCAAGGTGGTATGAAGAGACCAACCTGAGTTTGAAAAAGAGATAATGGAAAGACAAAGAAGGAGAAGCTGCTCAAACAACTATTGAGAAATTGAATAGCATGCTATTGAATGATAAACGTGGAGGTGGAGGGGTACAAAAAAGGTGAATGAATATAAAGATCTTCAACACCAAAATTCAAAATAGCACTGAGGTCAAAAGAAGAATAATCAAAAGAATTATATCCTAAAACTATCCAGTAAGGATTCGTTGATTCGATAACCTCGCAACAGAACCCACTTGAGAAGATTCCCATGAAAACCTTCCAAAACAGCTTGGTAATCTGACATATTCGGATATGCTGGCAAAGCCCCGTGTTCTGAAAGATTCACGGTAGTCGGAAGGATATCAAGTGCGGCCTCTTCTGTCGACGTGAGGAGTTTTAATAAGCCTCCTGAGTAAGGATATCCCAACAAATCTTCATCGATCGAAAGAACCCCAGGTTGTGAAAGATTCACGGTAGTTGAAATAATATCAGCTGCAATATTCTCTACCGAAAATAGGAACCTTGAGGAACTTTCAAGAGGAGCAAAAGAAAGGGACGTGTTAGCACTAGAATACTCTCATTCTAGTCGAGTCTCTAACGCCGTCACCCGTGAGTGCAAAGCTTCTAATGTTATCACCCATGATTGCAAGTTTGCAACTCTTCTACCTTTTGTTGAAGAGAAACAATGAGAGTAGTATAGCCACCAGTGGGATTCTCAACTCTCGCCCTAGCTTAAAAAAGAAACGACGTGAGAATCTCAAGATAATTGTATTCAGGAACAAGTTGCAAAAAAAATGCTACATTCTTTATCTTGAAAACAGAGAATATTATAAAATAATCTTGATGATCAATCACATTTGAAAAATATTTAGCCGATTCAGAAGATGGAGGACAAAATATGTAGCAACAAACGCAAGCAGCACATGGAGTACCTCTAGAACGGACAGTGTTTGACATAATTTTGATAAAGAAACTGGGATTTTCAGGGTGATGAAGATGGAAAAATAGGATACTGAGGTTACTAGCCCAAGACAAAGGGTATTTTCTTTTAATGAGGAGGCTAGGATTTTCAAGGTGATGAAGAGGGAGATTGGACAGGAGGCTTATCGCCTTGGACGGATTTTAAAGTCGAAAACTTTTGAAAAAATGTCTCCCCGCTGGATTTGGACTTGAGGGGGCCTCAAGTAGAAGTGCCACGCGTGAGAGCGTGTGGCTAATTTTTGGGTAAACTTTCTGGGTTAAAACGCAAGTTATAGAAACTTTAGGGAGTCAAATTGAGAATAACTAAAATCCTTTGAAACTTTATGGACCAAAAATCCAATAACCGAAACTTTGGGGTCAAAATAAAAATAACCCAAAAAGTTTGGGACTAAACTGCAAATAACAGAAACTTTTTGAAACTTTCTGGACCAAAACACAAAAATCAAAAACTTTATGAGGTCAGACAGAATCACACCGAAACTTCTTGGAACCCCAACAGAAACCTTTTGAAACTTTCTGGACCAAAACACAAAATCAAAAACTTTAAACGGTGAGCCCGCGACGGCCGTTTCTTTGAATGTTTCTTTGAACGGTTGCAAATAACAGGAGCTTTTTGGATATGTGATTCACTTATGATAACATGTTAGGAACCATCTCACCTAAAAACTTAAGTTGTTAGGTAGTGGGCCAATAATATATATCATGCTCTTCAACACTCCCCCTCACATGCGACTCCCACTCGCACGTGGAGAGATAAATCAAACCAAATGTCCACTTTGTGCACAAACACAAAGGGAGAAACAAATGCAAGTAGGAGGATTTGAACTCGAGATCTTGCAAAACTTGACCTCTGATACTAAGTCAAAATATACAAAATGAAAATAGAGAGATTATATTAATGAATCAAGAATTCCAAATGGGTTACATTGTTACTACTATCATACATTTAAGATACAAAATGACTAATATATATACTACTACAAAAGGGAAAAAAAAATAATTTTAATGATTGTATATAATTCCATGAGAAATGGAATATGATAATGGGTAAGAAAGGAATCCAAGAAGAAGAAAGGATAATGGGTGAGAAAGGAATCCAAAGGTATTCTAACACGTTTCTCGGATTACACATGACACATTCTTTTTAAATACCAACCAGCATGGAGAGACACATAGCTAAATATGGAACAATGAAAACTTGTATCAATTCTCTTAGAGTAAGTGACTCGGTGCACGTTTAACTCCAATGATTCATTGATTTTTCAAATCCTGTCTCCAAATAATGGAGGCTTACACTTGAGACATTTCAACAGTTTTTCTCAAAACCTAATCCTTAACTTTAACACGATTCCTAAATAGATAGATTGTTTCTAAAAGGGCTTAAATAAAATAAATATGTTAAGTGATAAATTACCACGTGTAGGAAATAAATATAAGCCAAGCCAAATTCCATAGAGGGGCTCGGTTGGTCAAGAAGGTCGAACATTTCAAAAGCACCAATTACGTCATCACATGCAGTCGTAAAAATTCCCACAAAAATTATTTCCAGAAATAAGGGACATATTCATAAACAAATTGTACTAAACTAGAGTTGTCTTCTACATGCTAAAATATATCCAAATTATAACTACTATCCCTATTGAAAAAAGCTCATAAAGGGATATAAAAAAATGTTCTTAAATGTACCCGCAAAATCAGTCTTCTCACCCGACCAAAATTCAAAACTAAGTCCAATCTATCCTAAGAAATAACGTAAAAAACTTTCTACTCACTCCAATTTATATCTTAGGAAAAAATCATCACTATTAACTCTCTCTTTTTTCTGCGAGTTTTTTTTTCTCCGTCGTCTTTCTTCTAATATTTTTGTTAAAAATAAACTTGTTCTTTTGATATTTTTGATGTAATGAATTAAGACATATATTTATATAGTTTAAGACTAATTATTACTTTTGTTAATTAATTAGTTAGTTTCAACAACTCCTCCAAATCTTTGCAATCTAACCTAACTTATTGCTCCATATTGCTCACATATACATTCTAGAGAGAGGGAGAGAGATAGTTTATGTAATGTATGTATAAAAAAATTAATAAAGAAAAAAATAGTGTAAGGGCTTTTCTTTAAATATAATTAATGTTTAGATTTTCATGTTATAAAAAAAATCAATTTAATTTTGTTTTATTTATAATTGTGTTGAAAATAATTAATATTTTTTTCAAAATGCATAAAACTTAAAGGATGATATTAATTTGATTGGAAACAGAGTAAATATTTCAAGTACATGAAAAATTTCTTTTGTATATCAAACATACTACTATATATATATAGATTAGAGCTTTTGATCTTTTAATATTTTTAATGTAGTGAATTAAGACTTACATTTACTTATTTGATAAAAATAAAATTTGTAGACAAATTTAAAATATGAATAATAACCATTTAAAAGTAATGAATAATAAAAGTTTATATGAAATTTCATATAATTGCTAAAACTTATTTATCATAATTAATATTTTGTATCTTTAGATGTACTATTTAGACATAATTTTTAATTAAATTTAGTAAAAACAATGTAATTTTTGTTTATTATGTCTTATATTAATGAAAGATTTAATATTATTTAATGTTTTTACTTTTAACGACAAAATTTTATCGTATCTATATTATTTTAGTAAACTCATTCCACCACTAAGGTGAAGTGCAAGATTTCTTAAAGATTTGATGAAGTGAGAAGAAATTATTCTCACACTGGGATGAGAAGAGTGATTTTTTGGGTGCATTTAAAAACACCCTATAAAAAATGGTTATCAAGAAATACAAAATCTCTATATTAGCGTGTGGACTTAGACACATTTTTGAACCACTGTATAAATGGTGTGTTATGACCCCTTGTAAAAATAAAAGATAAAATAAGAATGAGGGAGAAAGCCCGCTCCGAGGGGGCAAAACCTCCAAATTGTTTTAATTTGAGGAAAACCAAACCTTCATCGAAAAGTTAAGCCAAAAAAACTTTTTGCAATATCAATACATTTTAATGTAGTCTCTTATTCATCTGAAACTAACTTAAATAAAGAGTTACACATAACCAACTTTTACTACCTCTTTATCCACTACACGTAATAAACTATTATACCCTAAAAAGACTTCTAACCAAAACTACCCTTACTAATATGATCATAAGATACATAAATTTGAAAATTTAAAAATCTAGAATCGTAACATTCCTCACCCTTTGAGAAAAACCTTGTCCTCAAGGTTTATTGTAGAAATTGACTTTCTCAAAATATCGGGATCCCACACAAAGCATCCACTTCCCCTTATTAAAAGAAACAAATCAAATTGAAGATGTTGAGTCAAGTGCAAGATTAGTGAAAACTGAAAGATTTGAGAAATTGGTGAGCACAACTTTGTCCTCGGTTCTTCTTGTGAAGGAATTTTAGAGGAATTTTTTTCTTTGGAAAAACTCGCCTCTTTTGAGGCAAACTGGAACAACAAACCAATGGATTAGAAAGTCATTTTGCCCCCATCTAGGCTAGCGACATCATAGGAACGGGTGACTTGACAATGGTAGGAACTTTAAACATTTTTAGAATGCGTTGTTGTGTGTCCATGTATTTGAAGACGAGCATTTGAAGCTCTTGCAAGTCTTTGCGTAAACTCTCCATTTGAAAAGTTACGAGAACTGACCTACTCTAATATCAAATGTTACGATCCCATTGTAAAAATAAAAGCTAAAATAAGAATGAAGGAGAAAGCTTGCTTCGAGGGGGCAAAACCTCCAAATTGGTTTAATTTGAGGAAAACCAAACCTCTATTGGAAAGCCAAGAGGACTTTACGCAATCAATACATTTCAACATCGTCTCTTATTCATCCGAAACTAACTTAGATATAGAGTTACACATAACCAACTCCTACCACTCTTTTATCCATTACACGTAACAAACCGTTATACCCTAAAAAGGCTCCTAACCAAAACTACCCACTACTTATATGATCCTAAAAACCATAAAATACATAAATTAAAAAGTTTAAAAATCTAGAATCGTAACATGGTTCCCTCAAGATGGTAATCATACTTTCTCTGCCTATGTTGCCGGGGGTTATATAATATGGTTCGAGCCTTGGTTGAAATATATCTAGTTTACTTTTATCTTAGTTACATGCACTTTTGAATATTTACTTTTTGGATATAATGGCATTTTATATTTGATTTGGCCATTTTGGATTTAGTATGTTTTTGGTATGGTTGGACATCCTTGGATTTAGTATGTTTTATGTATGGTTGTGCAATCTTGGTACTTTATCTTTGTGGATGGACATATTATTGTAAGAATATTAGTTTGATTTTTATATGAATATTGATTGGTAATTCTTTGTTGAATATTGATTTGTATGATGTCATATATGAAATGGTATTGTCCAGCTAAAATAGTATTACTAAAACAGGTTATATTTACAGGATATAAATCTGTATTGTGCTACAGGGAATTGGGAAATTAAAAAAAATAATTCAGTCAATTTATTCTCTGTAACGGTCATGATCCGTTACAAATTTGTAACGGATTTATTATTAGTAACGGATTATTTCCGTTAGAAACGATTAAATATTTAAATACTTTTGCGTTCTGTTTTAACGGCTGTACATTATTTTGTAACGGAGTTAATCCGTTACTGAAATTAGTATAATAACGGATTAGTAACGGATATTGTCCGTTACGAAACTATTTTTGGTAACGGTTTTGTCTAATTTTTGTAACGGATATATCCGTTACTAAAGTGTTTTTAACGCCAAATTACTAACGGATGTTTTGTGTTACAAAAATTTTTAGCAATGGACAAAATCCGTTACTAATGGCCGATTCTGGTGTAGTGTGTGTCCTTGCTATGCTTTTTACAAACTAGATTTACCGCACGTGATATTCTTATGCGTGCGAAGCCCGTGTATTAATAAATACTTTTAATTTAAACTAAAATATGATTGAAATGAATTTTAAAAATGAGAAAATAATCCCCATTATTTATTTAAGGAATTATTGTACACAGATAAATGTCAACTTATCTTTCATCATAGCTACCTTTTAATAGGGAATTTTATGCATGCATGTACATGGCTTTGCATATAGTAATAGGTGGCATAAGTGACAACTCCATTTTTTGTGACATAACTAGCCATTAAATATATATATATATATATATATATATAAGTGATCTATCACAATGCGTATACAAAGGTGTTTAATTTCACCCGCATCATTTAATTTAAAGTAAAAGAAGAGTATTGGCCAATAGAATGAATGCCACTAGTCGAAACATAAACATATAAACATTATTTTATTTTTTTTAATAATATTAACACTTCACAAAGTATTCTAACACTCTAAAATTATTTTTGTGACCACTTTAAATGAATCTTTTGGAATACTTTTTAGTCACTAAAAATAATTCTGGAATGCTAATATTATTACTCCTTATTAATTCTAAAAAAAAATCCTTCTTGATGTACAGTTGAATTAATGATTACCTTAAAAAATCATGAAATAATTTAATTTAGCAGTAGCATAATTTTTTAGAATAATTTTTTAAGTTTAAATTAAAATTATGATAAAAAATTAAAGGAAAAATGTTAAAAAGAGAGATAACTTGTAGTTTACTCTTATGTCTAAGAAATGACAGTTTTATATATTTTTAATGATAATTGTAAAATTGTCATCAATCTTATTATTAAATAAATAGATACATATATTATAATAATATATTTTAGGACGTATACGCTCCTCTATTATCCATTGTCAAATTAAAAATGAAATTACATTAGGATTGTTTAACAAAATCCAACACACAATACTAACAATTATTTAGAACTAAAACTTATAATTAATAACTAAAAATTGCAATCAAAACCTCAAAAACATGAAAAAAAAATTACATATATGTAAACGTGTGATAATATATATGTGTGTCTGTAGAGTGCCCTTCTCTTAAGCATTGTCATTAAGTTAATTACCTTAAAAACCTTTTATTTTGAAAGGATAAACGGATGAATTTTTTTTATGAAGCTTTATAAAGATGATCTCTATAATAATATATTATAGGTATTACAATCCATATTGATATATTGTAGGTGTTGCAGGTATTGTAGTCCATATTGCACTATCACAGCCTATAGAGCAACATAGGTATTTCAGTGCTTTATAATTAATTAAGATAGAAATGGTAAACTAAAACATTGCTCATAGAGTATTGGTTTAATATTCTCCTCAAACTAAAACATTGCTCATAGAGTATTGGCTTAATATTCTCCTCATACAGTATGTTGTTTTACAGTTTTTGATAGTGCAATACGGACTGCAATACCTACAATAAAACATTGCTTTTTAATTAGTATAGAAATGGTATACTGATTCAGTTATAATAAAAAAAACACTAGGCAATTCAATGAATCAAGAAACTCACTGGACAAATGATATATTATGTAATCTTTTGCCTTCACCAAGTGCTGCCTTGATCAATTTTTTGTTTTTTTCCCTTTGTTGTTTGTGTTGCAATTTATGAGAAAAACACATTAATTTATAGGCAACTTCTTTGTCCAATTGTTGATTCCGGGGTAGTTAGTGCCCTCTTCCCAATTTAGCCCTTTTGAGTTATTTTAAGGGCAATTTGGTTCATCTGTACAAATGTTAATTGCCACTAATAATGGAGTGCAACTGTGACGGAAATAAAATGTGGGGTGTAATTGCAAAATACAACTTAAAATGTGTGCCTCAAAATTTTGATATAATCAATATATTTTTGTTAAATTACGTTTGAACAAAAAATGCTTATTGGACATGGCTCCCTTCCATTACTCCTTCTATCTAATTTCGTTTAATGAGGTCTAGTTCAAGACATAAATTGATTAATTTTTTCACGAAGCTTGGTGAACATGATTTCTATAATGAGTATATCATTTTCAAAAAATTTAATCAAAAAATTCAAACCAAAGTAACTGTAACAAAAATTTGATACGTATGTTTATTTCCGACCATTAAAATTTAGATGATCATTTCACCCATTTTTTATTTGAATTTTTTGATTAAATTATGTAAAATTGATCTACTTATTATAGAGATCATTTTTACTAAATTTTATAAAAGAATTTATCCATTTAAATTTTAAACTAGACCCAATTGAATAAAATTATATAAAAAAAGTAACCTAGCGGATACGGTCCACTTACCTGATAGTAACGTAAATCAAAAGTTACCAGCCTGCTGTGTGTCCTAATGCAACAATCCAAAGGCATAAAATCAGTCAATAATGTAAACCATGCGAGTCAAATTTTACGCATCTCAAGAGATTTTTCCGAACTCAAAAGATCCCAGCCTGCTATTTGTCCTAAAGCAACAATCCGAATGCATATAAATCAGTCAATAATGTCAACTATGCAAGTCAAATTTTGCTTCTCAAGGATTTACCAAGTTGGGTGCCAGCAAATAGAAGGGGGAAGGCATCTAAATCAGTCAATAATGTCAACTATTGAGAAGCATATACCCTGGATTAATATTCATCAATCCAAATAATTAAAATAAATGATCATATGTACGTTAATAAAACAAAAAACAATAGCCGAAAAGTTGATAAAAAATTGATTACCTGATGTCAAGAAACAAACAAAAAAAACAAAGTTGTTAACAAATTGATTACCTGATGTCAAGAAACAAACAAAAACCTTGTTAAAAATAATCAGAAATCAGTCCCTTGCATTCGAGATGCTAATTTGTAGTGAACATTTCGTGTATCTAGTTCAATCTACTTCTGTTTGTTTTACTTGAGGGGATAACTCACACACACGCACAGATGGAAAAGCAAGAGGTACGGAAACGCCAGAGAGTGGTGCTTGTCCCCTGTCCATTCCAAGGGCACATAAGCCCGATGCTGGATCTGGGCACTGCCCTTCATTCCAAGGGCTTCTCCGTTACCATCGCGCATACCACATTCAATTCTCCTGATATTTCGAACCACCGTGATTTCACCTTCCTACCCCTAGCAGACAATCTATCTGAACATAATACCTCCCCTGGAAATCTTCTAGCTTTTTTGAAGACTATTAACAACAATTGTGATGCACCGCTCCGCAAATGCTTGGCCGAGACGATAGAACAACATGGGCCACATGATCAGGTTGTGTGCATCATCCATGATACGCTAATGTACTATTCTGCAGCCGTGGCTAACCATATGAAGATTCCAAGTATTGTTCTATACACTAACAGTGCTGCTTCTGTTCAAGCTTACTTTGCCATTCCTCCGCTCCAAGCAGAAGGGCACATTCCCTCGAAAGGTATTTATTTCAAAAGATTATACTAAACTGACATCTGAAATTCTTTCCTAAGGAAAGAAAAAAAAATGACAGCCCAATGACTCTTTCTTCCTCTGAGATAAGAATTGCCCGTCTTATAACATCCAACGTACGCTCGAGCAAAACAAAAGTTTTTAACGTAATGAGCTATGACCGATTTGAAATCACTACTAAGGATTGAAATGGGGGTCCGTTTGAATTACCAACTTGGAGTATTTTTTCTCAATTCGATTATTGATGCTTCACATGTTTATTTTCCAAAATTTTGAGAAGATTCAATTTTGTTTGATTTTTTACTTTTTAATAGAGAACAAGTTCAACATATGGGGATTTTCTCCAAGAGATGGTATTTGGCTAACAAACCACTCCTGTTCAACCTCTTTAGCCAAATTCTTTTCATTCTCATATGCACATAATTATGAGAATAAGGAGGAAATCACTCCGTTGCAGGCACAATAACTTCAACAATCATCAGACTTCAATTTTCTTTTCTTTCTTTTGCATCAACATTGTTATATCCTCATTTTCTTGTTGATGACTACAAAACTACAAACTACACGAACAAGACCTTTTTCATTTGGAATACATAAATCTTATAATCAATATAGTGAGCTTAAATGACAAAATTAACGTACTTTTCCAGTTAGGGATTGCTATTTTTGAGGTGGAATAGAAAACAATTTTCACCTTTAGGCACAATTCTACACGGCTATGCCTGACATTCAGAGATGACAGTTCCACGTTAATAAAGCTAAATACTTGCCCCAAATGCATCATTTTTGGCTCTCTAGTTTAGTTATCTGTCACCCAACTAGATTTAAAGTTAAAACTTTTTACCAATAAACAACACTAATAATCTTTATCACAGATTCTATGTTGCAGGACATCGTACCCGGGCTCCAACCCCTCAGGTTTAAGGACCTTCCGCTTCACAATTCTGAACTTGAAGATTTACTTCAAATTGTTTCGATAGTAAGAAATGTAAAAACTTCTTCGGGCATCATCTGGAACACTGTTGACGATCTTGAGAGTTCATCACTGTCACAGCTCCAGCAATACCACCAACTTCCTTTCTTCTCAGTAGGCCCTTTGCACAAAATGGCTCCAAGTTCCTCCAATAGTTTACTAAAAGAGGACTACAGTTGCATTCAATGGCTTGACAAGCAAGCTCCTAACTCTGTTATCTACATAAGTTTAGGAAGCCTAGCAACCATGGACCACAAAGAGCTAACCGAGATGGCTTGGGGATTAGCCAACTGCGGCCAACCAGTACTTTGGGTGGTTCGACCCAACTCCGTGGGTGATTCAGAATGGGTTGAGCTCTTGCCAGAAGGTTTCAAAGAAGCAACCGGAGAAAGGGTTCACATAATAAAATGGGCACCGCAAAAGGAGGTGTTGGCGCATAGTGCAGTGGGAGGGTTTTGGAGCCACTGCGGATGGAATTCGACCTTAGAGAGTATTAGTGAAGGGGTTCCAGTGATATGCAGGCCATACTTTGGAGACCAATATGTTGATGCAAGGTACATCAGCCATGTTTGGAGGGTAGGCCTGCAAATGGAGCATGATTTGGAGAGGGGGGAGATTGAGAAAGCAATAAGAACACTGATGTTGGATAAAGAGGGAGAGGAAATGAGGCAGAGGGCAACTTATATGAAGGAAAAGATCAAGTTGTGCACAATGAAAGGTGGCTCTTCGTACAATTCCTTAAATGACTTGGAGGAATTTGTCTTATCTTTGCAATTGCCAAAATAAGGGCCATATTCACTTCTACCTTGTATGTATAAATTCTTAGAATTTGTTCATTATATATGACTCGATCTAATGATAGGACATCAATCACATTATATCTCAGTCACTTGTTCAAGCCCCAGTATTAAATTCTGCTATAATTACTCTTCTTATGTTGTTCTCTTTTTTATTTTTAATGTTTGGGATCAACATGGTAAATCACACTCTCTTTGGTCGAGCCCTGGGGCGGTCCCAAGTAGGGGCAAGGGGGTCAATTGGCCCCCTTGATTTTCATCTTTTTTAAAATTGTATGTAGGGTAATTTTTGGCAAAATAATTATATAGAAACCATGTGATTATTACGTCCTATTTGATACCAAGGTCATCCAAATTTTGGCTTCATAAACAGTAACAATTTCTCACATAATAATATAACATATAGTTGTTTGGATGATTATAATGTTGACAAAAAGTGTATAGCCTACAATTGGATTTTGACGGTCTAATCTGACAAATAATTACTCATTTTCAACAATCTCAGGATTATAAGAGAACAGATTTTTGAGGAAGAATTTGATATTTATAGAACTACTACAAGAGTGGAGATGGTGATTATGCTATGAACAAGCATGAACAAACCAAATGATTTCATGAGAAGTTTGCTTGGTACAATGAATACAGAGTGCCTTTAATTTCTATACTTGCTATTTACATGGGGTTTAATTAGTGGTGTCATTCGATGAGTCCTCGGGCTTACTTGCATTCTTCTAATATATTTTAATGATATCATCATCTGTATGTAACTTTCCATGCTATATACGTTTATATGCCTTTGTGAGCACTACGTTTCTTGTACTTCTGTAATCACGATATATCTCTTTGGTAGTTTATGTTTTTAGCGTATGTAATTTTTTAGTTTCCTTATTTCATTAAGTTTGAATAATGTGTGATAAACTCTTTTGCAATCTATCATGTTAGATCCCTCCTCCTTCGGAAGAGCACAGCCCTTGAACACAAACATACTCCCCCAGTCACGTTTTTCATTGAATTACTACTCTTCATCCCTATGTTTGTTTGTAGTCTTATTGGGAAAAAAATACACAACAAAAAATAAAATATTGCACGTTATTGGAAAAAAAAAAAAAAAAAAGTTGCATCATCCCATTAGTTATAATCCTGGCTCCGCCTCGGGTCAAACCATATCATTATAAACTGCTCTAAATAAACAAAATTCAGCACCCTATTAAACTAGCAAAACGTTAGTTCCATATCAAAGAAAATTGCATATTGAAAATAAAAAAGAATACACGAAGACAGTAATATATAATATTTGAATATGCATCACTAAATCATTACATCAAACAGTTAATAGCCCGACTCAATAGTTACTCGTACAGCCACACTAGCATTTCATCAAGCATTTGGCAAACAGACTTGTAATATTGTCAACCCTATAAAGCTTATACAACATTCTAACCAGAAATCGCAATAGATTTAACATCAGGTTTCTTCACTTCCTCCTTGGGAATTGTAACAGTAAGCACTCCATTCTCCATCGAAGCCTTTATCTGATCCATCTTCGCATTCTCCGGTAACCTAAACCTCCTCATAAACTGACCCGAACTCCTCTCAACCCTGTGCCAAGTATTGTTCTTCTCTTCCACCTCCCTGTTCCTCTCTCCTCTAATCTGCAAAACCCTATCATCCTCAACCTCTACCTTCACTTCTTCCTTCTTAATCCCGGGAAGATCGGCCTTAAACACGTGAGCATGCGGGGTTTCCTTCCAATCGACTCGTGTATTGACCAGAGCAGAGGTTTCTCTAGAAGCTTCTGATGAAGAAGAAAATGGAAAATCCCTGAATGGGTCCCAAACATCGAGAGAGAAGGGATCAAAGATGTTGCTCCTTCGCCCATTGCCACTAAAAAAGCTTGGAATCAACGACATTTTTTTCTCCTTCACCGTAATTCGAGAAAATGAAACAAAAGTTTGATTTTGATTCGGACGACTGATTCGTTAATGCTATTTTGTACTTCGGCTGTTGGTTATGAAATAGAGGGATGTGTACGTAGGATATTTATAGGGTTAGGAAGTAGAATTCGAGTGGTTTCGAGAGAAATCTTACTTGCTTCGTGATGGAAACGGTAATCAGTTTTCAAAATGAACTCTCTAGAACCCTCTAGCTTTATTCGCTGGCCTTCAAATGTAAGCAAAAATTTCTGCATTGTTAAATATTTGATTTTATTTAATATTTAATTTATCTAATAACAAATGAGTAAGTATATATTTTTATTCGTTCAATGATAAATTAGTAAGTTATTGGGCGAATAAAAAATAAAGTGTTATCAAATATTTTGTGAAGTGTAAATAACACTCACCAAAATTTATCCTATTTATTTAATTATGTACAACTTTGACCCTTTAATTTTAAAAAGTATCATTTAACACTCAAATTATTGATTAAATTCTACTTTAGACCTTGCGTTAATTCTGACTATTAAGATATGTTTGATAACAATATAAAAAGAGAAAATAAAAATAGTTGATTTTGTGATAATTTAAAAAAGAAATTGAAACATGTGATAAGATATCTTATAACTTTGTGACTTTTTTCATAGACAAAATTTCTTTGGTAGTTGAAGGAGAAAAAAAATTCACAAAAAATTATAAATAATGGAAGACATTTACTCATAAAATGAGTATGAAATAAGTAATATCTTATTACATAACTAAATTATTTTTTAATTTCTTACCAAATTAATTGTTTGTATTTTTCTTTTTCCATATTGTTATCAAACAGAGTCTTAAAGTTAACAAAAACTAGTTATATAAACCAAACGAGTAATTAGGCCATCCATTGTGGTATAGTATAAACTTATATTTAGCAATTGGCATGTCACTGTGGGTACATCAAGTACATCAAATTAACCATAAACCTATACCATATTTTAAGGCCTTACTAAATTTATCAATGAGCTAAATTATAATTAGGCAGGTGAATGTCACCCGTCCCTACCACGTGCGGGTGAATGTCACCCGTCCTTATTACAAGCGGGTGACATTCACATGTCCCTCACTCTACCCTTATTTAGTTTGTTATTTGTATCTTTTAGAGAGAGTTTTGTCTAAATATCATTAAAAACTGTTGACTTTCACCTGCGCCTACTTCAGGCAAGTGAATGTCACCCTTCCCTCCCTATTTTATCATTTACTCATAGTAGATAGTCTTGTAAGAGTATCTTGATCTAATTACAAAAAATTAAATATTCCCTCCATGAAAGAATAAGAAAATAAGAAAAGGCATAAAAGAAAGAAAAAAAAAATCAATTAACTTTGCGAATATTTTGACCAAGAAGTTCTTCCCTTTTATACTATTTCTTTTGCATTTCTCTCGAAATTTTTTTCCGTTTCTCAATGGGTGAAAATGTTAATATTCAATAGTTGGACCAAATTAATCTAAAAATGATTATGTGTTGTGCACATTGTTAGAGTGATAAATTATAAGCCTTGTTTTTATTATTATTGATTTTGATATGTTATATAAACTCGATTTTGTTATTTTAATGAGAATCTTTTTGGACAATGGTTGCATTATGTTATTTATTTAAATATTGTGCAAGTGTATCTTTTATTCCATATAGAAAATGATTTGGTGCGTAGAGTTTAACTTACACACAAAGGATCATATCATCGGTTCTTGTAGAATGTAAGTTTAGTGGTTTACAGTCTTAGATGAAATTGAATACCTATCAGTATGATTGTAATACAAGTTTTAGTAATTTATCTTAACTACAGGAAATAGTATAATTTCAACTCGTTGTACTGGTATACTTTTTGTGTATTAAACACGACCAATTTATGTTAGCTGTTTTTATACATAAAATAATTTAAAATCTCGTGGTTATTATAATTGATTATTCTCTTAATCTTAAAATAACTAATAGACATATATATGTAGTGTTTGTTCTTTTAATTCATTAAGACTGATATTCATTTATGAATCAATAAGCTCCGTGAATTAGATAACTACACTATTGGCTCGTTTGATTCAAGATTTAAACTAACCATTCCAGGAATGCTAAATTCCATTCCGAAACGATTTTCGCGTTTGGTTCAAGTTTTAAGTCCAGAATAAATGATTCAAGGAACAAACATTTCCCCACAAGTTCTTTCATTTAAATCATAACGAACAAACCATTACCAATGGGCATCTTTTTAAATTTTTCATGTTAGAACTAAAATAATTCTCTTCCTTATGAATAAATAATTCTTTTTCCATCAGTGTATGAAAATATTGTTTGGAACTTTTTTTTTAGTTACACTGCTACACAAAAATGAAAAAAAATGGAACTTTTTTCTTTACTTTTTTCCTGTTGTAATTTTTTTTTAATTACAAAAATTGTAATTTTTATAGGATAGTTATTATAGCTAAGCATATGTAATTTTTGTAATTTATTATAGTAATTGTCTCTTTTGAAAAATTAGTAGGAGATGTCTTCTAATCTTATAAAAAAATGGTATTTTTGTAATTGATACTTTATTCCATTCTTATTCCCGATTGAACCAAACATCGGCATGGCATCCTAAATTTTAGGAAAGAAAAACTTTTTAGGAATCAAGTATGCCCATTCCATTCTCAAAACTCAAACCAAACGAGCCCTATATATATGATGAATATTAATTATTAACGAAATTCACATCCCGATATAGGGATTGATGATAACCCATTGAAAAATTTATAAGTTTTGATCATGTCAAATCATGTAGGGTGGATTATGTTAATCTGACATGTCAAATAAGTTAAGTGGTAACCTCAAGGTTTAAGAAGTCATTTAAATATAATTGTCAGTAATTTAATTTATATGACGATTATCTGTAATCATAACGTACGGAGAATAATAAGCATTTAATAACAAGGAGCTCGAAATATAATTTTGAGATAACGACGAAAGGGCAATTATAATTCTTTAATGGTGTGAATTATAATTTATGGAAGGAATTAATTCATAATAGAATTAGAATTCCAGCTTTTCATAGTAAGCCCAAACACTTATTTTTCCTTAAAGTCCCTATCGTAACCATATATATACGCTAGCCTTGACTCTTCTCACGGATACTAGAATCCTCACGAATTAAAGTTTATACCATTGAGAAAAGAGAAAATCTTGGTGATACCGTAGTCCACATTAGTGCAAGATTACATGGAAGAAGAAATACGATAGAATATCATAAGGTTCCATTGAACTCGTGTTCTCGGTTCGTCAATACTAACTCATGTTCGTGCTGAGGCAAGATTATATCAAAGAGATCTTAAAGGTAAAATCCGATTTCGCACTAGGGTTTTACATAAAAAATTTGTTCAGTCTGTACGCAATATTAAACGATCATGGTATTAGGTTTCTATCACACATAACCATTTTTCGTCAACTTTCACTGATATATGTGGACGAGAGGGCCCAAATTAAACTCTATTAATAATTTAAGGGGTTAAACAAAGCTTTCTAAAGTTGACGGATCAAAGTGGAACTAACTTTATAATCTAGGTGTCGTCTCGTATAGGTTTACTTTATTATCTTTCATCACATTAGCGTAGCCCAATTGATTGTGGTGAAGTATCTTTAAGCGTTTTAGTGCAAATAAAATATTTAGTGAATGTTGATATCACAAATTATATATTCCCTAGTTTTAATTTTGCTGAACTTAGATATTTAGTACACGTGATGTTTATGCACATTTTTTTACATGCACATGAATATCTAAGTTCAAATAAAATAATATTACATGACTAATAAGTTACTTTTTCTTTTAACATAGGATTCGTGAATTCGAATCTTATACAATTTAGTTTTATTTTAAAAATAAATACAAAAGTAAAATAAGAAAAACACTCACAATTTGATATCATAACCGAACTCACTAGTTATATTTTTAATATTAATTAAACTACTTGCACACATGATGTGTGTGGTACACATATGTATAGGATTTCATGAGAAAATACTAATAAAAGTATAAGATGATCAAGTGGTACCTTTTTATAATAAAATGTTTGAGGGTAGGAGTTTAATTCCCCTCAGTCGCAAAATTTTTATGGATAAAATATATACATTTCAAAAATTTGACACAACATTCAATAATACTTTGAACTTGGGATACTAGATTATGATATTGAACTCCCTGTGCGTGTTTTTTTACTGAAAAACCAAAAATCAACCCGAAAAAAGAATTGAACCGAACCAAACTGATTTTAAATAGTAACTGAACTTCGGTTACTAAAGTCATTTCGGCACGGTAACTGTATGCATATATTTAAGGTTCGATTTTACCAAGCCGAACCGACTATTTCTTTTTTAAAAAAAAAAAGTTTCTAAGATGCTTTTAATTTGAACCTCCTATCTATTTTCTCACTTTCTCACTGTTTTCTTTTCTAGTTTTGCTCTCAGTTTCTCTTCCTACTTTGCTCTCAGATTCTCTTTATACTCTCCTCTCTCCACTCTTTGTTCGCTCCATTATTTCCTACCAAAGTCCACCACCACGACGCCTCCACTCATCGGCCACTGTCCACCGCCTTAATTCCTAACCCACCATCTTTTTGTGTTCTCTCATAATTCTTCTAGGAGAGTAAAAAAAAAAATTCCCAAAACTTAAAACCAAATCTCTCCATTTTTCTCCCATTTGATTCAATCATTATTACCACACAACATTCTCTTATTATCTTTAACCATCTCATTAGATAGTAAACCCACAATTTTTAGGTTTTTGATAATGGGTAAGAAGGCGTAAACAAGAAAGTGATTGAAGAAATGGGTTTGAAGATGAGTAATAAAGATGAGAGTACCTTTGATGATGAAGGAGAATGAGAAGATATTGCCATTAATGGAGCTTTGGTGGGTTTTCCATTACGTAAGCACGGAGTAATTTGAAAGGAGGGGGGGGGGGGGGGGGGGGGGGGTGAAGGTGAGTTGAGATGGGTAAAAAAGTGATGAGCACTTAGGTATGAATTTTCTCTTATTCAATACTTGCTGCAATTCCCACTGTTTGTTTGCTGAATAGGCTATTTGGGTGAAATTTCGATTTTACCAAATAATAAGCAAGTACCAACCGAAAATTTTGGGTGCCGAATTTCGATCATCGAAGCTTTTTTGGTTCGATAAAGGTTTCAATTTTTGGTCTGCCGAAATTAAACTTCGGTTCAATAACTGTTTCATCAGTTCGGTTCGGTTCAGTTCGGTTCGGTTATGAACCAAATCCAGCCCTAAAAGAAAGTACGGAGAAAAACATGTCAACATAGTTTCAATCTATAATGGTACCAAACAAGCATGGCAAACAGTACGAATTTATTCAAAATACTAAAAATAGAGCTAAAGGACTTCATCAATACCTGCATGTATAGTTAATCATCAGCAACACATTAGAGCTTCCATAGTCTTAGTGTTTTAAGAAATTTTGACACTTACGATTTGTGTAAAAGGGTTGTGTGTACAAACCCAAGTTACACATTCACATTATCTTTTTCAATCCTTAATTTTTCACAAAAACTTTAAAATGATATAATTTAAACTCTAAAAATTAGTTTTTAATAGAATTTATATATTTAAAATTTACTCATCAAGAGTTATAAAATAAAATCCATTGTGACTATGAAATAATGTATAAAAAAATTTCATACAAAACCAATGAACATTACATATATGATACATTCAATTTGTGTATTATCATTGATTCATTTAAATTTTACACGAGTACTATTGGAGCACAAAATGAATATGTGTATAATTTATATGTAAAACTCACCACATATAATTTTGCACAAAAAATATACACAAACATTGGAGATACTCTTAGCATTCTACAAAAGTATTATAACACTTTAAAATTATTTTTAGTGACAAAAAAGAGTCTCAAATAATTTTGGTGTGTTAAAGTATTTTTGGACAGTACTAATATGATTACCTTTTTTTGAATTCAAAACATAAAGATATTTCAATTCAAATAATTCTGTAACTAACTTATCTTTAAAAACAATTGTTTTGTTAAGATTTTCAATAGGTTTTAATTGAATATATATATATTACGAATTTATAATATAAAAATTAACTGAATTATCCCATAAATATATTATGATACATATTTATGTAAATTTAAAAGATATATTATAGATTTACAATATAAAAATTAGTTGAATTATAGACATATTATTATAAATGTATATTTAAAAGAGTTATAACATGTTTATATGCCAAGAGAATATGTTTAAGTACTGCACCTTAATATATGCCCAATTGTGAACCTATGTAGGGAGGAGCTATCAATTCGTTTAATTAGGGCTTGCGGCGACGTGCATCAAGTCACATATTACGAGTAAATTGAGGTGGGAAGAGCCATCAGTTTATTGATAGGGAAAGGGAAGGAGTGGATAACGGTAGTGGAAGATTCTCGGGTTGCTTAAAGGGGGCAATGTCACGGCAGATCCATCTAAGGTTTATGGCAACTACAATGGTGGGTGTTGAAAAACACCACTGTTTATGGCAAAAAAAGGAACACTATATCCATCTAGGGTTTTGTCACAGGCTACAATGGTGGGTGTTGAAAAACACCACCTTTTGTTGGTACACAAATTTTGTAAATGGAGATTGCAATGATTTGAAGTATTATAATAAATAAAAGTAGATTAACCCAATTCAATTTCGGGCTTTTTTGAGTTACCCCATATTATTAATACATAACTCAACTTCCCCCCCCCCCCCCCTCCCCTATTTTGTTAATCCTTTGAGTTACCCCATCAGGATTTGATAAAATGCTAACACAGTTAATTTTTATATCAAATGGACTAAATAGCCCTCATCTTCTTCATTAGAGTTGGTCATGAACCCTAACCCTAAATTTCATTCCTTTCTCCTTCTAAACCCATAATCAAACAAGTTTGTCTTCCTAGAAATAATTGAAAACTTTAATTCCATTTCTCTTTCTCTGCAATATTAATTTATATTTCTTTTTTAGAGAGAGAAACCCATCTCTCCATTTTTCTTCAGTTCAAAATATTTTCCCTCTATATCATATTGATTGATCCACTCAAAGGTTGCAGTGGTTTGCTTATTCTTTTGTCTATTTGTTAAATCACATGGAAAAAAACCCACAAATCTTGAACCACAACAAACAAACCTACAATATGATTAAAAAAAAGCCCATAAAATCTAAGTATGATACTCCCACAAGTGAGAAGATTTGAAAATAAAGCAAAACATAAATCAAACACTAAAATCGGATTGAATAGTACTACATTCGATTGGTGAAGAAATTTCTCTTCAAAAGCTTCGATTTAGAATTAGTTTAACACACACACACACATATATATATATGAAATTTGATAGTGATTTTGATGGTTAGTGGATAGTAATTTTGATGGTGATAATGTTGCAGTGATGCTGTCAATGGGTATAACAAAAATTGGGAAATGAGAAATAAATGAATTAGGTGAAGAAATAGTGGAGTGCGTAACAATGGAGTTTTGTGGTGGCCCGGATGTGGGAGAAAGGTGATGGTGTTGCAGATGTGGGAGAAAGGAGATGTCAGAGGAGATGGTGGTTGTGGAAGAGCAATGAACTGTGTATATGTATAAACTTTGTTTTAAGGTTGAAGATAGGGGTATATTGGTCACTTTACAATATTTTTTTTAACAGAGTTAGAGCACCATTAGAAGATGGGGGTAACTCAAAAGATTAACAAAATACAGGGTAAGTTGAGAAATTACATAATATGTTTATATATATAATCGCAATTCTACAAATTATAATGTATATCTCTATGAAACTGGGTACTGGAAATTTTGGGATTGCTGTTTGAGTAAGAGGGTTGGTTTAAAGTGATTTGTGATTTTTAAATACGATTGAGGTATGAAAATGGATTGACTAGTGAATTTGTGTAATGGATGAAGAATCCACAGAAAAGAAAAATAAGAGGGGTACTTGTGTTGTGTGTATAAAGAAATAGACTTTTTAAAAAGATCATGATAAAGGAATTAGATGGAGAATATGGATTGAATGTTGTATATTGGATCATCAAGAGCTCAAACATTAATAACATTCGTATATCTTCATTGGATGTACATTTCCCCACATAAAGAGATGTATGATGAAGAGTAAGGGCTCTATTTGTTGAATGGGGTTCCGTGATTTTTTTTCAAGTTATAAATACGCGGTTTCTGATATTCAATTTTCTAATCTTTATTTTGAAAAACTTTAACCTTCAAAATGATCGAATGTTATCCAAACTCATGCTTGTCTCCAAAAACAGTGATTATACATCTTTAATCCTGGACCCGGGGTGCTTTCGAGTGGTAAAGGGGCTGGTTTCCAACTTTAGGATCTTGAATTGATATCCTCCCCCCTCTCCTTTAAGGTTTGAACAATCAGGTCTGTGATTGCTATGCAATAGCTCCTAAACTAGAATTTAATTAATAAATAAAGGTTTACAAACTGGAGGATTACAAGAAAATAATAAAAGAAAGAAAGGATTACAAAGATGATGCCTAATACAGTGGAACTAGCATCTATTTATACAACTTTAAAAGGAAGACTTAAAATGGTTTAAAATCCACAGCTGACATCAGGGCATGTGTGTGCTTGAAAGGTGCAGTCGGTCGGTCCCTAATTTTTTGTCATATAGCGTCGGCTGGTTCCTTTAGGTTTACTTTGCTTTAAAAACCACTAAACTTTGTTGGCCATCTTTTACCCAATTTGTTTTTTCCTTTTATCATTTTCCTTTTCTTTTGTCTCTTCTTCCTCAACTTGTTGAGCCTAAGAGCGAGGCGGCATATGATACTCCATATCTTCATTTTGATTATAATCTTCTTCATTATTATTATCATCATCATCATCTTTATTCAAATTTTCCGAAGGAGCTTTAGATGAAGTGGACATATAATCGTCATCGTCCAATAAATCCAATTGGGTAGATGAGGCTTTAATCATTTTTTCTTTTATTTCCTTAAGAAAAGCAGTGGGAAACTTGTTTTTTAGAAAGGCCACATAAGGGGTCCTGAGCTATTGGTTCATAAAATTCTTTTGTTTCTTAATTTTTTTCTTCTTTTTCAATATAGAGGTTATAATCTTTATAAGTTTGGATGTCTTTAAGCATCTCCTTTAATTGGTCGGCGAACTCAAATTTAAGCCACCATTTATAATAAATATCTCTAGTAAGGATAAAAAGATCGGCCTTATTCCCAATGGCATAAGTCCACTAAAAAATCCAAGGAATAGAATAATAACTGAGAAAACGCATTAGAATAGCGTTAGTTATAGGATAAGGATCATTTAAATGCTTAAGGTGGATAAAAGAATATTCTTCAAAAATCAGTTTAACTTTATCATTGAGGAAATCTTCCTCGGGACCAAACTTTAGAAACCAATTATAAAACCAATGAGGGAGTTCTTTTAGAATTATAGAGGGTTCTCTAAGGGCTTTAAAATGAAACCACCAAGTGTGGGTATTATAAGAATTTTGATAATAAAAAGCTTTATGCCAAGCAACAATATAATCCCAATAAGTATATTCTTTTTAGTAAACCTTTAGAATGCGGGCATTGTGGGAATAACGCCCCAGTCCTAGAAGCCAAAGACTCCTATAATAAAAGCTTTAGGAAACTGAATATCAACTTGTTTTCGTGCACCCGAATTTTTATTAACATGCATGATTTTACAAGAGTCAGTTTCAATTAAAATGGCTTCATAATATTCTCTGATCTTTTTATTTAAAACGGGAAACTCTTGGCCCAGCTTAAAATATTGTTTTACAAGAGCAATAGGATTAGAAAAATATTTTTTATCACTATTTTTTAGAAATATAATATAATCCTGAAAAGACTTTTTAAAAGGAGGAAGAGCCGGAGTGACTAAAGATCTTTCTTTAAAAGCTTAAGATTTAGAATCAAGACCAGGAGATGTTCTTGAAGAAGATTATCCTGTATATAATGCTTCTCGATTAAAAGTTGTTGTTGCCGGTTTTCCACGACCTCAGCCTCTTCCCATTTACGAATGGATCATGATTTAAAAGATCCTGTCAAGAATTCACAGATTAGAAAATCGGGAAGAAAATTTGATTCACCTTTTATAAATTCAATTTTAAAAACAAAGACAAATAAAAAAATCTTGTCATCTAGTAAAGATTTTTTTAGGAGCAATATTTTTAACGTCTTTTTCCAGGACATCTTTAGCTGCTTTATAATCAATACGCAATTGAAATTCTTGGTTTAAAAGATCATATTGGAATTTAGAAACACAATTAACTATAAAAAGGATTTCCTTTTTTACAGTAAAATAGTTTAATTGTGCTTGATTCCACTTTCCAGAAGCTAATCTTGAAAGGATATCTTTATTGCTATCTTTAAATTTATGTTTTAGAATTCCTCCATAACTGATATCTGAAGCATTAATTTCAACTATTTTAAAACTATAAGGTAATACCAAGGCTAGGCAAGGTAATTGTTTAGCTTTCGACTTTATAATTCTCACAACTTTAGTATGTCTCTCTCCCCATGGAGGAGGATTTTTGCGAAGACGCTCATATAGAGGCGCACAATCAATAGCAAGGTTTTTATAATAATCATCTATATAATTGACACTTGCCAAAAACCTTTGTAATTGGGTTTTATCAATAATCTGATTAGAAAATTTATCCGCAAAATCTATATAACGATTTATAGGAATGATCTCCCCATTAGAGATTTCATGCCTAAGAAATTTAATTTTTGTTTGAAATAAAACCATATTCTTGGCTGAAATAACTAATCCAACTCTTCTTATAACATCAATTAAAATATTTAAATGTTTAAAATGTTAATCGATGTTTTGAGAAAAGACAATAATATCGTCGACATAAATAATGATAAAAGTAGTATAAGGATTAAAATATTCATAATGTATTGAAATTCAGAAAGAGCAGTTTTTAAGCCAAAGGGCATAACGTTCCATTCATAAAGACCGAATGGTACAGCAAAAGCAGTCTTATATTTGTCTTTCTCAGCAATTTGAATTTGCTAATAACCAAATTTAAGGTCAAATTTATAAAATATTCTGGCCACTTAAACTCTGGAAAAAAGGTCTTTTTTATTCGAAAGTGGTTATCGAATCCACTAGAGGGCCTTATTTAACGGTTTATAATTTATAGCAAGCCTAGGTGCACCTTTTTCAATTTCTGAGGCTTTATTAACATAAAAAGCTGTGCAACTCCAAGGAAAATAATTTTTCCTAATGAGTTTTTTTTTCAAAAGAGATTGAATCTCATTTTTACAGTATTCAAGGAGCTCATCATTCATTTGAGCTGGCATAACTTTAGTAGGAATTTTATTTTCAAAAAAATCTTTTTTCATAAGGAAAGGGAACTATATGTTGTTTTTTATCCCAAAAAGCATTAGGATGTTCATTACAAATTTCTTGCAAAATATATTTAGAAATTTGCTCTATACTAGTTTTAACTTTAGAAGAATGTAGTTAACATCAAATATTTAAAACTTGAACATCTTTTTAAAGATAATTAAAATGTTTTTCTTTAAAAAATAGATGTTCTTTTATTTCATTGATCTCCTTAGTTTGAGGAATAGTTTATAAATTCAAATAAAATTTCGGTATCCTTAAATTTAGTAACAATACCTTTAGAAGTTACCATAAATGGTTCAATAAGACTTAGAAAAAGAGTTCCCAAAATAATCCTTTGTGAAAGATTTTTAACAAGTATAAAAGTAGAAGGAACGCATAATCCTTGATTACAAATATAGGTATTAGAAAGTTTAAATTTAATTTTTAATTTAGAACTATTTGTGGCAGTGAGGGTTTGTGTTGTTTTATTAAAATATTGAGTAAGAACAAAACTCTCTCTAAAGCAGTTTATATCAACTCAACTATCAATAAGAGCTACATCTTTAGGAACAGATTTTTTATTTATAACAAGAGTAATGTTAATATACCATTTTTGATAAGTGACTTTGTCAATAAGTTATAAAAGGTCTTGTTTATTCTTTTCTCCAAGGGTTTTAGTGGTAATTGAAGTAGGAGTAGAAAGAGATTTAGAAGAAGTTTCAAGATAAAAAAGATCGGTTTTTATTTCCTGAATTTCTTTTTTCAAAATATTTATTTCAAATTTTAGTTCAGGAAGAGAAGATTCTCTTTCGGGGGCATCATTATGTTTTAAATCATCAAGGACCTTTTGTAAAGAATAAGGTTTTTCTTTAGGAAGGGGATTATTTTTTTATTGAGATTTAAAAGTAGAAATATAATATTCTATTATTTTTCTTTTCACAGAAGCATCTTCAATACTATCAAGAATATTTTGTTCATCTTTAGAAAGAACATTAATACTTAAGCCATTGGCTTCAAGTATAGCTTTAATGCTTTATAATAATCTGTTTGAGAATTATAATTACATTCATGATCTGATTTAGAACTCTCAGAAGAAGATGACTCATTATCATCAACTTCGGGATAATCACTCTCATCTTTAGAACTCTCATTCTCACTATCCGAGGGATTTAAAAGGACATTTATAAGCTGTTTTCTCAAACCTTTATTAGCAATTTCATTTATTTTCTTTTTAGTCCAACATTTATTAGCATAGTGGCCAGTTTTACCACACTTTTTACAAACAATATTGTTAAGATTAAAAGAACGCTTTGGAGGGCGTTTGCTAAGTTTAGAGCTAGAAGGTTTAAAAGTGGGCTTTGAAATAGAAAAAGTATTTCTTTTAGTTTTCTTTTTAGAATACTTTTTCTCGGGTTTAAAAATACAACGAGTAGGTCTTCTGGGGATTTTTAAATCAAGACCAAATTGGTCGTAGAATTCGCCAATTTCTTTCTTTCCTGTTAGGTTCTGGGCTTTTAATTGAACTTTAAGTTTGATGTCATTACACAAACTAAGCCTTTTGCAATACATTCGTTAATTAAAGTCCCATGAGTATATTGGGAATAAGGAATAGAAGTGCCACCATGTTTGCGAGCAATTTGATCTTTAATTTTTTGAGCAAATAAAACCGGAAGTCCTGTTATAAATTTTTCTTTCCAAAAAGCATCAGTATGCATCATAACTTTAGAAAAGAAGGTATCTTTATACCACCAGAAATGGCTTAAAGTAAGACATTTGACATTTATAAGCAAATATTTACTTCTATCCAAGATCTCTAGATAAGGACCAATAAAAGCTATCATAATAGTAGTTAAAAAAGAATACACTACATTTTGTTGAGCAGTAGGTTCTTGTTTAATATGGTCAGGACCATCAGGAAGTTTAGAAGTAATAGTCATTTGGATAATTTTAAAAGAATTTAAAATATCATTTCTTTGGGTTTCATGTAAAACATTTTCCCACTAACCACGAAGTTAGCCAGAGAAACCCGCAACTATAAATTCAGTAATTTGTTTATTGGTATTACCAGCAACTTTACTAACAGTGGAATACATTGTCATACGATGCAATTGAGTCAAAATAGCATATTCAGATAAACCATCTATACTCCATTCATATATAGTTTTAGCACTAAAGCTAGTATTAGGAACATTTATGTCTTCTTGAAATAGAACACCCTAAGGCGTCAGCCTAAGATAATAATATTTAATAGGAGGTAAAAGTACCTCTTTAGAAGTTCCTTATCGAAAATTTACCTCTTGTAAATTTAAAATGTTGTTTTGAAATTTATAAACGTTAGAACATTCAGATCCAACATCAGAATAATTATCCTCTTGAATTATAGGCAAAATTTGTTTTCCAAAACTTAATTTCATTTTATCAAGTTTTTCAGCTAAAGTCTCAATAATCTCTTGGTTTTGCTTAGACTTTCCTAATTTAAAATCTTGAGAAAGTTCAATAGTGGGTTTTAAAAGAGAGGTAATGACTTCTATTTTTTCAAGAAAGTTCAATAGTGGGTTTTAAAAGAGAGGTAGTGACTTCTATTTTTTTAGGAGCTTTTCCCCAACATTTTTCTTTAGAAATATTAGTAATATCATCAATAGCTTCCTCAATGCGGGTTAGTTGGGAACCAACAGTTTGCAAATATAAATTGGTACAATTGTTTTGTTTTATAATCCAATCACAACTTATAACAGAGGTATCTGCAAGAGTTGCAGAAGCAGTAACCTCGATACTTTGATCTTTATTAACTTTAATTTTTTGCGATTGTGGAGAAGGGGTGTATAGCCCTTACCACCCCTGAATTGACTTTCCAAGTTTTATAAAAAGTTTCCAAAATATTTATCTGGGAAAAATCGACTTCAAATTTAACAATTTGCTCATAAAACCATAGAGCAAAAGGTATAACTTGCTCAAGTTCGTCTATATAGTTATAAAATAAGTCTTTAAAAGCATACTGCTGCTTATAAGCATAATAATTAAAAAAACATTTTTTGAAATCTTTATATTTTTCTTGAAAAAAGTCTCTATTTATCTCATTTCTATAATATACAAAAGGTTCAGAAATAGTTACAATATTTATACACTTAGTGTTTATACCTAATCCTTCCATATTTATACCAAGCTCAGACATAGTATTAGGTTCATTTTTATTAACCTGGCATCACTATTACTTGCAGGATGATAAACACCATGAGAGATATCTTATTTAGAGTTTATAATCCCTTCAAATACAAGGTGATTAGCTTTAGAAGTAAAATTTACAACAGGCGGTGAAGGAATATAAAATTCACCTTGCTTAGAAGATTGAACTATAGAACTAGCCAAAGTGTTGGCTGAAGTATAAAATCTCTCTGAACTAGTTTTAAAAAAATTGTTTAGAACTAGTTGATTTATTATTGTCAAACCTAATAATAACATCTCCATCACTATACTGAACAATTTCTTCTACCCTTTTACTTTTTACAGGTTCAAGAGGGGTAGCGGCTTTAAAGAGCCAAGAGGAAGGAGGCGTAATATCCTTCCACATAATTGTTCTAGGAACGGCTGTATCTGATTTTAAAAGATTCGTCTTTAAAAGGAAGTGTTCATAACTCTATAATAAATACAATGAGTGAGATTTAAAGGCTCAAACCCAATTTTCATTAAATAACCATGGAGCTGAAAGTTTAAAGTTAAAACATCAAAAATATTTTTATTTGTAAATGAAATAAAAAGATTAGGATGGACATCTAAGTATAAAGGTCCATTACAAAGACTTGATTGAACAATTCCAAATAAAAAGTCATTAAATCTTAAGTGACGACAGTCACGAAGTGCAATTAAAAGTAAAGTATTTAATCCTTCCGTAGTAAACGGTTTTAAAGCATCTTGGACTAAACCAATATGCAAATATTTATAACGATCTTTATATCTATCAATTTCAAGTTGAGTTAATAACTCTATACTATCAAAAGAATTATTAATAAGAATAATTTGTTCAATGGTTTTAATAGCCATAGAAGAAAAAAGTTTAAATATATCAATATCATAAATTTTATTTGAATTGACTTTAAGGATATTCCAATTTAAAAGAAGTTGTTCTATATTACAAAATTCAATATCTTCCTTACTTTTTATAAGAGTTTTAGATTTAAAATGATTAACAACTGAATTAGAATGAGACAACATAATAACAAGTTAGAGTTTGCAACGCAAATAATAACAGGAGGTTTCTATCTCTACTATCAACGAATTACGGAAAACAAAACCCTAAAACACCATACCTTGGTTACAAGAGCCAAAAGATCAAACGTGACTTAGGTGTAGATCCAATAAAACAATCATCTGATACCAAATGTGGAGCAAAAGCCCAAACTGAAATTTAATTGATAAATAAAGGTTTACAAACTAGAGGATTACAAGAGAAGAATAAAAGAAAGAAAGGATTACAAAGATGATGCCTAATACAATGGAACTAGCGTCTATTTATACAACTTTAAAAGGCTGACTTAAAATACTTTAAAATCTGCGGCTGACATCAGGGTATACGTGTGCTTGAAATGTGCAATCTGTCGGTCCCTGATTTTTTGTCATATGGCGTCGGTTGGTTCCGTTAAGATTACTTTGCTTTAAAAACCACTAAACTCTAATTTAATACATACATATATATAAACTCTAATCCTAAACTCATGCTGTTTCCTTCTTTGTAGTAAATACTTTTGGGTTTTGAACGTCGCTATCTTCTTTCCCCTCTCAGTTCCCTTTTATGTGAGAACACTTATAATGCTATACTAGAACGTGTAAGGAGATGTAAGAGAAGGAAAACACCTATTTGACATTGTTGACAATGTTTCCAATATTAGCACTTTTCCCAAAAATATTTTAACATTCTAAAATTATTTTTAATAATAAAGGTATCTCAAAAAATTTATATAAAGTGTAACTAAAAGTAATTTTAGAGTGCTGAAATCAACTCCTAATCTAACACCTTATCCAAACACTTAATTTTGCTAACCTATAATTAACTCTTCTAGAAATTAGGTAGAAGGGCTTATTATACATTGATTTTTACCAAAAATCCAATGAATAATATTTTTTTGAATGAAGGGCCTATTTTTAATTGGTAATTTGAATGAAGGGCCTATTTTTAATTGGTAATTAGTGTAAGAGGCCTATTTTGTTTTATATTTTAAATGAATGTATTTGAATAAATTTAAATATCATTTAATTAATAAAAACATGTTATGTATTACCTAAATTACCCCTTTTTATGAAATTTTCACAAAAAATATGGATTGCAAAGTTCATATTGCAATAAAATATGAACTGCAAAGTTCATATTGCAGTGAAATATGTACTGCAATATGAACTTTGCACTAAAAATATGGACTGTAAAGTTCACATTGCAGTAAAATATGGACTGCAATATGAACTTTGCACTAAAAATATGGACTGCAAAGTTCACATTGTAGTGAAATATGGACTGCAAAGTTCATATTGCAGTGAAATATAGACTGCAAAGTTCATATTGCAGTCCATATTTTAATGCATATTGATATTTTTTTAGTTTATTTTAAGGGTTGGGATGTCATTTTATAATGAAAAAAAAAGACACATGTCATATTATCAATAAAATAAAAAATAGGCCCTTTATTTAAAAAAAAATTATTCCTTGGCCTTAGTGTGAAAATCTTTCTCTAATAAGCCCTTTTTTTTAATTGCCCCTTAACTCTTAATTAAGACAAAGTGTCACATCAACCCACAAATAGTAAGTGCTTCGTGCTATATATATAATGCATCAATTAATTACGCGCCCCAGCAAAAGTTGGTAGGTCGTTAGGCCTTAAACTGCAATGGAATAGTGCTCTCACTTCTTCACTATTCTTCAATCTTCAGAGCCCAAACTTCTTTCAAATCGATAATTTGTACTTTGATCTAGCTAGACAGGACCACCTCCATTACGGAGAAATTTTTTTAGAGTGGGATTCCAAAGTTCTGTCAATAGGTCGGTGGGACGAATCTTTTCTTCTCGCGTTTTGAAACCTACAGAATATATAGACTTTACATAGAATTTTTGAGGCAGAGTCCTTAGAGATCGTATGGAAAATCTATTATGTCTAACCTAAAACCAAAAGATAGAATCCTAGTTGTTTTATCCATCTTTATACAACGCCGTAAATCAACACGGGCATGTGGGAAGTACATCACGCTCCCATGTTGATCCTAGTTGTTTTATCCATCTTTATACAAAGCCGTAAAATCAACACGGGCATGCAGGAGGTTCATCATGCTCTCATTTTGATCCTGAAAAGGCAATGGACAAATGCTTCTGTGGAGTCTGATTAGCGAGTGGCAATGCAGTTGTTGAACAACAATCAAGACGAGAACCATCTGCTGGCCATCATGATCATGGATTGCAAAGCTTTCGTAATCCAATGCAGCAATCCAAAGGATTACGCATCAATCAATAATGTAACTATATGAGTCAAATATTATATGCATCTCAAGAGATTGTTCCAAACTCAAAAGATTCTAGCCTGCAATTTGTCCTAAAGCAACAATCCAAAAGCATACAAATCAGCCAATAATGTCAACTGTGTGAGTCAAAATTTTGCTTCTCCAAAATTTACCAAATTAGGTGCCAGCAAAAGAAGGGGGAAGCGGAACAGGGCTCGGATACATTTAAGTGCGAAAACCGTTTAACAGCTTGGAACTATTGAGAAGCACATATATAGATTATATTCATCAATCCAAGTAATTAAAAATGGATGATCATAAGTGGAACAAAACAAAAACAACAAACAAAAACTTGGTATTAAATAGATTACCCGATGTCGAGAAACAAACAAAAACCTTGCTAAAATAAGAAATTAATCAATTGCAAAATAAGTATAATTTCCAGATACTAATTTGAAGTGAACATCTTCGATAGCATGTTCAATTTACTTCTATTTGTTTTACTAGTTGCAACTTGTTATGATAACTAGTAAGGTCTTAAGGGCCTATTATTGTGACATATTTAAACTTCATAGGACCTGAGATATACGAGGGAAACATTTCAATCACAAAAGAATGATCAAGTCATGCACAGAGAGAGAAAGGGGTGGAGAGAGAGAGAGAGAGAGATGAAAAGTTAAGAGGTACCGAAACGCCAGAGAGTGGTGCTCTCCCCTGTCCGTTCCAAGGGCACATAAGCCCTATGCTGGATCTGGGCACTGCCCTTCATTCGAAGGGCTTCTTCATTACCGTTGCACACACTATGTTCAATTCTCCTGATACTTCAAACCACCCAGATTTTACTTTCCTACCCCTGGCGGACAATCTGTCTGAACGTGATACCTCCCCTGGAAATCTTCTAGCTCTTATGAAGACTACTAACAAATGTTAAGCACCGCTCCTCAAATGCTTGGCCGAGATGATGAAACAACATAAGCCACATGATCAGATTATGTGCATCATCTATGATATGCTAATGCACTACTGAAGCTGTGGCTAATCATATGAAAATTCCAAGTATTGTTCTACATAATAGTGGTGCAATTCAGATTTATTAATTATTTTGATAATCATGGGTATCGGGACCCCATCCCCACTAAAACCCTGGTTGCTCAATCAGCAAACACCCCCAATGGTCCAAAACAGTTTCATCCAGCAGAGAATTTAACATTAGACCGTACGCCTACCTACACAATCCCAAATTCACCCTTACCGTTGTGACAACCCCTTGGTTGATTTAATTTTATTTGATTTTACATTTCTCTAGAAAACAAGTTCACCCTATGAGGATTTTTCTAAGGGTATTTGGCAAACAAATGACTCCTCTTCAGCAAAATTCATTTCATTCTACAAGAAATAGTTACTTAGCATTGTATCAGAGTTTGGTTTTCTGGGAAGTTCAAGGTTCAAGCCTTGGCATCTTCAATCCCCATTTGTTAATTCAAAATTTGTCTGCTCTCCACGTGCGAGAATGGGGTTGTTAAAGATGATATTCCTTAAAGATCCTTAAACATAATATTAATTACGGTTCTTTTTCTTAATAGTTTAAACTTTTGAGAGAGATGATTCCTAACAGGGTGGAATAGATAACAATCATTACCCTTATGCACAGTTCCTATGCCACATATTCAAATGACAGTTTTAACATCAATAATGCTAAATACTTGCCATAGATGCATTATTTTCTGCAACACGCTTAATTCTATTTTACTTATTTGTTGCCAATAAGATCACAGATAAAATTATTTCACCAATGAAATAACACCACCAATCCACCAATCCATATTACAAAATCTACGTTGCTGAACCTTCCACTTCACAATTCTGAACTCTTACTTCAAATTGTTTCGATAGTAAGCAATGTAAAAACTTCTTCGGCCATCATATGGAACATCGTTGAGTATATTGGGAGTTCATCACTGTCACAGCTCCAGCAATACCACCAAGTTCCTTCCTTCTTAGTCAGCCCTTTGCACAAAATGGCTCCATTTTCCTCCACTAGCTTACTAAAGGAGGACTCCAATTGCAAGGCTCAACAAGCAAGCCCCTAACCCTGTTATCTACGTAAGCTTGCGCAGCTTGGCAACCATGGACCAGAAAGAGCTAAGCGAGATGGCTTGGTGACTAGCCAACCAGTACTGTGGGTGGTTCGACCCAACTCTGTGTGTGATTCAGAATGGTTCAAGCTCTTGCCAAAAGGTTTCAAGGAGGCAACCAGAGAGAGGGTTTGCACAGTAAAATGGGCACCGCAAAAGGACATATTAGCGCATAGTGCAGTGGGAGGGGTTTTGGACCCACTGCGGTTGGAATTCGACCTCAGAAAGTATCAGCGAAGGGATTCCTGTGATATGGAGGCCATGTCTTGGGACCAATGTGTCAATGCAAGGAACCCATGCCATGTTTGGAGGGTAGGCCTACAAGTGGAACATGAGTCGAAGAGGGATGAAATTGAGAAGGCAATACAAACACTGATGGTGGATAAAGCGGGAGAGGAAACGAGGTAAAGGGCAACTGATATGAAGGAAAAGATCAAGCTGTGAACAATGAAAGGAGGCTCTTCTCACAATGCCTTGAATGAATTGGGGGAATTCGTCTTATCTTTCCAGTCGCCAAAATAAAGGCCATGCTCATTTTTACCTTTGTATGTTCAAGTTCATAGATTCTGTACATTATATATGACTACATATATATATATATATTTAATGCTTCAATTCTTATAATATGTTCATTATCTATGTTTTCAAAAAAGGGTATCTAGACCATAACTTTTTTATGTGCCACAAAACTCCTACTCTCATCAATCTTTGGTTAATACATATCATTCTAACATGCTCATTACCAAAATTCACCATCATGTTGAACTAGCAAATCATGGATGAAAAAGACAAGAAACAAAAAGTTGCACAGTGAGAATGAATTAAGGAACACACGAAACCAGTAAGTTATATTTATCAGAATATCAGGTTATGCATCACCAAAGCATTACATCAAACACTTAGTAGGCAGACTCAACAAAACACTCGTACTAGCATTTCATCAAGCACTTAGTAGACACAACCATAACATTTGCGATTCTTCCAAATAAAAAGCTTACATATATATATATATATATTCTAACCAGAAATCTCAATGGACTTAACATCAGCCTTCTTCACTTCCTCCTTAGGAATCGTAACAGTAAGCACACCATTCTCCATTGATGCCTTAATTAGATCCATCTTCGCATTCTCCGGTAACCTAAACCTCCTCATAAACTGACCAGAGCTCCTCTCCACCCGGTGCCAAGTATCGTTCTTCTCTTCCACCTCCCTATTTCTTTCTCCTCTAATCTGCAAAACCCTATCATCTTCAACCTCAACTTTCACTTCCTCCTTCTTAATCCCCGGAAGATCGGCCTTAAACACATGAGCTTGCGGTGTTTCTTTCCAATCGATTCGAGTATTGACCAAAGTTGACGTCTCTCTAAAAGCTTCTGAGGAAGAAGAGAATGGAAAGTCCCTGAAAGGGTACCAAACATCGAGAGAGAAGGGATCGAAAATGCTGGTCCTTCGACCATTGCCATTAAAGAAGCTTGGAATCAACGACATTTTTTTTCTTCACTGTGATTTGTGAATTGAAATGAAAGCTTGATTTTGACTCGGATGATTGATTCGTTAAAGGGTTTTCGTAATTTGTTATATGAATTGGTAGATGTGTATGTAGGGTATTTGTAAGGTTAGCAAGTAACTTCCGGTAGTTTCGAGAGTAAGGTAACCTTACCCAGTTTGTGATGGAGATGGTAATCAGTTGTGACAGTGAACTCTCTCGAACATTCTAGCTTTTCTTCATTGGCTTTTAAATATGTTCAAAACTTCAGCCAATATCAATATTAGAGCTAGTTTATAAACATGGATTTCCGCACTTTAACAAAAAGAAAAAATAATTATTTAAAGAAGTAAATAGATGATTATTTTATAAAAATTTGTAGAAATGATTTATATTATAAGTAGTTCACTTTCACCAAATTTTAAAAAAAAATTCAACTTTTAAGTGGATGAAATGATCATCAAAAAATTTAACGATCGAAAATGTACATATATATCAATTTTTCAAAACACTCACTTATAGATTGAATTTTTTTATAAATTTTTGTAGAGGTAATCTACTTATTATACAGATCATTTATACAAATTTTCATAAAAAAATTCATCGATTTACCCCCTAAATGATCATCCTTTCTTTTTGTTAAAATGAGATAATCTCTTTTTCTAACATAACTCATTACTATTAATCTTAATTAAACTACACAAATGCCCCTAAATTATATTTTAAAAAGCAACGTTGAAACCTTCCAACTATTAATTAAATTCCACTTGACCTCATTTTCGATGGGCTTGATTTGGATTCAAGTTTATTATAAGCGGGGTGAGTACATATTTTTTTGGTATAAAATCTGTTTCAAGCAAATCAAGTTCGAGCTCGGTCAAACGAGCCAAACCCGACCAATCTTCCACACAATCAAATTTTAAATTAAAAAATAAAATATTAAGATTTATAAAATAAAATCTTGTGATTATAAAATTTTATATGAAAGTATTTGCAAATCAAAAAATATATAATTAACCTTAATCCAATCAAAAGACTTTGGTAATCAAATATTATGCTATATGTAACGTAGTTTATAATTAATAGGAAAAATAGTATATTAGTTTGAATGACATATACTATCCTAACAAAAACAAATTTACCTTGCTTATTAGAGATGCCCAAGTACAAGAGTTTAAAAGAAAATATTAAAACAAAAAATAGAAATTAAGACCCACTTTATAAATAAATAAATAATAATTTTAAAAAAAAAAAAAAAAAAGAGTTTTGGTGCAAATAAAATGTTTAGTTAATGTTGGGTTTACATCATAAATTATACACTTTTTTATTTTGTTGCTCAACTAGAACATACATGAAGCATGTCATCTGAGGGGGTGGCTGAGATTGCTGGTATTAATAAATATGTTATAACACGTGTGGAGAAAAGAATTTTCTTGAGCTAATTTGAACATAACATAACCTCATTCATAAGACAACTTCAAATGCATTGTAAAATTTAGAGACAAACACGACACAATATTGTGTTAAAAATTTTGAACACAAACATAAATTCTCAGGTAAATTTTATACTAATTTTATTTTGTTTCGTATTGTTTTATTTATTCGTTAATGAAATGGCATCCATAATATCACTTAAAACTTCAATCCCTTATTATTAAGCGACACGTGTTTTAATTATGGCGTTCTTATCGTCACGATTCCAAGCAAAGAAGTCTTTAGCATACTAGTACTTCGTTTCATTACTTCTTGTGAATTTGTTTTGGTAATGGTAGAGAAACTTGTCAAATAGGCCTACTATGTGAGTCGTGTGACAATGATCAGTACGTATTATTAGCTCATAGCGGAAAGAATGTCACAAAATTTTGATATGAAATCTATGACAAAAACCCCAAATAGTGTACTGTTTATGTTTTTATGATAGTGTGATTCAGAAAGTATTAAGAAAAGGTTAATAGAACAAAAAGATGTGGTGGTTGGTCTAGATCCATGTCACAGATGGATGAATGAATGCTAACAATTGAAATCCTTTTAAGCTTGACATTTTCCTTAGAAACCTAAAATTCTTGATGGGATCATTCATTTTGGAGACTGAAGCGACAAGATGAACTCTACTAAGTCGTTTACGGAATTGTATGAAGAACCGCCTTTCCTCATTGAGAGCTCAATCTTTTCCTTCATGGCAATAGCTCTCTGCCTCATTTCCGCCCCTTCTTTATCCTCAATGAGTCTTCTTATTGCTCTCTCCATTTCCCCTCTCTCCAACTCACACTCCATTTGTAAGCCTACCTTCCAAACATGACTCAGGTACCTTGCATTCACATTCTGGTCCGCAAAATTAGGCATGCATATCATTGGAACACCTTCGCTAATACTCTCCAAGGTCGAATTCCAACCGCAGTGGCTCAAAAACCCTCCCACAGCACCATGGGCAAGCACCTCCTTTTGAGGTGCCCATTTCACTATAACACTTCTTTCTTTAGTTTCTTCTTTGAAACCTTTTGCGAGAAGGTCGGTCCACTGCGAGCCCCGTATAGAGCCAGGACGAATCACCCACAAAAATGGCTGACCACTATTCACCAGACCCCAAGCCATCTCGGCTAGCTCCTTCTCATCTATGTTTACTAAGCTCCCGAAGCTCACATAAATAACAGAGCGAGGAGCTTGCTTGTCGAGCCACTCCATACAAGTGTTATCCTCTATTAGTAAGCTAGTGGATGGGGTTGGAGCCATTTTGTGCAAAGGGCCGATTGAGAAGAATGGGACTTGGAAATATTGTTGGTGAAGTTGTGACAATGATGAATGCTCGAGGTAGTCGATTGTGTTCCATATGATGGCTGAAGTTCTGGTATTTCTTGCAGCCACAATCACTTGTAGTATTTGTTCTAAGTTACCCAATTTTGCTAGCGATATGTCCTTAAACCTGAGAAGATGAAGCCCGGGCACTGGGTCCTCCAACTTGGAGTCTGTAAGACAGTGGCTTGGTTGGGCGTTAGAGAAGTACTTTTAAAGCAAAAGACAGAAGATATTTGGGCTATGATTATATCGATCTTTTTTGCCGCAATATCCCATGTAAAAAGAGAATTATTTCTAGTGCCTTAACCTTTTGTGCTTTACCTATAAGGTCTATTTGATAACAAGATATAAAATAATAAGAAAGCAATTGATTTGTGTGATAAGTTAAAAATAAGTTGAATGATGTGCTGAGATAATCTCCAATATTTGTGAGTAATCCTTCTTTTATTTTTGTGGAAAAGTTTTCTTCACAACATTCCTCAACTTATTTTCCAACTTATCATACAAACCGATCGTTTTTCCTATCATTTTCCATCTTATTATCAAATGGAGGGATTGCTGCTGAAATTTCTGCGTTTATGTAATCTGATAGAAATATTTCAAGTTAACAACTGTTAATTTCCCTTGATGGAGGTGTGCATCGGTTGGCTTTAGTTTATTCCATGAAAACCGAAGCCCCAAACAAAAGTGTTTCAGTTCTCTGGTTTAAGAACTAGTATTTAAATGAGTTCCTTGGTTGAATCCGGTCAGGTCTCTATTCCTTTTTTCCCTCATGAAACTATAATTTTTCTGAACTGTTTTATTTTTCCAAATACCAGAGAAAACAATTTATCTTTTTTAACCTAACCCAATCAAACGCTAGAATTCATTGAACAACTACATCAAAAATTCAAGAAACTTGATCAAATCGTGCGGGTTTACGAATAAATCATTTAGGCCTACCACCACGTACAATAGGTAGCATCATCAAATCCACAAGCACTTAAGCATTTAGGGTCATTTAAACAAACTTGATTCAAGAGAAAGATTTCAGTCAAAGCAAGCTTATTTTGAGAGTGCTTAGCTACCGAAAGTTTCTTTAACTCTTGTTTTTGAGACTTAGAACAAACCAGGTGTACCCATCCTCATCTGTCAATCCTTTCCTTGACCTCGAAAGAGGGGAAACTACACTTGAACTAGAATTGCACTTATCTTTAATCTTACCTGATTCTACATTAACCACCTCATCCACATTTTGTGTAACCTTTCTTAACGCATTTTGAGTTGAATGAACTTCTTCTTCATTAGTTGATTTCCCTTCATCGAGTGGATTTCGCAGAGCCGGCCTTGACTGTTTTAAGGCCCGGGCGAAATCTTAAAATTTGTCCTCTTATAAATAAATATATTAATTTTTTATATTAAAAAAATAAATTAATCTTGTTTCAATGATAAGAGTTCACATGGCACCAAAAACACATTACAATTATAAAAAACGACCTACAAAACACCACGATTAAATATGTAATTCTCTTTATTGTTTTGAAATCAATATGAATGAAAGAAAAAATATTGGTGCCCCTCTAATTCTCTATTGTAGCATGAGAAAATTGAGATTGGATTTGGGAAAAAAACATCAGAGAAGAGCTGAAGACGTGGTTTCCCAATACGCCGTTAGAATTTTGGAAATTTGAGTTTTTTTCTTGAAAATTTGCATTATAAATTATTTTTTTTAATATATATATATATAGAAATAAAGTATTAGTGCCCCCTCTTAATTTTTTGGCATTGGACAATTGCCATGCTTGCCCTACCCCCGGGGTCAGTTCTGGAATTTGGGATTTTATTAATGAAGTGATTTATTTTTCCATATACCAGCGAAAACATAAAATCTATTTTTAACAATACTTTATTATTGCTTTTAGAGATCAAAATTGTAATCAACAAAACCACTATATATATATATATATATATTATATATACACAAACTATTATATCAGATATTTCATTTCCATCTAAATTTTTAATTTTTTGCAATAAATATGTTCTTGGGTTGGGATGTTTAACTGAACCAAGAATCGAACCCCGAAGATTATTTGATTCTGGAACTAGAAGTCTAGAACCAACCCATCTACCAAGAAAAGGGGACCCATCCAAGACACAAATTTCTGACTCGCTTCTTCGGGTTAGTCAGTTATGCAAAGGCCAACCCCAAGAACCATACCATCTCTGATTTTATTTTTCTTTGGAACCATATATATGATTATGCATACCTTGAAAGGGAATGTAGCCTTCATCTTGGAGCCGAGGAATAGCATTGTAAGCCAGCACACTAGAAGCACCGCTGGTGCGCAATATAATGGTGGGGAGCTTCATCTGACTAGCCACAGCTTGTGCAAAAACCATGAGCCTATCATAAATGATGCACACGACCTTAACCTTATCATTTCGTTCCATCATCTGCGCCATTGAGTTCTTGAACGGCGCTTCGCAGTTGGCATTGATTTTGTTTGAAAGGGATATGTTATTCTCAGGGGAGGTATCAGGATCGATTAAATAGTCTGTTATGGGTAAGAAGGTGAATTTGGGATGGTTTGAAGGATTGGGAGAGTTGAAGAGGGTATGGGCGATAGTAATGGAGAATCCTTTTGAATAAAGGATGGTGGCTAGCTCAATCATAGGAGTTATGTGCCCTTGTAATGGACATGGTACTAAAACCACTCTGAGATTTCTCTGTTTTTCTTCCATCTCTCTCTCAATCTCAATCTCAATCTCAATCTCTTTCTATTAATAAAGAAAATGGGTCCATGACAGCTTCAGCTTAGGTGGTATTGGGTAGGGTGCTTTAATACATATACTTCACGTTATCGATAATACAAATCAGATTTGACTATTGTTCTAATGGAATAATTTAGGGGCTGGTTTTTGCATAATTTAGGGTATGCTATTTACGGACACCGAATAACTCTCTAATACTATATTATTCACTAACACACTTTGAGTGTATATTTTATTTTTTTAACATTTTCAACACTCCCGTATCTAATTTTAAAATTAAATAATATTAATTAATCTTAATAAATATAATTTATGTTTAAACAAAGATCTAATTTAATTAACATACAAATACTCTCAAACACTCCCACATTTTCTCTCAAAACACACCCAATTTGAAAGAGAGAGAGAAAACCTGGCTTGATCCCTCCTCCCCTCTTCTCTCTTCTTCATCACCAATCCTTCATCCTTTCTTCTTTCTTTATCTTCTTCACTATGACGCATATACATGCTACTAAGAGCGGCTTAGAATCTTCAAATTATTCCATCAATCTTTGCTCTCTATTCTTCCACATACCTAAATTTTATTTCTTCTTCCTTTTTTTATTTCTTCAAATTATTCCGTCCCTCTTCAAATGATACTAATTTTCATAATAAATTAAGGTGACGCTTTCCCCAGTGCCATTTACTCCACTATTCACAATTCAAATTAACAATATTTTACAATTCAAATTAAGGTGAAATTTAAGAAAGCCCAGCCAGTCGGTTCCTTATGGCCGAGGTAAATGAAGTGAACTCGGTTCCTTATGACCGAGGTTAATGTGATATGCTCGGTTGCTAGGGATCGAGTGATCTTGGCCGAGAGGTTGAATGTTTTTAATTTCATTCAGTCATCTATTGCCGAGGTAAATGAAGTAAACTCGGTTCCATAGGACCAAGTTTGATGTGATGTACTCGGTTGCTAGGGACCTAGTGATCTTAGCTGAGTGATTCAAATAAATTAATTTAATTCAGTCCCTTATGGCCAACGTAAATGAAATGAACTCGGTTCCTCAGGACCGAGGTTAATGTGATGTACTCGGTTACTAGAGATCGAGTGATCTTTGTTGAGAGGTTCAAATAAATTAATTTTATTTGGTTTTTTATGGCCGAAGTAAATAAAGTGAATTCAGTTCCTTATGACTGAGGTTGATGTGATATACTTGGTGCCTAGGGACCGAGTGATCTTGGCTAACAGGTTCCAATTTTCCAATTCCATTTTATTCGGTCTCTTAAGGATAAGGTAAATGCATTAAACTCGGGATGAGATTTTATTCATGTATAAACAAATATTTATAAAACTTAATGCCACCTGGGTTTATGTTAAATCCATAAACAAATTTGTATAAACAAGCATACATAAATAAGTTTCTTAAAGCTTTATATGTTTAAGTTCAAAATTGCTATACTTGGTTGCTAAGGATCGAGTGTAAGAGGACTCCCTCGGTTGCTAGAAATCAAGTAACATAAGACACCTTCGGTTACTAAGGGCCGGGTGACCATTCATGATCAAACTGTTCAAAAATATTGTACTCGGTGACGGGGAACCGAGTGTCACCACATGCACTTAGCCCTCAACAACCGAGTACATTCTGAAACACCACATCTTGTTCTGTTTTTTTTTAGTTTGTTTGTATCCAATGATTTAAGAATGAAATGACAAGTAAAGAAGTAGTAAAAAGACAAGAATCCTACCTTTTTTGGATGAACATTTCCTTTAACTTGCTCTTGAACTTTCTCATCAACATTCTCTATCCCAATCTCTCTCTACACTTCTCTCACTCTCTATTATAATTTTTACACTTCAATCACTACATTACTAACAATAATCTTCGTTTTCTTGCTTATATTTTAAATTTTTAAAGGAAATGGAGATGAGTTTGAACGTGGATCCTCATTTGCTTTGAGTGGTAGGATTTTTTAGCTCGATGGTTTTGTGTGGGTTTAAGAGATAGAGTGGTGGGTGTTAGTGTTAATGTTAATGATTGATTATGTTAATTAGGTTTATTAATTAGGGCTATTTAATATTAGTAATTGGAGTAAATAAAATAAGAAGTGTGTGTCAATAGAGATAAAATCATTTAATTGATATGGAGTGTTAGAGAGTTATTTGGTGTGTGTCAATAGTAGCCCCTATAATTTAATGGTTTACAATTCTTCAAATAAATTAAAGAATGGAAAGTGACCAAGAATTAATATATGTATTTGAATCTAAAAATGCAATTTATAATATAAATCAAGGTAGTTAATTCGACTACTGTCCTATAGGGATAATCTAATGGTTCACAATGCATCTAATAGGTCCCACACCTCTTTCTCTCACCTTATTCATAAATATAGTCCTTTTTATCTATGTCAATCTCTCTCAAGTAAACATCAAAGTATACGCGATGCGTGTGTGTTTATTTTCTTTACACGCGTATAATTTATTCTAAATTGAAAAAAATAAAATAAATATTGCAATTGTTTTATAGTTCAAACCTTGGAACATATATTTTTAATGAAAATAATCATATTAGGGATAAAATTGGCCCAACACCTCTTTTTCTCACCTTATTTAGAAATTTATTCCTTTTTATTTATGTCAATTATCTCTTAACTAAAAACCAAAGTACATGCGATGCATGTGTATGTTTATTTTCACCCCACATAACAAAAAAAAAGCTCAACAAAATTTAAATATGACTTAGGGAAAAAAAGGAAAAATAAAAGTGATGTCTTGTATATCAATTGCCTTTAAAATAACGTATAAAAAATATACATATAGTAACTATCTATCTCCACCAAACTAAACCAAACTCCAACCCCCCCTGTTTTTATTAATTTTAAAAAATAAAAAAAATTTAGACACAACAAAAACAGTAGATATATATATTATTAGATTAGAACAGAGAATCTACAACCAAAGCGTTACGTCAAACACTTCGTAGACACTGGACAGACATCATAAAATTAATACACAAGTATAATTCTCAACACACAAAATTCTTAATCCTTTGCATAAAAATTATAACCAAAAATCGCAATAGAATTAACACCAGGTTTCTTCAGTTCCTCCTTAGGAATGGTAACAGTAAGCATTCCATTCTCCGTCGAAGCCTTTATCTTATCCATCTTCGCATTCTCCAGTAACCTAAACCTCCTCATAAACTGACCCGGACTCCTCTCAACTCTGTGCCAAGTATCGTTCTTCTCTTCCACCTCCTTGTTCCTCGTTCCTCTAATTTGCAAAACCCTATCATCCTCAACCTCTACCTTCACTTCTTCCTTCTTAATCCCAGGGAGATCGGCCTTAAACACGTGGGCTTGTGGTGTTTCCTTCCAATCGATTCGAGTGTTGACCAGAGCAAAGGTTTCTCTTGAAGCTTCTGAGGAAGAAAATAATGGTAAATCCCTAAAAAAGTCCAAAAAATCGAGAGAGAAAGGATCAAAGATGTTGCTTTTTATACTATTGCCACTAAAGAAGCTTGGAATCAATGACATCTTTAACCAAAAAAAAATAGTTCATTTTATTTCAGACGGTGAATTTGTGATTATATGTATGGAACTTTGTTGATTATGAAATTGGAGGAGGTGTATGTAAAATATTTATAGGGTTATAAAGTAGAATTCGAGTGGTTTCGAGAGAAATTTTATTTGCTTTGTGATGGGAACAGTAATCATTTATCAAAATGAACTCTCTAGAACCTTCTAAATTTGCTCGTTAGGGTTTAAGATACAAATACGTATGGCAAATACTTTTTAGCTTTTGAATGTTAAATTATAAATGTGTTGAAGGAAATTACACGTAATGTGCTATCGTCTAGAGATAGTATGTATTAGGAATTTTACTGTGTAAATCATGTATCATGGGCCATATTGGGCTTCCTTGTTAACTCTATTTAATATTGTATTTATGCCATATTTAAAGGGGTTATTTAATGAAAGACATAACTCAATATTTTTCATAACACGTTATCAGCATGCTCAGAGCAATAACCCTAACACTAAAAAAAAATAGCCGCCGACCACCATCACCATTGGTCCCCTCTCTTATCGCTCAATCTTCAAGAAAAAACTGTGATATACATACATAATCAAGGTACTCATTTTTACCACTTTAAGTTTGTAAACCACCATGATATATATACACATGTTTGTATATATGCACAATTGTTTTATGCACGGTTTTTGATATATGTAAGGAGATGTATATATTAATGATATATATTATACATGCACACATGTAAGAATGGTTTAGACTTTATTCTAATGTATTTGATATGTTCAATTTTTTTTATACATGGTTCGAATTTTATACTCGATTTCATTACTGTATGAATGAATCGAGGATAACTTTAATAATTGGTTGATAGTGGGAACAACATAACCATTCAACGAAATATGCAATTAATAACTTATAATACCTATGTGTAAGAGCGAAGAACTACTCAACCATTTTGTTGTTAAAATGATGTCTAAAGACACATACGCTCTATATGCACCCAAAGCGACTCGAACTTTGTTAATGATATTCGTACCAACAGTAATCATACAAAAATCAAATATAAGAATGGAACAAATACATATTTATTTTGCCTCTAAAATGCAAAGAAATGCATTTTAGATAAACTTTCGAGCCATTCTAGTGGAATGTACCCCACTTCAATAAGGATTATCGAATCATATGATGTCACCAATAATGTAATGAGGGATACTGACTCATACAGGCTTTGGCATACTAGCATAGTGCACCTTAGTCATGATAATTAATGTGTTGAAGTATTTACATCGATATCCCTTATTTTGAGTAACAAATAAATGGGACAAAAATTCAATACATTCCAAAGTGTTGATATTAGTAATCCTTGAATTCTGAAGTATTGGAAGCAATATCCTCCTTCCTATTATGCCTCATTGACCATGTCAAAGGAATGACACCCGAATTTTTCAAAGCTTGATCTTTAGCAAATAGGATCGAGACATTCTTATATGCTAAAAATACAAAATAAATTATATCATTCTTACAAAGAATATAATGATATATTTGTAAATTAATCCATCCGAAATGCGAAACCGTTTAAAGTACTTTATGAATCTGGTGGATAACATGACATTTTGGTCACACGTTGAATAATTGTCTACAAGAAAGCTACATTTACAAACCTCTTAGCATATATTATACGCTTAAAGGTTCACCGCCCTAATTACTGTATCATGTCTATAAGACTCGATAAAGCTAGAGAATTTACATCAAAAGTACATGTTGATTATTGTATAAAATCGAAGTAAAGAATCTCATTCTCCATGTGCATACACAAAAAGGTCTTACAAAAGCAACAATCAAAATGATATATATGGTAGATAGGGCATGGGTTATGCGCACCATGTTGCCAATATATGCTCGTGGTTTATGCAATATTACATGCATCTTTATTTATTTATTTCAAGGCCAAATATTAAAAAACTATTATATGCGTACCAGTTAATAACTGAATAGTAGCCTAATATTTTACGCATATGTGCTAATTGTGCCCCCATAGTGCATTAATCTGGACCTGCTGAGATAACTAAGTATTAATGTTGAATACGAATCCTCAACGATAATCCATCATTTAGAATCCTTGTCAAGCGATCTCTTTACCGTTAAGAATTGCGGATTGTCACTTTGATGAGACTGTATTCTCGTCATTAGGGGGAGAAAGAAAAAGAAATTTCCAAGGGAACGATAGGAATTGTCGTGGTCCCCACTCTGTCTCATTTTGATCCCCACACACATCACAATGTATAGTGAAGTGAAAAAGAATAATCGATCTTTTAAATGTAACAGATTCGATACTTTATGCATTTACTGATATCGAAAAGTGACGAGATCAAAGATACCAGATGCAATATGCCTGCAAGCTTAGAAGTCCCTAAGAAGGGGCACAGTGTAGCGAAAAAAGACGCTGCAGCCACACTTAGTGGAGGTGTGGTTGAGGCCATGGCTCCCTAAAGGAATAAAGGGAGGCTATTTGGTTCGACAAACACTCACATAAAAGAAGAGGTGAAGTAAGGCACAAATTGATCAATTAATCATTAATGCAAAAACCCCTTTCATGAGATTATCTTTGATTATACTTATATCCATGAATCAATATTGGGGGACGCCCCGAAGTTATAAATGATTTCAGAGAATAAATAAATCTTAATGGGTTAAAAAAAGGTATATGAGTTAATGGAAAGATTCTCCATTTGCATTAATAATACATTGTTGCTCAAGGAATCAAAGGGCACGATGATGTCGAACCTCACTCTGTTGCAAGATGTCAACAAAGGACAAAATTGACCTAAATGAAAATAAGCAATTCAAACAAAATTAGATTCTCTAGCAAAGAGATAGGTATTTGATCCGGTAGTGCTAACCGTGCCAAGTGTAAAGCATATACGACATAAACAATTATTTGCCATAAAGCGAAAATGAGAAAAAAGAAGTTTTAAAGTAAAAAAGCTCACCTTGTGGCGCAAGGTTTCCCACAGACGCTCTGGAATTGCCTAAATGTTATGACATTCCGCTACTTAGTTAGCTTAGTAGTTTTTGAAGGACTGAAAATGTAGCTCATGAATGTGGTCACTACATATCTTTATGGGGATCTTAACTTAAAGATGTATATAAAAGTACCTGATGGCCTTACATTATCCAAGTCAAGTGATTCTAAACCACAAAGTGCATTTGCAATTAAGTTGAAATGCTTATTTTATGGAACAATCCGGACGGATGTGGTATACTCGTCTAAGTGACTACTTAATTGGGAAGGGATATACGAACAATGAATTATGCCCCTGTGTATTTATAAAGAAAACGAGTTCTGAATTCACAATTGTAGTTGTATATGTTAATGATATAAACATATAGGTACTCTTGATGAATTAAGAGAAACCACAAACTACTTGAAATCCAAATTTGAGATAAAGAATCTTGGGAAAGCTCGAATTTTGTTTAGATCTTAATTTAGAATGTCGAGCTTGTGGAATACTAATCCACTAGTCTGCGTACGTTCAAAAGATAATCAGGAAATTTAACCCGAACAAAACGCATTCTGTTAGCACTCCCATGGTCGGTCGAAGTTTAGATCAAAGGAAGGAACAATTTCGTACAAAGTAAGATTACAAAAATGTGTTAGGAGATGAAACTTCATATCTAAATACAATATGCGCATTATTGCACTTAACACAGTATATTCAACCAGACATAGCATTCGCATTGAACTAGTTAGCTAAATTTAGCTCAGCGCTAATGCAGCATAATTAAACACCTGAAAAGAACTATTGGCTTGTAATTGTTCTTTCCCTATAAAGAGGAAAAAGTGAATACAATAGCAACATCTAAAGTAAATGATGATACTCAAATGGGCACCTCCTACATTGAAATCCCAAATAAAATCTTGATTGATTTTGTTGGTATTAGGTATCTTTCTGGCCCACATAAATCTCTAAGAAAAATATGACAAACTGGTTCATCAAGTCTTTTCCTACGGCCATATTTGAAAAGCATGTGAAAAACACAGGGGTGCTTAGACTTTTCCAATTCCCATGATTGAAGTAATGATCAAGGGAATGTGTGAAATATGACGAAATTTTTTGCACCTACGTTGTACTCTGTTCCTTAATCCAAAGTTTATTTTTTTCACTAGGTTTTGTTAATTGGTAAAGTTTTTAACGAGGCAACAATACATGCATAACCTTTTCAAATTTCTTGATTAATGTAAATATCAGGGGGAGATGTAGACATGAGGAGGAGTCTAACATCCACACGATATTACGTTATACTCTTTTCGTTAAACCAAGGTTTATTTTTTTCACTAGGTTTTGTTATTTAATAAGGTTTTTAACGAGGTGACGAAACATGCAAACTCTATTAATCGAAGTGAGGATTAAATGGAATTATAGACTCAACGAAAGAAGTCTAATATGATTGTCATAATGTTGTACTCTTTTTCCTTCGATCAAGGTTATTTTTTTTCACATGATTTTTATTACTTAACAAGGTTTTAACGAGGAAATAAGACATGTACCATTCTATCTCCGACTCAGCACAAGGGGGAATGTTGAAGGAAATTACACGTAGTGTGCTATTATCTAGAGATAATATGTATTAGGGATGTTACTGTGTAAATCTTGTATCATGGGCCATATTAGGCTTCCTTGTTAACCCTATTTACTATTGTATTTATCCCATATTTAAAAGGGTTATCTAATGAAAGACATAATTCAGTTTTTTTCCACAACAAAATGTTTAATTTTGAATGTAACTTTTGAAAAATGTGTTTAATTTTAATTAGTTCTAAATTTTGAATACATGGTATGTTATAATTTTACTTTTATTAGTGTTTTATAAATCTATTTAATGACCCAAAAGAATAGGGATACCAATAGAATAAAATTTTATTAAAGTTAAATTAAGCATTCAGTGCATGAATTGCCTCTTAATGCTTATTGCTAAATTTTAATTCAATTCAACATTAAGAAATAAAAAAACAAACAACAATTACACCTCTTAATCCTGAATTGACTTCCATTTAGCATTAAGAGGTAAAAACAAACACCACCTTAGAACAAGAAGGTTCTGCAGTTTCAATTTTTTAATATTTAATTGTTAAATAAAAAAAATATAACCAACTTATGTTCTTTTAATATTTTTAGCATCTAAATTATTTTGCGGTTAATTAATTGTAATAAAAACAAATTTAATTTCTGTCAATTTATTATCTTTCAGTAAAAAGCTTAATGAAAAATTAAATTTATTTATAGAAATCACTCTCAACTTTTAATGTATTTACACAAATCACTCTTAGCTAATTTTATATTATCTTTATTTGCAAAGAACACTCTTTTACCATAACACTTCAATAGATTAAATTTTCCTTTTTGGAACAAAAAAAAAATCAGACACGTTTGAACCAAAAAAAAAAGGAACAAGCACACGATTCAACCACTTGCTATTTTTTTCCTAGTACATCAAAGTTGAAGGGAGTTTGCATAACTTTATCATTGAAAATTTCATTTTGATGGCTTCTTTTTTATCATTCCATTAAATTCATTATTTTTCTATAATTTTTTCTTAGGAGGGCTATTTTTTTTCCTAAAGGAAGAAAAAAGGTTGTTATTTGAAAAAATATATATAAATATGTATATATTTTTTTTGTAAAATAGCAAAGGGTTTTTTTTTAAAAAAAAGAACTTACTTAGCTACAATGAATTTTAACAGTAATGAAAAATTGAAATTGATATTTTATATTGATTGCATGATATTTGTCTTTTATCAAATTGTTGACCTAAAGGTTTTAATATTATTTTGATAATAACAATAAAGCAATCATGTGTAATTTAACATGTTTCTTGATATAAGTTTATAATTTATTCTCTTAAAAAATCAAGAAAAGCATGTCACATGACAAGGATCATTCATTGCATATTCTATCAAATCAACATAGCATTGGACAAATTAAGAATTTCAATCTTATCACACACATGCTATCAATATATCTCATGAAGCACAAAGATTAAGGATCATATGCAAAACTTTCAAGGCAAATGATGCAAGTGAAAAATTGAAGAAACAATCTAAGTACTCGAAGACTCGTTAAATTAAATTTTGAGTGAGTACTTAAGATTATTGTAAAGTTTCTTCTTTGATCAATAACACAGCTCATACATATTCATATAGTATTGAAAGATTGATCCAAAATAAGTTGGCAATTGAATTCCTTTGAAAACATCACCATCACTTTTCATAAATCGGTTTTCAAATTAAATTCATATTAATTTCAAATGATCATATTTTGAGTTTTTCCGAAAATAAGTGTCTTAGGAACATATTTTTAAAGTCCCCAAAGCATTAGAATTTATTTTGGAGCTAAATTTTAAAAGTCCAAAAATTAGAATTTTGGCCAGATGGACAGAGCCCATCAGTTGACTGATGAGCTTTGCTCAGTCGACTAAGGGTCCATCAGTCAACTGATGAGCTTTGCTCAGTTGAATGATGATGCAGAATATAGCCGTTAGATTTATGATTTTTTTATCATTTTTGTTACCAAACCTCTAAAACGGTTATATCACTTTTGGGACTATATATACACTATTTAGGACATATTTTGACAAGTTTGAATCACTATAGAAACATATTCTTCATCTATCTTCATCATTCAAAGATTCAAGAACACATTTTAATCAATCATTCATTCATTGAGTTATAAATCTTGATCAAACAAGATAACTCTAGTGTGAACTTCAAATTGTATCTATCAAACACTTGAGAGATTTATTATTCATTATTGTGAATCACCAAACACTTTATAATATTTTTTTGTGAGAGATAAATCTCACAAGTTAGTAAGAAGGTCAATTTTTATAGAGTGTAGTGAGACAATTACACTTGAGTGTTGGGAGAGGTAAATCTCACAAGTTAGTAAGAGAGTATATCTTGTGAGAAGTGTAGTGGTTATAGCTACAATGTAAGTGTTGTGTGTATAACAACATTTGTATTGCTGTTTGATTTTCACCCTGAAGAAAATCGAAATTAGTGGAATTTCTCGGAGGCACTATCTAGGCGCAAACGTATGGTTTAGACAACCAAACTGCGAAAACAAAAAGTCTTGAACTTCTATCTGTTTAATCTTTCTAACTCAAACTCTTTATTTACTTGCGTGTATTTTGAGTTTGTTTGATTGATTTGCTTGTTTTCCTTGATATACTTGTTTAGCTTAGTTGTATTGCTTAAACATTTAAAAAAAATTTAATTCCGCATTAAGTTTTAAAAACCCTATTCACCCCCCCCCCCCCGGGTTGATTTTTGACCAACACAAATTATAATTAGCTTTGAATGTTAATTAATTTAATTATTTGAAATTTTTACTTTCCATTTTTTGCTCTTTTGAAATTTAACCCATAAACAAAAGCAAAAAACCAAAACCCGTATAAATCTTTAGAATATAAGAAAAGAGACTTAAGTGTAAGAATTTAATCTAAAGGGGAATAAATTGAAGTGTTTTAGTAAAAGAGTAGTCTCTATAAATACAGAGAATATAAAATTAGAAAATTAGAAAAAATTAGGGGTGATTTGTGTAAATACATTAAAAATTGGGGATAATTGTCTATTAGGTTTTTTTAACGGAATGTAATGGATGAATCTAATTGACAGCAATTAAAAAATCCATTACCACAATTGATCACAAAAAAAGTTGAATGTTGAAAGTGCTAGAAAGGCAAAAGATTGTTACCATATTTTGTTAATTAGCCTTTTGTAAAATTATCTTTTAATTCAATTTGCATACGGTACACTATTTTTAAAATTTTACAAAAAAAAATATAATATTTGTTCTTTATTCATTTTTATGGATTTTCTAAAATACAAACGAAAAAATAAACAAAAAAGATTATTATTACTAGAGTGAAGGTTTTTTTTAAAAAAACAGTCCTATAATTTTTCTATACTAATATAAAAAATTGCAAGGATAATACAACAAATTATGATACCAATAAATCAAAATTTTAATTTTATCTTTTTTTATTACTATATTAAAAAATAATAGTAATGCGTCTCGAATATGTAATCTCAATGTTAAAAGTTACACCTTTTAATACTGAGTCAATAATAATTTTATATTTTATTTTTCACATTTTAAATTACATCTTTACATACATAAACATATCACATGCATATGTATCATGTGCACATCAATTTCTAGTTAATGTAAAATGGAAGCAATATGAAATAATTATGATACCAAATTTCAATAGACTCAAACTCGTGAACTTTAAGCTAAAAATGAATATGCCTTGTAATTGAACTAACGATATTTGTATGTTCTAGTCTTCCCATTCTATATTAAATTTATATGTGCATGAAAATAAGACTTACACACATATTGCATTAATGTCCACATCAAGTTATATTGTGTTGGAATATTACCTTTTTGTTTAAAATAAAATAAAAATTGTAAGTCATAAATTTTATTTTATTTCATTTGTGGCATAAGCTTAATGGGGTAGGAATATCGCTGTCACAATAGTAATGCATCTCGAATATGTAATCTCAATGTTAAAAGTTACACCCTTTAATATTGAGTCAATAATAATTTTATATTTTATTTTTCACATTTTAAATTACATCTTTACGTACATAAAAATATCACATGCAAATGCATCATGTGCGTGTCAATTTTCAGTTAATATAAATTGGAAGCTATATGAAATAATTATGATACTAAATTTCAGTAGACTCAAACCTGTGAACTTTAGGGTAAAAATGAATATGCCTTATAATTGAACCAACAATATTTTTATGTTTTAATCTTCCCATTCTATATTAAATTTATGCGTAAATGAAAATAAAACTTGCACACGTATTGCATTAATGTCCACATCTAGTTATATTGTATTGGAATATTGCCTATTTGTTTAAAATAAAATACAAATCGTAAATTTTATTTTATTTCATTTGTGGCATAAGCTTAATGGTACGAGAGTATCACTATCCACTCTTCAAACGAGTGAGTAGGGTTTGAATCCCGTCAACATCAATTTAATGTGACAAATGATTAATTTCTTATAGTGATGCATGTACGACGAATTCAAAGCAAAAGCAAGTTTTCTATGAAAAACTCAAAAGCAATTAGAAGGTGATGAAATTATGGCATAAATAGAGCAAAATGTAGTTGATTGGGGTACGTAGGCCAATATAATTTTTTAATACAAAAATTTTGCTTTACTCCTTAACTAGATTAAAAATTTTAAAAATTACCTTACCAAATACCAAAGGCTTAATTTTAATAAAAGCGACAATTACTGTAGTCAATTAAGATTATCATCTACAAAACAACTAAAGCAAACGTTAAGCATCATGAATCATTTGTAACAAATATTATTTCAGTGTAACCTTTTGCGATTTAATTGTTGGTATTTGGAATGTACCGTCGTTGATGAATGAGTTGTAGCTACACCACGAATTAATCTTATATATATATATATATATATTATATACTATTAATAAAATAAAAGAAGTATCTCCATTAATAATATCATTTAATATTAATTAATTTATCTATCTATAAAATACTTTCATTAACAATATTATTTATATTAATTAATCTATCTATACTTTCTAATATCTATCTTCTATAAATATGTACTTACTAGAATAGTAAAATAAAAGAAGTACATATATTAATGATATGATTTAGACTAATTAAAGCAATTTATTACAATTATGTCCCTATTTATTTAATTTTTGCATCATCTTATATATACATGGATTTATTAATAAAGATGTCTTTAGAAAATAATGTTAATCAAGGTAATCAACTTTTATATTGGAGAAAAAAGAAATTGGGCAGATAAGTAAAACAACAGTAGATAGAAAATGTATTGTAAATTATTTTATTTTACACTGTTAAATTTAGTAACCAAATTAAGGATACATTTGGTGTTAAATTAAGTTATTATGTCTTATGTCATTATTTCTTTTACCTTTAACCATATATAAATTATTATTTAAAGATTGAGATGCTCAATGTGCAAAAAACAATTTCGTAAGGAGATTAAAACTAAATACACGTACATTTGTGTTATTAAAAATAAGGGTATTTGATCAATATTTTATATTCTTAAAGATAATATATTTTTTTAAAATCTATGAAAAAAAATATTTCTAAATGCACATGAGTGTAAAATTAGTTCACCGTAAAAATGTCGCAAACTCTTTGTAACGGTATAATTTATTGATTATAGCATTATAATAAACTGATTGGGGGCGGTGCGGTGAGATCATGAATACATGCTTTGATTATTTGTTTTGACAATTTTTTATTAGACTAGTTCTGGAGGATGGGTTCTTCATGCAGTGCATTTCCCAGAAAAGAACGAAAAACCATTAAACAAATTAGAGAACAGTCCAAATTAAACTCCCAATAGAAAAACCCAAGAAAATGAAAAACACAATTCCAACTTGCACATTATTTATCCTCAGAAGAGGCTCATTGGTTTCGTTGTCTCACAAATTTCCTCCAAGACTTCAAATGCATATAAACCACACAACAATTATATTATATATATTCCCTCAAAACAGAAACAAAAAAACCTTGTCAATACTTCTAATTTTTTTGACAATAACACAGAGACTTGAAGCTGCCACTTTAGATCGTATAGATCGACATTGATACATATTATACTGCAGAGAGAGAGAGAGATGCAAAGGAGAGAGAGAAAGCTTAGAGTGGTACTAGTCCCATGTCCATTACAAGGGCACATAAGTCCTATGCTTGACCTAGCAAACATCCTCCATTCAAAGGGATTCTCCATTACAATAGCCCACACCATTTTCAATGCTCCAAATCCTTTTAACCACCCCGATTTCGACTTCCTTCCCATATTCGACAATTTATCAGCACCTGACACTTCACCCAAAAATCTAATAGCTCTCGGAGCGTCTATCAACGCCAACTGTGAAGCACCGTTTAAGAAATCAATGGCTCAGATGATGGAACAACCAAAGGAGGCGTATAATCAAGTTGCGTGCATCATATATGATACGCTTATGCATTTTGCAGAGTCCGCGGCTAATCATATGAACCTTCCCAGCATCATTTTACGCACCGCCAGTGCCTCTGCTGTGCTTGCTTATGATTCCATCCCTCGGCTCCACGCAGAAGGTTTCATTCCCTTGCAAGGTAATCCCTCCATTGCAATTTAAGAATCTGTCTCGTATCCCAGTCCAGTCTAGTAAGATATTGTCAGTTGTGGGATAAGAGCTTTTATCTCAATAGACCTCTTACCGGAAAGACTAGTGACCACACATACACAGAACGTTAGTTCACCTCACCTAGGTGATGTCGATTGAACATCCATAGTGTGTAGTTTGTCAACACCTACTACATCTACACTAAGGCACATATAGCAGCCCGCACACAATAGTAGTGTTACATAATTGTACTTTTGTTTTTGTGTACGACCATCTCCCAAATCAATGTACCAAATCTCAGTACAGCAAATAAATTTTATCTTTTAGCAGGCAGTGTTATTTTCTGAAAGCTTTTGCGTAGCCAAATACGACTCTCAGTTTGGGAGGGAGAGAATACATGTATGCCAAGGTGTTCTTTTAAAGCGAGATCTGCAGTTTTTCAAGGAATTAAACATAAGAGGTTGGTATTGTAGATAAAGAAATTACGGTTAAACTATTTGTAACAGATCAATTAAACACCGAAATGAAAACTGTAATGAGAAACACTTCAATATTCCTAACAAAATTATGATAATGGTAACAAAAATATACTTTGGTCATGCAAGCTTAATCAAGATAAACTAAATACAGATCTAGCTAACCATTACAGCTAAATATTTCTCTGATACAGATTCTCGGATGCATGACCTCGTGCCAGGGCTTCATCCTCTCAGGTTTAAGGACTTGTCACTTTCCAATTTTGGAAGCTTAGAAGATGTACTAGAAATGGTTTTAACAGCAAGAAACACGAGAACTTCTTCAGCCATTATATGGAACATAATTGACCACCTAGAGCATTCATCACTGTCACAGCTCCATCAACAATATTACCAAATCCCATTCTTCTCCATCGGCCCTCTGCACAAAATGGCTACAACCTCGTCCACTAGCTTACTAAAAGAGGACACCACTTGTATCAAATGGCTTGACAAGCAACTCCCTCGCTCTGTTATATACATAAGCTTGGGGAGCTTAGCAACCATAGACGAGAAAGAGGTAGCCGAGATGGCTTTGGGGCTAGCTAATAGCGGTCAAGCGTTCTTGTGGGTGATTCGACCTGGCTCGATTCGGGGCTCGGAATGGATTGAACTTTTGCCGGAAGGATTTGAAGAAGAAACTAAAGAAAGAAGTCTTATAGTGAAATGGGCACCGCAAAAGGAGGTGTTGGCTCATGGTGCTTTGGGAGGGTTTTGGAGCCACTGCGGTTGGAATTCAGCCTTGGAGAGTGTTAGCGAAGGCGTTCCAATGATATGTATGCCTAGTTTTGCAGACCAGAAGGTGACTGCAAGGTATCTCAGTGATGTATGGAGGGTAGGCCTACAGTATGAGGGTGAGTTGGAGAGGGGGGCGATTATGATAGCTATAAAAAGACTCATGGTGGATAAGGAAGGGGAGGAAATAAGGCAAAGGGCGGTTCATTTGAAGGAAAAGGTAGAGCTCGGTGTGAGCAAAGGTGGTTCTTCATACAAATCGTCGAATGACTTAGTGGAGTACATCTTGTCGTTGCAGTTGGGAAAATGAAGAACAGAAGTAAGTATTTTAGGTTTTTAGTGTAACTTCCAAGCTCAAGGTTCTGATTTGTAAGCGGTTATTCATCCATCTATGTATTGTTTCACGTCCAAGTAGTAAGCTTTTTCCCCTCTTTCTTTGAGTGGAGGTTTGAGTCTCTTTCCTCGTACAAATTTATTGTTATTAGCAAATTTACCCATGCGTTTTCTCTAAAATCCTTTTAATCACATTATTTGTGGTTTTAGCCGCGGATTTGAAATCAAAGGTTATGAGCTTCTGACCTAGTGACTTTCTTGGTAGTTATAGTTTCTAGTTGAAGTGTACCTATTCTTTTCATTTTTCTTTATTTTACTGCTGTGGACCGAAATCATATATTTTCTATATTCCAGCTTAATTCCAGATAAGCTTATCGTTTGAAACTAAGGGACTACAATTTTTAAATAGGAATAAGTAGAGGTAATGTCCGATGTTTGTGTAAATACCATGTGCAGTGAGTACACCCGAATTATACAATACAACACTTCACCTTTTGTTCCAATGTCTTCTTTCCCAACTCCTGTGCAAAATTTAAATTTCAAAATATGACCAATAAGACAAATATGCGGATCGAAGATCACACTATACATAATCTCAATACTTTCATGACCTGTTTTATAGATCTCAGATTCTCAGAGGATTGATTTTACTATAATTGAAAACTTTAAATAAAAACTGTGACATTTTTAACAGTTCATTGAAAAAATAGAAGAATAAGAAGAATAAAAGGATTGCTGACCTGACAATATAAAATGAAGGCATCATCATAACGTAACAAATGATATTACTAATATGTGTACTAAAGACAAACATTAAGGCTCTGTTCAAAAACAATATGAAAAAAGAAAATAAAACTACTTGATTTGATAAGAAGTTAGAAAATAAGTTTGAGTAGATGTCCTTCATCTTTTATAACTTTCGTGAAAAAAGTTTCTTTTTCAACCACCAAAAAAAATTTATCCATGGAAAAAGCCACAAAGTAAGAAACATCTTATTACATGTCTCAACTTATTTTTCAACTTTTTACAAAAATCAACTGTTTTTATTTTCTTTTTTCATATTATTATCAAATGGACTCTAAGAAACTTATCCACATGACTCTTAACTGATTAAACTCGGAATATTGAATGCTTGTTGGGCCCTTCAAGAAAAATTATGCGATTCCACTAAAAATAACTTTCAGCACACCTTTTAACAGTACTTGGGGATATGAGTTGCATGTAGTAGGTTTCACTTGAAAACATGTCCCAGGAACAAACCGAAAATTTCTCCGCCAAAAGAAGAATAATCTGCAAGAGAAACAATACACCATCTTACAATGCCAGATTTTGCATACTAGCAGTGCTTCCGCTGCGCTTGCTTACAATGCCATTCCTTGGCTCCAAGATGAAGGCTACATGCATTCCCCTGCAAGGTATGCATAAAATAAAATATGAGATGGTTCTTGGGGTAGGCTTTTGCACAAGAACCGATTAACATGAAGAGGCAGGTCAAATAAAAAATTGTGGTTTGGATAGGTTCTTTGTTTAGAGAGAGAGAAGGTTTGTATTTGTATGTTTTTATTCACTGAAGAAGAGCCCTATATAAGGGAATAATACAATTACAAGAAGAATAATACATGGTGGAAAGAGGAATAATACATGGTGGAAAGGGGAATCATACATGGTGGAAAGGAGAAAGGGGAATAATACATGGTGGAAAGCATAATATTCTAACACTCCCCCTCAAGTTGGTGCATAAATATCAAACATGCCCAACTTGCTGATCAATTTGAAAAATATTCTATTTGAAACAGCTTTGGTGAGAACATCAGCCAGCTGATCTTCTGAACGTATATGGGGTACAGCAATTATGTTCTCTTCCAATTTCTCTTTAATGAAGAATCTGTCCACTTCCACATGTTTTGTTCTATCATGTTGAACCGGATTTTGGGCAATATCGCATGCTGCTTTATTATCACAATATAATATCATAGCTTCTCTCGGTGGATAACCCAAATCAGTCAATAAAAGTTTTAGCCATAATAACTCTTGGACTCCCATTGCCATTCCTCGATATTCAGCCTCAGCACTTGATCGAGACACGACATTTTGTTTCTTGCTTCTCCAGGTAACGAGATTCCCACCAACAAATGTAAAGTATCCTGATGTAGATCTTCTATCACTTACATTTCCCGCCCAATCAGCATCAGTGTATCCTTCAACCTTCGAGATATCACTATTCTTCGTAAACAAAATTCCTTTTCCCGGAGATGCCTTTAGATAGCTAATGATTTTCATAACAGCTTTCATATGTTTCTCTCCAGGATTATGCATGAATTGACTCACTATACTCAATGCATAAGAAATGTCAGGTCTGGTATGTGCTAAGTACATTAACCTTCCTACCAATCTCTGATAGCGCTCTTTATTGACGGGTACTTGATCAGCTTCGATTTCCAATTTCAAACCTTCTTCCATAGGTGTTTCTGATGGCTGACAAGCAGACATTCCGGTTTCACATAGCAAATCCATTGCATACTTTCTCTGAGATAGAAATATGCCTTTGGAAGATCTAGACACTTCAATTCCCAAGAAATACTTCAATTCGCCGAGATCTTTCATCTCGAATTCCTGAGATAGATATTCCTTTAGAGCTTCTCGTTCTTGTGAGTCATTTCCAGTAACTACCATATCATCAACATAAACTATGAGTGCTGTGATCTTCTCATTGCACCTTTTCAAAAATAATATATGATCAGAATTGCTCTGTTTGTAACCAAATTTCCTCATCGACCTAGTGAATCTTCCGAACCAAGCTCTGGGAGATTGTTTCAAACCATACAGAGATTTTTTCAATTTGCATACCTTATTTCTATGTTCCACAGGAATTTCGTAACCTGGCGGAAATTCCATATATACTTCTTCCTCCAAATCCCCATGTAAAAAGGCATTCTTTACATCAAATTGTTGAAGTGGCCAGTCCAGATTTGTAGCTAACGAGAGCAAGACACGTACTGTATTGATTTTTGCCACCGGTGCGAAGGTCTCTAGATAATCGATTCCTTGAGTCTGAGTGTAACCTTTTGCTACCAGTCTCGCTTTGTATCTTTCAATGGTTCCATCCGCCTTATATTTGACCGTATACACCCATTTGCAACCGACCCGCCTTTTTTCTGGTGGTAATTCAACTATCTCCCATGTGTCATTCTTTTTCAAGGATCTCATCTCCTCATCCATAGCTGCTTTCCATGTTGGATCATTAAAGGCTTCCTGCACACTGTTAGGAATAGATACAGAGGATAATTGACATACAAATGACTTATTCGATTCAGACAACTTATCATAAGATACATGATTACTCATAGGGTATTTGGCTTTGCTGGTGAGATCGGGTTCATATGTTGGTTTTGGGATACCTCTATTGTTTCGGGGAGGGAGTTGCCTTTTAAAAGGTTCAGGAGAATGTACCTGATATTCAGACATAGACGTGTCGTAGAGAGATGATTGGTCATTAGGATCAGGCGGGGGCAATTGTAAGTGTGGCAATTGTAAGTGTGGACTTAGCGAACTTGGTTCTGATTGTGTCGAACTTGGACTCGGCGAGTTTGGTTCTGATTGTGTCGAACTTGGACTCAGCGAGTTTGGCATTACTGAAACTTGTGGTGAGATCTCAACTTGGACATTGTTGCTACAATCAAGAGTTTGAACTTCATTATAATGCTCCCCCTGAAGTTCAGTCTTCTGAAAATACATCTCTCCTTCATGAAATACGACATCCTTAGTCACATACATCTTCTGTGAGGGAGGATGATAACATCGATACCCTTTTTGATTAGATGCATAGCCCACAAATATACACTTGACTGCACGAGATTCGAGCTTATTCCGTTGTTCTTTGCGTAAGTGAACAAATGCCACGCAACCAAAGATTCGCGGAGATAAGTTGGATTCGTGAGAAGTCAATACTGCTTTATGAAGTACATCAAATGGCGTTTGAAAATCAAGGATTGTTGATGGAACACGATTAATCAAATATGCGGCTGATGAAAGAGCTTCACCCCAGTAAGATACCGGAACATTTGCCCCAAGTAATGAGGCTCGGACGATTTCTAACAAATGCCGATTCTTCCTTTCTGCAACCCCATTTTGTTGTGGCGTATTTGGGCAGGTAGTTTGATGGATAATCCCATGACTTTGAAAGAAATCTTGTAAAGATGTAGCCATATATTCGCCTCCATTATCATCTTTGGTATCAGAGGCCTTCTTCCCATCACTTTCATTCTTATGGCTTGAACGTCGATCCCGGGAATGATCCCACCAGTCTGGATAGCCGATTACTTGATAGCATCCCTTTTTTGAGTGTCCGGTTTGGCCACACACCGAACAGGGGGGATATTGAGATCTGCCTCCTCGGTCTCTTGATGAAGTTGCTTGAGATTGCCAATTTGAGTTTTTTCGAGTCTGATCACGGGTACGAGCCACTATAGCAGTGGCATCGATATGAGAAATGTCACTGTTCATAGTTCGTCGCCGGATATCCTCTCGATGAACGAGTGAATATGTTTCTTCCAATTCCGGAACCGGATCCTTTCGCAAGATTTCACCCCGAATTTGTTCATTTTCATTATCTAATCCAGCCAAAAAAATGTGAACCCGTAGGCGCTGGATTGACTTTCTGTATGATTCGAGGTCATTCGAATTTTCCATAACCACTTTATCGCGATGATTTAATTCGCTGAAGATTTCAGTAAGTTCTCCGTAATATTTGGAGAGAGAGCGACCACTTTGCTTGGCTGTAAAAGCCTTCTGATTCAACGTAAAGACCTGTAGTTCATCAGCCCCATCATAGAATGCTTTAGATAGAGACTTCCAAATTTCTCGCGCTGTAGGAACTCGGAGGTACCGCTTCATGATATCCGGTTTCATGGACATTAAAAGCCATCTTTTTACCTTTTGATTGTCTGAACTCCACGCTTTGTGTTCAATGGTACCTACTTTCGGAATTGGTGTCGTATCATGAATAAACGAGAATTTTTGTTTTTCCGCAATATGCATCTCCATGAGCTGAGACCATAGATCATAATTAGTTTCATCCAACGTAACTCCGATATTGAACGAAGAACTTTCAGCTTGTACAATGATTGGGGATGAGTTGTTACTCGATGATGAAGTAATTGTAGGTGGATCGGTATCCATTGTATAGTGATATAACTAGCACTGACAAATAGGAACGAGATCCGAAAAAACGGAGGCCGGATTTGAGATCAGAACGACAAACAACCCTAAGAACCGGTCTAACCTTGTAGAAAACCGGTCAAAAAATACTTTTGGAAATAAACCGGGTCAGTAAAAAAGCTTCTGTTTTTCTGTTTTTTTTTTTTTTTTTTTGACCGTTGACCGGTCAACCGTTGACCGTTGACTGATGACTGTTGAACGACGACGGGTGATGGCGCCGTTAACTGTAGCTAACGGACGTTGTCTAACGGCGTTAACTAACCGCGCTAACGGCGTTAACTAACGGCGACTAACGCCGTTAATTTGCAGGCGACGGCGCGTGAATCGGCGGAACGGAGTGCTCTTCACACAAGCCGTGCGTGAGGGCGCGTGAGACATCCGTTGGTGGTGATTTTTCTCTCAGTGTGATCGTCTCCTTCAGACGATGAGGATGGCGTTCTGTTTTGATGGTTTTGGATACGATCTTAACCAAATCGAAGTAGTTGATTTCGAAGGTGTGTTTTTGATGCTCCGAAAGACGATCTGGCTTTGCGGGATTCGTGGATCTGGTGTTCAAAGGTACGTTACTGGTTGTTGAGTTTCGTAGATCTGATTTCCAGATCTGAAAGAGGAACAAGAACAGATCTGAGGTGGGGAGATTTGAACGGAACAGTAGGGAGGATTTTTATCCAACCTCTGATACCATCTTTGTTTAGAGAGAGAGAAGGTTTGTATTTGTATGTTTTTATTCACTGAAGAAGAGCCCTATATAAGGGAATAATACAATTACAAGAAGAATAATACATGGTGGAAAGAGGAATAATACATGGTGGAAAGGGGAATCATACATGGTGGAAAGGAGAAAGGGGAATAATACATGGTGGAAAGCATAATATTCTAACATAGGTCCAGTTTCCTTGCTGATGGGTTTGTTCTAGTTCCAGAATCAGATAACCTTCGGTTTGATTCTCGGTTTAGTAGAACATCCCAACCCAAGAACATATAGTTAAAACAAACTTAGCTGAAAATGAAGTAAGACTCCCTTATTACAAATCACATATATATCGGATATAATTGTCTATATATATATATACATATGGAGGTTTATTAATTCGTATTATCATCTCTAAAAACAATAAAATCTAGTTGAAACAGTTTTTATATTCACTCTTAATTAGAAAATAAAACAAGGGTACCAGAGAATGCAACAAGACTCTTAATGATGTAGTTTTTGTACCTTTCAGAATATTACAAGAAAAATAATTCTCTTACACACAGCTAAGTCACTCTGTCTTACAGACTCCAAGTCGCAGGACCCAGTGCCTGGGCTTCATCCCTTCTGGTTTAAGGACCTATAACTAGCAAAATTGGGCAAAAGTAGAATATATACTGTAAGCGATTGTGGCTGCAAGAAATACCAGAACTTCTTCGGCCATCATATGGAATATAATCAACCACCTCGAGCATTCTACACTTTTAGAGCTCCACCAAAAATATAACCAAGTCTCATTCTTCTCAATTGGGCCTCTGCACAAAATGGCTGCAATCTCGTCGACTAGCTTACTAAAAGAGGACACCATTTGTATAGAATGGCTCAACAAGCAAGCTTTTTGCTCGGTTATTTACGTAAGCTTAGGGAGCTTAATTGGCAATCATAAATGAGAAGGAAGGAGCCAGCTGAAATGGCTTGGAGGTGCAGGTGATTCGTCCTGGTTCCATTCGGGGCTGGCAATGGATTGAACTTTTGCCAAAAGGTTTTAAAGAAGCAATTAAAGAACAAAGTCTTGTAGTGAAATGGGCACTTCAAAAGGAGGTGCTTGCACATGGTGCTGTGGGAGGTTTTTTGAGCCATTGTGGATGGAATTCGACCTTAGAGAGTATTAGCGAAGGTGATATGCATGCCTATTTTTCGAGACCAGAAGGTGAACGCTAGGCACCTGAGTCATGTTTGGAAGGAAGGCCTACAGTACGATTGTGTGTAGACAAGATCGACAATTACGAGAACTATATATAGACACATTGTGGATAAAGAAGGGGACGAAATAAGGCAGAGAGTAGTTCATTTGAAGGAAAAAGTCGAGCTCTGTATGATCGAGCAAAGGTGGTTCTCCATGCGTTGAATCACTAATTAGTAGAGTTCATCTTATCATCTCAGTTGGTAGAATGAAGGACAAAACTATGCATATTAGGTTTCTAGTAAAAGTTTTAAGCTCAAGAATCTGAATTGTTAGCTGATCTTCATCCATTCATTTATGTAGTCTTTCGTGTTAGAAAATTTATATTTTCTAATTTATGTGGGCAACATATTATAATATTTTCATTATATTTGCTATTTATCATAGACTATTCAAATTAATGTGGGCCAAATGTGTAGATACATTATATGGACTTATTAAGGTTTAATGGGAACTTTAATTAATTTATATATAAAGAAAATATTAGGGTTATGGCCCCCAATATACACCAAATCAAAATACGGCTCCCTTCTCTCTATCTGGAAGAGAACCAAAAAAAATCCCATCAAGAAACTAAAGCAATTTGGTTGAGGAAAACCATGTACCCGCTCGAACCGTATTGTTATTATGATTGATCCTCGTATTTTGTATTCATTTGTCATGGATCTAAGTACATGGTTTAATTGTATTTTACTTAAATCTTGATGATTTGACATGATGATTTAGATAATTTAATTCTAACATGTTAAATTATTAAAAATTATATGAAATTTATTATTACTATAATAATAATAATAATAATAATAATAATAATAATAATAATAATAATAATAATAATAATAATAATAATAAGGGTTTGATTATATATACATACAAATTTGTTGAAGGACTTGCAATTTGACCATTCAGCACAAAGATCGATGCATACAGATAAAAAATAAAATAAAGGACTTTTTCTTTATAATTTAATTTGACCACGGTAGATGATTTTCATAGCAAAGTTTGATGTAATCATGCGGCAGGAAAGGACAAAAAGTCTGACCATGGCAGTGGGCTTGTTTTTTTTTTTTTTTGTAAAGACTAAAAAAAAAGAAAAGAAAAATTGGGCAATTTGACGCAGTACTCCACACTTTTGATTATATATATATATATATATTTAATGGTTTGATTGATTAATATATATATTGTTTTAAGCTAAAGGATATATATATGTGATTCTTGCGGCTGTTCATTTATTTTTTGGTTCGTTTAGTTTACTTATAAAGATTGATTTGATCATATAATTACTTTTAATTAAATATATATGTTAATTAAATAGTTTTGTTATATGGATTTAGACAGTAAGTTTATTGAAAGACATGTATATTCTTTATTTTTAAAAGAATTATTTATTTAAGATAATTGATGTATAATCATTCATAAAGGGTTTGGTAGATCTTACGATTAGACTCTGGTCTTTTTTTTTTATTAGGCCATTGCCTTTTAATCTATATTTGATTTATGATCACATATTAATAAGGGTTTGGATTAAATATGTGTTGTTAAGAGTTTTATTCTTGCATCTATTGTGATTAAGGGTTTGGATCAAGTTTATTATTTATTTAAGATATTAATGTTTATTATTTATCCAAATAATAATTGGCCCAAAGGAAAATTATTATTTGGCCAAATAATAGACATTATTTTCTCTCGATATTTGTGTAATTATTATTTATGCATTTAATAATCGGCCCAAAAAAAAGTTATTATTTGGCAGAATAATAAACACGCATGCGAGAATAAATATGTGATAATTATCAGGTTTTCATGTGAGCAATACGCTAGTCCAAAGAAAGGCTTTTTGTTTGACAGAAATTATTATCAACATTTGATTCTTGTGTTGAGAGTACCTATTATAGTCTCGTTTGAGTATGCAAGCCCTGGACTGCCAGTAATCCAAAATTACAGTACGCGTCAACGTGGGAAGATAAGGTTTATGCTTTGCAAATCTCATTAATACGAAAAATCTATTTTTTTTAGATTATAAGGATGCGAAGCACAAATCGTCTAATGTTTTGAAATAGATTAATTGAAACATTATCTCAAGGAATAAACCTTCCTCTGATACCAAATTATTGTGCTAAGATACCGCTAAAACAAGCCTTAGCACAACCGTAGGACCGACCGAACAATTATGCATACAATAATTAAAAAAACAAGCACCAATAGTATTAAAGTAATATGATAAGTAAGAGATTAAAGAAGAAAACAACTAACCAAGTACACAAGCAATTAGGTGGTGTCGGCAAAACCGCCACTAATTCACCGAGTGATAGCTACTATAGATGAGACCAATTCTGAGTACAACGCACAAAACAAACCCTAGCCACCAATTAGAGCTCTCAATATTATCTCTCAAATATACTCTTTAATCTAGCTAGTAAATAATATAACACAACTCATAAATAAATCCTATGACAAGGGGTCTATTTATAGAGTATAAATCCTATGGTCTAGGATTGCACAAAGCCAAATCCTACTACAAATTGGATAATATAAATTCAATTAGGATTTGGACAATACAAAGCCAATTAAGAATTGGACAATATAAAACCTAATAGAAATAGAATTCCTATACATAGCCAAATCTTCAATTAGTACAATGGCGTCTAATCCGTAATACACACGTGCAAGAATTGCATAACCCCAATCGTAGATCCCAATATTTTGTATGTTCTCAACAAGGGATAGCATACCAAATGGAATGTAATGTGCTCCAATTGGAAAAAAAACAGAACCACTCACAAAAAAAACAAAAAACTCTAGCTATAATATGTGGCTCAGTATTTGTAAGAATCATCTCATTCATTAAATATTCCTTAACATACTTTACTAGCAATGCATTTGTTTTACATTTTTCAACCAGTGATGGCATGCCAGGAAAATAATTAGTAATAACTTCAGTGGGGACCATGTAGTTTTGCTCGTTGAATTGGGGTACTATTTCTCCAACTCTAAAAGATATTCCTACAATTAAATATGGTATTAAAAATAAATTCTAGTTCATAAATAAAGCTTATAAAAATAAAGTTTATGATTACCTGTTACGAATGTAAAGTCAAATGGAGTAATACCCACTTCGACCATAGGAAGGTGAAAAGTGTGAGTTTTATTTGACCACCGTTGTATGATTAAAGCTACAAGTTTGTGGTCTGATTTAGGCATCTTGATTTGCCAAAGTTGAGGCCAACCACTTAGATCAATAATGCATTTCACTTCAGGATAATTTGTAATAACTTCACAATAAATTTTACTAGGGCCTACCCAATTACCACGTAAGTCGTATATATTACCTTGTGCATTATAATCAACAATATTAGTGAGAACATAATTTGCTAACCGAGTGTACTATTTTGTAATACATATGCCAGTATTATCATCAACAACTTGAAGTTTGTACACGACCTCTTCAACTTCAGTTTGTTCAATAATGTTCATTGATTTCTTAACGAAACTAGCTCTACTAGGTGTGATCGACGACTCTCTCCTCCTACGTAACGAACCGCCTCCACCAGTACTCGCTCTAGGAGGTTCACACCTTTCTGTAGGTGTAGGTGTAGACGCAGACGCTCTATCTTTCTTACTTCAATTTTATTACCAAACATTCGACGAACAACATCCATTATAATTTTTGTAAAAATAATATTTTACTATAAGAACAATTTAGAAAAGTACAAGACTAGAAGAAAGAATTAAAAATTTAAAAACACTTACATAAAAATTTGAAGAAATCCTAGAATGGAAATGATCTTAAATTAAACAGAAGTGGAGTAATGCTAAAAATGATGAAGATGTAATTTTCTTTCTGTTTTATGCTACGAATGCATGCAAATGCCTTCTTCAATTTGTTTATTTTAAAGACACAAAAGACTACGGATAGGGCCTCAACCATAGTCTAAAGAAAAAAAGAGTTTCAAAAACACAATCATATGAACATTTGAATAATGATTTGTCAAAAGAATAAGGGTGATTTACTTTTTGACCCCCATTTATTTACCCCTATTTCACTTTGGCACCCAAAGTTTGCATTAATTACCATTTGACACCCATTTGGACGGATTCGGTCCGGTCAAAAAGTCAAAGCGTTAAATTTTTTTTCAATACCAAAAATACCCCTGTGGCTGAATTTAAATGAAAATCAAGCCATTTTCACAAGGCCATATCTCACTCGATTCAGATCCAAATGATGCGATCTACATATGGTTGGAAAGCTCTTGCAACATAGATTATGAATACATTAATAATATTCAATAATAATAAATTTAATTGCCTCGAAATTGTTGCCAAAGTTGACTAAAAATCACTTTTTTCAAAGAAAAGTTTCACGAAGCCATTTTCACAAGGCCATATCTCACTCGATTCACGTCCAAATGATGTGATCCACATATGGTTGGAAAGCTCTTGCAACATAGATTATAAATACATTAATAATATTCAATAATAAAAAATCTAATTGCCTCGAAATTGCTGCCAAAGTTGACAAAAAATCACTTTTTTCAAAAAAAAATTAACGAAGCCATTTTCACAAGGCTATATCTCACTCGATTCACGACCAAATGATACGATCCACATATGGTTGGAAAGAAATTGCAACATAGATTGTGAAAACATTAACATTTTTCAATAATAAGCAATCTAATTTCCTCTAAATTGCTGCCAAAGTTGACAAAAAACTCACTTTTTTTTGATAAAAAATCACTTTTTTCAAAAAAAAGTTTCACGAACTCAATTTCACAAGGCTATATCTCACTCGATTCACGTCCAAATGATGCGATCCACATATGGTCAGAAAGCTCTTGCAACATAGATTATGAACACATTAATAATATTCAATAATAAGCAATATAATTACCTCTAAATTTCTGCCAAAGTTGACAAAAAAATCATATTTTTTTGATAAAAAATCAACGAAACCATTTTCAAAAGGCCATATCTCACTCGATTCACGTCCAAATGATGCGATCCACCTATGGTTCGAAATCTCTTGCAACATAGATTATTAATACATTAATAATATTCAATAGTATGTTCGTGAAACCTTTTTTTTAAAAAAAAAAGTAATTTTTTATCAAATTTGGAAGCCATTTCAAGGCATTTAAATTGCTTATTATTGAATATTATTAATGTATTCATAATCTATGTTGCAAGAGCTTTCGAACCATATGTGGATCGCATCATTTGGATGTGAATCGAATGAGATATGGCCTTGTGAAAATGAGTTTGTGAAACTTTTTTTTGAAAAAAGTGAGTTTTTTGTCAACTTTGGAAGCAATTTAGAGGAAATTAAATTGCTTATTATTGAATATTATTAATGTGTTCATAATCTATGTTGCAAGAGCTTTCCGACCATATATGGATCACATTATTTGGACGTGAATCGAGTGAGATATGGCCTTGTGAAAATGAGTTCGTGAATTTTTTTTTGAAAAAAGTGAGTTTTTTGTCAACTTTGACAGCAATTTAGAGGAAATTAGATTGCTTATTATTGAATATTGTTAATGTTTTCACAATCTATGTTGTAATAGCTTTCCAACCATATGTGGATTGCATCATTTGGTCGTGAATCGAGTGAGATATGGCCTTGTGAAAATGGCTTCGTTAAACTTTTTTTTGAAAAAAGTGATTTTTTGTCAACTTTGGAAGCAATTTCGAGGCAATTATATTTCTTATTATTGAATATTATTAATGTGTTCATAATCTATGTTTCAAGAGCTTTCCAACCATATGTGGATCGCATCATTTGGACATGAATCGAGTGAAATATGGCCTTGTGAAAATGAGTTCGTGAAACTTTTCTTTGAAAAAAGTGATTTTAGTCAACTTTGGCAGCAATTTCAAGGCAATTAAATTTACTATTATTTAATATTATTAATGTATTCATAATCTATGTTGCAAGAGCTTTCCAACCATATGTGGATCGCATCATTTGGACGTAAATCGAGTGAGATATGACCTTGTGAAAATGGCTTGATTTTCATTTAAATTCAGCCACAAGGGTATTTTTGGTATTGAAAAAGAATGTAACGCTTTGACTTTTTGACCGAACGGAATCCGTCCAAATGGGTGTCAAAGGGTAATTAATGCAAACTTTGGGTGCCAAAGTGGAATAGGGGTAAATAAATAGGGGCCAAAAGGTAAATCACCCAAAGAATAATCATAATAATTTTGAAAAAAAGATAATGGTATCTTGCAAAACATAATAAATGGGTGTTGAAAAAATTATTGAAAGTAGCAAAGCATTTTTTGGAACCTTTTGCAATTGAAATTATAACTTAGTTTAATTTTTTTATGTTTAATACAAATCATATAAATTTGTTTTGTGTTTTAAACTAGATCATTTGAGTTATTCTATTGTTGGGGCAAAAATATAATTAACCAAAATTACGGTGCAAACGGTGTAACCAAAGAGTTAAAAAATATATATAATAATTGGTCATACGATTGTGCCAAGGTTGAATGAACCATACGATTGTGCCAAATTCGTATGGCTCATACGATTGAGCCACATTCGTATGGCCAATTTTTATTTATTTATTTTTTTCACACCAACTATATGAGTTTGCTTCGTTAGTATAATTATTTTCTTACCCTATCCACTATGCGCTGCTTTAAAAGTTAACTATATGAATGCTAAATTTCTCCTAAATATTAAGAGTACATTGTGGATGCACTAATTTTATAAATTTATTTAATGACTTAAAAAAATAAAAATACTAATAAAATTAAATTTTATTAAAATTAAATTAAGCATTCGGTACATGAATTGCCTCTTAATTTTTATTACTAAATTTTAATTCAATTCAGCATTAAAAGGTAAAAAAAAAAAAAAAAAAACACCACCAATTACACCTCTTAACGCTAAATAGACTCCCATTTAGCATTAAAAGGTAAAAACAAACACCACCTTAGAACAAAAAGGTTGTGCAGTTTCAATTTTTAAATATTTAATTGTTAAATTAAAAAAAATATAACCAACTTATGCCCTTTTAATATTTTTAGCATCTAACTTTTTTTTGCAGTTAATTAATTGTAATAAAAACAAAATTAATTTCTGTCAAGTATGTCAATTTGTTATCTTCCAGTAAAAAGCTTAACGAAAAATTAAATTTATTTACACAAATCACTCTCAACTTTTAATGTATTTACACAAATCACTCTTAGCTAATTTTATATTATCTTTATTTGCAAAGAACGTTCTTTTACCATAACACTTCAATAGATTAAATTTTCCTCTTTTGAACAAAAAATAAAAAAAATTAAACACGTTTGAACCAAAAAAAAAAGAAAAGAAAATGAACAAGCACACGATTCAGCTACTTGCTATTTTTTTCCTAGTACATCAAAGTTGAAAGAAGTTTGCACAACTTTATCACTGAAAATTTCATTTTGATGGGTTCTTTTTTATCCTTCCATTAAATTCATTATTTTTCTATATTTTTTTTAGGAGGGCTATTTTTTTTCCTAAAGGAAGAAAAAAGGTTGTCATTTGAAAATATATATATATACATATGTATATATTTTTTTTGTAAATTAGCAAAGGTTTTTTTTAAAAAAAAAAAAAAACTTACTTAGCTACAATGAATTTTAACAGTAATGGAAAATTGAAATTGATGTTTTATATTGATTTCATGATATTTTCCTTTAATCAAATTATAATTGCCTTTGAATGTTAATTAATTTAATTATTTGAAATTTTTACTTTATGTTATTTGCTCTTTTGAAATTTAACCCATAAACAAAAGCAAAAACCCAAAACCCATATAAATCTTTTGAATATAAGAAAAGAGACTCGAGTTTAAGAATTTAATCTAAAGGGGAATAAATTGAAGTGTTTTGGTAAAAGAGTAGTCTCTATAAATAAAGATAATATAAAATTAGAAAATTAGAAAAAATTAGGGGTGGTTTGTGTAAATACATTAAAAATTGGGGATAGTTATCTGTTAGGTTTTTTTAACAGAAGGTAATGGATGAACCTAATTGACAGCAATTAAAAAATTCATTACCACAATTGATCGCAAAAAAAGTTGAATGTTTAAAGTGTTAGAAAGGCAAAAGTCCGTTACCATATTTTGTTAATTAGCCTTTTGTAAAATTATCTTTTAATTTGATTGGTATATGGTACACTATTTTTAGAATTTTAAAAAATATATAATATTTGTTCTTTATTCATTTTTATGGTTTTTCTAAAATACAAACGAAAAAATAAACAAAAAATATTATTATTACTGGAGTGAAGTTTTTTTTTAAAAAAAAAAATCCTGTAATTTTTCTATACTAATATAAAAAAATTGCAAAGATAATATAACTAGTTGTGATACCAATAAATCAAAATTTTAATTTTATATTTTTTTATTACTATATTAAAAAATATTAGTAATGCGTCTCGAATATGTAATTTCAATATTAAAAGTTACACCCTTTAATGCTAAGTCACTAATAATTTTATATTTTAGTTTTCACATTTTAAATTACATCTTTACGTACATAAAAATATCACATGCATATGTATCGTGTACGCGTCAATTTCTAGTTAATAGAAAATGGAAGCAACATGAAATAATTATGATACCAAATTTCAGTAGACTCAAACTCGTGAACTTTAAGCTAAAAATGAATATGCCTTATAATTGAACCAATGATAGTTTTATGTTTTAGTCTTCCCATTCTATATTATATTTTACATGCATGAAAATAAGACTTGCACACGAATTGCATTAATGTTCATATCTAGTTATATTGTATTGGAATATTACCTTTTTGTTTAAAATAAAATAAAAATTGTAAGTCATAAATTTTATTTTATTTTATTTCATTTCATTTGTGGTATAAGCTTAATGGGGTGGGAGTATTACTATCCACTCTTCAAACGAGTGAGTAGAGTTTGAATCCCGTTAATGGTAGTTTAATGTGACAAATGATTAAATCCTTATAGTGATGCGTGTATGGCGAATTCAAACCAAAAGCAAGTCTTCTAAGAGAAGCTCAAAAATGGTTGGAAGGTGATGGAACTATGGCATAAATAGCGCAAAATGTAGTTGATTGGAGTATGTAGGCCAATATAATTTTTTTTAACTAGATTAAAAAATTTAAAAATTACCTTACCAAATACCAAAGGCTTAATTTTAATAAAAGCGACAATTACTATAGTCAATTAAGATTATCATCTACAAAACAACTACAGCAAACGTTAAGCATCATGAATCATTTGTAATAAATATTATTTCAGTATAACCTTTTGCAATTTAATTGTTGGTATTTGGAATGTACCGCCGTTGATGAATGAGTAGTAGCTACACCACGAAATAATCTTATATATATATATATATATATATATATATATATATATTATATTATTATATATTATTAGTAAAATAAAAGAAGTACCTCCATTAATGATATTATTTAATATTAATTATTTTATTTATCTATAAAATACTTTTATTAATAATATTATTTATATTAATTAATCTATCTATCTATCTTCTATAAATATATACTTACTAGAATAGTAAAATAAAAGAAGTACGTATATTAATGATATCATTTATACAAATTAAAGCAATTTATTACAATTATGTCTATTTATTTAATTTTTGCATTATCTATAAAGGTAACTCTATTACCATTTTCTCTCCATCCGTCTAATTCTCTCACTATTCTCTCTTTATTATATATATAAATATATATATATATATATATTTTCTTTTAGTTTTTCTATACACACCATTTAATGACAAATAAAAACATTGTTTTTGTCACATATTTAAAGACTAAAAAGTTTATCTTTTCAAATACTATAACTATTTAATTTGTATATATACTCCTTCCTCTCACCTTATATATACATGGCTTTATAAATAAAGATGTTTTTAGAAAATAATGTTAATCAAGGTAATCAACATTTATATTGGAGAAAAAAGAAATTGGGCAAGTAAGTAAAACAACCGTAGATAGAAAAGTTATTGTAAATTGTTTTATTTTACACTATTAGATTTAGTAACCAAATTGAGGATACATTTGGTGTTAAATTAAGTGGATTTAGTAACCAAATTGAGGATATGTTTGGTGTCAAATTAAGTTAGTATATCTTTTGTCAATATTTCTTTTGCCTTTGACCATATATAAATTATTATTTAGAGATTGAGATGCTCAATGTATAAAAAATAATTTCGTAAAGAGATTAAAACTAAATACACATTTGTGTTATTAAAAACAATAGTATTTAATCGATATTTTATATCCTTAAAGATAAATTTTTAAAAAAAAATTATAAAAAAAATATGTTTAAACGCGCATGTATCACGTGGGTTTTAAACTAGTTGACTGTAAACAGGTCACAAACTCTTTGTAACGGTATAACTTATTGATTATAGCATTATAATAAACTGATTGGGGGCGGTGAGATCATGAATACATGCTTTGATTATTTGTTTTGACAATTTTTTATTAGACAAGTTCTGGAGGATGGGTTGTTCATGCAGTGCATTTCCAACAAAAGAACGAAAAATCATTAATCAAATTAGAGAATAGTCCAAATTAAACTCCCAATAGAAAAACCAAAGAAAATGAACAACACATTCCAACTTGCACATTACTTATCCTCAGAAGAGGCTCATTGGTTTGATTGTCTCACCAATTTCCTCCAAGACGTCAAATGCATATAACCACACCATGGACGTATGCAGAAATTTGATTATTTGTTTTGACATTTTTTTATTAGACAAGTTCCGGAGGATGGGTTCTTTATGCAGTGCATTTCCAACAAAAGAACGAAAAACCATTAAACAAATTAGAGAATAGTCCAAATTAAACTCCCAATAGAAAAACCAAAGAAATGAAAAACACATTCCAACTTGCACATTACTTATCCTCAGAAGAGGCTCATTGGTTTGGTTGTCTCATAAATTTCCTCCAAGACTTCAAATGCATATAACCATACCATGGACGTATGCAGAAATTTGATTATTTGTTTTGACATTTTTTTATTAGACAAGTTCTGGAGGATGGGTTGTTCATGCAGTGCATTTCCAACAAAAGAACGAAAAACCATTAAACAAATTAGAGAATAGTCCAACTTAAACTCCCAATAGAAAAACCAAAGAAAATGAACAACACATTCCAACTTGCACATTACTTATCCTCAGAAGAGGCTCATTGGTTTGGTTGTCTCACAAATTTCCTGCAAGACTTCAAATGCATATAACCACACCAGGGACGTATGCAGAAATTTAATTAAGAGGGTACTACGTAAGAGTTTTAAAAATTAACCTCTCACTTTACTAAAATACTTTTCTATTACTGAATCTAAATAAGATAAAATATAATAAATTACAATAAAATAATCTTAATTACGTATTTAACCTTAAAATGGTAAATATTTAATTAAAGTGAAATGACTAGTGTGCAATATGTATTGTTAAAGTTCAAAAGTTGTAATTATAAATCATAAACACAAACATATCAATATAATAGAACTAATTTCATCCAAAAGGACCAAAAACAAAACTATTTAAAGAATTAAATGATCACCAAGTCTATATTTATGATAAATAAAATTATTTAAAGAATTAAAGATAAAATTTTACTTAACATACAAGCCCCATCTACATAATTTATAAATAATAACTAAGTCTATATAACTATATTCATGATACATAAAACTATTTAAAGAATTAAAAGCAAAATTTTATTTAGTTTCATAAAGAAAAAAGAGCAGAAGAAAATGGAGCAAATTGGGCTATCGGGGTAATGAAAATTGAAAAGGCAAAAGAATTCGTAAAGAAAGATCAGCAGAAAAAAATAGAGAAAAATAGGGTAATGAATTGCAAAAAAAGATATTTTGAGGATGATGAGCTTTCTATCGTTGTTTTCATCTTTTGTCCTTTTTAAATCTTTTAAATACCTAAATACACCCTATAGTATTAATGTTTATTACATCCGGCCCAACCGAGAACTTTCCACATTGCACGTGTACGACCACCTTCTCCGGAAAAAAAAGAAAAAATTTCTATCTTTTTTCAGAAATTCAAGCCGACAACTTCACATGTAAGTCCATCTTTTCTATAAAAAAAAGGAAAATGATGAGGTGAAAGTCCGTAACTTTTGTTTGAAACTTACGGACCATTTTTAACCACACCTTCACGTGCTCAATTGCTTTTTAAATTAACTTTTTAATAATTGCCAAATTTTACCCCTTTTTTCTATTATTGACAATTTAACCCTGTAAACATTATAAATTTCACTTTAAAAATATATTTAATTAAGTAAATCCGGGCTTAAACCTAAGTGGTTAAGAAAATGATATTTCACATAGAAGGCCAAAGGTTCAACCCCCCTCTCCTCCCCTCCACCAAAAGAATTGGCCAGAATTATCACCGTTTGTTTTAGAAAAAAAATGTATTTAAGTAACTATTCACTTTTAGTAGTTAAATTAAGTATTTTTTAAAAAAATATATAAAAATGGGTTGAACATAACATACGTATGGAGTGTTTTTTTTTTTTTAATATTCTAAAAGAAAAATGATGAATTAACCATCTGTCAGTTTTTACGTACAAAACTCGCGGACAAATTCTCACCACACATTTAAATTAGGCCAATCAAGTTTCAAATCAAGTTTTCAATAATTACATATTTTATCCCAATTTTGTATTATTAACATTTTAGCCCATATATAAAATATTCTAACTTCCACTTTAGAAAAAATCTTAATTATTTTTTTTTATTTTATGTTAGCAATTAAACTAATTACTTTCTATCAAATAATGGATTGGACATAACGTATTCATGAAATTTGTTCATGAAACTTATAGTTTTGTCAATAAATATAAATTTCCTTAATGTCACCCAAAATTTTAGTTATGTAAGAACTTTTAGTGATGAAAACTATTGTATAAGATCGAATTGCCTTTGTGTGGGAGAGCCAAAATCACAACCTCCCAAATTGAACCACATGCCTATGAAAAAAGTATTGAAAATATACATAAATAAATAAAAAGTAGATTGAATAATTATCAAAGTATAATATATCTACCATATTAAAACAACCATCAAAATATAATATTTCCTATTCATACTATATATCAATACTTTGCAAACCAGTTATAGAAATCACATATACTAATCATCCAAAATGTCGCTGGTGGCAATGTTTGGATAAGGAATCAATGTTCTCCATTCAATGCACTTGTCATTGACTTTATCAAGCCACAATTGAGCCCAAGGGTAGAAGTTTTTATGCCACCAACCTGGAGGTAATGGAGCATTATCATGGAGCATTTACTTGACAAAGTGGTTACCAAGTAATGCAACTAAGATAATCTTGACGAGTTTATCTGGATAAGGTGGAGTTCTTGATGGCAAATAAGTTCAACATTGTCTTGGATGCAAACCCACGAAGATGATATTGTATGTAGATGCAACTATATGACCCATCTGTGGGAGCATCAATCCACCCAATTTTATAATAAAAATAATTTTTATTCTTTATTGTATATTGATCAGATTAAATAAGAATTTTTTTTTTTAATCAGAGTACTAATATATGTATTAGGTAGGTATATGCTTCTTTCTAATCTTCTTTGTACACTAATTGAAGAAAACAATGTCTTCCTATATGAGACATAATTATAATATGCCATGAAGTGTGTACATATACACGTAAGTAGGTGTTGAGGGAGTGAAACCAGGAGTGGGGGGACGTGCTCTTTTTGATTAGCAAATAGATCTGCAAGTGTTTTTATTTAGGCCTTAATAACAAATATAATCAAGTAAAAATATGTATGTTGTACAAATTTAGTAGAAGAAAAAAAATTATAGAAGGGCAAACTTAGATTTTTTTAGAAGAGCAGAAGTAAATAAAATTTAAATTTGCTCTTCAAAGAAGTTTTATTGTTACTTCGTGTTGCCATGGAAGAAATTTTAGCTTCTTTGTGCGTCATCAGAGATTTTTTATGCTTGATTCATTGAAGTCGTAGGTTGAAGAAGTAATAATTAATGTAGAAGAAGTTAAGAAAAAAAATATTGCTTGATTTATTTATTTTAGAGGAACTAATATTTATAGCTTTAAAAGGAGTAAGTGAGCATTACCTATTCATAATTGGTTATGGAGAAATTTAATACTTACATAAATATAAGATGGGTGAATTTGTGCAAAAGATAAAATAAAATCCTAATCTTGTAATTATAGTTTTAATCACAATAGGATTTTGTTTTCTTATTAAAGATAAGAGTCTGAGTGGGAGTGTCAACTTTCTCAAACTTGTGGTGAGAAATTGACCTACTCCTAATTTGGCACATGAAAAAAAATATATAAAATTCTTAATTTGGGACATCTTAAAATAATACCCCATAAATATTTTATTTTAATCATTTTTTTAAAAAGTAATTTCCATAATTTGTAAATGAAACAATAAGAAAATTATCTAATTAATAAACCAAAGAACAGGAAATACTTACGTGAGGTTACGATATATTATTGCATGGCTTAAAATGTTAATAATATAAAGATGGGGTGAGATTGTGCAATTATAAAACTTAAATTGAAAACTTATTTGACCTTAATATGTTAACCAAACATGTGGATGAGATTGTCCGTAAATTTTAATAAACCTACATACTTTGACGATAGCAAAGTCCTAAAAAAAATAGTAAAAATAAAAATTTGGTAACTATTTTTCATAAATTTCAGGAGGTAGGGCCATACTAGGGGTGTCGTCAGAAATTCGAAAATCGAACGAACGAACCGAACAGATCCGTTGCGATCCAAAAATTTTTGAACCGAAAAAAAACTCGAAACCGAAATCAAAAACCGATTCCGAAACCGATTGATTTGAGTTGGTATGGGTTGGGGATTCGGGATCCTCGAATTGGACCGAAAAAAACGAATCTTTAAAAAAAAAATATTTGCTAACTTAATGTAATTACTTAAGTTGTCTTACAATACGTTGAAAAAAAAATAAATTCTTACAACATTTACATTATATAAATGATCCAATCCTATGGATTATTTACATTTATAAATATTTACTTAAGCTAATTATTAAAATAAATACATTATATAATTTTTTTTGTAGCACCTTTTAAGTGAATTTATATTTTTAGTATAATTTTGAACTGAAGTTTTAACAATACAAAAAAAAATCGAATGAGACCGAACCGGACCGAAATCAAATAATTTGGGGAGGATTTGGGTTTTATAGGTACGAAAACCGAAACCGAACTATAAAATTTGAGAAATGTTTGAAATACCTTAATTTCTATCCCGACCAAAACCGAAAACACCCCTAGACTGTACCCCCTAGGGTGTGTTTGTCGCGCGGGATTAGAAGGGGGATAGGATTAATTAATTCTATCCGGTGTTTGTTGTCGGAGAGGATAGGATAAATTAATCCTGTCATGTGTTTGGCGCAATGGTGGATAGGATATTTTAATCCTATCACACGTTTGGTGTAATATGGGACTGAGTAGCATTCGGGATTAATTATCATTTTATCTTTTTATAATCGGATAAATATATACCACCCTTATAGGTGGTATTATTTTATCCCATGATTGACGGATAACAAAATGAACATAAAAATTAATTTTTTTAATATTTTTCTTTACACCTTTTAAATAATGAAATTTATTAATGAAAATTTTCAACCATCCAAAATCACAGTAACCCAACTAATAAAATTCATTTCTTTTATAATATGGCATTTTTTTTTATTAAATGAAGATATTTATAAGAAACTTTAATTTTAGAAAAAATGGTAACATTAGAATTTGAAATTGTACTTAATACCTAGTTCGTAAATATTGTACGTGATATAAAATTTTTCTCCCGAAAGAGTTTTTTATGAAACTTATTTATAAATAGAAGAATCGCATTAGTTAAAAAAAATTTGTGCACAACAATTAAAATTCCTTATATGTTTAAAAGAAAAGTAAGTTGTATTATATAATATCTGGACTTGTAATCCGGAACTCCATCAAATGCAAAGTTTATTAAATCTTAGCCGACTAATCCTTATCCTGGCCGATCCCGCTTAATCATTATCCGACTAATTCCTTTGCTATCCTATCCCACATAATTCCTATCCGACTAATTCCGACTCTTATCATATCCGGCCTTTATCCTATCCTATACTACCTCCTTATCCGGCGCGCCAAACGCACCCCTAGTGTTACTGTGTGCACTTCCCTGACCACACATTTCCTCCGAGACTTCAAATGCATATAAACAACACAACAATTATATTATATATATTCCACCAAAACAGAACAAAAAACCTTGTCAATCCTTCTAATTTTTATGACAATAACACAGAGACTGATACATATTATATATACTGCAGAGAGAGAGAGAGATGCATAGAAGAGAGAGAAAGCTTAGAGTGGTACTAGTCCCATGTCCATTACAAGGGCACATAAGTCCTATGCTTGACCTAGCAAGCATCCTCCATTCAAAGGGATTCTCCATTACAATTGCCCACACCATTTTCAATGCTCCAAATCCTTTTAATCACCCCGATTTCGACTTCCTTCCCATATCCGACAATTTATCAGCACCTGACACTTCAACCAAAAATCTAATAGCTCTTGGAGAGTCTATCAACGCCAACTGTGAAGCACCGTTTAAGAAATCAATGGCTCAGATGATGGAACAACCAAAGGAGGCGTATAATCAAGTTGCGTGCATCATATATGATACGCTTATGCATTTTGCAGAGTCCGTGGCTAATCATATGAACCTTCCCAGCATCATTTTCCTCACCGTCAGTGCCTCTGCTGTGCTTGCTTATGATTCCATCCCTCGGCTCCACGCAGAAGGTTTCATTCCCTTGCAAGGTAATCCCTCCATTGCAATTTAAGAATCTGTTGTATCTCAGTCCTGTCTGGTAAGATATTGTCAATTGTTGTCGATTGAACATTTGTTCACCACACCTAGGTGATGTCGATTGAACATCCAGAGCGTGTAGTTTGTCAATACCTTCTACATCTACACTAAGGCACATATAGCGGCCTGCACACAACACTAGTGTTACATAATTGTACTTTTGTTTTTTGTGTACGGCCATCTCCCAAATCAACGTACAAAATCTCAGTACAACAAATAAATTTGATCTTTTAGCAGGAAGTGTTATTTTCTGAAAACTTTTTGCATAGCCAGATACGACCCTCTGTTTGGGAGGGAGAGAATACTTGTATGCCAAGGCGTTCTTTTGAAGAGAGATCTGCAGTTTTTCAAGGAATTAAACACAAGATGTTGGTCCTGTAGATAAAGAAATTACGGTTAAACTATTTTTAACAGATCAATTAAAAAACAACGAAATGAAAATTGTAATGAGAAACTCTTCAATATTCCTAAAAAATTATGATAACGGTAACAAAAATATACTTTGGTCATGCAAGCTTAATCAAGATAAACTAAATACGGATCTAGCTAACCATTACAGCTAAATATTTCTGTGATACAGATTCTCTGATGCATGACCTCGTGCCCGGGCTTCATCCTCTCAGGTTTAAGGACTTGTCATTCTCCAATTTTGCAAGCTTAGAAGATGTACTAGAAATGGTTTTAACATCAAGAAACACGAGAACTTCTTCAGCCATTATATGGAACACAATTGACCACCTAGAGCATTCATCACTGTCACAGCTCCATCAACAATATTACCAAATCCCATTCTTCTCCATCGGCCCTCTGCACAAAATGGCTCCAACCTCGTCCTCTAGCTTACTAAAAGAGGACACCACTTGTATCAAATGGCTCGACAAGCAACTCCCTCGCTCTGTTATATACATAAGCTTGGGGAGCTTAGCAACCATAGACGAGAAAGAGGTAGCCGAAATGGCTTTGGGGCTAGCTAATAGCGGTCAAGCGTTCTTGTGGGTGATTCGACCTGGCTCGATTCGGGGCTCGGAGTGGATTGAGCTTTTGCCGGAAGGATTTGAAGAAGAAACTAAAGAAAGAAGTCTTATAGTGAAATGGGCACCGCAAAAGGAGGTGTTGGCGCATGGTGCTTTGGGAGGGTTTTGGAGCCACTGCGGTTGGAATTCAGCCTTGGAGAGTGTTAGCGAAGGCGTTCCAATGATATGTATGCCTACTTTTGCAGACCAGAAGGTGACTGCAAGGTATCTCAGTGATGTATGGAGGGTAGGCCTACAGTATGATGGTGAGTTGGAGAGAGGGGAGATTACCATAGCTATAAAAAGACTCATGGTGGATAAAGAAGGGGAGGAAATAAGGCAAAGGGCGGTTCATTTGAAGGAAAAGGTAGAGCTCAGTGTGAGCAAAGGTGGTTCTTCATACAAATCGTCAAATGACTTGGTGGAGTACATCTTGTCGTTGCATTTGGGAAAATGAAGAACAAAAGTAAGTCTTTTAGGTTTTTAGGACTCGTTTGATAACAACATGGAAAATGAAAATAAAAACAGTTGATTTTTGTGAGAAGTTGAAAAATAAGTTGAGACATGTGGTGAGTTGTTTTCTTACTTTGTGACTTTTTTCATGGAGAACTTTTCTTTGGTAGCTGTGGAAGAAAAAAATTTCACAAAAAATTATGATGGATAGAGGATATTTACTCATAAAATGAGCATGAAATGGGGAATATCTTAACACATGCCTCAACTTATTTTCCAACTTCATAACGTTTTTATTTTCCTTCCATGTTTGTAAGCGGTTATTCATCTATCTATGTAATGTTTCACGTCCAAGTAGTAAGCTTTTTCCCCTCTTTCTTTGAGGGGAGGTTTGAGTTTCTTTCCTTGTACAAATTTATTGTTATTAGCAAATTTACCCCTGCATTTTCTCTGAAATCCTTTTAATCACATTATTTGTGGTTTTAGCCGCGGATTTGAAATCAAAGGTTATGAGCTTATGACCTAGTGACTTTCTTGGTAGTTATAGTTTCTCTTTGAAGTGTACCTATTCTTTTCATTTTTCTTTATTTTACTGCTGTGGATCGAAGTCATAGATTTTCTGCATTCCAGCTTAATTCCAGATAAGCATATCGTTTGAAACAGAGGGACTATAATTTTTAAATAGGAATAACTAGAGTTAATGTCCGATGTTTGTGTAAATACCATGTGTCCATGTGCAGAATTAAACAATACAACACTTCCACCTTATGTTCCAATGGCTTCTTTTCCAACTCCTGTGCAAAATTTAAATTTCAAAATATGACCAATAAGACAAACATGTGGAAGATCTCACTATACATAATCTCAATAGTTTCATGACCTGTTTTATAGATCTCAGTGGATCGATTTTACTATAATTGAAAAGTTTAAATAAAAAATGACATTTTTAACTGTTTATTGAAAAAAAAATAAAAAAAGAAGAAAAATAAAAATAAAAGGATTGCTGACCTGTATTAATGTGTCCTAAAGACAAACATAAAGATGGTTCTTGGGGTAGGCTTTTTGCACAAGAACCGATTAACATAAAGAGGCAGATCAAATAAAAAATTGTGGTTTGGGTAGGTCCAGTTTCCTTGCTGATGGGTTTGTTCTAGTTCCAGAATCAGATAACCTTCAGTTTGATTCTCGGTTTAGAGTAAAACATCCCAACCCAAGAACATACAGTTAAAACAAACCTAGCTGAAAATGGACCAAGACTCCCTTATAATTTATTACAAATCACATATATATCAGATATAATTGTCTATATATATATATACATATGGAGGTTTATTAATTCGTATTATCATCTCTAAAAACAATAAAATCTAGTTGAAATAGCTTTTATATTCACTCCTAATTAGAAAATAAAACAAGGGTACCAGAGAATGCAACAAGACTCTTAATGATGTAGTTTTTGTACCTTTCAGAATATTACAATAAAAATAATTCTCTAACACACTGCTAAGTCGCTCTGTCTTACAGGCTCCAAGTCGCAGGACCCGGTGCCTGGGCTTCATCCCCTCTGGTTTAAGGACCTATAACTAGCAAAATTGGGCAAAAGTAGAAGATATACTGCAGGCAATTGTGGCTGCAAGAAATAGCAGAACTTCTTCGGCCATCATATGGAATATAATCAACCACCTCGAGCATTCTACACTTTCAGAGCTCCACCAAAAATATAACCAAGTCTCACTCTTCTCAATTGGCCCTCTGCACAAAATGGCTGCAATCTCGTCGACTAGCTTACTAAAAGAGGACACCACTTGTATAGAATGGCTCAACAATCAAGCTTTTTGCTCAGTTATTGACGTAAGCTTAAGGAGCTTAATTAGCAACCATAGATGAGAAGGAAGGAGCTAGCTGAGATGGCTTGGAGGTGCGGGTGATTCGTCCTGGTTCCATTCGGGGCGGGCAATGGATCGAACTTTTGCCATAAGGTTTTAAAGAAGCAATTAAAGAACAAAGTCTCGTCGTGAAATGGGCACCTCAAAAAGGAGGTGCTTGCACATGGTGCTGTGGGAGGTTTTTTGAGCCACTGTGGATGGAATTCAACCTTAGAGAGTATTAGCGAAAATGATATGCATGCCTATTTTTCGAGACCAGAAGATGAACGCTAGGCACTTGAGTCATGTTTGGAAGGTAGGCCTACAGTACGATTGTGTATTGGCAAGATCGAAAATTAAGTTATAGATAGACACATTGTGGATAAAAAAGGGGATGAAATAAGGCAGAGAGCAATTCATGAGAAAAGGTGGTTCTCCATACAATGCGTTGAATCACTAATTAGTAGAGTTCATCTTATTAAAACTACGCATATCAGATTTCTAGTAAAAGTTTTAAGCTCAAGAATCTGAATTGTTAGCGGATATTCATCCATTCATTTATGTAGTCTTTTGTACTCAACTAGTTACCTTTTTCCCCCCTTTCTTCGAGGATCTATTTTGGTCGCTGGATTTATCTCTTGGGCTTCCTCACTTTTTTTTTTTTAGGGATTTTTCTCTTCTTAAATATTTTACTATTTTAATTTTTTACCTTATATTTGTTTTAAAAAAAAATCATTAGTCATCTGCATTGAACTAACAGAAATACAACAAATGTTCAAGTTAATTTGGTTCAAATTTTGTTGATTTTATACACCCAAAACTTGACAACCGAATCAGACCGAAAAACTTAAAAAATTGCTTAGTTCAATTGAGTTTGATATTTCGGTTTTCTTCACACCCGTAAGGCAGAAAGGGCAAACCAAAATAGCAATTGGCCCTTCTATTTTGAAAATTTGCTATTTTGCTGTTATATTTCCCTTATAAAAAAAATACTCTCGACAGTAAAAGAAAGAAATTAAAAATAATTAAAATTCTGAAGTCTCTTGCTATGCAAGCTCCTCAATAACGGAAAAAAATCATAGGCTGCGGGTTATTGTGCTCGATAAACAGAGAAGAGAGAAGAAAGAAAATTCGAAGGATGCTCTCAATGAATTGCTGCAGCTGTTTCAATTTTTATAATTGAGATGAGCTGATGGAATAGGGCTTTGGAGCAAGGGTGGGCTTGAGCTTAATGAACGGGCTGCTGGGCTCTTCTTTTATTATTGATATATGAGGTATTGGGCTTAGATTTGCTGCATGAGACATGTGCCGGCTCTGGGACCACTAATTATTCTAGCTTAGAGACATCAGTGTTACAACTCTAATTCTATAAGTATAAATAAAAAAAATGGTCATTATTAGAGATCCTGAATTTGAGGCTGGTTGTAATAGAGAAAAAAAAAAACTGCTAGTTGTATTCTCATTATCTTTGACTTAATAGATAAACCACGCACACATAACCGAAGAACAGACCACCGATAACATAAACGTTATCGGAGGAACCTATCATCACCTTAAAAGTATCTTGTCTCATTTATCTCTTTCATTTATTGTTCTATTGATTTCACTTAACAACTCATATTATGGATGACCTAAAAAATTTGGCATCCACAAAAGAGGTACTAAGTTAAGCGTTATCGGAAGAACCTAGCACCACCTTAAAAATATCTTGTCTCATTTATTTCTTTCATTTATTGTTCTATTGATTTTACTTAACAACTCATACTATGGGGGACCTAAAAAATTTGGCATTCACAAAAGAGGTACCAAGTTTTTTATTACCTTTCTTCAAAAATGTATCTTTTATTATTATTATTATTATTGTTGTTGTTGTTGTTGTTGTTGTTGTTGTATTCTATTGTTGTCTTAACTTAAAATGAAAAAAAAAAGTTAGAAAAAAGAGATTGTCCTTTAGCCACACTGAACCAATTTGTAATACAACTCTCAATTCAGATTATGTTTGATTTTGTATAAATGTTTTAAGAGGATTTAGTTTGAATTGAAAATGCAAAACGATTTATTTACTGGGCCTTAAAGAAAAAAACATCTTACTAAATTTCCTTGGTATCACTAGCCCCGCCACATAAAGTTTATGTGATACTAAATTATAAGTATTTTTCTATTTTTACTCTTACATTTATTTTCTTACTCATGAACTCTTTGTTAGAAGAAAATGTATTTTGCTATTAGGCTAATTGTTTATCTTTATTTATATAATATTTTTATTTTAACTCCTCATTTATGTAATATTTTTTATTTAAAATTAAATATATATATATATATATATAAAAACATGCACATACATTAAGGGGTTGTTTGTTTTGCAAATTTTCAGATTTGAGTGACAAATCACTTAATTTTTTTGCCAAACAAACAATTTTCACACCACTTAAATTTGAAAACTTAAAACTCGTAGTTAGAAAATACCTATTTTACCCTCATTAAAGCCCTAATCATGTGATCTAAATACACTAATAAGGGCAAAATTGTCATATTAAGAAAAAATCAATTTTCAGATGTGTTATATTTAAACAAACAACATTTTTTTCAGATACAGTTTTCAAAAATATACAAATAATTTTTTCAATTTTTAACTTTTAATTTTTAAATATTTTATCAAACGCAACTTAAATATAATAATCGTAAACCAAATATAAAGCACAGTGCGTAATTTCTAATATATGGACTCAACATACAATAAAATTTTATTTGCACCAAGACTCATTAAAAGACTTCACTCCCATCTATTGGGCTACGCCGATAATAAGTAACGAAGGATTCTAAGAATATAGGCCGAAGTTTTGCGCATATTCAAAGCCCAATGAACAAAGTTAGACTCTTCCAGAATATTCGTCTTCGTAATTGATTGCCATCCATCTCCATCACAAAGCAAGATTACTCTCGAAATTACTGGAAATTTCTTGCTTACCCTATAAATACCCTACGTATCCCCAATTTTCAAAATCAACACCGAAGTACAAAAGCCCTTGTAACAAAACAATCATCTAAGCTCTCATTTCGAAAATGTCGTTGATTCCAAGCTTCTTTAATGGCAGTGGTAATGGTCGAAGGAGCAACATCTTCGATCCCTTTTCTCTCGATGTTTGGGACCCTTTTAGGGATTTCCCATTCTCATCGTCCTCAGAAGCTTCAAGAGAAACTTCTGCTCTGGTCAATACTCGAATCGATTGGAAGGAAACACCGCAAGCTCATGTGTTCAAGGCCGATCTTCCTGGGATTAAGAAGGAAGAAGTGAAGGTAGAGGTTGAGGACGATAGGGTTCTGCAGATTAGAGGAGAGAGGAACAGGGAGGTTGAAGAGAAGAATGATACTTGGCACAGGGTTGAACGTAGCTCTGGGCAGTTTATGAGGAGGTTTAGGTTGCCGGAGAATGCAAAGATGGATCAGATTAAGGCATCAATGGAGAATGGAGTGCTCACTGTTACTATTCCTAAGGAGGAAGTGAAGAAGGCTGATGTCAAATCCATCGAGATTTCTGGTTAGAATTTTTATTGCGAGGTTCAGATATGGAAGGGTATTGAGAATTTTATGCGTCTCTCTGTTAATTTTGTCTGTCCAGTGTTTTGATGTAATGGTTTGGTTATGGATATTTTGATTTTGTAAATAATACATATATCTCATGGTTTTCGTGTCTTCCCATTTTTTCTAAATATGCTATTTCATGTGTATTGCTAATCGGTTCCTAGTTCACACAGGACGCGGAATTTCAGTTGTCCCGCATTTGCTGGAATGATATGTGTTTGTTTTAAAATTTAATATTTATAAATAGGTAAAATATCACTTTTATCCTTAAGTCACGCATATAAAATAAAAATACAAGGGCAAATTTATAAATAAAATTCATTCTAACATTATGTGTAATATGTCAAACAAACGAGAATTAATATAAGACTTCAAAATTAATCTTTAGTTTTTAAATTTAGATATATAAACAAATGCACGCTTTATTTTGGGGGCGCTCATTTAGATTTGGGCAAAATCTTAAATTTTTATCAAGGAAGTTGGAGTGGGTTTATTTTTTGTTTGTAACATATCTTTATTTTAAAAAATAAATATTGATTAATGTATTTAAACACTTACATATTTCATTGTAAACATTCACATATTTAATTGTAAACATTGAAGGTTTGATTCGATTTTTTATTTGTTTTTAAAATATTAAAAACAGGGTTACTACTTTGGGTTCAGCTTTGGGGTCAACTGTGAGGTCTCCAGGTCAGTTTTCAGTAGAATGCTGGCGGCTGTCAAAATATTCTATGGCCAGCAGTATTATGGTTTAAATTGTGAAAGATGATTAGTCGAGATGCGTGATAGTCAACTTGGACATTGTCTGATAATAAACCAAAAAAAAAAAATTAGTGTTTCGGCGTACAATGATGTTTTAGAATATAAACAATTTTTTCTCAAAAGATGCACAATGAACAAATTCAAGAATTTACGCGTTGGAGGCTGGATCCCCAAAACTTCATAGCTTCATGGCCCTTATTTTGGCCGTTGGACAAAGAATCCTATTGAAGGACAATCAAAATCTTATTTAAGACTAAGCTAGGATTTCCTTTAATTTGGGTGGGCAAATGATAGTCCGAATAATATATATATATATATATATATATATATATATATATTTCTTAATAAAGAATTTTAATTTATTTTTTTGAAATATTTTAAATTAATAGTGTCAATTCCTTTTATTTACGGTCCGTTTGGATTAAGGGAATGGGAAGGAAGGGAAAGAAAAAGAAAGAGGAGGGATTACATTTTATTTGTTTGGATAGATTTAGAAGAAGGGGTGAAGAGGAAATGGAAGGATTGGGAGGGGATGCCAATCTCCTCTATTTCTTTATTTTGTTTCCTTTCAATATTGGGAGGATTGGGAGGGAAAGGAAAAAAATTTAATGATTTTTTCACGTTATTCCAAATTTAACCTTAATTTGTTAATAATATGTTAAATCACATTCCTTTCCTTTCTTCTTTCTATCCAAACAAGATTTATTTTCATTTCATTCTTTTCCATTTTTAGCTATCCAAACAATAATTAAATTAAACTCATTCCTTCCCCCTCCTAATTAATTATGTCATTTCCATTCCACCCCTTCAATCCAAACGGATTGTAAAATTAAAAGAATTAACATAATGGCATTTAACTTTTGAAATTATTGTCTTGTTTAAAAAGATAGCTAAAGTTAAAGAGAACATGGGTTCTATAAGCGCCATTTCCATAATTATCTTAAAGTAAATTATATTTATATAAAGGATACTTTTATATTTCATACTAGACTAGATAGAGGATTATTTTTACAATTTAATTTAGCCATATGGATAATTTATAATATTTATCCACCAGAAAGATTCATCTTTTTTTTAATGGTCAATTATACATTTATTACAATCTTTTATTTTATTATTATCATTGGAGTTGCTAAGTTTTACCAACCATCGCTTACCGGAGTTCTAGCTATCTTGACCGAAATTCTGACTATTGTCGTACCTCCAACCCGGTCATGGTAGTTTTGGTAAGAAATTTTATATAGTGTAAAAACAAATTTACATTCACCTTTACATCTTTAATTGTTTGTGGGTTAAGTGAAAAATAAAATGCTCTAAAACATATAACATTAATGGCTTGTGGATTTATTGTAAAAACATATTTGAACTAAAATATATATTATTTGTTGCTTGTGGTTTTATTACAAAAATATATTTGCACTAAAATATATATTATTGTTGCTTGTGAATATAGTGCAAACACAAATTTGCAATAAAATATGCATCATTAGTTACTTGCGGAATTAGCGCAAAAATAGGTTTGCACTAAAAATTTTATCATTAGTTACTTGCGAATTTAGTACAAAAACAAATTTGCATTAAAATATTTACCATTAGTTACTTGCGAATTTAGTGGAAAAATATATTTGCACTAAATTATGTATTATTAGTAGCTTGCGGGCTTGGTGCAAACACAGATTTACGGTAACTACACCAAAGCTTCAGTGATGTCTTGCGCTCTGGTGATAGTTATTGGAAATCTGGTGATAGTTATTGGAAATCTAACAGTGAAGGATGGTGGTGGTGACTAGTGGTAATTAATTTTTTTTTTGAATAAACTATCTAATGACCAATAAAATATATGTTCAATATTACTTTTGTCCTTAAACTTTAAAATACTTTGTTTAAATGAGTCTAAATGCGGCTCTTCTGTACAAATTAGTAATTAAATCCTAATGGAATGAAGCATGTGCCACACTCATGCGTCTTTTAAAGGCAATTTTGTCTAGTTAAAGTAAATATCTTTTTTAAAAAAAAAAAAATTAATTGTAAAATTCAGATACAAATATTAAAATGGTAAAACATAAATAAAATAAAAAAGGAGTAATGAGAGAGAAGAAAGAGAAACAGACAACCCTACACCACCACCGTTCAACTGGCGCCACTCTCCCTCTTCCTCTGATGACAACCTTCTCACCTGCAACGCACCTTAGTCAGCATAACAAAAAGATGAACCCGCAAGACTAAAATCAATTATAGGAAGCAAAAGTTGGGTAAAAATTGTAAGTAATTAACAATTGGTAGTTCATCACTCGTTTATTGTTCAATTTCAGTGTAAGTTTACTATCTCTGTTTTTATTGATTTTATTTGATCCTTTTAAGTTGAATATTGTTGTACTTTGTTCGGTTTGGATTTTTTTTTTTCAAGGGTGTTTGGTTAGGAATTGAATAAAATAGGATTCATTTATGAAATTAGTCTCCAAGGGTCCTAAATTGACTCGTTTTAATTTGGATTGTTAGTTTATCTGTTTAATTTAAGGTGGTGTTTGCTTTTACCTTTTAATACTGACTAGACTTTTATTCAACATTAAGAGGTATAATTAATGTTTGTTTTCTTATCTTTTAATGCTAAATTAAATTAAAATTCATCATTAAGAATTAAGAAGTAATTCAAGCGCTGAATGCTTAATTTAACTTTAATGAAATTTTATTCCATTGGTACTCCGATTCTTTTGAGTCATTAAACATCTAATCTAATAGTATATATATAAAATGGAGGAAGTGGTTCATTTATTGCTTTTTTTCTTTATATATTGCCATGTGTCCTTTTATTTAATGCACTTATTTTACTTATTCATTTATTGTTTGTTTTTTTTATATGTTGTCATGTATTCCTTTATTAAATGCATTCATTTTATTTATATAACTAGAGTATTTATTCTTCTCTTCAATTCTTTTTTTGACTTCTACCATTATATATCCCTTCTATCACTCTCTTCATAATCCATTATTTACATTAATTTTATGTCTCCTCTCCACTTACTATATCATTATTAACTATATATTACTCCCATCAATTATCGATTCTTTCATGTTGCCAGCTACTTAAACAAAATATTTTATCTAAATCAAATATTTTAATTTACTATTATATTGTTTCTATATTTTATCAAAACCAATTGCACACTAAAAAATAGTTCAATATTTTAATAATTAATTTCTCTTTTGCATGAGTTTTCTTAGATTGAGTTTTTAACAAATCAAACATAAACTTATAATTTTTATTGCACGAAAACATGCGTAAGTAATTCCTTATTAAACATAATTGACCTAAAATATTGTACGAAATGTTAATATAATACTTTTACGGCACCCGTGCATCGCACGGGGTTGAAAACTAGTTGATTTATAAAACACTAATAAGGATAAAATTGTAACATGTTATTAATTTAGCATTTAAAACTAATTAAAACCAAACACATTTTTCAAATATTTCATTTAGTATTAAATATTTATAATTCAGCATTCAGTATTTAATATTTAATATTTAATATTTAAAAGCTAAAAAAATAAATAACTCCTGAAGTGTATTTTACCATATCTCTGTTTCTCTTCCAATGAGGAGAGCGGCGCCAGAGCACAAAGAGCTGCAGATAAGCACTGTGCATGTATTATGGTTTTGGGGAAATAAGAATTGAGTTTTATGGTTTTTTTTTTAAGTCATGGCGTATGAACTAATTTGATGTTTAATTGGAGATGAAAGTTTGAAAAAAAAATCTACATTTTTTTATTCACAAGACCTTTTAAAAAGCTTTAAACTCATGGTTTTGGGGAAATAAGACCTTCTTCTCTTTTTTTAAATCATGACTTGATTCTTTTTAATTTATCTGTGAAATTGAATAAAATAGTCAAAATGAGACTCAGTCAATAGTTTAGGATTTAAATTGAGCATTTCAAAATTTAATGGCAAAGTGACATTGAATGCATGGTTTAAGGGCTATTAGAATAGTTTATTTTAAAAAAAATTATATAAAAAAGAAATAAAGAAAATAAATAAATTATAAAGTGTATTTTACATAAAGAAAAAAGAATGTCCTTATTTTGTAATAAAAATATAAATTAACCTTCCATTAAACATAATTATAAAGGGGACACTTTCTATTCATTAAATATAATTATGGAGGGAGGCCTTTCTTTCACCATCATCATTATCATTCCACACATCAAAATTATGAAAAACGAAAACAAATAAAATTTTATAGTTTTGTACATCACAAAGTAGTAGGCTTTACCTAAAACAAAAACTAGATCGACTAAGCTATCTTCAGTTTGAGCCTCATTTGGGGTGAGGAGAATTTTCGTTGTTATTGAAATAAAAAGAAAAAAACTTAAATCATTATCTTTATTTTTAATAATAATAAAAAATTAAATTAAAAACTAAAAAATTATTCATTCTAACAATAATAACCACCATAAAAAAGTTCAAATTTCACTTGGTGTGTACTGGAAATTTAAGTAAAGCATGAATTGTTGTTTTAATATTTTCTTAAACTTTTGCATGATAAATGTCTTATTTTATTAATGAGATAATGGATTATAAGGTCTCGCTCCGTAATGTTTTATAACTCAAAGGACGGACTCATGTTTAATAAAGGGAAGTAGTATCAATTTCATAATTTGATTTTACAATAAGGACATTTTTCATAATATTAATTTATTTTAAGGAAAATGATAAATGTTGATAGACAAAAATACCCTACTATATCATTTATTCTAATTATACAAAAGACATATTATTATCTCTTACATACACATAGTTTAAAGGGAGAAAACAAAAAATAAGGGAAAAGAGAAGTTGTCTTACCAATAATCTCACATCTTCCAGCACCATTACCACCACCATCACCACCACCATCACCACCTGAATCTCCGATCGTATCGCCTAGAGGAGCAAGCGCCATCTTCGTATTCATCTTCTTCTTCTTTTTTTATAGATGTGCAATCGTAAAAGATATATAACTTTTGATCGAACCGTTGGATTTGGCTAATTTTTTGATATGTTGTTCGGAAGACAAAGTTACTATAATTGCGAAAAAAATTAAGACGATCAGATGTCATTTTGCTATCAAAATCGACCAATTTCCACAACCTAGCGGGATTTGAAAAAAAAATATGACCGTAACTCTTTTTTTTTACGAATCCTAGGTCGATCTATATATATACACATATAAATAAATTAAGTAGATGTTAATCTCATCAATTTTAATGGTGCTAAAATTATTTTAGCACCTTATAATTTGTTGTCCAAGTGGTGCTACTTTCTAGTTGTTGTTTAGAATGTGCTAAATGCATTTAGTACCTTCTGGTTGTGGTGCTGTCCAGGGGGTGCTAAATGCATTTAGCACGTTCTTGTTGCCATCCAGGGATGCTAAATGCATTTAGCACCTTCTAGCTGCTGTCTAGGGTTGCTGTCCAGAAGTGCTAAATGCATTTAGCACCTTCTGGTTTTCTGGCTGCTGTCTAGGGTTACTATCCACGGGTGTTAAATGCATTTAGCACCTTCTGGTTGCACTTTCTGGCTGCTGTCTAAGGGGTGCTAAATGCATTTAGTACCTTCTGGTTGTTGTCCAGGGGTGCTAAATGTATTTAGCACCTTCTGGTTGTACTTTCTGGCTGCTGTCTAGGGGGTGCTAAATGCATTTAGCACATTCTGGTTGCTGTCCATTTAGCACCTTTTGGTTGCTGTCCATTTAGCACCTTCTGGTTGCACTTTCTAGTTGCTGTCCAGGGGGTGCTAAATGCATTTAGCACCTTCTGGTTGCTGACTAGAAGGTGCTAAATGCATTTAGCACCTTCTGGTTGCTGTTAGTGTCATAATGAGACGATATTATAAGGAAGGGATATTTGTGTCTTTTTTGTACAATGTCCTTTATTTACATGGCTAATTTTTAAGTATCCTTTATAATTATATTATTATTAGAATGAGCTCTTATACCTAATTACTTCTTTATTAATTTAAATTAAACAATATTAAATAGACTTAAAGATTTGGGGACTCTGGTATAACAGCAACCCTAGATGGATAGCTTTGGGGCCTTGAATTTAGTCAAATTAAATTTTTGTGACATATCGAACAAAATAAAAAATAGAATATATAATTTTTGATACCAACTCAACGCAAATTAAATATTTTATTTTGAGGAGAGGGGTTGGCCCAGTGGTAGGCAACCTCCACCCTTGTCTTGAGGTCAAGGGTTCGACTCATGGGGTTGGGTGGGGGGTTTTCCTTTATTTATAGGATTAAGGGAGAGACTTAGACCTCCCTTAATTTATAAAAAAAAAAAAAAAATATTTTATTTTACATGAAAAACTTTACTCTTACGAATTGGGCTAAGCCCATAAGTTTTGAAGGACGACTATGTGGGCTGAAGTTTTGCCCATATTTAAAGCCCAATCAACAAAGCTAGAGTTTTCCAGAAAGTTCATTTTTATAATTGATGATTGCCCGCATCACAAACCGGGTAGGATCACTCTCGAAACTACTGGAATTCTAATTCGTAACCCTATAAATACCTGCATTTCTCCAAATTTCAATACCAACAACAACGTGCAAAAATCATCTAAAGAATCATAAGCCGTCATTTTAATTAACAAATCCACGGTGCTTAGGAAAAATGTCGTTGATTCCAAGTTTCTTTAATGGCAATGGTCGAAGGAGCAACATATTCGATCCCTTCTCTCTGGATGTTTGGGACCCGTTTAAGGATTTCCCATTCTCCTCTTCCTCAGAAGCTTCGAGAGAAACTTCTGCTCTGGTCAACACTCGAATCGATTGGAAGGAAACGCCGCAAGCTCATGTGTTTAAGGCCGATCTTCCGGGGATTAAGAAGGAAGAAGTGAAAGTAGAGGTTGAAGACGACAGAGTTTTGCAGATTAGAGGAGAGAGAAACAGGGAGGTGGAAGAGAAAAACGATACCTGGCATAGGGTTGAACGGAGCTCAGGGCAGTTTATGAGGAGGTTTAGGTTGCCGGAGAATGCAAAGATGGATCAGATAAAGGCTTCAATGGAGAATGGAGTGCTCACTGTTACCATTCCGAAAGAGGAAGAGAAGAAGGCTGATGTTAAATCTATTGAGATTTCTGGTTAAAATTTTATATGCGGAGGGGTTGAGAATTTAATTAAGAGTCTGTCTTGTCAGTGAGTCTGTCTGGTGTCTTTAAAGTGTTTGATATAATTCCCTGGTTACGGATATTCTGTATTGAGAATTTTATGCGTCTCTCTATTAATTTTGTCTAGTTTGTGTCTGTCAAGTGTTTGATGTAATGCTTTTGGTTATGGATATTCTGATTTTGTAAATAATATATGTATCTCATAGTTTTCGTGTCTTCCCTTTTTTTCTAATCATGCTATTTAATGTTTATTGTTAATTTTTGTTCAAAAAAATGTTTATTGTTAATGGGTGGAGTTCAACACTTCAACCGGAGGCGGGATTTCTATTATACCGCCGCGTTTGCTGGAATGATATGTCTTCGCTACGAAATAAGAGAAGAAAACAATGATCGGTATTGTTTCAAAATTTAATATTTATGAATAGGTAGAATTCTACTTTTACTTAATTTATCTAGTAAATTTTAAAATTTAAAATTTTAAAATTTAAAATTTAAGTGATTTAAAAAATTGTTTACTTGTTTAAAAAATTAAATGGTTATTTAATTTTTATTACTTAAAATTTAAAAATTTTATTTAAAATTTTAAATAGTAATTTTTTCATGTAAATTTAAAACTTTATTTTAAAGTGCATAAAAAGTTCATTTTATCCTCCTTCTTTAAATAAAATTACACACCCATTTTAAGTTAACTTTTCCACTTTTACCACCTAAGTCTAGTAATGAAGGCAACTGACGAGTGGTGTTGTTAATCAATTGTTGAGTGTTTTTATTGTTGTGTTTTTATTCATTTATGCTTTTGTTCTTTTGTTAAATACCTTTTTTTTTACTCTATCTATCAATAATTAATTTGTCTATGATATATTTTGTTGTTCAAAATTGTTACCTTTGCTAGTAGGGTACATGTTTGTTTGTATTCATTATTTGTGTGAATTCATATTTTATTATGTATTGGGATTTGTGGTCACGAAAGTTTTGATGATTAACTAGTTGAATGTTCATAGTTTATTTTATTATAGGTATGAAAGGTTATGATGTATTTAGGAATTAGCATCCAAGATTCTGGTGGATATGAAAGGTTTTTTTTTTTCTTTTCTTTTATTATGAGTTTTAATGAAAAGGTTTTTGCCAATGGTTTTTTTATTTGACACTTTACTTCAATTAGGTTCTTGGAAAATTATGTATTTTTAATCACTCGTTAAATATGATCTTTCTTATTTTTATTTAGAATTACGTGATCAAAATAAAATAATTAGAACAAGATTATCATACTAAAATAATTCAGTTTTTAGATGTGTTATATTCAAACAAGCAACATTTTTTTAAATACAATTTTTAGAACTAAAAAAACAGCTTTTTCAATTTTCAGTTTTTTTATTAAACATCACCTAAGTCATACGTATAAAATAAAAATACAAGGGAAAATTTGTAAATAGAATTCATTTAACATTCATATATAATATGTCAAACAAACAAGAATTAAATTAAGACTTCAAAATTAGTCTTTAATTTTTAAATTTAGTCATTTAAATTTAGATATTTAAACAAATGCACACTTTCTAGGCGCTCATTTGGATTTAGGCGAAATTTTAAACTTTTATCAAGGAAGTTGGAGTAGGTTTATTTTTTGTTTGGAACATATCTTTATTTTTTCAAAAAAAAAAAGAAGAAGAAGTGATTGGTATCAAGATAATGTACCTAAACACTAACCATTTTTCATTGTAAACATTGAGGGTTTGATTTGATTTTTTTGTCTGTTTTGAAATATTAAATTAGTAAATTCATATTAAAAATTGTTAGATGTGAGGATAATTTTTTATATAAAATTATTATTTATAAAATTACTAATTTTTTGAAAAGTATGAAATTAATATTTTAGATTGTTAGAACGAATCTAAATTCAAATAATTTTGCTTTGTAATTAGTATAATAGGTTCTTTAAATAGATTTTTGTATTTCATACACTTGAGGTGTTAGATTAAAGAAGACGGCTCACTCCACACCCAAGTTAAATTTATAGAAGTTTCATAATCAACCATCAAATGAGTTATTGTATTTGGTAGCGAAGAGATAATTTTCAGCGTATAAGGATGTTTCAGAGTAGAAACAATTTTTTTCAAAAGATACACGATTAACAAATTCAAGAATTTACACGTTGGAGGCTGGATCCCCAAAACTTCATAGCTTCATGGCTCTTATTTTGGCCATTGGACAAAGAATCCTGTTGAAAGACAATCAAAATCTTATTTAAGTCTAAGCTAGGATTTCTTTAATTTGGGTGGAGGCATTATAGTCCGAATAATTTTATTTTTTTAATAAAGAATTTTAATTTATTTCTTGAAATATTTTAAATTGATAGTGTCAATTCCTTTTATTAAAATTAAAAGAATTAAAAATAATGGCACTTCAACTTTTGAAATAAGTTCTATAACGCCTCTTCCATAATTATCTTAAAGTAAATTATATCTATATAAAGAATATTTTTATGTTTCATACTAAATAGAGGATTTTTTTATAAAATGTAATTTAGCCATAAGGATAATTTACAATATTTATCCACCAAAAAGATTCACTTCTTTTTTAAGGGTGTTCTTAAATATACCCACGGAATCAGTCTTCTTACTCCAGTGTGAGAATACTTTTTTATCACCCCATCAAATCTTTAAAAAATCTTGTAATTCAATCGAGTGGTGGGGTGAGTTTACTGAAACAATATAGAGACGATAAAGTTTTGTCGCTAAAAGTAAAAACATTAAATAATATTAAATATTTCATTAATATAAGACATAATAAACAAAAATTACATTGCTCTTAATAAATTTTATTAAAAATTTCTTCTAAATAATACCTCTGAAGATACAAAATATTAATTGTAATATATACAATTTTAGCAATTATATGAAATTTCATATAATCTTTTATTATCCATTACTCTTAAATGGTTATTATTCATATTTTAAATTTGTCTAAAAATTTTATTTGTATCAAATAAGTAAATATAAGTCTTAATTCACTACATTAAAAACATTAAAAGATCAAAAGCTCTAATCCATATATATATATATACTAGTATGTTTGATATACAAAAGAAATTTTTCATGTACTTGAAATATTTACTCTGTTTCCGATCAAATTTAGATCATCCATTAATTTTTAAGCATTTTGAAAAAATTATTAATTGTTTTCAACACAATTATTAATAAAACAAAATTTAATTGTTTTTTTTTATAATATGAAAATTTAAACATTAATTACATTTAAAGAAAGGCCCCAAAAAATCCTTACACTATATTTTTCTTTATTAATTTTTGTTATACATACATACGTAAACTATCTTTCCCTCTGTCTCTCTCTAAAATGTACATGTGAGCGATTTGGAGCAATAAGTTAGGTTAGATTGTAAAGATTTGAAGGAGCTGTTGAAATTAACTAATTAATTAACAAAAATTATAATTAAGTCTTATACTATATAAATATATGTCTTAATTCACTACATCAAAAATATTAAAAGATCAAGTTTATTTTTTATCAAAAATTTCATAAGAAAGACGACGGAGAAAAAAAAACTCACGAAAAAAAAATGAATAGCGATGATTTTTTCCTCAAAAATAAATTGTGGTGAGAAGAAAGTTTTTTATACTATTTTTTAGGATAAGTTGGACATAGTTTTGAATTTTGGTGGGATGAGAAGACTGATTTTGTGGGTTCATTAAAGAACACCATTTTTTAATGGCCAATTATACATTTGCAACAATCTTTTATTTTATTATTACCTTCGATGGTCGTTATATCTCACCAACTATTGCCCATCGGAGTTCTAGCTATCTTGACCGAAACTCTGACCATTGTCGTACCTTCAACCCGGTCATGGTAGTTTCAATAAGAATTTTTACATAGTCTAAAAAAAATTTCTATTCAAACCATACATCTTTAATTGTTTGCGGATGTTGACATACCGGATTAGATAGCCAAATAGGATTATTTAATCTCATTTGGACTGGATAAAACAATCCTACATCTTAGGTGTGATTTGTTAATTCCTCTTTCAGTGGGATAAGAAGGTTAAGTAGGATAAATAATTTGTTCGGATATCCAATTCCGATAAATACTAAACATGGGATAGAATAAAGTTATCATATTTCGCTTTTTTATCTTGCGCATCAAACGCTGCCTAATGGCTTGTGGATTTGTTGTAAAAACATATTTGTACAAAAATACATATTATTTGGTATTTGTGAATTTATTGTAAAAACATATTTACACTAAAATATATATATATTATTGTTGCTTGTGAATTTAATGCAAACACAAATTTGCACTAAATTTTGCATCATTAGTTACTTGTGGAATTAATGCAAAAACAGGTTTGCATAAAAAAATTTATCATTAGTTATTTGCGAATTTAGTATAAAAAAAATTAGCATTAAAATAATTACCATTAATTACTTGTAGATTTAGTGTAAAAATATATTTGCACTAAATTATGTATTATTAGTAACTTGCGAGTTTAGTGCAAACCAGTGTTTTGAAAAGCGCCATGTGGCGCACATTTGCGCGCAATTGCGTTTTTTCGGAGGTAAACGCTATGTAGCATAGCTCCAATAGCTTTTTATCCAAATTGCTTACGCAATTTGATGACGTGGTAAGCTATTTTACGCAATTTGCAGATTACTCACGCTATTTGGGACACCAACTTAAAAGAAAAAAAGGGAAAAAAAACCCTAGCTTTATTTTCTCCACAGCCGTTCTCCTTTCTTCACCGCTCTTCTCCTTTCTTCTCCTTCCTTTACTACTCGAAAGAGAGCAGGCTTGATTTGGCTTTGCTTTGGGTGGGTGGATTTGAGCATATTAGGATTTTATCTAGGACAAAAACTAGTAATTGATAGTCGGTGGTTTTGGGTGGGTTAAAGAGAATCGTTTTTGAGTTTGAGAGGGGAAATTACAATTGTTTTTGGTGGAGAAGAAGCAGCGGAAATTAAGATCAATTTGAGAGGAAATAACGAAGAGAGGGGAGTAAAGTTAGAGAGCTAGGGTTTTAAATTTATTGAAAATGACCTTTTTATTTTTGGGTTCTTAATTTTGTACCCCCTTTTTCTCTAATTTATTATTTGTCCCCCTTTTATTTTTGGGTTTTTTTCTTATCACCCTTTTTTCTCTAATTTTTTTAATGGTTTTTGATTTTTTATTAATATTATTTACTATAAATTTTTATTTTTTTTTTATTATTACGTTATTCATTATCCAAATTGTTTATGCTATTACGCAATTTGTGAGCGCTACGCAATTCCGGAACCAAAATACAACGCTTTACGCTATCGCGATTTAAAATGTTGGTGCAAACATAGATTTACAGTAGCTCCACCAAATCTTCTTTGAGGTCTTGCACACTCATGGTAGTTATCAAAGTTCTAATAGTGGAGGATGGTAACGGTGACCAGTGAAGATTAATTTTTTTTTGGTAAACTATCCTAATTACAAATAAACTATATGTTTAATATCACTTTTGTCCTTAAACTTTAAAACACTTCATTTAGATGAGTTTCAATGCGGCCTTTTATACAAATTAGTCATTAAATCCTAATGGAATGGAGCATGTGCCACACACATGCATCTTTTAAAGGCAATTTTGTTTAGTTAAAGTAGATATCTTTTTTTTTAAAAAAGAAAAAAATCTAATATATATAGAAAGTAAAATACTTCATCTTTATGTGCGTTTGACATGTGGCAATTATTAATTACTCTTTTATATAATTATTATTTGATTTTTTTTCTATTATTTTAATTTGTTAATTTATATTTTTTCACTCTTTCTCATTTATTGCTTCTTTTTTTTTCCTTCTAGTAATTATTTCCATTTCTCTTTCTATTTTAAATGCTTGTATAATTAAATCCTACAATGCATATTAGAGTGCTCTTTTTCAACAATTAAGGTGATATTTGGTGGATGTTTTGAGTTGAGTTTTTAAAATATGGTGTTTGGTAGAATTTTGAAGTGTATTGAAAAGTGAATTTGGTTTTTATTTGAGTTTTTTTCAACCAACTAAAAAATCTCATAAAAAATTTCAAAAAGTAGTCACAATGGATCTTATTTTATAGATCTCAATGAATATGTTTTAAATATATATTTTTTATTTAATTTTGATTTTTGAATTTAAAGTTATGGTGATTTAAAAGTTTTTTAAAGAGAAAAAGTAAAGTGAAATAAATTTTGGAAAGTGTAAAAGTAGAGTTGATTTTGAATTAAGTTTTTAAAATTTGGAAAAAAAAAAAAAACATACCAAACGAGCCCTAAATCTCCCATCATTCCCTTATCTCACTTACTCCCTTCTATTCCAGTCCCTCTATTTCAAAGTTTTTCTCACACACTCTTCCAATAAAAATAAGTTTTTAATTTACAATTCATCACATTATTGAGGTATACAAATTTTACATTAAAAGTTGCAATAAGAAAAAATAAGCTTTTTATACTTTGCAAAATTAGGGTTTCGAAGGATTTTGCATAGCATGGTAAATAAAATTTTACATATTTTGTTTTATTTAATCTATCCACATTACGAAAAAATTATTATGCTTTATTGCAAAATAATCAGTCAATTTTTGTTTCTATAGACAATCTTTCCACTGAATTTTGATGTAAAAGTATAAAATATATTAAGAGATGCCCTAATGGCATTTCAAAATTGAGCATTTCAATAGTTTAGGAGTTTAAATTGAGCATTTCAAAATTTAATGCAAACTAAGATTGAATGCATAATTTAAGGGTTATTAGGATAGTTTATTTTTAAAAAAATTATATAAAAAAGGAAATAAAGAAAATAAATAAATTATAAAGTGTATTTTACATAAAGAAAAAAAGAATGTCCTTATTTTGTAATGAAAATATAAATTAACCTTCCATTAAACATAATTATAAAGGGAACTCTTTTAATTCGTTAAATATAATTACGGAGGGAGCGCTTTCTTTCACCATCATCATTATCATTCTACGCATCAAAATTATGAAAAACGAAAACAAATAAAATTTCATAGTTTTGTACTTTACAAAATAGTAGACTATAGCTAAAACAAAAAACTAGAGCGACTAAGCTATCTTCAGTTTGAACCTCATTTGGAGTGAGGAGAATTTTCGTTATTATTGTAATAAAAAGAATAAACTTAAACCTTTATTTTTAATAATAATAAAAAATTAAATTTAAAACTAAAAAATAATTCATTCTAACAATAATAACCACCATCAAAAAGTTCAAATTTCGCTTTGTGTGTACTGGAAATTTAAGTAAAGCATGAATTGTTGTTTTAATATTTTCTTAAACTTTTGCATGATAAATGCCTTATTTTATTAATTTAAATTAAACCATTTTAAATAGACTTAAAAATTTGGCGACTCTGGTATAACAGCAAACCTAGATGGATAGCTTTGGGGCCTTGAATTCCGTCATGTTAAATTTTTGTGACAAATCGAACAAAATAAAAATACAATATATAATTTTTGATACCAACTCAACACAAATTAAATATTTTATTTACTTGAAAAACTTTACTCCTACGAATTGGGCTAAGCCCATAAGTTTTGAAGGACGAGAATGTCGGCTGAAGTTTTGCCCATATTTAAAGCCCAATCAACAAAGCTAGAGTTTTCCAGAAGGTTCATTTTTATAATTGATGATTGCCCGCATCACAAACCGGGTAGGATCACTCTCGAAACTGCTGGAATTCTAATTCGTAACCCTATAAATATCTGCATTTCCCCAAATTTCAATACCAAAAACAAAGTGCAAAAAACATCTACAGAATAATAATCTATCGCTTCAATTAAAAAATTCACGGTGCTTGGGAAAAATGTCGTTGATTCCAAGTTTCTTCAATGGCAATGGTCGAAGGAGCAACATTTTCGATCCCTTCTCTTTAGATGTTTGGGACCCTTTTAAGGATTTCCCATTCTCCTCTTCCTCAGAAGCTTCGAGAGAAACATCTGCTCTGGTCAACACTCGAATCGATTGGAAGGAAACGCCGCAAGCTCATGTGTTTAAGGCCGATCTTCCGGGGATTAAGAAGGAAGAAGTGAAAGTGGAGGTTGAAGACGACAGAGTTTTGCAGATTAGAGGAGAGAGAAACAGAGAGGTGGAAGAGAAAAACGATACTTGGCATAGGGTTGAACGGAGCTCAGGGCAGTTTATGAGGAGGTTTAGGTTGCCGGAGAATGCAAAGGTGGATCAGATAAAGGCTTCAATGGAGAATGGAGTGCTCACTGTTACCATTCCGAAAGAGGAAGAGAAGAAGGCTGATGTTAAATCTATTGAGATTTCTGGTTAAAATTTCATATGCGGAGGGGTTGAGAATTTAATTAAGAGTCTGTCTTGTCAATGAGTCTGTCTGGTGTCTTTAAAGTGTTTGATATAATTCCCTGGTTGTGGATATTATGATCTAAAGATAATATATCTTACTGTTCTTGCTATATATCTTTTTCATTCTCAAGTGCAATTTCTTTGATATGGTTAATGGGTTCTTGGTTTAACACGATGCGAATTTTCGGTTATTCTGAGCTTAATTAAATGAAAATTTTAAAGCTAATTACCTAAATCTCAAATTTATCCATACAACAAACAATGATGCGATCTATTATTGGTATTTTTGCCCAATAACAAAAATACCCGAAATTAATCAGAAAAATTATTTGTTATCTTCATTTTTTTCACTAATAGAACAAGTGTGATTTATTTTGACTATTGAGAACTAAATTTAATTCTTGATTGTTAAGATTTAATTTTACTATAGCGATGTATTTTTAGGTAAAATGTTGGTAAACATTCTCTAAGTCAGAGGATGTTAACATCGATTGTTAGGATTTATGTCGTTGAGAAAAAGAGGTAATTAATCTAATAAGGTCTTGCATTCAAGAATTTAGACGTAGGGCGTAAAACTTCGTAGCTTTTTATGTCCAAAGATGCCAAAAATTCTCCGAGCCTTTTATCGTGCCAAGAGTGCAAATAAAAGAGATGAATGCTCTCGTAGTTCATTATTATCCTCTTTATTCTCGTACTAATAAAGTCTTGTATTAGATTCACATAGAAATCGTTGTCAAATTCAATTTCTATTATGGATTCTTTGCTTAAAGAAAAGAGGAAAGGAAAGAGAAGATTAGAATTCAGTCATGAGTTCGAATTTTTTTTCACGAAGGGGATGCTTAAGGCTACACAGAATTGAGAAACAATTTTATTTTATGTTTTAAAAATATATATATATATATATATATAAATCCAATAACTCCAAATTGAAACTGAATTGAAAATTTTAGTATGAATTTAGGTCTAGAAAATTCAAAAAAACGAAATTAAAATATTTTCAAATTCAATTTGAATTTAGATATCTCTAATTTTTATCTTGCCAAAACTGAAAACATAACTATTGTTAAGATACATTTCTATGGTTATTGTATTCTATCTTTTTTTCGTTTTTTGTGGGGTGTGGCCGTGTGGGGGTTGGTTTTTCCTGCAAGGTATTGAATACATCACCAATTCGAGCTCGGAGGTGTAAGTGTGTCGTTGACCACAGAAAATTTAAGCATAGCAGAATCAAACAGGAGAGCTAGTAAATGGATCCACTGGACCAACCCTATTCATACTGAATGATAAATATATGAAAACTAGAGAAAGGTCCCCCACTTGGTCATCAAAAGGAATGATAAAATAACAAAAAGGAAAATTTGAAGGAGACGAAGTTCTAGGAGAGGACAGGACGAACTCAAACAAACAGAGAAATTCACGGATAAAAACCTTTTGGAACTCACTAGAACATGATTAATTGTCCTTAATTCTCTCCAAAACAAAATCAACCAATTTAGCAAATCCCATAAATTCCTCACATTCACAAACGGAGCTTAATTAACATCACCAAATCAACCATGTCGATGATACCACACGGACACGTTAACCGCCGAGGGTTCTTCGATCCGTTCGCAATGGACGTTTGGGATGTTGTGCCCGCCGGCACTTGGGTCGGGCCCGGGGCACCAGCCAGGCCCGTCGATCCGCGCACATAGTAACGATAATGTCCCCAACTTAAATACCTTTGGGCCACAGGTGTGGGGTTTTTATCTTAAAAGGCCTCGTTACTATGTGGAGACTCTCCCCCACTTATATACCCATGTTGAGTTCTACAATCTTTTCATGTGGGATCAATGGTTTGAGCCAACCATTCTCAACAATCTCCACCTTGGATCAAACCAGTCTAAATCCAACCATTTTTAACAATCTCCACCTTGGATCAAACCAGTTTAAATCTTTCCATGTGGGATCAATGGTTTGAGCCAACCATTATCAGCAATCTCCACTTTAGATCAAACCAGTCTATCTTGGCTCCACCTTGGACTAACACCGGTCTAGCTCCATCTAGATCTATACCATAGTCTACCTTGAATCCACCTTTGGACTGTCCATGTAAGTCACCACTCAACAACGTCCATCCGTAAGATCGTCCACCTTTAGTCATTTCACCTTACTCGAGGAACTTGCACAACCACCTTGATAGCAACACCCCGGGTGTACATAAGCTGTAGCGACTCTACCCCCGGCTTCTCCGAGTCTAACTCCACCATAGGCTCCACCAAGTCTAGCTATCGGGACGCTTTTTGTAGCGACTTATCACCTTAGGCTCAACCGAGTTCTTCCGACTCCACCAAGTCTAGCTACCGGTACTGCTTCACAAGTTCGTGGATCCACCATCGCATCTGATACCAATTGTTGTGCCCGCCGGCACTTGGGTCGGGCCTGGGGCACCAGCCATGCCCATCGGTCCGCGCACATAGTAACGATACTGTTCCCAACTTAAACACCTTTGGGCCACAGGTGTGGGGTTTTTATCTTAAAAGGCCTTGTTACTATGTGGAGACTCTCCCCCACTTATATACCGATGTTGAGTTCTACAATCTTTTCATGTGGGATCAATGGTTTGAGCCAACCATTCTCAACAATCTCCACCTTTGATCAAACCAGTCTAAATCCAACCATTCTCAACAATCTCTACCTTGAATCAAACCAGTCTAAATCTTTCCATGTGGGATCAATGGTTTGAGCCAACCATTATCAACAATATGATGTGTGTCATTAGCAGCTCCCAAAATATATCCTAATAACCTATAATATATGGGTACGTTATTGGCATTTTAGTGAGTGGATTACTGCTCCAAAATTTAGTATGTATGGATTTAGAAGAAAATGACGCGATACAAATATTTTCACCTAACATTATGTTTTTGTCAAATTATATTATTATGGACAAAAATGCCCATTTAGTATTATTTTCAATTTTCGAATTTAAAATCCAACAAGGTAACATTCATTAAAAAAAAACTACAAACATATATTTTTTAGAATATTTGAAAATTTATAAATTTACAATTAAGATATATACAAATATAAATTAAGAAACAATTGACTAAGCTATTTTCTATATATATATATTCATACTTTTGTAGTTAAATTTTTAAATTTGTGTACAACATTTTTTTCAAAATTGTAGTAAACTTCTAAATTCTGATATATTTGTTTTTTTTCTTTTCTTACAAGTTAATTTTTCTTGCAAAAATTTCACTTCAACTTTTGTAGTGAAACTTATAAATTTGATTTTAAGTTTGCAGTGAAACTTGTAAACTTTAATTAAAGTAATCTAACCAATTTTTCAAATAAATAAATAAAATAAATCATAGTTTTGTAAGGAAATTTGGTGTTGCCCAACGAATCTAATCAACATAAACGAAAATGTAATTAGCAAGTTAAGATTCAAGTCATGCTAGGAAATAACTTCTATCTAATATATATATATATGATATTTTCAGTTGATACAGTTTCATAATTAATTCTATGAATACATATGTCAAATCTCACTCAATTAATTTTAATTTTGTGCTTGTTATTTATGATAATAAATTGTGTCCTAATAATATTAAAATATCTCATCTTAAACATTTAGGGTGCGTTTGATTGCAAGCGTGGAATTTGCATGGAAAGAAAATAAGTTATCGATAATTGAATTGCCTAGAATTGAGTTGCATGAAAAATGTAGTGTAGTGTGTTTGATTGTCTTAATTTTCTACCCGAAAAATATTGGTTGTATTATGGCATTTTTAATGTAGAAAAAATTATTGGTATTTTTTTTACATAATTATATAGTCATTATGTATTTTGTTTAATTGATCTTGATTAGTATATTTTAAATATTAAAATTTTATATTATTTTGAATTTTATATTTTAAGTTATGGTATTTTTAATGTAAAAATGATAAAAACCTTGTATCGTGAACCGTGCCCAAGTATAGAAAACAAAAAACCACCTCCCCTCAAAGAAAACATTTTCCTCAATCGCCTTGAAAATGCACATATGTGAGCCAAAAGTAGGAATTGAATTACCTAGAAAAAAATGCCAATCAAATACCTTAAGTTGTCAAATCAAAAGAAAAATGCTCACTTTCCATAAAAAATGTTGCCAATCAAACACATTCTTAGTAAAAATATGATCATAAATTATTTTTTCTCCCATTATCATTCACATTAAAAAATTAAAAAATCGAGTGTCAACACTCGCACTCTAATATATTTCTTCTACCTTTTGTATCAGGTACAAATTAGGTAAAAAGCAATTGTGGGTGGATCATTATTCATGCTTTTGAACTTTGAAAAGAAAAGCTTTGTCCTGGTACTAATTAAAGATGTTATTTTCTGGGACTTCTCGCAGATTGATCATCATGCTCACAAGTATCCCCAACAATCGTACCAAAGCTTTAACACTCCCCCCTTTTTCACTTTTCTATTTGCCTTTTGTTGGATAAAGGTTAATTAGCAGAATCATAAACTGTAATTACTTATCAACCGGAATGGCTAGTAACCCTCGAGCGGGTAAAAGGAATTGCATTGAAATATAATACATTATAATAAAAGCATATAATAGATTAATAACGTGTCATGTTAATCCGTCTTTTAAAAATACGCGTTAACTTCTGTACTTAAAACAAACGTAAATATTTATTATTTTTTTAATGATAAAATTGAAGAATCACTTCTATTTAGGTGCATGTTATTTCGTATGGTTTTTTTATTGAAATTGATGGAATTAATTCGAGTAAAAACATTTTTGATTACCCATTTATGATTACCAGAAATCAAAATATCGAAATTGAATTTACCAAAAATGTTTGGTTTGAAAACCGGAAATACTGAATTATTGTATCGAAAATATCAAAAAATTAAAATAAGGAAACTACCATAAAATAATACCGAAAATATTAATTCAAAATGACCAAAAGTAAATATATTAAAGCAACCAGAATAAAATAATTAATCTGTCCCAAATTTATGATCCCACTTTTAATTTTAGAAGTTTCAAATTGTTAGTCTCAATTTATAATCAAGCTTTTAAAATAAGAAAAGTCAATTGAATTATCTCCTTAAAACAAGCCACATGCGTTAAAGTGAGATTGTAATGTAATGTACTTGATGAAGATTAAACGTATGACTTTTACGAAAAATTGTGCCATAAATAACTTTATTTCTTCTTTGTTAGTTAGTGTTAGATACTTCTTGTTTAAAGTTACTCTTTTTTTTTTAACCCTTTACTAGTTTAGTATCAGACATTCTTGTTTAATATTACTTTCTTTTACTCTTTGTTAGTTTAATATTGGATGTTTTTGTTTATTCTTTGTTAGAACTTTAATGAATAACAAAGTTGTTTAGGAAGAAGGAGAAAAGAAGTAAATCAAAGAAAATGATTGTTGCTAGTGATATAATACTACGTTGAAATATAAAAGAATAAACAAAAGGTTCTAAAAACACTTGAATTGCAATCTTTATCATTATATATCCTTAGTCAAAGTATTAACATCTCTCCCATAGTTACTCCATAAGAAAGTAACACAACTAAATTATTCTGTCCTTTTTAAATTTATTCATAAACTTGGTCTTATTTTATGCACAATGATTTTTTACATGTACCCGAATGACTTTTCATTATTTTAGTAGCATGTTCTTTCTATTACCAAATGCACATTTATCGAATTATCATTTGCCAAAAAAAATACCACAAATAATTTTGTTACCCAAATACTGGATCAAACCAAGATTACCGAAATTGAAATTAATTGAAAATACCAAAAAATTAATTAGTTTGGTAATAGATTTGAACTTCAAATACCGATTAGTTAACTAATTAATAAAACAGGTGTGGAGTTTCTTATTTTAGTATTAATAAGCATAATTGCTGACTGAATTACCAAATTGCACCCCTACTTTATTAGAAAAAAGGGAAAGAGGAAAAAAAAAATTATTTGATAAAAGTGGGCACAAAAAGTAGACAAGAACCCCATAATCAGCAGCTACTCTGCGTCTCCAAGTGGTTAATTGGCCACATCACAGATTCCAATGAAATACCTTAATCAACATTTGCTCTGCTGTTAACATAGAAACATCCAATTATTTAACACATGAAAATAGTGATCAAACCCAAGTCCTACTGTGGGTCCCGGAGAGCCGATCTAATGTGACTACCAGCTAATATCTTCTTTTGCCTTTTAGAGGATTTTCATGCGCAAATATGTACCTTGTTAGAGCATCTACGGTATGATACTAGTAAATTTATAAGTTTAATTATAAATTTATTATGAAATAATACCGTATATGGTTAATAAAATAATTATATGAATAATTGTCACTCATTTAACTCAAAAATAAAAATTTCATATAAATAAAAGTCACTTGAATAAAAAAATTTATCAAAGGAGTGAGTCATACTCGTCTGACTTAAATGAATAAAGCGATTGTGACTAAAAGCAACGCGATTGTGACCAAAAGCAACGGTAATACACGAGTCATTGTAGATGATTTTTTTGTCTTTTGCTTGTGGTGAGCCATAATTCTATATTATTTTAATGCTATAAAAGCCCCGTCTGAATTTAATGGTTCCATTTGCATGATTGGCTTAAAATTTTCAAATGGCCAAACGAGTAGTCTTTACTCTCAAAGTTTTGATTTCTTCTAACGGGGGGAGGGGGGGACTTTCATTCGTTTCGTGTTAAGTTTATACTTTAGCTATTATATGGAGTTTAATTTAATAATTAAGAAATCTGTGTAATAGATAGTTATATAGGATGCAGATGCTCTTACATAATTATTTTGAGATAAATAAATTCTCAATTTAAACAAATATATAATAAGTTATATTTATTTTTAAAACCATTATGAATTAGTCAGAGTAAAGTATTGTTTTGAGAAGTTATACTATATACGATTTTTAAACGAATACATAATAAGCTATATTTATTTTTAAAACCTTCTATTGCCAAAACTTGAACTAAATGAGCTTTAAAAGTATATAGTATAACTTCTCAAAGTATTATTACGCTCTCTGGCAAAAAAATATTACTTTAGCAATTGACTACACTTTTAGAGATATATATATATATATATAGACTTATTTGTGTACTACTTTAAAACTTTAATAAATATTTATCTTATCCATGATGTATATACACTATAATATAGCATACTTAATACATGTATAATAATAAATTACTAAATGTGATACCATGTGAAATTGCAATTCATTTTTGGTTAAAAATTATTTTTTACATAAAGGTTATGATTCAAGCATTAGCTTTTAGGCGTACTGTGGCTGTGCTTCATCCCTTAGAAACTTTACTTGCTAAATTGGCCAAGGACCTTAAGTCACTTTGACATGGAAGAATTCGTATCAATTTCGGATCTAGTGATGTGAACTTGCATGTATAATTTATCCTGAAAATTGAGTTGCAAGAAGAAAGACATCCATATTAAATAGGGGTGGTATCGGTTCGGTTACCGAACCGAGTCGATCGGTTTACATACCGAACCGATGAAGTCGGTTGGCTCAATATTCATACCGGTTTCGAACCGCCCTACTCAGTAAACCGACGATCGGTAAAACCGAAAACCTCGGTCGGTTCGGTATAATGTCGGTTAAAACCAACAGCTGTAGCATGTGAGGGGCTGAGGGCCGTGAGGCAGCAAAATCCAACATAACTCAATCACAGTACCTTTTTTTTTTTCTTCCCCTGAGCAACCAAACTAAAATCCAAAATCCAAAGTTCCAATTTCCAAACAATTAACATCCAAAATCCAAAGTTCTCAATCACAGCACCCTTTTTTTTTTCTTCCCCTGAGCAACCAATTTCCAAACTTATCATTGAAAAGGGAACCGTAGAGCATAAATTGCTAAATTAGGGCACAAATTAAGACTTACCAGGTGCCCAGAGTACCAGGCTACCAGCTATGGAGTCCTGCCGTGCCGACGTGCGGTCGTCTCGCCGTGGTGGTGAAGAATGAACGGAGATTTGGAGAACAAAAGAAGTGTGGGACGGGTTTGATTTTGAGAGGATGGACTGTGCGTGAGGCGGTGAGGGTGTAAGACAGTGAGAGTGTGAGACGGAGGGACCGAGGGACCGAGGCAGTGAGCTGTGACTGTGAGTTAAAGATGTAAAAGTTTTAAACTTTTAACTAATAAATGGGCTGGATTAATTTAAATAATTTTTCGGTCGGTCGGTTTTACCGACTAATGGAAAATATTATACCGCAACTACAACCGCCCATGGTCGGTAACCGACAGTGCGGTAACCGATGAAGCATTGGTCGGTCGGTAAACCGACCGAAATAGATCGGATCGGTCGGTTTTCGGTTTTCGGTTGTAAAATGCCAGCCCTAATATTAAAGGAATGAAATAAGTAGCCCCGATTGAGGGTCTTGTATAACCTTTGCAAAACCTCATCACTTGTACTAATATTACATACTTTTTTGTGAAATTAAAACAAGAATGGGCAAAATTAGGAAAAAAAAAATTCACAACTTCAAGGCTAACTAAATAGCTTCTGGCTCTATATAATAATAGATACATGTTTTTGTATTCTAACAACAAAATTAAATATAGTGTCTTGTATAAATAAGCACACTTTAAATTACTTAGATGCTGAATATTTGCACTTCAGAAGTTTGTTAGAGTGTTTCATTCAAACTTTAAAGATTTGCTTTAAAGAACGGTATTGTTATTTACACCCTCAAATGTGTCACAAATACCCCTTGAGAATTTAACTACAAATACATTTTAACACACCTTTATTTATCACAAACACCCTCTCCATTGCCTGATTTTAAACGAGTACTTAGTAACACACTCTTCTCATTTAAGCAGAGTTTATGTGAGTGCACGCTCGGCTCTTATTAGGCGGGCTTTATTTGAAAAACACCACAACACTCAATTGCTTGATGTTAGAGGATTTCTTAACAATAAACTATTTATATATGGGCCGAGTGTATGTGACTGGACTCACCTATCATTAGGTAAGCCCTAAGGAGTTCTAGTGATAATAAATTTACTATTGAGAGGTGTCTGTGACAAATGGATATTTATGACAAATATAGGAGGATTAAGATGTGAAGTCTCGTTTTGTCTCTTCAAAATTAGAGCCTCTCTTCCTATTAAGTTTGAAGACTATTTTTTAATTGGCAAAATTCTTCTTTCGCCCTTGTACAAATTATGTCAATGATACATGTAAATTTGTAAAAAATCTTTTATTCAAAATTAGATGCGGTATGTTTAAACAAATAACATATGTTCAAATGTGACAATATTAGACAAAAAACAAACATATATTTTAGATTTATTTTAAGAATTTAGAACCTATCTTTGATTTTTAGATTATAACATTTATATTCAAATAATAAAATAAACGCAACCTTAAATTTCAACTGCTCATAAATTTTTATTTTTTTTGCACAAAGCTCATAATTTACTTTGAGACACCGTAAAACTGCGTTAGCATTTGCCCAGCTCATAATTTTGTGTGCAAATTAACATTATTATACTACAAATCTATATGATAAGGAAGGATTTTTTTCAACCCTTCCCACTTATAAAAGTCATCCAATCTAATGGTTAAAAATTTATCAATTGGTTTAGATGCATTTGGGCCATGGATTGAAATTTGAAATGTCACATCAATTTTTACTTTTCTCCCTTATAAACTTTTTTGTTTTTTTAAATACTACAACTTTAAATTTAAAAGTTAAAATTTAATAAAGATTATATATTTAAAATTGGCTCATATATATATATAAAATAAAACATTGTAACTATTGAATATAAATATAAATTGGATAATTTTGTAAAATTGTCAAAAAATAATTGTATAATTTATGTGTAAATATTCAACTACTTGAAATGCTCTAAATTACCAAGTTATTCGCCACTTTTATTTCCTTAAACTCGCATTTTTCCTTCTAACCCTTTTGGGCATTTGAGATTGTCAAAAATAACAAAGTATTTAAATTTAAAACTATTAAAATATAGTTAATTTAGTTGGAAATAAATATGTTTATAATTTTTTTTAATATTAGTTTATTAAATTAAAAAAAAGATTTAAATTGAGCTAAAAACATGTTTCCACTTTTAATTAATAGCATCTCTAATGGTAGTATAAAAATTGACATGTAAATCATATGTATCAACATACTTTTACAAAAAAAAAAAAACTTGAGTACTAAAAAAAATTATACTTTAATGGTACTTTTGTAAAGTCTTATGTAAATTGTAAAATGACTAATAAAATTTGAACATTTGTTAACTATCAATTTAAAAAATTTATTATTACTTTCTTATTTTTTTTTAATAAATAATTATATAGTCACAATGGATCTTGATTTGTAAGTATTGATCAGTATATTTCAAATATATAGTTTTATTAAAATCCAAATTTTACATTTGAAATTATTATATTTTTAAAATTTATTTTTAAAATGAAGAGAGAAAAATGATGTGGCATTGTAAAATGATCGAGAATGTATTTTATACAACTATTTTACACAAAATTGGATTTTAAAAGATTATTAGAGATAAAAAAAAATTACAAGTTGTAAAATTTTTACACAAAACAAAAATATAAAAAACTGTTGGAGATACTTTAAATCCATATGTTTTAAGTTAGATAGGTGTGTCAAACTCACTCACGATCCAATCATATATTTATTTCAAAAATTAAATATATATTTTTTATTGTTTGAGAAAAGAATTATTGATACAAAATAAATTGACATGAAATCAACATTTTGTAAATAATTATTATTCAATTTAACTTAAATTTAATATAATCTTTAATTATATGATATATTATTTTAAAAGTTAATATTTTTTCTGTTACATCTATCGCATGCCACGAGTAATACCTAATGGGTATGTTTGACACATTGAATTAATGAGTCAGATAAAATAAAATAATTTAATTTTAATAAGATAAAACAATCTTACTTTTTAAGTAGAATAAAAAAATTTAATGTGATAAATAATTTTTTTGTAAATTCAATTCCAAAAAATATAAAATAAAATAAATTTATCCTAGTCTGCCTTTTTATTTTACGCCAAAAAGCAACTAATATTAAAATAAACAACCGTGCTGGAGATACTAGCCGCCCAATAGAAAAAGATCACCACACTTTCTACCCCTCTGACACTTCTCCAGAAAACCAGTGAGCTCCAGCTCTCTCACTCTCTCTCTCTCTCAACCTTTTTTTCTCACACTGTAAATCTGTGTGATTCTGTATCTTCTCTGGGCCCTGGAGGTTTGGGGAGCTAAGTAAAAAAGGTGCATTTGGGGATACACTCACTACAAGAAGATCTATTTCTCCCTTCTCTTCTGCCAAACCCTCTTTCTTTCTCAGCTTTTTTTTTTTCCTCTTCTTTTATTTTGATCTTCTTCTACTTGTACTATTCTCAGTGCCACCGACACTTAATTTACTCAAGTCTTCCAAGACCCACAATGCCGTACTTCCTCTTCTGCTGCAATTTCATGATTTTGTCCGGTAAGTCTTTGATTATTTGTCTGTATGAGTAATTTTTCCTAAGAAGAAAACTGTAGTCGTAGTTTAAATTTTATTTTGTGTGCGGCTACTTATTTTTCTAAATGAGAACTTCAAAATTATGTGTAATGACAGTTTGTAATGTATCTTTCAAGATATTTTTTTAGAGTTTGATGTAATTGTTGTTGAGGAGTCGTGCCTTCGTCTCTGCTTTGTGTTTGTAACATGGTTCCTAAAGGTCTCTGTTTGGTTGCCTCTTGGAAGCGATTTTTTTTATCTTAAAATCACAGCAGTTTTGCTACTCAGATTAATTATTGGGTGGTGTTATTATTATTTTATTTTTTTTAACAATACTGGGTAGTGGTTAAATGCACTCTATTTTGGTATTTTTAGCGATTAGGACTCCCAATGTGCGTGAGAGTGTCACAAAAATCTTCACAAAGTGTTATTTTTAATCATTTTGGAGTGCTAAAGTAATTAGAGTGCAATTAGCCACACCCAGATGTCTTACTAACATAATCAAACACTTTTAGAAGGAGAGTTAACGGGGGGTATTTTGGTGCTTAGACTGAATCCAGGTGTGACTTTGGTGGTGAGACTTCGAGAGAGAAAGAGACCACTTTGTTTGGCTTACAGGAAATGTGAAAGTAAAGAAAAGAGAAAAAGAAGAAGAAAGGAAACGTAAAGAAAACAAGAAAAGAAAAGAATTGAAACTGCTTTTGAGGCAAGAAAAGGATAATTGTCCTTGATGGCTTTTTCCCTTTTTCCTCTTTGATTTTTCTTGTTCTTTTTCCTGAGATTCAATCAAGAGGACCCATTTTCAAAAAACTTTGAATTTTGAGTGCCCTCCGCCTTGATTCCCTGGGGTTTGTCTTTAGCATATGTTCAAAATATGATAGTGACTTTCCATTTTGCCTTATCTTCAACACTCGTTTTAATGAGCTTCTTAGGACCACCCAATTCTGGCTTTCAGTTTGTGCTTTGGCTTCATCTTTTGTACACACATTCATCATTTTCTATGTGCAGCTCTCACAATTTTTCTGTTGTGCAAGTGGGGAACTTTTACCATTATGTTATTTCTCATCCTTCTGGATCATAATTCAGCATTATTTATTTTTATAAAACTTTCCCAAGTTGAAAAGGATAGGTGAAAAATATATCAATTTCACCTAGGTGAAAAATATTTTACCTTGAACCAAATGGGTAACAAGATTCAAGAAATCTTTGTACATGATTGATTAGCTTTAAAAGATAGCGTTATTGTAACATACCATCCTTGCAAGTCTGAAACATGATGTACATGCCTTATTTTTGGTTCAATCATTCTTACGTTTTTAATGTCTTATTATTATGCATTTGCTGGAAATACAGAAGGTCATAATGAACGCCTATTTTTATTATACTTGATGATGTGTCCTAGTAATGCCAATTAATGTATCATCATTTTATTAAATGATGATGAAAGGAAGTGATGGCAAAAGTCCCAATAAATGATGAGCAATCTAAGGATTGTGGTTCCCTGAGCTATGCTTAACTCAGTTCTTCTACCTATGCGGACTTATCATTTGGTTATACAAATATAAAAGGAAAAGAAAAGGAAATAAGATGGATACTACATTGTCTCAAACTAACAGTTTCACTTTCCTTTTGGTATGCTTCAGATCAAGAGCTTCATAAGTAGAATATATAATAGGGAGGTCTACCAACAGCAACCTTTTGTTACATTGCAGCAATGATATCAACTAACCAAATCTCTCTGTTTTTTTTTTTCAACTAACCAAATCTTGACTCTTGACTTGAGAGTCTAATAAACAGGAGTATATGCGGAAGTTCCACAAACTTCTTAAAATGTTTTGAGTTTTAAATTTACTCTTAATTTGAGATTGAGGGAATTCTCATATCCGCACGAATTTCCTTGTTCATTTGAAATTCATATGTGTTGAAGAGTATGATATACATTGTTGGCCCACTACTTAAGAGCTTAAGCTTTTGGGTGAGATGGTTCCTTACATGATATCAAAGCTTAGGTTCTGCAAGGTCTTGGGTTCGAATCCTCCTGCTTGCATTTGTTTCCCCCTTTGTGTTTGTGCACAAAGTGCACCTTTGGTTTGGCTGGTTTAGCCTTTGGTAGGATATACATTGTTGGCCCACTACTTAGCTTTTGGGTGAGATTGTTCCTTACAATATGGAAAAACATAACATATCTGTATGTTTAATTGCTTATCCGGCATGAAAACATTTAACTTGTATATCTCTTCTTGATATCTTATGAGTTATGATCATTTTCTGATCTCTGGGTGTATTTATCAACTTTTTTTCCAATTTTCAGAATGGATTGTACTCAAGTGAATACTTCCAGTTGTCCTTGCAACCTTCCACAGAACTGAGAAGACGGGTATTTAATTTTATTAAATAGTGAAGGAAAATTCAGAGAATCAATAAACCTCGGGGGAAACGGGTAGTCCATTGTTGCCCTGTACAAGCCATTGTACAAAGTTGCAAAACAAGTTGGAATTAGACCATTCTCAAGTTATGAAGAATGTGGACCAAAATCATTGCGTTCGAAGCAAGGGAATCAAGAATGAAGAGCTTGTTAAATGCATGTCGAAATTGCCTACTTATCTAGAGAGAGGAGAGAATATGCAGGATAAAGCTTTGAGCGTTGGAGTTCTTGATTGGCGCCTTCTAGAAAAATGGCAGTGTAACCAAAAACACATTCCCAACCGAACTAGCAGGTACTCAGCATCTAGCAGCGATGCCTCTTCGTTTTTCTCAACAGATGGATCATCTACTGGTTCTAGCAGAGGCCAAAGCTGCTCTCCTGCTCGTCAGAAAATGCGGCGGCCCACACTACTCTGTCACTTGAATGCGTCTCCCAATGAAGGAAATTCTAAAAGTGTCGAATCCTCTGTTGGAAATGGTGGAAAGTTTCAAGATCTCAAAGCTAGGCCCTTAAAATACCAGTTTTTGGACAAGAAAACTTCACAAATCGAGCCGAAAGAATGCAAGCGGAAAGATTCAGACCCCCAAAGCATTCCCGAGAAAATAATATCAGGGGATGTAAAAGGGTATCAAGCGGTGTCGTCTTTAAAAGGAAAGATGAAGATTCAAGAGGGTGAATCTATAAGGGAACCTAAGAAGTTGCATGAAACGTATTATAATATCATTCGTGATGATTGTGATGAACCCCGCAAAACGGTAGTCCTTCTTTTGCCGAGAGACAGCGTTGAAAGGAATGGTCAAAACTCAAAAGTATCAACAATTTCATCAAGAAACAAGATCCCGGAAGAGAAAAAGGTGACCACATTGCCAATAAATTCAATTTCAATCGAGTCTTCCAAGGGATTGGATCTGAAAATAGGTACATCGGCTGCTAATAAATTCAGAAACCCGTCACCAACTCGTCGATTAATCGCTGGCTTGAGCAAGATAGGCCGAAATTCCAGCTCCAAAGACTCTGTCGCCATACCTCAATTGAGCTCCAAACATGTTCCTGCTAAAAATGGCGAGGACCCAAGTGAGCTTTTGGCTAGTTTGGATTGTTTGACTCATGATAATCCAAATAGTACTAGTAGGGCCCGCTCTAGTCCTTTGAGAAGGTTACTGGACCCACTGCTAAAGCCAAAGGCAACAGATAAGGCCTGCAAATCATCATCCAGACAAGATCGATCATGTACCTTGACAAGTTGTAGGAAAGTCGATGTTGAAGCTCAAAATGGACCATCAACAGTACAAGCACTTGTACAGATAGCCACGAAGAAGAACGGTCTTCCTCTCTTCACATTCGCAGTCAACAACAGCAGCAATGTATTAGCAGCCACGGTGAGGAAGTTGAGTCCTAATGGGAAGGGTGACCCCATCTGGATTTATACTTTCTTCACTGTTCGTAAAATGAAGAAAAAGAACGGAAGTTGGTTAAATCAAGGAGGCAAAGTTCAAGGTGACGACTATATACCAAATGTCGTAGCACAAATGAAAGTTTCAGATCCCTCATTCTCGTATTTGAGTGGAAAACAGTTTATCTCTAGGGAATTTGTTTTGTTCGCTGCGGAATTGGGACAGTTGGATCAGCATCAGCCAAAGGATGAGCTTGCAGCTATTGTTGTCAAGTTCCCAAGAAAACAGAGTTATGATTTCAAGGGAGAGAGTGGCTTGTTTGGTGGAAATTTGGGCAGTTTTAGCTCGACGGTTATACTACCTGGGGGAAATCATGGAGTGCCAAGTAAAGGAGAACCTTCGCCACTAATTGAACGATGGAAAACCGGTGGATTATGCGACTGTGGAGGTTGGGATTTGGGTTGCAGAGTAAGAGTTCTTGCTAACCAGGGTCAGCCTAGTAGGACATCAAGTTCAACCAAAGCTCAGCAGCCCACTGCACAATTCGAGCTTTTCTCTCAGGTATTCTTTCCCTCGGATTATAATTTCATTGTGTATTTAAGTTACAACAGTGGGCATTTGATTGATTTAAAATATATGAATTCCTTAACATTGTTTTCCGTAGGAAGATTTTATAAGGAAAATAGGAATTACGTGGGATTTTTTTTTCTAGCTTTCAAATGGAAAAGGGGGAAATTAGACCAAAACTATTTGTACTATGGATGTTGATTCCTTGGAAAAATATGCAATCAAATATCACTAAAGATAGAAATATCAAGTTCTTGTCATTTTCCATGGAAAATTGTGCTGTAAAACACAGCGCAAGGGTATATTTATTGATATACTGTATATGTGGAAAATGATTGAATTTGTTGGAATCATTTTACATGGATTCAAGGAAAAGAAAAAAGTCAAACTCTTGGGGTGGATTCCATGAAAAAGTGGAAATGTTGGGCTACAAAATAAGTCGTATGATGAAAATTGATTCCTCTGAAAAACTAATGCAATCAAACACCACTTAATAATAAAAAATATGGGTTAATATGTAGTCTGGGCTGCCATCAGGGATTGGAAGAGGGGGGAAGGGGGTATCAAGGACTCGAGGACTTGATTCTCATTGTTACCAAATAAATACAGAAATATATAATATGTAGTCTTGAGCATTTTCCGTTAAAAAAAGAAGTGCAATTAGACACACCCTGACTGTAAATGTTGGTTCACTCACGTATTCTTTCTTCCCTTTTTCAGCAGGGAGAAGTCTTAAACGAGAAGCCTGTCTTCAGTTTGTCTTCATTCAAGAATGGGATCTTTTCTGTTGAATTCAATTCGGCCCTCTCACTTCTACAAGCATTCTCCATTTGTATTGCAGTTTTAGACAGCAATGAACCATTTTAGGCTTTGGAATTAACTTGTTAGAGGAGAAATTTCCTGAAGAAACGGCATTATCAGAAAATCACCCAAAGGTTTCCACGAGATATTCCTCCTCGTAGACCTCTTTCCCCTGCTGGAAGGGTCTAGAATGAAATGTCAAGTTGTACAGTTTCGTCTCACCAGTTAGGTTAGTAGTTTTTGCGAGTGCTGCAAAAATAACTGTCAGCGTTCAGCTAATGTTTGAAGGCAAATGGCACACTTATAAAATAAGAGGACACGCTTAAAAATCAGGGTAAATACGCGGTAATGTTGTCATTTGCATTAATTGTGTAAGAAGAAACCGGTTAGCAAGAGCTTCAAGTAATTCTGTTGATTATATGCAAGTCTGTACCTATGAATTAGTCTCATGTTGCTTTGCTATCCGGTAATTCTTGGATAGTATCATCAAATGTAGAATTGCTTGTTTAAGCTAGTTTTCGCTCCAATTTCAAAGCTTAAAATTGATTTCCCAAACGTGATATCGTGTGAGCTGTAACTACTCTACAAGTAGCATCAATGCCTTAAATTTTCTGTTGCATTTTGCTCCTTCAGTTACTGCATCGCTCTGGAAAATAACGTTACGATCTCATGTTTCGTTTACAGAATACTTCTCAAAATACTGAGGGGGGAGGAGGTGTTCCCCCTTTTCCCCCCCAAAACAGGTATACAATCAAATCATTAATGCAAAAAAGCATTTTTGATTTAAATAAATATATAAATATATATTATAAATCAATTCAACAGGGTGACAAGTGAATAGGTAGTGACGAAAGATAAGGGAGGATACCAGAAAAACTGAAATTGTCATTCTAAGTTTTTGGGGTGGTTTCACACCACTAACTCTTTCCCTCGAGTCTCAAGGGCATGAAAAAAATGATAGCAAATTCAAATAGAAAACTCCTTTATTCGTTAAGGTTCTAGTCTTCGTTGAAGAGATTTAAAATAGCATCTATTAAAAAAGTATAGAGTCAAAATAAGATTCATAATTTGGATTTGAGTAAAATGTTATGTCTGGATCGTCCGGTTGAACACCCTCTATTCCCTCCTCATGATGGAAGGCCTCGCTTTCGAGTTTGTCTTTTACACTACGAGTAAAATTTTAAGCATTAAGACGAACACAGCGTAAGATCGCGTATGGTATCTTTGGCAATACAACATACACGCTTAGATTCTTTTACCTGACCTCTCTCCCAACTTGGCGCAGTAGATTATTTCTTGACAAACTTAAACTCCGACCGTAAATGTAACTCTTTATTATAACCCCAAAACCGATCTTATTTGTAGTAGTATCATCATAATCTAAATTCGGTAAAAATAAGGCCACAAAAATTAACTTCCATCTGATTGGTGGTACCAATGAAATAATGACATTGATTTCAAATTAAACAACAATTACTAGTATGAATTTTGAGAAAACGCGCCTCAGCAGCTGCCTTGTGGACGGTAAGCCGGTATATCTAAATGTCAAAAAAAATAATTTCTGATCCTAGTTTGAGGACGACATTTAAAAACGGAATCACATTGTTGGTCTACCAGAACCAAGCAGCTGTCCAATGAGATTAGTCACCTGAAAATATATAAGCGAGTAAATTACAAGTACATCGAAAGGGACAGCTTTGGTTGTATTAATAACTACAGTGTTGCAAATATTTAATGAAAACTTCATTCAATATAAGTCACATAGAAGAATTTAGAGGATATTCAAAACTATTATTGAGAAGTTTGACCATGAATGATGAATTAGGAAACCATAAGGACCAGCGGTGTAGCCAGGAATTTCCGGCCAGGGGTGCGTAATTTTCAACCGGAGGAGGAACTTGTTCCTATTTTGTTATAATACTTCTTCATTCTAAAATCAGCCCTATAAATTCAACATTTATTAAATTAATAACCAATTGCATATCATAACATTCATATTATTGCTATTCGTGTAATGGCCGTTATGTTAATAATCAATTGCATATCATAACATCCAATTGTCTTATGGCCGTTATGTTTTTTTTTATACATATACGAATAAATATAAAATTTGATTAAAGGGAAAAATTCAAACATAACTTGTTCCTATTTTTTTTTATACATGGGAGAAGAGAACGGAAAAAGAAATGGGGGAGAGGCTCGGGTTTTCTCTTCTCAGTTAAGTGTTTCAATTCTCCAAATGGCCCTACACTTTTATCTCTTACAATTATATGCCCTCAACTATAAATTTATGCATATAAGTCCCTATAATTTTTTATTTTTATTTTTTTGAAAAAAATTGCCGATATCGTCAGAGGTGCGCACACACCCCCTCGCCACACTGTGGCTACGCCCATGATAAGGACCATAACAAGAGACATACTAGATGTCCCAAAATGAATAATAAAGGTTTTAAATGGTTCACTGGCAAGAAACCTGAGGGTAAGTTCTAGAATTAAAGTGAAACTAAAAATGTACAAAAGAAGAAATAAATAAATTCAAGAGCTACCTGCCAATATTTTGAAACGCAACGATCAATGCAGCTATTTTCACCCATATTTAGTTCAGGGTCCTTGTACCTAAAAAAGGTAGGCTAGATTTCAATATAAAAAATTCAAACTAAGAAAGATGAATCTATAGAAACAGATCAACACCTTAATTTACATAATAAGGGGCAATGGTTTTTGAATCCTAAAATATACACGGGATAAAGAATTTTGAATCCTAAAATATACAAGGGATAAAATATATAAGGGATAAAGAAACAGATCACCATGTGCTACGCCATGCCCCTCGTAGCTCGCCCACAAGAATGTAAAATGCGTATGCATAAATACATAAATATTTATATGCATGTGTACAAAAAGAATACCTTTTCTCAACACACTTATTATAACATGTGTGCGTCAGCCTGGAAAAAAAATAGATGTGTCAAATTCAGGAAATCAAGTATTTGATAATTAAGCTTTCAAAATACCAAGGACTATGTAGATAGCATGAACAGAACCAAAAGGTTCGCTTTTAGCATTGATAACATGATATTTATGGTATAAAAATAAAAGCAAGACACCCAAAGCACACTGATTCTGTAGCATCAAGTAGCACAAACAACTCTATTGAGTAAACAGGCTAAAGAAAACAAAGTCTTCCAAGCAGACATGATTGAAATATGCAACATAACATCATACTATCTAATAATCACATTTATGCAGAGTAAAAGATATGTTCTAAATAAAAAAAAATGGTTGGAACATGTATCAATTCGGTCTTAAAAAGGAAGTGAACTCCAATGTCGTCATTTCACATAAAGAGGGAACATCCTAAATGATATATACCTCCCAGAGTAAAGAGAGAATAAATGGTATTGGTAAAGCACGTGAAAATATGCATATACATAAAAGTTGTGGAATAGCCGCCTGGGCTCAATTCTTTGTTATATATTACTAAAAATATAAAATGGTGTGGCCATTGGCACCCCAGATGAATATTGTGGCACTCCAAAAAGTGTCCCAAAAGATAAATAAAAAGTCTCACTCAAGGTAGTGAAAAAGAGGTATAATTTGGTTAATACTCTTGTTAGTTTGTTGAGTCAAAGTTTACTTTTCCCTCAACGGCTACAATTGATTCTTGATGTGTCCAGAGATTCAGATATGGCCTCTCTAATGCATCATGAAATTCTTGACGATGTGTCCGGAGATTCGGTTATGGCCTCTCTAATGCATCACGAATAGTCGAATACTGTTATCTACTACTACATTGATTATGTCCTGAAAAGGAAAACGGACTCTTAATTTCAGACATCCCAGAAATGAATACTGGACTGTTAAGTTGGGACCGAAGGCATGTTAGTTTTTAAGTGCAAAAATAAGAATTTGAAGCGGGAATTGCTTTGTCCTCTTACAATTAGGGTCCAAACGATTGGTTCAAATGGAAAATAGAATTGTTTCACATGGGAAAACAACAATTTATAGGGACGGTCAAAGGTGGTTCTTGGACTTCATTGTGAAAACAAATAAATTAGGCTAAAGCAAGTTGTACCATGTAGAACTTATTTGTGAATAAATAATGCAACAACACGAGAGATTAAAAAATGCAATCTTAATCATTTTTCATATGAAAAAGAAGAAGTATCAATGACACCCTAAACTAATAGTGATATCCCACCCATAAAATTTATTGGCACAAAACTGCAAACAGGCATTGCAACAACTGTTGGAGCAATTGTATATATGGATTATCATCGCGGCGGCTTTTCCCCCAAAATTTGATCGCGCACAAGAAGAAGGATAAAGAAGAATGCAGCAGAGGTCTTACTTGTTAAACAATTCAACCCTATACTCCATCTCCTTCTCTGCCATACCAAATATCTGTATAATAATTATATAAAGATTTACCATCAGCTCGAAAATTAGAAATTAACAATTAAAATGAGGGCAAAGAAATTCCCAATGTCCCAAAAAAACAGATCCCAAATTAGGAGTTACATTTCCAAATTCAATTTACCCAATTTCAAGATGTTAAAATCTGATAAGACAAGTACCTGTTCCTTGTTCACCGCCATTGGTGTATTATTGGCGGCCGTTATCGATTACCTCTGAAATTCGAAGAAACGGTGGAACTTGAGGGAAAATAAGACAGAGAATATTTGTGAAGATGATTGATTCTAAATAGACAAAACGATTATATATTACGATTCGAAAAACTTGCCTGGTGTGGAGCCGTGGAGGAGCAGCAAAAGTGATCGTAAAGATACGAATACGAACAGTGTGTGCTGAACAAAGTGCAAATTAGGGTTTTTTAGGAGTTCGTCCTTCCGGTGATTTGAGTACTCTGAGTTGAATTACAATAAACACCTTCAACTATTCACCTTTCCACTTTACCCCTGAACTATAACAAGAAATCAAGAAAGAACAAACCACTCGTACAATTGTGCTAAAATTTAGGCATCATGAAGCATTTTAGAGGGGGTTCTCATGGTTTGTAAATTCAGTTCGACTTATTTAACAAATTATAAAGGTGATATTTGATTGATATTTTGAGTTGAGTTTTTAAGTTGAATTTTTAAAATTTGGTGTTTGGTAAAATTTGGAAGTATGTTGAAAAGTGAATTTGATTTTTGTTTGACTTTTTTTCAATCAACTAAAAAATCTCATAAAAAAGTTTCAAAAAATAGTCACAATAGATCTTATTTTATAGATCTCGACGAGTAGGTTTCAAATATATATTTTTTATTTAATTTTGATTTTTGGATTTGAAGTTATGGTGTTTTAAAAAAAATTAGAGAAAGAAAGTAAAGTGAAATAAATTTTAAAAAGTGTAAAAGTAAAATTGATTTTAAGTTGAGTTTTTTAAATTTTTGTCTAGAAACATAGACTAAACGGGCCCAAAGATTTTTCTTTTTTTTTTTTTAGCATAAGGCTTATGCGGACAATCAGTTAGAATCTTTTACAGATGACTTGGTAATGTGAAAATGATCATAAATTATTGAAGTAGTTCAATCATGTGAAGAGTCTTACTCCATCCTTGTTGAATGAGTTCAAATTGTCCTTTTATTAGAGAATGTTACAACTTACAAGTGGTAATGAATACAAACACTTAACTATTCTAAGGAGCTTTTCTACTTAGAACAAGTGTGGACCCTGGGGGACAATAAACGCTTAATCAAATATTCTCCGCGGGCTGGTTGACTAAATGTTATTAAGTGATCTTACCCTCTATCACTCTCACTCTATTGTTGTTCACCTAGAATTTTTCCTCTCTTTCCAAAGCCAAAGGGAAAATCTCAATATATATATGAAACTCAAGTATGCTCAATCCCACAAAACCTAGCACACCTAATCCCTTACTGTTACACCCCAATGCGTGAAGAAGCCTAACACCAGGAGGCATGGCGATGCGGTCCTTATTTGTCTGCGGTACTAATGGGTTTCGGGAATCTATGCAGGTACGTAAGGGCTTGTTCGGTGTCTTGTGCGCGTTCCGCTGCGTGTTGCCGCTGTTGTTAGGCTGGCTCGGATCCGGGGGAGTCCGGATGCCGGGCGCCGCACGGGGTCGAGAGAGTCACCCCGTGACAATTGGTATCAGAGGTTGGTCAGCGGATCAAGCTATGAAGAGATGAGCGGAGACATGACTACACTAGTGGAACGGGAAGAACCGGACTGTGGTGAATCGTGGAGCTTCGGTGAAGGGCACGCAATATGACTTTGGTGGTGGCCACAAGGTCAGAACCTGCAACGAGGGCGTTGCAGAATTGAGTGGGGGTGGTTTGTTACACCCCAATGCGTGAAGAAGCCTAACACCAGGAGGCATGGCGATGCGGTCCTTATTTGTCTGCGGTACTAATGGGTTTCGGGAATCTATGCAGGTACGTAAGGGCTTGTTCGGTGTCTTGTGCGCGTTCCGCTGCGTGTTGCCGCTGTTGTTAGGCTGGCTCGGATCCGGGGGAGTCCGGATGCCGGGCGCCGCGCGGGGTCGAGAGAGTCACCCTGTGACACTTACCATAGTGGGTAAAACACATGCTTTATGCTTGAGTATTGCTTAATCTCCACTCTTTCCACCTTGCAATGGTTGTTGAAGTGCATTTAACACCAGCGTGGTGTTCTATTGGCAAACATTGTACTTCTCCGTTAGACAACCAACTGCTTCATCACAGTACTATGTTACAGGCTTCCTTAAGGTCTGTTAGCTCTCCTATTTTGCTTGATAATATTTGATTGGTCTTGTGATCGTGTGGGATCTTTAACCTGTGTGATCTCTATGCCAACTTGCTGAGTCAATAGTAAGATTCTCTGTTTTGCTGACGTGGCCCTCCACGTATAATCTTGACTCATTTTAACCAAAATTTACCCTCATTACGTTCGAACTCAAGCGTTGAACGAGAGGAGAATGACCTCTTTAAGTATAAAGTGCACTAGGTGATATTTGGTCAAAAAATTCTCTAGAGGCCCAAAAAAATATTCTAAGAGAGTTGTAGCCAAACGAACCACACATCTGGGAAAGAGAAATCAATAAGTAGTTGAGATGCATTGATCCGTATTTGTGGAACACTTTTTGGGCTACAACCCCGATTGGCCTGAGGTTGAATCTGCTCGACTGAGGCTAATATTTAATTGTGTCCAAGGTACGTTGTTTCATTTTTGTTTTAATTTAAATATCAGCAAGGTATCTACGCCATGAACATCACAAAATGAAGATGAGACAATTTTTTTTATTTATTTAAATTCATTAATATTAGAGCTATGACACACAATTCGTGTTAAAAAATAATATTAATATTAATATTATTGCTCTTGCACTAATGCATAATATCAAAAAGGGTCACCTATGGTGCAATCATATTGGAAAACATGCGTACATGCACGGTTAACTGAGAACCATTTGAGCACCATTATAGATTAGAATAATGATTGCGGTGATTAAGATAAATTATATGAGTTATCGATTTGTTACGTTGCAAAATGAGAATGAGGGCAAGTACGGTAATTGCAAATTTACATTAATCACATTCAATGGTATAATATATAAGTTGTTTGCTATATTCAAAAAGATAAATCTCCTTTTTGTTCATTTACATAGAAAGCGAAACATAATCTTTTGCACATAAATAGTTTACATGTCTACACTATAGTTTGAATACAGTATCTTCCTCTAGAAACACACCAAGTACATTATATAGAAGTAGGAGCACAAGCAATAGATGATTCACTTGACATAGGGCTAGCTGCTGCTGAAACTGGACCTGCAGCTTCACCAGAGATAGGACCTGCAGCTGCACCGGAGCTTGACAATTGACTCATCGCACGACGAGGCATGTTTTGACTTGCCTTGCATAAATCAGGTAGAAACACTCCTGCAATTTTTGTTTTTTCAATGAAAAAATGTGTTAGTACATTTACACTAAAAATGAATTTAGTGAAAGTCGTAAATATTGATAATTTGTCGTAAGAGTGAATAATTTGTTCATTAGATAGTTGTGTACGCTTAATATATGATCACCTTCTCCCAAGGCCAAATTGTAGTAGAGGTCAACAATATTGGGACAGTTCTGGTAACATGCGGGCGAGCAAAGCTTAGCGATGAACTGAGTCTCTAACAATGAATCAGAGGATATCCCTACAGACCTCCTTTCAACACCACATGTGCTCACACACGCGTCTCCCTCAATCAATTCAGCCATATTCTTCACTATCACCTCTGACGTCTTACACTGAAATTGTGTGTGTCCATCACTTGATGCCGAAGTCTCTAACAGGCAACGCTTTCCGGAAGATGCTATAGAATATGAGCACATTCCGACAGGCAATTCCTCGCATATCATTTCACCTACATGAAAAAACCAAAAATCATTACTTATAGTACAATACGCTAAATGAAGTTTTTAATATTGAAATATGTTAAGGTTCATAAAAGAGTACCAAGAGCTCCGTGGAGGAAGAGGGAGAAAATAAGGAAGAGAGTCAATGCCATTTTTGGAACTCTTTTAAGAAGATGCTAGCTTTGTTATTTTTGGATGTTGATGAATGGAAGAGTGAGAGATCAAAGGATATATCTATAGAAGTCTTATACAAAATACATAATTCAATACAAATTCAACATGCTTTGTTCTATCTTATTGAACCGAATTGTGTGCAATATCACATGCTACCTTGTTGTTGCAATATAGCACCATGGGTTCTACCTGAGGAAAACCAAGACCTGTCAGCAGCAGTTTCAACCACAATAACTCTTGAATACCAAATGTCATTCCTCGATATTCTACTTCTGCGCTTGATCGGGATACTACATTTTGCTTTTTACTTCTCCAAGTAACCAAGTTTCCTCTTACAAATGTGAAGTACCCTGATGTAGACCTTCTGTCACATATATTACCCGCACCCAATCAGTGTCAGTGTATCCTTCAACCTTCAGGATATCCTCATTTTTCTGGAATAGGATTCCCTTTCCATGAGCTACTTTGAGATAACTGATAATCCTCATAATTGCCTGCATATGCTTCTCCCCTGGGTTATGCAAGAATTAACTGACAATACTCAATGCATATGATATATCAGGTTTTGTATGTACTAGATACATCAATCTTCCTACCAATCTCTGATAGCGCCATTTATCGACAGGTACTTGATCTGTTTCGACCTCTAACTTCAATCCTTTCTCCATTGGGGTCTCTGATGGTTGACAAGCCACATCCCGGTTTCATTCAGTAAGTATATGACGTACTTTCTCTGAGATAGAAAAATGCATTTTGATGATCTAGACACCTCGATCCCCATAAAATACTTTAAGTTCCCAAGGTCTTTCATCTCAAACTCTTGAGATAAGAGTTTCTTCAATGCCTGTTGTTCTTGAGGGTCGTTTCCTGTGAGCACCATGTCATCTACATAAACGACAAGAGCTGTAATCTTCCCATGATTCTTTTTCAAAAATAAAGTATGATCAGAATTACTCTAGCTGTACACAAACTTTCGCATTGATCTCGCGAATCTCCCAAACCATGCTCTAGGGGATTGTTTTAGCCCATATAAAGATTTTTTTAACTTGCAGACTTTATTTGTATGCTCAACCGGGATCTTATATCCAGGTGGGAACTCATATATACTTCATCCTCTAAATCCCCATGTAGGAAGGCATTTTTCACATCGAACTGTTGTAGATGCCAGTTCAAGTTTGCAGCTAATGAGAGTAACACTCGCACCATATTGATTTTTGCTACTAGCACAAATGTCTCTAGATAGTTAATCACATGCGTCTGTGTGTAGCATTTTGTAACCAGTCTCACCTTGAATATTTCGATTGTTCCAACTACTTTAAATTTCACAGTGTACACCCACTTACAACCCACCTTCTTCTTTCTTACTGGTAATTCGATCAATTCCAATGTGTCATTTTCCAACAAAGACTTCATCTCCTCATCCATTGCTTATTTTCACTTAGAATCACATAGGGCTTCCTGCACACTGTTAGGAATAGATACAAAAGATAATTGATTCACAAAAGATTTGTTAGATGCAGTTAACCGATCATACGACACATAATTACTCATAAGATATTTGGCTTTACTGGTAAAATCTGGGTCATATGTGGGTTTAGGTACACTTCTATTTGCTAGGTTAAGAAGTTTCTTTATAGGAATAGAAGAAGATAATACCTGGGAGACCTCAGTTTCAGGGATATTTGAAGTGGACGATTGGTTGTTTGCGTTAGGCGAAGACGGAGACAACACAACTTCACTTAAAAAGATTTCTGTTGTTTCTGTTGTTTCAGTTGACTCTGTTGTTGGTGGTGTTTCTGTTATGTTTGCTGTTGGTGGTGAACTCGAAGTCAACGTTGGAACCACCTCTATTGAGCTTGTCTCTTTCTCATTGATATTCTTAAATGACTGAACTTCCTTATAATGCTCCCCTTGAAGTTTATTCATCTCAAAGTACATAATTTCTTCATGAAACGTAACATCCATGGTGACGTACAGTTTCTGTGTAGGAGGATGATAACACCGATACCCCTTTTGAAAAGTTGCATACCCTACAAAGACGCACTTGAGAGCGCGAGGTTCAAGCTTATATCGTTGTTCCTTTGGTAAGTGGACCAATGTGACATATCCAAACACCCGAAGAGGACGATTGGACATGGTAGGAGCCGACACAAACTTAGCTAAGACTTCAAAGGGTGTCTGAAAATTAAGTGCAGCGGAGGGGATGCGGTTTACCAAATAGGTAGCTGAGGACATGGCTTCGCCCCAATATGAGGTTGGTGTTTTTGCACCAATTAATGATGCCCGAACTATTTTCAATAAATGATGATTTTTTCGTTCGGCAACCTTATTCTGTTGAAGAGTATAAGGATATGTAGTCTGATGAATGATTCCATAGATTTTGAAGTATACCTGTAACTCGTTACTCATATATTCACCACCATTGTCACTTCGGAGAATTTAAATAGTAGCATTATACTGTGTAAGGATCTGTTTATGGAATTCTTAGAACAAACTACTAACTTCACTTTTTGATTTCATAGGACACAAACCCACGTCATTCGAGTGCAATTATCAATAAACGTGATAAACCATCGTATACCACTTAAAGAAGAAATGTGAGATGGACCCCATACATTAGAATGAATAATCATAAATATAACTGAACTTTTATTTAATGAAGGTTTAAAGGAAGTACGATGACTTTTAACCAGTTCACAAATCTCACAATGAAAAATAGAAGAATTAACTTTATTAACTAAACTGAAAAATAGTTTCTTTAAGTAACCAAACGATGCGTGTCCTAACCGACAGTGCCATAACTAAAGTTCACCGGCAATCTTCTTTTCAGTAGTACTAGTGTTCAAAGCCTTGGTATAACGATTTGTGCTGTTCAACTCCAGGTCCAGGTAGTACAATTTTTTGCGCTTAACGCCACAACCAATCATTTTTTTCGTCTGAATGTCCTTAAAAACATAATGAGAAGGCCAAAATATGACAATAGAGTGTAAGGCATTAGTTATTTGAGCAACAGATAATAAATTATAATATAAGGATGGTACTACTAAGACGGAGCTTAGGTTCAGGGTTTTTGATAGATTACCTGATCCTTTTTCCTATTATAAGAACTGGAGCACCATTGGCTGTGGAAACAAAGGTCTGAGATGATGGGATTAAGGGAGTAATCATTTTTGAATTAGATGTCATATGATCAGTGACACCAGAATCAATTACCCATGTATTATTCAAAATAGAGACAGAATGTAAAGCCATACCTGATGTACCTGTGGTGGTGAGTAAGCCGGAGGCTTGTTTGTTACCTCTTTCTGTGGTCTGACCAGTTTTGCGATTGCAATAATCCTTCCACCAATTAGGATATTTAATGATTTCATAGTAACCCTTTTTCGAGTGTCTAGTTAGTTGACCAGTTACCAGATCGCTTATCTGAATTTCACTAATTAAAATTTGAGGGAGCTTGATTACGGGCTACTATAGCTACAGTGTCTGTTACGGGGTTCATTGTTTGTCGTCAAAAAGTTTCTCAACGAACCAGGGCATATATTTCTTCTAGTTCTGGAACCGGATCCTTTCGCAAAATCTCACCCCGAACCTATTCAAGTTCATTATCTAGCTTGGCAAGAAAAATGTGGACTCTCAAGTGTTGAATTGATCTCCTGTACGACTCCACATCATTAGGGATTTCTATAACTACTTTATCACGGTGGTCCAACTCGTTGAATATCTTTGTCAGCTCCTCATAAAATTCAGAGATTGATCGCCCACCCTGTTTGGCAGTGAAGGCTCGTTAGTTCAAAGAAAAAACTTATAGTTCATCAGCCCCGTCATGATATGTCTTAGATAGTGATTTTCAAATTTCGCGAGCTGTAGGAATGCGAATGTAACATTTCATGATTTTCGGTTTCATTGACATTAAGAGCCAGCGTTTTACCCGTTGATTATTAGGGTACCATTTATCGAATTTTAGTGTTTTTTCCTTCGGATTGGGGTTGAACCCTGAATAAAGGAGAATTTTTGTTTCTCTGCGATGTGCATCTCCATGAGTTGAGACCATATATTATAGTTGGTCTCATCCAGTAGAAGGCCGATATTGAATGAAAAGCCATCAGTTTGAATGATGAGATGAGAATCTTTTGTGGATGATCCAGTTATAGTTATGGAGTCAAAATCCATTGAGGGAGACTGAATACCTAATGATTGAGATCAAATCTAGAAATTCTAAGGTCGCGGCTATGTTCAGAACGTCGAAAAATGCCAAGAAGGGTTTCTGTGGTCAACGGTCAAGGGTCAATGGTGGCGTGGCTAGTAGGCTGACGTGGTAGTTAACATTATGGGGTGACATGGCAGCTGATGTGGCTGTAAGGCTGACGTAGCAGATGACGTGGTTATAGGGCTGACGTGGCAATAATCGCCGCTGCGGAGGCGCGTGGATGAGGCGGGATGAGATGGTGTTGTATACTCTCGGCGCGTGAGAGCGTGTGATGGCTTTAATCGAGGTGGGTCGAACATTTTTGGAATCGTCTATTCAAGACGACGATGATGGTGTCATTTTGGGTTTGATTAGGTGTCGGTACGTGATGAACGAATGCACAGAAGGTCGATCTGAGGGTAGGGTTGAGGCTGCTGACTGTGTGGTGGTCTGGGGTGGCTCCATGGTGTTTTATGGTGGTGTGTAGGGTGGTTGCGTGGTGGCTGCTTGGTGGCTGTTTGGTTAGGTTAGGGCGGCTAGGGTTTGTTTGTCGTTTTTTCCTCTGATACCATGTTGACAAATACAGAGAGAAGAGAGAATGAATTATATTTCTTGTGTTTGAATGAATACAAATGTCCCTTTAAATATGGATGGGATGAGCTATACATAGGAGGAAAAATAATATCACGTGATTCTAGGAATCACATACCATATCTATAGTTTTTCACTATAAATATTATTTTAAATAGTAGGTCCTAGGTCTGCAAGGCTGAGATTAAAGACAAAAGGATTAATCGGATAAATAGTTTTTCACTATAAATATTATTTTAAATAGTATATATAATACTAATAAAACACAAGAAATCATAGTATTATTTCAATTCATATGGATCCTCATTGTTATTATAGTATTATTTTAAGCAAAACTAACATTGTTTAAAGTTTCAGCATTATTTTAAGCAAAACTAACGTTGTTTCAAACAAAAGTAGTAAATATAAATTGGAATCAAATCTCAATTTAAAAATCCTCAAAACTATGGCTTAGAGAATTGTGGAAGGAAAGAGGAACGAATGAAACTTCAACCAATTTGGATGACTTAGGAGAGTTAAACGACTGAGATAGAAGGGGACAACTAGGGTTCAGTGTAATGAAAAGGGTGAGAGCTACGGTTTAGAGAATAGCGAGAAGAATGATGTTTTGTACAAAAAAAAAGGAATGAACATGGTTTTGAATTTTATAACTTAAGGAATTTGATTAAAGGAATGGTATTTACACAGGGGAATAAACCCTTAAGCAAGATGACATCGTTTTGCTACTAATTTTTTTTTAAAGACCCAAAGTAGAATAATCCATATTGGTGGATTAATCCAGACCAATGGATTAATCCCAATTTTTTGAACAACTTTTTACCGATTTTTTAAAATTCGATTTTTTCAAAAGATTAGTCCTAGTCTCCAACATCCTTACAAGACTATGGATTAATCCAAAATTAATCCCGATTTTTAGAACACTGATATATATATATATATGTGTGTGTGTGTGTGTGTGTCCTTAAATGCACCCATATAATTAGTCTTCTCACCCAGTGTGAGAATACTTTCTTCTCACCTCATCAAATCTATAAGATATCTTGCACTTCACCCCAATAATGGGGTGGGTTTACTAAAACAATGTAAAGACGATAAAGTTTTGTCGCTAAAAGAAAAATATTAAATAATATTAATTTTTTTTATTAATATAAGACATAATAAACAAAAATTATATTGTTCTTCATAAATTTCTTTAAAACTGTCATCTAAATAGTACCTATGAAGATACAAAATATTAATTATGATAAATATAGCTTTAACAATTATGATATTTCATATAATCTTTTATTATTCATTATTCTTAAATAGTTATTATTCATATTTTAAATTTTTCTACAAATTTTATTTTTATCAAATAAGTAAATATAAGTTTTAATTCACTACATCAAAAATATTAAAAGATTAGAAGTTGATCCATATATATATATATAGTATTATGTTTGATATACAAAATAAATTTGAAATATTTACTCCGTTTCCAATTAAATTTAGATTATCCATTATTTTTTAAGCATTTTGAAAAAATTATTAGCTATTTTCAACACAATTATAAATAAAACAAAAATTAAATTAATTCTTTTATAATATATATGAAAATTTAAACATTAATTATAATTAAAGAAAAACCCTTAAGCTATTTTTTCTTTATTAACTTTTTTATATATATATACTTACGTAAACTATCTCTCTCTCTCTCTAAAATATACATGTGAGTGATATGGAGTAATAAGTTAAGTTAGATTGCAAAGGGTCGGACGAACCGTTGAAGTTAACTAATTAATTAACAAAAGTAATAATTAAGTCATATACTATATAAATATGTCTTAATTCATTGCATCAAAGATATTAGAAGATCAATTTTATTTTTATCAAAAATACTAGAAGAAAGATGACAGAGGGAAAAAAAAACTCACGGGGAAAAAAGTTAGTAGTGATGAATTTTTTCAAGTGTTCTTAAATGCATTCACAAAATCCTTTTTCCCACCTCGGGTGTTCGTAAATGATTTTTTAATGACTTAAAAATATTTTCTTCTTTCTTTTTAAAAAAATGTTATCTTTCATGAAAAGGGAAAAAATGAATTGGAAAAATAAAATAGTTTTTATAAAAAATAACTCATTTATTAAAATAGTTTGTTATTTTCGATTTCTAAGATATTTTAACTTTTTGGAGACTCAAGAAAACGATTTCTTTGCAAAATATTAAAAGGATAGAGATTTTCTTACCAAACTATTTTATTTTTCAATATTTTTTATGAGTAATTTTAAGAATTTAAATATTAAAACAACAAAAGCACAACATGCAATACAAATATATATATATATATATATATATATATTATTTATGACATATTAGTCACATGCTAAGATAAACAAAATAAAAAGATTGAATAAATTAAGAAAAATATCATTGAAAACGTTATTGTACCGGAGAAAATAAAAAAAAATCTAGCACTTAATATAAAAGTATAAGAATATTATATAAACTTACATTTATGAGATATATGTAATTAAATGAAAATAATAGATGATTGTTTGTTGGGAAAAAAAATGAAGTTTTTTAATTAATTTTTAAAATTTTAAGTGGGTGAGAAGATAAATTAGTGGCAATTTTTTCAAAGTATAGAAAGCAGGGCGAGAAGAAAGGGTTTTACGCTATTTTTTAAGTTAAAATTAACGTAATTTTAACTTTTGTGGGGTGAGAAAACGAATTATGTGTGTGTATTTAAAAACACCCATATATATATATATAGAATATAGCAACGCAACATTACTTATATGCATTATATATATTAATAGTGTATAATACAATAAAACATTTACACTTTAATAATGCACTATCAATATTTTTTATGTAATATAATTTTAAACATATCTCAGCAATATTATTCAGTCTTAACTTTATATAGAGTATTTTTAATCAATTTAAGATATAAATAAGTATTTTAAAAAAAATCCTAGATAAAAGGAGGAGGCCGGAGGAGGGAGAATGATGTGGATAATAGATAAAAGAGTTGAAAAATAATGAGAAAGTGGGGTGCGATAAAAAGAGATAAACAAAAATATACAATAGAGATAGACACTTGGCATTACTGGATCGAAAGATGGTTTTACCATCTATTATATAGAGTTTTCGACACTTTAGTCCCTTGAAGTTTGTCCCGGTTGTCACTTTCGCCCCTAAACTTCATTTTTCGATTTTCCACACCCCAATGTTTTCATAGTGCTTCAATTTAGCCTTTCGCTCCACTTTCCGTCAATCAAGTGGACGGAGCACGTTATGTTAAAGGGGTATTTTGGTCCATCTTCCATTAAAATTTTCCTCCAAAATTAATATGTTTGCTCCTTATATTCCTCCAAGCATTTCCATCTAAAAAATACAGAGAAAGAGATAAAGATTTCGAACTTGTGGAGTTAATGGCGTGCTGATTCTCTCTCCTCCCCCCAATTCTATCGATGATGCTCGTTATTCTCCTATTGATAATTGATGGTGAGGGGACTGAAGTGTAGATTAATTTGTTTTGCAATGAATCACACAATATATTTATGTATATATATTAATACACAGCAGCAAATTTGGAACACACACAGCAGAAATTTGAGTAACACAAAACCAAAATATACTTCGAATCTTCAAAATCAAAAAACCCCAAATCTCATACGAAAACAGAGGAGAAGCAAATATATAAGAGAAAACAAATGATTGAGATTAAAAACAGATGTTCAAGTTATAAACAGAAAACAGTTGACGGGAGAGAGAAAACCCGAGCTTCTACGCATTGTGATTCGTGGGTATTTCCAAATAGAAACAAGAGTCAACTCAGAAGAACCCAATTGGGTTATTTTCTTTCTCTTGTTTTTCTATCGAGTCCACAAAAAACAGAGTAAGTAAGAAAGAAAAGGAATTCAACGAGCAACAAACACAAAGGGACAACACTGATGTGTGGAAGTAAGATTATGAGATTCTGATGGTCGAACGAGACAATGTATGAGAGAGAGATTTTCTCTCCTCAAAACCTCGTTGAATTAAGTATGGAATTTGAAAAGAATAAAGTGCAGGATGGATGGTTTTCTTCTCTCTAAAAGCTCTTCAACTCGAGGCTATTTACTCCAAATCCAAGGCCGACCAAGCTTGAAAGTGCCAATGGGTTTATCGGTCAGTTACCAAGATTTAACCTGCCCAGCACCCTCTCTCTCTCTCTCTCACTCTCTCTTTCTGCTTGGGCTTTCTCTCTCTTAAATCCTCTGCCCCCAGTCATCAAAACGCAAGTTTCATCTAAAACCCAAGCATTCTTTCATTTGGTCTTCTAATATATGGGAAAAGGAAAAATAGAAAAAGGAGAGAGGGAGGAAGGGGAGATTTTTAATAAAATCACAATTAAAGAGCATATAAAAAATTGAGTTCCAGAATAACCCATTCAAGAATAACCCATAATTTAGACAAATTCAAACCCAAGAATCAAGAAGAAGGAGCAAACATATTTGGAGGGAATATAAGGAGCAAACATATTTGGAGGCAATCAAGAATTAGCTCTCTCTTGCTCTGTTTTTTTAGATGAAAATACTTGGAGGGAATATAAGGAGCAAACATATTAGTTTTGGAGGGAAAGTTTAATGGAAGATGGACCAAAATACCCCTTTAACATAACGTGCTCCGTCTACTTGATTGACGGAAAGTGGAGCGAAGGACTAAATTGAAGCACTATGAAAACATTGGGGTGTGGAAAATCGAAAAATGAAGTTTAGGGGTGAAAGTGACAACCGGGGCAAACTTCAAGAGACTAAAGTGTCGAAAACTCTATTATATATGATAGCCATACCCTTGATTAATATGATAAAACTGTATTGGGTTTCTCTAAAGTGGTGAACTAGGTTTTGTGCCCTAACGTGTCACAATAAAATACTTGTAGTGATTATTAGAAACATGATTTTATCACAATTTAATTAGCTTGGACGTATGACAATATTTGACTACTCCCTTCGTTTAAATTGGTATTCTCACTTTAATTTTTCTTTTTTCATGAGAATGCTAATTTTAACCTAAGGTTAAAAATATAATTTAGTTTCTATTGTGAGATTTCACATTAATTATGTTCTAACAATAATTATAAGCATCAATTTTGAAAATCTCAAAAATGAAATTTGGACTTCAACAATTGGAAGAGGAAGTAGTTTATATTATCATTCTAAATTCACTAATATTGACTGCCTATTAATTATTTATTATTTTATTTTATTTATAGAGAAAACAATATAGATTCATTTATTTCCTGCAGAGCATAGAGTTTCCAAAAAATTCGGGGCTCCTCCTTCCAAGGAACAAAATCATCAATATGCCGAACAAATTTGACTACACCATGGGGCACTCAAGGAAACTTTTCATTCATAGCTCCTTAAATACTTCCTCCGTCTCAAATTTAATAAAAACACGTCTTTTCAATTCTCATGGTTGATAGAAAAAATATGATGATGGTTGTCCTACATCCGTTAATGGTTCATTAAGGTTACAGATCATAGTTGTGAAGAACAACTTTTGAAACAAGGAAAAAAATTATAATTAGAAACACTATTGTCAAAGCTTAGATGCATTGACTAATTGCAAATTTAAGATGCAAAATTATTTTGGGAGGAACCTTTCGTGCTTAAAAAAAAATTAATAATAATAATTAAGAAATATATAACCTGTAATTAGATTTCCATCTGAACAAGCAGTCCAAGCTTTGTACCGTACATGACTAAATCGCAAACAAATCCCAACTACAATATACGAAGTGAAAGCAGCCATCAAAATTATATGTTCCATATCATTTACATATAAAAGTAACGCGTACAACACTCTTTCTCATAATATGTTTATACTAGCACCCAATCGACGAATCAAAGCAAGTTCTTAACAAACACATCGACTTGATCTATATCAAACCGAAGTTGGAACACAAGCAACGGACTCTGATAATTCACTAGATGTAGGACTAGCTGCGACCGCTGAGACAGGACTTGCAGCTGTAGCTGAGGATGGTCCAAAAGCTGCACCAGAGCTTGATAGTTGAGTCATTGCTCTACGGGGCATGTCTCTGTGTGCCTTGCATAAATCCGGCAGGAAAACTCCTGTAAAACAATATTTGTTCATAAAGAATAAACGCTAATTTACAAAAGATAGGCGTAAAAAAGTACAACAGTGCGTGTGAGTGCATAATTGAGTTGATATAAGTTATGTGTGATAAATTAGAGATTATCACCTTCTCCTATAGCTAAATTGTAGTAGAGATCAACAATGTTGGGGCAGTTCTGATAACATGCTGGCGAACAAAGATTGGCAGTAAATTGCGGATCGATGAGGGAATCAGATGATATTCCAACAGATTTTCTATCAACTCCACAAGCACTCACGCACTCGTCTCGCTCTACCAAGTCAGCCATATTCTTCACCATCACCCATGATGTCTGACACTGAAAAACCATCTTTCCATCATATGACGTCGAAGTTTCTAATAGACAACGCTTCCCAGAAGACGCTATTGAAAATGAGCACTGTCCAACAGGCAACTCTTCGCATATTATTTCACCTGCACATTATAAAACAAAATTCAATAATCCTATATATATATATAAAATATATGTGTCTAAAAGTAAATAAAATAAAAGAGGACTAGTGGGAGAAGGGTACCAAGAGCTCCTTGGAGAAAGAGAGAGAAAACAAGGAAGAGGATTAGTGCCATTTTTGAGAAGAGGCTTTGAGGGTTTTTGGAAAGTTATAGGCTTTTTAATTTGCTTAAGATCTTGGTGAGACACAATGAAGAAGGTGGTATGTATTTATATACAAGTGATACTTGTTAAAAAAAAAAGAGTAGAAAATGACATTGGAGAGTATATATATAATAGTAGTTTGGAGGGTTTTTTTGCCCTCTTTTTGTGATAATGACATATCATGGGGCATTTGGCAGGTTAAAATAGAATTTGAAAGCCGGAGCCCAAAAGCACTGATACCATTTCTTGTTATTTATTCTTGTTTTGATTTGAATGCTTTACTAGCATGTGCTAGTAGTTGTAAATTTGAAATTGCAGTGTTCTCACTATGTTTTACGTACAGGGGCTAGCTTATTGTTCTTTGTGTCCATTGAGATATAGCAATCGTAAGAGCCAGTGGCGTAGCCAGGAATTCAAAGTGGGGGTGCGCAATTCGAGCCGATTGGTGATGAGTGGGAGTGGCTGAGTGGTCGTTGGACGGAGTCACCGGTCACATAGTGTGGAGTGAAACAGTCAAACAAAGCGGAAAAAAAAGTGAGAAACAGGGGAGAACAGAGAAGAGAATGGAAAAATAAAGGGTGAGAATGAGGTCTCGGGATCTCTCTTCTCCTCATTTAAGTGTATTTCAATTCTCAAATGCCCCTCAACTTTTATTTCTTACAAATACATATCTTCAACTATAAATTTATGTATATAAATCTCTATTTTAATTTTTAATTTTTTTTAAAAAAAAATCCCAAAATCTTCAGGGGTGCGCGCGCACCCTCGTCTCTATGTAGCTACGCCACTAGTAATAGCTAGCTGATCTAGAATAAAATACAAGGGTGGATTGAAAGAGTTTGAGCATGTTGATTGAGAGTTGAGACATATATTAAATTTCACTTTGGAAAATTGAACCTTGTAAAGTAATATATAAGATCTAGAGACTCATTATTGATTGGTTTTCTTTTAAATGTTCCAGACTCTAATAGATCGAGCATGCTGATTTTTCTCTTTATGTTATCAAATTAATAGTGTAATCATTTTTTATTAAATTTAGTTGGTGTCTACACTGCCAGGCTCCAATATACTTTGCCCTCAAGCAAATGTAAAATAACGGTGTTTGTAGTACTTGGAAAATTACTCATAAAACCCTTTTTACGCGTGAGTAGGTCAGTTCAAGTGCAAAAATGTTCAACCAAAACTTTAAGACCCGAATTTCAGTCTCATCTTCTTCCCCTTGTTTCGGTTTGTAAGTACTAACAAGCAAAAGGCGCGCTTACAGCTTCCTACATCAAAAATAAAAGAGCCTTCAATGCATATGGATCATGTCCTATAAATTTCTGTTATGTTTAAAGTTGTCACTTCTATATTTACTTAAATTTATAATATTTGACAAAGATTCGTGAGCAAAAATAGATGGTAGGTGTGACGAGCGATGATACCGCGCTTGTTTAATTGCTACTAGTGAAACTTGTCAATAGCACTACTAGAACATATATATTAACTAGTAATTCAGAGGATCTTGAAAATATATATACGAGATCGAGTCGGATAATGAAATAATATTCCGTCCATCTTAAAGCAATTAGAAGTCTCCCACTTTTAGTACTTTTTTAAGAAAACATTAAATTTAACATAACCAATGGTCATGTTCTATTATAAAATTGAAACATTGATTATGGTCCAACAGGAATTAGAAGCCAGAAAAGCACGAGAGATGGACTGTTTTCAGTTCGCTACACGGACTCTGTTTCAATAAAAGATAGAGGAGCATTTTTCATCAGAACAATCAATCCAAAATATGAACCCTTCATATGACTAAATCACAAGCAAATCCCAACTATAGAATGTTAAAGCAGTTATTAAAATTAAAAAGGAAACTGTAGCACAATAATTTCTTTGAAATATCCGTAGAGCCAATTTTATATGTCAAACTAATACATACATGCTTTAACATAATAATATCTTTACATGCCTATACTACTAGCACATAAGCGACAAAGTAACAAACACATCGACTATATATCAAATGGAAGTAGGAGCACAAGCAATGGACTCTGACAATTCACTAGATGTAGGACTAGCTGCGACCGCTGAGACAGGACTTGCAGCTGTAGCTGAGGCCGGACCAGAAGCTGCACCAGAGCTTGATAGTTGAGTCATTGCTCGACGGGGCATATCTCTGTGTGCCTTGCATAAATCTTGCAAGAAAACTCCTGTAGACGATATTGGTTCATAAAGAATAAACGTTAATTTACAAAGAATGCGTAAAAAAGTACAACAATGTGTGTGTATGATTGAGTTGATATGTTAGATACCATACATCAGACATGCATTTACTTGGATAAGTGGTGGTGGCATATAATTTATTGTCTTTCCTTTGACAGTCAAGAAGGAAAGTTTTCACTCATGAACCTTTATTTTTCGAGATCGATTCAAAATTCTCATCTCTAGCGTTGAAATGAATATCATGTACAAACAATATTTTTCATGTAGCAGATATAAGTCATTTACGATTGTCACCTTCTCCAATAGCCAAATTATAGTAGAGGTCAACGATGTTGGGGCAATTCTGGTAACACGCTGGGGAACAAAGACTAGTGGTGAATTGGGGTTCGAGGAGGGAATCAGAGGATATTCCAACAGACTTTCTATCAACTCCACACGCACTCACGCACTCTTCTCGCTCTACCAAATCAGCCATATTCTTCACCATCACTTGTGATGTCTGACACTGCAAAACCATCTTTCCATCACTTGACGTCCAAGTTTCCAAGAGACAACGTCTTCCGGAAGAAGCTATTGAAAATGAGCACTGTCCAACTGGCAACTCTTCGCATATTATTTCACCTACACATATTATAAAACAAAATTCAATAATCCGATATACATAAATATGTGTGTGTATGTGAAAGTAAAATAAAATAAAATAGGACTAGTGGAGAGTGGGTACCAAGAGCTCCTTGGAGAAAGAGAGAAAAAACAAGGAAGAGGACTAATGCCATTTTTGGGAAGAAGCTTTGTGGGTTTTGGAAAGTTATTAGGCTTTGATTGTTGCTAAAGATATGCTGATGAGAAATAATGAAGAAGATGGAATATATTTATAGAGAAGTGAGATTTGTTGAAAACAAGTAGAAAATGACATTGGAGAGTACATATATATATATATATATATAATAGTAATTTGAATGTTTTTTTGTTCTCCCTGGCCTTTTGTGATTGTGACATATTATGAGCACTTTGGCAGGTTAGAATAGAACTAGAAAGCCGGAACCCAAAAGCTTTATTTATTCATGTTTGAGTTGAATGCTTTATTAGCTTGTACCAAGTAGTTGTAATAGCAGTGTTCCCATTAGTAGTTTTATGTCTGTCTCTTGAGAAGGAGCAAATGTAAAGATAACTCCTCCTTGTACTTTGAAAATTATCTATTACGTGTGCGAGTAGCTAGGTTAGCACAGGTGCAAAAATATTTTAGAACATATGAGTTTGAGTCACTTTGTTCTTTTGATTGCAAGTTCTAACAAGCAAGAACGTCTTATATTTACGTAAAATTATGATATCTAAGCAAGACATGAGAATAAAATTAGAATATAGCTATAGCAAGAGCTTCTGATGCAATGAAAATGAAGATCACATTATCATTTTATTATTTTTTATTTTATTAATTAGGGAAAATAGTTTTTTTATTTATAGTCTTTTTTGAATTTTGAATAATTGTTTTGGTAGGTTTTAAATATAATTAGATTATAATAATTCAATTTCTTTATGTGAAGGATTTTTTTATTTAAGGTAGGTTTAGGATTTTAAATTATAAATAAGTGATTATTTCATATCAATGAACCAAACAATTATGAATTAATAAATATTGTGAGCATCTCTCTTGTTCTTTGAAAATTCGATGAATTTTTGTTTCATTCTTGTGAATTCAAGAAGCCAAGGTTGAAGACACTATTCTTCCTCCTTCCTGCCCACTCCCGTTCTACATCACAAGAGCAATAAGTCCACAAGAAGCCAAAGCTGAAAATGGTATTATTCTTCCTTCCAGCCCACTCTCGTTCTACATCACAAGAGCAACAAGTCAACAATTCTACACTCGTTTGTAGCTATTGAAATGCTGAATTGGACCTTCAGAAAAATCTTGAGAAATATATTAAAATTTTCAAATAAAGGTATGTTTTATGTCCCAATCAGGAATTCAATGATCAAGAAATATATTAAAAATCTTGAGAAATTCAGAAGAATTGGGCTTCAGAAATTCAAATCCAGTAATCAAATAAAACTCCATCCGTCTCAGGATTGATTATGCCCCAATCAGAAATTCAATGATCAAGAATATAATAATATAGTTCAATAAAATTAAATTAAAACATAATAAAAACAATTCATTTTTAACTCACCACCATCTGTTTACTTTCGAAAACATATTTACTCGAGATAATAAATTTTGTAAAAACATACACATAGATATCCCCTTTTCCCATCCCTGCGCTTGAATACATGCCCTATGTTGAAGTGCAACAGAAGATCAGCACATTGTCCAAGAGCAAACGCATCATCATAAAGTAGAAGCAAAGTGCATCAAAATTGCAACAATGGAATACAAACACAAATAACAATTCAACATAAAGATAGAAGATAAGCACAAAGGAGCATTTTTCTGGAAAAAAGAAAGAGATTACATTGTTCAAATTGTTCCACCCCACCCTTCTCACAACAAATAAAATGGATCATTCAACAGTAGTTGAGGTTACAACCATACTTCTCCTCATACCAAACCCCATCATTGGTAGGCACAGTTTTCTACATGCATTGCAACAACTTCTCCCATTCACAAACCCATCGAACAATACAAACGACTTCGTCATCACTCCTCGTACTCAGCCTCTTCTTCATCTTCATACTCTCCCTCCTCGTCCGCCGTAGCATCTTGATACTGTTGATACTCTGACACCAAATCGTTCATGTTGCTCTCGGCTTCCGTGAACTCCATCTCATCCATCCCCTCGCCTGTGTACCAATGCAAGAAAGCCTTCCTCCTAAACATAGCTGTAAATTGCTCGCTCACCCTCCTAAACATCTCTTGGATCGAGGTTGAATTCCCAATAAACGTCGATGCCATTTTCAAACCAGTTGGGGGAATATCGCAAACCGTAGACTTAACATTATGTGGGATCCACTCAACAAAGTAGGAAGAATTCTTGTTTTGCACGTTCAGCATTTGCTCGTCCACTTCCTTGGTACTCATTTTTCCGCGGAACATGGCTGATGCGGTCAAGTAGCGGCCATGCCGAGGGTCCGCGGCACACATCATGTTCTTGGCATCCCACATTTGCTGGGTGAGCTCAGGGACCGTGAGGGCTCGGTACTGCTGGGACCCACGTGAGGTGAGGGGAGCGAAACCCACCATGAAGAAGTGAAGGCGAGGGAATGGGATGAGGTTGACAGCAAGTTTGCGGAGATCAGAGTTGAGCTGCCCAGGGAACCTCAGGCAACATGTTACACCAGACATGGTTGCGGAGATCAAGTGGTTCAGATCGCCAACTGTTGCATTGACACAAGATAATTATGATTAGTAAGGCAGGATGATGTCATATATATAGAGAGAGAATAGAAAGTTTGGAGTTAAAGGAGAAGCCATGCCCAAAGAATCATACCTACTTAGAGTGGAAAATAACCATATCCTTTTGAGGGGCTAAAAATATGATTTTTTCGATGAAACTTGGTGGAGATGATCTCCCTTATTAGTAGATCATTTTTACCGAATTTCATCAAAAAATTCAACCAGGAAGTGGGTTTACTAAAATTTATATACATATATATATATATATGTGTGTCCAGAAAACAAGGCCTGTGTGACTATAGCAAGTTGATGTGGTACATCATTCCTCCATTTCAAACCAAAAAGGTTATCCCTGGTGTAATTCGAATTTCAAACATACATAATAGGTACATTAGTATGACCATCAAACTTTCTAACCATGCTGCAAAATTATGCTCATAGGTGTTCTATCTCACATTTGATCAATTAATGATATATTAAATTTGATAGCCAATTAACCATTGGCTTAGTTAGACGACATGTCAACTTTAATTGAGCTTTCAAAATATCAATAACAATAATAAAAATAACAATAACAATAATGAAGTATGACTAGAAAGTTCAAAAAAACTTACAGCTTGGAGTGCTGAGCTTGAGCGTTCTAAAGCAAATATCGTACAAAGCCTCATTATCAAGAACCATGCACTCATCAGCATTTTCTACAAGCTGATGAACAGACAATGTGGCATTGTAAGGCTCCACAACTGTATCCGACACCTTCGGGGATGGAAACACAGAGAAAGTCAACATCATCCTGTCTGGGTACTCTTCCCTAATCTTTGAAATCAAGAGAGTCCCCATTCCAGACCCTGTGCCACCTCCTAATGAATGACAAACCTGAAACCCTGCTCATCATATAACATCAAAAATTTAGCTGCTGCATAATTCCCCTGCCGAAAACAGAATCTAGTCCAATTCACATATTAAACGTAAAGTGCATTTGAATTTGAATATTAAGAATAAAATTATCATTTAATACTTATGAGAAGGCTTATGCATAGTAATAAAATATAATATTATATATATATATATATATATATATATAATATAATATAATATATAATAATATAATATATATTATAATTATATCAATATCAAACAATATCACACATCTAATAGTATAATAGTATTACGGAGGAAGTACTCCGTAATAAGTTTTCTCTCTCATATTTAATTTCTATTTAATTATAGTGTCATTTCCTGCTTTTCAATAATTCACTTCTTCTTTAATAATACTAATCCACTTCCTTTGTAATAATTATATATTATCTTCTCTCTTATTAATTGCTATTATAATTGCCATAATAATAATACATTTAATACCAATATACTTTGTCTTATTTGTCTTATTAATTGTTATAATAATTTTCATAATAATCTATATTATTTATTATTGTTATAATAATAATTATTTCTAATAGTATAATAGTATTACGGAGGAAGTCCTCTGTAATAAGTTTTCTCTCTCCTATTTAATTTTTATTTAATTATAGTGTCATTTCCTGCTTTTCAATAATTCACTTCTTCTTTAATAATACTAATCCACTTCCTTTGTAATAATTATATATTATCTTCTATCTTATTAATTGCTATTATAATTGCCATAATAATAATACATTTAATACCAATACACTCTCTCTTATTAATTGCTATAATAATTTTCATAATAATCTATATTATTTATTATTGTTATTATTGTTATAATAATAATAATAATAATTATTATTATTATTATTATCATAGTAAAATCTAGGAATTGTAATAATTATATTTAGTGATAAATAATTTTTATTATGAAACATTTATTTACCTATTTTTTAAAATTTTTCATTTTTCATATTTACATCTATACTTAGTATATTTTAGTATTATGGAAGGAATAAGAAGAGGTTGCCCTATTTATTGTACTCTTTAATGTTTATTTTTTATTTTTCTTTTTTGAAATTATTTTTTTAAGCATGAACTGAATTATTATTATTATTATTATAGCAAAAATGCATCATTTTACCCGCGTTATTTTGAGCTTTCACTGCTTTTATTATTTGAATTAATTGTGTGTTTTATTGTATAGTTAAAGCTATATTTTACAAATCCACGGATTTGTAGTGATTTTATTCAATTTTTGTTCATTATTACATAATTTTTTTTAATAATAATTTGAATACCATCCCATGCATCGCACGGGTTTGTAACTAGTCTTTAAAGTATTTTAGAAGTGTACATAATATCATGAATTACAAGGTATAACAACACTGCAAACGCATCACCTGTGCCACGGTTCTAGTATATACATATAGCTGCTGATTAATTTCTCCAACAAAATCACAATCTAACCAAATTCAAACATTGAAGGCCACTTGCAATTGAATCTCAATAATAGTAGTAGTAGTAGTAGTAATAATAATAATAATAATCATTTAATACTTATAATTTATTCCGTTCAAACATTAATGGTCGAACTCTCATCTCATGAGAAGTTTTCTCCATTCAGAAGTTTTCTCATCCATGTGATCCATCCGTACAAATAATAATATATATATACACATACATTCAGATTCAGATTCAGATTCAGATTCAGATTCAGATTCAGATTTGAAACAATTATAATATGAATATTTAATACTTATAATTTGTTCCGTTCAAACATTAATGGTCGAACTCTCATCTCATGAGAAGTTTTCTCCATTCAGAAGTTTTCTCCATCCATGTGATTCATCCGTACAAATAATATATATATACACATACATTCAGATTCAGATTCAGATTTGAAACAATTATAATATGAATATGATGGATTGTTATTATTATTATTATTATTATTATTATTATTAATGAAAATAAACAAATCATATTCGGATTTTCGGATCCAGAAACCATATAAAAAAGAAAAATATTCAGATTCAAAATTCAAAATACAGAAAACAGCAAAAACGTCAGAATAATACTAAGAAATAAATTCAAGCTCAGATTTCACATCAAAAAAAAAACAGCAAAAGAGTCAGAACTTTTACAAGGATCCACACCATACCTTGCAAGCAATCACAATTCTCAGCCTCCTTCCTCACAACATCAAGGACAGAATCAATCAACTCGGCCCCCTCCGTATAATGCCCTTTCGCCCAATTATTCCCGGCCCCAGACTGGCCAAAAACAAAGTTATCAGGCCTAAAAATCTGTCCATAAGCCCCAGATCTGATACTATCCATCGTTCCAGGCTCCAGATCCATAAGCACAGCCCTAGGCACGTACCTTCCACCACTCGCCTCATTGTAATACACATTAACTCTCTCGAGCTGAAGCTCCGAATCGCCGGTGTACTTTCCAGTGCCGTCAATGCCGTGCTCGGCGCAAACCACTTCCCAGAACTTGGCTCCGATCTGGTTGCCGCATTGGCCGCCTTGGATATGGAGGATTTCTCTCATGGCGAAAGAGGGAGGAAAGAGAAAATTAGGGTTTCGGTTTTTTGGGATGAGAGAGAGAAATGTGAAGAAGGGGCGGGCAGGGAGATGTGAGAGAGGGAGCGGAGGTCTATATAAAAAAAAATTATTTATTTTTGGGATGTTTTATTCAACGGTTATTATTTACAGTTTTGAATATATTATTATTATTATTATTACTATTTGAAATGAATGAGGAGGAGGAGGAGGCGGGTTTGTGTTATTTTATTTCATTTCGTGGATGTTAGGATCGAGGGTTTGACGGATCTGGAAGCTGACGGTTCAGCTTTAATCATGACAAATATTTAACTTAGATACAGCTGTTAAAACCAATATTTAAAAGGGAAAAACATGCAAAATAGTACTTGAATTTTTTTACCTTTTTTTGTAACAATAAAGAAAAATAAAAATGGGCTAAACTAAAAGTTTAAGAGCAAATTATTTCCAAATACATCCTTGAACTATTTTGCTCAAAACTTGAAACCATTATATTTTTAAATTAAGAGATTCACCTGGCATTATTAACTAATAATAAATCACAATAATACAATTGTTTAAGATAAAACAGGAGCACATATGCAATGAATCACAATAGTTTCACATGACTATATTAGACCATCTCCAACGCGCACTCTAAATTGCCAATTTTAGCTTATTTGACCTTGTAGCCGGCTGCATAATCGCTAATAGTGTAGGCTAAAATATTAATGAAATGATAAAATTGTCATACGGGTACCATACCATCCCCACGATGGAATGTCCATTGTGGGATGTAAAATCACCATTCCCCCGATGGAAAGAACATCGTGTGAGATAAATAAATTTCTCCCGATGTACAGAATGTCATGGGAGGGTGATGAGGTGTCAAGCCACACGACACAATGAATGTCGTGTGGTTGAAATGGGTATTTTTGCCCTGTGCGCTGTAGCGATATGTTGGTATTGTATGTTAAATTTGGCTTTTTACCCTACACTTTTAGCATGCACAATGGAGATGGCCTTACATATGTACATAATATTTTATTCGGAGTTAGCTAGATAAATAGAATGAGATACCAATTTTGTTCAATGAGGTTCCACATTGTACACAACTGTATTTACAAATGTTCAAATATGTATTAGTTTAACTACACGTAATTAAGAACACTACAAAAATATATAATCTGGCTATTCTTTTATTTAAAACCGGTGCAAATGAAATAAGATGGGTAAAAAATGATAATAAAATAAGCGTTAATAAGACAAAATTAACAAATTTGTCAAAGCAAAAGTTGACTTGTTTTGGTAAATAATTGCCAAAAATACAAAATTTTGATAATTAATTTTCTAACAGTGTCTTACCAATAATTATTTATTATTGTTGTGCTCTACAAGTAATTTTCTCTAATTTTAATGTTTTGCTTTTCTTTTAATACAAGATGTCGAATTTTGGTGTCCTTTGTGAATACACCATTCAACCATTTTGGTTAAGACACATATGTAAATGTTCGTATGGAATTGGTATTTTCTAAAGCTAATGACGGTTATATTTTCCAAGGATGAATTTAATATATGTATTGGGCTAATGAAAGGTGGACTAACTTAAGCTAAAAATGAGTTTAAAATAAATAATAAATCGTTTGTTGTCTCCTAATGCGTAAGTCGTAACAACATCCGCTATGGGCGGGGCCGGAGGCCAGGAGGGGCCGAGGGGGCCACTGCTCCACATGTTTGGCCCTTTTGATTAGATATGACGCGTTTTGGGCTCCAAGTTTTTCGCCCTTTCGATTAGGTATGACGCATTTTGGGGCTCCAAGTTTTGGCTCTTTTGATTAGATATAATGCGTTTTGGGGCTGTAAGGAAGTATATGAATATGTCTAGGGGGCGAGTTGTAATTAGGGAGGGAGTTACGTGCAATAAAATACAAAAATTGAGGGAGGAGGTTCGTATTTGTAGGTCACCTTTTACACCCCTTATTGATGATGAGTTACTTGGAGGGGTTACGCGGGATGGAATGTAAAAGATTAGGGTGGAGGTTCGTATTTTTAAGAGAGTGATATATATGAGTCTTCTTTTATGTTTTTGTTATTTATTTACGACGGTTATATTATGTTATTCGGTTTATTTGTCATTGGTTTGTTGGTATATATCATAGTTTTACATTTATTTTTTAATTTTTTTTACAGCCCTCAATTATCAAATTACTACAATTTTCAGAATCAGTTGGGAGACAATCTCATAAATGATTGGTCGGTAACATATATTGAGAAAAATGTTTTTAAAGTTATCGACAATAAAGATATGATTTAGTATTTTCAAAATATGAAGTCTCGAATGGAAATATTTTAACTAAATATGTGATTTTGATTTTTGACGTATATGATGTTAAATACTTTAATATAATATTTTGTTTTTGGCCTTATTAGAGTATTTGCAAAAAATTCTTAGAAACATATATTAATTTGGCCCCTCTTGAGTATAATTCTTGACTCCGCCATTGGCTATGGGTAGGACAGATATAATAAATATGATATATTTATTTTACGAAAGTACGTGGAGATTAAATTTGGTAAGATAAAACAATGTTCTATAAGATAGTTATATGATAAAGTTGAGTTTAACTAAGGCCATCTCTAATGATTTTCTATAAATTCATTTCTATCATATGTGTCATAGTGCTTTTAATATATTTTTATATCTATTTGGCAATATAATTGTGTAGATAGAAAAGTCTCAAATAAAATTTCTCCAATGAGAGAGAATTAGTGGTTTTCTTACGCCATCTCCAATAGTCATTTCTATCCAAACAAATTTCTATGTTAGAAAAGAGAAAAGGAAAAAAAATGCTCATATGATCATTTTTATAGCTATTTCTATATGAGGTGGAAGGTGAGTCATATAGGGAATTTTTATAAACATTTCTATATGTAGAAATAGTGATATAAATTTTCAATGTGACATGGCACATCCTCATTGGATATAAAAAAACCCACTAATTCTCTCTTATTCTTAAATAAATGCCAAGCAATATAGAAAAGTAAGATAAAAATGGCACAATTTGAGAAACTTTATTTTAGACTTTTCTATCTATACAATTATATTGCCAAATAGATATAGAAATATATTAAAAGTATCATGACACATAGAATATAAATAAATTTATAGAAAATACCATTGGAGATGTCCTTATATTCAATGAGGATGTGACATATCTATTGAAAAATTCTATCACTATTTCTACATGCCACCATGTGACTTAACTTCCACATCACATATAAATTGTTATAAAAAACCTCATTGGAGCATATTTTTTTTATTTTTATTTTATATCATAGAAATTTGTATGGATAGAAATAGCCATTAGAGATGGCCTAAGTTTCTTGCTAGACACAAGACAAATTGGCGATTAAAAGATGGACGGGTAATTGTCTATTTTCATTCACGGTGAAAATTAGGAGACCTAAACTAAATTTAAAAGTTCAGTTTCGGATAATCTTCCAATTTCAAGTTGGAACCAAACTTTTCGGTTCGGTTCGATTCAATTTTACCTGTCTTGTTTTTCATATTTTTTTTTAAAAGACAAATTGTAAAACAACATTTGTTTTGGTCAAAAAAATAATTATATGATTGCGCCTACTTATTTTTGACAAAAATAACTATTAACTCTTACATTTATAATATAACTCTAATATGTATAATAATTCAAAGAGTCAGTTTCTCACTAAAATTTGTAAATTTTAGAAAACATAAAATTTTAAATAGTGAAATAATATTATTTTCAAATTACATATGTAATGATTCGGTTTCTTTATTTTAGTTTCGATTTAATTTTTAACAAATCGATTCGGATTAATACAATTCAATTATGTCATTTCTGAAATAGCCACAATACTCCTACAATGAGTGATAAGCATCTTGAGGTGAAACATTTAATGCAACGCTCAACTCATTAGACTAGAGGGAAAAAATTACTAACATGCTATACTCTTTGGCCTATGCTTATCAACCGTTACTTAAATTTATAGGAAGTAATACTTACTATATACGCTAAAGTTTGTCATTGTTAATATTCTAATAAGTACAGCAAATTGGGCACATTAATTTATATTTTTGTATTAATTTTTTGCGGCAGCTTTAACGCATTAACTCATAATTTTGTAGAGTAATTTAGTTTTGGTTAGTTAAGGAGGCACCCACACCAAGAGCTAAACCTTCTTTTTTTAATATAAAAAAAAAAACTCAATAATTTGTGTCATGTTGTTACGTTGGGAACGCTCTAATTCTCTCCCAAACTGAAGCTTCTCTCTTAATACAAAAAGCACTGGTTCTTTTTCTACTATAAAAATCCGACTCTCTCAACGCAAGAAAAACAATTCTCGGTTATTCACAAATCCGGTCATCTCCCCCTTAACCCACTTAATCAAACCACAATTATGTTTAGTGATAGATCTCTGTAACTGATTAATGAATCCCCAAGACGGACACGACAAAATTGGGAAGGGATAATAAATCAAATCGATATGTCAGAAATCAAACCAAATTATTGGGGAAACGAGCCGAAAGAAGAGTTTCACACATACATGGATACGTATCCCAAATTAAAATAACTAATTAGGGTCAATCTTACCCTAATTTTTTATTTTTTTATTTTTAATCTTACCCTAAATTAAACACAATATACTTGGAAATTTTTTATAGAGGAATCATAAAGCAACGGGTTCAAAGGAAGGATTTACTAAGATTGATTACTTTCAAGTATGCATCTATCAAAGTAGGTATTAGTTTGTGGCGGAGGGAGTACAGAATCTGAAAAAGGAAAATGGGGCCACATATCATGGGACACACAGAAATTTTCGCCACCAGGCATGGTGTAACTTGCCGGTGGAAGTTTGACTAGTGAATTAGTAAGGTTTCTGTTTGAGCAATGCTACATTTACAGGGGACTCTTATAACTTATTCTTATCGATATGCATTACATACATTATACATTTACAAGATATAACAAAGGTACAATTCATATAATGCATGCGGTAAGAATAAATAGTAAGAATTATAATTAAAAAAAAGCATTTATTCTATAAGCGTTGAGTAAATAAGACAAACATATTTAGTAAATACTTAAATATACGTTTTCAAAAAAAAGTAAAAATTTTAATATGCGTGTTAATGACTTAAAGGATTAATGTTCCGAGAAAGACAAACGAAAACAAAAGTCTAAATAACAAAACAACTAATCTAACTCGACAGCAATCAACGTCATTTTGACATCTATTTTATTGTTCAAAATGAACCAATACTTCTATTGTCGTTCGCTTTTACATCTTGTTGCCAAATGTCAAATTAAGTTGAGTAACATTACTAAAAGTCTAAAATTAAACCAACAATAACCATCAAAATAGAGGGAAAAAAATCAAAATCCCAACCATCTAATTGCTCGTTCCTATTTATCAACAATCATTGCCTGCACGTACAATCTCAGCCTAATCTTCTCAATGGTAACCTTATCATTAGATCCAATATCCTGTATTTTTCTCCACACAGCTACAACGTTCTGCCAATACACCGCTGGGAACAAGAAAAGCCTTCGATCCACAACGATGGTAAGAACTTACGAATAATGATGATCACCCAAAGAGATAATTGTGCGGATTCTGCCTTCATATACAAAATTGTGAAGAGGGACCTCCATACCTCACACAAGATAAATACACTTAAAAGACACAAGTTTAAAAACATTACAACAAGCAAATCCCTGATTTTAAGACAACTAACAAAATAGATAAGAAAACGTCAGTAAGACGAAACCAAACATATATGTAACAAACTGCATGTATATCCACTTTTTGGCAATAATCCACAAGGGGGAAGGCAAAGGATTTTAATACCCTTAACCAGCTCTGAAATAAGGGAAACAAATCAAAACATCCAAACTGCCATCGGGTTAATAATCAGCTTCAACAATAGTGCTAAAATGCTTGCAAGGTGGACCATCTATGAACCTTCGCCAACAGATTAAAAGAGGTAGACTGGCAGCCTTTATGAATGCTGTGGCTAAAATGAGAACTTGTAAACGGACTCCAACAAGCTGGAAAAATAGAGATTCTTAAGGGTGCGCGTGACTGCAAAGTTGAAAATTTATAGAAAAAACAACCAAGATCTATGAGAAGATGGAAGTAAGACGGGTGATTTGGTGATATGTTTATTACATTTTAGTTTTCCATGCGATCCAATTCTTTGGACAATTGATAAGATTGTTTTCCATAAAAATAAGGAAAAGACGGATAACATCTCACCAAACCACTGTTTCCAACTTCTCATAAAAAATAATTGTTTTTTCAAGCATTTTCCAACTTTGTAATCAAACATAGCTTTACTGTACCACATGAATCCTAAAGAAATTAAGTTCAAGTACCCCTCTGAACTCCATCTATGAACAAGGAAAAGCTACTTAATTTAAATTCTAAAAGGTTAACAAAGGGGTGATCTTAACTGTCTTGCAACTCAAAACAAGACGTAGAAGCATGAAATAATTCTCATATGGTAAAATCCTAAAAATACACGAGAGCTTGTTTGTACTAAAAAAAAAATTTATTTTAACAATTCTTAGAAATATTAAATTCATCATTCCAATTTTAAAAAGAATAGCTATATAGAACAGCTGACACAATTTTAAGGGCAACTCCATGTGGATCGAAGTTTAAACAAAGTGATGACGTGCCATTGTTGCCACTGCTAATTCATAAACATTATGATAGTAGTCGGAGAAGCTGGTAAGAAGGGAACAACTTTTTCAAATCAGTGTAGTAATTCAAGCAGCAACAAAATCCTTGTCCCTATATACAAGGGTGACGATTTGATTGTTTTACATGGAAATACTTTCCATGAAAAACAGAACTTACAGGAGAGGTGGTTGCAAGATTCCATGGAAAAGGGAAAATTAGGCTACAGCAGGCTGTAAGAATAAAACTGTTTCCTTGAAATATAATGCAACCAAACACAACTAAAAACAGAAAATAGTCACGGAATCTGGTCAGTTTCCAAAAACATTTCTGCACAAGATGCAAGAACAGACCAACTATTGAAAACATATTATCCGTAACGTATGCCCCGCACCTTTTCATAGGCTAAACACATTAATGGCTCAATTAGTTAGTAACCTGAACTGGGTAGCCTTGCCCCCTATCTGATAATTCTGTGCTACTGGCTAAAGCTAGCAAGATTTTTGTTCAATGATCTGCATTTCTACGCTAATGGCTGCTGCATATTCCTATGGTTAGGAAAGATTTTGGGCTTGCTTCCGTTCACATAATTAACTTTTCTTATCCCTTCATGCTCTCCTTTTTCCGTCCCTCCCTCTCTCAAACTATGAAGCATAGACTCGACACGCGACACGTGTTTCGACACGACACGCGACACGTGACACGCAATTTTTCCAAAATGTAGGACACGACACGTGGGGGCGACACGTTCTTATTTAATTGATTAATTAATTATATATGCAATAAACATTGTAAATAGTTAAGAATTCAATAAAATGAAACTAGATTGCATTAATAACCCAAATACTCAAAACATGATCACTAAATTGTTCCATAATTAAAGCATCAAAAAGCATATATAGACTAAATTGTTCCATAGAATGATAGAAAACAAAAGGGAAATATAAAAAGTGGCTTAGTTGCCTTATCCTCAATTGATATTTCAATGAAGAAACACTAGGAGTAGTAACCATCTAAATCAATTATCAAGTATTAGAGACTATAATTAAATTCAAGTGTCGGAGAGAGTGTCAGAGAGTGTCGGAGTGTCCGACACGTGTCGGGCCCGACACGTAGCCTCCTAGAGAGTGTCCGTGCTTCATAGCTCTCAAACCAACCTGACTCTGGATGAAGACTCGGGATAGGTTTACAAATTGCATGTGCTCGCGGCGGACATATTACAAAATGTCATAATTTTTTACATGGGCATAGAAGAATTTTGGAAAATGAAATTATATGACAATTGTGTTATAATTATGTTATTATAAAGACTCCCAAAGTGGGTATAATATGCACAAAATAAACGCTAAGGTAACAATATAGGAAAGGAAAGAGGAGAATTAAATAATTAAGGAATTAATCTATGTTATGTTTTGACCAAAGATGATAAAACAATACTATAACTCAAATAAATTCCATAAATTAATTAACTGCTATAAATAATAAAATCTCGCGGCCATTGACATGGTTGTTTGTATCTCGAGATTGAATACATACCCAAAATTATAGGTGGTGTTTATAATTAGTACCTTAGATCTTGACAACAATTTGGCACCTAGTTGTTATTATTCCAACTGCCCGGAGTTACTCAGTCCAGCTGACCAAAATTAGGTATAACTCTAGGGGAACTCGATATCAGGCATATCATGTTTTCACATCTAACAAGTTAAAGAAAGTATTCACAGGGTGGCTTAAACAGTGCCATTAGCGACAGAACAGGCACCCTCAAACTAAGTTTATATTGCTATCCCTAATACATCAGCTAATCCAAGATTGCTTAATATAAAAACGCAAGCCTTATTAGAAACGAAAAGGATATCAAACCTAGATAAGCAGCACCGCATTGGTAAGAAAAAGGCAGACATCTTTTTTTGATAAGAAATGGAAAATTGTATTAAAAAAACCAGCTGAACAAACCAACTAAAATAAAAAAATGTGGCATAAAGAAACAGAAAATTGTATTAAAAAGGCAGACATCTTCATTATCATTGTATAGCAAAGGCAGCTGAAAAAACCAACTAAAATCAAAAAATGTGGCAAAAAAATCTGTTAAACTGGCAACATTTTAGCATCTGATTAGAGAGGCTGTGAAGCATAAAACACCATTAGAAAAAAATTAGGTAATAGGAATTATAATCTATAGAGCAGAAGGCAACAGTATAGTTTACGGAGTTGAATCGAGCAATAGGCATAATGTTTTCATCATCGCAACTTAGCCTAAGTTTCTCGAAGGATCACGAATTCCATACAAAATCCTTCTAATTGTAAACCACTTTTGGTCCTTTTAGAGTTTGTATTCCTCATCAAGAGATGGAAATATTGGAGAAGGAAAAATAACCCCCAAGGTCATGTCAATGAAAAATCCTCGTTTATCAAGCGTTACCGATCCTATTGAGGTTCAACCCAAAGTCACTAGAAAGCACTAATACACTGGGCTCTCCACATGGATAATCTGGGAGATACATTTCAACCATTAGATTTAACTATCTCCCAACTACTCTTTCTCTATCATTGTTTTTTGATAAGAAACAAGCTTATATTGATAGAAAAATAAAGTACAAGCAACGGAGAACTGGAAGTGGATGAGGAATCCACTACCCAGCAAACCAAGACAAAAAAGATACAAAGAAAAGCACCCTTAGGCACTAAAGAAAGCTGCCCCAAGACAAAAGCCAAAAACTGACTGACTATCTCCAACTAAAGCAAGCAAATAGCATCACCAGAATAAGAACCCAAAAAAAACTCTCAGTCTATCCTAGACCATAGCAGCTGCCCAATATCTCTGAATCTCAGAAATAGACATGAACCCGAAACTGTTTGAAGTATAAACCCACAAAGAAGCCAATGCTTTGATTCTGACCCCAAGTTTTCTCGTTATCTTCCTCCTTGTTCTAAAAAATCCTACTATTACTTTCCTTCCAAATATACCAAAGCAGGGCCTTACAACATCACAATGTAAAAGATCTAGCTTTGTCTCCCTTGAATGTCCATCTGATTGATAAAAGGTTGAACCATGATCTTGGAAATACTGCATGAATCCCAAATTCCATACAAATATTGCCCCAAACTGAACTGATAAATGGGCAGTGAATTACTAGATGATCAATACTTTCACAGTCCCTCTTTCTCTATCTCGCAACTACCCGTAAATTTTTTGGAATCTTCTTCCAAAAAAAGGTTTGAATCTATAAATAGAGAGGTGTACCAAATAGGGACGGAGGCTGAACAGACTGGAATAGGCCTTTTTGGAGAAGTTTAGAAATTTTCCAGAATTTCATATACCTTCCATTTCTAATTTCCGAAAATCGGAATTTCTAGAAATATTGAGATTTCAAATCAGAATAATTTAAAAAAATAATTAAGAAATCTGATTTATTTTTTTATTTTTTTGCTGGGGATACATGCTCCATTTATTTTCTGACCTGGATTTCCACCGGGGAAAGAAAGACAAAAACTCACAAAGAAACAAGGCACAAATCATTGAAAGTGGCTAGGATAAGGAAAGGTCAACCAACTCCACGAAATGGAAATATCAAAGCTAATCAGAACTCAGCCAAGGAAAAATTCCCAAATTGATGGAAGAGCAACCTTCAAAGTTTGGAAAACCAAAACAACCAAGAGTCCAAACTCCAAAGATATACAGATTCATGATTTTGTTGGATTTCATTCTTGCAAAAGAGGTTCAGATTTCTTTTTTTTTTTTTTGACCAATGAGGTTCAGATTTCAAAACAATATATATAATGTGACTAACTTTTACAAAATATAATTTGCACTAATTGGAAATTATTCAGAAATATAAGATCGATCTTTCAAGGAGATAAAAGTAGTTTCCCATTCCAATCAAAACAAATCTTTGAAAAGTTCTTAAATCAGAAATTTTGAAAATTGGGAATCTATATAGCCAAAATTGGAAAAGAATGGATCAGGTCCAAAAATCTTGGAAGTACAGAAAAAAAAAATTGCACTCTTGAATAATAAAAACTAGACACATTTATTATTAAAAATAGGGCTAAATGACAAAAAATGGTAACGAACTTTACCACTTTTAGTACTTTGGTCATCAAACTTTTTTTGCTGTCAATTGTGGAAAGCAACTTGATTGTTGTCGCTTTAGTCCATCTGTCAACTTTCGTTAAAATTGACTAATGGAATTTATAAATTATTTATACAAACCACCCTCAACTTTCTAAGTATTTACACAACCAGCCCCAACTTTTCAATTTCTTTGCCAATAGATCCCTATATATTGATTTTACGTTGTCCCATTCTCTTGAAACAATTTATCTTCTCCTTTCTCCACCATTCACCACCTCAAGCAACAATATAATAATTATTTGAATTATTTAGGCAACTAAAATATGTTGTATAACACATGCTTATGTATGTGAAATTATAAACTATTAAAATAATTGCGCAAACACTCAAAACAAGTGAAACAAAAAATATAGTCAAACGGGAGGGTGAGGCGAGAGTCATTCACTGCACTTTCTCCGTTTTAAATTGAGAGGCTACTGTTTTTTCCAGGTAACCCAAATTAAAAGTTAAGTTTCTTTTCTTTTCTTTTTTTGACACATAATCACTATATGCAAATTTTAGTACAGCAAACAATTTTTATTTTTTTAATAAGTAACTACGTTTAAATTATTATGTGTATTTTTAAAAAGAGTACGAAATCAAATCAATATACCTTAATTTGAGACCAAAAGATTAATAAAAAATTATGAAAGTTTAGAAGATTTTACTTCAATTTCATATTATAGCAAAACAAACTATAACGAAAAAAGTTATTGTCTCTGTAATAAGTAATAACTATAACAATGGTGGATTGGGGGTTGGCCGGGCAAAAATTCAAAGTTATAAACCCCAAAAACAGAATTTTCAAAATGAAGTGTCTACTCCCATGTATAAGTAATGTATAGATGTTAGAGTAATGGGTTGATAAATCAGAGATAACGAGGATTTTAGAGAGAAAAATGGGGGTTGAGGGATCTATTGGCGAAGAAGTTTAAAAGTTGAGTGTGGTTTGTGTAAAGACATAGAAAGTTGGCACAGGGGGTAGTCTAACATCTATACAAGTGAAACAAAAAATATAGTCAAACGGGAGGGTGAGGCGAGAGTCATTCACTGCACTTTCTCCGTTTTAAATTGAGAGGCTACTGTTTTTTCCAGGCGAGAGTCATTCACTGCACTTTCTCCGTTTTAAATTGAAAAGCAAAAATCCGGGGTGTCAAGGAATGGGATGCTAATTCCAAGTTATTCCATAGGATAGTGAACCATAAGAAAGTAAATAAAGTCATTAGTAAGCTTGAGAGAGAGGATGGTCATGTGATAGAGAACGAGGCTGAGATAGTGGGAGAAATCGTGGATTTTTTCAAGAAGCTTTATTCTAAAAGAAATGGGGTGAGCGTGGGCTTTGAGGGTTTAGATTGGGAGCCCATAGATGCCGAGTCTAGGGTCAGACTTGAGAGACCTTTTGATTTACAAGAAATTAAGGCAGCTTTGGATGATTGTGAAGGTGACAAAACCCCGGGTCCAGATGGGTTCACTATGGATTTCATCAAGAAAGGATGGGAAATTATTAAAGAGGATTTACTCAAAGTTTTTAATGAGTTTTTTGAAAGCAGAGTTATCAATGCAAAAACCAACTCAACCTTTATTTGTCTAATCCCAAAGAAGGTTTCTTCTCTTAAGCTAAAAGACTATAGACCTATTAGCCTAGTAACTTGTTTGTACAAGATTATGACCAAGGTTCTAGCGGCTAGACTTAGAGAAGTGTTGCATATCACCATTGGGAAGTCTCAAGGAGCTTTCGTGAGAGGTAGGCAAATTTTGGATCTTGTACTTATAGCCAATGAGTGTGTGGAGGAATACCGAGAAAAGAGAAAGGAAGGCTTAGTTTTTAAAATTGATTTTGAGAAGGCTTATGATCATGTGGAATGGGATTTCATAGATCATGTTCTTGATAATAAGGGTTTTGGCTCTAGATGGAGAAGATGGATTAAAGGATGTTTATCTTCAGCCAATTTTTCTATCTTGATTAATGGAAGTCCGAGAGGTTCCTTTAAGGCTACTAGGGGTATTAGGCAAGGTGATCCTTTGTCACCTTTCCTTTTTGTTTTAGTGGCTGATGTTCTTCATCGATTGGTGAGTAGAGCTTGTGATTACAATCTTGTTAAAGGTTTCGAAATTGGGAGTGATAAGGTGAGGGTATCGCATCTACAATTTGCCGATGACACAATTTTTTTGCTCTCAAAAAGTGAGAGCAGTTTTAATAATCTGATGGGTATCCTCAAGATCTTTGGGCTCGCTTCTGGATTGAAAATCAATATGTCAAAGAGTATCATAGCCGGTATTCACATGGAAGAGGAGGAAATTGCAGCGTTGGCTAGAAAGATTGGTTGTGAAGCGGGTTCATGGCCATTGTCCTACTTAGGTATGCCGCTTGGTGATAACCCTCGCAAATTAAGCTTTTGGGCTCCGGTTCTTGAGAAAATTAAAAAGCGGTTAGGAGGATGGTTTAAATGTTGTTTGTCTAAAGGTGGGAGGCTAACACTTATCCAATCGGTGCTTGAAAGTTTGCCTATCTACTACCTTTCTCTATTCAAAGCACCCATTTCGATTTGCAAGAGTATTGAAAGATTGTTGAGAGACTTCTTATGGGAAGGTTTTGGAGAGTCAAAGGGTGATCATTTGGTCAATTGGAAACTTGTTTCTTATAGTAAGGAAAAGGGAGGGCTGGGTATCGGCAACATTGCTTCAAGGAATGAGGCTTTACTAGGTAAATGGCTTTGGAGATTTCCACTTGAACAAGATTCCTTTTGGTGTTCAATTATTAAGAGCAAATACGGTTTGCATCCTCATGGATGGGATTCTAACGTGGTTAATCGAGGATCTCATAGGAATCCGTGGAAGGCTATCTCGGCCGGTCTTGCAACATTTAAATCACTTATTCGTCTTAAAGTGGGTAATGGTAGTGTTATCCGTTTTTGGGAAGATTTGTGGTTGGGGGTGTCTTCTTTATCTAATTCCTTTCCTCGTTTATATAACCTCTCCTGTGACAAAAATCTTTCTATTTCTTCGGTTGTGCAGTGGAATGAGTCGGGTTCTTTTTGTTGGGATCTTCACTTTCGTAGGAATCTTTTTGATCATGAATATGAGGATTTTTCAGCTTTGATTAGTTCCATTTCTAATGTCTCTTTGGCTAGAAACCTTCCAGATTCTAGAGTTTGGATAGGGGATAAATCGGGGGTGTTCTCTTGTAAATCTTTCTTTAGCAATCTCATTGAATCTCCGGGAGATGTTTCTTCCTTTCCTTTTAAGGTTATTTGGAAAACAGGAATTCCCAATAAGGTTAAATTTTTTGTTTGGCTTGCTTTTTGGAAGAAGGTTAATACCTGTGATGTGCTTCAGATTAAAAAACCGAACATGGTGCTCTCACCGTCTTGTTGTATTTTGTGTCAGAAGAATGCAGAAAATATTGACCATTTGCTTCTACATTGTAATTTTGTATCTAATATGTGGTGGAAGGTGTGCAATATTTTCAGTATGGTTGGGGCTTTCCCTAAATCTTGGGGGGATTTTTTGAGTATTAAATGGTTCCTTATAGGATTCAAGAAGAGGGCGATAGTTCTTTGGAGATGTTGTTGTTTGGCTATTGCTTGGTGTACTTGGCTAGAAAGAAACTCCAGACTATTTGAAAATAAGGGTAGGCAGGAAGATGAAGTCTGGAGCAGAGTGGTCTTTTTAGCCTCGTTGTGGGCTAAATCTTCATCGGTTTTCCATGATTTGTCCTTTTCTGTTCTCGCTAGCAACTGGGCTGCTGCCATCTCTTGATGCTTCGAATACTTTTGTAGTTATTTCTGTTTTACTTTTTTTGTGTTTTAATTTTTTTTCTCTTCTTGAGCCCTCTTTTGGTGGACTTCTGGTTCCCCGTAGAGGCCTCTTGTATCGCCTTTTCTTGATGATTCAATAAAATGCGTTTGTGTTTTTTATCAAAAAAAAATAGAAAGTTGGCACAGTTTCTTTAAATATTTTTTTGCATTTCGTTAGCAAATTCTAACAGATGGACTAAAGTGACATCAATTTAAAAGTTGCTTCCGACCGCAAAAAAGGTCTGATAACTGAAGTGCTAAAAGTGGTAATGTTCGTCACCATTTTTTGTCATTTAGCCTTAAAAATAGATACAAATGGTTTGACATAGTCGCATATGATCATAATATGGGCAGTGCAATCCAGAGTTTGTTTAGGGAAAGGTTACTAGCAAGAAAAGTTTGATATATTAAAACTCATACGTACGCCAAATAGAACAGGAGAAGGATCAAAAACATGATCTAGCACTCAGATAGTACACTATAAGGAAGTTAGGCTTCATATAATAGTACAAAATAGTAATAAAGCAATATCCTAAATGCACAAATGACCTCAAACACAAAACAAAAAATATGTCAAATATTGACTAATGCAACTAAGTTCGAGAACATACCCAACGCGAATGATATCAAATGAATGAAAGTTTCATCTTACATGAGCAAAAACATGTCATTGAGCAATCAATTGTAGTCTAATATACAGTAAGTACAGCAAACCTGGTAAAAACAAAATGATGAAGCAGCAATTGAAGTCCACAACTGTCATCCAACAAGGGATGTCTACCCTGTCGCTTCATCTAAAGCCCAAACATTTTGGCACAAAGAAAATGCAATATATCAGTCCCATACAAAGGAAAGCTTCTCCAGTGCAAAATTTACAACCAGTATCAAGTAAAGCTAATAACATCCAAAGCTGGGTATTTAAATAGTCATTTCTACAATTAATATTAAAATGAGAGAACTACTGAATAACTTAAACAAGAATTATACCTCACAACTGCTAGGAACCATCTCTCCCAAAAGCTTAAGCTATTAGGTATTGGCCAACAATGCATTTCTTGCTTTCCAACAGCTTTACTACCCAGTTATTTTGCTCATTATTTTACGCCAGCCTCTAATTCCAGTTCAATCCTAACAAAAAGGAAATTAAACAATACAGATAACAGATTAGGTGGACCCAAGATAACTTCAGGGTCAGCAATAAAATGAAGTGGCATCAAAAGAAGAGAGAGAAAGAGCCAACCAACGCTAGGGCAGCCCAAGTTTCTTTAAGGTTTATCAAAGTCCTAATTGAGTTAAGGATTTAAATGTTATAACTAACCTTTTTCACTTAGAGAATTTTACTTTCCATTTTATAAGTCCTAGGTTGGGAGGCCATTTAAGAATTATTATTTACCTTTTCTTTTATTAAGAACTATTAATTACTTTCCAATTTATTAAGTCCTCCTTTAGGAAAGGATTTAAATGCTATTTATTTACTTTTCTTATTAATTAGAATCTATTTCTGCAGTTTAATTTGCGATTCCGGCCTAGATTTTCCTATCATGAAAAAGGGGAAGAAAACGAAAACCATCAAACATCTAATATTGAATTAACTTCTACCTTGGATTTCACAAAACGTCCTTAAGCCAAAATTATCAAATCAAAATTTTTTAAGAGTAGAGGAGTATCAATTCAACCTGAGTGGAATTTAACAGTGTTCTAAAAATCGGGCCTAGGCAAGGCCTAGGAGGTAATCGTTGCCTCCCCGCCCGGCCTCCGGGGTGATTAGGCGCCAATTAGGCGGGCTAGGCGGGATTTTTCCCTCTCTTTTTTTTCCTTCAAAACAATGTAGTTTCATGTAAAAACAAAAAAAAAAAACCACGTTTATTAGCTAGCCCTCTTTCAATCGACCTAATTATGTTCTCCTCCTCCTCCTCCTCCTCCACTCAGTCTCCGATCTCCATCTCCTCCTCTCCTCCCCTCCCCTCTCCGGCTGTATTTTGGGATGTTCACTTGGGTTTGATTGTTTGAACTTGTTTATTTTGTTTTTGGAATGCATGTTTTATTGGAATATTAATGTTAATTTGAAAGGTATATTATGTTTTGTTAGTATTATGTTATTTAAAATAATATTTTTAATAAAAAATCGTTTGACCGATTAATCCCCTAGGCGCTAGGCCCCCCCTCGCTGACCTAGGAACGCCTAGCGATTTTTAAAACATTGGAATTAAACCATGTCAGGCAGACGCACAAAGATGCAGGCTAAAGATATACCTATAATTAAGGCAAGGCAAAATATGAAAACAGAAAAAGCAGACATGATGGCAGTGAGTTAATCTAGTGGTGGTGAATTGATGGCCAATTTGTTTGTTTGCAGAGTGATAAAGGAGATATTTTAAAACTGTTGCTTTCGTGATGTAAAAATTGTGTCATTCACAAAAATGAAACAATCGCTCGATGAATCTTGGTACATGTCCGGACAAAATTTAGAGTAGGTAGTTAAGTATTAATGTGAATAAGTTAAAGGGAGGTCTCAACGCCATAAAGTTTGAGACCATGGTTGTTGAAGGATTTACTTGGATAAAACAGCCTTAGTAAATTCATATATTTTTCTCTTTCAACACCGACACAGGTCAAAGAGTAGAATTGGCGGGTACTGTTACTTCATATAGAGTTCAGTGGAATGAGAAGAGAACTCATAAATTCCAAATATCCAAAAAAAAAAAGGAAAAAGAAATAAGATCAGCATTGTGCAGTATAATGGGAATTTTTATGGGGATTAGCTTGAAAAGGTGAATCAAATAAAATTTAAAAATAATAATTCGTTGGGTGAACAATAAAATGCATTACTTTCTAAAAGTAATGAGACTATCATGCTAACTTTTAGTGAAATCTAGTGGTACTTGTAAAAGTTTCGTGCCTGATAGGAGCTTTATTTGTACTTTCTTCTCAAATTCCAACTTTCTGTGTGTTTGATCGTCTAAATTTTTTTAGGGAATTCATTTCTAATTTGTGGATATGGCACCTCCTCTCGTTATAAGCCTAGAAAACGAATTACTAGCCCTCCCCCGAATTCAAGGAAAAACATGCTTCTCCAGAAAACCTGGTTTTAGTCCATCCTTTGAAGCAACACATAAGGAAGAACTGAGGCAGAGCATCCACAGAGTAGAAGAAACTGAGGTACCCTTTTTTTTAAATCTCTCGTCATTAATTTTTGGTTGTAGAGACACTTTTGGTTTCTTAGAATCCTGTATCTCAGTAATTCTTCGTTCTTGTATTTGTATTATATGTGGCTTTACATTTTTCCCTCTTTTCTCTCACTAGATCTAGCTCCTCTTAATTTAAAGCTTATTATACATATATATATACATATAAGTTGGTTTGAACTTAGGTTTTTTAGGTAGAATTAGTCAGGGAGCAAGTTCTGTTCAAGGAAAACCTTAGATTTTCAGTGGAAAAAGACATCAGCTCCATAGAAAATAATGACAATCAAACAATAAAATCAAGAAAAAAATGGAAAATAATCACATTTTAGAAAATAGATGAAAATAAAAGCAATCAAACTTCTTCGAACGTTATTTCCATGGACCTAATCCCGACAATTGAATGTCTTTCTAGTTAGATTCTATCTTTATCATGGAGATCTCACTTTGCAGGCTGACCCTCCAACTAACTATGCCGACCAACAAACCAATTTCCTAAATGAGATTTTAAACAATATACTATAATCTACACTCAAGACTCAAATAATTCATAATTAATACTAAAACTTATTAGGCAAGTGATAAATATCGACCTTCATATCTAAGACTACCAAATATAATCTTACACTGAAAAGGAAACATAGCTAAAGCAAAGCTATTTATCTAATGGACTTATAACATTTTGACTCCTTCCTAAACAAGACAACTAAACAACTACAAAAATTATAGCCACTAAATAAAAAGCAGCCAGTCAAATTTATCTCGCTCTATATTCCATCAGATATAATTAAATTCCCATTCTAATAATTAGTGATATAAAAAGGCGTTCTGAAAAAACTACTCGTTATGAAGTTCAAAATCATTTACCCACTGTCCTCAGAAAATAATTAGTTATTACGATTATGGAAGTTCTTGAATATTAATTATCAGCGGGCTGAATGTATTTTCAAAGTTGTGTATAATAGATATTATAGAACAAAAGTTTGGTATGATCAATAACTTTTTGGCATGCCCACAACAAAGATCTCTCGCCTTAGGCATTCATATGTATTGAGCCGTACATAAATATTATAGTCCAGGTTGAATTGCTAGAACCTATTCACTCAAAAAAAAAACAAGTAATAGCCACAGTAACAAAAAAAAACATAAATCAAATTTTTCACTCAGGAATCATGACAAAGCTCATAGGTAATAAATGATGTTAGGTAGTAATAATTTTGTAGCTAGTAATTATGGTTTATTATCATCATCATCGTTACTGCTACATTGTTAATATTCTTTTTATTATTAAAATCATTATTATTATTGCTACCGCTATTAGCAGTTATTTCAAGGATTTGCAACATCACCCATGAGTCGTGACAATGCTCAAAGATAATATATGATTTTCAAAATTAGAAAGGAAAAAAGTAATAGTGCTCACGTAATCTCTAAAATACGACAAGTAGATTGAAGTCTTGACTAGACTTTCGAGTTGACAATAGTTCTTTTTTCAAATAACTCTGCAATTTCACAAACACAGCAGAAAATTTTGCGAATAAAGATATTTGCACATTAAATATATTCTTACCATATATAAATTTGAAGTAAACCTTTCTGCTGAACTTTCAGCCTTTTGTTGTCTGCTTTGCCGAAAAAAGGCAGGTTCATTTGGAAAGATCTATTATAGAGAAAAATTCCAACCAAAAAGAAAAAAATAAAGGTCAAGCTTAAAAAACTAAGTGTAATTCAGAAGGAACTACTGTACGGATTATTTTAGGCCTCACTTAGTAAAAATTACGATAAAAAAAATACTTGTAAAGAGTAAGGGGATCTTTGAAAATATCCGATCAGGTGCTTAAAGCCACATCATTCAGTACTTTAAAAACAAACAAATATGATAACGCACAATTGCCCATTTAACATAAGTTATCACTTACTACTGGGCAAGCTTAGTGGAAGATTAGATTCCTAGTGAACTTAAAATCAAGTATATTATTTCATTAACTAAAATGTTCAGAACAATTAAACCAGTAACTAAATTTTTTAGTGTTACAGAATGTTGCCTATACTTCACAAGATTTATCATCGACTTCAGAAAGGACACATGTCCATGTTGGACATGTACTAGACACTTTACCGAAACATGACCAAGAAATCCTGGACATGTAATTATTGGTTAATGAGGTTTGTGTCATAGCTCCAGGCGATAACCTTGTGATGCTAAACTTTCCTATCATGAGAAAATATGTCATCTGATATAAGTACCTCGGTAACATATAGAAAATGTACCAAATCGTGAGGTTGAAATGTTTTGTGATATTTTGGGGATAGTACTTTTAAATTTTAAAAAGACTACAAATGACTACAGAGAGTAATTAGTGGATATGTATAAGCTGTCTACTAAGCATGTAATATTCTACTCAAGCCGCCTTTCGCTTAGAAATGTTGAAAACTCTGGTAATTGTTTTAATGTGGTCCTTTACTGAAAAGCCGAAAGCTGGATGTTTGAACTTCCACACATACTGTGTCAGTGCGTTCATCATTCTAATTGATAGTTTGCTGATTATAATTATGATGATGGCAGTTGTATATAACGTAATTCTTTTGTCATTAAGTGAGGTGTATTATGTAATTCTTTGGTCATCAAGTGAAGTCTATTATGTAATTCTTTTGTTATTAAGTGATGAGTATTATGTAATTCTTTTGTCATCAAGTGATGACCTTGGCATCTTGCACCTTAAGCTTAGAACAACTATTCAGTCACTGGTATTTCGACAAGGCTATTGTAACCAACACAGTTAATTACTACAACACGACTTCAACCGATCTATCACAGGGGTTGTAGTCCTGATTCCTGAAACAAATAGCCCTGTTTTCTTTTTGTTTTTTCTGTCATTTCCACACCTTGAGGTATTAAGGCCTTCTGTGGCACCTGACTAATCCCAAGGATACATTTAGAACATCCAAAATCCCATTTTAGCATTGCACTAAACTCAACGAAGCCTTTTCAAAGCACTTGGGCAATTAGATAACTAGACAAGTAAATCCTCGACTTTGCGTCACATGAGAGGCAATTCCATTTCTTCTAAGAAATTTTATTTGCGATGCCCACTAACTTTTTATTTATCCATTGAAAGTTATTTTTGCCCTTTTAATATTTAATTGACCAAAAAAAATTTAACTATTGTCTAGTGGGATTGGGCATCGAAACTAATAAATGAGAAGATTCCGGATTATATAAAGCTCACAGGGCAACATTTAAAAATGTGTCAGCTGCAAGTACAACATTTCAAACATGAAACAACCCGTAGACCAGCAAGTGAAGACACAAATCATGGACAAGTGTTTCCTACTTTTAAGCATAGGCATTTTCTTTTACACACTATAACATTACAATAGCAACACCACACTATTTTCTCATATGATGATGCACACTAGTTAACAATCCGCCTGGTGGTACATCATAGGGAACCACATAGTTTTACGTAAAGTATATAATCTTTTTACTCCAATAAATTTGTTATTCCAACTTACTCCACGTTTTGGGTCCTTTCGGTCTCCTTCAAGGAATATCAAAATGCTAGAACATAACAACTTCATTTCTCGTAATTGGTTTGGTGTTGCTAACACACATGACTTCTAGGGCATAATGACATTAACGAGGAAAGGCTTCACGAAAATCCTTCTTTTCACACTTCGGACTTGATGCAAGTAAAACCAAACCTTTTCCTTCTTTTTACACAAGCAGTGGGTGGATCCAGGTGGTTCTAGGAGGGGTAGGGGCCGGTGATGAACCTGGACACCTTGTGTGAATACTCTCAACTTCAAAAGAATCAATGATCAGATGAAAAACTCAAAAAACAAGTCGAATACATATTCAACTTCCTTCTCTGTGTTTTTTTCCAGAAAGATCCCAAGTACAAACCAATTACATGATATTATCTATTGTTCATTGGGTCAGAATGGGAGAGGGGAGGGGTTATATGCGCACATGTTAAGATGAAGAAAGGCATCAAACAAGTTATCTTAAACCTGCACTTTTCATTCAATTGCAGTAATTTTAGGACCCATCTGGTTAGGGATGAAATACTTTCAACCTATTTCGACTTTCAAGTAAATCTTTGGTCCATCAAAATTTATAAATAAATGCATATATTATAATTTTGGATCTACAGTAAAATTATTGGGGAAAAAATCATTATCAAATGAGTAAAACTACATTGTATGGCATTCCCGGAAATATGTGTATAAATATGAAGATAATAGAAAAATGACAATCAGGATTATAATAACTTCATAAATTGGTGTGTGGTGTGTTCTCTATCTTTGAAAACAAGACATTTTCCCCGAAAGGCTGGTAGATTGAGATATAAATACCTCTCAGCCCTGAATGACTTAAGCTGGTGAAGACTACAGCTTGCTTCTATTTCGTGAACTTCACTAATAACGCCTGTAATCTTAAATAATGAGGTGAGAAAGTTCCTTCTTCAAGGACACTCCCGAAGGGTAATGTCCTAAATAGAGCTTCCTCATGACTCTCTTATCAGGGAAAAAAAAAGATTCCTTGTGACTCAAGTGGTAATTGGGAATTTGAGTGAGACTTCTCGATAGTTACTTATTTCAGAAAATACTGGGAGGAACCAAAATCAATTCAAACAAGGAATTTCTCTATGTTACTCTTAAACCTCTTACAAAATGCCTCAAATTCATCATGAAGAGATGAGAGAGTTTCGTATAGGAGGACAGTAATTGTTGTCCCCTCTCTAAGGGGTAATATTCTTAGTTGAAAAACCTTATAACTCGAGGGGTTCAACTTCAGCTTTTATAGCAGGAGAGAATTCCTGTATATTTTCTTGAAATATCATACTGAAAAATAAAGATTAAGAACCAGAACTTCATCTTGCAGTCTTAGTTGAAACACGAGCAGTTTCGTCTTCAAACAAAAGTCGACACAAATACCCTAAATAGCATGCCATCAACCAAAATATGACGACAGAGTGTAGAATATAAAGGAAGCAAGCATATTTTAGATTACCCTACACAATTCAACCAACTTAAACAAGAGAACCATTCAAAATCTAAAGCAAACAAATTCTTCCATAACAACTATTGCTCAGTCAACCAGAGTGCAATACCACTTAAAACTAACAGTCTAACAGCATTAACTTGGCTTTAAACTAACATTAACTTGACAGAAAGTCATCCCAGTGCTAAACAAGGATGTCAAAAGCATTCACAAAATAACAAACCTAAATGCGAGTGAAACTTCAGTTCCACAAAACCATCTTCAATAACAGTACAGCAACCTGAAATAACAAAACTAACATAAACCATCCCGAACGCAGAAAAGAGACACCGAATGGGATATAACCTACATTGCTAAATGAATATAAGTACCAAAGACATCATTTCCATCCCAATCCAGCAAAGACACTGCTCAAATCCTAGGTGCATCATAGCTCAGGGCTTATTGGCACAGCCCTCAAAACCAGCAATTCTCGACTTGCTTGAAGCTCCACGTAAATGATCATCGGAAATTCTACACAAGAAGCCAAAACAGGTAATGATCTTTTAACCAGAAATAGGCAGTAATATCGTACACATTCTAAATATAACTTACCTCTGTTTCTTCGTATTCTGCTGCTTGATTTCAAAAACCATGTCCATAGCCACCTTCTGGTGTTCCCCTGTTTGTGAATGCAGTTCAAGACCTTCCACTGTCTCACAATCAACTTCGCATATACGGCACCACCCCGTACTAGCTAGCCTCTGCTTTCTTAATTGATCAAAGGTGCTTGTGTCGCCCTGAAAAATTCAGCCACAGATCACAGACACAAACAAATCTTTGATAGCCTTCACTTTCTTTCTCCAGCCAGGAAAATTAACACCACAATAACTAAAATATAGAAATAGAAAATAAGGAAAAATAATGAAATGTTAACAACACCTACCAAGTGAAATCCACCATCATTTGGAAGCCCGTGCATGGGATAGCTGCTCCTAAACCCTGGCTCACCAAAAGGTATATGATGGGGAAAGCTCCCAGGCCCATCAAATTCCCCCAAGCGCATATGACTAGGTAAATTGTGATGACCCAAAAGTTCACCCCTCCGCAAATGGCTAGGCAGATTATCTTGCCCAATCAACTCACCACTCAAATGCTCACCAATTCGCAAATTACCAGGACCGCCAAGCTCGCCTCTTTGCAGGTGAGCAGGAAAAATAGGGAACCTAATTCCACGAGACGAATTGCCCCCTTGATCTGGAGGTAGGTTGAAGGTTCTGGATCCTTCGCCAAATGAGTGTGGTTCTCTGCCATGAATATCAACAAAACCAGAAAGGGGAAATCCATGCGATAAAACTCCGTATTCTCGACCAGGACTTCTAGGAGTCAAATGTTCCATATGATGCCGACCAAATCTATCATCATTATGACCAATTGACGGTGCTCTTTCTCCAGCATCATTGGGATGCAATGCACCACCAGTGTGATGTGAAGGAAAGAATCTTGAAGGAATGCCGCCATAACCAGAATCTCTTTGCAATCCATCATCATAGTTGGACCCACGGTGGGGCTTATCAAGAGGCCTCAATGATGCATCAATGCCATGCCCATTAGGACCAGTATCCATGGTTCTTGACGAGGAAATGTAACTCCCAAATTTGGGAGAAGCCTCCAAACTCAAATGAGAAGGCCTACGAAATTGTTTGGAACCTTTCTCAAACTCCTCCTGTTTGTGTTGTTGAGTCTGCCCTGTTGAGGAAGGATTCGGACGATCCTCGATAATACTTTTGTACCTTTCATCCCGCAATGCATTAGTAGACGAGTAGCCGTGACCAGGTGCCCCATCCATTCTCAGTTTAACTGATTCAATACCAGAAGGCTGCCCAAATGGACCCCTCTCCAAATATCCTGGTATGTGAGAGTCTGGGTGTCGTCTGCTATCAAAGTTACGTGGCCTCTGATTATGAAACGTTTCAGTTTCCACTGGATTAATAGGACGATGTTGACCAAATTGACCTTCATGGACATGAGGCGGCGCTCTTCTCATTAGACCACCTTGTGCACCAAACGAGCCAGGAGGTGCAGCGCCTAGTGTTGGCCCTGCCATTGGTTCACCTTGAGAAGTCATGGGAAAGGCAGCATGTGGAAGAGGCATAGGACCTTGACCAAATTGTTTCTGAGGATCACTGGATTGAAGTTCAAAGCTCGACTGCACATGACCAAAATGTACAAGTCCCTTCCCAGAAGACACTGTAGAACCAGAAGTAGGGACCCCACCAAGAATGACATCGGGATGAGAAGAACCATGCTGCTTCGATCCTGGTGCCAGGTAATGTTCAAGCGGATTTAAGGGCTGTCCCGGCTGAGATAAATGACCAGGTCCTTGAGGCCTTAGTGGGTTGGGGGAATACCCTGGCGCTTGTTCATTAGACGGGGGTCCTGGAATAGGACCTGATTGTACCATCTGGAGGATGCCAGGCCTTTGATGATGAGTGGAAGGGCCATAAGACAATGGAGGTGGCTGATGCCTTCCCTGATCCACGAATGGCACTGGATGAGAAGACTGCACAAGGCCCTTACCCTGGAGGCCACCAGATTCATAAAAACCAAGCCCTTGAGGAGTACCTTGGTAACTATGTTGCATACGATCTCTACTAACAAAAGGACATTGTATATTTCCATGTGGGATAACATTATCAGTCCCAGTAGAAGAATGCATGCTCACATCCATCACACCCGTAGGCAACTTCCCTTTGTTTGCCTCTACAGAATCTGTTCCTCGAAAAGATGAATCATCTACGGTATGCTCCACTTTTTTCCCTTCCCCCGCTGCAATTTCAATTAACTTGCCACCAGGTAAAGAATCCAAGGTACCACCATTACCGTCTTCTTTCACTGTTTGCTTGACTAATGGCTCACCAGAATCGTCCTTCACCACATGCTCCTCAGAGTCTTGATCTTCAGATTCCAAAGGCTCATGTTTATCAGCATGGAACTTTAGGCCTGTTTCAGCTTTTAGTTCCTTAACATTAAGTGAATCAGCCCCCCCACCACTGTCACCCTTTCCAGTGGTCTTCTGAGAAGGTGATCGAGCTTCTTGCTCCACAACATTTCCGTCAGAAAAAACATCACCTCTCCTCTCCGCCGTAGTCTTAATGGAGGTACCAGATTGGACAAATTGTTGTTGACTCTGGTGTCCAAATGTTGGGTTTGAACCAAGCTGCATTGGCCCAGCCTGTGATGGCACACCAAATGCACCAGGTGATTGGGAAAAGGGCTGAGACGGGTGAGAGTGCATAGCGTGTGCTACACCATGCTGTGGCCGAAGATACGTAGGAGGTGGACCCTGTGGACGTGACTGGGAATGCATAGGCTGCTGGGGTGCAAATGGAGTGTGCTGATGTAACCGAGTCTGAATTGGACCTGTTTGTCCTGGAAAAGGCTGCTGCACGCATTGTTGAGGCACTGGTTTTTGAATTTGCTGCATAACAGGACGCTGTTGAACTGCATGAACCGGTTGCTGAGTATAAGGATCAATTTGCTGCTGCTGAGAAGGGGGGATATTTGGGACCTGACCTTGCGAAGGCAACAAAGCTGGTAGTAGTTGATTCGGCAATGAAGTATGAGATTGTGAAGGACGCATCTGCGGAGGTGGTGTTGGGAATTGACCATGGGGTAAAGTCCCACTTGAAGGATGTATATGCAAAGGATGTTGTGGTGGGGGAGGTGGAAGCATTTGCTGATGTGCCTGAACTTGTGGATATGAGGAATGACCTGTCACTGCCTGAGGTGATGGCTGCTGGCCCTGAGGCTGGACTGGAGGGCGGAGTTGCGGTTGAAGCTGGGGAGGATGCGATTGTGGCCAAGAGTGTTGTTGCTGTTGGGGTGGCACCTGTGCATGGGGATGCTGATATTGAGGTGCCTGCATGCTTTGGTTATTGCGCTGCATCAAATGGGGCTGTTGATGATGATAAGGCTGTGGCTGAAGAGGTACAAGGCCATGGGTTGGTTGCACTGCAGACTGTAGTTGTTGTTGAGGGTTGAGTTGAACCAGGTTATGTTGAGCCACTGGGCCCTGGACATATGCATGAAGTTGGGGATTACCTTGGGAAAGGACTTGTGGTTGTGGTTGTGGTTGTGGTTGTGGTTGTGGTTGTTGGTGGTGCTGCTGTGCCGGAGCCTGGAGTGGTGCCTGCGGACCGGGTTGGGCCTGATGCTGAGTGTACACCTGAGGCTGGAGCTGCCCTTGCACATTAGGCTGAAATTGTTGTGCCACAAGTTGCTGCATGTAGTACTGCTGGTATGGGTCATGCCCATACTGATAATATTGATTATACTTCTGCTGCTCTTGTGTTGGTTGAGCAACAGTGGTCGCAGCTTGGGCCTGAATGATAGGCGCAGCAACAGCTTGCAATTGAGACTGAGAAGCTGGTGCACCTGATTGAGTAGCTGTTTGGGTCTGGTTGGTAGCAATAGCTGCTGCTGGAGTAACAGAGTCGGCCACCTGCTGTGCTTGAGCTATCACACCCTGTTGTTTGACAAGTAAGAACTAATTCCTTGAGAAAGCAAAGGCATATTACCCTATAGGCCTATAATCTACGGGCGCATTTGATTAAAAAAAAAGTTGGAAAATGATTGAAAACACTACTAATTTTTGTGAGAAGTTGGAAAAAGCGATGAATGGTTTGGTGAAGTGTTCAATTTACTTTCCGGGATTTCAACAGAATAAAATTCTTTGAGTAGCAGGTAAGAAAAAAATTCCATGGAAAATATGGAGAACATCTTACCAAATCACTCATCTCCTTTTCCAACTTCTAATAGAAATTAGTAGTGTTTTCAATCATTTTCCAACTTTTTATCAAACAGACCCTACATGTATAATTTTATAATACAAGAAAATGCACTCACAGGACAAGTCTGGGCATGATCCTGTACTTGGCGATGCACAACTTGGATTGCACATCTATTGCATACCACTAGGGAATTTCCAAAGGCACACATGGAACAATGGGTAGTGCACTCAGATAAAGGACCCTGCCATGGGCATCCACTCCGGTGATACAGACAGTGCACTACAGTTTTGCCTATGGTCTCTGCTAGAGCTTTATTTGATTCAATAAGCGGCTGCCAGAAAAAAGATTAACCGAAAAATTCAAGGAAATGAAAAGATGGGGAATGGGACAACAACCACAATAGAGAATAGAGAGGTGTTAACCTTAGAATCTGCTTCTGTGACCAAGTACCCATCATAAGGGCATGCCCGGGTAGTGCCCACTACGTAAGTCAAACAAGGTTTGCAATACAGATGAGTGCACTGTGACTGAAGTGCTTCGTTCGGGTAAACCAGTGTCCGACAAACAGGACAGAAGTACTCTCCAGCGAGAGACTGGATGTTTAATATGCATTCATTATCAAAACCCATGTTGACTCAGAGGTTGTCTTCAACCGTACATTAAATGAGCAACTTTCAGCTGCATGAGGAAAACAAACAATTTATTGTTAATAAAGGAACCTACCTTCTAAAGTTATTGGGGAACCAAATAAATATTCCAAAAAGGAGTGACCAAACTAGAATAGCTCCATGTCCATTATTGATTTTCTGGTATTTACCAACTTCTAAAATAATATCAAATTTGCAAAAACAGCATAAGTTGAGACTCCAGAGCGTAGGTATTTTACAGAAATCACATGTCTTTCAAGAAGTGTGCGAGCCTTGCCCAATAGAACACAAGGGTCCCTGTGACCATGTAGCCAATAACAAGCGTTTTAAATCAGACAAAATACTTTTGCTGACTGTTATCTGAAACTCTATTTTATCAACACAGGGAAGAAAATCCACGGAACTACCCTCACGTTTATCTACCTATATACAAAGCCAAATGTGATTGTAAATGATATGGACCCACAAGGAATTATCATAAACGCATTATTGTCAATGGTGAGCAATCTATGTAACAGAGGAAAATGGTTTTTGAATCCTAAAAATGTATAACATATAAACGATTGAACAGCTTAAATGAATGATGCTTCTCAAGAGTTGAGATTAAATGTATATAAAGGGTAAATTAGTCCCATAGTGCCTTTGGCATGGGTTACCACTAGTATTTTAACAATCAACAAGTAACGGAATTTGGACTTTGTGAATCTACCCTGTCCGTTCCACAATGAATGACTATAACAGGGTTAGGTACTCACAAAACTGGTGCACCGTTCTGGCATCCATTAGACAGTTATGTATCATACACATGGTATTTAAAAGCCACGCATTGTTTACATTTTTCACCTTGCATAGAACTAATAACTAATATATTATATTTTTCTAACTACTACGACGTTCCCTCTACTACTACATTTTCTATATCTAATACACATAATCATTAGATTTTAGAAGCAACACGAGACAGATAACACTAAAATGGAAATTTCATATCCATAGACAGAAACCACAATTTTGCATAAATGTAGTCAGAGTGGAACACCTAAAACTTACACAAATGTATACTATTATAGAATAGAAGCGGTGGTTTACAGTTATGCACTTATGCCACCAAAATTGTAGTGTGCCTATTTTGCCCTTATCATTTATTAATTTGGAAAAGATAATAAAACAATTAATCAATTAGGTGGTAATTAAAAGCAACTTTAACCACCGAGTCAACAATGATTTTATATTTCAATTTGTGCGTACAAGTGAATAAGCCGTGCACATGCATTGTGTGTGCTTCCATAGTTAGTACAGTATTTCTGACCTTGCCCCCACCCTAAGAGAGAGAGAGAACCGAAGTACCACGCAGAAGGGGGGAAGATAATCCACATTTCAAAACACAACAGATTAGCAAAGTTAAAGAAGTACAATGGTAACTTCAAAACACAAAACACATAGAAGGAGAACAAAACTCTGCATAAATCCTGTTCAGAAAAATCGCCTAAAATGCAAACAAAAAAAAAATAATTCTAATCCTTGTTCCCAAACAAGCAAAAAAAGAGCCACAAATCTGATAAAAAGAAAGAAATCCAACGAATAATCGAGAGTACAACACAAACGGAAAAAATCACAAGTACATGACAACAAACAACTCATGACCTATAACATACATTACACAATTCCGCATATATATACAACACGCAAACAGTGATTACTCACAACAAGTAGCGCTGATGATAATCCCCTATTCTAAACCTGCATGGATAGAAGAAAACGAATCGAAAGTTAAAACAAATTAGAAATTCAAGTAATCAGGCAAAATGATAGGTCCTTATTATGTGATCGAGATTACCTGAAAATCGCTGTAATTTCAAAAACTAAGTCTGATTTGAAGAGCAAAGTAAAGAGTGAAAGTTCCAGGGTTACGAGATATGCGCAATGCCGATTTAGTCGAAGCAAAAGCAAATATAGAGCAGAGAGTGTGATGAGAGCGGTGAGTTGTTTGAAGAGACGAGTGACAGATGGAATAGGGGAGATTAAGGCGGTGGAATGAGGAGGATGGTCCGTTTTTATTCTCTTCCGATGAAACGGCGTTAGTACACTCACTCTAACGCCCTCTAACGGCAGATGTTTTCTCAATTTAGCGAATGTGGTTCCTTGAAATGTATGTGCATGAATGCTATGTCCTGAAGATTTGTTTTCTAGGGGACTTTGCATGTTTTTTGTTTTATGGAAATTTTGGAAATTCTTTTTACCATAAGTTTAATGAAGATAGTAATGATTTACTTAGAATATTGTGTTATCAATTATGATGACTGACAACATTGAAAGACACTTGCAGAAGTGCTGAGAAATAAGAAAACAAATACGAGACTCAATCTAGTGAGACATAGAAGTATTCAAATAAAGGTCTTTAATAGGGTTGGAATATTCTTGAAAACTTAAAAAATATTATGACACTAAACTCGTGAAAGTGCAAGTAAAGGTTCAAACAAAACATAAGATATGAGGCAAGAGATCGACGGAAGTTTAGACTACGTGCTCCAGGGATGGATGAACAAGAAGAGTGAGAGAGAGAGAGAGAGAGAGAGAAGGCACGCAAACAATGTCATGATATCTTTATATGAGATTGCAGCAAATACAATCTGGTAGTTAGTCTCGTTGTTCAACTATTTGAGATAGATGAATCAATTCTTTTTTCTCTCATTTGAATATAAAGAGATTTCTCTTATCGCTGTTGAATATATAAGAAACTACTTTTTTTTCCACGTAAAAACCTATAGTAAGAAGAGTGAATTGTGTATATATACATTGTGTGTGTGAGAGAGAGGGAGAGAAATGTTTCATAACCCTAGGATGAATGTTAAAATACTGAGAAAATCAGGTCAAGTAAAAATAGTACAAGTACATTTTCAGTTCAAATATATAGATTAAGGTGTCGCGAAGGAAGAAAACGCAAAAAAGGTGGATGATGAGACGGAGAAGCATTTGGATTTAGTTGAGGCTTTCCACATTGTTAAGATATGCTTAGAAAATTGAATTTTAGCGAAACCATTGACTTGTGAAATACGAGCAGAAGATTGGAAGTGATGTGAGAAATGTGGTAAGTGATTGATGAAGATGTGGCACTACAAAGGAATGAGATCAGATCATAAATACACTCGAATTGTGGTTTGTTTGTTTTCTTTTTCCTTTTCCGATCAAACAAAGAGAATCATCTTACACCAATATAAGATGTTTACGTAAATTAGAGAAAAGGGCTGAGGGGATGAATATACGAAAAAAGTATGAAGCAAAAAAAGAGTAACTCCGGTTATAAGTATATATATATGTTACAAAACCTTTAAATTAATTGTTAATATATACATTAAAAAAAATAGTATTTTAAATAGAAAATTGTAGAAAGAATTGAAGAGTTTCATTACTTATACATCCTTGTGATACATATTAATTAAATAAATTACGTCACATATCTCTTTGTCATGCATGGTGAGTAGGAGATACGATAATATATTTGTCTATTTTTTTCTTCTGTTAGATATGTTTGTGTTTTTGGGAGGTGGAATTAGAACTCCGGTCTTTGAAGTTATAATTTTTTTATTTTTTTGTCACTTAAACCATTAAACAGGAAAGGTTTGTTGAATTTGGTAGGGGATTTTTTTTTTTTTTGTTATTGCTTGCAAGAAAGTTGCGAATAGTTATAGAGAATCTATAGATGTATGTTATTTACTTTGTGCTTTATGTGATAGACTTGCACATTAATGTGCTGGCAATTTTACAATGTATATTATTAATTTTAATTTACAAATTAATCATGATCTAACTTAGTCGCGTGATGCTTACATTTAACACATGAACTCTGGAAAATTAAAATATGATTCTTATTACCAATAATTTTAGGCAAATATCTTGGCATATCAAACTTCCTAATACTCCACCCTCGAACTTGACTCTTCTCTATTATTTTTCGGTCAAATTATGTCTAAGGGAGTCTAATTCAAGGATTGAACGGATAATTTTTTTTATAAAATTTGGTTGAGATAATCTCTATGATCAGTAAATATTTTATCAGAAGATTCAATCTAGAAAATTGTGAGATAATGATCTAAAATTTGAATGGTCAAAAATGAACAACTATATCAAATTTATATTATGCTCACTTCTTGTTTGATTTTTATGATGAAATTTTATGAATATAATCTATTCATTATAAATATTATCTCTACTAAGTTTCATAAAAAAACCAATTCGTTTAACTCTTGAATTAGACCTTCTTGAATAAAATTAGATCGAAAAAATAATTGCAAGGAGTCAAGTCCCCCACGTTTATCTTATCGACCACCACCATATATATTACCAATTTTGGCATCGTACCTCTTCCATATATACATCTCTTGATGCAATTTTATATAAATAAAGAATATTTAATTAAAGAAATGTTAGTCAAATTTAATTAAATCTGTAAATATAAATACATCCACTACTGATTAATTACAAATAAAAAATCGTGAAAACAATAAATCGAAGAACCGTGTGATCTATCGTTGAATCAAAGCAGGCGAACAAAAATGAAGATAACAAACTTCTGGACAATTTACATTTTTTTTAATAGAGGGGTGAGTGTCTCTGTTCAAGCTTTAAAATGTCATTTTTACGGATAATATTTATATTTATATTTATATATAACGTGTTCTTTACGTTCAACAATAGTTTTTTGGTATGATTTTCCAAACACATGGTTTTAAGACTGAGAATCCCAACATTGGTTTTACAACCCATAAATGAGAAAAATAACTTTTATTGTAATGTCATTTTGTCTTATTTTATTGTCTTAGCCTCTATTTCCAAACACATGGTTTTATTTTTTTTGCACAATTTTTTTAATATTTGAAGGGATGATAACTGATAATGTAATTTTATAAACTAATCAAGGTTTAAATTGTAACGATTTAAGTAATTTAAGGTTTGAATTTATACGAAATCACTAATTTAAAGTTTAATTTGTAAAAATTAAAATTTTGAGGTTAAGATTGAAAAGTAATTCTAACTTTGAAGTTCTTTATGTAATTAATCGAATAGGTTCAATTAAAATTTGAACGAATTGTGCAGATAAGAACACTTAATTAAATTTAGGACGCAAACTAAAGCAAAATGAAGATTAGGCTGCAACTTCAAAGCAACCTTCTATCTTAATACCATCAAACAAAACATGTGGATCGAATGTTCTTTTATTTTAATACAACAAGGACCAGTAATCCACCTCAAAATTTATTAAGGTATATCCCAAAACAATACAAACTATATCAAATATTTTATTTTTTTTGGAATGATTTTAGTAAATTGGACCAATTTGCACACAAAAGATTAAAATTTATGCAAGTTTTTAAAGACTTCAAATCACATCAAACCACATTGAATCTATAACTTATGTCAACCAAATTAAGTTTTTGGCATTGCTGATCGAAAAATCCTAACAAACGGATTTTATTTTGTCAATTGAAATTACTTTTAAAATGATTTTTACTAAATTTAGAAAAACAAAAATCTCTTTTATAACATCTTTTGCTCGTAATAAAAAGGCCCAAACATGCATTTATAACCGTTGGTCGGAAAATAATTCTAAAAGGGGAAATAGGGTTTTTAAAACTTAATGCGGAATTTAAAATAGTTTTCAAAAAATGTTTAAGCAATAGAACTTAGCTAAATAAATATGAAGGAAATATACAAGGCAATTAATCTCGAGTTCAAGCAACAAGTATAAGCGCTAGTAAGTAAAGAACTTGAGTATAGAAAGATAGAACCGTAAAACACAAAAACGTTTTGTTTACACGGTTCGGTTATTTAAACCATATGTCCCCACCCGAGTAGTTCTATTGAGAAATTTCACTAACCGATTTTTTTACGGGTAAAAATAAAACTTCTTATAAGTGTTATCCTTATCATTACACTCAATAATTGTCATTCTTCTCACAACACTCAAACAAGTGTAATTGTTCTCACCACACTCAACACAAGAATATCTTCTTACTAAATTATGATAAATCATCTAACAAATGAATAATATAAGTGATTTGGTGATATACACCAATAAACAATAACTCTTAAGTGTTTATAAGATACAAATAAAACTTACACTAGAGTTATCAAGATTGATCAAGAAATTTACCTTAAAAATGAATGATATGATCAATAAAGGTTTGAATTCTTGAATATTGTAAATAAATGAATAAAGAGTTTACATGATAATTCAAGCTTATTTAAATGTGTATCTTAGACCTCTAATATACAGTCTCAAATAGTATATAGCCGGTTTAGAGATTAGGTAGAGTTATTACCTTGAAACAAAACAAAAATCAAAAGTCTAATGGTTATATTCTGAGACATCAGTCGACTAAGTAAAGTCATGAGTCGACTGATGGCCCTTAATCGACTGAACAAAGTTCATCAGTCAATTGATGGCTTCGGTCCATTAGGCCAAATTTTTAATTTTTTTTACTTCTTCAATTTTGATCAAAAATCCATTTTAATGTTTGGAGAATGTTCCCAACATGATTTTAAGACACTTAATTTTATTTTTTTTGGTTCAAAAATCATTCGTATAATTTAACTATAAATTTTTTAGAAAATCGGTTTATGAAGAAGTTATTTTTCAAAGAAATTTCATTTCAAACTTTTTGTAGAATTCAATATGTGAATGATGCATGAACACGTTTGAGTTATAGGTATTGATCAATAAAATTTTTTTTACATAAATCCCAAGCACTTACTCAATTATCGAATTGACGAGTTTTTGAATGCTTTAATTTGTTTATTCAATTTGATTTTCACTTTAATCATTTGCTTTAAAACTTTTCATATATTTCTTTGACATTTATTCTTCATGAATTGCATTGTTAGCACATGTGATGTTCTTAAAATGTAAGAAATTGATAGATCAATTGGTGTATCAATCTTCTTGGTCTTCTCCAATGCTTTGTTAACTTGATCGGCTAAAGTTTCAATGATCTTTGTAACGTGGCATGCTTCTTTTGTAAAATTCGCACTTTTGTTGATTTTTTAAGATAATGAATTACAAACTTATTTCAAGAAATATGTTAAATTATACATGATTAAGTTATTATTATTATCAAAATAAAATTAAGACCTTATAGATTAACAATAAAATTCTAATTGCATACAATTTAAATACGAGCAATGCTAAATATATTAATAAATTGTATAATTTTTTCATATTTACAATTACGACATCAAATAAATAAATAAAAAGAAAATGTTACACTTATTGGTTATAATTTTTTGTACATATTCATATGACATCACTCCAATGAACTAGTAGGACTAGACAATTAATGTGTTGTTGGTGTTTCTTTAAATCTAATTGGTGCCACAACGATTGTTGGGAAAACTAGATGCTACTAATCTCCAGTTAAGATCATGGGATACAAATAACAAAAAAAATTGACACAATCAAAATTATTTAAGACAAAAAATTAACTAATTGTATAATACAAAAAATTACGTGGTATCAGTACATTAACCCCTAATTCACAGCGTACCAAAATTTTACTATATGAATGAGAGTGGTTTACAAAACAAGTAAGTAAACTAACAACAAATTAGATACTATAAAAGCTTTCATCCACACTTCACTTCTATTTTTCTTTTAAATAATCTCATATAATTCTCTGTCAAAGAGCACACACATAATGTTTGGCATATCACCTTTATTTATAAGAGTAATTGACAAAAAAATTTAAGTTTCGCCAAATAAATAATTAAGAGTGTGAGTTATTACACTAACAATCAAGATTTTGAGCCCCTTCTCCTCCTTTCTCCTCTAGACGACCATTGAATGTCATCATTGCTTCCTATGAAAAATGGAAAAAAGGAAAAGAAAAAAGAGTAATCGACAAAACGTAGAAAAGAAACAACCGTCGGAAAGGAAAGTTTGGCATGACTTGCTGAGGAAGATTCATGGAGTGCAAGAATTAATGGGAGGGGAAGCTTCCTTTTTTTCTTATTTATTTTTCCTCCCCAAGTCTAACAACAATTTTATGAAAGTGTAAAAGTTGTTATTATATTTAGTATTATTTTTTTAAAAAATAGTAGCCATATTGTCAAAGTAATATTTTATTTATTAAAGAATAATATTGCCATGAGAAGTATCGTACACTTTTAAAATCATACATTTATTTGGTAATATAGATAACTCATTTGAACTAATGACACCCTAAAAAAACGCAAACAACACTTTAAGAACATCTTCAACAAGCTCTTTAAAAAATTAAAATATAATTTTTTTGAAGAACCACATCAACAAAATTGACTTTCTATTTTGAGGAGTTATTCACTCCCTTCAAATATGATTAGTGAAAAAGGATTTTTCAAATTATTTTTTTGAATATTTTATTTAATTAAAATTTGTGTTGGTCAAACAAAACACTAACCTCATTAATTGTTAAAAAAAACAAACCATTATTATTTAAATAATTTATTGGAGTCATTTGAAAGTGCTATGCAAATTACCAAATAAATTAACAAATGATATATTTGGAAAGTCACTTTCAAAAAATTTATTAGAGATCTCTAATATATGGTCCCACTAATTCATTAAGGTCATTCCATATTAATTTACTAAGATATGCTTGTGCTATCCAGCACAACGTATCAATTTTTTTTAATCAAAGACGTTTAAGATGCATTCAAAAAATTTATACGTAAAATAATGAAATTAATAAAAAAAAAATTCATTGTAATTTTTTTTATTGAATGTGATTTTAAAAAAAGTACATTATTCGATTTAATATTTTGCTAGTAAAAATTACTAAAGATATATTTACTTGGGTGTAACAAAGTTGGCAAGATGATCGACTTCTCGACCAGCTAACCAAAGGTTGAGCATCGGGAACTCTAATTAAGTTTCCTTTCTTCAAAAGTTGATGTTAACGGGCGTATATATATATAGCTTATAATTACTAAAGATTAAGAACGTGACTGTAATAGTAATTCTAATGAATTCATTATAAGTAATTCTTATTAAAAAATACTTTTTTTTAACATAATTTTATAATTACAGTAAATCTTATTATATAGATATGAATGAGTAGGTTTAAAATATATAAATTTCCATACACCCAAAGGAGTCCGCCCAATGTGAATCCAAAATAAATGCTTGTAAAATGGTACAAACTACCAGTCTTCACTTCTCCGCAACCCCTCTGTTTATATATTACCGTGAGTCTCCATTAATACGAACCACGCTCTCGTTCGTTCTCAGTCACACATCACTTTGTTCAATTATGGAATTAAATTAGCAGAATCAGCTGCTTGTGCTGCGAATTTCAAATCCTTCATCTTACTGTGTTGAGGTACATGATCTGCTAATAGTCTCTTGTTGATAGTTTCTGCATTTTAACTTAGGGTTTTGCTTTATCTCTGTTATTGTATTTACATACATAAATTATACATTTGTACACACACGCACATATATGTATATATATAACATTTTTGGGAGACCAGTTTGTACGGACAGGGATTTTTAGCGACGTTTTTTCGTAGCCTGCGAGAGCGCACCAATTTTTTTTCCATATATATGTGAAGTTGTTGTGTTAAGGACATCTATGTTTATATAAACACACATGTGTGTATGGGGAATGTGCAGTTTAAAACAAAGAAGTTTTACAACTTTCAATAATTTTTTCTCAACTTCGTAATTTATCAATCTAACAATTTTAGTAGATAATTATTATATATCGAAGAGGCATGAAAAAAATTAAATTAATCGGAGATGTAAAAGTCCCTCGTCATAATCATGTTATAATGTTATATATTACATTATCTTATCAAATTAAGTAAAACCAAGCATAGTAATTATATGGTTACATGTATCTGAATGATGGAACTTTGCATACGGCCTGTTTGATAAACACAATAAAAATAACTTATTTAACAGTGGAATTGATGACTTATGAATTTGAGTAAATGTTACAAGTGGGTGTAAAACTTCTTAGTCTTACCCGGTGTAAATTGAAACTTCTTCCCAATTCTGACTGCATAACCCTATGGAGAATATTTACCAAAAATAGAAAAATGCAATAGTAAAAGAAAAGTAAAGTTCTAAAGTAGATATATGCTAGAATTGACAGGTATCGCTTGGAGTGTTTCTTAAGTTATTACCAAAACAAATCTATCTCATATAACAGGACTTGGTTTAAAAACATCCCACTATCTTAATTCACACCAATATTTTAGATCAACCCAACATCCAGATCATTTCACACTTGTTTCATTTTATTGTAAAAAGGCTTATCACGCTCAAACCTGTACTCCTCCTAACCTCTTTTGCACCTGTGCTGAAGAATACATTTCACTTTTTCACAATTGCCACAAATTTTGACTTATATAATAATTTTATGAAAAAAGTTATATTGTTTAAGAATGGCTCCCAATCTTTAAAATGAGTCCAAGATCAGGTAGAATTTTTCTTTTTGGTCTGGAAATCACATGTTATGTGAAACACACTTGGTGCAAGAGATTTCATAGGTATATAACAAATAAATACTAGCACGTGCCAGATGTACATTCGATCGTGTAGAGGGAGATTAGCGAGATTGTGGTGACAAGTCTGTTTCATATCAGACAAAGGATTTATAAGGTTTTGAGGCTCAAGAACTATCGGGATATATGTTGGATAACACAAATAGTAAAATGAACAAGATTACAGTTTTGGAACTTCTTGTGTGGACTGATGGACTTACCGGCCTTGATTGTTACAAATCTCTAAGCTACCAAATTGAGCCCGTTGCAGAGAGGTCTGCTTCTCATCTCAAATTGAGCCGATTAGGTCATTGTAGTTCCAAATTTCTATTTATGGAGTACTTCTAATGCATGTGATTCAAAACTTTTATGCAGTAAATGAGAGGGCTTGGTAGTATCGGAGAGGTGTTATAGGCTATTAGGTATCTATCTGGTTCTGTCCCATCTACTGATCCGTGCAATGATCATGTGTGGATAGCATAAATGTGGTCTCAACTGAATGTGTGAGACAATGGATAACTGAATAGGAGCTAGGAGTTTGGTGCCCGTATAAGATGTTTAACATGGTAAATTTAAAGTAGCCGATGCAGTTGTGTTCTCTAGTATCCATACCAGTTTTCTTTAAATTCCTGAGAGTTGCTCAGTTGGGATTTGGGAAATTCAAGCCTCTCATTTTCTGTTATTTAGAGCATCTCCAACGATGCTCTCTACTCTTGAGAGCATAATCTCCAAAATAGAGAGCAATTTTTGAAATAGAGATCACAATTTAATGACCAACTCCAAAAACACTCTTTACTTGCAATAGTTTACCAATTTTTTAATGTTTTTGTTTTTCAATAAAATTATTTAGAGGAGCAAAATCAGATGAGAAAAAATAGGAACCACAAATATAATATTAATTTATTAAGTGGAGAGCCAAAGAGGCTACCTAAATTTGGAGAGCCAAATTAAGCTCTCTATTTTTATTAGCTATTATGGCTAATCTCTTGGAGCATTAATTTAATCATTTCACTCTTTATAATAGAGAGTATGGAAGCAATAGAGAATCTCTTGGAGATGCTCTAAGTGTACTATAAACTGGACCCTGATTTTACCACTTCTCTGTGGTGCTGGTCAATATATTGTCCGCCCTTTCTTTCAAGAGGGGCCTTCACAGCTGCCTTTGAGGAGCTTTTTGCTGCTTGAAGTTAGGAATCTGTCAAGGCTGTCCCTCGAAGGTCATACTACAGGTGCAGTAAAACTGAAGTTGGAATTATGCCCCACTGATCCCTGTTTTTAAATTTGATTCCTTTTATACGAGGTTGGTAAGATACGTAGTATCAGAAGGTGTTAATTTTTAACGGGGAGGCGTGACTCTTGATTAATGGAACTATCAATTGTGGGGTACTCTGTACCCTGGAACCTGGATAAGTTTGGTAGGAGGATGTAAAAGCTGGATATTTGACCTCAAAGCTGACCAATTAGGACATATTTTAGGAGTACGTAATTGTATTGACCCGCCTTTTGATGGTTATTATAGGCAGGCCAGGTCCCCAGTGATAGTGGTTATCTAATTCCGAGGGCAGCCATGTAAAACTTTTTTATTTGTTTCACAATTTTATTCGTTTATTGTGTATTGCGTTTTTATTCATTATGGTGTCTAACAATATGGGTTTATTTGTTATTTTGTACACTGACGAACTATATTTTTTTTGGTCCTACAGATGGACAATATAAAGCAATGTATTTTTGAAATAGATTGTCCACATTTATGGTGTCATTTAATCTTTAGTTCTTCAAAAGTATTGCTACCTACACAGTAAACAATTTATTGTGAGAGATCTTCTGCAGTTGACATGCCTTGTTTAACACGCTTTTCCAGAAACTATATAGCTTGTCTCTATGTCTGTTTCTGCTCAAGGAGATATTAATTTCATTTTTTACTCTCATGAAGGAAATGCAAAGAACCGATTAAGCTTTTATTTGTCTATTGGTTGGAGTCAAGATGAAATTGTTTTCTCATCTCTACCTCAATTGCCGAAGACAACCAGCAGTTATTTGGGCTCTGGTTTCGCTGTTGCTCTTGGTGCACGATGGTAGGGTAATGGCAGCTTCAAATTACCTAGTCGGGCTGGGGAGCTATGACATCACAGGGCCTGCCGCTGATGTCAACATGATGGGGTACGCTAACACAGAGCAGATTGCTTCTGGTGTGCACTTTAGGTTGCGAGCCCGTGCTTTTATAGTGGCAGAGCCACAGGGGAATCGTGTAGTATTTGTAAATCTCGATGCCTGCATGGCCTCGCAACTTGTGACAATCAAAGTTCTTGAGAGGTTGAAGGCAAGGTAATTATCATCTCAGTAACTTGCTCCTACTATGTAAGTCAACTAGCTTACCCTGCATAGGCGATGCTTGTGTGATCGGTATACATATCTAATTTGGATAATATAGTAGAATCAAAGTAGTTAGTGGTGTAATGCGTGAGTATACATTTAACCTACTTACATACAAAGGTTCAAATCCTGGTGGACACATATTTGTTATGAAAAAGAAGGCTACATGGGTAAAATAGACAATTCAAAAAATATGACATAGCTTCATGGCGGTTGAATTCTGTCCTGGCTTTATGGTATCAGATTAGATATGCATGCACAGTTTTTTTTATGCTTTAACTAGTTTGTTATTAAATGATATTGTTAAAGATGGCCGTATCTAACTATTCACAACAGTTTGGGGACAAAATGCGTGAAATGAATAATTTTGATTATGTGCATTTTCATTGTCTAGCCATATGACTTAAATAGTATGTTGATTTTGTAGGTATGGGAATCTCTATACGGAAAAGAATGTTGCTATTAGTGGTATTCACACCCATGCTGGCCCTGGTGGGTATCTCCAATATGTCGTGTACATTGTTACATCTTTGGGATTCGTGCGTCAGTCATTTGATGTTATTGTTAATGGCATCGAGCAAAGCATCATGCAAGCACATGAAAACCTCCGGCCTGGTTCAGTTTTCATGAATAAAGGTAATGTGAACTCTTTTGCAAAATAAGGGAGGAGAAGGCGTGTTTCTTAATGAAATTAGTTTACTATACAACAGGTCCTTTCGTCTGTTCAACTATCATTCTATTCCTCCATTCGTAACATACCGGATATTCTTGTTTCCAAGCTTTACAGGATGTAATCTAAGCTACATGATTCCATTGATCTTGCAGTTTCCATAATTGCTTGCTGTCATCATCTACTAAGATCATGGTTTCATAATTTGCAATTTTGTTTGGTTATATCTCTTGTATCATGTGACGTGAGGTCATTTTATATAATTTAGGGCTCTTTGTTCTCCAAGGCCTCATTTGATTCAGGTATTAGGGTCAGTGGGATTAATAATACCAGTATTAATAGTACTGGATTATTAATCCTGGTATTAATTTAATACCAATACCCTGTTTGATTCATGCAGTATTAATATTGGGATATCTCATGCTGATGTTAATACCATGTTTGATTCGGTAACTCGTATACAGGATTATATTTTGAACTAACAAAAAAAAAATTTTAAAAGTTTTTTAAAAAAAAATTTAAGAAAAAAAAAAATTAAATTTTTTTTTTAAAAATTAAATTAAAATAATAATAATGTAGTAGTAGTAGTAGTAGTGGCATTTTTGAAAATATTATAGTAGTAATGGCATTTTTGAAAATATATTGTTCATTTTTCTTAATCCTGGATAAGCAATACCACCTTCTCCCTGGTATTAAATTATACCACAAAGAGTGGTATTAACTTAGTACCGGTATTAGTAATCCAGCACATTTGTGCGAATCAAACAAGGTATTATAAAAAAAGTGTTCGTTTTCTAGGAACAACTACATTTCTGACAAAATTTTGTATTTACAGGAAGAGATATTTTACCCCCACCCACGGATGGAGCCACCCATTTATATAGCAGAAATGGCCCATTTAATTTTGAAAAAAGAAACTTCTGTATCAAAATCGCACATTTATTTTTCAGAACTGTAGCAGTCAAAAGTTTTTCCCCCTTAATTTCCGGAAAAAAATATTAGTAATAAAGTGTCCCCCTTCATAGATAGTTTTTGTAGAATATATGTATATATATGTGTATAGATATTTACTTATCTTTGTATTCTCTTATATTTTTGGTCTTTTGACCAACAGGGGAGCTGCTAGATGCTGGTGTAAACCGCAGTCCCAGTGCTTATCTCAATAACACTGCAGCAGAACGCAATAAATACAAGTATGATGTTGATAAAGAAATGACCCTTCTGAAGTTCGTAGACGATGAATGGGGCCCGGTGGGTAGCTTTAACTGGTTTGCAACACATGGAACTTCTATGAGCCGCACAAACTCATTGATAAGCGGGGATAACAAAGGAGCTGCTGCCCGATTCATGGAAGACTGGTTTGATAAGAATGGTGGTCGGATCACATATTCTGATGAATCTGAAGCTAGTGAAACCTCTCGAAGAGTCTCAAACATAATTCCTGCTGTCAACGATAATCGTACGTTAATATATCTGCCCCTTAAAACTGTACAGTGGTCAGAATATAAATATTGAATTGACATTTTTTGGCTGCATATTTTAAAATTATGCTAATTGTTTTCTGTCTGGCATCGCCGTTGCTAGGCACATGAGGCTTCAAAACGTTGATACCCTGGATCCTTGCAAAAGCCCTTGTATACCTGTAAATTACTTTTGTAACACTACTTGCCTTTTTAATTTATCAAAAAACAAGGAGGTTAATAATATCGTGATTATTCTTAATCGGGTAGCTTTTTCTCTATAGGCTTCCTGCTTAGTCCAAAATAATGATTCCTTTTGTCATCCTGTTACCTTTCTTCAAGTGGCCACCCATCAGTTCATTGTTCAGTTGCATGTGTCATGGTACAGGGTTTGGACTAAATATCAATGTACTTGATAGAGCCATTTATTTATGATAAATTTGTGATATCTAGGTTTTGCCGCATTCTTGCTGTAATTTGTTGCATATCAGGTAATTACAGTAGTTGACTTAAAATTTTACTAAGGTTACAAGGTTAAACCTATACCATGAAAGAGAAACCTGCCTGTTCGAATCTGAAGAGATCTAAAATGTAAACGGCATCTGTTCTGTATTTCAAACTCAGACCAGTCATATTTAAGTTGACTAGAATGACTTTAATTTGAAGTTTCTGAGATGGCATTATCTTTGTTAGTTTTTACATAGGAAAAGAAAGTGTAACTTGTGTGTTGACTGTTGCTAACGTATTTGTTGGATATCATATTTTATTTTATTTATTTATTATAACGTATTTTTTGTACTTCCATAAATAAGGGAATATAAATTTAGTCTTGAATTAGGATTGACCACATAGGCTATTGTGTCCATTTTTGTCTATTTATTTATTGCGCTTCCTCATTGTTACCCTATTTTGATATATGTAAGCTCCGGCCCTCAGTTTGAGAAAGCCATTACAAAATTCTTCTGTATTAAAGTCCTTTCAATGCAGACCACGAGTTAATGGAGCTTGCTGGCTCTTTCCGGTCTTCTTCTGGTAAACGAGCAACCAGGTATTCAAGTGTTGCCAAACGTGTGAGGAGTGCTCTCAGGCTGGCTGATAGACCTAAATTTGTATCTGCATTTTGTCAATCCAACTGCGGCGATGTTAGTCCAAATGTGCTCGGTGCATTCTGCACGGATACTGGGCTACCTTGTGACTTCAATCATAGTACTTGCGGTGGGAAGAATGAGTTATGCTATGGCCGAGGACCAGGGTATGCATTGTCTTCATCATAATATTTTCTCGGGCCTGCCTCTCTTCCTCATCTATCTTCAACTCTGCATGTGCTGCAAGAGCCCCCATGCACCGCTAATCATTTTGTTGTGTTGTGAAAACCTCCAACAATACCCTTGACGAGTAGGGGGTTTGTGGTTACCTGCAAGACGAGCTACCCTTTTTAGTGGCATGAAATGAAAGGTGGTGTTGGGGGGTGTTCTTATGACACGTACAAAGTTGGAAGGGTTTTCCTGCAAGAAATGTAAAGTTCGCATTTTTTGGGCCTTTTTGACTTTGCTACAACCCCACAAAGGCATTTTATATGGGATTTTAGACATACCCCCCTTATTTCATAATCATTAAACTTTGCCTCCTGCATGCGAGGCAATCTTGTCATCTTGTGGGGTAAGTCTAATTTCACACTAGAAATAGGGGACAAATTCAAAAGAAAAAAAACCAATTTACGGAATTTTCTTAAATAAATCATGCAGCTGATACTGATGTGAAGGTTAATCTCACTGTAACTCATAACAGTTACCCAGATGAATTTGAAAGTACGCGTATTATTGGGGACAGACAATTCAAAAAAGCTTCAGATCTTTTCAACACAGCATCAGAGAAGTTGACCGGGAAAATTGACTCTCGTCATGCTTATTTGGACTTCTCCAAGCTTGAGGTGACACTTCCTAAACAGGGAGGGGGCAGTGAAGTAGTTAAAACATGTCCTGCTGCAATGGGGTTTGCATTTGCTGCTGGTACAACTGATGGACCCGGAGCTTTTGATTTCAAGCAAGGAGATAACAAGGTAATACAACTTTTTGGATCCCTCCACAACTTTGTAAACTCATATAATCTATAATGACCCACATATCCCACGTCACTAGTTTAAACAGGAGGTCCTTGGCTTATATGTGGGTTCCATGAATCTGAATAACAACTTGGGCTAGCCATTTTGGGGGAGAACCGGGGTTGTTAAATAGAGTATTAGAGCTGAACCTGGCCCAATAGTCCACTAACATGTGATCTATGGATATTGTGGGTTGTGGTTGTGGCGGCTGACAACGGGCAGAAATTGTTCGTGTAAACCCAGCCTAACGAGGATGATTGGGGTTTAACGTGGGGTGGGGGGTGGGTTGATTTTAACAACCTCATATCTCACTTTGATAGTGTAATGGGAAGGTTCGTGACTTATATGTGGGTTCAATGAACCTAAATAATTACTTGGGCTAGCCATTTTCGGGAGAATCCGGGTTTACATGATGTATTTCTCTCTAACATTTCTTATTCTTTCTTACTTCAGGGGAATGCGTTCTGGAGATTGGTGCGCAACTTGCTTAAAACACCAGGGAAAGAGCAAGTTGCATGTCAGTATCCAAAGCCTATCTTGCTCGATACTGGTGAGATGAATAAGCCATATGATTGGGCGGTAAGTTGCTTTACTCATGAAATTATTTTCTCAAAATGTGATTGATGGAGTACCTTAAATTATTTTCCAAATAGGAAGCTGTGTTGTTATTTTTAAAAGTCAAACAAGTAGGTCTTTCAATTCTTTTTGCCCTCCTATCTATCACCAATTAAATTAATTAATTAAAGCTATAATGAATCTAAGAATTTTAACACATGATTCCTTGAATCACACAACAAAGCTTGCAATTTCTCTTCTATGATGATTTTTGTTATCCTGTGCTACTCCTCCCGTCTCAAATTAATAGTCCCCCTTTCTTTTTCAGGATGTCTCAAATTAATAGTCCCATTTCCTTTTCGGGACATAATTAATTTACCAGAGCTAACAAGATAAAATTAATTGTATCCTTAACCATTTATTAGGTTGAAACTAGTATTTCCATAATAATTACCCAACTAAAAGTGGGGCTATCAATTTGAGATAGAGGGAGTATATATATTGTACAGTCAAATTTTTGCAGCCGGAAATGACGAACTAATGTTTCCCATTGAGAAATGGAAAACACAACAATAACATTCCCAAAATCCAAAATATACTATTCATGGCAGTGAACCATACACTACATATGCGGGTTTATCATTGTCCATATATTATTGAAAATGAGTTTTCTTTTGCTATTACTTACAAGACGTTGCTGTACTCATAAATTTTGCAGCCATCAATACTTCCAATCCAGATCCTAAGGATTGGGCAGATGGTCATTCTCAGTGTACCTGGAGGTAGTAGCTTGGCTTGTTTCTTCATACCCTTCTTCTTTCCTGTCCTCCGATGTTACTGATGTTGGTTAAGATATAAGCATGCTTTGAATTAAGATATATGCACTCTTTGATTTCTTAATTACTGCAAAAAATGCCAATATCATCTTGCCATATGTTGGGTTGGTGAGGCTAGCCTCTGCAAATGGAGATTTGTTGAATTTGGGTCACACAAATCATGCTTTCATTTTTTTTCTTTGTTTTAGTAAATAACCCACTTATAATTTCAGTTAGGATGCTAAAATTATTTATCAGTGTACAATTACTACATCTAGGTACAAATTGGGTTCAAGGCATACCTTTTGCGGGAATTGGAAAGGCCCAAGATACTAAAGTTCATTCTTGTTACAAGTCAAACTTTGTTTTTGCATCAGTGAGCGCCCAGAAACATCATGGACGGTTGTACAGTTGGATACTAGAGTTGTATTTTATATTTCACAGCACAAATTCTTCCTTTAGTGATGACCTTAGAGTAGAGAGAGAATTTTAAAGAGAAGGACGCATTTATCTATGATGTCTGATCGATTTCTCCGTAAAAATCATTTCATGTACATGTTGAGAAATACTTCAAAGAGGGTTTAGAGAGCCAAGTTCGTGTATATATAGGATTTGTTGCATCACACAGATATTGAGATATATCCCCCAATTTTTCAGTGTTCGGGTTAATCTGTATAGACAAGTTTGTGCCTCCATTTGTTCAAGTGTATCTTTGGTCAACCCTTTAAGGACGAACTTGTTAATGGTTGACCCTAACCTTTTAACTGTGCCAGTTTAACTGGTCAATTTAAAAGTACCAGTTCTACAAATCCATAATCAAATCAGATCTCTGTCAGCTTTTGGTCCTACATTTTGCACTGGCTTTCTTTCTTGATTCTGAACAAGGACCCAAGTTATATACTAACATTGTATGGTTCATCAAATTTCTTACCCTTCTTTTATGGTTATGACAGAATTCACAACAATGGCTGGCAGACGCCTCCGCGATGCTGTAAAAATGGTGCTCACAAGTGGAAGCAACGGAGAATTCAACGGAAATGTCCATGTTGTGATAGCGGGGTTGACTAACACATATTCCCAATACGTAACTACCTTTGAGGAGTACCAGGTGCAGAGATATGAGGTCAGTAGATTCATCATTTAATCAGTATATGCAATAAAAAATCTCTGAACCACAATAAATAGAAAGGCGCATTGGCATATTTTGAAATATATATACAACCTTGCTCTAAAGAGGACGGTCCTCTATTAAGAAAAATGACTGTCCATTTGGATGGGTAAATCTGGAAATGGATGAATTTTTCCTTTAAATTTGATGGAGACGATCTCTATGATGAAAATATCAAAAAATTCAACCTAGAAGTGCGCATAATGAACTATAGAAGTGAGCATATCAATTTTTCATTATGCGCACTAATAAATTAATTTTTTTGACAAAATTTTATGGAGATGATTTACTTATCATCGAGATCATCCCCGCCAAATTTCATAAATAAATTTATCCATTTACGCATCCAAATAGATAGTCCATTTTCCTAAAGAGAACCATCATCTTTAGAGCAAGACGATATATATACATGTATGTATGTTTTTTGAGGAATATGCATGTGATACCATGTCATCATCATATAACCTCTACATTGCCAACAAACTTTTCATTTGAAAATTAGTTATACAATCTCATTTCAGTAGCAACCTCTAAATCATATCCTTCTTTCAGGGCGCCTCCACTCTTTTCGGGCCACATACACTCACTGCCTACATTCAGGAGTTCAAGAAGCTAGCCACAGCTCTCATCAGCGGTAAACCTGTCGAACCGGGGCCACAACCTCCGGACCTACTAGACAAGCAAATAAGCCTTCTGACCCCAGTAGTGGTAGACTTGACCCCACCTGGAGTAAATTTTGGCGATATCAGCACCGACGTGCCTAAAAACGCCACATTCAAGAAGGGGGAAATGGCAAGTGTAGTTTTCTGGTCAGCCTGCCCGAGGAATGACCTCATGACGGAAGGCACATTTGCCTTGGTGGAGGTTTTAAATGGAAAGAATGCATGGGCCCCGGTTTATGACGATGATGATTTTTGCCTTCGGTTCAAGTGGTCAAGACCGGCTAAGCTCAGCGCTCGAAGTACGGCAACTATAGAGTGGAGAATCCCGGAGGATGCTGCTAGAGGGGTGTATAGAATCAGGCATTTTGGTGCTTCAAAGGGTCTTTTGGGTTCAATTCACCATTTTACTGGGTCTTCTAGTGCTTTTGTGGTGGCGTAAGAGAGATTTGTGATTATCATGCAACATATTTTTATGCTTGACTACTACACGTGTAAAAATGTTGTTTTATGTAAGATTTGCTATTTTCTGTCAATTTTGTTTGCTATAGTTTCGTTTGATAGCAATATAAAAAATGATAAAATAATAAAATAAATATTTGTGTGAGAATTTAAAATATAAGTTGAGGTATATAGTGAGATGCCATTCATATCATGATTATTTTTATGAGTATATGTCATGGACAATTTTTCTTTACCCTTGGGAAATTTTTTCTATAGAAAAAGTCAAGAAGTTCAAGTTAATTTTACCACGTGTCTTAATTCATTTTTTAATTTCTCACAGAAATTACTTGTTTTTCTTATCATTTTGTATGTTACTATCAAAAATAATTTATGTGGTATTGTCTGTGCTATTGATACAAGTTTCTAGGAGTGATGGTAGAAATGAAATCGTGTGTATGGAAGTTTTGAAAAATGCAAGGGATAAACAATTTAAAACAGGGACAAATAGATTTCAGCCGTGCGCTTGTTTAAATTGGAATCCGTTCAAAAAGTGTCAAAATGTTTATTGTTTAGAGTTTGAGTTAAAATGCATGTAAAAAATTGTTTGTTTTGTTAAGTTAGGTCATTTACTGTGGGATTGCTAAAATGTATAGTAAATTATTATTTTAGCTGGATGAGTTTTTTGTTGGAAAATAGTAAAAATAGGAAGGGTTTTTTTTGAAGCTTTAGACGGAGAAAGATGGTTGGAGGAGTGAGAGGAGGAGGAGAAGACGAAAACAAAGAGCACCAATAACTTTTATCCCAAAAACTACATTTAAAAAGTATTATTTTTTATCAGGGTTGCCTCCATTTAACAAGTGACGTTAGGAATACAAAAATACAGACGTGGTGGTAACCCAAAACTTGTGTTAGTCACATAGTGCCAAAGACTATATAGTATTCAGCATCTTGTTGCGGAAGATGCAAGTACAATTTGGTAAGTCATGCATGAGTGAGATGTTGATTGCCAATATGAGGGGTGTGCAAAATAACCGAAAAACCGGCCCGAATCGACCCGAACCGGACCGAAACCGACAGTTTTGTTAATTTGCGGTTCATTTTCGGTTTGTTGCTTAAAGAACCGACTGCCATCGGTTCGGTTGGCGGTTCTCGGTCAAGAATACCGGCCAAAAACCGAACCGAACCGAGATATATAAATTACATGGAAAAACCCTAGGTTTTTATTTACATACCAACCCTTTTGTTATCTCCTCCTATTTTTTCTCTTGAGTTAAATGGGTTTTGAGATTAAAATTCTTCATCTCTATTGCATCTTATGTTGTGATTTATGAAAGTAAGATTTCCATAACAAGTTAAAAGGGTTTTGAAAATAAAATTCTTCATCAAAAATCTTTTTACGCTAAAACCGAAACCGACACAACCGACCTTGCCCAAAACCGACCGATTTCTTCCCTTTTCAGTTCTGCCTCGGTTGCTAATTTTGAAAAACCGACTTAGTCGGTTCAATTGCCGGTTAAGCAGCACGGTTCGGTTAACCAAACCGTGCACACCCCTAGCCAATATATCCTTTTTGGTTGTGCCGGGCTTGGGCATAGATAAGGATGACAATGGATTGAGTTTGGGGCAAGTTTAGCCAAATCTGAAATTGACCCGCCTTAATAATTCTCCGTCTTGAAATTGCACTTTGCTTACCTGAGCTATTATTTAAGCAGCACTTTCCCTTTTTGCAATTTTTACTACAAACTACTAGTTGGTTGTAGTGTACCTCAAATTGTTCATGGAGTTAAAAAATAGACAGAACTTAAGGGCAAAATAGTAAATAGCACATTGCCCACCTGAAGTATTATCCAAATAGCTCTTTGGCTATAAAATTATTGATTTTACCAATTTTTACTATAAACAATTGATTTTGTTACAGCTTATCTCAAATTACTTATGCGGTGAAAAAACATATGGAATTTAAGTCATATGTTTTTTGGTCCATTTAAATAGAGAGAGGAAATGAAAGGATTTGAAATTAAAGGTGGATTTGAAGGTGAAGATTAATGGATTTTGTGGATACAATGAGAGAGAGTGACTACGCCCAAAAAGTGCGAAGTTATTACACCCAAGTGCAGGTGGTCGGTCAAGTAATAAAAACTCGGTAAGTCCGAGGTCGATCCACGAGGAGGAGGGTAGTTCTTTGACTTAGGAAAATTTCTTTCAAGAGGAAGAAGAGAAAAATAAAGAAAAGATGAAATATGGAGGGAATGGAATAACAAGAACATAGAATAAAGCTAAATAAAATAAATAATAAAAATAGCGTGCTAAATTAACTAAATGCGTGAAAAACTTTAATTAAAATTAAGAATAAAAAGCGCTAGGGGTATCCATAAGTTTCGGGCAACACAACGGGCAATTCGATGGACCGAGAATCCTTTTCTAATTAATTTTTCTTTTTTAAAAATCAGCCCATTATCCACGAGCTAATTGATCTCATAAACTTCATATTTTTCGCAATAATTCATGCGTGACATGAATTATACGTATCAACACTAATTATGGAATCAATTCGCATTACTTAATTTTACCGAAAACACTTGTTTATTAAAGTGAAGTAGTGCTTGACACTACAAAACTTTTTATTAAAAGTGAGTTTAGAAATATTAAGTAAAAGCCACAATTTAATTCAAATAGGTTAAAACATGATTAAAATCAAATTTAAATTAAAACGGGCGGTGAAAACACAAAATTGGCAATTTCGGTATCAAAAGGTAAGGTTTAAAAATACTACCGAAAACAGCACACTTAAGTTTGAAATATAAAAAGATACATAACCAATTAATTTAGAGAGTATAGACCGCTCTCTAAGTTAACTAATTAGGGTTTAGCGCAAAAATAATAATTCAAACTAGTTTGGTTCTTTTGTCGAAAAGATTTTATTAATTTTATTATAAAAATATGTTATTAGCATACTAGGATAATAATTTAATAAAAATCAGATTTATAATGACCTATTAACCAATGAAAAATTAATTAGAATTTAATTCGGGTCCGAAAAATTATCGCGTCGGCATGCCCGTTCCTTACGGACCCCTAACTAACGAACTAGCCAAACATATTTAATAAATTCATGGACAATAAAATAATTAAATAAAACAGCATATTTATATTCAAGAATGAAAAATTATTTAAAAACATAAGCATATAAATGTACTCAAAATTTTAAAGCAAACGAAAATTAAAAACAAGCGCAAAATAGAAATTACGGGTAAATACTTTTGAAAAATAAACAGTCTGCCAGCAACACAAATGGCCTACTGACTTTTGGAAAAATTGGGATTTGAGTCTCCAAATCAATAGGGTTTTGTAGAGAATTAAAATACGATCGTTTTGATAGGTGGATCATCAAAATCGGCCAAGAAACGAAGAAGTTATGATTAAAATAAGAAAACACATATTTGTAGGGTTCTACGCGGGATTCTACGCGGAAATTCCAACAAAAGTTATAAATGAAGCATTAATTTCAATAACAATCACATTCAAACACATAATTAACTAACAATATATAAGCATTAATGAGCATTAATTGAAATAAATTAAAAATAAAATTGAATGAAAAGAGAAACTTACAGTTACGCAGTTCTTGAAGAACTGTAATGGGACTCGCTATAAACCAAATGAAAATATCTCTTTCTCTAGTTACGCAAAGAAATTTGGAATTATTGAAGAATAATAATGGCGGATGTTCTCCTCTACTCAAAAGAAAAAGAATGGAAGAAAATAAAATGACGTCTTCTCTTACTCAAAGAAAACCAAAAAAATTGGCGACTGTGCTTCTCTACTCGAAGAATAAGAATGACGGCTGTCCTCCCTTACTCAAAATTAAACCTAAAACCTAAAAAATATCATCGACATTTAATTCTTTTTTTCAAAATTCAAAAATTAAACTAATTAATAAAATAAAATAAATAATAAAGATAATAATCCAAAAGCTAAAAATAGCTTTGTCGTCTATCAAGTCGTTGGCTCGAGAGACTAAGTCTTCTTCCTTAACTTCTCGGGTCAGCTTAAAAATAATAATTAAAACTTGTTGGCCGCGGGATTCGAACACTGGACTAAGCATGAGTAGAGAGCTGATCACTTGCCATCTAGGCTAAGGACCCCATTCGATAAATATCTGCATCATAAATTTAGGTATTCTTTCGCGCTCAAACTCAATCCACTGGTGCACTGATCGTATTTCTGCCATAACTTTGTACTCCGAACTCCGATTGATGCAAGATTTTCGCCTACGCGTAGATAACTCAGAGCTCTACAACTTCTATTTCTGGAGTTTTCTTCAAATTCTGCACGAATAAATACCAGAAATTACCGGAACAGAGGCAATGCACGCAGTGAATCTCTTCTTCATTCAAAAATTGCTCGGTTTGATTCAAATGACTCTTCTTTGCTTGGAATTGCTCTATTGGCTTCTCTTAGTCTCTTCCATCAACTTCCTTCATGCTTGATCTTGAAATTTGCTTTCGGTTCACTTCTTGAACTCAATTCAGCTCCGAATTTGACTGGTAACAACTAACTTTGGGGGAATTTGCTTCTAGATTCGTTCTTGTTCATTTTTAACCTGTAAAAAGGTTATAATGCACTAGAAACAAACATACTATCCTATTTCATGATTAAATCTCAATTCTTAACAATTTAGGATAATTAAAATCAAATTCATGCATATTAAGCCACCTAAATACATATAAAAATGCAATATTTTGGCTTAATTAGAGAGTCATAGATGTTTATTAAATGTAAATTTTCATATTTACCCTTAAATTATGTCTGTTTTCTTAGCCCCGTTAGTAATTTGGGGAAAAGTATAACAAAAACTATAGTTCGTGTAACACCCTTGTCTTAATTAACACGATTACCAATGCAATTAAGGTCATGAGTGTTACTAACCCATCTTAGACTAGTTAAAGTGGATAATAAAATTTTCAAGTAAATAAAACACATAGTACATATCATGAATTAAGCAAATTTTGTAACCATATAAACATACTTTTTAATCGACAATGTATCTAACTTTACATAACATTCGAAACAAGACTCACTATTAACATGAGTTTAAAAATTATTATGCGAGGCTTGACTAGCCACATCTGTATATTTACAGTACAAAAATAGGGTAGTATCAAAGCCATCTAAGACATCTTAGAACCCGACACAACCTTTGTATCTTTATCATCATGTGTACCTATATTATTTTAGAAAAACGAGATGAGCGTGTCACTCAGTAAGGGGGTAATAGAGGTAAAATTTTAGAAAACATTCTTTGACTTATTAACATATGCAGGGTAAATGAAGCTTAGAAACAACTCAATCATCACAAGTAAAGTTTAATATACAAATGACTTATAATAATGCATGCTCATGTATATGCAAGTTACATTCATTGTATCAACTTATTTCCAAACCTTGACGATCCGTGCCAATGAGAATCCGAGCTAAAATCATATTATAGAACTCATCCACTCCAAAAGAATATAACACTATCATAATTCTTGTCAACGAGAATTCAAACTTAAATCATATTATAGAATCTGTCCGCCCCAAGATGACATACCATTGTCATAACCAAGAAGTGGAACAACCCGTTCACATTATATAGAAAAGATTTAACCAATGGTGCATTGCCAATGTCTATGTTCTTGGACTTCTCACTGGTGGCTTATAGAGGACCAGACATTGCTCTCCCAGGGGTTTAGGACTTTTTAACCCAAGGGCACCAAACCCTACCTTATTTTCACTTTGTAAGCACCATTCATATAGATCCACATATAGATCTCCTGTTCTAATGTTCATCCCACGAACCAACACAATTTTTACCAAGAATTTCGACAGTTGAACATAACTGACCATCTCTCATATAAAAGACATCAAGATAATAGCAAAGCTTCCATGAGGTTGTTATAAGAAATAAGAATCTTTATAGCACTCGAATCGATATATCTAACGAAGCTCTGATGTAGCCAAGAAGCTGGGTTGACACAATTGTAATGCAAATAACGTGTATAATGCCAATAATTTCATTTTTGAATAATTTATGTCCTGTAAATTCTAATAATCTACACTCTAAATTCCTTTGCACATGATATATAATCCAATATCCAAATTCATCACATCAAACAATCCATATCCAAGGAATATAAAGATTCATCCAATTACAAGATAAATTTAAAGTTCATATGACATGTATTGCTCATAATCTTGATTTAATTATCATAATACTATTTTACATTCACAATTTACTTCTCACATGTCCATATCCCAATATTCTTGAGTAATATTTCGTACTATTAGACAACTTCTGTCAAGTAAACTTTACTAATCTTCAATTCAAATTTCCTTCCATAATACATGTATGAATGGATTAATTTCTTTGTTAGTTCTAAAAATTGGAAGGGTATTTTAGACCACATAGTCAAATGATCGAAACAAATGATTAATGTAATAAATGCAACAAACCAAAAGAGTCAAAAATGTATAGAAGAGGTTGGCCTCGTATGAAGATACGGGTTAGTCATCCTCTGTGGAATAGAGTTAGGAGCTCAGTTTGCTTTGTATTGATGATAAACAAACATGTATTACAAATTCACAAAAGCCTCTCTAACTATTCTATTATCACAATATCACAATAAGAGTATGCTCGAGTTACACGAGTTCTAACTTCTCTGTTGTATTCTTGCTATTGAATGCGAAATTCTCTATGTTCTTCCGTTTGTCTGATTGTTGCTAGGTTGGTTGAACTTGATTGTTGAAAGAAATAAATGCTTCTTGTAGATATATGACTGAGAGGAAACGTGTGGCTAGAGCTCCTAGAGCAGGTCTGGGACCATGCTTTAATCATCACCAACTCTGACCTTGCTTCTCCATGAATTTCAGTGCATTAAATGTAGTTGGTGTACATTTAATGAAGGTGAGGAGAGTTTTGCGCGATGTGCAAGGCATGTGGCAGTTGCCTATGCTGCTGCCAACCACTCTGGTAGAGTAGTTGGGCTAGAGGGAGCTCCAGAGCTCACCGAAAGAGCTCTAGAGTCCGAGTTTCGCAATTCGTTGTCCATAATCAACTCTCCAGTGGATGTCCAATCCTTGAGGGGCTTTACCCTTCTTATAGTGACCCGACAGGGCTCCTTCGAGCTCCTCCCGCCAAAGCCGGCCTGCCTGCTGACGTGGACGGGCATATGCTAGCTCGTGGTTGGTGAGGTAATTTGGATTAATAATTTGCACCATCAATTGCCCCTATCCTTGACACTAAGCTCAGAGGAGTTGATTGGTGAGGATAAAGCTCTTATTCAACCCTGAGTGGAGTTTCGAGCTCCGTTTGATGAACAGTGCGTGGTATGAGCTCTTTGTGGAGGTCGGGTTTGGCGTCTCCGCCGGATCTGGTGGATATCCTGAACACTAAGGTTTCTAAAATGATTCTGCATCCTCCTGTTATATTCCGAGCTCTTTGAAATGTCCGTTACTGTTTGAAGAGATCGTGCGTAGCCGTATTCCTTGAAGAAAGTGCAAACGTGTGATAGTGAGTCTGTGAGTGGACAGTTAAAGCTTTGAATAGACACTTAACTTCTCCTACACACCTTATATAAACTCTCATGCCTTAAGAGGAATTTTTACTTTTTATTTTCCCTTCTCTTGAACCTTAGGCACTTTAGACCATAATCTTTACTACTCTGGCTCACAAACCTTCTTTAGACCACAACTTTAGGAGATTTTTGAGCAGTTCTCGGGTAGAATTTATCGAGCACGTTCCTTATTTTGCTCCTACCACTTCTCTACATACCTTAGCCTTCCTTATGGATCATTTCACCAATCATGGCCAGAACCTAGAGATACCTCCTAACACAAAGCAGGGATCCTTTGTGGGAGATGTTCCCACCCTCCCCGAAGTAAGGTCCATAGAAATTATGGATAGTGAGGAGGAGATAGTGTGTATTTGCCTCCCCCTCATGTATCCGATGACGCCAAAGATATCGAAAAGTATATGGAGTACTTTAGTTCTTTGGCCGTCTTTCGTATACCATCAACCTTCTCTGCCCCTGACATTTCCATTTTCAAGAGGAAATAGCAAATCCTTGACTCGATCAGGATTAGGGCATTAGGCCCAAAAGAGAGGGCCTACTATTACAGACTCGGGGAGGTCTGTTTCTATGAAGCCACATTCGAGCACAGGCTGAGGTTTCCCATGGACGATCATGTGAGGGAGCTATTGGTAACCATGAATCTTGCTTCAACCAAAGTCAGCCCAAACATATGATCATGTTTGATAGGATCAGTGCTGATTTTCAGGGCTATCTCCGCGAAGAGCCACGATATATCAATTGAAGAGTTCATCACCCTTTTCAAGCCCAAAGACAATGGTGAAAAGAACAAGGGCGTCTTCAACTGCCCTTCAAAGTTGGGGTCCTCAAAAATTATCTTCGGCCTCCTAAATAGTATCCCAAACTAGAAAAATAGGTTATTCTTCGTTTCAGGGGAGGATTGGGAGCACGACTCAAGGTACCCTAACATTCACGACCTCAAGCGTTAGTTCTCAAAGCCAGATTCTATCAGTAAGCTCTCCACTATTCTTATAGTGTTGCGTATCTCTTTTTATGTCAAAGTATCTGACCTCCTCTTTTCATCTCTCCTTTTACAATTAAAGAAAAGAAGCCCGACTTAGTGAAGTTAGGTTGGATTGAGGATGCCAAAGACTTCTTCTTGAAGCACTACACTGATATCGTGGCTCCCACGATATTATGAAGGTACGGATTGGGCTGGGCCTCAGGCCTACCAATACAAACCCCAATGTTCTAACGGTGGACGATCTCCCATCGTTGGATGTCCTCCTGCCCTCTGAGCGCAATGACCCAGGGCTTAAAGCCTCAAAATTTAGAAGGGTGGTAGCGAGCAGGTCCTCGAAGGTTCCAAGGTGCTCGAGAGAGCTGGAGCCGAAGATGATGTCTCACTTGAGAAAGGTCAGAAGGAGAGCCAACCCGTCTCCCCCGGAGAAAAGGGTCTTGACTGTAGATTCTTTTCGTCAGGTCCCTGTGGTGCCCAAAAAAAGTAATCTTTAAATTCCTCTTTTGTATTTAGGTCCCTGAGCCATGGTGGTGGCCTCAGTCTTTACTAATTTTGATCTTCTTTCCTTTTGTCTCAGCCCTGGCTTTAGAGTGAACACCGATAAGACCACCAAGAAAATAACTACACTGGCCAGGGGCTTGCCCAATTCGAAGAGGTCTAAGGGACCTAAAAGAGTTGGGGAGACCGTCCCAGCTTCGCCCAAGGACTCCCAACTAACTTAAGTCACCGTCACCACCCCTAACAACTCTCCCTCAAAAAATGTACAGAGCTGGGTGGATCTTATGAACGCCCCATTGGAGGACCTCTGTCTCCTGAGCCTAGAAAAACTGCCCTTGAAAAGAAGAGGGCTCCAGAGGACAGTTCCCGTAATCCCGCTACTAAGAGCTCTAGAGGCATTGAAGAGCTCAAGGCAGAGGAAGAGGATGTAGTTATAACTGGGGCCAAGGATGCCCCTAAGCAGACTTTTAGTCCTGGGGGATCTGGTGAGAATACGCCTGATTCCAGCTGCCAAGGCAGTTCTGCCTTTTTTGTTCAGGGCTATTCAATCCCTCCCTTATTGCAGAAGGTGTTGGAGCAGGCAAGGGAGTGAGGGATGAGCTCGCTGGCCAGCTCCTTTAACCTCTGACCTTACTTCTCAATGAATTTTTAGTGCATTAAATGCAGTTGGTGTGCATTTAATGAAGGTGAGGGGAGTTTTGCGCTCTCTACAGGGCAGGTGGCAGTCGCTCATGCTTCTGCCAACTATTCTGGCAGAGTAGTTGGGCGAGATGAAGCTCCAGAGCTCGCCGAAAAAGCTCTGGAGTTCGAGCTTCACAATTCGCTATCCATAATCAACTCTCTAGTGGGTACCCAATCCTTGAGAGACTCTACCCTTTTTATAGTGACCCGACAGGGCTTCTTCGAGCTCCTCCCACCGGAGCAGGCCTAACTGATGATGTGGACGGCCATGTGTCATCTCGTGGTTTGTGGGGTAAATTGGATTAATAATTTGCACCATTATTCTTTAAGTAAATACTCCATATTAAGGGAATATAAAAATATCATCAGCATTCATATAAGATTTATAGTTCACAAGGCATAATTTGCCCATAACTAACAATTTAACTTCAACTTGTTCAAAGTATTCCTTTTATAATTAATTCATAATTTCGCATCCTAAGCTTGTGTGGTGTATAAACATTTAAAATATATTATTTAATCTTCATCTTTTTATAAATAAATTTGTAACTTTAGAAATTATTTTTATCAAGATTTCAAGGAAAACTTAAAAAATTCATTTCAAATATATACCATCAATTAATATCAAACACCACATTAAGCTTATAATTTAGGTACTACCATTAATAACATAATAATTTCAACTTAACTAAAGAATCTTTCCATGTTTGAACTAATTACCATATTAGTTTCAAAATCAAACCAAAATTAAATTAGGAATTAAGTCTGAGATCCCATATCTTAAAATATAACTCAAGAAAAACGGAGATGTAAATGATAATCCAAAAATCCCGATCGGTGAAACTTCAAAATTCCTACATCACTGCGCTTCTCTTGGTCCGTAGAATAATTTTTACTTAAGTCAAAATATGATCTAAAGTGTTGAGAAGGATGAATTTTTAGAGAGAATGAGCTTAAAAACTCTTTAGTGGAGGTTTGGGAGAAACTGAGTTTATATATATGAAAAAGGAAGTTTTTAGGCCTTTTTAGTTTCACCACCGAACTACAACGGGCCCTTGTTGGAGACCAGCGGACTTTTGCATTTCTGAGCAGTTTTAAAAGGTCCCTGTTGGACCAGAAATTTGAAAAATAAACACATAAAATCCTTTATAATCAAAACTTAACCAAGACAACCAAAAACATTGAACTTAAAATAAATGGAGCGTAATTACTACTAAGTTAAACATAAGGTGTTATAGATTGTAGTAAAAATTGCTACTTAGTACGCAGAGTGTTACATGAACAATAGTTTAGGTAGGCAAAGTGCAATTCAACTTTTGTAAATTTTCAATTTTAACCTTAAATTCCGTATGTTTTTTTAACCCCATTAGCAATTTGAAGTAAAATGTAGCAAAGTGTAGTAGTTTGTAATAAAAATTACTAAAATTAGTAGTTTAGTAAGTAAAGTACTACTTAGACAAAATTCAGGTGAGCAAAGTACAATTTCCCCTAGAAAGTATTATAAGGGTATTAAAAGTAAAAAGTACTTTATTCGGGGGGCGGGTGGGTCAAATGAGTTTTTTTTAACTTGACCCGACCCAACCCGTTTGGATAAAGCCCAACCTGAGTCTGCCCCACTTAGATTTGGGCGGGTTAAAAACCCACTGGACCCAGCCATTTTGTTATATATCCCTAAACATAAGCGACCCAGTCCCCTAAATTTCTAGGGCCTTTTTATATATATGTTATGATAGGTAAAGTTATTTTGCATTGAAAAAGAATCGTTTGAATAGCTTTATATATATATATATATATATATGTTATGATAGGTAAAGTTATGTACATGTTTTGCTTAAACTTAATTTTACGACCATCAATTAAAATAACCTTAACAATAAATGTAAAGTTAGCAATCACTCCCTCATTGCTTAATAAAATGTCTTAAATTAACTCCTTTTTTTTTATGAAATGTTGTATTCTTTAATGCGCCATTTTGTATTAACAACATACAACACTTTTTTTGTTTATCTTTGTTTTTATTTATCTAGTTCATGGTAATAATCAACGAGCTCGCTTCGCCAGCTGTCATTCTGGTATAATTTACAAAACTTCGCATTTTTTTAAGCGTTAAGGCTTGTTTCTTTCTCTACATTGATGAGTTGATTTGAGTTTTTTTTTGAATGAAATCCTATCTTTTTGTTTTTTGTTTTGACTAAATTCTATATGGCTAAGAAATTTCAATTACTCTTTTTGTAATTTTTCAAATGTCATTGTTATATATTTTTTTACAAGCTTATTGGTGTACTTATGAGATAAAATCGATAACATATCACTAAGAAAATGCAAAACAATTGGCATTATTTGGATAGTTTGTGATGCGCATACGTAATTCAATAAATTTGTGTTTTAATAATAGTTGTGGTATTTAAGATTAAAATAAGAGGTGTCTTATTCAGCACCCTAGATGGATGCCAGAGGGTGGAGAATACGACCCCTAACAAAGTTCTTATTTTTTTTTGTATTTTTTAACCTTGTTAGATGAGAGGAGATGGGTGCCCAATATGACTTTTTCTAGAAAGACAAGAGATTTTAGACTTCGGATATAAGTGATTTTATGAAACCTGGGTCACGAGTTCGTGCTTAAACTTTGGGAAAAAGTCGTGACCCCGGCATAGATGGCTAACTTTTGTCTCAAACTGGAAAGATTAGTCTAGGTATGCACAAATTGGCCCAACACTCTTGCCACTTAAGAAAGAAAAAAAAAGGAAATAACTCACTCTTTCAGCCTTCTAGTAGAGAGTAACCCTATGTTTGAGAGTTTCAATTTTGAGAAAAATGGAGAGAAAATTTGCCTTTGGTTAATGGTATGGGTACATCTAATTTTTAATTAAGGCATGTCCTATTAAAGTAAAATTTGTCTTTTACCATGTTATTTTACAATTAGTATGGGCACACTCTATACTATTAGTAAGCAAATTTTTTTTTGGTGCATTACACTAAAAACCAAAATAGTTTCTAAGCAACTAGGGTCGTCTACATCTTTACGTGTGTGATTGGCCATTTTTTTTTTATCTCTTTGAGTTGGCTCTATGTTACTACAACACTATCAAAGTTTTTAGTTGGCGTAATGCTAGTATATATGGAACCTTGTGGAGCTACTACACTTGTTCGCTTCTTCTTTTGTATAGGAAAGTAAATGAAGCTATTTTGCACACAAAACTCTGTTACTAAACCACGCTCAGCTTTGACAAAACACCTAATCAAAATTAAACAGCATAACCCACTCAATATAATTATTATAAAACTAGATTTAATCATTTTTAGTAAAGTAACAATTAACCGAACAGCTACTAGACGACAAAGAACCAACAAAAAGCAACAAATAAAGTAGCACCCAATTGAAGAGTCCTTAAAAACCTATCTGCAAATAATCTAACTTTTGTTTTCTTCATTGATGCAAATAATTGAGTTTAATTGAATTGAGCGAAAAAATGCATTAATTAACATGTCTCACGCCTACAACCACCATGATTTTTTGTACCAACTAATAGCTAGCGTAAATAAATAATATAAAACCAATAATAAATAATATTTCAACAAAAAGCAATAAGGTAAAATAATAAATAATAATTTCATCAAAAAGCAACAAAGTAAAATAAAGGCTGGACTTACAATTTATGGAGGTATGACCCATTAAGACCATGCATTATGGACAACCAATATAAATTTACCAATCATCAAACCTAGCTTGCACCAACTCCTTCCATACAGCGGTATCTTCATCCCGTATTTTGTCCCAACGTGGCATAACTCATGAAGTAGTGCATCTTGTTTGAGGAAAACTTTCATGAAGTGATACTCATCATCTAAAATAATAGGAACAATTTTGAATGCTGATATTCATCCATCCTTCAAAGGCAAGTATATACATGATTGTAACGAAGAAAAAGACATAAAATACAAAAGTAAAAGCAGTGGCAAATAGTGGTCCCATTTCAGGCAATTGCATCCAATATTTTTTTGTCCACCTATAAGGACTAAAAAAAATTAACCTTGCTGTAACACCCTGTGTTTTTAATCTATAATTAGTGAGTTAAACTCCGTAATTAGTTTCATCGCGAATGGATTCAATTCGGGAAAGTTTGAACTCATTTTGGTTGAATTTAAATCTCCCAGTCCAGGTTAGCGCCGAACCGGTATGGCCTTTTGGCAGACCGGTCCGCAGGTACAAAAATCTTGGAAACTTTTGCGCTGGACTGGTATGGCATTTTGGCAGATCGGTCCACAGTCTCAAATTTGTGGGATTTCTCGGCACCGGACCGGTATGGCATTTCTACAGACCGGTCCGCAGTGTAAATATGTAGCTTCATTTTTATCGAAATTGACCAATTTTGACTAGTTTTTAACCCATTTTTCCTCCATTTTCGACCATTTTTGTGGGAGAGCAACCTCAGAGCTCTAGAGAGAGATGGAAAGGAGTTTTGTGAGAGAAATTGATGCATGGTAGCTCAAAACTTGAAGGTTTGTACCGAAATCGCATATTTGGAATTCCATTCGCTTTCTCGGCATTTCTTCGAGCTTGCATGCGTTTTTAGAATGTTCCTTGAGCTTAACCAAGCCTCTATACCCCTGTTCTTCTAGCTTTTCTGGGTGGGAACTCTCCTTTCCTGTTTTATTTTTTTTGAAAGTTTGAGTTGATTGGATTGAAAACACTAGATTTCGGTACCAAATTCATGTTTTCCTCCTATATGCAGGTGGTATAATCATATATTGAACCTTCTGGGCTTTGTTGTTGATGGTTTATAAGTTATAATTGATAGATATATGGGTTGATTGTCTTGCATATTCATATATATGTACTCAATTGAGAATTTGTTACCGAAATGGCTAGAATCATTAAATACATGTCTAATACTTGACATTTCTACTTAAATTGAAAATTTTTAGGAAAATAAACACTTTTATTTCATTTTTAACTTGTTATTATACATGTACTCAAGTGTTGGATGATGATTCTAGATTATGTAGTATTTTTATCTCAATTATTGGCTTATGAGGCAGTATAAATCATGTTTTCAAGCAAATAGTGATGTGATTTCGATACACACTTTGCTAAAAATCCTAATTATTGATTGTTTGAGTTATGATCATATAAAACAACCTTTTTACAGATAATCAAACAAATCGCAGTGAGATATTGAGGTTATTAAAACCGGGTAAGCACCGATATAGAAATGTTTGTGTAGTTATGATTGCACAGACCCATGGTATAAATGGGGTGCCATAAATCTGATTACAAGTGCATAGACCCATGGATTAGATGGGGTGCGTATGAGAGTGTCATAATCCGTCTAGTACCGGTATTAGGTCGAGGAGGAGGAAGAGGTGGATGGACGTTTATATTGTTATCGAGTGAGATTTGTGTTAATAAGAAATTGACATAAATTATGATAAATGAAAGGTTTTTCTTATTAATTGGCATAACATGGAAAATCTTTGTTAACGATGAAATTTATAAGTTTTCATACCATAACATGTATATGCATTGCATTTCCCTTTCCCTATAGTTCCTACTGGGCCAGTTTTGGCTCATTCCCTCATATATATTTCAGGTATACCTTGTGGTACGGGTAGAGGTCGTGAACCAGGTTCGAGTTCGTCTTAGAGCCACTTTGATGTCTTTATGGATTTTCGATCATTGTATTATCTTAAATTGTGGAACATGTTATTTCTAATGAAGTTGAGAGACTTTATAATATTTATGGTTGTATTAGTTTGTATTTCGAACTTGGATTTTATTTGGTTTTCGTTTGCAGGTGAATTATGATCTGTATTTGCATGTTAGACTATTTGTGTTGGATTGTAATTAGATGGTGATGTATTCCATACCCTTGTGATGTTATAGTTTATTAAACAGGGTGGATTTCTTAGTACATGCAATTACTTCATGCCAAAATTTTGTTAGATTCCCCTGCTTTTGTGCATATTATTGGTTCAAATCACTTGTTTATCTACTATTAATTTAATACAGCATTCGTTAATACATGTTTAATTAGGCGGGTTATTACAGTTGGTATCAGAGGGTAGGTTTAATTTCCTTTTCGACGGGGTATGGGTAGATAGGATCATTCTTTTCCTTCAGTGCTTGACCGTATCAAGTCGGGAGAATTAAAGTAACATTGCTAATAGGCACAAGTGACTGGTGAATTAAATTATAATTAACTGTATGCGCAATAGTTTATTATTTTATAAAGCATCTGTCTACTGTAGCTTATTAGAGTTGAACTTGATGACCCACTATATTATTAATCGAAATTTATTTTGGCGTATTCATTGTCTTCTATTCTCTTTCATCATAATTATTATTGTGGACTAAACTCTTCTCTTGTTTTTTTATAGAATGCCACCTAGACGTTCCACTCGTAATAGACCAGCTTCTAATCCTCTTGTCGATGAGGGAGAAGGTTCTAGGGGTCATGATAGTAGCCATGGTCTTATGTCCTCTATGAGGAGAATGATGAAGGAATTCATGGGACAATTAAAGGACGTTATGGAAGCTTCTTCTAACTCTATTACAGACACTCATGTACATCGTTCTCAGACCATTAGAAATCCTGATAGTGGAGGACAGGATATGAATGAGGAGGCAGTAACCATTCAGAATCAAGGGGGAATCCAGCTTAGTTAAGGTCGTTTAACCAATTTGACCTAACCTAGTTTGATGAGACTAAGGGACCCGGGGACGCAGAATCTTGGCTATTTGATGTAATAGAAAAGCTCGATTTGATCGAGGCTCTTGATGCATTACGCCATAGGCTAACAGCTTCCAAGAAAACTGGGTTTGCACAAGGTTAATGGAGAAGGCAGAGTGAGACAGTTAACATGAACTCCTAGGGGGTGTTTAATAAGGAATTTGAAAATCAGTTTATATCCAACGCTTATCGAAAGAGGAAAAGGGAAGAGCTTCGGATGTTGAGGCAAGAAGGGATGACTATGGCGGAGTACCACCAGAAATTTAAAAATTTGTGTTTGCACATGGATCGACCGTTAGATAAGGAAAATATGAAGTCATTTTTCTTTGGTCTTCGAGCAGATTTTTGAGATGTCTTAAGTGCATACAATTACCAGACTTATAAAGAAGTAGTAAAAGCCGCTTACAAGAGAGATTTAGTTCTAATGGAGCCTAGTAGGGGGAAGTTATGACAGTCGTTCAAACAAGCTTTCTTACTCGTCGGATAATGGGAAGAAAAGGAGTAGTTTTGGTAATTGGGGAAGAAATAAAAGCCAAGTCGAGTTCGGAATCTTCGGGAGGTCTCTATTCCAGTGATGGGGGTAACAGCACTGGTAGTTTCTTTGGGTGTTGTTATGTGTGTGGGCAGTAAGGACATCGAGCAAGAGCTTGTCCAAACAATCCACAAGTGTACCGGGAAGGTCATAGTAGGGGCGAGGGTAGTAGCTCTAGCCAAGGCTCGAGCCGTGGTCGTAATGGCAACCGGGGCCATAGCCAGTCGAGCAGGTTCTCAGGTAGATCATCCTAGTTAGTTAACCAAGAGGTTAGCAGCAAACAGCGAGAGGCCGATACCAGCCCAACCAGTTTCCTTTTCAACAGGATTACTCTCAGTCACGTCAATTCCACCAACAATTCTTTTCGGGACCTATACAGCCTCAGGGTCACGAAAACCAAGGTGGTTGATTTTATAACTTGGCAATGTCTGCTATGTAAGAGGACCACACAGTGATGGAATGTAGTTTTATTTTGTTTACTACTAGAGTTAGAGTTCTTTTCGATTCAGGTGCATCTCATTCTTTCATATCCTCAGCATGTGCATTTAATTTGGGTTTAAAACCTAAGAGACTTGCCTCGTCTATCCGAATTAACACACCTGTTGACTTGAAAGTCACTAATCTTGTTTTGATAATAACAATAAAGTTAATCATGTGTAATTTAACTTAGTTTATGTTTTAAGTTATAGCCACAACAAAATTGATCATATGTGGACTTAACCGATAAGCCGGTTTCAAGGTCATTCATCTACAAAGTATTGCAATCCATGCCACTCACCTCACACAACTTCCATGAGATCTCTTTGAAGTACAATGAAGCCAAGGAAGAAAAGAAACGTAGCAATACAAACAAAGCTCTCAAAGACTCCTTATTGTTTATGTGAGTGAGTGCTTTAGTTTTCCTTGTAAAGGTTTCGATTTGATCATTATAATAAGCTCATAGAATATTCCTTTTCATAAGATTGATCAAAATAAAGGTTGAATTAAAATCCTTTCAAAAACCCTCTCTTAAGGAAAAACCGTTTTTGAAATTAATTCATTTTTTAATTCTAAAAGATCTTATTGTTGCTCTAACAAAAATAGGTGTCTTAGGAACCTATATTCTACCTTTACCAAGCATTAAAATTGGTTTTAGAGCTTAAATGCAAATATACAAAATTTGGATTTTTGGCCTGTTGGACAGAGCCCATTAGTCGACTAAGCAGAGAGGCTCAGTCGACTGAGGCTTGCTCAGTCGACTAAGGAGCACTGCTCAGTCGACTGATGGCCCAGAAACTAGCCGTTGGAGTTCTGATTTTTTACCATTTTTGGCACCAAACTCTTACCAACTCCCTCCAAACGGCCATGTGTTGTCTTAGACTATATATACACCTTCTAAGACTCATTTAAAACCACTTGAATCATTCTTACACTATTCTCTTCATCTACATTCATTCTTAAAGATTCAAGAACATTTCTTTTGATCAATCATTCTTATTTTGAGCTATATTCTATTGATCAAAGTTGATATCTCTTAGTGTGAGCTTAAGTTGTAATCTTCATACACTATAGAGCTATTGTACATTGGTGTTAGTCACCAAATCATTTCTTTCAAACATTAAGAGAGGTTTATCTCTTAAGATAGCAAGAGAGTTTTCTTGTGTGAGTATTGAGAGAATTTCAATACTTGTAAGAGTGTGCGAGAAAGATACACTTGTAGAGGTTTGATCTTCACCCGGAAGGAGATCGCTAGTAGTGGAATTTCTCGGGGTACTAACCGAGCGCGGAGTAGGGGCTAACAAGCCGAACCGTGTGGACAAAAAGTCTTTGACTTTGATCGGTTCAATCTTTCTATCTCTTTATCTCTTATATTGTGTTATTTGTTTCTTGTGATTGGATTTATCTTTGTTTATTGGTTGGTTGATTGATATAGACATCAAACATTTTTAAATTGATTTTAAAAATCCCATTAAGATTTAAAAACCCTATTCACCCCCCCTCTAGGGTATTTTCCGACCTACAACACCCTTAGGGGGTGTTTCCGTTCTTACTCAATATTGTACTGCCATTATTTTTCTGCACAACGATTGCCATATGGAAGATGATTTTGTTCTTATGGATATGAGTTCCTATGATTTGATTCTGGGTATGGATTGGTTGTCAAAATATCGTGCCATCATAGATTGTTACGCTAAGAAGGTGACCGTCTATCATTGGGGCCAAATCCTCGTGTTTTATGGAGAAAGATACGGGTTATACCCGGTGACTTGCGCGTGTAAGCGAGAACAAAGAAATTACTTGGGTTGGTTATGTAGCATAGTTTCTGATGAGTCTCCTAAGTTATCACCTACAGTTATACCCGTTGTTAACGAGTTCCTTGATGTCTTTCATGATGAATTATCGGGTTTACTGCCCCACCGTGAAGTTAATTTCTTTATAGATCTTATTCCAGGGGCTAAACCTGTTTTTATAACTCCTTATCGTATGGTTCCTGTCGAGTTAAAGGAATAACGTACTCAGCTAGACGATCTCCTAGCCAAGGAATTCATTCGTCCTAGTACCTCTCCTTAGGGAGCCTCTGTCTTATTTGCCAAAAAGGCTGATGATTCTCTTCATATGTGTGTCGACTATCGTCAATTGAATCGACATACCATCAAGAACAAGTACCCACTTCCACGCATTGACGATTTGTTCAACCAGTTGCAGGGTGCATCCTTTTTCTCGAAAATTAATCTTTGATCTGGTTATTATCAGTTGAGGGTTCGAGAAGAAGATATTTCCATGACCGCTTTTCGTACTCGTTATGGGCATTTTGAATTCTTGGTTATGCCATTTGGGTTAACCAATACTCCTACAGCCTTTATGGACTTGATGCAAAGGATCTTTCGACCGTATCTTGATCAGTTTGTTGTGGTTTTTGTGGACGACATCCTTATCTATTCTCGTTCTGAAGCTGAACACGTTACTTATCTAAGAATGGCATTATAATTACTTCATGAGCACCAGTTATATGCCAAATTCTCTAAATGTGATTTTTGGCAATAGGAAGTGAAGTTCCTGGGTCATATTGTCAATAGATTCGGAGTCTCAATGGATCCGGCTAAGGTTGAAGCCATGTTTAGTTGGAAGCGACTTATAAGTGTTATTGAAATTTGAAGTTTCCTTAGACGTACTAGCGGGTTATTATCGCCGTTTCATCCAAGATTTTTCTAAGTTTGCATCTTCTCTTACTCATCTTACCTAGAAAGGAGTGCCATTCATTTGGGATGAAGATTGTGAATATGCCTTCAAAGAGCTTAAGTGTCGTCTTACATCTGCTCTGGTACTTGTTTGAGATTAGGTTGTGTACTCATGCAATTGAACCACGTCATAGCTTATGCATCAAGACAGCTTAAGACTCACGAGAAGAATTACCCAACGCATGACCTGGAATTGGCAGCCGTAGTATTCGCTTTGAAGAACTAGCAACACTATTTATACGGTGAGACATTCGAAGTTTTCTCTGATCATACGAGCTTAAAGTTCATCTTCACTCAGAAGGATCTGAATATGAGACAACGCCGATGGATGGAATACTTGAAGGACTATGATTTCACGTTACAGTATCACCCGAGGAAGGCTAATGTGGTGGCATATGCTTTGAGTAAAAAGTCTCAAAGCTCAATTTCTGCTCTAAGATGCTGTGAATGGAGACTCCACTAAGAATTACAAAAGTATGACTTAGTGGTGAATCAGAGAGATAACATGGCGTTTCTGTCTACGATTGTTGCTAGGCCAGTAATGGTGAGTCGGGTGATTAAAAGCCAGGGCCGAGATGAAGATCTAGTGTGGTACCGTAACCGGATGTTATCTGGAAAGTATATCGATGACATCACCATCGGGCATGATAGTGGCATTAGATATAAAGGGAAGTTGGTAGTACCCTAGGACAATAAAGAATTACAACAAGCTGTGAGAGCCGAGGCCCATAATTCAGAATTTTCAATTCATCCAGGAGGAACCAAGATGTACCGTGACCTGAAAAAAATGTATTGGTGATCAGGAATGAAGAAGGACGTGGCAAACTTCGTGGCAAGATGTCTTTCTTGTCAAAAGATCAAGATCAGAAACCTTCAGGTCAATTGCAACCTTTGCTAATCCCAAAATGGAAATGGGAGAATATCACTATGGATTTCCTTATGGGCTTACCAAAGACTAAGTCTAAGAATGATACAGTTTGGGTAGTAATTGACAGATGAACTAAATCGGCTCATTTCTTTCCTATTCAAGAGAAGTTTCCCATAGGGAGGTTGGCGAAGATTTATATTAAGGAGATTGTGAGATTGCACGGTGTTCCGTTGTCGATTGTATCGGATAGAGATCCCTAATTTACATCAAAGTTTTGGACAGCATTGTAGAGGAGCATGGGAACTCAGTTGGACTTTAGCACTATGTACCACTCGCAAACTGATGGGCAACCTGAACGAACATTCAGATATTATAAGATATGTTGAGAGCATGTGTATTGGATTTTCAGGAAAATTGGGATGAACACCTTCTGTTGGCCGAATTTGCTTACAACAATAGTTTTCAGTCTAATATTGGAATGGCGCCGTTTGGAGCATTATATGGCAGACCGTGCAGATCTCCATTATGCTGGGTAGAAGCAGGAGAATCATCACTTTTAGGACCACAGCTGGTTCAAGAGACCACAGAAAAGATAAAGTTGATTAAACAGAAACTTTAGACAGCCCAAAGTAGTCAGGAATCGTATGCCGATGTTAGAAGAAAACCCTTATAATTTGAGATTGATGATTATGTGTTCTTAAAAGTGAAACCTCGTTATAGTAATGTCCGTTTCAAGAACAAGGTTAAATTGGCTCCTAGATATATCGGACCCTACAGGATCATCTAGAAATTAGGGGTTGTGGCATACCGTTTAGAACTTCCTCCAGAAATCGAGCGTGTTCACAATGTGTTCCATGTGTCCATGCTTCGTCGGTATGTTCCTGACCCGTCTCATGTTTTACTAGTTGAAGAGTTTGAGATTGATGAGAAAGGTACGTATGAGACTTATCCGGTGAGAATCGAGGACCGCAAAGAGCAAAAGTTGAGGAATCGAGTCATCATGTTGCTTAAGGTGATTTTGCATCACCATGGTGAGGAGGGAGCCACGTGGGAGTTAGAATCGGAGATCTGTAGCAAGTACCCTTTCCTTTTCACCTAAGGTAATCTATCTTACCAAATTATTATTTCAGTTTCGAGGTCAAAATTTTTCTAAGGAGGGTAGATTGTAACACCATATGTTTTTAATCTATAATTAGTGAGTTAAACTCCGTAATTAGTTTCATCGTGATCGGATTCAATTCGGGCAAGTTTAAACTCATTTTGGTTGAGTTTAAATCTCCCAGTCTAGGTTGGCTCTAGATCGGTATGGCCTTTTGGCAGACCAGTCCGCAAGCACAGAAATCTTAGAAACTTTGGCGCTGGACCGGTATGGCATTTTGGCAGACCGGTCCGCAGTCTAAAATTTGTGGGATTATTTGGCGCCGGACCGATATGGCATTTCTGTAAACCGGTCTGCAGTGTAAATCTGTAGCTTCGTTTTTATCAAAATTGACAAACTTTGACCCGTTTTAACCCATTTCTCCTCCATTTTCGACCATTTTCATGGGAGAGCAACCTCAGAGCTCTAGAGAGAGATAGAGAGGAGTTTTGTGAGAGAAATTGATGCATGGTAGCTCAAAACTTGAAGTTTTGTATCGAAATCACAGATTTGGAATTCTCTTCGATTTCTCTGCATTTCTTCGAGCGTGCATGCATGTTTTAGAAGGTTCCTTGAGCTTAACCAAGCCTTTATACCCCTGTTCTTCTAGCTTTTAAAGGTGGGAACTCTCCTTTCCTCTTTTATTTTTTTCGAAAGTTTGAGTTGATTTGGTTGAAAACACTAGGTTTCGGTACCAAATTCATGTTTTCCTCTTACATGCAGGTGGTATAATCATATATTAAACCTTTCAGGCTTTGTTGTTGATGGTTTATAAGTCATAATCGATAGATATATGGGTTGATTGTCTTGCATATTCATATATATGTACTCAATTGAGAATTTGGTACCGAAATGGCTAGAATCATTGAATACATGTCTAATACTTGACATTTTTACTTAAATTGACAATTTTCAGGAAAATAAACACTTTTATTTCACTTTTAACTTGTTATTATACATGTACTCAAGTGTTGGATGATGATTCGAGATTATGTAGTATTTTTATCTCAATTATTGGCTTTTGAGGCAGTATAAATCATGTTTTTAAGCAAATAGCGATGTGATTTCGATACACACTTTGCTAAAAATCCTTATTATTGATTGTTTGAGTTATGATCATATAAACAACCTTTTTACAGATAATCAAACAAATCGCGGTGAGATATCGAGGTTGTTGAAACTGGGTAAGCACCGATATAGAAATGGTTATGTAGTTATGATTGCACAAACCCATAGTATAGATGGGGTGCCATAAATCTGGTTACTAGTGCACAGACCCATGGATTAGATGGGGTGGGTATGAGAGTGTCATAATCCGTCTAGTACCAGTATTGAGTTGAGGAGGAGGAGGAGGAGGAGGAGGAGGAAGAGGTGGATGGACGTTTATATTGTTATCGAGTGAGATTTGTGTTAATAAGAAATTGACATAAATTATGATAAATGAAAGGTTTTTCTTATTAATTGGCATAACATGGAAAATCTTTGTCAACAATGAAATTTATAAGTTTTCATACCATGACATGTATATGCATTGCATTTCCCTTTCCCGATAGTTCCTACTAAGCCAGTTTTGGCTCATTCCCTCATTTATATTTCAAGTATACCTCGTGGTACGGGTAAAGGTCGTAAACCATGTCTGAGTTCGTCTTAGAGCCACTATAATGTCTTTATGGATTTTAGATCGTTGTATTATCTTAAATTGTGGAAGTTGTTATTTCTAATGAAGTTGAGAGACTTTGTAATATCTATGGTTATATTAGTTTGTATTTTGAACTTGGATTTTATTTGGTTTTTGTTTGTAGGTGAATTATGATCTGTATTTGCATGTTGGACTATTTATGTTGGAGTATAATCAGATGGTGATGTATTCTATACCCTTGTGATGTTATGGTTTATTAAACGGGGTGGATTTCTTAGTACGTGTGATTATTTCATGCCGAAATTTTGTTAGATTCCCCTGCTTTTGTGCATATTATTGGTTCAAATCACTTGTTTATCTGCTATTAATTTAATACAGTATCCGTTAACATCTGCTTAATTAAGCGGGTTGTTACACTTGCCTTCACTTTCCTGTAGTTTTTTTCACCGCCTAATTGGTAGTTGTATAGTTCAACATGTTGCCTTAACTCATCCAACATAGTAATTATAACATCCTTCCATCCATCATCTTTATTCTTACCCAACAATTCTGCAGAAGCTCTAAAACCACATTGGCTATTTGTGGCAATATCTTTTATTGCATTAATAACATGCTCATGAATTTTTAGATTGAAGAGAGCTATAACTTCTTGCATCAAGTATGCATCAGACAAATCTTTTAACAGTGGCTTCATTTCTTTAGGTTTTTTTTTAGAGAAATCATACTAATTGATAGTAACTCTTCAAAAGTATGGCATATTCAAATCCCAAAGGATCCCTTTTTGTACTATGAGTTGCTGCTTTTTGTTTTTTTGTTTTCAATATTTTAGGTCGTCCTTTTGAGACTTTTTGAGCAAATGGTTCATTCAACCATGTTGTCTTCGGATTAATAAGCTTTCTTATTTTCTTTACTAGCACTTTGCGCTGATCGTAACTATGTATTTCTTAAGTCTAGAATGTGCACCTTCAACTCGAGATGTTGTTGTGTTCCCAAAATGCTTTACTTTATTTGTCCAAGCACACAAAAATTTTTCTTTCCATGGCAACCATGTGTCTCAAATATAATTGATACAATCTAGTACTAATTTCTCCCATTTATTTTCAAATGCGTTCCAACGCTCATCTTATTCTTTCTCTGAAGTTGAATAAATTTTTTCATTCCAATCACATTCAAATGCAACCCATGCATTGTTAGTTTCAAACTTCCTTTTGTAATGTGACATGACATTCTTTATTATATGCCATTTACAAAATAAATGAGTTGTGCCGGGGAATACTTTATGAATAGCGCTAATTAATGCTAGTTCCCTATTTGTAACAAAGACTACTGGGGTTTGATATGAATCAAACACATCATTTAATTTGTAAAGGGCCCAAGTATAGTTACCTTCACTCTCACCTGCCAAAAATACAAAACCAACACAAAATGTTTTAGCTGTGCACATTACTTCAATAACCTTAAGTAATGGGCGTTTAAACCGATTGGTTTTGTATGTACAGTCCAGCATCATGATAGAAGGGAAACATTTTGCAACATTAATTGATTTAGGATTTGCCCAAAATAAGTCTAACACCCCTTCAGTCTTAGGATCCCAGTTATGCCATTCCAGATAATTATTGTCATATATTAACTTCTTGAGTTGTTGCATCGCTGATCTTCCTTCTGTTTTAGCATTTCTATATTTTTTTCGAGCATTGTAAACTGTAAACATAGTGGACTTGTTCTCCTTATTTCTTTGTTTTAGTGTTGTAAGCACTTTTTTCGGTTTTACACCGTTCTTCGTCAAGTCTAAGACAATTATTTGCTCATCATCTTTCAACCTTCCAGCATAAGAATGGCCAATTAAAGTCCCTCATAATGGGTGATTGTGCAAACCACATATTACCTTAACTTTCCACTTGTCATTTACATATGAAATTCCTCTCAACTTAAAAAGGCAATTACACTTTTTTGTCTCAGTAGATCTTTTACTTTTGCTTTTAGCCTCTGAATTATCTTTTCCCAGTAAATTACTTTTCTTGTGGTGGCTATAGAAAACACCACCCCTCTCGCAACCTAATATCAACTTTGGCTTTTTTCAAAATGATCCTTGCATTGGAGTTCGCAATAACGATGACCGTGTTTAACTTAAAGCCAACATCCTGTGCCCTTTTTATCAGCTCCACCTGCGAGTCAAATACCTATTTATATAAAAAAATGTAAGCAACAATTTAAGTAAATGTAAACATATTTAAAAGGTTAATTTTTTTAAACAATTTAAAAAAGTTAAAATTTTCACTTTATTTATGGTAAAATGTGTCTTTAAATTGACACTGTCATGTTGTTCATTAGTCATTTTTTATGGTGGTACAATGAACTTTTCAACATCTTTGATACGCAAATTTTCTGTGTGATCCTCCTGCATATAATAAATACAATAATATAACCCTTTTTTTCTCATAGTTAAACCAAATATACTCAATTGATGGATTAAAGCAAAATGTAAAGCATTTTTTAATATAAATAAGAGGTTTATTATCTTCTGTTGTTTGAATTGGGAAAGGGGATAAGAAGAAAGGGGATGACTAAAACTAGAAACATGCCCCATAATACGTATAGTGTTTAAATGTCATTATAATATATAGCGGCGGATCTAGAATTTTATGTTAACGGCAAAAAAGATGAGTGCTAATATTTTAAACTTAGAGAGGCCAAAATACATGTCGGTAAAGATCTACCATACATCCATATATGTATTCTTGGGTTGAAGGTCTAATAAGGTCAATGGAAAGTTACATTGAAATTGGGTTAATAATGTTCATAATAATACATGCTTGTAAAGATAAATAAAATATACATGAAATTTGTGAAAAAAATAATAATTTTGTTGAACTTACTTGGCATTGCAATGATGAAGAAATCAGATTGTGCATGAATTTGAATAAGAATTGAAAATGGAGCAAGATAAGAGAAAGGAGATGGTAGAATAAAATGACAAGGAGAAAATGGATACAAAATTAAGGTTTTTTAAATAATAAATGTGCCCTTACTAAAGTGGTAAAAAAATAAATTTTACTTTAATGGGATGTGCCATAATTAAAAACTAGATGTGCCCATAAGGGCCCGTTTGGTTGTCCTTCAAATTGTGAATTAGATAATTTACAATTAAATAATTTACAAAATTTTCATTTATTAGTGTTTGGTTGTGTAAATTGAACAATTGTAAATATGATAATTCAAGTTGATTCACAAAAACTCAAATTAAGTCATTTCAAGTAAAACTTAAAATTGCATAATTCTAAAATTAGATAATTCATTCCAACTCTATTTTTCGAGAATATCTAGTTTCTACCCGTGATGTTGATGCATTTAGACAAAATTTTAAATAATATAAAACAATAGATAACATATTTTTATTCTAACAATCGGAATTTCTCGTTTAAGTTGTCCAAACACTACTTGAATTAGAATTAAATTATTCATAAATGAGCAAATTTACAATTCTTCAATCGAAAATTAACTAATTCTAAAATTAGGTAATTTACGCAACCAAACGGGCCCTTAACCTTTGCCTTTTCTCTCGTTTGGAAGTTATTTACGGAAATAATATAAGAGATACGGAGATAAAATTAATTTAAACCATCTCTCTAAATTGGAGAGAAGATAATTTTTTTTTAATAAAAACATATTATATTTGACTATTCTACCCTTAAAATACATAATAATTTTTTAAAAAAGGATATTTTTCTCCCTTTCTTTTTAACTCACAAACATGGACAAAGGAAAGTAACACTCTATTTTTCTAAACTCCCAAATGAAGGATAAAATTAGTCAAGTAAAATACATTAAACCCATATGAACTATCATATTTTTTCACTTTATCTCTTGATTTATAAAAGCCAACAGTAAACTCCCCTAATTAAACTATTAATCTTTATCACTTTATCTCCAAAATGATATAATTGCTTCTGTACAAAGTTTAAAAAAGAAAAAATAGAAAAATAAAGAAAATAAAATAAACTCACACCCAACTCTATCTCAAATTTAATATTTTCACTCTCAAACTAAAACCCTAATTAAAATGGATTTATGTGTTTAAGGTATATAGTTATCAAATCTAATATATATTTATATATGTATGAATATATATATATATATATATATATATACATTTGCATTCCACTTGTATTTAGAGAAAAATAGAGAGGTAGTAGTTATCAAAAGGGTGGGGGGCGAGGTAAGTGGGGGTAGGGAAGGAGATTTGACAAATATAATAAATTGATGGAGGGTTATTTAAATATTTTTCTTTTTCCAATTTTTTTTTTATTGTCTTATTTTTTTGCTTTTTAAAATTTATACAAGGGCAATTTGCGGGTTAAGTAAATAACTAATAATTTATGAGGGTTTGGTGTTACTTTTTATAAATTAAGGGGTAAAATGCCTAACTTCAATAGTTTGGAGGTTTTACAAAATAATTTGCTTATAGCATTACTACGACGTCGTTCCGAATTTGCTGACAACAGCGGATCCCGCGACCAGTGACCTCCGGCCTGAATGACGATGATGAAGGCTCCCAGTTTATAGCGGATCTTAGAAGTGAAGACAGACACACTCCTGTCTGTTATTACACTGAATCCCATCCAATCCAATTCAATCCAATCCATTATAATTTTTATTAGGGCTCCCAATATCTGCTAAAACTAACTCAATTCTTATTGAACTTTCTATATCCAAATCCTCAGGTTCCTACATGCTTCACCAATACATTCTCTCGAAATCTCTTCATCCGACTCTGTTTAGATAAAGAGTAAAAGCAAGCTCAGATAGAGAGAGACAGAAAGAGGAAGAAAAATGTCGGTGCAGGAATATCTGGACAAACACACGCTCTCTCGGAAAATCGAAGACGCCGTTAATGCCGCTGTTAGGGCTAAGACTCCCGATCCCGTTCTCTTCATCGTCAGTCTTTCTCTCTCTCTCTCTCCCCCTCAATCTATGTGATTCCTTTTTATTTGTTGTAATACGGATATCACTCTAATTAAGCAATTTACAATTTTTACATTTTTTTAGTGTTTGCTTGTATATAGTGTTGATTATTTAAATTAGATTTATGAAAACTCAAAACATTTGGAACTCCTCCAACTCTGATATTGGTGCCTTTAGAACAAAATTTTAAATAACATAGAGGAATTTAGAACATGTTTGTATTCTAACATTTGGAATTTCACATTTCAGTCTTCCAAACACTCCGGTAGTAGTTTTTTTACATGTATATGTTTCTTCTTCTTCTTTGTGTACAGTCTAATCATATGAGAAAATCGGTTCCTTCGGTCATCACAAAGGTTAAAGCAAGGCAAATCCTTGATAGCAGAGGAATTCCTACCGTTGAAGTTGATTTGCACACTAATAAAGGCACCTTCCGTGCTTCTGCTCCCAGTGGTGCTTCCTCCGGAATGTAAGATCTCTTCACTTCTTTTTGTGTTTTGTTGGATTCTTGTATTTAAATGAACTGTATTTTGAATTATGGAAGACTAGAAGTGAGTTCATACTGATTTAGAACTTAGAAGTTTGTTTATATGTGTAGTAAGCTACATTGTTATAGAATTCTTGTAGTTTGGAACTGACAAGGATTATTGAATGGTTCATCAACTTACTTCAATATGTAAATATTATGATTGGAGAATCATAAGTTGGAGCGTGTGAGAATTGACCTTGTGGACATCAGGTGCCATTTTGAGGATGCACTGAGTACTGTGGTTGCCGTTGTTTTATTTGTGTGACAATTGAAGAGCTTAAAGCTTTGCACCTTGTTCAATAGAAATAGAATAGAACATTCAAACTGGAAGAGTTCCTTCACATTGTTCAACTAGACTTGGTATTGTTGTTGTTGCATAATCTTGAGTAAGCATAATAATTAGCACATGTTATGTGGAGCATCCTATGAATGAAATTGGAAGCCAGCCACTCTTCTGTACTTTAGAAGTAGTGCTTATCTAGCACCCTACTCTGCATACAATCCAGTGGAATTGGAATTGCCTGGTACTGTTAATGCCTAATAATTCTTTGAAGTTTGAACACCAAATGGATCCTAGAATTTAGATTCCCTAAAATTCTGGGACATTCTCCAAGAGGACATATAGATTTCTTGTGTTGTTAGGCAGTTTACTACCTATCAGGTAATTGCGTCCATTATTAGGAATTGATATAGTCGTAAGGTATCTAACAGAAGGAATTTCCTATGTGGAGGCTGAAACCTAAGGATTTGGGGATTAGTCTTGTTTTAATGAAATTGCTAATGACAATTGTTTTATTGGTTTCCATGTTCAGTTCTAATTCCTGTATGTAATGATAATATTAGCATGTTCGGTTGCGAGTTTCCTAGGGCATATGATTTTTGTTCTCTAATGAGGAGACAGCCAAGTAATAACAAGAACATGCTTGGAAATAGATTTACAGTCTAAATCCAAGGACACATCAGCGTGATGTGTTTCTTTTTCTTATTAGGGACTAATGTCCATTTCATATGTACTAACCTTCTTGCTGCATTATGTGTAAAAGGGACTTTGAAAGTATAGATCATCTAGCAATTCATTGCCCATTTATCAGTTTAGTTTGGGGCAATATTCGTAAGGAATTTGGGATTCATGCAGCATTTCCAATATCATTTTTCGACCTGTTATTAATCAGATGGACATTCAGGGGAAACAAAGCCAGATCTTTTATGTTCTGGAGATGTTGTTGTAAGGCTCTGCTGTGGTGTATTTGGAAGGAAAGGACTAGTATAATTTTTTAGAACAAGGAGGAAGATATTGAGAAAATTTGGGTCAGAATCTGTTACGAGTTGTAAATAGAGTACACAGGCTGTAAATAATATAGGAGGAAAGTAGATAATTAATAGAAATGTTTCCTTATGTAAGTAGGAGTATTTGTGCATAAATATAGGTTTAATCTTCCTTCTAATAATGAGACGATATTTTCCGCTCATCATAATTTACATGGTGTCAGAGGGACACAAGTTAGGGTTCTGCTTGGTTAGGGTTCTGTTTGGTTAGGGTTTTCACTCAATTTCAGTCTGTCATTTTCTGGCAGACCAGGGCCCTGTTCGTGTTCTTCATCCACAGTGGTTGTTTGTTCTCACCACCCCCTAAGGTAAAAGCACCACCCGCTGATCTACCTCTCTGTACATTCCGGTGACCAGACGACCAGAGCGTGAGGCTCACGCGCCGCAGCAAGTCAACGCTCCAGACTCACTAGACGGCTCATGGAGGCGCATCTCCACTCTGTTCACCCTCTGACCACTCTCGTTTGGCTTGTCCAGGAGTCTAGAGCACGTATTCGCAATTTGTTTGGTCAGCCACCTATCTGTTTGATTCAGATCTGAGGTCGGTTTGTTGCTAAGTTTGTTTGTGCCTTCGCTGCTCACTCCAGATCTACAGTGTACTCGTTTCCAGCTTTAAAACAGGCTCTAGACGCTGTTTTGTGATCTGTTCGGTTTTCTTTTGTGCTCTGTGATTGGTTCGTTTCTTGGTTCTATAATTTTATTTGTTTTATTGTGCACTACAAATAAAATTATTTGAAGTATGGCTGATAAAAAGACCACAATCGTTTCTGATGTAATTTCGGTGATGTCAAAAATCACTGACTAAAAACTCAATGGCTCAAATTATCTGGACTTGAGTAAAACAGCTCGAATTTATCTGCGCAGTATCGACAAAGATGATCATATGACTAATGATCAACCCTCAGATAATTCTAGGCAGACACGGTTAAGGGAGGATGCCCGATTATTCTTGTAGATCCGAAACTCTATTGAAAGTGATGTCATTAGTTTGATTGATCAGTGTGAATTGGTTAAGGAATTAATAGATTATCTGGATTTTCTACACTATTGGAAAGGGAATATTAATCGCATTTATGATGTGTGCAAAGCAATTTACCGTGCAGAAAAACATGACAGGTCTATTGTGCGGTATTTTATGGATTTAAAAAAACTTTTGAAGAACTTAATATGTTGCTATCGTATAGTTTTGATGTAAAAGTTTAGCAAAGTCAAAGGGAGCAGATGGCTATCATGAGTTTCCAAGCTGGACTTCCGTCTGAATTTGAAACTGCAAAAAACCAGATTCTTTATAGTCCTGAGATCTCCTCTTTAGTGGATGTGTACATTAGAGTTCTTTGCACAGAGGGGAATCCACCTGTTTAGACTTCATCTGTTCCATTCAATAGTGCTTTGGTTAGTAGAAATATTGAGTACGAACTTGGGCGATCACAGTATCGAGGAGTCAACCAAGGAGGGGGACCGAACAGTAACAATTTTGATACTCATGCACATGATTCAGGAGGAAATGTGTCTCGGGGACAGGGCTCCAGTGGGATTGTATGTCATTATTGTCATACTCCAGGGCATTTAAAGCGGAATTGTCAGAAGCTTCGGTACAAGACTCAAAAAGCTCATTCGGCCCATATTGCATCTACTAATGATATGGTTGAAAAATCAGTTCTGATCCTTGCGGACGAGTTTGCTAAGTTCTCTAAATACCAGGAATTTCTAAAATCCTCATCCATTCCGACCACCTCTGTCACTGCTATTGCTGATTCAGGTAAACTAAATGCATGCCTTATTTCCTCATCATCCTCTAAATGGGTCATTGATTCTGGTGCCACAAATCATATGACAGGTAATAGTAGCCTCTTTTCTACTTTTCAGTCACATACATCTCCTTCCAGTGTTACTTTAGTAGATGGATCACCATCTTCTGTTCTGTGGTCTGGAACAATCACACCAACCCCTTTGCTTCCCTTATCATCTGTTATACATTTACCTCAATTGTCATTTAATCTAATTTTTGTCCGCCAGCTTACTCGTGTCCTTAATTGTTGCAACTTATTCTTTCCTAATTATTGCTTGTTTCAGGATCTTATGATGAAAAGATTATTGGTAAAGGACATAAATCGGGAGGCCTCTACATCCTTGACACACAGATACCCAAATCTATTGCATGTTCGGGTGTCCATAGTTTAGCAAAGTATCTTCATTAGATTGTGAGTCATGTCAATTTGTCAAACATCATTGTAGTAGTCTTAGTCTAAGAGTCAATAAAAGAGCAAGTGCTCCATTTGAATTAGTTCATTGTGATGTTTGTGGTCCATGTCCTGTTATGTCTAAAATTGAGTTCAAGTATTTTGTTACTTTTGTTCAATGTTCTAAAAATCGTGAATCGGAAATCGATCGGCAAGGTGGGGAGTGGGGATTTTTCATTTTATCGGGGATTTATCGGGGATAAATCGGAAAAAATCGGATATGTACTGTTCACCATATAAATAATATTTTAAATAATATATTATATAACAATATGCTAAATAAAATATAATAGTAACAAAATGAACATTAATAAAATAAAATGCTAAATAAAAATAACTTAGGGGGTTAATGGTAAACATTTTAAAAAAATTTCTCACCTATTTACTAGTTTATTAATAATTTTGTAAATTGTAATATACCTAAGGGTAATTAGGTAATAAAGTCATTCACCACTTACTTAAATTAAAACCCCTCTTCTTTAACCCTAAAACCTACGCCTCTTTTCTCACAAGTCATGCCACAGCACAGCCGTCTCCTCCTCCTTCCATCTCTCTTCATCTTTTTCTTTCATCTCTCTTCATCTTCTTCTTTCACTACACCCCTTTCTCTTTCTTTCTCATTCTCGTTTTGTGTTATTCGGCTTCTTCCAAGTTTCGCCCCTCACTGTTTCGAGGTCGAGTGAGAGAGAGGAACGACGGCGAGTGAGAGAGGAACGACGGCGAGGTCGGGTGAGAGATAGAGAGAGAAACGGCAAGGTCGAGGTGTAGGAGTCGTCGAGTGAAGGAGAGAAAACGATGTCGTTTACTTTGGTAACGTTAAAAAAAAAAATTCAATTTATCGCCGATTACGATTTATCTCGATAAATCAGCGATAAATTGCCGATAAATTTCCGATTTCTCCCCTGCCGATATTTTCAGCCGATTGTGGATAATCCGATCGGTGCCTTGCCGATTTCCGATAAATCGCCGATTTATCGGCGATAAATGCCGATTTTTAGAACACTGCTTTTGTTAATGATTATTCTCGTAAACTTGGTTATATTTAATGAAAAACCATTCTAAATTGTTTTCTCATTTTTGTGCATTTTGTGCTGAAATTAAAACTCAGTTTGCCAATTATGTCCATACATTGCGCAGTGATAATGCCAAAGAATATTTATCTTCATCTTTTTAGACTTACATAATTCAGAACGGTATCCTCCATCAAACCTCTTGTGTTGATACTCTATCCCAGAATGGAGTGGCAGAACGAAAAAATAGACATCTTCTTGAAACTGCAAGAGCCCTATTATTTCAAATGAAAGTTCTTAAACTATTTTGGGCTGATGTAGTTTCCACGGCATGCTTTCTCATTAATCGAATGCCTTCCTCTGTTCTTCATGGTGAAACTCCGTATAGTGTTCTCTTTCCAAATAAATCATTGTTTCCTATTGAACCCAGAGTATTTGGTAGCAATGTTTTAAAAGGCGAGAGGCGTGGTGTGCTGAGGCTTTGGATGTCTTTTGTAATTTTTTGTTTTTTCGCTGTTTTTTTGGGGCTGGCTGTGGACGTCTTGTCCACTCTCAGTCTCACTTTTGCTTGTAATCCTGTTTTTATTTCAATATAATCTTTGTTTCTGATCAAAAAAAAAAAAAAAAGGCGAGAGGCGAGTTTGAGGCATTTTGTTCTGACGAGGCGAGGCGTGGCGTGGCGTAAGCCTCATTTTTTATTTAATTTTTCTTTAATAAAATCACAAAAATATAAATTAAATTTCTTTTCTTTTTATAAATTAAATTGCATTATATACCAAAATTTTAACTAAATGTTTTTTTTATTACTTTTCAAAGTTTTAAATAAGCAACAATTTTTAAAAAAAAAGAAAAAAAGAAAGAGAACACCTCATTTAATGGACCCATTAGTAATTATCTAAATATTCAATATAACTAAGGTTATTTAGGTCCTTTTAACACTTAAAATTAAAACTCTACTCTTTTCTTAAACCTTTCTCTTTTTCATAGCCACACTTTTTCACAGCCACAACTAGAGCTGCAGCCGCCTCTCATCATCTCCTTCCATCTATCTTTGTCTTCATTTTTCACTTCTCTCACATATCATCTTCTTCATTTTACATTTCACAAGGTTCTCTCTCTGTAGAACGCCTCACAAGCTTCGAATGAAGAAGAAGCTCCAACGTGTACAGCTCTCTCTTTCTCTGTTTGTCAGTTGTTTCTTTCTGGCTCTATGTGCAACGTCGTTTTTTTTTGGTTTGGGACTAGGGTTGTAAGATTTTATCTTAATTCTTTTCTTTTTTTTAAAAAAAAATAACATAAATGCATCAAAACTATGTAGTTTCACTCAATCCACGCCTCAACCAGAATAGGCGTAAGTCTCAGAAATTGGCCAAAAATTAACGTTTCGGAACCTTTTTCTTTCGCCTCGCTTGAGGCGCACCTCGAGGTGTGCCCTCAAACGCCTTTTAAAACATTGTTTGGTAGTACTTGCTTTATTCGGAATGTCCGTCCATAGGTTACTAAATTAGATCCCAAGTCTTTGAAGTGTGTTTTTCTTGGGTATTCTCGTCTTCAAAAAGGATATAGATGTTATTGTCTTAATCTGAATAAGTATCTTGTCTTAGCTGATGTTACTTTCATGGAAGAAACACCGTATTTTCTGTCCTCCACTTCCGAAAGTCAGGGGGAGGATGATGATTTGCTAGTATATACTATCACGTTCCCTGAACCCTTTGTTGAACCAGCGTCAGTCAAACCTCCCATTCATCAGGTTTACTCCAGACAGCGACCTCCTGATCTATGTCCTCCACTGGCTTCTTTTCATCAAATTTAGTGACGAGTGATGATCTTCCTATCGCTTTTCGCAAAGGTAAACGTCAATGTACTTATCTCTTTTCTTCTTGTGTCTCTTATGATCACCTGTCACTTTCATCTTGTTCATTCATTGCATCTTTCTTGATTATATATCTGTTCCTAAAACTGTCCACGAGGCAATCTCCCATCCTGGATGGCGTAATGCAATGATAGAGGAAATGGGTGCTTAGATAAGAATGGTACATGGGACTTGGTCACTTTGCCTGCAGGAAAACAGGCTATCGGATGCAAATGTGTGTTTACCGTCAAGGTCAATCCTGATGGATCTGTTGCTCTTTTAAAAGCCCGCCTTGTTGCAAAGGGTATGCTCAGACGTATGGAGTAAATTATTTTGATACTTTTTCTCCTGTTGCTAAATTAACATCTGCCAGGTTATTTATATCTTTGGTAGCTACTCATCATTGGCCTCTTCATCAGCTAGATATAAAGAATGCTTTTCTTCATAGTGATCTTGCGGAGGAGGTATATATGGAGCAACCTCCTAGATTTGTTGCTCAGGGGGAGTATGGGAAAGTATGTCATCTTCGTAAATCGTTGTATGGCTTGAAACAGAGTCCTCGTGCTTGGGTTGGAAAATTTACTCAGGCTATTGAGATGTTTGGCATGGTGAAAAGTAAGTCTAGCCACTCTGTGTTTTACAAACAATCTAAAGTAGGCATCATTTTGTTAGTTGTGTACGTAAATGACATTGTCATTACTGGGAGTGATACTAAGGGAATCTCTTCACTTTAGTCATTCTTTCATATTCAGTTTCATACAAAGGACTTATGGATGCAAAAATACTTTTTGGGTATCGAAGTCACAAGGAGTAAAAAGGGCATCTTCTGTCCCAGAGGAAATATGTTCTTGACTTTTTAGTTGAGACAGGGAAGTTGGGGGCAAAGCCATGTGGTACTCCGATGATTTTTAATGTACAGTTGGACTAAGGATGGTGAACTATTCGAGAATCCTGAGAAATATAGAAGATTGGTGGGGAAGTTGAACTATCTTGTAGTAACTCGTCTGGATATTGCGTATTCTGTTATTGTGGTGAGTTAGTTTATGTCGTCCCCAACGGTTCATCATCGGGCAGTGTTAGAACAAATTTTATGTTACCTAAAAGGAGCACCTGGTCGTGGTATCTTGTATGCCAATCTTGGAAACACTTGTATTGAATGTTTTTCAGATGCAGATTGGGCAGGCTCCAAGGTGGATAAAAGTTCCACATCAGGCTATTGTTCTTTGTTGGAGGAAATTTGGTTTCATGGAAAAGTAAGAAGCAAAATGTTGTGTCGCGCTCTAGTGCAGAATCAGAATATAGAGCTATGACTCAATCTGTGTGCGAAATAATGTGAATATGTCAGCTCTTAAATGAAATAGGAATTAATACTTCGATGCCAGCAAAATTGTGGTGTGATAACCAAGTTGCTGTACATATTGCGTCTAAACCCATGTTCTATGATCCCGTGTTCTATGAGCGCACGAAACATATTGAAATTGATTACCATTTTGTCCGCGAGAAGATACAGCAAGGTTTAATTTTCACAGGATATGTGAAGACCGGAGAACAATTGGGTGATCTTTTCATGAAAGCCTTAACTGGGATTCGGGTTGACTATCTTTGTAACAAGCTGGGCATGATCAATATCTATGCTCCAGCTTGAGGGGGAGTGTTATGAGTTCTAAATAGAGTACACAAGCTGTGAATAATATAGGAGGAACGTAGATGATTAATAGGAATGTTTCCTTATGTAAGTAGGAGTATTTGTGTATAAATATAGGTTTAATCTTCCTTCTAATAATAAGACGATATTTTCCGCTCATCATAATTTATAGAATCAAAGCATTGGCTTCTTTGTGGGCTTATACTTCAAACAGTTTTGGGTTCATGACTATTTCTGAGATTTAGAGAGGTTGGGCAGCTGCTATGGTCTAGGATAGGCTGAGAGTTTTTTATCCGGTGATGCTATTTGCTTGCTTTAAACGGTGATAGTCAGTTTTTGACTTTTGTTATGGGGCAGCTTTCTTTAGTGCCTCAGGACACTTTTCTTTGTATCTTTTTTGCTTTCAGTTTGCTGGGTAGTGGATTCCTCATTCATTTCCAGTTCTCCTTTGCTTGTACTTGATTGTTCTATCAATATAAGCTTGTTTCTTATTAAAAAAATAGGGAATGCCCCACATAGAATTCTCTCGGTTCTCTAATCTTGTGCAATTATTTACAATTACACATAGATTATCACAAAGCCTGTTTGAGATGTTCAGCCCGACATGCTGGATATATATATATATATATTCATGTGTTTTGTGCTCAATGCAAGTACTTTAATCATGTAAAAGAATGCACGTAATAAGGCTATATTTTTGTTGTTCTTGCTTTAAGATCGTGTTAAGTCCTCTATACAAACATACGTATAAATATTTCTGTTAGATATAATTTCATTGTTAATGACTGGTTCCTTGTGTTTATTAAATTTTCGGCTAACAGCAAAAATCTACCATGGCATTATTTTACCCCAGGTATGAGGCTATTGAATTACGTGATGGAGACAAGGGAACATACCTTGGGAACAGTGTGAATAGAGCTGTTAGGAATATCAATGAGAAAATATCTGAAGCTTTAGTGGGGATGGATCCAACTCTCCAGGCCCAGATTGATCAGGCTATGATAGATTTGGACAAGACAGAGAAGAAGGTTTTCCCTTCTTTCGATACACTTCTGTGCAATTAGATGGTTATCCACAGGACACCTTTATATATACACATGTCAGCAAACACAGGATAAATCATATTTTTGATAAGACAAATATAATGTTGTTTTCTTGTTGGAGCTTGGTATCATGTCTATTATACGGTTTTGCAGGGTGAACTTGGGGCAAATGCAATTTTAGCTGTGTCCATTGCTGCTTGCAAAGCTGGAGCTGCTGAAAAAGAGGCACTCACATTTTCATCTTGTCACTTCAGTAATTTCACTTAAAATCCTACAAATAAACAAATAAATAAATTTTGAGCCATTTTTTCTTGAATAAAAATTTGCTTTCAGGTTCCACTTTACAAACACATTGCTGATCTTTCTGGAAAAACCAATCTGATTCTTCCTGTCCCTGGATTTACTCTCATAAGCGGTGGGAAGCACGCTGGGAACAGTCTGCCCCTCCGCGTAAGTGTTTTCTAGCTCGGAGTTATCTATCTGATTTTTTATGAATCTGTTTGGATGAACTTCGCCATTCTTAATTCAAAAAAACCCTAATAACAGAAGCTTTGTCAATAATTTCTTGATTGTGGATTCCTTTAAGGTTTAATGCCCGTTTTGAGATTTAGTACAAGCTAGCTTAACAATTTTTAAGGACAGGACTATTTCATTTTCATTCACGTGGCGGAATGACTAGTTACAAAAAGTTTGTGTTGCGTGAAATGTGTTAAACCATAAACTGGGTTAGCATTGTTCTAGAGAAAGGGTAAATGGCCTAACAGGCACTCCATCCTAGACATGTTTCCCCTTTTTTCATCAAAATCCTTTGACTGATTATCATACTTCTTCATGTCGCTATAGTTTCTTTATACTTTTTCGTTAAGGATTATTTGAAGCCTTTAAGTTGGCAGTGGTAACAAAACCTATCTCAGCTACTCAGGACTGGAATTTGCTTTCCTTGTGCAGGATATTTCAGTTTGTAACTTGAAAAGTAGTCTTTAGGCATTCAAATAAACCTCAAGGTTGATATACTTATATAAATAAATAAAAGTAAACTTTAAAGCTGATATACATCCCTTGTTCTTTTGAGGTCATCTATTATCAAGAGTTTGCTTTGATGTGGTACCACTCTTGTTACGCACACTAGAGAAGGATGCAACGACATTTAGTAAATTTTCTTCTTTCTTCTTTTATATTCTCACTTTGCAGGTAAATTGGCTCCTTCATATGTTAAACAGTTATTTTATGTTTTCTTATTTTCACATTTATGTTTGGTGGTGGTTTACTTCTGATTTTTGTTGTCAAATTGATCATATAACTTGACAATTGCAACAATGTCATCAGGAAATCATGATTCTCCCAATTGGTGCAAGGAAATTTGAGGAGGCAATGCAAATAGGCTCTGAGACTTATCATCATTTAAAGGTGACTTCATTTAACTAACGGCTACACCTGTATTTCCTTTGGCATACATTCACACCATTTGCGCATAAAGTTTATGTTCTTTGGCATATTATATTTTGAGCAGCTTATATAAATCCTGCAGTATGTGCATGATCCTTTAAAGTTGTTAGTGTGGCAATACTCTTTGGGTGCATGTGATTGCAAAGTTGGAAAATGATTGCCAAAACATCTAATTTTTAAGAGAAGTTGGAAAATGGGATGACTTATCTGGGAGATGTTCTTTTACCTTTTCAACTTTCCATGGAATGCAATTCTTTGGGCGGTGGGTGAGAAAAAAATTTCCTGAAAAATAAGGAAAAAGATTGAGAACATTTCACCTAATCACTTATCTCTTTTCCCACCTTCTCATAACGGTTAATTGTTTTCCCAATCAATACTAACTTCACAATCATACGGGCCCTTAGAATAATTTGCTTTTTTCAGTTAGTTTTGTTTTAAGTACTTGCTTTAAAATATCATTGTTAACTAGCTCAAGCGTGACTGTGTGATGTTCTTTTATGTGCAATAGCCTTCTCTGCCATGGTTGTACCATATCATGCGTCGTGAATAGCTTTGTGTTGTGCACATTCAGAAGATCTTAACTAATTTTCTTAGCTCTTTTTCTCAACTGCTTGTGTTGTGAATAGCTTTGTGGTGTTCACCATTCTGCTTCTTTTGCTCATATATTGTTTCTCACCCTTGTTGAAAAGGCAGGCTGTTATTACAGAGAAATATGGTGCGTATGGATGTAATGTTAGCGAAGATGGTGGTTTCGCTCCAAACATCTCCAGGCAAGTCTTTCCTTCACATTGCACTTTCTTTTGAATATTTTAGTTTGTGAGCTTTATCTTCTGCATTTCCAGCTTTAAAGAAGGGCTGGATCTTGTTATGGAGGCCATTGGCAGAACAGGGTATAACGAGAAAGTAAAGATTGCTATTGATGTTGCTGCTACTGATTTTTGCATAGGTGATGTATTTATTCCTTTGACATGGTGCTTCGCTTATGTTATTGTATAAAATGATAGTTGCTTGATATCATGAGTTGAGAACTGATTTTAGTGTTTTCATATATAATTGTGGATAGTTATATTGAGGCATTATATATACCAAGACACCTTTCTACTGTGGAAATTGAAGTTAATTTTTCTCTCTACTCGGATTGGTTTTCAAATGACTCATACATGTTGACTTGAAATGGGCACTCTAAGGTTCCGTTTGGTGTGTTCTTTGGATAGTCCTTTGAACCCTAGATTCCCATTCACTCAAGATTCCAATTTTTGGTTGGAGTTTTGCAAAGGAATCCGAGATTCCTAGGAAAGGAGAATTCCTTACATCCATTCCCATATTCAATTTGGGGGAAAGCTAAGAGGAATTCTGGGAATCCTTCCCTATTTTACGTCTGAGAAAAAATTACCCTATTTTTTTAACAAATAATCAAGCCATTTTTTTTTTGCATTATAAAGTTATTTAATAATATATTATGATATGGTAACTGACTTTTAAGTAAATTATTTTTTTATTAAATAATATAATTGCAAGTTATTCTGACTATGAAGAAATGAGTGTCCCAGTTTTAACCAAACATTGGCAAGGAATCTCAAATCCCAAGAAAGGAGTTTTCCTGGAATCTAAAATGCCAGTGCCTTTCCTAAAACTCGAACCAAACGAGCCCTAAATTTATATTACTTGAGAAATTCACTTGTACTATTCTTTCCCAATCCAGGTACAAAGTATGATTTAGATTTTAAGAATCCAAATAAGTCTGGACAAAATTTCAAGTCTGGAGAGGATATGATTGAGATGTACAAAGAACTCTGTGCAGGTATATAAAACTCAAAAACATGTTTATGATGGTTTTCCCTTTGTCATTTTATCTGAACATTATACAGCAATGGATAACATCATTTTGATTATATTTCCTTCTTTTCCAAACATTCTGGGGGGAGCTTAGACTACCCAATTGTTTCAATTGAGGATCCGTTTGACAAGGAGGACTGGGAACAAGTCAAGTATTTTTCTGGTCTTGAAATTTGCCAGGTTTGTCTTCTTTTTCTTCCATGCTGATTAGTGATTTTTAATTGGCCATGTGCATTTCTTCCATGGGGTGGTTAATAGGTGTGTGAACGAGACATACATCTGCTTAATTCCAAAAATGGCGAATTCATGCAAAATAAAGGACTTTAGGCCAATAAGCTTAGTAACAAGTTTATATAAGATATTGGCAAAAGTACTCTCATTAAGGTTAAGAGAAGTCATGGAGGAAACAATTTTAGAGTGTCAAGGGGCATTTGTTAAAGGTAGACAAAATTCTAGATGTAGTTCTGGTAGCCAACGAAGTGGTGGAGGAGTATAGAAAAAAAAAAGACAGAAGGTGTGGTGTTTAAAATTGATTTCGAGAAAGCTTATGACCATGTAAATTGGAACTTTGTGGATGAGGTATTGGAGAGAAAAGGGTTTAAAGATAGATGGAGAAGGTGGATTAGAGGTTGTTTGTCTTCAGTTAACTCTTCGATTTTGGTAAATGGGCATCCTAGAGGGAAGTTTGGGGTAACAAGGGGATTGAGACAAGGTGATCCAACAACAACAACAACAACAACAAGCCTTTATCCCACTAGGTGGGGTCGGCTACATGGATCAAACGACGCCATAGTGGTCTGTCGTGAATCATATCTCTAGTGAAACCATTCGCCTCTAAATCCTTCTTAATAGTTTCACCTATAGTTTTTCTAGGTCTTCCTCTGCCTCTAACAACTAGGCTTCCCTCCATATGATCAACTCTCCTAACCATGGCATCTGCAGGTCTCCTCCATACATGCCCAAACCATCTAAGTCGAGATTCAACCATCTTTTCTGTAATAGGTGCCACCCCAACTCCCTCTCTGATGGTAACATTCCTGATCTTATCTTTCCTAGTCTTGCCACTCATCCATCTCAACATTCTCATCTCAGCTACACTTAGTTTATTCTCGTGTTGGCTTTTGACCGCCCAACACTCAGTCCCATACAACATTGCTGGTCTAACCGCGGTACGATAGAATTTTCCTTTTAACTTGAGTGGTACCTTTTTATCACATAACACACCCGAAGCTTTCCTCCATTTCAACCATCCTGCTTGAATCCGGTGATTTACATCTCCCTCTATCTCCCCATCTTCTTGTATAATGGATCCAAGATACTTAAACCGAGTGACTTGTGGTATGACATTATCCCCAACTTTTACCTCTAAGTTAGTAGTGCTCCGCCTTTTATTGAACTTGCACTCCATGTATTCTGTCTTACTTCTGCTTAAACGAAAGCCATGCGCTTCTAAATTTTGTCTCCAAGTTTCCACCTTCCCATTTAGCTCTTCTCTGGACTCACCCACTAGGACAATATCATCTGCAAACAGCATACATCGCGGTGCTGGCTCTTGAATGTGTTCCGTGAGTACATCCAAGACCAAGGTAAACAGATAAGGGCTCAAAGCTGACCCTTGGTGTAGTCCTATAGTTATAGGAAAATCTTCTGTGGACCCACTATGTGTTCTCACACTAGTCATAGCTCCTTCATACATGTCCTTGATAACACGAATATAGGCAATCCTAACCCCTTTCTTCTCTAGGGCTTTCCACAAAATCTCTCTGGGTACCCTATCGTACGCCTTCTCCAAGTCAATGAAAACCATGTGTAGGTCCTTTTGATCCCTCCGATATTGCTCCATCAAACGCCGCAACAAGTAAATTGCTTCCATGGTCGACCTTCCGGGCATAAAACCAAATTGATTATCTAAAATGCTGGTTTCTTTTCTTAGTCTCCGCTCAATCACCCTTTCCCATAACTTCATAGTATGACTCATGAGTTTAATCCCCCTGTAATTGGCGCAATTACATTAATTGTTTACATTAATTGTGGATTGTCTGGGTAGATTGGTGGAGAAGGCTAGTCAACAAGGTGTGATTGATGAGTTTAGGATTAGGAGGGATATGGTGGAGGTGTCACACTTACAATTTGCAAACGACACGATTTTCTTCTTATCGGGTGATGAATGCAAATTTAACAATTTGGTGAAATTGTTATCGGTTTTCTGCTCAATATCAGGATTGAAACTAAATTTGACTAAGTGTAAACTTTCCGGTGTTAACATGGAGGTGGAGAAGTTAGAGGAGTGGGCTACTAGATTGGGTTGTGAGATTGAGAATTGGCCATTGAAGTACTTGGGGTTGCCTCTTGGAGGTAATCCAAATTCTTTGGAATTTTGGAATCCGGTGTTGGAAAACGTTAAGAAGAAACTTGATGGATGGAAAGGTGGTTGCTTGTCAAGAGGTGGGAGACTTATCTTAATTGAATCTGTTTTAGCAAGCCTTCCAACTTATTTTTTGTCCATTTTTCGTATTCCTGTGAAGATTAAAAATGTTTTGGAAAAAAGAAAGAGAGACTTCCTGTGGGATGGGTGCAATAATAATAGAAAAGATCATTTAATAAATTGGGATATAGTGTCTAAAGCGAAAAATAAAGGGGGGTTGGGCATTGGTAATTTGGTGAATCGAAATAAAGCTTTGTTGGAGAAATGGTTATGGAGATTCCCCCGTAGTCAAAATTCCCTATTGTATTCCATCATTAGAAGCAAATATGGATTAAGCAACAATGGGTGGGACTCCAAAGTTGTGAGTAGTGGGACTTATAGAAACCCTTGGAAATATATTTCTCATGGTCTTGAATCATTCTTGGAGCATACAAAACTTGAAGTGGGTGGGGGTTCCACAGTTAGATTTTGGGAGGATAAATGGAGCGGTGAGATAGCCTTTGATTCTTTGTTTCCGCGTCTGTATAGACTCCCCGTGAACAAAGGAGATTCCATTGCTTCTTTAGCCTCTTTAACTCGAACTGTATTGTGTCTTGGAATTTATCTTTTTCCAGAAACTTGAATGAGAGAGAGTTGGAGGAGTATCTTTCTTTGTTGAGAGTCATTGAGGGTGTTAGATTGTCTCCAGGGAGTGTAGACTATAGGTGATGGTTGTTGAAAGAGGGAGGGTTTCTCTTGCTCTTCTTTTTACAGATCTCTTATCGATTCTCCAACGTATCCACAATTTGCTCGTTCAAAAGTCATTTGGGCAGCTGGAATTCCCACAAAAGTGAAGGTGTTCTCTTGGTTAGTTGCTCACGGGAGGGTTAATACCTATGATCTGTTGCAAAAGAGAAGACCGAATTGTTGTCTCTCCCCATCTTGGTGTGTACTGTAGAAGAGCGATGCAGAATCTTTGAACCACTTGTTGTTACACTGCCCTTATTCATATTTCATATGGAACAAAGCTTGTGCAGAATTTGGGTTTAGTTGGGTCATTCCCAAAGATAGTGCGAGACTTCCTATGTTGGAAATCAATAGCTACAGAGACAAATCTAAGGGAAGGGAGCTATGGAGATGGGTCAAAGTCACTTCCTTTTGGCTATTATGGATGGAGAGGAATTATAGAATTTTTGAAGGAAAGATAGAAGAAAAGGAGTGGCTATGGGAAAGAGTCAAATTCATGGCTTCGTTGTGGGCTTCCAACACCAAGCCTTTCAAAAATTATAAAGTGGAAGACGTCAAGAACAATTGGAGAGCTTGGATTTTTGAATAGTGTTCCACTGTATAATCTGTTCTAAGGGTGCATTGTTGGCTGTGGTTTTTGGCAGGATTATATTTCTTTTATTTTCTTTTTTTGGGTTATATGTTTTGTTGGTGGACTCCTTGTCCCCTCTATATTTGTACTTTTAATTTATATTATTAATGGAATCTTGTTCCTTATCAAAAAAAATAAAAAATTGGCCATGTGCATATAACTCTACCCTTGTCAACTTCTGAAAAGCAAGGCTTAGAGCTGCAGATGCGTTTAAAAACCAGATTATTTCTCAAAAAAAAAGGTTTACAGTAAATGCAAACTTACATTATGAGAGGTTTTTTTTTTGGTTAACATGTATGCAACTATAGATCCCAGGAGCCTTTGGAGCCAGCTTAAATGATTAGCCATAAAGCATTGTTGCTACTTACTGATGAACTTGGAAAAAACAGTAAGGGTGCTTTTGGATTGTGGAATTGAAATTGGCTTTGGGATTTGTAAATTCAGATATTTCTTTGCTAAATACTAATACACTACTTTTTATTTTTAACATAACGTCCAAACTATAGATAATAAAAATTATTGAATCACTAGTAACACGACACGTTTATAGATTTTAAAAATAATTAATCTACGTACTCTAAAAATAAATATATAAAACCTAATCTTTTGTACTCTGGGTTTAAAAAAATAAAAAGAATAAACTTTTGTACTCCGCCCTTTTTGAGAATCATTTATGACTAAAAATTACTATAATTAATCCACTTACTCTAAAAATAAATATATAAAACCTAATCTTTTGAACTCTGGGTTTAAAAAAAAAAAAACTTTTGTACTCCGCCCATTTTGAGAATCATTTATGAATAAAAATTACTGTCATATCAATCATTGTAATGATTATTTAATAAATATTGGGCTTATGTCATGTTTACTTTATGCTGAGAATAATTTAATTTAATTTAATGGTAATATTAAGAGTAATAATAATATTTACCAAGTAATAATAAAAATAATGTTATTATGCTAATATTAATAAGAAATAATAATTTTGTCACTTTATTTCCCTAAATCCTCTAGTTCTTTATTTGGAAAAAACACCCCCTCCTCCAGGATTTGAATAGATTTGTAAATCCATGTCTTATTTTTTAGCCAAATAAAATATTTGGATTTGAGATCCCAAATTCAAATCTCATGCTCAAATCCACTCTCAAATCCCAAAACCAAACGCACCCCAAGGGGATGTATGAATTACACCGTTGCGACTCCAAGAAAATAGTGATTTCAACTCCATCGAGATGTGTGTTAGGAACCATCTCTCCCAAAAGCTTTAGTTGTTAGATAGTGGGCAGATAATATATCATATTCTCCAACACTTCCCCTCAGGTGCGACCTCCACTCGCACGTGGAGAGACAAACCAAACCAAAGGTACACTTTGTGCACAAACAACAATGTGCATACTGCACAAACACAAGGGGGGAAACAAAACCAAACCAAAGGTACATTTTGTGCACAAACACAAGGGGGAGAAACAAATGCAAGCGGGCAGATTTGAACCTGAGATCTTACAGAACCTGAACTCTGATACCATATTAGGAATCATCTTTCCCAAAAGCTTAAGTTATTAAGTAGTGGGCCAACAATGTATATCATGCTCTTCAACGTGTTTAAAATTAATCTGTTGGAAGTTGAAATGGAGCCTAGTTTTAGTTCAAAATATAACCGTTCTGATGCATTAAAGTCCAGAATTAGATTTCAAAATCCTAAATGGTAAAGGAATTCATGAAAGAGTAAATACCATATCTGGTCACTAAACTATTCTAAAAGTTTAAAAATAGTCACTCAATTAAAGTTGGTTCCATCTAACCCATTAAACTATTTAAATGGTTCCATTTTGCCTACTTCGTCCAAATTGATCATTAGTCAATAATGGAATCATGGGTGACCATGGGTATTTTGGCCAAAACAACCACAATTCACTGTTCATCAAATCGAAGGAGCAAAGGACCAAGAAGATGAAGATGAACAAGAGGAAAGGTGGTTTGTACAATGGTTGAGTTTTTTCCATCTAATGCTCTGTTTTTGTGCGGAGAGAGAGATTGTGAGTTGAGAGAATTAGATGAAATTAATGGATTTTTTTAGCAAGGAAGGTTGTAGAGAAGAGAGGGAAATGGGAGTAGACTTGACAAAATAGGACACGATCCGACACGAAATTATCAGTTAATGGGTAGGCCGAGTAGGCCCTTATCGGATTCTGGTCATTATCGGGTGGACTCGATAAGACACGACAAATTAACGAATGGGTTGGCACTGACCCGTTAGTCACCCGTTAATATTTTTGGTAGTTTAATGTCGGGTCCACTCGATAACCCAATAACCCGTTAATAGGATATATATATATATATATAATAGTGTTATATTAACATCGTAAATAACTTAAAGGTTGAAGGGTATTGTAGACAATTTAGCGGGTCTTAACGGGCGAAACAGATCGTGTCGGGTGACCTGTTAATTTAACAAATTGTTTTCGTGTTTTAAGATTCCACCCGTTAAGCTAACGGGTCGTGTTCGGTTTTAGTAGTGTGCCACCCGAACCCAAAATCACCCGACGCGAAACCGAACCGACACGACCCGTTGCCAGGTCTAAATGGAAGGATATGAGAGAGATGGGTGTGGAAGGAGAGGTAGGCAGAGCCGGCGGGTAGGGCTCCGGCGGGGTGGTGCTGGCTGGAGGGGATGATGAACAGGGGATTCTGGGTGTTTTGGCCAAAATACCCCTATTTCTATCATTGACTAACGGTCAATTTGGACATAGTGGGCAAAATAGAACCATTTAAATAGAGGAGTAAACTTGCCATTGTTAACATGAAGGTGGAGAAGTTAGAGGAGTGGGCTACTAGATTGAAAAGTGAGATTGAGAATTGGCCATTAAAGTACTTGGGGTTGCCCTTTGGAGGTAATCCAAACTCTTTGGAATTTTGGAATCCGGTATTGGAAAAAGTTAAGAAGAACTTGATGGATGGAAAGGTGGTTGCTTGTCAAGAGGTGGGAGGCTTATCTTGATTGAATCTATTTTAGCAAGCCTTCCAACCTATTTTTTGTCCATTTTTTGTATTCCTTTGAAGATTAAAAATATTTTGGAAAAAAGAATGAGAGACTTCTTGTGGGATGGGTGCGATAATAATAGAAAAGACCATTTAATAAATTGGGATATAATGTCTAAAGCAAAAAATTAGTGGGGGCTGGACATTGGTAATTTGGTGAATCGAAATAAAGCATTGTTGGGTAAATGGTTGTGGAGATTCCCCCTTAGTCAAAATTCCCTATGGTATTCCATCATTATAAGCAAATATGGATTAAGCGACAATGGGTGAGATTCCAAAGTTGTGAGTAGCGGGACTTACAGAAACCCTTGGAAATATATTTCTCATGGTCTTGAATCATTCTTGGAGCATACAAAACTAGAAGTGGGTGGGGGTTCCACAATTAGATTTTGGGAGGATAAATGGAGGGGTGAGACAGCCTTTGATTCTTTGTTTCCGCGATAGTATAGACTCTTCGTGAACAAACGAGATTCCATTGCTTCTTTAGCCTCTTTAAACTCGGATTGTCTTGTGTCTTGGAATTTATCCTTTTCCAGAAACTTGAATGAGAGAGAGTTGGAGGAGTATCTTTCATTGTTGAGAGTCATTGAGGGTGTTAGATTGTCTCCGGGGAGTGTAGACTATAGGCGATGGTTGTTGAAAGGGGAGGGTTTCTCTTGCTCTTCTTTTTACAAATCTCTTATCGATTCTCCAACGCATCCACAATTTGCACCTTCAAAAGTCATTTGGGCAGCTAGTATTCCCACAAAAGTGGAGGTGTTCTCTTGGTTAGTTGCTCACGGGAGGGTTAATACCTATGATCTGTTGCAAAAGAGAAGACCGAATTATTGTCTCTCCCCATCTTGGCGTGTACTTTGCAAGAGCGATGCAGAATCTTTGAACCATTTGTTGTTACACTGCCCTTACTCATATTTCATATGGAACAAAGTTTGTGCAAAATTTGGGTTTAGTTTGGCCATTCCCAAAGATGGTGCGAGACTTCTTATGTTGGAAATCAATAGCTACATAGACAAATTTAAGAGCAGGGAGCTATGGAGATGTGTCAAAGTCGCTTCCATTTGGCTATTATGGATGGAGAGGAATTATAGAATTTTTTTAAGGAAAGGTAGAAGAAAAGGAGTGGCTGTGGGAAAGAGTCAAATTCATGGCTTCATTGAGGGCTTCCAACACCAAGCCTTTCAAAAACTATAGAGTGGAAGACATCAAGAACAATTGGAGAGCTTGGTTTTTTGAATAGTGTTCAATTTTATAATCTGTTCCAAGGGTGTATTGTTGGCTGTGGTTTTTGGCTGATTATATTTCTTTTCTTTTCTTTTATGGTTATAAGTTTTGTTGGTGGACTCCTTGTCCCCTCTATATTTGTACTTTTAATTTATATTATTAATGGAATCTTGTTTCTTATCAAAAAAAATAAAAAATAAAAAAATAGTTTAGTGGTACAGATGAAACCAACTTTAATTGAGTGACCATTTTTAAACTTCCAGAATAGTTTAGTGACCAAATATGGTATTTACTTTTCATGAAATCCTCAAATGAAGGTCCAAAGGAGCTTATTTAACCAGTGATAGTTAACCATTCTGTTAAATTTTCCTTTACCTAACTATGAATCAGCACTCACAGCCACAATCTCTGTGTTCATTATCTCAATTATCCATTCAAATCATTACCTGCTTATAGCTAAGCAAAAAGGCTCTACCGAATATAAATTACTCCAACTATCCCAAATGAAAAGTCCACTTTTCCTTTTTGTGGTGTCTCAAATTAAGACTCTTTTCCTTTTTGGAACACAATCAATATACTAAATCTCATGGTAATAAATGAGTTTTGTTCTTGACAATTGATTGCGTTGAAATTAGTGTTTTTCTTAAAAAGTGCAAAGGTCAGAGTGATTCTTATTGGGCACGGTGGGAGTACTGTTTTTAATTTTGTGAGAAATGAAAATTCAAAATCCCTATAGATATATCGTTAAATATTAGGGCTTTAAATGCCGACTCAATATATAATAGTATTGAGAGAAAACAGTAGCAGGCTCATGCTTCTCAAGTATATGACAATACACAAAAAAAATACAATAAAATCCTAAATTAAAATGCTAAACAAAATATCCTTCCTATCCTTTTCGTCGATCAAATTTGGTAAACTTCAGGAATATGATTTATAGGATTAGCTGATCTTTATGCATTCGATTGAGCTTCATTTAGATGTAGAACAATGCATTTTTCATTATTGTCCATACTGTTTAGTTTCTATGCTACAGAAATTTCCCGCTTTTTTGTTAAATTCTGCAAGATTAACCCTAGATTCATTCCAGGTTGTTGGAGATGAGTTGTTGGTGTCGAATCCCAAGCGTATAAAGAGGGCCATACAAGAGGTTGCTTGTAATGCTCTTGTCCTCAAGGTATGTACGAATTTATCAGTGAACTTTCTTGTCAAAGCAATTTTAATGTTATGGATTAGGTTTCCTAGTTTGACCGACTTTTTTCTTGTTTACGGTTTATTCAAGCTTCATACATTTACGGCAAGGTGCTCAAGTATATATTCTTATATACATACAAGTACGACATCTTAGTTCTCGACATGATATACCTTGTTGGCCCACTATTTAACAACTTAACTTTTGGCTGGTATGGGATTTAACATGGTATCAGAGCTCTAACTTCTCAAGGTCTTGGCTTCAGGCCTTCCCACTTTCATTTGTTCCCCCTTTGTGTTTGTACAAAAATTGTACTTTCTTACGGTTATGCATTTGGTGCAACTTGCTTTATCTCTTAACATTTAAGCGAGGGTCCCACATGGAGTGTTGGAGAGCATGATATATGTGCTGACCCGCTACCTAATAGCTTAAGCTTTTGGCTGAGATGGTGACTCAAAAATTTAACCCCCCACCATTCCCTAAAAAAGATGATATATAAATCAAGGAAAAAGATTGGGTGCCATACACAGATACACTATCCTTTCTCGGTGACCACAACAAAAACATGTTGGATATGCATTGCTATCACTAGGTCCCTCCTCCCCCTCAAAAGAAGAAAAAAAAATCAATGCTCCAGCTAATCACTTGTTTAGAAGACTCCTTGAGACTACGGTGCATTCGATTGGTTTACACGTCAAAGAATAGTATTCCTTGAATTTTTCACCTGGACCAGTTTTCCAGAGAATAATAATTGGGGAGGTGGCTTCTGATTTCCTTGGAAAAAGAGAAACACTATGCCAAAGCAAGTTGTTTAATGGAAAATAATTGCAATCAAATACACCCCAAACGAAAATTCAGCATTTGTAACACTGAAACCAGCCGCGTTTTCATCCGTTATCGTGATAATGTTGCTTGTCTTGTGGAGTCCATAACTACTTCATAACATGAATTGGCTTAAGATTTAACCATTTCTTTGGTATCATCAGGTGAATCAGATTGGGACGGTAACAGAAGTCATTGATGTAGTTAAGATGGCAAAGGATGCTCATTGGGGAGTGCTGATATCTCAAAGAAGTGGGGAAACCGAAGATTCTTTCATAGCTGATCTATCAGTTGGCCTTGCTACTGGTCAGATTAAAGCTGGTGCACCTTGCCGTGGAGAACGGCTAGCAAAGTACAACCAGGTTCACTCTCTCTCATACTTGACCTAGAAAGTTCTCTCTCTCATGCTTGACATGAAAGTTCTTTGATATCCATGTTGTTTTATGATCCATTCATATGCAAAATCAGTTGATTGAACAGTAATTTCTACCGTGTTTAACTCCCTTGGGAAATATTTTTTCGTGCAAATGTATCTGTTTCAATATATTGAAACAGAACGAGGACCCAAAACTCGTTTTTGAACATTTAATGGTAAGCCATATGAACAGAAAGAAACTATATTAATATCCCAAAACCAAATTGGATTTTCAACGGAGATAATAGCTGTAAGCAATAGATATCTGAAAACCGTTATGATCAAATCTTTGATCTTCAACGTTAGTGGTTTCAACACAATTTGTGAGGCTTTTCCCTTTTTTGCAGTTGATTAGAATCGAAGAAGAGCTCGGTGACCAAGCAATTTATGTTGGTGAAGACTGGAGGCAATCTTAATATTTCCATTTTTTGCCCTATCCGTGTGTTCTTCTTTGTTACTAGGTTACCAATTTTGCTCGTCTTTATGTGGGTAATAGGTAAATTTAGAGTTTACTGTAGTAGAGGATTTTGTTGTCTGGATTTGTATTTTCTCTGTTTTTACATATTAGGAACTGTATGAGCCAAGTTTGTGGAATTTGTCGGCTGACAAAGATGAGAATTTGAGTACAATCCTTTTAACCATTTTATTATACGATGGAATAACTAAACTTCATGTTGGAAATCAAGATATTATTATTTGTGGGAGTATATTTTACTTATGAAATTTATAATAATTATGGTATTGTTTATTTGTCTTGGTCAAAACATACCATATATAGGTATTTTATTTAGGAGTTTTTCTTTAGTTATTTATTTCCTTTATTGTTATCCTAGGGTTTATGTTTGAGTCCTATATGTACCTACTTTAGGAGTTTTTGTAATCATATAATTATCAATGCAACTCTCCTATTCTTTGTTCTCTTTATTTATTTTTTTGTATACAATTCAACTTGGTATTAGAGCATTCTTAAATTGATCTCCCTCTTTAGTCAGTGGGCAACCCACCATGTCGTCTGCTGGACGAGATTCTTCTTTTTGTATTGGTCTTTGTTTTTCAACCTAGTGAACAGTCCCATGAACAACAAATCGGTACCTTAGTGTTAATAGTGAATTGCTACAGTGTCCGTGAACAGTAGCTCGTCATGATGGTTGTGAACAATTGCTTCATGAACGGGGTTTTCAATGAACAGTATTCTTGGTTTGGTGGGCAAGTGGTCGTGTTTACTAGCGCTACAAAGGGTTAAGAAAAAACCCTAGTTCCAAAATTTTGTTGTGCTTCCCACGTATTTCAAGCCCAGTCGCACCTTGTGATTCATACATCCCCTCAGTTTTTGGTGATATTCAATTGGTTTAGCAACTTTCCATAGTCTAGAGCCTCATAACATCCTCTTATGCCATTTATTCTCTTTGTTTTCTGTACTTCATCATCTCATTTGTTTATAGGATTCACACTATTTGATAATAGTATTTGTCCCATCACTCCTTATTAATTGGTGTTTTGCCCTTTGTTAAGAGGTGTTTCTCACCTCTTGTGGTTTGAACTTTATTGGAGGTTCAATTGTTTTTAAGTGATGGTACAATCCTGTGTTAGTAGGTGTTTGCACCTCTTCTTAGAACCTTAGTGGAGGTTCTTATATTGTTTGTAGATGAGTGGTGAAATTCCTTTTATTGGTGTGTTGATGTTATAGTGGTGGCATGTTGTGTTGAAGTCGTGATGCGGCTTATTATACGTGTGATGAATGATGAAGTACTTGTTGATTGGTGTTTAAAAGTACACCTTGCGTGTGGTGCCATTTTATGTGGCTTTGGTTATTGGTGAAGATGACTTTAGATGATGATTGGCTACATACCTCAATCGTTGTGCTACCATTCCATCTTTAATTTGCTTCAGGTTGTGCTTGTTTGTTAAACATGGTTCAACTTGAGGGAGAATGTTGGAAATCAAAATATTATAATTTGTGAGAGTATATTTTACTTATATAATTTATAATAATTATGGTATTGGTTATTTGTCTTCGTCAAAACATATCATAGACAAATATTTTATTTAGGAGTGTTTCTTTTGTTATTTATTTCCTTTCCGTTACTTTCATTTATTGCTGTCCTAGGGTTAATAATTTGAATCCTATATATACCCTCTTTGAGAATATTTGTAATCATACAATTATCAATACAATTCTTGTATTCTCCTGGACTTGGGAAGGAACTAGCCATAGCGACAAGACACGATTGTCATGTTGCAACTCTAAATTCATATTATACGTTTGCTAATATAACTTTCCTTAAAGCAATTGTAGCAACAAATTTATATATCATACGACTGAAGATGATTCAATGCCCGCTAAGATCACTGGGACTAAAGAAACTCTTAATGCAGATTATCAATTTAAAGTTCTTGAAAGAGGAGCAGAAAATCAAAGTCTCTTCAAGTGGTTTTGTAAACCAATTCAACATGGTAAACCTAAAACTAATGACACACCCATGTGGGCACAACCATACATACAAGGGTGCATGCCATGTGATTAATGTGGTATCAATGCATTTGGTACTATTACCGACCACATTGTGACGTTACATCATCTAAATCATTATCTTAAGTTTCAATCTTGAGTCCTACAATTATTAAAATTTCTATACTTTGAGATGCAACCGTATCAAATGTCTCAAGCGATAAATTTCGTCCAAATATAAAAGTCAGAGTACAACATAACTCTGAAAAGAAACAAATTTCAAAGCTAAAACACGAAACTACAAAAATTGACACCAATTTGGTTATCATGATCAGGCAATTGATGATTCAAAAGCCATGGATCAATCTTGGTGGAAAACCTAAACCACTAGGGCAAAAAATCCAAGAATCCACTTACCAAACATAAACAAACCCAGAATGAGATCCATAAAATTCTTCTCAACTTCTGATTACATGCCTGCAGGGGCAAGACGCTCCATAAAATGAATGAAAAGAAACTCTCGTTACGAGTTCATCTCTAGAAGAAAAATACAATAGTTTTTAAAACTCAAGGCTTAGCCTCTTCATCATCTTCTTCAATCTTAGGTGCCAAGTAGAACCTTATATAACCCATCTCGGCTATCTTGTACTCTACCACAACAGGAAGCTCTGAAGATAAGCTGATCGTAACTGTATTCGACAACGGAGTTGCTTTGGTGAAGGAATTCATGTATCTTAGGGCAAACGTTAGTGACACTGGTTCATTCATCTCTATAATTGTAGCCTCCTCTGGCTGCATATTGCAATTCAAGTCAAATGTACATTTGGATTGTAATCCAAACAATGCTTGGTGCGAAAAAGATCAGTCATACAGTGGTGCCCTTCTTTGAAGCAATTTACATAACACTCTTTTCAGATGCTAGGAGCTGAATTTTTAATGAAATCCGGTCGAGATAAAACATATTAACAATTGAAAATAGCTACTAATTTGTCGTTGAACCCATGAGATTTCTTTTTTCTTCATAAAATTTAGGGGAAATGGATTCCATGGCAATGAAATCATCTCCACCAAATTTCGAAAAAGATTTCAACCATTTTCCCTTTTTTGTTTTTTTTTTGTGTGTGTGTGAGAGGGGGGAGAGGGGGGGGGGGGGGGGGGGGTTGGTTCTATAAGTTACTTGAAAGGGCGCTCCTTTCAAGGACTTCCTTAAATTAATCATAATAATTTGAAACAATGGGATCAGGAAAATATATGCTGCGAGAATATATACCTTGTCCACTGTGTTATTCTGACGGCAAACAACATTTGCAGTTCCTATATCGCCTCTTGTTGAGAACTTAACACCTTCCTTTGTTACTGAGATGACAACTGGAAGAAAAAGGTGGAACCATTAGTGAACTATTTTCATTTAATCCTTCATAACATAACGTACATAATGCAAACAATTGATGAGTAAGAACCCTAGATCATAACACCAAAAAACCATTAAGTACCTGTGTCACCAATGCTGCTGAGATCTTTACAAATCCTTGCAAATTCAGTAGAAGGCATCCGGACAATAGCATGATACTCAGCTTCTGGGATCCCCAGGTGCTCACTATCGATATCCATAAGTTTCATTTCAAAATCAGCAATTTTATCTTGCGCTATAGTCCATCATATAATATCACAGAACAAATGAAAATAAGTGCACGATAGTAAAAATGGATCTCCATATCTGAAAAATACCAACAGTATCTACATAAACTTTATACACTACCAAGAACAGGGCAAACTGGTGATAATTATAACATATCAGTGTTTTTAAGAACATTGCCAAAGACCATATACTCCATCCATCCAAAATTAAGATTGTGTTTGTAAGATCAATGTACCAAATGCTACAAAACCCAAATAGTTAAAAAGGATTTTATTCTCGACCATCAATTATGTATAAAACTAGAAATTATAGTTTTCTTATAAATATTGTGAAAGTCAAGTAGTCTTCTCATCCATGTAAATGTGTAGCGAGTGTAAAAAGCCCCTTCAAATATCATGAATCACGATGCATACAAGTTCAAGCAAGATGGACCCTCCAATTTACTCTCAGCGTAGATTGATTCATCATGCAGCACCAATATACTCCCTTTGTCCCAATTAAGAGTCCGTTTTTCCTTTTAAGGTGTCCCAAATTAAAAGTCTAATTTCCTTTTCGAGACATATCAATGCACCCAATCTCATAATATCACAAGCTTTGTTATTAAACCCCAATTATATTAAAGTATCATATTATTAAATACATTGGAAAGTCAAACTGGACTGGAAAGGATTATTAATTTTTCTTCCATGTATCAATAAACTTCAAAGGTCACTTAAGGTGTTTGTTTTGGTTAAAAATTGAGAGTGTGTTTGTTTTGTTGTCTAAATTAAATGCTGAATCAAAAAACCAAATACTGGTTCTGAAGTTTGAAAACTGAATCTAAAAAATCTGTTTGTTTTGTTTCTAAATGTCATATCTAAATAAGTGTTGTTTGTTTGAACATATCACATATGAATGCCAAGTAAATGTTATTTGGGCAAATTTATCCTTATCCACTTATTTTATAGAAATAACTACTCGTATATTTAAAAGGATAATGGCAAAAGAGGTATTTTACCTCTTTAAAAATTAAGACTTCAAACTTAAGAAGTAAGCCTGTCTCTTATTTTTTAAAAGGCAAAACAAGTGTTCAGATCTGAATTTTTAAACCAACCAAACAAAATTTATAAATGGACCAACCATTCAAACTTAAAAAGGCTGAAACAAACAAACAAACCCTAAGATACAACCTCTTAATATGCTTTTGAATCGTTAAGAGGCTCTTCTACTTCTAAATATGATTAATAAAGTTTGCATGGTTGTATAATACCATTTTTGTCTTCAACTAATGCTATTGGTTATACTTTAAAAGGGCAAAATAGTCAAAGTAATATGTTTAATGTATATTCAAATTTTACATCCAGACAATAAGACTCCGTTTGATAGCAACATAGAAAATATTAAAAAAATAACTAATTTAAGTGAAAAGATAGAAAATAAGTTGAAAGATGGGGTGAGATACTCTCCGCCTCTTGTTCATTTTTATGAGTATATATCTTTCATCATCCTTTATGTTTTGTGAAAGAATAATTCACTGAGAAAAAAATTCCTTGGAAGAAGCCAAAAATTAAGAGCTAATCACACCACATCTGTTAATTTATTTTCTAACTTCTCACAAAAATAAGTTTGCTTTTACTACTATTTTTTATGTTGCTATCAAATGGAGCCTAAATAAACAAAATTTTCAAGATCAGTATTTACTCCTTAGACTTGAGATTCAAAATTTAGAGTCAAACAACTAAACAAATGCTACTTTAAATACTCAACGGTCACGATTTAACATGATAGTTAAATTAATAACGAATTCACTTACTGAATTTCAATTTTCTAACTTCCCTAAAACCAAACACAATCCAAATCAAGCATTCACAAAACAAAAAGTAACAAAATGTTTAAGCAGCAAAAGAGTAAACCCTAAAACATGAGAATTGTAACTCACTGGGGCTTTCAAACATGAACGTAACAGTATCACTGCCATCATCAGCCTTGATAGTGATAATATCGTCATTACCGGCGCACTTTAGCATCTTGGACATATTATTCAGATTCATCCCCATAGAAATATTACGATCACACCGGTAGTGCTCAAAACCCTCCGATCTGAGCAATAGAGAAACTAGGGCAACGTGGCTCGAATCCATGGCCTGGAGAGAGAATCCGGTGGCCGAGCAGTCGAAATTGGCATCGTTGACCAAGTCCTTGATCGATTCCATCACCTTCTTCAGTAGACTCCCCTGAACTAGCCTTAGTTCTAACATCCTTTTTCGACTTTCTTTTTGGTTCTCGGGAAAATGTCGGGATGTTTTTCAGAAAATTTGGGGTTAGGGTTTGGGAAGTAAGTAGCGGTGGGGGAATTTGATAGGAAAGACTAAAGAGGGGTTTGGGTTTTGAAGATTGAAAGCGTATTGGGGAAATCTAGGGCTTTTTAAATGGCGGGATTGACCTAATAAACAGAAAAGTTTTGGTTCCCGCCATTAATTTCGACCTTTTGGGTACTAAAATACAAAACAAAAAGAAGTGTTGGGTTGGGCTGGGCTGTGAAATTACTTTAAGCTTGCGTTTGCCTTGCCAATTTGAATATTTAGTCTTTGATCGATAACAACATAAAAAAATAAAAAAAAATAACTAATTTAGGTAAAAAGATGAAAAATAAGTTGAGTAATGTGGGGAGATTAACTCTTACTTTTTGATTTCTTCCATGGAAAAAATTTCTTTAGGTGGCGTTGAAGATTTTTTTTCCACAAAACATAAAGAAGGATAGATGACATATACTCACAAAAATGAGTATGAGCCTCAACTTATTTTTCTATCTTCTCACTCAAATTAGTTGTTTTTATTTTCATTTTCCATGTTGCTATCAAACGGAGCCTTAGAAAAAAGAATTTGTTAAGAATAAATTTTAAAAATATTTTTTTGACAAAGGAAAAAAGAGGAGGTAAAGTCATTTCTTTCAAAATTTATGATATTAATTTTCTATTGTAATTTTTCAGTATTTATTACAATAAATTTGGACAATAATACCCATATCTAAATATTTTTTATACTTTACCAAACACAAGAAAGAAAACTTGATAGGAACTTTAGTTTTCCACCTCAATCGAAAAGTTAAGAGAATTGATTTTTCTTTAATGAACCAAATGAGGCGTAAATTGAACTGCAACTGCCTTTTCTTTTCAATGTAAAATAAAAAATGTATTAATGTCTTGTTTAGATTTTTGATAAACCAAGATCATGTTTGTTAAGTGGGATATAAAATGAGATATGATCATTTTTCCTCATTTTGTATTTTTTTATTACACAAGACATGATAAAATAATTATATTTCACATTTGGTGCACAGTTAAATATAATTTTGTGTAGAATAAAATAATCCCACTTACACTTTTTATCTCATGAGATATCGAATTATTCAATCCTATTTAAAATAATGTTTGTTAAGTGGGATATAAAATGAGATATGATAATTTTTTCTCATTTTGTATTTTTTTTTATTACACAAGACATGATAAAATAATTATATTTCACATTTGGTGCACAGTTAGATATAATTTTGTGTAGAATAAAATAATCCCACTTACACTTTTTATCTCACGAGATATCGAATTATTCAATCCTATTTAAAAGGTGATATTATTTTATCCCTTCGCTCATGAGATAGCAATACAATGCCATTTTTTTTTAATTTACTTTCTTCGGTCACCACTATTAAATAATTAAATTGTTTAACTTACATTTCAACAACTAAAATTTTAAGTACTCAAGTAATAAAAAAAATTACATGATATTTATAATTTCATTTATTTTAAAGATATTTTCTTATGACTTTATTTAATATCCACAAATAAAAGTTGCATTGTCAACAATAACTAAAATCTAATGCATTGTTACATCGTAATAGAAGTAACATATAAATAATTCTATGATTTTTGTTTGTAAATGAAGAATTTTACCAAGTCTAATTTGATATTCATAAATAAAATCAAAATGAAATTAGTAAAAATCAAAATAATTCTATGATTGGTTGTTTTGTCATGATGTAGTAGCATTTTTTAGCTAGACTATAAAGAGAGATTCTCTAACTTTAACAAAAAGAAGGAATTCCCATTTGTAGATGTAAATATTGTAAAGTATATATTTTGGTTGACTTTATACATTCGACAAAATACACGTTTGCTTGTAAGTTATTTGAATCGTTCGAGATTACATTTGAAAAGGAAAAAATAAGGATATAAGGAGGAATAAGGATATCGAAATAAGTTGCATCAAAAAAAATCTCAAACAGTCAAGGAGGAATAAGGATATCAAAAAACAGAAAATGATACACGCACAAAGATTCTCCTCTCACGAAGTCAAAAAATAATAAGCAGAATCACACACTTCTGATATGAGAAAAAATGGCAAGGAAGCAAAGTAAGAGGCAAAGTTCAAAACTCATGCACGACGTTCAAGAATTGAGATAACGTAATTCGATCATTTCTCAAAGAAAATAAGCCAGCCAAAAGTTCTTTTCAAAAAATAGATCATACCAAAACTTTCTCTCTCTATCTATCTATCTATCTATCTATCTATCTATCTATCTATCTATCTATCTATCTATCTATCTATCTATCTATCTATCTATCTATATCTTCTCAGAGATTCTCACCCCCTCAACAGATCATTAATTTTCATCAACTGAACGTATCATTAATTCTCTACATTTCAACTAGTAGGATGTCTCATCTTTCCACCAGTCCATTAATTATCCTCCCCCAGCGAATCATCATTTCTTATATCAGCCTTTATCCTAACCAATAGGAGTTCTCATTTCCTTAGCAGGCCATCAATCATCATATCCCTAGTAGACCATCTGTTGTAACCTCTCAAACCAAAGCAATGTCTCTATCTAAAATTCAGCTTTGTCGGACATGGGATCATCAAGAATCAATTCGTTTATCATGCAATTATGGTCAAAATATCCTTCGTAGCAATTAGAGTAAACAGAGGCCTTCCCGAACTCCGATCGATCTTAAATTTGGATACAAACTAGAAGACATTTAGAGGGAAAACATATCCAAAATTCATGAAAAATCAATGGCTAGAACCTTATTTGTCATACGATAAATGACTTTGTCTACAACTTGTACATTTTTTAAATGGAAGTAAACTCTTCGTACCAATCAGAGCAAATAGAGTCATTCCTAAACTCTGATTGACCTTAAATTTTGATATTATCTAGAAGATTTATATTTTCAACACATATCCAAAAATTAGCATGATCCAACGGTGGGAAGACTTTGAGATAAGCTCCAAGAGTCCATGTTACAATTTCTTTTTTTGCGCTCCAAGCACTTTTTAGCTATAAATAGACCCCCTCCCCCTCCATTCATACTTTTCATCAACAATCAAGGAGATTTCATGATACACACCAAGAGACCCATATTCTCTCCCTCCAAGAAGGCTCGGGTATAATTTTCTCTATCCGCTTTTATTTATTTGCCAGTCTTATAATTTAGACTATTTTCTACATAATTACTATCACTTGATAGCTTTTTAAAATCCATTTTCAAATTGTTTTTCAAAATCAAAGGCATCTAAAAAATCCTAATCCAATTCTAAAATAGTATTATTACTTTCTTACTTTTTAAAAATCTCAAATTAATTGTATTATTTTTCGAAGGAATCGATAATCGCTATATATCCAATCTAACTCATACATTGCGGTGTATATGTGATAAATACTCGATTATGAGAGTACTAGCACCACATGTACTGGTTAAATCAATAGACTATGGTATAGGATCGGTCAACTCACTTCGTATCACATCAAATATAGGATTCCACATTAAATCAGTTTTTGAAAAGGCCAAAGCTTTATAAAATTACTTGTTTCATTGCATATACTATTATCAAACTCTTTTTTTTTAAATCACACGCGCACTTATTTCCAAAATCATGGGCAAACTAAGAAACACTTAATTTTCAAACTAGGAAACACTTAGTTTTCATTCCATCCCCAAATCCCGGTTTTCTAAAATTATAGGTTGATATGTGATAAATGTAGGTCAGAAAATATCCTAGAGGGGGTGAATAGGGTTTTTAAAACCAAATCGGATTTTTGAAAATATTTTAAAAAAATTTAAAGTCTATGTCAAGCAATCAAGCAAACAATCCCAATTACACACAATAATATAGCAATGAATAAAAGAGCTAGAGATAAAAAGATTAAACCGATTGAAGTCAAAGACTTTTTGTCCACACAGTTCAGTTTGTTAAACCTTACTTCCGCACTCGGATAGTTCCCCGAGAATTATCACTAATACCGATCTTCTTCCGAGTGAAAATCAAACCTCTACAAGTGTATCATTCTCACACACTTTACAAATGTTAATTTCTCACAACACTTACACAAGAACAACCTCTTACTAATCTAAGAGATAAACATCTTTTAAAGTTTGAAGAATAAGATTTTGGTGGCAAACACCAATGTATAATAGTTCTTAAGTGTTTGAAGATTACAAATTAAACTCACACTAAGAGATATACAATTTGATCACAATTTATAGCTCAAAATAATAATGATTGATCAAAATAATGTTCTTGAATCTTTGAATATTGAGTATAGATGAAGAGAATGATTCAAGAGTGTTTAAATAAGTCTTAGATATTGTATATATAATATAGGACACTATATAGCCGTTTGGAGGGAGTGGGTGAAGGTTTAGTGCCAAAAATGGTAAAAAAAATCAGAAATCTAACGGCTAGTTTCTGGGCCATCAGTCGACTGAGCAAGGCTTATCAGTCGACTGAGTGGCCATCAATCGGCTGAGGCGCCTGTTGAGCTCTGTCAGGCAGGCCAAAAATACAATTTTTATACTTTTGTAGTTTTGCTCTAAAATTAATTTTAATGCTTGGGGAAGGTCAAATATAGGTTCCTAAGATACCTATTTTTGGGAGAGCTCAAAATAAGACCGTTTGAATTTAATTCAAATTTATTTCAAAACCGGTTTTTGCTAAAATAAAGTTTGAAAGAATCTTGATTCAACTTTGATTTACTCAATCTAATAATATTAAAACAATGTGTATGAGCTGTAATGATGATCAAATAAGAAACTTTACACATATTCTAAAGTATTCACTCAAATATTGAATAAATGAGTCTTTGATTACTTTAGGAAGTTTCTTCAATTATTCACTTGCTTTAGTCTTTGATCCTCATTAATTTACAGTGATAAATGAGCTTTGATTAAGTTGTGTATGATGCATATTGAGAATATACTACAACATTGATTTGTCGGTTTGTCCACGAATGATAGTATTGATTGTGGCTATACCTAAAACATCAACTTAGTTAAATTACACATAATTAATGTTATTGTTATTATCAAAACAAGATTAGTGACTTTTAGGTCAACAATAACATCAATAAACATGCGAATCTTCGATTATAATTACACGCCTATCTTACTTAGAAGCTGAAAGGGCGAATTGGGTGCCAAATACCTTCCCGATCGTAACTTAATTCCCGAACTTTTGAATCAATTGGTTTCGTATTAATTGTATTTAAGAGGTCGTTTAATTCGTAAATATCCCTCTTTTACACATAGTTTTGTTTGTTTAGTAAAAAAAATTGGCGACTCTGATTTCCTTTACAAATCATCACCATCTTTTTCCTATAATTAAACGAACCATTTTTCAAATGAAACAAAAAATCGGAGGAATTGTCGCCAAGGGGATCCGGCGTCGAAAGCGCAGGTTCTCACAACAGGTCGTGATAGACTTCATAGCAAAGTTCACGTACAATAAAGAGTTGATCCCTGAGCCACCAGAACTGCTGCCACATGTGGACCCGTGTACCTCGAGTCCCGTCCCTCTAAACTTGCAACCAGAGGTTCCCATATGGATACTCCATGTAGATGGAGTTTCCAATTTGCAAGGATTCGATGCTGGTTTAATCCTGATCACTCTTGAGGCTAACACCCTGGAGATAGTTCTCAAATTCTTCTTTAAAACCTCTATCAACGAGGCTGGATATGAAGCCATCATTTTGAGACTGAGAATAGCTGATTATTTGGGGACAAGGCAGATGATAATCTACAATGACTCTGCAGTAGTGGTTGGCCAAATACTTGGCCACAACATGGCTAAAGAAGATCACATAGCTGCCTTTTTGGCTAAGGCTAAAGTAACAGCTCATAGGTATTCAAACCTGATTTTTGTCAAAGTCCCACATGCTCAAAACAATAAAACCGACCGCCTGGCCAAACTCGCTTCATCCATAAAAGTACCAAATAGTGTTCACATAGAGTACTTGAAAAGAAAGATCGTTAATGAGCTCGTAGAGCTTGACACCGCCCCAATACAGGTCTGTAAGTGTTGGATTGATCCAATTCTGGACTACTTCACGAGCAGAGCTCTTCCAGAAGACAAGAAGATGAATAAAATAATAAAATACATTTTCAACAGATATGTAGTCATTGAGGCAACGCTATACATGAGGGGGTAGGTCCTTCCATTCTTACTTTACCTGCACCCCCACCAAGCCCAGGCAGCTCTGTTAGCGGTACATGAGGGTTTATGTGGAGGGTACCTAGCAGCTTGCTCACTAGCTCTTAAAGTTGGCATACAAGGTTACTTCTGACCCACTATCTTGCAAGACGCCAAGGAGCTGGTAAGAAAATATAACAAGTGCCAACAATTCATCAACGTTCAGCAACTCCCAGCAGAGCTCATGACCCCTATCAGTAGTCCTTGGCCTTTCTTTCAGTGTGGTATGGATATAGTTGGGCCTTTCCCCTTAGGTAAGGGTAGACCAAGTTTGCAGTGGTAACTATCGATTACTTCACCAAGCGGACTGAGACAGAAGCATTGGCCACAATCACCACCATGAAGATTCAATGTTTTGTATGGAGGAATATCATCTGCCATTTTGGTCTCCCAAAGGTGCTGATCACAGATAATGGAAAATAATCTATTGCGACCTATTTATAGATTTTTGTAAGGGACGTGGGATTGAAAACCATTACAGCTCGCTTGTTCATCCTCAGGCTAACGATCAAGCAAAGGTCACCAACAGAACCCTACTGAGCTCGTTGAAGAAAAGACTTGATAATGCTAAGAAAAATTGGTTCGGAGAGCTTTCATCAGTGCTACGAGCTTATAGAACCACCATTAGCGGTCTAACTAGCGAAACTCCCTTCTCTCTGACCTATGGAACTGAAGCAGTTATCCCAGTGGAGATAAGAGTACCGACATATAAAATCAACCATCATGACCCAGCTCGTAATGACGAAGGCCTGCTAGCCAATTTAGATTTCCTTAAAGAAAAAAGAGAGCAAGCATGAATTAAAGAAGATGCCTATAAAAGGAGTATGGTCAAAAGTTATAACAAAAGGATCAGGCACAAAATCTAAATGTAAGCGACTTAGTACTTTGAAAAGTCATTTTAGCCACAAAGATTTTTTAACATGGCAAGCTCGCTGCTAAGTGGAAAGGTCCCTATGTGGTTACTAAGGTCAACCGACCTGATACTTACTATCTGAGGACTGTAGACGGCATGGAGCTCATGAGACCATGGAATATAGAACACCTCAAGAGATACTATCCTTGAGTTGAAATGCCTTTTCCTTTTGTAATAGTTGTTTCTAAGAAAAATGTATATAAACAAAATTGTTTTAATACTTCGTTACTTGTAAAGTGCACTATGTAAAAACCTTTCATGAAGAGGTCTATTTACTAAGTGCCCATCTCACTGAGCACACTTGCACTTTGTAAAAACCTCTCACAAATAGGTCAGTTTAGTAAGTATCTAGCTCACTGAGCACACTTGCACTCTATAAAAAATCTCTCACGAAGAGGTCAGTTTAGTAAGTGTTCAGCTCACTGAGCACACTTGTGCTCTGTAAAAACCTCTCTCGAATAAGTTAGTTTAGTAAGTGCCCAGCTCCTTGAGCACACTTTCACTATGTCAAAAACCCTTTCACAAAGAAGCTAGTTTTTCAATTGGAGAAACCTGATAATAAATGAGAAAATTACCAGAATTTGCCTAAGTCAGAAGGGGGCACAACTCTATTCTAGACTTAGCCAAAATATCAAGTTTTCTTTTTAATACACCAAGGATTTCAAAAAAAATCTTATCACCACATAGGTCAGTCACCAAGTGTAAAAGGTACTCAACACATGCCTGTTGAGAACTGTACAATTCATCTCACAAAGAGGTCGGCATAGTAACTGCTTAAATTAATAAGCACTTTTACACACTGAGGAGTCCAAGTGACATTTAATAATTCTTAATAAACTTTGCTTAAGTTATAAGGGGCATGACTATTCTAGACTTAACCAAAGTAACAATAATTCTATTTTGTACTAAAAGACCCAATAATAAATGGTTCAACAAGCTCCTCTAGCTCATTGACCTCTTGTGAATATGGGAAAAGACCTCCCTTGAGGCATGGCCTTATTTAGAAAACACTCCAGTAATCTATTGCCTAATAGGTGAGTTTTTACGTACAAACTCTCCCTAAGTGTGACGAGTGTGTATGATTGCACTCACCTTTCATTAGGTGAGCCTCAAGGGGTGTTAGTGATTAAAAATTTAACTTAGGGAGTGCTTGTGAAAAATATAAGAGATATAAATAACACCGCCCTATATATATATTACAAGTCTAACTAAGAGAAGCAATACTTGGGATATAACTCTAACTAAGGGAAGCAATACTTGGGATATAACTTAATGTTACTTTTACAATAATTACTAGTATATTTCTAGATTTATGGATTTAAAATATTTTTTAGTTGTTATTTAATTGATTACATCTTTATGTTAATTAAATAAGGATTACCCAAATGATCATTGCATTAATTATATTGTATTGATTTGATTCAGTATTGAGGATTGAAATATAATTGATCGATGTTTTGAATATAATTTTACTTAATGATATATACGATACAAAATAAAAAGTTCGATGATTAGAATATGTTGTACTAGTGATCAAATATCCCTTTTTTGCCTAAAATAAATTTAAGAGATGTTTTTATAAATTATTTTCATAGCAAAAAGTGAATTGTTATGATTTGTATTTGATATTTATTTATACGATATATAGGTTATATTATTTTTGTTATGTATGGAAAGTGAAATACTTTTGTTAAATATGAATAAATGATACATTTAAAGGTTTAGGAGAATATTTCAATTGTCCGTGAACCATGCGTTCATAAAAAAAATTGCGAGGTTACTAAAGAATTTTGTGAATGTGCAATTAAAAAAAGGTTTTATTGTTTGACGTTTAAAAAAGAGGTGTTGTTTGGTTAGCGTGTATAAAATAGATAGGGTGGGTTGATTGTTTTTGATAAAAAATATGGTGAGGCAAAGCGAAAGTTTTCTTTTATTAAGCAATAAGAATATTGTTGTGAATATATGTAAGATTTTTATATTTTAATTTTTGCCACAACAAAAATTAGCATCCATTTAATGTGTTCAGTAAAATCAACTTCCATTGAAACAAAAGAAAATATTTTTTTACTAAAAATAAAAAGACTGAGTTTATTTAAGAATTGAAGCAATTAGGTATAAGGGCTCATTCTAATAATAATATAATTATAAAAGACACTTAAAAATTAGCCATGTAAATTAAGGACATTGTACAAAAAAGACAGTAATACCCTTTCCTTATAATATCGTCTCATTATGACACTAACAACAACCAGAAGGTGCTAAATGCATTTAGCACTCCTGAACAACAACCAGAAAGTGCTAAATGCATTTAGCACCCCTTGGATAGCAATTAGAAAGTGCAACCAGAAGGTGCTAAATACATTTAGCACCCCTGTACAACAACTAGAAGGTGCTAAATGCATTTAGCACCTCCTGGACAGCGGTCAAAAAGTACAACCAGAAGGTGCTAAATGCATTTAGCACCCTTGGACAGCAATCAGAAGGTGCTAAATCCATTTAACACGCCCTGGACAGCAGCTAGAAAGTGCAATAAAAAATGCATCTTTAGGAAATACTCATTTTTAGGAAATACTCATATTATTATATTAATTAAAATTTTACAATTTTAAAAGTTATTTGAATTGACAGGTTCAATGAACAAAAATGCATCTTTAGTGTAATTAAGTACATTATATCTTATTGGTTCAACATTTCAAAAATGCCATTAAAAGAATTGAAATGTTAACCAGAAAAGTATCGTTTCAGAGTTAGAATAATCAGTCATCATAGCAGTAAAATCACCTGTAAAAAAATAATTATTTAAGGTTGAAAACAAATTTTGATTGAATTGAGAGGTTTAATGAACTAAAATACAGTTTTAGTGTAATTATCTTCTATGTAAAATTAACTATTTTATTAGTTTTATTTTTTTTTCTTTTTAATTTTTTTAGCTATTTTTTTATAACTTTTATTTTTGTGTTTTGGTTATTGGCAATTTTTTTGTTAATTGAGTAGATAAAATTTAAAGCAAAGCTAAGGGAACCGCAACTTAGATAAAATAATAATTTTATTTCATTTTTAGACTTTTTAAAATTATACTACGTTTAATCTAAATAATTCCATAAGATAATATATTTTTTTTATTTGTTTTTACCATAGGATTTAGTACATTAATTATGCACATCAAAAAAATAAAAATTTAAGACACTTGAAAAGGAAAAAAAAAACTGTAAATTAGAACATAACTAATTATTCTTTCAATAGCATTTGTCAATTCTTTCAATGGTATTTTTGAAATGTTAAATCAATAAGATATAATATACTTAAAAGTATCGTTTTAGAGTTAGAATAATCAGTCATGTACTAATCATTTATGATAAAAGTAAATGCATAGCAGGAGAAAATGGAAGTTTTTAATTTTACATTCTTTTTCAAACAAATAGTACACATATATACCTAATATTCAACCACATGGAAGGGAAAAGGGAAATAGGATTCCGTCAAAAATAAATAATATAAATTATTAAGTCACTATATTTTTTCTTGTAAGTCTATCTCAACTGGTGGTTAAACTTAATTAATGGTTGAGATGGATCAATTTAACGAAATCTCAAAAAGAAATTAATAGTATGAAGTCGAGAATAGCAATAAAATCACCTGTAAAAACATAGTTATTTAGGATTGAAAACAAATTTCATTGAGTTTTTTATGGAATTAATTAGATTATCTTACGGAATTAATTAGATTAAACTTAATATAATTTTAAAAAGTCTAAAAATGAAATAAAATAATTAGTATATCTGAGTTATGGTTTCCTTAGATTCGCTCTACGTTTTATCTAATCAATTAACAAAAAAAAATTGCCAATAACAAAAAAAAAATAGTTATAAAAAAATAGTTAAAAAAAATAAAATATAAAACTAATAAAATAGTTAATTTTACATAGAAGAAAATTTAAAGAGAGAGTTAAATAAATATCCTTATGCTTAACTCTTGTATCAAAATAGTAAATTACCTTATTAATTTTAAATTATGAATTTTACTTTATATTCCAAAACATAACTAAATAAATTGATATTTAACTAAATAAGATAGAGAGGAGAACATAACTAAATAAATTAATAATTAACAAAAAAATTGCCAATAACCAAAACACAAAAAATAAAAGTTATAAAAAAAGAAAAAAAAACTAATAAAATAGTTAATTTTACATAGAAGAAGATTTAAAGAGAGTGTTAAATAAATATCCTTATGCTTAGCTCTTGTATTAAAATAGTAAATTACCTTATTAATTTTAAAATTAATATTCTAAATATATCAAATTATGTGCCATTGGATTGGTGAATCAATCTTGACCATTGGATTGTTAAATTGATTTATGACCTTTAGATTAAAAAAGATAGTTGTCAAATCAATGAATAATATTTCCTTGATTTGTATTATAGACTAGGGTATACCCGTGCCGATGGCACTACGGTTTAATTTGTGTAACTACTACGTACCGAAACATTAATAGAAAAACAATTTTTTGTTATACAAAAGATGACACCCAACTTTGCCACCATCACGGAGAGAAATTGATAATTATATTCCCCACCCTTAAAACTATGTACACTATATAATTGATACCTAAAATCATCGATATTTTCAACAAATTTAAAGTGCACTTGACAAATTTACTAAATCATGTTGTATCATAAAAATTGGTTGTAAAACTTTTTCGATTTAACTTTCAAAGCTAATTTATTTCTTGTTTACTAAATAACTTGAGTGTTTTTTTTATATATAGAATAAAAGCAAGGTTAACTTAATAAATTATTAGGGTATGTCCGTGCCCGAGGGCACGAAATAGCGAAAAAAATAAATCTATGTTTATGGATAACAAAAATTATTTATTTTCATCTACTGTACTTATGGCATGATAATTAATTGGTAGTAGAAGCTCAATTTTTACCTTTTTTTTCTAACGTAAAATTATAATAAACTCAAAACTTATTTGTGTTTTAGTAAATTGTGTTTTAAAAAAAATAGTTAAAAAATAAAAAGAAACAGTTTATAAAAAAACACAAACTAATTAAAATTAAATAAGTTTTGAGTGCCCTTGGGCACGGGCATAACATAAAATTGTGAGTGATTTATATATTTTATTTACTTCTCGCAAATCTCAAAGTGATATTACGTTATCGATCACTTTCCAACCGAATCGATCATGATCAGTTTAAAATTAACACAAATCAATAAATCGTATTCGCATTCCAATGTCCACATCGGTAAGTTTGGCATTGGTTGCGTATTCAGTCGTATTTAACTTAGTTATTTCAGATTATTTGTTAAAATAACAAATATAGTTTGAATATTATTTGTTCACCAAGGAATAGAAAGTCATTCATTTAAATTCGAAATGATAACATCTAAAATTTAATAAAGTACCATATGAACACAATCCAAATCAACTATTGACATGTTTAGTGAAAATACCAATTAAGAAATACAAAAGGTTAGTAACCATTTGTGTTAGATATATTTCACATAATAGAAAATATGTTACTTATTTTAGCACCAATCATTCTATATTTGTATTACTTTTTTTTGTTACAAATTAAGTCTCACTTTTTTTCCTTATATCTCAAATTAAGGGTTTCAGATAAAATATATCATTTTTAGGAAATACTCATATTATTATATTAATTAAAATTTTACAATTTTAAAAGTTGTTTAAATTGACAGGTTCAATGAACAAAAATGCAGCTTTAGTGTAATCAAGTACATTATATCTTATTGGTTCAACATTTCAAAAATGCCATTAAAAGAATTGAAATGTTAACTAGAAAAGTATCGTTTCAGAGTTAGAATAATCAGTCATTATAGCAGTAAAATCACCTGTAAAAAAATAATTATTTAAGGTTGAAAACAAATTTTCATTGAATTGAGAGGTTTAATGAACTAAAATACAGTTTTAGTGTAATTATCTTCTATGTAAAATTAACTATTTTATTAGTTTTATTTTCTTTTTATTTTTAATTTTTTAACTATTTTTTATAACTTTTATTTTTGTGTTTTGGTTATTGGCAATTTTTTTGTTAATTGAGTAGATAAAATTTAAAGCAAAGTTACGGGAATCGCAACTTAGATATACTAATAAGTTTATTTCACTTTTTGAGTTTTTAAAATTATACTACGTTTAATCTAAATAATTCCATAAGATATATATTTTTTTTATTTGTTTTTACCATAGGATTTAGTACATTAGTTATGTACATCAAAAAAATAAAAATTTAAGACACTTGAAAAGGAAAAAAAACTGTAAATTAGAGCATAACTAATTATTCTTTCAATAGCACTTGTCAATTCTTTCAATGGTATTTTTGAAATGTCAAATCAATAAGATATAATATACTTAAAAGTATCGTTTCAGAGTTAGAATAATCAATCATGTACTAATCATTTATGATAAAAGTAAATGCATAAAAGGAGAAAGTAGAAGTTTTTAATTTTACATTCTTTTTCAAACAAATAGTACACATATATACTTAATATTCAACCACAAGGAAGGGAAAAGGGAAATAGGATTCCTTCAAAAATAAATAATATAAATTATTAAGTCACTATATTTTTTCTTGTAAGTCTATCTAACCACTTAATTAATGGTTGAGATGGATCAATTTAACGAAATCTCAAAAAGAAATTAATAGTATGAAGTCGAGAATAACAATAAAATCACCTGTAAAAAAATAGTTATTTAGGATTGAAAACAAATTTCATTGAGTTTTTATGGAATTAATTAGATTATCTTACGGAATTAATTAGATTAAACTTAATATAATTTTAAAAAGTCTAAAAATGAAATAAAATAATTAGTATATCTGAGTTATGGTTTTCTTAAATTCGCTCTACGTTTTATCTACTCAATTAACAAAAAAAATTGCCAATAACAAAAAAAAATAGTTATAAAAAAATAGTTAAAAAAAATAAAATATAAAACTAATAAAATAGTTAATTTTACATAGAAGAAGATTTAAAGAAAGAATTAAATAAATATCCTTATGCTTAACTCTTGTATCAAAATAGTAAATTACTTTATTAATTTTAAATTATGAGTTTTACTTTATATTCCAAAACATAACTAAATAAATTGATATTTAACTAAATAAGATAGAGAGGAGAACATAACTAAATAAATTAATAATTAACAAAAAAATTGCCAAAAAGTTAAAAAGAAAAAAAAACCTAATAAAATAGTTAATTTTACATAGAAGAAGATTTAAAGAGAGTGTTAAATGAATATCCTTATACTTAGCTCTTGTATTAAAATAGTAAATTACCTTATTAATTTTAAAATTAATATTCTAAATATATCAAATTATGTGCCATTGGATTGGTGAATCAATTTTGACAATTGGATTGTTAAATTGATTTATGACCTTTAAATTAAAAAAGAATGATTAAATCAATGAATAGTATTTTTTTGATTTGTATTATAGATGAGTCCGTCCTTTGAGTTATAAAATATTACGGAGCGAGAATCTCTTACAAATTCTGTATTTTTAATTTCTTTGGTAGTTAACCAATAAAATATCCAAAGTTGTACAACTACCACCATCTGCAACGCTCTCCTGCCCGTGAAATGAAGGCCAATTTTTAGCTGTACCTTCTCATAATCACTCCTCCCTTCACTAATAAACACCGCACCCCACCAACAACCACCCCATCCCCTCTCCTTCACTAACCAGTCAACTCTCCACATTCCGATCTCTCTCTCTCTCTTACCTCCAATGGCAGATCTCGGCCCCAAGACCGAGATTTCCTTCGCCGGAACCTTCTTTAGCAGCGCTTTCGCCGCTTGTTTCGCCGAGGTATTCTTCTCCATCGACCTTCTCTTCTTCACTCGTTATCAATTCAATATAATTACAGTGTCATTTTACATTTTACACTTGCCTAATTAAGCTCGTTTGCTTGCCTCTGTGATTATCGCATTGCCAAACTTGATCGCTACTATGAGATTTTGCAATTTCGATTCGTAATTCCGGAAACGCTAATTTTTTATTCGTTTATGCAAAAAGAAATGTGGTTATCAATTCGGTGGAATTAGTTGTGTTGTTTTACAATTTACACTAGCCTAATTACTTTTCTTCTAATGAAGCTCGTTTGGTTGCCGCTGTGGATTATCGCATAGACTTCGTAGGCTATGATCGGTGCTCTTTAGATTTTGCACTTCTGATCAGTAATTCCGAAAATGCCAGATTTCAATTCATTTGTGCAAAGAGAAATTTGGTCTAGTTCAGGTGAAAAACACTACTACCGAGTTGCTATTTCACTTCTAAGACATTTTAAGGCTCCATTTGATAGCAACATGAAAAATAGCAGGAAAAACAATTGATTTGTGTGAGAAGTTGGAAAATAAGTCTGAAACATTTGGTGAGATTAACTCTTATTTTTTGGCTTTTTCCTTATTTTTCAACAAAATGTAATGGAGGACGGAGGACATATAAAAATGAGTATGAGATGGAGGGCATCTCATCACATGTCTCAACTTATTTTCGAGTTTTTTCACACAAATCACTTGTTTTTCCTACCATTTTCCATGTTACTATCAAATAGAGCCTAAGAAAATAATAATTTCAATTTAACCAACGGTATTAATAAAACATATTTACAACATTGAGATTTGTACATTGGTTATGTACCAAAGGGAAAGGTGATCTTAAAGTTGTTTGATTCTCAATGCCAAATACGTGCCATTTACTATTTAGATCAATTCGTTTGTGTTATTTGACCAACACAGAGGACAAGTGCGAAAAAAACATTTTACTAGTGGCCATTTAGCAGTAAAGAGGTGAAAACAATCACCATCTACTAAATAGGTAAAAATGATATGAACTACTTTAAGGTCATCCATATATTATCTATATAGAGGAAAGAAACATGCACAAGCTATTCGAACAAGAATGAAAAGTTAGGGGATTGAGGGAATAGGAAGATAAGGTAATGTAGAAATCCAAATCATATGTAGAGATATTGAAACTTATCTTCACATAATTGAAAACTATTGAGATTTGTATATATGTTATTTATAGCATGTGTATATTTATGAGATAATTAAGAAATCCTTATTATAATGAAATATCCTATTTTTAGGATTTCACTCTTGTATATATTGATGTACTCATTTTCTCAATAATACACAAAAATTCTTCTCACAATCTCACATAATCTCACATGGTATTTGAGGGAGGTTCCGACCATCTCTATGTGGGTGGTGTGATGGAAAAGGGTATGATACACGCGAAACAACTAGGATTTTGGATTGCTCTTTGGTTGTTGGTGGCTAGGGTTTGGTGAGGTGATGGGCGGCTAGGGTTTTTTTGTTGATTACTAGAATGACAGACACAGCAAACACGAGAAAGGAGTCGGATTTTCTCACTAACCTTCCTTTGATACCATGTTATCTGGTGTGCCGCCTCTGTCTCTCTCTTTATGAACTAAAGTGTTCAAACCAAGCTCGTGGGGACCGCTTTAGTCCATAAAAAGTGTGACGGAGGCGGCACACCGGATGAGACTCCCCTTGAGCAACAAACCCAGGAGCTACTCTTTCTGATCCGGGTTAGCGCTAGGCTATGGTTGATGAGATGTCCGCTTTACATTCGGGTGGCACATGGGACCTCGTGCCTCTTCCTCCTAGTAAATCAATAGTTGTTTGTCGTTAGATTTACACTGTCAAAGTTAGGTTCGATGAAAATGTTGATCGTTTGAAAGCCCGACTAGTTGCAAAAGGGTATACCCAGATCCATGAATTTGATTATGGTGATGCGTTATCTCCGGTGGCTAAGATGTCCTCTGTTCGCCTATTTCTCTCTATGGCGGTCATTCACCACTGGCCCCCTTATCTGTTGGACATCAAGAATGCTTTTCTACATAACGAATCATAGGAAGAGGTATATATGGAGCAACCTCCTGGGTTTTGCCCAAGGAGAGTTTCATCTGGCGTGCCGCCTCCGTTGCTCTCTTTATGGACTAAAGTAGTCCCCACGGGCTTGGTTTGAATGCTTTGGTTCGGTTGTTTGTTAGTTTCAGTTTGGTATGACTCGTAGTGAGGCTGATCACTTCGTCATTTACTCCCATTCGTTTCCTGACAGATGCATTTACTTGTTCATTTATACAGGTGATATTGTGATTATGGAAAATGATCAAGAGGGCATACATAAACTCAAAAAGCATTTATTTCACAACTTTCAGATGAAAGATTTAAGGAAACTCAAATATTTTCTAGGAATAGAAGTTGCTCAATCTCTACAGGGTATCATTATCTCCTAGCGGAAGTATGCCTTAGATATCTCAGAAGAAATTGGCATGCCAAATTGCAAACCCATAAAGACTTCGATGGATCCAAACATGAAACTTCCACCTAATCAGGGGGAGCCATTATCTGGCCCTAGTAAGTATCAGAGACTTGTTGGGAAACTCAACTACTTCATCGAGACATGTCCTAACATCGCGTTCCCGATGAGTGTACTCAGCCAGTTCCTAAGTGCTCCATGTGATAGTCATTGAGAGGCAGCTGTTCGTATTTTGATATACATAAAGAAGACACCGGGCAAAGGCCTTCTGTATGAAAGTAGAGGTCACACTGAGATTGTTGGCTATTCTGATGCTGATTGGGTAGGCTGCCCATATGATAGACATTTGATTAGTGGGTATTGTATCTTCGTTGGAGGAAATCTAGTTTCATAGGAGAGCAAGAAACAATAAGTTGTTTCCTTGTCACCGCTGAGGAAGAATATCGAGCCGTGGCAAAAGCAATATGTGAGCTCATATGGATGAAATAGTTACTCTAAGAGTTGAAGTTCACGAAGATTCAACAAATGAAGTTGATATGCGATAACCAAACAGCTCTCCACATTGCGTCTAATCCGGTCTTTCACGGAAGGAACAAACATATCGAGATTGACTGTCACTTTATTAGAGAAAAAATTCTTTCAGGGGAGATTGCTACTAGCTACATGAAATTGAATGATCAACAAGTTGATATCTTTATTAAGTCTCTCGGTGGACCTCGAGTCAATTACATTTGTAACAAGCTTGGAACATACAACTTGTACGCTCTAGCTTGAGGGGGAGTGTTAGGATTTGTATATATGTTATTTATAGCATATGTATATTTAGGAGATAATTAGGACATCCTTATTGGAAGGAAATATCCCTATTTTATGGTTTCACTCTTGTATATATTGATGTACTCCTTTTCTCTATAATACACAACAATTCTTCTCACAATCTCTCATAATCTCACAAAACCAACAGCGAAATTTGACATCCGTACTTGATTACTTATTATAGTGGTTAATTATGACCTTACACCATACGGATATAGATTGAGACTTTAGACATTACATTGGTCTTTAAGCAATGTGGTTATGGTAGAGCTAGCTAGGCTTCTAATCTGTTTCATCTCTATTTTCAATGTTGCAAGTCGAATTCTCTTTTCCTTTAAGATTCCCAATTGCAGTTTGGAAGATACAAGGTTATGGAGATGCTATCATTAATCTGATTCTTTGATTAGTGCAGCTGTGTACCATTCCCCTAGACACTGCTAAAGTTAGGCTCCAGCTTCAGAAGAGAGCAGCATTGGGGGAAGGATTAGGTGTATCCAAGTACAGGGGAATGTTGGGTACAGTTGTTACTATTGCCACGGAAGAAGGTGTATTAGCACTATGGAAAGGCATTATACCTGGATTGCATCGCCAGTGTCTATATGGAGGCTTAAGGATTGGTTTATACGAACCTGTAAGTATTGGTTCTCCTGTGTAAGTGATGTAAATTTTATCATCTCTTGGTGATACATTTGAGCTTTACATATAAACTGCATATTTCACAGGTCAAGGCCTTTTATGTTGGTAGTTTTTATATCACGGCTGCCACGTTATTCCTGAAAATAGTTGCTGCTCTGACAACTGGTGAGTATATTGACTGTTACTTTCACACACTTGAGTCTTTACACAGTTGGACATATATAAATATATCTATATATAGAGAGAAATCCTAGACACAAAATTCTCCACAAAAAGTTAATCCACCAAACACGCTTGGCATTGATGTGTTGAGTTGGGACCCACGTCTAATCACATCACTTTACCCAAGTCAGTGTCAAGTATGTTTCTGGAGTATTTTATGTGTTTAGCATTTCTCATATATATATGTATTGGTAGATAGAGAGAGATAATATTTGTTAGCGGATGTCTGCAGGATATGGTGCACGGACCTATAGGCTTTGTCATAACGTCATGTAATGGAGCTAAATAGTCACTATTCACTTGTATACGTTTTTAAATGCGGTTTCTCTCATCAAACAGGTGCCATAGCGATCACAATAGCTAATCCAACTGATCTCGTGAAAGTTAGACTTCAAGCTGAAGGTAAATTGCCTCCTGGAGTGCCGTGGCGTTATTCCGGTGCTATGAATGCGTACTACACCATAGTGAAACAGGTCAGTTATCCAGACAATATTGTCAATCAAATCTTGTCAGTTTCTTTTAGTGATTATAGTTTAACAATATATGAAACAGGAAGGGCTGGCAGCTTTGTGGACTGGACTAGGTCCCAATATTGCACGAAATGCGATTATAAACGCTGCCGAACTAGCTAGTTATGATCAAGTTAAACAGGTTATCAAATTGATTCTATTGCTTGTAATTACTCATGTTTACAATTTGTTGCTGTCTTTAATGTGTATGACACCATCCTAACTGCATCTATACTATGCAGACCATTTTGAATATTCCAGGGTTTACAGACAATATTTTAACTCATCTACTAGCTGGATTAGGTGCAGGATTTTTTGCAGTCTGTATTGGTTCTCCTATTGATGTGGTAAACTTTACCTTCTCATTTTAGTTTTATCTTATAGTTGTACTCCAAAGAATGGAATTGTTTCCCTAGGTTTATAGCCTGATTTATACCTATAAAAGTAGCACATCAATACACATACTCCCGCCACCTGAAATTATGCATCGGACTTTCTATGTTGGGACATCCTAAATCAAGAATTGCAATATAAGATTATTTTTCCCAAATTTCATGTTAGTTAATCAAGCCTTGTTCGTGACAATTGATTCTACTAGAACTAGTGTCTTCTTACTAAGTTTGGCTGTGAATATTTCGGAAGAAGGGAGTAATATTTATATAAATATTATGCTTTACTAAATGAAATTTAGAGTAGGACATTACGAAGTGATAAATCTTAATGGCAGCAAAGAATCTTTATTGCTTCCTCTTCTCCATTATTTTCAATTTTCACATCTATTCTGATTCTATAAATGTATATATATAGTCTGGAAAGTAATTTGACTAAGCTAATTTGTTGACTATCGTGATGAAAGTTTGCCTTAGATCTTGTGAAATTATGATGGATGGTATTCACGAATTTTTCCTTCAATGTTCTTGTTTGTTTACATTCCAGGTGAAATCTAGAATGATGGGAGATTCGGTCTATAGAAGTACCTTTGACTGTTTCATCAAAACTTTAAAAAATGAGGTACTTGGAATTTCTGATGGGCAAGAAAAGTTGATGAAACTTCCAAATATTATATATTTTGAATTATATTGAAAAACTTAATTCTATTTGTAATATTGGCCTAGCTGAAAAGAGCTATTGGCATTGCTCATCAAATTATTCATGCTCGTGCTGGCTAATCCTTTGCAGGGACCTTTAGCATTCTACAAGGGCTTCCTCCCAAATTTTGGTCGGTTAGGATGTTGGAATGTCATCATGTTTTTGGTATTCGAGCAAGTAAGATTCATAACTTCCATCCCTGTTTACATGTTTTTAATACCTATTCTTATTATCTCAATTTTCAATAATTTTTCAGAATTTTCTAAAATTGAGCATCTTAGCTTACCAATTCTGAAGGGATGATTGTTGCCATTTTAATCCATTATTTCTTGTTTTGTTTTGAAAATCACCGAAAACTCCTTTCCTATGTTTTTATAACTGAGGGTACTTCAAAGACATTTTCTATGAATCAAACACACACTGGTAGCGTTTCATTTTTGTTCGAAAAAGTGAAAATAAAGGGTGTTTTTGAAGCGGTCCAACCATGCCCTGTTATAGTAGAAAAATAGATCTAAGGGCCTATAATATTACGTGTTATGCATGTAGGACACTCCAATACTTTTTGTTTCCGGATCTAGTCTCTATTTTTGTTGCCCGTTTATCTGCTTATAATAGCTAATGACAATGTAATATTGTTAATTATCCCAATAACAGGTCAAGCGAATCTTTATTTGGGAAGCATAGACTACGCTAAATTTTTTAAATTTTGGCAAGCAAGGACACTACTACCTTCTCTGAATTCGCCACAGCTTCCAAAGATTTTATTTTGGGAGTGAAGTTCCTTAACCCTATCAGGGATTTCATTTAGAATTTTATTGGAGTCGTTATTTCATTGAACTAATTTACGATTATAATGATTTATTCAAAGGCAGCAGCACCACATTATCTATTCATCCCTTTAGTTACGTTATAGCTGCTTTTTTCTCTTCTACGATCTTACATTTGAAAATATAGTTGATACGGCTAAATAAGACAGATGCTAATATCTTGTGGCTAAACTGCGCAGTTAAAGTCAGTAAGTGAACAATTCAGACAAGTATAGGTTTATTGCTTCAGTTTTCCGAGTTTTTGGGGGATGGTTAGCCATATGTACTATATTGTAATATATATATATACTAGTTATGCTTTCTTTGTTAACATTGTACTCTCTTGTAACATCTGAGCATTATTTGTTTACGTTGTTCTTGAGCTCCAAACGATTATAAATTCGATTCTATTTTACACCAGCTTTTTTCATTTTGTCTTTGTTATAATAGTTTAAGTTCTACCTTATAAGTTTATTAATTCCTGCCGCCAAAGAGTTCAATATTCCTTTATTTGATGTCCCGAATTGAGAACGGATTCCTTTATGAGAAAATTAACATGCCACGTCTCTTTGCTCTTAGCCATCGTAAGTTATGTTGAAGTTAGTATATCTTTTAACTAGTGGGAGAATCGAACTAGACTCTTAATTCAGAATAGGTAAGTATTTTAAAGTGACCACATTGCTTTTTATTTTTCATATAAAGTATAAAAACCAAAGCAAAATTCCCTATTCACTAGAGGAACTAGTATCTATTGTTCCTTTTCATTATTGGAGACACGAGAAGAATGGTAACAAGGCTAGCATCAAGCTCTATATATTAATCAAAACCCACAAACACAACTCTAAAAAACTAGTTCATTAATGTTACAAACATACACCCAAAAACAAAAACTACCTAAACCTCCGCATCCCCCACCTCCTGCATTAAAACCCTCCCTTAGAATCCATTTTTGAGTACAAGATAAACCCTAGCTTTGATAAGTGACCCATTCCCAAGCTTAAACCCCGGACTCACTGGAAACCCCACAACCTGACCACCTGTCACCTTCCCTCCGGGATACCTCACCACACTCTCCATATAACTCGGGTGAAACTCCGCCCCTCTACTCGCCTCAAAATGGCTGGGTGGTGGTTCCAATGAGAAAGCCAACAGATGCAACAACCAAACTGCCTTAGCCAACCCCAAGAACTCGCCATAAAACCCGCTTCTAGGGTGGTTTCCGGCCAAAACCTGGCGGCGCTGCTCCAAATCACCGAACAGTGACTCCTCCATTTTGGGGTGAACGATCGAAAGGAACTTCTTGAAGCAGAATTTGCCAAAGTGACAATTGGGCAAAATGCCAAGGAGCTCGGTGGGGTCCATGGCCTTCATGTCCTTGAACTGCGTAAAGCAGTCTTGCCGGAACTGGTTGGGGTGGATAAGGGAGGAGAGGCTGCCGTCCATGTAGAAGGTCTCATGGTCGAACCCTTGGAAGACTTTGCGGTTCACGTAGGATTCGAGTGCGTATTTTGCATGGTTTGGTCCGACAATTGAGTCCATAGTGGCGGTGGTTGTGGCGCCTCCGGTGGCTGTGGCGGATTCAATGGACCTAACAGCGGCTGCAATGTCCCACCGGGCGGATCGCATGAGAGAGAGGAGGAGGGCTGTGAATGACTTTGATGCTTCTTTTACTGCATTCATAGTACCCTCGAATAGCTCTGGCACCGGCGCAGCTGTGACTGTTACATCAGATAAAATGGGTGAGATTCCGAGGTGATGAAATTACTCAACTTCCCCATTTCTAGGATTTTGATATTTACATGCTAAAATGTTCACAATTAAATTATCGAATTTGCAAATTGATTATAGTTGCACTGGTAGAAAAACTAAAATATCAAAATTACCAAACATAGAAGGATTAGAACAGGGGCTTGGACTCCCTCCATCAATTTTTTTTTTCTCTTTCTCAACAAACTTTGTTTATTTTCTAAGTATATTTATGCACTTGTCGAATATGGGGATCCATTCAGTACCCTGATTGAAAAGTGCAAGATAGGACAATAATTTTAACAGGGACAATCTTATTAATTCTTACTAAAAACATTAATTGCAATTTATTCAATCATCAATGATAAAATTTATCTTTTGTCAAGGAAAAATACAAGAAAAACCCTAAAGTTTGGGGTCCTTTGCAAGTTAAATCTCGATATTTCAATTTTGGCAAGACGAACCCTGAAGTACAATTATGACTTCAATTCAAACCTTCCATCAAAATCTATTTAAACTATTGGACGGAATGTTGCATGGACTGCCAACATACACGATGAGTTGGACTCCAATGATGAGTGGACAGTAAAAATGGCGCGAAAATCATCCCTTTTGCATCGATCTCCCTAATAAATTTTCAAAATTCCTTTTTAACCCCAATTCCATAAAACATAAGAGGTGAGTTGAAGACCAAAGAACCCCAATTCCATAGATACGGGAACACGCTCTTGTGGTCTCAACGCTGTGGTTCGAAGGTCATGGACGGCTGCAAATCTGGGAAGAAGCTTCGGAGGATGCAAACAATTTAGGGTAAATAATTATTTTTAAATAGTGGTAACAGTTCTTCATGCTTTTCTTTCTTTTTAATCTTTTATTCCTTTCTAAATACAGAGTATTGGCAGCTGTGGATTTTTATGTGGGTTGATCCTCCTATATCTGACCTAGCGGGACAAATAATTTTTGGTTTAATTGGTAGAGCCAACAAGTGGGAAATCGAGGTTCATAGGTTAAAAAGGAAGAGAGAAAAAGTTACGGTTTTTGCTGGATCATGGGTCATCATTGTTTTCTTGTTCAATAAACAGTAGGTGGAATTGTTAGTTTGTTGAAACAATGGGGTTTTGTTTTGTAATGGTGGAAGTAGTGTTTTTGGCCCTTTATTATGAATGTAAATGTATGTAGTGCTCTTGTTTTAGTGCTTTGACATCTATTTCTTGTTTATATTCATCCATTATCCACGCTGGAAAGTAACAAAAAAATATCAATAAATCCAGGTCAGCACCCCGTCCAATATTTCAAACGGATTTGGACGGAGGGTTTGAATTGAAGTTATAATTATACTTTAAAGTTCATCTTGCCAAAATTGAAACATCGAGGTTTAATTTGCAAAGGACCCTAAACTTCAAGGTTTATCTTGCATTTTTCCCCTTTTATCATGATTATGATTGTTGGTGTATTTATGCATTGATCATAACCTTAAAGAAACTTTTAACTATTTAATTATTTATCAATGATTATTAATCGTCTAAATTATTAGCATTTTATACACGCTGCAGTTAATACATGCTGCAGTTTATATATTTACATGACATAGTGACTAGTCATTATTAATGCATTTGTCAGATAATTGAATTTTGTATGGGTATTTATATTTAGCGGCGGGGCTAAGTGTTGGTTTCGGTACTTGCCCCGTCTAATTTTTAAAATGTGTTTATTTTTATTAGTTATTTTTAAAAAATTAAATATAATAAGTAGTAAAATACACTTTTGCCCATCTTATTTAATTTATAAACTTTACTTTGCCCCCTTCTTGTAAATTATTTTAATCTTTATAGTTAAAGATAATATTTTTAATACTTTAAAATGATATTTTGTGTGATTTACGTTAACACTTTTCACAATTTAGTGTAATTTTCTTCAAATACTAGAATACCAGAAAGTCACATACATTAAAGTAAATTTTTCTCCCGTTCACAATTAAATTCCAACTCTGCCACTGATTATTATATTAGCAAAAATATCTTTGCCGGAATATAATACTGTTTTGAAACAAATTATCATATGCTTTTAATATTATACTTTAATTTGACAATAACCACGAGGTGTGAACCGGTATATGACCAACCCATCGTGTAGCCTCAAAATGTATGTGTCATCCCAATAAAATTACTCTCCTCCTAACTTTTTTTTTTATTTTTGGTTCCCCACGGGGTGTCCGGGCCAGCTTTCGCGCACCTCGACTAATCCCCGCTCGCGGTTCGTGGCTGCCGCTGGCCAAGCATTATTTTGACAACGCCGGGGTTCGACCTTGGGAGCTCCAAGTCGACCCAAGGTTGTCCCAGTGGCAGCCTTATCCTCCTAACATTATTGTTTCCTAAAGAAAATGAAGAATTAAAATTATGTTGTACCAAAAAAGAAGAAGAATTAAAAGGACAAGGTTATATTTGTCATTTACCTTGACCAATACAGCTGACTTTCCTCTTGGACTGATGCGACCTACCACTACTACCCTTCTTCCCTCCACTGCCGCCGAGACCGGTGGCCGTCTTCAGCTTCTCTCTCAAATTCTCCACCTCCCTTTCCTTCTTCTTCACCTCCTTCTTCATCTCCTCCACCGCCGCCTCGTACGGAGCCACCACCTCCCTCAGCGTGGCTTCCCCCACCACCCTCCTCCCCCTCCCCCTCCCCATCCCCACACCACGACCACTCCTCCTAAACCTCTCCCTCAGCACCCCCAGCCGCCTCAGCTCCGCCACCACCGCCACGTCAGCCTCCCTCATCTTATCTGGATCCCAAGGACAATGAGCCTCCTGCATGCTAACGTACGCCCTCTTCATACCCAACACCGCCTCGAACACCTCCCCCATTAACATCTCCATTTCCACCGTAATTCCTCCTGCTCTCTCCTCCTCAACTTCTCCCTCGGTGTTATTATAGTATGCATCATCTGTTTGGGGAAATTAGCCTAATCAACAACACGATACACCCAGCCAAACTGCAAAACTGAATTGAAATAAAGCAGTAACACAAAGGCAATTTTAGGATCCAGTCCCTTAAATGAAAATTTCCATGAATATGGAGCAGTAGGACCGATACATCCGCACAGTATCTAGCTCTCACTCAGTATCTCTGTCTCTAGTATTACCTATGGCGAGAAATCAATTTCACAATATTATCTATCTCAAGTTAAGCAATATCTATTCCAGTGGTTTGTTATATTAGCTAAAAGAATATATGTTCGAACTCAGGATCCTAATATTTTCGAAAACGAACAGCATAGAACTAAAAGAAAGTTGAAATAAGTCTAGCCTGTGAGATTGCGAGGCGCGTATTCACTGTCCACGACATCCTCCTCCGATTCGTTGTCGTCGTCGTGAATCTCTGAGATGTCGTCGGATTCATGGCGACCGGTGGTGAGGGGATGGAGGAGGCAAGAGGCGGTGACTCGCTGGATCAGATCGGAGAAATTGGATACCTTGTGAGCCATCTTCCTGATACTTCCGTTTCTATTAAACAGTAAATGAGGTAGCTGAGGGTTAAAGTAGATAGACACAGTATTCTCCGCAACTACTATACTATACTATTTTCTCTCTCATCTCATCTCATCTCGTCTTGTTGAGAGTTGAGAATTGAAGATGGGAAAGGGTGAGTAGAATAATAGAGTGATAATAAATGCACAGAATGTGTGGGGGACTGAAGTAGAACTAACCTGGTGTTTGGATGCGGTACGTGAGATCGCAAGGATGATTTGGTTGGTTGTTTGGTTACGGGTTCTAGCTTGAACGGCATGGAGTATCGCAATTCGTGCTCCGCGTCTGCGTTGACCCGGCTTGTTTTCTTCTTCCTAGTCACCACAAGATATATAATATTTATTTATTTATTATTTTAATACATTAATTAATCAATCAAAATTAAAATGTTACAAACACTTACTTTAGTAGAATTAACACATTTAGACTAGTTACGATTAGGGATGTAGTCATAAACTATTTTAAATGGGAATAATAAAACAACACAAAAAAATAAAAAAATTATTTTATCATGAGCACAATTACAATTATCTAGGCTGGCTTGATAATTTTTAATAGTATAAAATTGTTTCATAATAATCTCATTATCTATGTTATCTAATGATTAATTTCTACTATCACAACAATATTATAATCCATGTTATTGTGATTTAAACAAATATGTTTCTATAATATTTAGGGCACAACACATGACAAAGCACACATTTTTAGCATTACAGGAACATTATTAATAAAATTTATTTATCACAAATAATAGAGGCAAAAATGGGTTTCTGTCACTAATTAAAAATTTTGTTATAGTAAGTGCAATGTAAAATTAAATGTCAATGATAAAAAAGAGAGATATATGAGTTTTAGTAAATATTAAATTAATTTATCTTAATTATAATTTAAGTAACACTTTACACATTTTTTTTAACACTTTTAATAAATTGGTCACTTTTTGAATAATAACATTCATACTCTAATATTTTTACTATTATATTTTTAATAACTTTACACCTAACATTTATATAATTTTTTAATACTATATATATATATATATATAAAAGAATGGGAAAGTTGAGTAGACACTTAGACTTATATAATTGCCTCCGTCCTTGGCAACAATATGCTTAATTCTTCCAAACAATATATGCTTAATGGCATAATTATGTTTACATAACGTTACTATCAGTCTATTGCATCTCTCTATGCAGTATTTTTCGGATAGGAATGTTGCATACTCGAAATGTGCACAAAATAATGTCACAAGTCTTTGATCGACTATAATAGTAAGACCGACCACTTGAATACACGTTTTATTATTTATAAATCTCATGTTTGATATATCGTTTTATGTTTAAACTGTTATTTTATTTTCAAAATAATTATAACTACGTGTTAATGAGAACAATCACAATGGTATATTAAAGTGTATAGTAAATAGGATTAAATATTATGTAATATTTTGAGAGAGAGTGTACAAAGAGATAATAAAGTGAGAGAGAGAGAGAGAGAGAGGGTAGAAAGAGAAAATAAAAAGGAGACCAAAAATTTATCAGTTACACGTTTAGACTCCAAAGTATAACAATTATGTGCAAGATAACAACTTTAATGGAACATAATTTTGCCATGCAACTATATTACGAGAGTAACCATTGCATGCGCCTGTAGGGTACATTTGCCTTATCCTACTTACTTTACTCATGGTGAATATTCAGAGGAATAAGAGTATGTTTGGTTGAAATTTTAAGTTAAGTTTTTGAGATTAGTTTTTAGGAAGTGTGAAAGTAGATTAAAAAGTGAATTTGATTTTTGTTGGAGTTTTTTTAATCAATTAAAAAAATCATGAAAAAAATTCAAAACATAATCACAATCGATCTTATTTTATAGATCTCGATAAATATATTTTTTTATCTAATTCAAATTTTTAAATTTAAAGTTATAGTGTTTTAGAAAATTTATGAGAGATAAAATAAAGTGAAGTGAATTTTGGAAAGAGTGAAGTAAAGTTGACTTTTTGGTAGAAAACAAAAAACATGAATTTTAAAAAATGAACCAAACATGTGCTAAGAAATCATTTTCATATGTATTTAACAATAAAAAAATAGTTATAAATTCTTTAATTGTTAGATTTCCAATCCCTAACTTCTATCATGTTCCCCTCTCAACCATAAATCTATCTAAAAGTAGATATGTAAAATTGAGTAAGATCAGAATTCTTTTAGTTGAAATATGTTTCTTGTTTCTAAATAATAAAAAGTTTAATGAGGAATGGACTTTGATAATCTATTTTCTTTTTTCTTTCTTCAAGTACGAACAATTATAAATAGACCTGGTCAACTCGAACACTCAAAAAAAATTAAAATACTTTTGGAAATTAACCGTCTCATCACGAATTTCATATGCTTTGGTCCACCCAACAAAATGTTGGTAAAGTTGGACTAATTTTTTGGATCCGGCCAATTAAGAAAGAGTTTTGCCAATGTTAAAGATAAATTGAAAAGCTCTATGAGAGAAATTGGGACAGCCCACGTGGGAGATGCCCAAAGTTAATTATTCTTTTGCGATTGGATGAACCTAAATATAAAGGGGGAAGATATTAGCATTTCTAATAATTTTTAGAAGTACTTTTATTTTTTATTAGGTTATTGATAATTGTATATTATTCAATTGCAAATAACCAATTATAAATTTGACAATATTTTATTCGGTTATCAAGAATTAAGTATATAAGTTTATACTCTGTTTTCAAGAATCGAATAACAAATACTTTACTTACTTACGAATGAACGAATAAAAGTAAGTGTTACCAAGTATTTTTTTGGTGCCAATATCTCTGTTCGACATAAATAAAGGTCATGTTTGTAATTTAAAAAATGCTTGTTAAGAACGTAAAAATATAAAAATGAATTGGGTTTCTCTAAATTGGTAAACAAAAAACATTAAATATGGCACATATTTATATATATTTTTGTTCTTTTGCGATAAATAAAGTTTAGATATGACCACGAATAATTGAGAGTGAATATTTATAGAGATTTAACAAATTCAATAACCAGTCTCGACTCTTTTCCTTTCTCAATCTATTTAGATTATCATTACTTGTAATAAAGGGAAAAAAATGTGCCTAAACTTGCCTTAACAATTTAAGTATTATAAAATAATAAAAGGTAACCATCAAGACTTAGCCGGTAATACTCCCTAACTTGCGTATGGAACACATAAAAAGGGCATATATTATTGCAAAAGTAATTATACTTACTGTTAAAATAATATATAATTTTAAAAGTATATATTATAATAGTATATTTTGACAAGAGATAATTGTTTTGATAATATGAATAGCCTATAAAAAAACTAAAGATAAGTGTTAGTATTTTTTAAAGTTGTTCTTCTAATTATAGTAGTAATAATATAACATTCTTATAAGAATTTTCCGGAAATTTTGGTTAAACTTGTGAATTTGTTGGACCGAGAATAATTGTACCAAAAATCTTACATTATTGATACCAAAATAATCCTGATTTTATTGAAAACAATATTATTAGTAACGATAACATGATATGACGGACTTAATTACCAATAATAATTAAGTTTTAGAATTAAAAGTAAACTCGCATCAAGTTTATACATATATATATATTTATTTATATTTTTTTGAACAGCAAGTTTATAGTTCTTTTGTAACTAATTAGTTATTTAGCCCATGAAAGGAAATCCCCGCTTTTCTGTCACAAATTCAATTAAGGTGTAGGAACCCAATTTCGAACTTTGAAATTAGAATTAAAGCAAAAGTAAGCGTACACAAATTTGAACGTCGGATTTGTGTGGCTTATTTTTTG